>CM042688.1:278938426-280367981 GCA_023614405.1 Avena insularis
TCCAGGTGTGTTAATGAAAGAACACACATTTTATTGACAATGGTGGATCCATATGTGGTCTGTGAAAAGAACACACATGCCATGACTCTAGATGTGGTTAATGAGAAGAACACACATGCAATGACACCGGTGGATCCATATGTGGATTCTAAAAATAACACATATGCAATGACTCTAGTTGTTGTTAGTAAAAAGAACACACATGCAATGACGCTAGTGGATCCATGTGTGGTCTCTGAAGAGAACACACAATTCAATGACACTGGTGGATCCATATGTGGTCTGTGAAAATAATAGTCATGAAATGACTCCAGTTGCTGTTAGTAAAAAGAACACCCATGCAATGACACTACATGCAATGACTCTAGCTGTGGTTAATGAGAAGAACACACGTGGATCCATAGGTGGATTAAGAAAAGAACCCACATCCAATGAACTCTAGTGGAGCCACATGCAATGACACTGGTGGACCCATGTGTGGTCTCTAAAGAGAACACACATTTCAATGACACTGGTTGGTCTATATGTGGTCTGTGAAAAGAATAGACATGAAATGACTCCAGGTGTGGTTAATAAAAGAACACACATTTCAATGACAATGGTGGATCCTTATGTGATCTGTGAAAAGAACACACATGCAATGACTCTAGATGTGGTTAATGAGAAGAACACACATTTCAATGACACTGGTGGATCCATATGTGGTCTGTGAAAAGAATAGTCAAGAAATGACTCTGGTTGTTAGTAAAAAGAACACACATGCAATGACACTGGTGGATCCATGTGTGGTCTCTGAAGAGAACACACATGCAATGACTCTAGCTGTGGTTAATGAGAAGAACACACATGCAATGCCACTGGTGGATCCATAGGTGGATTGTGAAAAGAACACACTTGCAATGAACTCTGGTGGAACCACATGCAATGACACTGGTGGATCCATGTGTGGTCTCTGAAGAGAACACACATGCAATGACACTAGTGGATCCATATGTGGTCTGTGAAAAGAATAGTCATGAAATGACTCTAGTTGTGGTTAATGAAAGAACACACATTTCATTGACAATGGTATATCCATATGTGGTCTGTGAAAATAACACACATGCAATGACTCTAGCTGTGGTTAATGAGAAGAACACACATGCAATGACACTGGTGGATCCATATGTGGTATGTGAAGAGAACACACATGCAATGAACTCTAGTGGATCCATATGTGGATTGTGAAAATAACACACATGAAATGACTCTAGTTTTTGTTCGTAAAAGAACACACATTTCAATGACACTGGTGGATCGATGTGTGGTCTCTAAAGAGAACACACTTTTCAATGACATTGGTGAATCCATATGTGGTCTGTGAAAAGAATAGTCATGAAATGACTCTAGTTGTGGTTAATGAAAGAACACACATTTCATTGACAATGGTATATCCATATGTGGTCTGTGAAAATAACACACATGCAATGACTCTAGCTGTGGTTAATGAGAAGAACACACATGCAATGACACTGGTGGATCCATATGTGGTATGTGAAGAGAACACACATGCAATGAACTCTAGTGGATCCATATGTGGATTGTGAAAATAACACACATGAAATGACTAGTTTTTGTTAGTAAAAGAACACACATTTCAATGACACTGGTGGATCCATGTGTGGTCTCTGAAGAGAACACACTTTTCAATGACACTGGTGAATCCATATGTGGTCTGTGAAAAGAATAGACATGAAATGACTCCAAATGTGGTTAATGAAAGAACACACATTTCAATGACAATGGTGGTTCCATGTGTGGTCTGTGAAAAGAACACACAAGCAATGACTCTAGCTGTGGTTAATGAGAAGAACACACATGAAAGGACACTGGTGGATCCATAGGTGGATTGTGAAAAGAACACACATGCAATGAACTCTGGTGGAACCACATGCAATGACACTGATGGATCCATGTGTTGTCTCTAAAGAGAACACACATTTCAATGACACTGGTGGATCCATATGTGTTCTGTGAAAAGAATAGACATGCAATGACTCCAGGTATCGTTAATGAAAGAACACACATTTCAATGACAATGGTGGATCCATATGTGGTTTGTGAAAAGAACACACATGCAATGACACTGGTGGATCCATATGTGGATTGTGAAAATAACACACATGCAATGACTCTAGTTGTTGTTAGTAAAAAGAACACACATGCAATGACACTGGTGGATCCATGTGTGGTCTCTAAAGAGAACACACATTTCAATGACACTAGTGGATCCATATGTGGTCTGTGAAAAGAATAGACATGAAATGACTCTAGATGTGGTTAATGAAAGAACACACATTTCAATGACAATGGTGGTTCCATGTGTGGTCTGTGAAAAGAACACACATGCAATGACTCTAGCTGTGGTTAATGAGAAGAACACACATGCAATGACACTGGTGGATCCATAGGTGGATTGTGAAAAGAACACACATGCAATGAACTCTGGTGGAACCACATGCAATGACACTGATGGATCCATGTGTTGTCTCTAAAGAGAACACACATTTCAATGACACTAGTGGATCCATATGTGTTCTGTGAAAAGAATAGACATGAAATGACTCCAGGTATCATTAATGAAAGAACACACATTTCAATGACTCTAGCTGTGGTTAATGAGAAGAACACACATGCAATGACACTGGTGGATCCATATGTGGTATGTGAAGAGAACACACATGCAATGAACTCTAGTGGATCCATATGTGGATTGTGAAAATAACACACATGAAATGACTAGTTTTTGTTAGTAAAAGAACACACATTTCAATGACACTGGTGGATCCATGTGTGGTCTCTGAAGAGAACACACTTTTCAATGACACTGGTGAATCCATATGTGGTCTGTGAAAAGAATAGACATGAAATGACTCCAAATGTGGTTAATGAAAGAACACACATTTCAATGACAATGGTGGTTCCATGTGTGGTCTGTGAAAAGAACACACAAGCAATGACTCTAGCTGTGGTTAATGAGAAGAACACACATGCAAGGACACTGGTGGATCCATAGGTGGATTGTGAAAAGAACACACATGCAATGAACTCTGGTGGAACCACATGCAATGACACTGATGGATCCATGTGTTGTCTCTAAAGAGAACACATTTCAATGACACTGGTGGATCCATATGTGTTCTGTGAAAAGAATAGACATGCAATGACTCCAGGTATCGTTAATGAAAGAACACACATTTCAATGACAATGGTGGATCCATATGTGGTTTGTGAAAAGAACACACATGCAATGACACTGGTGGATCCATATGTGGATTGTGAAAATAACACACATGCAATGACTCTAGTTGTTGTTAGTAAAAAGAACACACATGCAATGACACTGGTGGATCCATGTGTGGTCTCTAAAGAGAACACACATTTCAATGACACTAGTGGATCCATATGTGGTCTGTGAAAAGAATAGACATGAAATGACTCTAGATGTGGTTAATGAAAGAACACACATTTCAATGACAATGGTGGTTCCATGTGTGGTCTGTGAAAAGAACACACATGCAATGACTCTAGCTGTGGTTAATGAGAAGAACACACATGCAATGACACTGGTGGATCCATAGGTGGATTGTGAAAAGAACACACATGCAATGAACTCTGGTGGAACCACATGCAATGGCACTGATGGATCCATGTGTTGTCTCTAAAGAGAACACACATTTCAATGACACTAGTGGATCCATATGTGTTCTGTGAAAAGAATAGACATGAAATGACTCCAGGTATCATTAATGAAAGAACACACATTTCAATGACAATGGTGGATCCATATGTGGTTTTTGAAAAGAACACACATGCAATGACTCTAGCTGTGGTTAATGAGAATAACACACATGCAATGACACTGGTGGATCCATATGTGGATTGTGAAAATAACACACATGCAATGACTCTAGTTGTTGTTAGTAAAAAGAACACACATGCAATGAAATTGGTGAATCCATGTGTGGTCTCTAAAGAGAACACACATTTCAATGACACTAGTGGATCCATATGTGGTCTGTGAAGAGAACACACATGCAATGACTCTAGCTATGGTTAATGAGAAGAACACACATGCAATGACATTGGTGGATCCATAGGTGGATTGTGAAAAGAACACACATGCAATGAACTCTGGTCGAACCACACATTTCAATGACATTGGTAGATCCATTTGTGGTCTCTGAAGAGAATACACATGCAATGACACTGGTGGATCCATATGTGGTCTGTGAAAAGAATAGTCATGATATGACTCCAGGTGTGTTAATGAAAGAACGCACATTTTATTGACAATGGTGGATCCATATGTGGTCTGTGAAAAGAACACACATGCCATGACTCTAGATGTGGTTAATGAGAAGAACACACATGCAATGACACCGGTGGATCCATATGTGGATTCTAAAAATAACACATATGCAATGACTCTAGTTGTTGTTAGTAAAAAGAACACACATGCAATGATGCTAGTGGATCCATGTGTGGTCTCTAAAGATAACACACAATTCAATGACACTGGTGGATCCATATGTGGTCTGTGAAAATAATAGTCATGAAATGACTCCAGTTGCTGTTAGTAAAAAGAACACCCATGCAATGACACTACATGCAATGACTCTAGCTGTGGTTAATGAGAAGAACACACGTGGATCCATAGGTGGATTAAGAAAAGAACCCACATGCAATGAACTCTAGTGGAACCACATGCAATGACACTGGTGGACCCATGTGTGGTCTCTAAAGAGAACACACATTTCAATGACACTGGTTGGTCTATATGTGGTCTGTGAAAAGAATAGACATGAAATGACTACAGGTGTGGTTAATAAAAGAACACACATTTCAATGACAATGGTGGGTCCATATGTGATATGTGAAAAGAACACACATGCAATGACTCTAGATGTGGTTAATGAGAAGAACACACATTTCAATGACACTGGTGGATCCATATGTGGTATGTGAAAAGAATAGTCAAGAAATGACTCTGGTTGTTGTTAGTAAAAAGAACACACATGCAATGACACTGGTGGATCCATGTGTGGTCTCTGAAGAGAACACACATGCAATGACTCTAGCTGTGGTTAATGAGAAGAACACACATGCAATGCCACTAGTGGATCCATAGGTGGATTGTGAAAAGAACACACTAGCAATGAACTCTGGTGGAACCACATGCAATGACACTGGTGGATCCATGTGTGGTCTCTGAAGAGAACACACATGCAATGACACTAGTGGATCCATATGTGGTTTGTGAAAAGAATAGTCATAAAATGACTCCGGGTGTGGTTAATGAAAGAACACACATTTCATTGACAATGGTGGATCCATATGTGGTCTGTGAAAAAGAACACACATGCAATGACTCTAGCTGTGCTTAATGAGAATAACACACATGCAATGACATCGGTAGATCCATATGTGGATTGTGAAAATAACACACATGCAATGACTCTAGTTGTTGTTAGTAAAAAGAACACACATGTAATGACACTGGTGGATCCATGTGTGGTCTCTGAAGCGAACAGACATTTCAATGACACTGGTGGATCCATATGTGGTCTGTGAAAAGGAATAGTCATGAAATGACTCTAGTTGTTGTTAGTAAAAAGAACAGACATGCAATGGCATTGGTGGATCCAAGAGACCACACATGCAATGACACTGGTGGATCCATATGTGGTATGTGAAAAGAATATACATGAAATGACTCCAGGTGTCGTTAATGAAAGAACACACATTTCAATGACGATGGTGGATCCATATGTGGTCTGTGAAAAGAACACACATGCAATGACTCTAGCTATGGTTAATGAGAATAACACACATGCAATGGCACTGGTGGGTCCATATGTGGATTGTGAAAATAACACACATGTAGTGACTCTAGTTGTTGTTAGTAAAAAGAACACACATGCAATGACACTGGTGGATCCATGTGTGGTCTCTGAAGAGAACACACATTTCAATGACACTTGTGGATCCATATGTGGTCTGTGAAAAGAATAGACATGAAATGACTCCAGTTGTTGTTAGTAAAAAGAACACACATGCAATGACACTGGTGGATCCATGTGTGGTCTCTGAAGAGAACACACATGCAATGACTCTAGCCGTGGTTAATGAGAAGAACACACATGCAATGACACTGGTGGATCCATAGGTGGATTGTGAAAAGAACACACATGCAATGAACTCTAGTGGAACCACATGCAATGACACTGGTGGATCCATGTGTGGTCTCTAAAGAGAACACACATTTCAATGACACTGGTGGGTCCATATGTGGTCTGTGAAAAGAATAGACATGAAATTACTCCAAGTGTGGGCAATGAAAGAACACACATTTTAGTGACAATGGTGGATCCATATGTGGTCTGTGAAAAGAACACACATGCAATGACTCTAGCTGTGGTTAATGAGAATAACACACATTTCAATGACACTGGTGGATCCATATGTGGTACGTGAAAAGAATAGTCATGAAATGACTCCGGTTGTTGTTAGTAAAAAGAACACACATGCAATGACACTAGTGGATCCATGTGTGGTCTCTGAAGAGAACACACATTCGATGACTCTAGCTATGGTTAATGAGAAGAACATAGATGCAATGACACTGGTGGATCCATAGGTGGATTGTGAAGAGAACACACATTTCGATGACACTGGTGGATCCATATGTGGTCTGTGAAAAGAATAGTCATGAAATGACTCCAGGTGTGGTTAATGAAAGAATACACATTTCAATGACAATGGTGGATCCATATGTGGTTTGTGAAAAGAACACACATGCAATGACTCTAGCTGTGGTTAATGTGAAGTACACACATGCAATGACACTAGTGGATCCATATGTGGGTTGTGAAAATAGCACACATGCAATGACTCTAGTTGTTGTTAGTAAAAAGAACACACATCCAATGACACTAGTGGATCCATGTGTGGTCTGTGATGAGAACACACATGCAATGACACTGGTGGATCCATATGTGATCTGTGAAAAGAATAGTCATGAAGTGACTCAAGGTGTGGTTAATGAAAGATCACACATTTCAATGACACTGGTGGATCCATTTATGGTCTGTGAAAAGAACACACAT
Organism: Avena insularis; assembly: GCA_023614405.1. NCBI lineage: Eukaryota > Viridiplantae > Streptophyta > Magnoliopsida > Poales > Poaceae > Avena > Avena insularis. Next base: position 278,945,575 of record CM042688.1, read on the forward strand.
GCAATGACTCTAGCTATGGTTAATGAGAAGAACACACATGCAGTGACACTGGTGGATTCATAGGTGGATTATGAAAAGAACACACATGCAATGAACTCTGGTGGAACCACATGCCATGACACTGGTGGATCCATGTGTGGTCTCTGAAGAGAACACACATTTCAATGACACTGGTGGATCCATATGTGGTATGTGAAAAGAATAGACATGAAATGACTCCAGGTGTGGTTAATGAAAGAACACACATGTCAATGACAATGGTGGATCCATATGTGGTATGTGAAAAGAACACACATGCAATGACTCTAGCTGTGGTTAATGAGAAGAACAAACATGCAATGACACTGGTGGATACATATGTGGATTGTGAAAATAACACACATGCAATGACTCTAGTTGTTGTCAGTAAAAAGAACACACATGCAATGACTCTAGTTGTTGTTAGTAAAAATATCACAAATGAAATGACTCTAGTTGTTGTTAGTAAAAAGAACACACATGCAATGACACTGGTGGATCCATGTGTGGTATCTAAAGAGAACACACATTTCAATGACACTGGTGGATCCATATGTGGTCTGTGAAAAGAATAGACATGAAATGACTCTAGATGTGGTTAATGAAAGAACACACATTTCAATGACAATGGTGGTTCCATATGTGGTCTATGAAAAGAACACACATGCAATGACTCTAGCTGTGGTTAATGAGAAGAACACACATTTAAATGACACTGGTGGATCCATATGTGGTCTGTGAAAAGAATAGTCAAGAAATGACTCTGGTTGTTGTTAGTAAAAAGAACACACATGTAATGACACTGGTGGATCCATGTGTGGTCTCTGAAGAGAACACACATGCAATGATCTAGCTGTGGTTAATGAGAAGAACACACATGCAATGAGGTAGATTGTGAAAAGAACACACATGTAGTGAACTCTGGTGGAACCACATGCAATGACATTAGTGGATCCATGTGTGGTCTCTGAAGAGAACACACATGCAATGAAACTAGTGGATCCATATGTGGTCTGTGAAACGAATAGTCATGAAATGAATCTAGGTGTGGTTAATGAAAGAACACACATTTAATTGACAATGGTGGATCCATATGTGGTCTGTGAAAAGAACACACATGCAATGACTCGAGCTATGGTTAATGAGAAGAACATGCATGCAATGACACTGGTGGATCCATATGTGGATTGTGAAAATAACACACATGCAATGACTCTAGTTGTTGTTAGTAAAAAGAACACACATGCAATGACACTGGTGGATCCATGTGTGGTCTCCATAAGAGAACACACATTTCAATGACACAGGTGGATCCATATGTGGTCAGAAAGAATAGTCATGAAATGACTCCGAGTTATTGTTAGTAAAAAGAACACACATGCAATGACATCAAGGGATCCATGTGTGGTCTCTAAAGAGAACACACGTAATGACTCTCTAGCTGGTTAATGAGAAGAACACACATGCAATGACACTCGTGGATCCATAGGTGGATTGTGAAAAGAACACACAGTAATGAACTCTGGTGGAACCACATGCAATGACACTAGTGGATCCTGTGTGGTCTCTCAAGAGAACACACATGCAATGACACCGTGGATCCATATGTGGTCTCAGGAAAATAATAGTCATGAAATGACTCTAGGTGTGGTTAATGAAAGAACACACATTTCATTGACAATGGTAGATCCATATGTGGTCTGTGAAAATAACACACATGCAATGACTCTAGCTGTGGTTAATGAGAAGAACACACATGCAATGACACTTGTGGATCCATACGTGGTATGTGAAGAGAACACACATGCAATGAACTCTAGTGGATCCATATGTGGATTGTAAAATAACACACATGAAATGACTCTAGTTTTGTTAGTAAAAGAACACACATTTCAATGACATGGTGGATCCATGTGTGGTCTCCTGAAGAGAACACACTTTCAATAACACCGTGAATTCATATGTGGTCTGTGAAAAGAATAGTCATGAAATGACTCTAGGTGTGGTTAATGAAAGAACACACATTTGATTGACAATGGTATATCCATATGTTGTCTGTGAAAATAACACACATGCAATGACTCTAGCTGTGGTTAATGAGAAGAACACACATGCAATGACACTGGTGGATCCATATATGGTATGTGAAGAGAACACACATGCAATGAAATCTAGTGGATCCATATGTGGATTGTGAAAATAACACACATGAAATGACTCTAGTTTTTGTTAGTAAAAGAACACACATTTCAATGACACTGTAGGATCCATGTGTGGTCTCTGAAGAGAACACACTTTTCAATGACTGTGGTGAATCCATATGTGGTCTGTGAAAAGAATAGACATGAAATGACTCCAAATGTGGATAATGAAAGAACACACATTTGAATGACAATGGTAGTTCCATGTGTGGTCTGTGAAAAGAACACACATGCAATGACTCTAGCTGTGGTTAATGAGAAGAACACACATGCAATGACACTGGTGGATCCATAGGTGGATTGTGAAAAGAACACACATGCAATGAACTCTGGTGGAACCACATGCAATGACATTGATGGATCCATCTGTGGTCTATGAAGAGAACACACATTTCAATGACACTGGTGGATCCATATGTGGTCTGTGAAAAGAATAGTCATGAAATGACTCCAGGTGTGGTTAATGAAAGAATACACATTTCAATGACAATGGTGGATCCATATGTGGTTTGTGAAAAGAACACACATGCAATGACTCTAGCTGTGGTTAATGTGAAGTACACACATGCAATGACACTAGTGGATCCATATGTGGGTTGTGAAAATAGCACACATGCAATGACTCTAGTTGTTGTTAGTAAAAAGAACACACATCCAATGACACTAGTGGATCCATGTGTGGTCTGTGATGAGAACACACATGCAATGACACTGGTCGATCCATATGTGATCTGTGAAAAGAATAGTCATGAAGTGACTCAAGGTGTGGTTAATGAAAGAACACACATTTCAATGACACTGGTGGATCCAGTTGTGGTCTGTGAAAAGAACACACATGCAATGACTCTAGCTATGGTTAATGAGAAGAACACACATGCAGTGACACTGGTGGATCCATTTGTGGTCTGTGAAAAGAACACACATGCAATGACTCTAGCTATGGTTAATGAGAAGAACACACATGCAGTGACACTGGTGGATTCATAGGTGGATTGTGAAAAGAACACACATGCAATGAACTCTGGTGGAACCACATGCCATGACACTGGTGGATCCATGTGTGGTCTCTGAAGAGAACACACATTTCAATGACACTGGTGGATCCATATGTGGTATGTGAAAAGAATAGACATGAAATGACTCCAGGTGTGGTTAATGAAAGAACACACATGTCAATGACAATGGTGGATCCATATGTGGTATGTGAAAAGAACACACATGCAATGACTCTAGCTGTGGTTAATGAGAAGAACACACATGCAATGACACTGGTGGATACATATGTGGATTGTGAAAATAACACACATGCAATGACTCTAGTTGTTGTCAGTAAAAAGAACACACATGCAATGACTCTAGTTGTTGTTAGTAAAAATATCACAAATGCAATGACTCTAGTTGTTGTTAGTAAAAAGAACACACATGCAATGACACTGGTGGATCCATGTGTGGTATCTAAAGAGAACACACATTTCAATGACACTGGTGGATCCATATGTGGTCTGTGAAAAGAATAGACATGAAATGACTCTAGATGTGGTTAATGAAAGAACACACATTTCAATGACAATGGTGGTTCCATATGTGGTCTATGAAAAGAACACACATGCAATGACTCTAGCTGTGGTTAATGAGAAGAACACACATTTCAATGACACTGGTGGATCCATATGTGGTCTGTGAAAAGAATAGTCAAGAAATGACTCTGGTTGTTGTTAGTAAAAAGAACACACATGTAATGACATCAGGATCCATGTGTGGTCTCTGAAGAGAACACACATGCAATGATCTAGCTGTGGTTAATGAGAAGAACACACATGCAATGACTCTAGCTGTGGTTAATGAGAATAACACACATTTCAATGACACTGGTGGATCCATATGTGGTACGTGAAAAGAATAGTCATGAAATGACTCCGGTTGTTGTTAGTAAAAAGAACACACATGCAATGACACTAGTGGATCCATGTGTGGTCTCTGAAGAGAACACACATTCGATGACTCTAGCTATGGTTAATGAGAAGAACACAGATGCAATGACACTGGTGGATCCATAGGTGGATTGTGAAGAGAACACACATTTCAATGACACTGGTGGATCCATATGTAGTCTGTGAAAAGAATAGTCATGAAATGACTCCAGGTGTGGTTAATGAAAGAATACACATTTCAATGACAATGGTGGATCCATATGTGGTTTGTGAAAAGAACACACATGCAATGACTCTAGCTGTGGTTAATGTGAAGTACACACATGCAATGACACTAGTGGATCCATATGTGGGTTGTGAAAATAGCACACATGCAATGACTCTAGTTGTTGTTAGTAAAAAGAACACACATCCAATGACACTAGTGGATCCATGTGTGGTCTGTGATGAGAACACACATGCAATGACACTGGTGGATCCATATGTGATCTGTGAAAAGAATAGTCATGAAGTGACTCAAGGTGTGGTTAATGAAAGATCACACATTTCAATGACACTGGTGGATCCATTTGTGGTCTGTGAAAAGAACACACATGCAATGACTCTAGCTATGGTTAATGAGAAGAACACACATGCAGTGACACTGGTGGATTCATAGGTGGATTGTGAAAAGAACACACATGCAATGAACTCTGGTGGAACCACATGCCATGACACTGGTGGATCCATGTGTGGTCTCTGAAGAGAACACACATTTCAATGACACTGGTGGATCCATATGTGGTATGTGAAAAGAATAGACATGAAATGACTCCAGGTGTGGTTAATGAAAGAACACACATGTCAATGACAATGGTGGATCCATATGTGGTATGTGAAAAGAACACACATGCAATGACTCTAGCTGTGGTTAATGAGAAGAACACACATGCAATGACACTGGTGGATACATATGTGGATTGTGAAAATAACACACATGCAATGACTCTAGTTGTTGTCAGTAAAAAGAACACACATGCAATGACTCTAGTTGTTGTTAGTAAAAATATCACAAATGCAATGACTCTAGTTGTTGTTAGTAAAAAGAACACACATGCAATGACACTGGTGGATCCATGTGTGGTATCTAAAGAGAACACACATTTCAATGACACTGGTGGATCCATATGTGGTCTGTGAAAAGAATAGACATGAAATGACTCTAGATGTGGTTAATGAAAGAACACACATTTCAATGACAATGGTGGTTCCATATGTGGTCTATGAAAAGAACACACATGCAATGACTCTAGCTGTGGTTAATGAGAAGAACACACATTTCAATGACACTGGTGGATCCATATGTGGTCTGTGAAAAGAATAGTCAAGAAATGACTCTGGTTGTTGTTAGTAAAAAGAACACACATGTAATGACACTGGTGGATCCATGTGTGGTCTCTGAAGAGAACACACATGCAATGATCTAGCTGTGGTTAATGAGAAGAACACACATGCAATGACTCTAGCTGTGGTTAATGAGAATAACACACATTTCAATGACACTGGTGGATCCATATGTGGTACGTGAAAAGAATAGTCATGAAATGACTCCGGTTGTTGTTAGTAAAAAGAACACACATGCAATGACACTAGTGGATCCATGTGTGGTCTCTGAAGAGAACACACATTCGATGACTCTAGCTATGGTTAATGAGAAGAACACAGATGCAATGACACTGGTGGATCCATAGGTGGATTGTGAAGAGAACACACATTTCAATGACACTGGTGGATCCATATGTAGTCTGTGAAAAGAATAGTCATGAAATGACTCCAGGTGTGGTTAATGAAAGAATACACATTTCAATGACAATGGTGGATCCATATGTGGTTTGTGAAAAGAACACACATGCAATGACTCTAGCTGTGGTTAATGTGAAGTACACACATGCAATGACACTAGTGGATCCATATGTGGGTTGTGAAAATAGCACACATGCAATGACTCTAGTTGTTGTTAGTAAAAAGAACACACATCCAATGACACTAGTGGATCCATGTGTGGTCTGTGATGAGAACACACATGCAATGACACTGGTGGATCCATATGTGATCTGTGAAAAGAATAGTCATGAAGTGACTCAAGGTGTGGTTAATGAAAGATCACACATTTCAGTGACACTGGTGGATCCATTTGTGGTCTGTGAAAAGAACACACATGCAATTACTCTAGCTATGGTTAATGAGAAGAACACACATGCAGTGACACTGGTGGATTCATAGGTGGATTGTGAAAAGAACACACATGCAATGAACTCTGGTGGAACCACATGCCATGACACTGGTGGATCCATGTGTGGTCTCTGAAGAGAACACACATTTCAATGACACTGGTGGATCCATATGTGGTATGTGAAAAGAATAGACATGAAATGACTCCAGGTGTGGTTAATGAAAGAACACACATGTCAATGACAATGGTGGATCCATATGTGGTATGTGAAAAGAACACACATGCAATGACTCTAGCTGTGGTTAATGAGAAGAACACACATGCAATGACACTGGTGGATACATATGTGGATTGTGAAAATAACACATGCAATGACTCTAGTTGTTGTCAAGAAAAAAGAACACATGCAATGACTCTAGTTGTTGTTAGTAAAATATCACAAATGCAATGACTCTAGTTGTTGTTAGTAAAAAGAACACACATGCAATGACACTGTGGATCCATGTGGTATCTAAAGAGAACACACATTTCAATGACACTGGTGGATCCATATGTGGTCTGTGAAAAGAATAGACATGAAATGACTCTAGATGTGGTTAATGAAAGAACACACATTTCAATGACAATGGTGGTTCCATATGTGGTCTATGAAAAGAACACACATGCAATGACTCTAGCTGTGGTTAATGAGAAGAACACACATTTCAATGACACTGGTGGATCCATATGTGGTCTGTGAAAAGAATAGTCAAGAAATGACTCTGGTTGTTAGTAAAAAGAACACACATGCAATGACATCAGGATCCATATGTGGTATGTGAAAAGAACACACATGCAATGATCTAGCTGTGGTTAATGAGAAGAACACACATGCAATGACTCTAGCTGTGGTTAATGAGAATAACACACATTTCAATGACACTGGTGGATCCATATGTGGTACGTGAAAAGAATAGTCATGAAATGACTCTGGTTGTTGTTAGTAAAAAGAACACACATGCAATGACACTAGTGGATCCATGTGTGGTCTCTGAAGAGAACACACATTCGATGACTCTAGCTATGGTTAATGAGAAGAACACACATTTCAATGACACTGGTGGATCCATATGTGGTCTGTGAAAAGAATAGTCAAGAAATGACTCTGGTTGTTGTTAGTAAAAAGAACACACATGCAATGACACTAGTGGATCCATGTGTGGTCTCTGAAGAGAACACACATTCGATGACTCTAGCTATGGTTAATGAGAAGAACACAGATGCAATGACACTGGTGGATCCATAGGTGGATTGTGAAGAGAACACACATTTCAATGACACTGGTGGATCCATATGTAGTCTGTGAAAAGAATAGTCATGAAATGACTCCAGGTGTGGTTAATGAAAGAATACACATTTCAATGACAATGGTGGATCCATATGTGGTTTGTGAAAAGAACACACATGCAATGACTCTAGCTGTGGTTAATGTGAAGTACACACATGCAATGACACTAGTGGATCCATATGTGGGTTGTGAAAATAGCACACATGCAATGACTCTAGTTGTTGTTAGTAAAAAGAACACACATCCAATGACACTAGTGGATCCATGTGTGGTCTGTGATGAGAACACACATGCAATGACACTGGTGGATCCATATGTGATCTGTGAAAAGAATAGTCATGAAGTGACTCAAGGTGTGGTTAATGAAAGATCACACATTTCAATGACACTGGTGGATCCATTTGTGGTCTGTGAAAAGAACACACATGCAATGACTCTAGCTATGGTTAATGAGAAGAACACACATGCAGTGACACTGGTGGATTCATAGGTGGATTGTGAAAAGAACACACATGCAATGAACTCTGGTGGAACCACATGCCATGACACTGGTGGATCCATGTGTGGTCTCTGAAGAGAACACACATTTCAATGACACTGGTGGATCCATATGTGGTATGTGAAAAGAATAGACATGAAATGACTCCAGGTGTGGTTAATGAAAGAACACACATGTCAATGACAATGGTGGATCCATATGTGGTATGTGAAAAGAACACACATGCAATGACTCTAGCTGTGGTTAATGAGAAGAACACACATGCAATGACACTGGTGGATACATATGTGGATTGTGAAAATAACACACATGCAATGACTCTAGTTGTTGTCAGTAAAAAGAACACACATGCAATGACTCTAGTTGTTGTTAGTAAAAATATCACAAATGCAATGACTCTAGTTGTTGTTAGTAAAAAGAACACACATGCAATGACACTGGTGGATCCATGTGTGGTATCTAAAGAGAACACACATTTCAATGACACTGGTGGATCCATATGTGGTCTGTGAAAAGAATAGACATGAAATGACTCTAGATGTGGTTAATGAAAGAACACACATTTCAATGACAATGGTGGTTCCATATGTGGTCTATGAAAAGAACACACATGCAATGACTCTAGCTGTGGTTAATGAGAAGAACACACATTTCAATGACACTGGTGGATCCATATGTGGTCTGTGAAAAGAATAGTCAAGAAATGACTCTGGTTGTTGTTAGTAAAAAGAACACACATGTAATGACACTGGTGGATCCATGTGTGGTCTCTGAAGAGAACACACATGCAATGATCTAGCTGTGGTTAATGAGAAGAACACACATGCAATGAGGTAGATTGTGAAAAGAACACACATGTAGTGAACTCTGGTGGAACCACATGCAATGACATTAGTGGATCCATGTGTGGTCTCTGAAGAGAACACACATGCAATGAAACTAGTGGATCCATATGTGGTCTGTGAAACGAATAGTCATGAAATGAATCTAGGTGTGGTTAATGAAAGAACACACATTTAATTGACAATGGTGGATCCATATGTGGTCTGTGAAAAGAACACACATGCAATGACTCGAGCTATGGTTAATGAGAAGAACATGCATGCAATGACACTGGTGGATCCATATGTGGATTGTGAAAATAACACACATGCAATGACTCTAGTTGTTGTTAGTAAAAAGAACACACATGCAATGACACTGGTGGATCCATGTGTGGTCTCCATAAGAGAACACATTTCAATGACACAGGTGGATCCATATGTGGTCTGTGAAAAGAATAGTCATGAAATGACTCTAGTTATTGTTAGTAAAAAGAACACACATGCAATGACACTGGCGGATCCATGTGTGGTCTCTAAAGAGAACACACACGTAATGACTCTAGCTGTGGTTAATGAGAAGAACAAACATGCAATGACACTCGTGGATCCATAGGTGGATTGTGAAAAGAACACACAGGCAATGAACTCTGGTGGAACCACATGCAATGACACTAGTGGATCCCTGTGTGGTCTCTGAAGAGAACACACATGCAATGACACTGGTGGATCCATATGTGGTCTGTGAAAATAATAGTCATGAAATGACTCTAGGGGTGGTTAATGAAAGAACACACATTTCATTGACAATGGTAGATCCATATGTGGTCTGTGAAAATAACACACATGCAATGACTCTAGCTGTGGTTAATGAGAAGAACACACATGCAATGACACTTGTGGATCCATACGTGGTATGTGAAGAGAACACACATGCAATGAACTCTAGTGGATCCATATGTGGATTGTAAAAATAACACACATGAAATGACTCTAGTTTTTGTTAGTAAAAGAACACACATTTCAATGACACTGGTGGATCCATGTGTGGTCTCTGAAGAGAACACACTTTTCAATAACACTGGTGAATTCATATGTGGTCTGTGAAAAGAATAGTCATGAAATGACTCTAGGTGTGGTTAATGAAAGAACACACATTTGATTGACAATGGTATATCCATATGTTGTCTGTGAAAATAACACACATGCAATGACTCTAGTTGTGGTTAATGAGAAGAACACAGATGCAATGACACTGGTGGATCCATATATGGTATGTGAAGAGAACACACATGCAATGAACTCTAGTGGATCCATATGTGGATTGTGAAAATAACACACATGAAATGACTCTAGTTTTTGTTAGTAAAAGAACACACATTTCAATGACACTGTAGGATCCATGTGTGGTCTCTGAAGAGAACACACTTTTCAATGACAGTGGTGAATCCATATGTGGTCTGTAAAAAGAATAGACATGAAATGACTCCAAATGTGGTTAATGAAAGAACACACATTTCAATGACAATGGTAGTTCCATGTGTGGTCTGTGAAAAGAACACACATGCAATGACTCTAGCTGTGGTTAATGAGAAGAACACACATGCAATGACACTGGTGGATCCATAGGTGGATTGTGAAAAGAACACACATGCAATGAACTCTGGTGGAACCACATGCAATGACATTGATGGATCCATGTGTGGTCTATGAAGAGAACACACATTTCAATGACACTGGTGGATCCATATGTGGTCTGTGAAAAGAATAGTCATGAAATGACTCCAGGTGTGGTTAATGAAAGAATACACATTTCAATGACAATGGTGGATCCATATGTGGTTTGTGAAAAGAACACACATGCAATGACTCTAGCTGTGGTTAATGTGAAGTACACACATGCAATGACACTAGTGGATCCATATGTGGGTTGTGAAAATAGCACACATGCAATGACTCTAGTTGTTGTTAGTAAAAAGAACACACATCCAATGACACTAGTGGATCCATGTGTGGTCTGTGATGAGAACACACATGCAATGACACTGGTGGATCCATATGTGATCTGTGAAAAGAATAGTCATGAAGTGACTCAAGGTGTGGTTAATGAAATAACACACATTTCAATGACACTAGTGGATCCAGTTGTGGTCTGTGAAAAGAACACACATGCAATGACTCTAGCTATGGTTAATGAGAAGAACACACATGCAGTGACACTGGTGGATCCATTTGTGGTCTGTGAAAAGAACACACATGCAATGACTCTAGCTATGGTTAATGAGAAGAACACACATGCAGTGACACTGGTGGATTCATAGGTGGATTGTGAAAAGAACACACATGCAATGAACTCTGGTGGAACCACATGCCATGACACTGGTGGATCCATGTGTGGTCTCTGAAGAGAACACACATTTCAATGACACTGGTGGATCCATATGTGGTATGTGAAAAGAATAGACATGAAATGACTCCATGTGTGGTTAATGAAAGAACACACATGTCAATGACAATGGTGGATCCATATGTGGTATGTGAAAAGAACACACATGCAATGACTCTAGCTGTGGTTAATGAGAAGAACACACATGCAATGACACTGGTGGATACATATGTGGATTGTGAAAATAACACACATGCAATGACTCTAGTTGTTGTCAGTAAAAAGAACACACATGCAATGACTCTAGTTGTTGTTAGTAAAAATATCACAAATGCAATGGCTCTAGTTGTTGTTAGTAAAAAGAACACACATGCAATGACACTGGTGGATCCATGTGTGGTATCTAAAGAGAACACACATTTCAATGACACTGGTGGATCCATATGTGGTCTGTGAAAAGAATAGACATGAAATGACTCTAGATGTGGTTAATGAAAGAACACACATTTCAATGACAATGGTGGTTCCATATGTGGTCTATGAAAAGAACACACATGCAATGACTCTAGCTGTGGTTAATGAGAAGAACACACATTTCAATGACACTGGTGGATCCATATGTGGTCTGTGAAAAGAATAGTCAAGAAATGACTCTGGTTGTTGTTAGTAAAAAGAACACACATGTAATGACACTGGTGGATCCATGTGTGGTCTCTGAAGAGAACACACATGTAATGATCTAGCTGTGGTTAATGAGAAGAACACACATGCAATGAGGTATATTGTGAAAAGAACACACATGTAGTGAACTCTGGTGGAACCACATGCAATGACATTAGTGGATCCATGTGTGGTCTCTGAAGAGAACACACATGCAATGAAACTAGTGGATCCATATGTGGTCTGTGAAACGAATAGTCATGAAATGAATCTATGTGTGGTTAATGAAAGAACACACATTTAATTGACAATGGTGGATCCATATGTGGTCTGTGAAAAGAACACACATGCAATGACTCGAGCTATGGTTAATGAGAAGAACATGCATGCAATGACACTGGTGGATCCATATGTGGATTGTGAAAATAACACACATGCAATGACTCTAGTTGTTGTTAGTAAAAAGAACACACATGCAATGACACTGGTGGATCCATGTGTGGTCTCCATAAGAGAACACACATTTCAATGACACAGGTGGATCCATATGTGGTCTGTGAAAAGAATAGTCATGAAATGACTCCAGTTGTTGTTAGTAAAAAGAACACACATGCAATGACACTGGTGGATCCATGTGCGGTCTCTAAAGAGAACACACGGGTAATGACTCTAGCTGTGGTTAATGAGAAGAACACACATGCAATGACACTCGTGGATCCATAGGTGGATTGTGAAAAGAACACAGGCAATAAACTCTGGTGGAACCACATGCAATGACACTAGTGGATCCCTGTGTGGTCTCTGAAGAGAACACACATGCAATGACACTGGTGGATCCATATGTGGTCTGTGAAAATAATAGTCATGAAATGACTCTAGGTGTGGTTAATGAAAGAACACACATTTCATTGACAATGGTAGATCCATATGTGGTCTGTGAAAATAACACACATGCAATGACTCTAGCTGTGGTTAATGAGAAGAACACACATGCAATGACACTTGTGGATCCATACGTGGTATGTGAAGAGAACACACATGCAATGAACTCTAGTGGATCCATATGTGGATTGTAAAAATAACACACATGAAATGACTCTAGTTTTTGTTAGTAAAAGAACACACATTTCAATGACACTGGTGGATCCATGTGTGGTCTCTGAAGAGAACACACTTTTCAATAACACTGGTGAATTCATATGTGGTCTGTGAAAAGAATAGTCATGAAATGACTCTAGGTGTGGTTAATGAAAGAACACACATTTGATTGACAATGGTATATCCATATGTGGTCTGTGAAAATAACACACATGCAATGACTCTAGCTGTGGTTAATGAGAAGAACACACATGCAATGACACTGGTGGATCCATATATGGTATGTGAAGAGAACACACATGCAATGAACTCTAGTGGATCCATATGTGGATTGTGAAAATAACACACATGAAATGACTCTAGTTTTTGTTAGTAAAAGAACACACATTTCAATGACACTGTAGGATCCATGTGTGGTCTCTGAAGAGAACACACTTTTCAATGACAGTGGTGAATCCATATGTGTTCTGTGAAAAGAATAGTCATGAAATGACTCTAGTTGTGGTTAATGAAAGAACACACATTTCATTGACAATGGTATATCCATATGTGGTCTGTGAAAAGAACACACATGCAATGACTCTAGCTGTGGTTAATGAGAAGAACACACATGCAATGACACTGGTGGATCCATAGGTGGATTGTGAAAAGAACACACATGCAATGAACTCTGGTGGAACCACATGCAATGACACTGGTGGATCCATGTGTTGTCTCTAAAGAGAACACACATTTCAATGACACTGGTGGATCCATATGTGTTCTGTGAAAAGAATAGACATGAAATGACTCCAGGTATCGTTAATCAAAGAACACACATTTCAATAACAATGGTGGATCCATATGTGGTTTGTGAAAAGAACACACATGCAATGACTCTAGCTGTGGTTAATGAGAATAACACACATGCAATGACACTGGTGGATCCATATGTGGATTGTGAAAATAACACACATGCAATGACTCTAGTTGTTGTTAGTAAAAAGAACACACATGCAATGACACTGGTGGATCCATGTGTGGTCTCTAAAGAGAACACACATTTCAATGACACTAGTGGATCCATATGTGGTCTGTGAAAAGAATAGACATGAAATGACTCCAGATGTGGTTAATGAAAGAACACACATTTCAGTGACAATGGTGGTTCCATATGTGGTCTGTGAAGAGAACACACATGCAATGACTCTAGCTATGGTTAATGAGAAGAACACACATGCAATGACATTGGTGGATCCATAGGTGGATTGTGAAAAGAACACACATGCAATGAACTCTGGTCGAACCACATGCAATGACATTGGTAGATCCATGTGTGGTCTCTGAAGAGAATACACATGCAATGACACTGGTGGATCCATATGTGGTCTATGAAAAGAATAGTCATGATATGACTCCAGGTGTGGTTAATGAAAGAACACACATTTTATTGACAATGGTGGATCCATATGTGGTCTGTGAAAAGAACACACATGCCATGACTCTAGATGTGGTTAATGAGAAGAACACACATGCAATGACACCGGTGGATCCATATGTGGATTCTAAAAATAACACATATGCAATGACTCTAGTTGTTGTTAGTAAAAAGAACACACATGCAATGACGCTAGTGGAGTGGTCTCTGAAGAGAACACACAATTCAATGACACTGGTGGATCCATATGTGGTCTGTGAAAATAATAGTCATGAAATGACTCCAGTTGTTGTTAGTAAAAAGAACACACATGCAATGACACTACATGCAATGACTCTAGCTGTGGTTAATGAGAAGAACACACGTGGATCCATAGGTGGATTAAGAAAAGAACCCACATGCAATGAACTCTAGTGGAACCACATGCAATGACACTGGTGGACCCATGTGTGGTCTCTAAAGAGAACACACATTTCAATGACTCTGGTTGGTCTCTATGTGGTCTGTGAAAAGAATAGACAGGAAATGACTCTAGGTGTGGTTAATAAAAGAACACACATTTCAATGACAATGGTGGATCCATATGTGATCTGTGAAAAGAACACACATGCAATGACTCTAGCTGTGGTTAATGAGAAGAACACACATTTCAATGACACTGGTGGATCCATATGTGGTCTGTGAAAAGAATAGTCAAGAAATGACTCTGGTTGTTAGTAAAAAGAACACACATGCAATGACATCAGGATCCATGTGTGGTCTCTGAAGAGAACACACATGCAATGACTCTAGCTGTGGTTAATGAGAAGAACACACATGCAATGCCACTGGTGGATCCATAGGTGGATTGTGAAAAGAACACACTTGCAATGAACTCTGGTGGAACCACATGCAATGACACTGGTTGATCCATGTGTGGTCTCTAAAGAGAACACACATGCAATGACACTAGTGGATCCATATGTGGTATGTGCAAAGAATAGTCATAAAATGACTCCAGGTGTGGTTAATGAAAGAACACACATTTCATTGACAATGGTGGATCCATATGTGGTCTGTGAAAAAGAACACACATGCAATGACTCTAGCTGTGGTTAATGAGAAGAACACACATGCAATAACACCGGTAGATCCATATGTGGATTGTGAAAATAACACACATGCAATGACTCTAGTTGTTGTCAGTAAAAAGAACACACATGCAATGACACTGGTGGATCCATGTGTGGTCTCTGAAGCGAACAAACATTTCAATGACACTGGTGGATCCATATGTGGTCTGTGAAAAGAATAGTCATGAAATGACTCTAGTTGTTGTTAGTAAAAAGAACACACATGCAATGGCATTGGTGGATCCAAGAGACCACACATGCAATGACACTAGTGGATCCATATGTGGTATGTGAAAAGAATATACATGAAATGACTCCAGGTGTCGTTAATGAAAGAACACACATTTCAATGACGATGGTGGATCCATATGTGGTCTGTGAAAAGAACACACATGCAATGACTCTAGCTGTGGTTAATGAGAATAACATACATGCAATGGCACTGGTGGGTCCATATGTGGATTGTGAAAATAACACACATGCAATGACTCTAGTTGTTGTTAGTAAAAAGAACACACATGCAATGACACTGGTGGATCCATGTGTGGTCTCTGAAGAGAACATACATTTCAATGACACTGGTGGATCCATATATGGTCTGTGAAAAGAATAGTCATGAAATGACTCTAGGTGTGGTTAATGAAAGAACACACATGCAATGACACTGGTGGATCCATGTGTGGTCTCTGAAGAGAACACACATGCAATGACTCTAGCTGTGGTTAATGAGAAGAACACACATGCAATGACACTGGTGGATCCATAGGTGGATTGTGAAAAGAACACACATGCAATGAACTCTAGTGGAACCACATGCAATGACACTGGTGGATCCATGTGTGGTCTCTGAAGAGAACACACATTTCAATGACACTGGTGGGTCCATATGTGGTCTGTGAAAAGAATATACCTGAAATTACTCCAAGTGTGGGCAATGAAAGAACACACATTTCAATGACAATGGTGGATCCATATGTGGTCTGTGAAAAGAACACACATGCAATGACTCTAGCTGTGGTTAATGAGAATAACACACATTTCAATGACACTGGTGGATCCATATGTGGTATGTGAAAAGAATAGTCGTGAAATGACTCCGGTTGTTGTTAGTAAAAAGAACACACATGCAATGACACTAGTGGATCCATGTGTGGTCTCTGAAGAGAACACACATTCGATGACTCTAGCTATGGTTAATGAGAAGAACACAGATGCAATGACACTGGTGGATCCATAGGTGGATTGTGAAAAGAACACACATGCAATGAACTCTGGTGGAACCACATGCAATGACATTGATGGATCCATGTGTGGTCTTTGAAGAGAACACACATGCAATGACACTGGTGGATCCATATGTGGTCTGTGAAAAGAATAGTCATGATATGATTCCAGGTGTGGTTAATGAAAGAACACACATTTTATTGACAATGGTGGATCCATATGTGGTCTGTGAAAAGAACACACATGCAATGACTCTAGCTGTGGTTAATGAGAAGAACACACATGCAATAACACCGGTGGATCCACATGTGGATTGTGAAAATAACACACACGCTATGACTCTAGTTGTTGTTAGTAAAAAGAACACACATGCAATGACACTGGTGGATCCATGTGTGGTCTCTGAAGAGAATAGACATTTCAATGACACTGGTGGATCCATATGTGGTCTGTGAAAAGAATAGTCATGAAATGACTCTAGTTGTTGTTAGTAAAAAGAACACACATGCAATGACACTGGTGGATCCATGTGTTGTCTCTAAAGAGAACACACGTGCAATGCTCTAGCTGTGGTCAATGAGAAGAACACACATGCAATGATACTGGTGGATCCATAGGTGGATTGTGAAAAGAACACACATGCAATGAACTCTAGTGGAACCACATGCAATGACACTGGTGGATCCATGTGTGGTCTCTAAAGAGAACACATATTTCAATGACACTGGTGGATCCATATGTGGTCTGTGAAAATAATAGACATGAAATGACTCTGATACGTTCATTCTGCATCACTATTCTATATCATAATTCACTATTATTCATTGATATATTTCATATTAAGAGATGATACTTATGATATTTCATCTGTTTTTGCATGGTTGATGACTTTTGGAGCATGGACCGCTGCAGTCATGATTCTGATGGAAAAGGTGCTGTTTGGAGGCAAAATTCGCGAAGATCAGAAAATCTGGGAAAATATACGGAAAATCCTATATTTCCAGAAGACAAAGGCTGCCAGAAGAGGGAGTGGAGATGGGCCACAGGGGGCCCACACCAACCCCTAGTGCGGGCCAGCCTAGGCCACGCCACCAGGTGGTGTGGCCACCCTGGCCCACCTCTGTCTCTCCCCTCTGGCGTATATATTCCTCCCAAAACCCTAAGACAAGGGGAGGACCATATAAAGATTTCGCCACCTCTGCAGGGTGGAAAACACCGAGAGAGAAAGATCTCTCCGGCAGATAGATTTCTGTCGGGGGAATTCCTCCCCGGAGAGGAGAGATCGTCGCCATCAACACCACCATCAAGCTGGACTTCATCGGGATCATCATCATCATCATCACCACCATCATCTCCATCAGCACCCTCATCACCATCTCCATATTGCTGTAACAATTGCGTTGAATCTTGCATAGTTCTTAGGTGAAACTTTCCCGGTGTTGATTACTCTTTGTAGTTGATGTTATTGAGTGGAACCATTGAATTATTGTTTATGTTCAGATTGCTATACATCATTATTCCATCTCTGATCATGATCCATATGATGTCTTGTGAGTAGTACGTTTTGTTCTTGAGGACATGGGAGAAGTCATGTTGTTAGTAGTGGAATTGTGTTGAGAAAGATTCAATAGTTTGAAATTTAAGTTGTGGTGTACTTCTTCTAGTGGTGTCATGTGAACGTCGACTACATGACACTTCACCTATATGGGCCTAGGGGAATGCATTGTGTATTTAGCTACTAATCGTAGGGGTTGCTGGAGTGACAGAAACCTGAACCCTCGTTAGGAATCCATTGCACAAGGGACGTAAGGGTCTTAGAGTTTAAAGTTGTGGTTAGGTTTCTACCTTAATTACTTTCTTGTACTTACGGATGTTTGCAAGGGGTATAATCATAAATATGTATTAGTCCTAGGAAGGTCTGTACGTTAGCACAGGTTCACCCACACAACACTTAGCAAGCTAAAGAAGATTAATCAACTATATGAAGCGAAAGCACTTGACAGTCTTCCCATGTGTCCTCGAGAACGTGTGGTCATCTTAAGTAATACAACCAGCTTGTCCTTTGCTGCATAAAGGATTGGGCCACTTGCTGCATCTATTCATATTGTCTTTTATTTACTCGTACTTTATTTACTTGCTTTATCAAAAACCACTAAAATCCGTTTGCTAAGTATTTGCAGAGAATTCCTGATCCATACCACTAGCTAGCACCTTCTGCTCCTCATTGGGTTCGACACTCTTACTTATCGAAAATACTGCGATACACCCCCTATACTTGCGGGTCATCAAGACTATTTTCTGGCACAGTTGCCGGGGAGTGAAGCGCTATTGGAGAGTGGAACTGGTAAAGGAAACTTCTATTGTGAGTATTGTTTACTTCTGTTAGTTGCTTTATTTTCGTTATGGATAATTCGCTGAGTTTCTTATTTGGTAATGCTACTACCACTGCTAAGGTAGTAGATGAACCACCACCTGCTAAGAATGATGCTTTTAAAATACCTACAAGAATTATTGATCGTGTTATGGATAACTACTATGTTGGGGATGGAACTGTCCATCCTGGTGATCATTTGCTCTTTATACACGAATTATGCGGGTTGTTCAAGTGTGTAGGTATTACTACAGATCAAGTTAAGAAGAAGTTATTCTCATTATCACTGAAAGGAAGAGCCGAGGAATGGTATAAGCTGCTGAAGAATTGTCAAGCTCTGGAATGGGAGGAAATAGTGCCTCTCTTTTATTCAAAGTTTTATCCTCCTAGTGAGATTCATAAAGATCGGAATCAAATATACAACATTTGGCCTCTTGATGGAGAGAGTACAGCTCAAGCTTGGGGGAGATTGAAGTTACTTATGCTCAAATGTCCCATTCATGAGCTCCCCAACAATATTATTATCAGTTACTTTTATGCAAGGCTCCGTCTACATGATAAGGATTTTTTGGATGCTTCTTGTGCTGGATCATTCACTCGCATGGAAGAAGGAGCTAAATGGGATCTTCTGGACCGTATTCAAGACAATGCTGAAGCATGGGAGAATGACAAAGGTAGAAAGTCAGGTATAAATTATGATTATGAATGCATTGAATCTTTTATGGGAACCGATGAATTTCAAAATATTAGTAATTCTTATGGTCTTGATTTACAAGTTATTACAAAAAAAATTAATGATTTTTCTTCTTATATTGAAATCCCAACAAAGGGATGGAGCAAGTACCATGCACCCTATAAAGATATTGCTGACTGTATTCCTGTTGGGAGTACTGAGCATTGCATTATTGATCATGTTTTACCTGAACCTTACATTGAGAAGATACCCTTCCCAGATAAGGTAAAGGATCATCCTATGATAACTAGTGTAATCACTAAAAGTGAAAAGAGAACTGTAAAACCTGATGAACAAATAAGCATTGAACCTGTTGTAGCAATTGTTAAAGATCTTGTAACTAAAAGTATAGAGGATGGGCACATAGTATTTTGTGAGGACGCTTCTAATGTTGTCTCACATCCTAATAGAACTAAAAGGCTAGTGTCCCTGTGCTATCTGTTAGAATTGGTGATCATTGCTATTATGGTTTGTGTGATATTGGTGCAAGTTCAAGTGCTATTCCTTATGAGCTTTATAAAGAAATTATGCATGAAATCAGTCCCTGCGAGTTGGAAGAGATTTATGTGGTTATTCACCTTGCTAATAGAGAAACCATCTCTCCAATTTGTATTGTGCGGAATGTAGAAGTTCTTTGTGGTAAGGTTAAATATCCTGCCGATTTTCTAGTACTTGGTTCAGCTGCTAGTAAAACTTATCCCATCATTTTTGGTAGACCTTTCTTGAGTACTTGTGGAGATATTATAGATTGCAAAAGAGAGAAAATCTCGACTAAGTGTGATGGGGAATCTTATGATTTTAATTTTTCGAAATTTACTAAAGAACCTTGTGAAAATGAAACCCATAATGAGGATTTTAGAGTTGAACAACTTGCTTGTATTTCTCTTGCTCCTAATAATGCTTTGCAGCAGTATATGGAAGACCACGAAAGTGAGATCTTCATGGAAGAAAGAAATGAGATTGATGAGATTCTCCGTCGTCAACCTAAGATGCTTAAGCATAACTTGCCTATGGAAGATTTGGGTACCACGTTGCCTCCTAAAAAGGATCCAGTTTTTGATCTAAAACCTCTCCCTAACGATCTTAAATATGCTTACATTGATGATAAAAAGATATATCCTGCTATTATTAGCTCTAAAATTTTAGGGAAGGAACGATTATTGGAGGTTTTGAAGAAACA
Organism: Avena insularis; assembly: GCA_023614405.1. Taxonomy (NCBI): domain Eukaryota; kingdom Viridiplantae; phylum Streptophyta; class Magnoliopsida; order Poales; family Poaceae; genus Avena; species Avena insularis. The sequence continues at coordinate 278,966,765 of CM042688.1, forward strand.
CCGAGGGGCTATGGACTATACTTTGGATGATTTAAAAGGGATTTCTCCTACTATATGTTAGCATGCTATCAATATAGAGCCAGATGCAAAGCCAGTAGTAGAGCACCAACGATGTTTAAATCCTAAGATGTAGGTAGTGGTAAGAAATGAGGTATTGAAACTCCTTGATGCTGGTATTATTTACCCTATTGTTGATAGTGAATGGGTTAGTCCTGTTCATTGTGTTCCTAAAAAGGAGGAATTACAGTTGTTCCTAATGATAATGATGAGCTTATTCCCCAAAGAATAGTAGTGGGCTATAGGATGTGCATTGATTTTAGGAAAGTTAACAAAGTTACTAAGAAAGATCATTACCCGCTTCCTTTTATTGATCAAATGTTAGAAAGGTTATCTAAAAAGACCCATTTTTGTTTTCTTGATGGATATTCTAGTTTCTCTCAAATTGCTGTTAAACAACAAGATCAAGAAAAAACTACTTTTACTTGCCCTTACGGAACCTATGCTTATAGACGTATGCCTTTTGGTTTATGTAATGCTCCTACTACTTTTCAAAGATGCATGTCTGCTATCTTTCATGGTTTTTGTGAGGAAATTGTGGAGGTGTTCATGGATGACTTCTCTGTCTATGGAACTTCTTTTGATAATTGTCTTCACAATCTTGATAAAGTCTTGCAGAGGTGTGAAGAAACTAATCTTGTTCTTAATTGGGAGAAATGCCACTTCATGGTTAATGAAGGGATTGTCCTTGGGCATAAGGTGTCTGAAAGAGGCATAGAGGTGGATAGAGCTAAAGTTGAGGCAATTGAGAAAATGCCCTGCCCAAGAGACATCAAAGGTATTTGTAGTATCCTTGGTCATGCTGGTTTCTATAGAAGGTTTATTAAAGATTTTTCTAGGATATCAAAACCCCTCACTAATCTTCTTCAAAAAGATGTACCCTTTGTTTTTGATGATGATTGTAAGGAAGCTTTTGAAACTCGTAAGAAGGCTTTAACTACAACTCCTATTGTTCAACCACCTGATTGGAGTTTACCCTATGAAATAATGTGTGATGCTAGTGATTTTGATGTAGGTGCTGTCCTCAGACAACGAATTGATAAAAAGCTAAACGTTATTCATTATACTAGTAAGACTCTAGACGCTGCTCAGAGGAATTATGCTACTACTGGAAAAGAATTTCTATCTTTCGTCTTTGCTTGTGATAAGTTTAGACCCTATATTGTAGACTCAAAAGTCACCATTCATACTGATCATGCTGCTATTAAGTACCTTATGACGAAGAAGAACGCTAAGCCTGGGCTTATTAGATGGGTGCTTCTTTTACAAGAGTTTGATCTACATATTGTAGATAGGAAAGGTGCTGAAAACCCTATAGCTGATAATTTATCTCGATAGGACAATATCTCCTTTGACCCTATGCCTGTTAATGATAGTTTTCCAAATGAACAGTTGGATGTGGTAGGGGTAAGCTCGCGAGGGAGCCCTTGGTACGCTGATTATGCTAACTTTATTGTCTCCAAGTATTTGCCTCCAACTTTTACAGCTCAGCAAAGAAGGAAGTTCTTTTATGATTTGAGGCATTATTTTTGGGATGACCCACACTTATATAAAGAAGGAGTGGATGGTATTATGCGAAGATGTGTTCCAGAATATGAACAAAAAGAGATATTGCGTAAATGTCATGGTAGTGCTTATGGAGGACATCATGCAGGAGATAGAACTGCGCAAAAGGTGCTGCAATCAGGTTTCTACCGGCCTACCCTTTTTAAGGATGCAAGAAAATTTGTTTTATCTTGTGATGAGTGTCAGCGTGTTGGTAATATTTCTAGATGCAATGAAATGCCTATGAACTACTCTCTAGTTATTGAATCCTTTGACTACTAGGGATTTGACTTTATGGGTCCTTTTCCTCCCTCAAAAGGTTATACTCATATTCTTGTTGCCGTCGATTATGTTACTAAGTGGGTAGAAGCCATTCCTATGAAGAGTGCTGACGGGGAGACTTCTCTAAAAATGCTTAAGGATGTTAACTTTCCTAGGTTTGGAGTGCCTAGGTATCTCATGACTGATGGAGGTTCTCATTTCATTCATGGTGGTTTTAGAAAGACCCTTGCTAAATATGATGTTAATCATAGAATTGCTTCATCTTATCAGCCCCAAACTAGTGGGCAAGTAGAGTTATCAAATAGAGAAATTAAATCCATCTTGCAAAAGACTGTTAATAGATCTAGAAAAAACTGGGCTAAAAAGTTGAATGATGCTTTATGGGCTTATAGGACTGCCTACAAAAACCCTATGGGGATGTCTCCTTATAAAATGGTTTATGGGAAAGTGTGTCACCTACCTTTGGAATTAGAACACAAAGCTTACTGGGCAGTTAAAGAACTAAATAGAGATTGTAAGCTCGCTGGTGAGAAAAGATTATTTGACTTAAGTTCTTTAGATGGATGGAGGAGTGAAGCCTATGAAAATGCTAGGCTATTTAAGGAAAAAGTTAAAAGATGGCATGACAAGCGAATACTTAAGAGATAATTTCATTTTGGCGAGAAAGTTCTATTGTATAGGTCTCGTCTCAGATTTTTTGCAGGAAAACTACTGTCAAAATGGGAAGGACCTTTCATTATTGAAGAAGTGTGTACCGTTCGGGAGCAATAAGAATTTCTTCTTTAAAAGATAATACTACACAAGTAGTGAATGGGCAGCGACTCAAGCACTATATTGCTAGAGATTCTTACAATGAAGATGTTGATGCCTTTCCAGTTATAACTCCGAAAAATTTATCAAGGACCAAATTCAGAGACCCGTAGAGTCCGTTTTCAAATAGGTAACAGTTCTGATAGGAAAAGTTCCGCGAAAATACTATCCAACTATATTTTTGTAGTTTTTAGACAATAAGGAAAGCTACAAAGAGAAAGAGGGAAGGAAACGAAGCCAGGGTGGCTCACACCACCCTGTGGCATGGGCCCACCCCTATCCGCGCCACCAGGTGGTGTGGCCACTCCGGACTCCGTATTCGACCTGTTTTCTCCCAGTACCTTCCTTTTGTTGTGAAACTTCGTAATATATAATCCCCCAGATCCCCCGAGGTTCGTATATCGTGTTTTCGTCGTGTTTTTGTTTCGATCTGTTTCTGCCAGGTGATACATTGCAAATGTATCTACAATTTTTTATGCTCCATGCTTGGTTTTATCCACTTTCTTGTGTTTTGTCCACATTTTGGAGTACTTTTCATATGATTTCTTGGACTAACCTATTAACAAGAGCCACAGTGCCAGCTACCTATTTTCTGCTGCTTTTGGTTCCAGGAAAGTCAGAAAATGAATATTCTCGGAATTGGACGGGACAAAAGCCAAAGTGCCTATTTTCCAGAAGACTCCAGGATCCAGAATACGAGACGGAGGAGGGCCAGGGGCTGGCCACACACCCCCAGGCGCGGGCTGGGCTTGTCCATGCCAGGGCATGGTGTGGTGGCCCCAGTTACCCCCTCGGTCTCCCTCTTCGCCTATAAGAAGCCTTGTGACCTAAATACTCCGGGGGGTTCGACGTTTTTCCAGAAAAATTTCCGCAACACCGCCACCACCGAAGGGGAGATTCGGTGGACAAAAAGTCTCTGTTTCGGCACCCTACCGGGGCGGGGAAGTGCCCCCGGAGCCATCTCCATCGATCTCCACCATCATCTCCATCGACCATCCATGTTTCCCCCATCTATGAGTGAGTAATCCCCCGTTGTAGGCTATGGGGATGGTAGGGATTGGATGAGATTGTTCATGTAATGGCATCAGATTGTTAGGGCATGGTGCCTAGTATCTTTTATTAGTGCTTTATGACTTTGTTGCGACTTGTTGTGCTTAATGCTTGTCACTAGGGCCCGAGTGCCATGATTTCAGATCTGAACATGTTATTGATTCATTATGATAGTATTGTTTTTGGTCTTATCTGCAAGTTGTATACACATGTTGTTGTTCGGAACCTATGGCCCCGAAGTGACAGAAATCGGGATAACGAGAAGGGAATGGCTTTGATGTGAGGATCACATGTGTTCACGGAGTGTTAATGCTTTGCTCCGGTGCTCTATTAAAAGGAGCACCTTAATTGCCAGTAGTTCCCTAGAGGCCCCGCTGCAAACGGGCTGGCAGGACAAAAGATGTTGTGCAAGTTCTCATGCGAGCACGTATGACTATATATGGAACACATGCCTAGGATTATCTAGTACTTGGATGCTTTATCTTATTTATCTGCAATTGCCCTATGTTCTGATTGCTATGTGAATTGTCTTGTCCATGCAACGGCCCTCTATCCATCCCTATGCCTACCGCACTCGAATCCCACTTGCCATCGCTTTTGTTATCGCTGTCTTTGCTTTACTACTCGCTACTTTACTATTCCTACTACAAAACTGCTCTTGATAAACTGCTATGAGCAAGATTGTTTCCAGGTGCAGCTGAATTGACAACTCATTTGTTAAGGCTTATAAATATTCTTTGGCTCCCCTTGTGTCGAATCAATAAATTGGGTTTCACTTCCCTCGAAAATACTGCGATACACCCCCTATACTTGTGGGTCATCAAGACTATTTTTTGGTGCCGTTGCCGGGGAGCATAGCTTTATTTATCAAGTCCACTTGGAATCACTATTGTTCAAGCTAAGTTTACTCTTGCCTTATCATGCTTGTTGTCAATGGTTGGTTTCTTTGAAACTGAAGCTTATTGGCAAGGTGGGTTCACGGAAGATCAAAAATATTATTATAAGGAACACCGCTTGTCACAAAAAGGGAAACACTTATGGGAACAAATTGATAGATTGTATACCATTGCTAGAAACGTGTGCTCTACTTATAATGTTACTTATTGCTGTTCTGAATCTTGTTGCAGAAAGAGGTATAAACACCTCCCTTTTCAATGTGAGTATAATGATAATGATACCATATCTTCTTATGCTAAAGGAATTTCTGACTTTTATGATGCGAAACAAATTGAAGAATTTATTGCTTGGAAGGGTGCTTTTGAACTTGCTAGTTTGCTTGAAAATATTGATGATTCACCTTACAAATATGAGGTTTATGGTATACTTAAATTTTGCTTTGATAATTACAAGGATGAAAATGGCTATATCCTTGAATATTTAATAGATGCTTTCCACAAATGGAAGAGACTAATGCCTTGCAGGATCCTATGGAAGAAGAAATTGATGAACCTGAAACCTCATTAGATGAAAAAGAGGAGGAGAGTGATGAACAAAGGAGGAAGAATGGATTAGCTACCCATGCCTACCTTCTAATGAGAGTAACTCTTTATCCCTTACATTATTTGATTATCCTCCATGCTTACTAAAGGAGGATGAATGTTATGTTCCTGAGGATTCTTTTGAAAATGTTTATAATAAAGCTCTAGTGCTTGTAGATCATGAAGAGCATGCTTTATGTGATAGTTATATTGTTGAGTTTATTCATGAGGCTACTGAAAATTATTATGAGAGAGAAAAATATGGTTGTATAAGTTTTCATTGTATTGAAACACCTCTCTATGTGCTGAAAGTTTTGAAGTTACTCTTGTTTTATCTTCCTATGCCTGTCACTTTGTTCTTTGCAAATTTATTTGCATACATGATTCCTATGCATAGGAAGTGGGTTAGACTTAAATGTGTTTTGAATTTGCTTATTGATGCTCTCTTTTACTTCAACTCATATTTCTTATGAGAGCATCCTCTCAAACTTTTATGCCCGAAAATGATAATATGTCTACTATTCTTGGGAGACCTTTTCTTAAATACTGCAGCAGCTGTTATTAATTGTAATCAAGGGAAGGTGACCTTCAATGTCAATGACAAGGAACATACTATATATTTCCATAAGAAGATTGATAGACTTATGGTTTTGAATTCAATTGAACATGTTGAGGGCATTCAAGTTGGAGAAATATATTGTCCCATACCAAGAGAAAAATTTGAAACTATTATGATTGGGACCATTGCTATCAAGGTTGAGGTAACATAATCATTAGTGGAATACAAAGTTTTGTATCATATGAAATTGTTTTGGTAACAAGACCTAATCAACCTTGTTAACAAAAGGATTTCATTGAACAAAACAATGTTTCCACCATGATTATCCCCGCTTACTTCTATTTTATCCATTTTCAGTTTTTGCTTTTGCCTAACTTAAAGGCGTTAAAGAAAAGTACTTATTGGGAGATAACCCAAAAGTTTTAGATGAGTCTTGGAAGTTATTACTTCAGTAATAACCGCTCCTTATCCTTTTTATTTGCTTTTTGTGCCAAGAGTAACCTCTAATGAGAGAGAAGTAATGATTGGGAAAGTTGTTGTCCCGAAACAGATTACTGTGCTTCACCGTAAAAATTCTTGTAAAATCTATGAACGTCTTTTTTAGGCGTGAATTTTTGTGCTTCTGCCCCAGGTTGTTATCTAACTTCCGTTAGTTCAACACTTTTTGATTTGAGAAACAGAAGGTCTTCAAAAAAATTCGTCTTTACCTACTGGTCTGTTTTGACAGATTTCTGCCATTTTCTGCATTTGCTTCTTGTTGGTTCCTTTTTGAGTTCTTTTGGGGAATTGAGCTTTTTGAGGGAAGTGCTACAGTAGCTAGTGTTTTAATGGAATTTTTATTGGTATTAGAACTGAACCTAAAGACTTATTATCTTGAGTGCACTAATGTTGCTAATAAAGATTGTGTGAAGTTTTGTATGAAGGAAAAATTTCAGGTGTATGGAAGGAATGAGTAATGAGATGAAGGATGGACTAAAGCTCAAGCTTGGGGATGCCACGCGTGTAACCCCAAGAAATATCCAAGAAGTACAAGCGTCAAATCTTGGGGATGCCCAAGGCATCCCCTTCTTCATCAATAAAAATCCCAGGTTTCTTCCAAACACTTCATTTTTATTGTTTCATGCACAGTTGTGTTGTTCTTGGAGCGTCTTCTTTTTTGTTTTTGTTTTGGTTTTTCGTTTTATTTGTTTTCTTAGTTTGCTTAATAAATTGGTTGGACCTCCTCTTTCATACATTAGTGTTCAAATAGTTTGGTTTGGTTTGGAAAAGAGTAGGAAAGCTCATGCTTAAGTGGTGAAGAGAGTTTGTTTTTGACTGTGGCCTATGCTTTGTCATGCCATGCTTGATATTGTTTTGGCTTTATGCTTAGTATTATTTGCTGTAGCATGACTTGTTATAAACAATTGAGATTGCTTAATGTGCCTTGGATGAATCATGCGTTGTTTTAGCATATTAAAGCATAGTATAGTGGTATTCTCCTTTGATGCTTTATTTGGGTTGACTTGGCACATGTTCACACCATGTTATGACTATCCCAAGTCACCATAAGCCTTTATGATCCTTTAGTTTTCAACTTGTAGTATCACTTTATGCTTTGATCAATGATGTTTTGTCGCTCTGCATGATTATGGCCATTATTCCTCTCTCGTTTGTCGCTCCCTTACTATTGCTAGCCTTCACTCGCACTGAGTATGTTTTACTCATGTTTCCAACTCCCTAAAACCAAATATTGCCAAAGTGTCCACCATACCTACCTATTAGCATCATTTGCTACTCCCGTGCATATTCAATATGCTTTGTTTTCTTCCGAATAAAATGTTTGCTCGTTATGAGAAAGTTAGTTAGTAAAGCTCTCACGAACTTGATGGCACACTTTATTTTCTTGCACTTAATAAACCTGAACCATTGCGTCCTTCTTTGTTGCGTATATGCTTGCGCTTTATGAGTTGAAGTTAGCAGAACCTGTATCATGGGGACCGCTTTCAACACTTCATTGGTACTTTGTACCTAGTTGATATCATGTTCTTTTGCTTATGGATCCTAGCGGTGTGAAATAAAAGTGGAACTTGTAAGATCATGGAGTTTGTATGTATGTAGAGAAATGCCTGGGCCGCTAGCCTAAGCCATGCCTAATCATGGTGGAAACTTGCAGCATAACCATAATGAGCATTCTATGAAGCATCCTCAATAAAAATCTATGCACATAGTAAATAAAAAGATCGCTGAGATGCTCATTGTCTGCTTGCCTTGTCATTTTGATTATGGGATAGCTCCAGTGTCATGTACAAGGGGTACCCCGTTGGCGGTTCTCTATGATACGTATATACTTACAATGACAAGAGCTTACTTGTGACTGAAGTTGAGTAGCATGAGGATCGGTCTTCGTAAGTAAGGGGCATGAGACTTCAATTTATAACTTGTCAAGCATATCCTCTTAGTTGTGTCACTTTAACCTTAACCATTTAAAGATGCTTATGATAGGGGCAATGAGAGCTCAAAGCTAAAGAGTACCATACTTTCAGCATTTGGAAGCCTTTCAAACTTTTCAAAACTTGTTCATTTCCTTGTTGAGTCTCCACACATTCTAAGAGCACTTTCTTGAGAGCATAGTGGCCATTCTTAGTTCTATGTGCATTGTCCCAAGACTTGTTGATTGATGCATACCTTGATATTGCTTGTTTTAAACTATTTGTATCTAGTCACTCTTGTAAACTTTGAAGGTGTCCTATGAATTTATATTTGCTACTCTATGAGGGACAAGCTGAATGCCATTATGCTACGGTTTATTTATGTGAAACAAACAAACGTCTTGCAAAGCATTGTTATTCATGAATCTTTTGTTTGTGCCTTTTCATGTTGCATCATAGTTTCTTTGTCTTATTGCTAGAACTTTGTATTTCATGTTATGATTAAAGTACTATGATCCCAGCTTTGAATGTTTTACAAGTACTTTGATCAAGTCTTTGATGGTGCATGTCACCTCAAAAATTATTCTTTCTTTTTATCACTTACCTACTTGAGGACGAGCAGGAGTTAAGCTTGGGGATGTTGATACATTGCAAATGTATCTATAATTTTTGATGCTCCATGCTTGGTTTTATCCACTTTCTTGTGTTTTGTCCACATTTTGGAGTACTTTTCATATGATTTCTTGGACTATCCTATTAACAAGAGCCACAAAGGCTACCGCCTGTTTTCTGCTGTTTTTGGTTCCAAGAAAGTCAAAAAATGAATATTCTCGGAATTGGATGGGACAAAAGCCAAAGTGCCTATTTTTCAGAAGACTCCAGGAGCCAGAATACGAGACAAAGGAGGGCCAGGGGCTGGCCACACACCCCCAGGCGCAGGCTGGGCCTGGCCACGCCAGGGCATGGTGTGGTGGCCCCAGGCACCCCCTCGGTCACCCTCTTCGCCTATGAGAAGCCTTCTGACCTAAAAACTCTGGGGGGTTCGATGTTTTTCTAGAAAAAGTTCCGTAGCGCCGCCACCACCGAAGGGGAGATTCGGGGGACAGAAAGTCTCTGTTCCGGCACCTTGTCGGGACAGGGAAGTGCCCCCGGAGCCATGTCCATCTATCTCCACCATCATCTCCATCGACCATCCATGTTTCCCCCATCTATGAGTGAGTAATCCCCCGCTGTAGGCTATGGGGATGGTAGGGATTGGATGAGATCGTTCATGTAATGGCATCAGATAGTTAGGGCATGGTGCCTAGTATCTTTTATTAGTGCTTTATGACTTTGTTGCGACTTGTTATGCTTAATGCTTGTCACTAGGGCCCGAGTGCCATGATTTCAGATCTGAACATGTTATTGATTCATTATGATAGTATTGTTTTTGGTCTTATCTGCAAGTTGTATACACACGTTGTTGTCTGGAACCTATGGCCCCGAAGTGACAGAAATCGGGATAACCGGAAGGGAATGGCTTTGATGTGAGGATCACATGTGTTCACGGAGTGTTAATGCTTTGCTCCAGTGCTCTATTAAAAGGAGCACCTTAATTGCCAGTAGTTCTCTAGAGGCCCCGCTGCAAACGGGCTGGCAGGACAAAAGATGTTGTGCAAGTTCTCATTGCGAGCACGTATGACTATATATGGAACACATGCCTAGGATTATCTAGAACTTGGATGCTTTATCTTATTTATCTGCAATTGCCCTATGTTCTGATTGCTATGTGAATTGTCTTATCCATGCAACGCCCATCCATCCCTATGCCTACCGCTCTCGAATCCCACGGTTTACTGCTTTTGTTACTGCTGTCTTTGCTTTACTACTGCTGCTACTTTACTATTCCTACTACAAAACTGCTGCTACTGATAAACTGCTATGAGCAAGATTGTTTCCAGGTGTAGCTGAATTGACAACTCAGTTGTTAAGGCTTATAAATATTCTTTGGCTCCCCTTGTGTCGAATCAATAAATTGGGTTTCACTTCCCTCGAAAATACTGCGATACACCCCCTATACTTGTGGGTCATCACCAGGAACTATCTTTGAAAGCTTAGGAGCACAATGGTGTCCGCCAAGGATAAGGGAAAGGAGCCTATGGAGGAAGATCTCCAAGACCCCAAGCAGGGGCTGGTACCTTTAGTTACTTGCCCTGCATCAACGGAAGCCCTACGAGTCACTAAGGAGTTCTGCGATAAGTACCGAGACTTGAGGAGGAAGGTGGACATGCTTCAATGGGAGAATAATAGGCTTCACAAGATGCTGGAAGATTTCCTCACGTCAACTCAGAAAATATTACCGCCACCACCGAAGGAGTAATTCGTCATCAGGTTTGGCATCCCCTTGGTTTGTTCCAAGCTTGGGGGAGTGCCACGGTATCACATCACTATCTTCTATCTTTTTACCTTTTAGTAGAGTCATATCATGAATAGAAAAAGTTATCATGTAGGATGGTTTGCATTATGGAAGTGTCCCCTCTCTCGTTAGATATGTATCCCTTGGTGTAAGTTGCCGTTATGGAATATTAATGAGAAGTTCTATCATTTACTCTTTTGCATATCTTATATTAGTTTTCAATTCATTGTTATATGATTGATCTTGTTGTTAGTATTGGTGTCACTTTGGGATCATTGAGTTAAATTAGTTGGTTTTGGCAAACCTGGCTCGGTCTGTAGCAACACTATTTTTGAGAGTTGAATGAAAAGATAAAAGTACTCTAAAGAAATATAATTTCATCATCTTTCTTTCTTGATTTGCTCATAAGTTTAGTATTCTCTAGTTAAGATCTTTTGTGCTTCCAAGGAAGATTGCATGTTTGTCTTTATCACTTGTATGTTTGTTTGTTTCCTTCAACTCTTGTACTTGCTACCTAGCCTTGCTAGCCAAAAACCTGTACTAAGAGGGAATTCTTCTCGTGCATCCATTCCTTAAAACAAAACCTACGCCATTTGTGTCCACCATACCTACATATTAGCATTATTGCTATTCCAAGTAAATTCTTGTTTTTATCTACCTTCCAAATTAAACTTGTTATGTGAAAATTAGTGATTAAAGCTCTCACAAACTTGATGGCACACTTTACTTTCTTGCACTTAATAAACTTGAACCATTGGGTCCTTCTTTGTTGCGTATATGCTTGCGCTTTATGAGTTGAAGTTAGCAGAACCATATATCATGGGGAACGCTTTCAACACTACCATGGTACTTTGTACCTAGTTGATATCATGATTCTTTTGCCTATGGATCCCGTCGGTGTGAAATAAAAGGGGAACTTGTAAGATCATGGAGTTCATATGTGTGTTAGAGAAACACCTGGGCCGCTAGCCTAAGCCATGCCTAATCATGGTGGAAACTTGCAGCATAACTATAGTGAGCATTCTATGAAGCATCCTCAATAAAAACCTATGCAAATAGAAATAAAAAGATCACTGAGATGCTCATTGTTTGCTCGCCTTGTCATTTTGATTATGGGATAGCTCCTGTATTAGGTGCAAGGGGTACCCCGTTGTCAGTTCTCAATGATACACATGTATTTACAATGACAAGAGCTTACTTGTGACTGAAGTTGAGTAGCATGAGGTTCGGTACTCGTAAGTAAGGGGCATGATATTTCAACTTATAACTTGTCAAGCATATCCTCTTAGTTGTGTCACTTTAACCTTAATCACCTAAAGATGCCTATGATAGGGGCAATGAGAGCTGAAAGCTAGTAAGTATCATAATTTTTGGGAGCTCTTTATGAAACTTGAAATCCCTGCTTCCCTCTGCGAAGGGCCTTTCTTTTACTTTTTAGTTGAGTCAGTAAACCTATTCCCTTCTATCTCAGCAAGCATTTTGAGTTGTTGTGTTTCATTCATATGTTGATTTATTCAATCATGTTTCTTATGTTCCTTGTTTTGCACATTGCTCTTATCTTAGTGATTACTACTTTGAAAGCTATCATCGAAAACCAGTTATTTGTGAACTCTAGCAAATTATCAACTATTCTTCGACCAAGAGCTAAGTTTGCCATTACCAATTAAGATTCACTTCATGTATCTCTATTGTGTTTCCTTTACTTACTACAAGTTAAGTTATATAATAGTGAGTTGTCTTCTATTATGATCTATGTATTGATGAATGTGATGCTTCTTGTCCGTATTCTTTTTATCGACACTTCACTCCATAAACCTGAGGCCATGTTTATTGAGCTCAGTTTCGCTTGGGGACAAGCGAAGTCTAAGCTTGGGGGGAGTTGATACGTCCATTCTGCATCACTATTCTATATCATAATTCACTGTTATTCATTGATATATTTCATATTAAGAGATGATACTTATGTTATTTCATCTGTTTTTGCATGGTTGATGACTTTTGGAGCATGGACCGCTGTAGTCAGGATTCTGATGGAAAAGGTGCTGTTTGGAGGCAAAATTCGCGAAGATCAGAAAATCCAGGAAAATATACGGAAAATCCTATTTTTCCAGAAGACAAAGGCTGCCAGAAGAGGGAGTGGAGATGGGCCACAGGAGGCCCACACCACCCCCTGGCGCTGCCAGCCCATGTCACGCCACTGTGGTGTGGCCGCCTGCCCACTGTCTCTCCCCTCTGGCGTATATATTCGTCTCGAAACCCTAAGACCAGGGGAGGACCACAGAAAGATTCTGCCGCCTCTATGGGGCGGAAAACACCGAGAGAGAAAGATCTCTCCGGCAGATAGATTTCTGCCGGGGGAATTCCTCCCCGGAGAGGAGAGATCATCGCCATCAACACCACCATCAAGCTGGACTTCATCGGGATCATCATCATCATCATCACCACCATCATCACCATCAGCACCCTCATCACCATCTCCATATTGATGTAACAATTGCGTTGAATCTTGCATAGTTCTTAGGTGAAACTTTCCCGGTGTTGATTACTCTTTGTAGTTGATGCTATTAAGTGGAACCATTGAATTATTGTTTATGTTCAGATTGCTATACATCATTATTCCATCTCTGATCATGATCCATATGATGTCTTGTGAGTAGTACGTTTTGTTCTTGAGGACATGGGAGAAGTCATGTTGTTAGTAGTGGAATTGTGTTGAGAAAGATTCAATAGTTTGATATTTAAGTTGTGGTGTACTTCTTCTAGTGGTGTCATGTGAACGTCGACTACATGACACTTCACCTACATGGGCCTAGGGGAATGCATTGTGTATTTGGCTACTAATCGTAGGGGTTGCCGGAGTGACAGAAACCTGAACGCCCGTTAGGAAACCATTGCACAAGGGACATAAGGGTCTTAGAGTTTAAATCTGTGGTTCGGTTTCTACCTTAATTACTTTCTTGTACTTACGAATGTTTGCAAGGGGTATAATCACAAGTATGTATTAGGCCTAGGAAGGTCGGTACATTAGCACAGGTTCACCCACACAACACTTAGCAAGCTAAAGTAGATTAATCAACTATATGAAGCGAAAGCACTTGACAGTCTTCCCATGTGTCCTCGAGAACGTTTGGTCATCTCAAGTAATACAACCGGCATGTCCTTTGCTGCATAAAGGATTAGGCCACTTGTTGCATCTATTCTTATTGTCTTTTATTTACTCGTACTTTATTTACTTGCTTTATCAAAAACGCCTAAAAATCTGGTTGCTAAGTATTTGCAGAGAATTCCTGATCCATACCACTTGCCAGCACCTTCTGCTCCTTGTTGGGTTCGACACTCTTACTAATCGAAAATACTGCGATACACCCCCTATACTTGTGGGTTATCAGACTCCAGGTGTGGTTAATGAAAGAACACACATTTCAATGACAGTGGTGGATCCATATGTGGTCTGTGAATAGAACACACATGCAATGACTCCAGCTGTGGTTAATGAGAAGAACACACATGCAATGACAATGGTGGATCTGTATGTGGATTGTGAAAATAACACACATGCAATGACTCTAGTTGTTCTTAGTAAAAAGAACACACATGCAATGACACTGGTGGATCCATGTATGGTCTCTGAAGAGAACACACATGCAATGACTCTAGCTGTGGTTAATGAGAAGAACACACATGCAATGACACTGGTGGATCCATAGGTGGATTGTGAAAAGAACACACATGAAATGAACTCTGGTGGAACCACATGCAATGACACTGGTGTATCCATATGTGGTCTGTGAAAAGAATAGTCATGAAATGACTCCAGGTGTGGTTAATGAAAGAACACACATTTCATTGACAATGGTGGATCCATATGTGGTCTGTGAAAAGAACACACATGCAATGACTCTAGCTATGGTTAATGAGAAGAACACACATGCAATGACACTAGTGGATCCATATGTGGTCTGTGAAGAGAACACACATGCAATGATCTCTGGTGGATCCATATGTGGTCTGTGAAAAGAATAGTCATGAAATGACTCAAGGTGTGGTTAATGAAAGAACACACATTTGAATGACAATGGTGGATCCATATGTGGTCTGTGAAAAGGACACACATGCAATGACTCTAGCCGTGGTTAATCAGAAGAACACACATGCAATGACACTTGTGGATCCATATGTGGGTTGTGAAAATAACACACGTGCAATGACTCTAGTTGTTGTTAGTAAAAAGAACACACATGCAATGACACTGGTGGATCCATGTGTGGTCTGTGAAGAGAACACAGATGCAATGACACTAGTGCATCCAAATGTGGTCTGTGAAAAGAATAGTCATGAAATGACTCCAGGTGTGGTTAGTAAAAGGAACACACATGCAATGACAATGGTGGATCCATGTGTGGTCTCTGAAGAGAACACACATGCAATGACTCTAGCTGTGGTTAATGAGAAGAACACACATGCAATGATACTGGTGGATCCATAGGTGGATTGTGAAAAGAACACACATGCATTGAGCTCTAGTGGAACCACATGCAATGACATTGGTGGATCCATGTGTGGTCTTTGAAGAGAACACACATGCAATGACACTGGTGGATCCATATGTGGTCTGTGAAAAGAATAGTCATGATATGACTCCAGGTGTGGTTAATGAAAGAACACACATTTCATTGACAATGGTGGATCCATATGTGGTCTGTGAAAAGAACACACATGCAATGACTCTAGATGTGGTTAATGAGAAGAACACACATGCAATGACACCGGTGGATCCATATGTGCATTGTGAAAATAACACACACGCAATGACTCTAGTTGTTGTTAGTTAAAAGAACACACATGCAATGACACTGGTGGATCCATGTGTGGTCTTTGAAGAGAACACACATTTCAATGACACTGGTGGATCCATATGAGGTCTGTGAAAAGAATAGTCATGAAATGAATCCAGTTGTTGTTAGTAAAAAGAACACACATGAAATGACACTGGTGGATCCATGTGTGGTCTCTGAAGAGAACACACATGCAATGACTCTAGCTGTGGTTAATGAGAAGAACACACATGCAATGACACTGGTGGATCCATAGGTGGATTGTGAAAAGAACACACTTGCAATGAACTCTAGTGGAACCACATGCAATGACACTGGTGGATCCATGTGTGGTCTCTGAAGAGAACACACATGCAATGACACTGGTGGATCCATATGTGGTCTGTGAAAAGAATAGTCATGAAATGACTCCAGGTGTGGTTAATGAAAGAACACACATTTCATTGACAATGGTGGATCCATATGTGGTCTGTGAAAAGAACACACATGCAATGACTCTAGCTGTGCTTAATGAGAAGAACACACATGCAATGACACCGGTGGATCCATATGTGGATTGTGAAAATAACACACTTGCAATGACTCTAGTTGTTGTTAGTAAAAAGACCACACATGCAATAACACTGGTGGATCCATGTGTGGTCTCCGAAGAGAACAGACATTTCACTGACACTAGTGGATCCATATGTAGTCTGTGAAAAGAATAGTCATGAAATGACTCTAGTTGTTGTTAGTAAAAAGAACACACATGCAATGACACTGGTGGATCCATTTTTGGTCTCGGAAGAGAACACACATGCAATGACTCTAGCTGTGATTAATGAGAAGAACACACATGCAATGATACTGGTGGATCCATAGGTGGATTGTGAAAAGAACACACATGCAATGAACTCTAGTGGAACCACATGCAATGACACTGGTGGATCCATATGTGGTCTGTGAAAAGAATAGACATGAAATGACTCCAGGTGTGGTTAAAGAAAGAACACACATTTCAATGACAATGGTGGATCCATATGTGGTCTATGAAAAGAACACACATGCAATGACTCTTGATTTGGTTAATGAGAAGAACACACCTACAATGACACTGGTGGATCCGTATGTGGATTGTGAAAATAACACACATGCAATGACTCTAGTTGTTGTTAGTAAAAATAACACACATGCAATGACACTGGTGGATCCATGTGTGGTCTCTGAAGAGAACACGCATGCAATTACTCCAGCTGTGGTTAATGAGAACAACACACATGCAATGACACTGGTGGATCCATAGGTGGATTGTGAAAAGAATACACATGAAATGAACTCTGGTGGAACCACATGCAATGACACTGGTGGATCCATGTGTGGTCTCTGAAGAGAACACACACACATGCAATGACACTGGTGTATCCATATGTGGTCTGTGAAAAGAATAGTCATGAAATGACACCAGGTGTGGTCAATGAAAGAACACACATTTCATTGACAATGGTGGATCCATATGTGGTCTGTGAAAAGAACACACATGCAATGACTCTAGCTGTGGTTAATGAGAAGAACACACATGCAATGACACTAGTGGATCCATATGTGGTCTGTGAAGAGAACACACATGCAATGATCTCTGGTGGATCCATATGTGGTCTGTGAAAAGAATAGTCATGAAATGGCTCAAGGTGTGGTTAATGAAAGAACACACATTTCAATGACAATGGTGGATCCATATGTGGTTTGTGAAAAGGACACACATGCAATGACTCTAGCTGTGGTTAATCAGAAAAACAAACATGCAATGACACTGGTGGATCCATATGTGGGTTGTGAAAATAACACACGTGTAATGACTCTAGTTGTTATTAGTAAAAAGAACACACATGCAATGACACTAGTGGATCCATGTGTGGTTTGTGAAGAGAACACACATGCAATGACACAGGTGGATCCATATGTGGTCTGTGAAAAGAATAGTCATGAAATGACTCCGGGTGTGGTTAGTAAAAAGAACACACATGCAATGACAATGGTGGATCCATTTGTGGTCTCTAAAGAGAACACACATGCAATGACTCTAGCTGTGGTTAATGAGAAGAACACACATGCAATGACACTGGTGGATCCATAGGTGGATTCTGAAAAGAACACACATGCAATAAACTCTGGTGGAACCACATGCAATGACACTGGTGGATCCATGTGTGGTCTCTAAAGAGAACACACATGCAATGAACTCTGGTGGATCCATATGTGGTCTGTGAAAAGAATAGTCATGAAATGACTCTAGGTGTGGTTAATGAAAGAACACACATTTCATTGACAATGGTGGAACAATATGTGGTTTGTGAAAAGAACACAAATGCAATGACTCTAGCTGCGGTTAATGAGAAGAACACACATGCAATGACACTGGTGGATCCATATGTCGAATTTGAAAATAACACACATGCAATGACTCTAGTTGTTGTTAGTAAAAAGAACACACATTTCAATGACACTGGTGGATCCATGTGTGGTCTCTGAAGAGAACACGCATTTCAATGACACGGGTGGATCCATATCTGGTGTGTGAAAAGAATAGACATGAAATGACTCCAGATGTGGTTAATGAAAGAACACACATTTCAATGACAATGGTGGTTCCATATGTGGTATGTGAAAATAACACACATGCAATGACTCTAGCTGTGGTTAATGAGAAGAACACATATGCAATGACACTGGTGGATCCATAGGTGGATTGTGAAAAGAACACACATGCAATGAACTCTGGTGGAACCACATGCAATGAACTCTGGTGGAACGACATGCAATGAACTCTGGTGGAACCACATGCAATGACACTGGTGGATCCATATGTGGTCTGTGAAGAGAACACACATTTCAATGACACTAGTGGATCCATATGTGCTTTGTGAAAAGAATAGTCATGAAATGACTCCAGGTGTGGTTAATAAAAGAATACACATTTCAATTACAATGGTGGATCCATATGTGGTTTGTGAAAAGAACACAAGTGCAATGACTCTAGCTGTGGTTAATGAGAAGTACACACATCCAATGACACTAGTGGATCCATATGTGGTCTGTGAAGAGAACACACATGCAATGATCTCTGGTGGATCCATATGTGGTCTGTGAAAAGAATAGTCATGAAATGACTCAAGGTGTGGTTAATGAAAGAACACACATTTGAATGACAATGGTGGATCCATATGTGGTTTGTGAAAAGAACACACATGCAATGACTCTAGCTGTGGTTAATGAGAAGAACACACATGCAATAACATTGGTGGATCCATATGTGGGTTGTGAAAATAACACACATGCAATGACTCTAGTTGTTGTTAGTAAAAAGAACACACATGCAATGACACTGGTGGATTCATGTGTGGTCTGCGAAGAGAAGACACATGTAATGACACCGGTGGATCCATATGTGGTCTATGAAAAGAATAGTCGTGAAATGACTCCAAGTGTGGTTAATGAAAGAAAACACATTTCAATGACACTGGTGGATCCATATGTGGTTTGTGAAAAGAATAGTCATGAAATGACTCCAGTTGTTGTTAGTAAAAAGAACACACATGCAATGATACTAGTGGATCCATTTGTGGTCTCCAAAGAGAACACACATGCAATGACTCTAGTTGTTGTTAGTAAAAAGAACACACATGCAATGACACTGGTGGATCCATGTGTGGTCTCTAAAGAGAACACACATTTCAATGACACTGGTGGATCCATATGTGGTCTGTGAAAAGAATAGACATGAAATTACTCCAGGTGTGGTTAATGAAAGAATACACATTTCAATGACAATGGTGGATTCATATGTGGTTTATGAAAAGAACACACATGCAATGACTCTAGTTGTGGTTAATGAGAACAACACACACAATGAAACTTGTGTATCAATATGTGGGTTGTCAAAATAACACACATGCAATGACTCTAGTTGTTAGTAAAAAGAACACACATGCAATGACACTAGTGGATCCATGTGTGGTCTGTGAAGAGAACACACATGCAATGACACTGGTGGATCCATATGTGGTCTGTGAAAAGAATAGTCATGAAATGACTCCAGGTGTGGTTAATGAAAGAACACACATTTCATTGACAATGGTGGATCCATATGTGGTTTGTGAAAAGAACACACATGGAATGACTCTAGCTGTGGTTAATGAGAAGAACACACATGCAATGACATTGGTGGATCCATATGTGGATTTTGAAAATAACACACATGCAATGACTCTAGTTGTTGTTAGTAAAAAGAACACACATGCAATGACATTGGTGGATCCATGTGTGGTCTCTGAAGAGAACACATATTTTAATGACACTAGTTGTTGTTAGTAAAAAGAACACACATGCAATGACAGTGGTGGATCCATATGTCATTTGTGAAGAAAACACACATGCAATGAACTCTGGTGGATCGATATGTGGTCTGTGAAAAGAATAGACATGAAATGACTCTAGTTGTTGTTAGTAAAAAGAACACACATGCAATGACTCTGGTGGATCCATATGTGGTTTGTGAAGAGAACACACATGCAATGGACTCTGGTGGGATCCATATGTGGTCTGTGAAAAGAATAGACATGAAATGACTCTAGATGTGGTTAATGAAAGAATACGCATTTCAATGACAATGGTGGTTCCATATGTGCTTTGTGAAAAGAGATTTGCCCTCTCTCTCTGTCACAAATCTCACAAAAGCCCAAACATGTGCTCACTCTAGGTGCTACGCCCTGATTTGCTGACGGGCAGGATAACCCCTCCCTTCTCACGCGGATCGTCTCCACCAACCGTTGATCCTATGTGATCCAAATGGCAGGATAACCCCTCCCTTCTCCACTTTTTTTATGCATGGTCTATCCGTGCCACCTCTCTATCCGTGGCACCGATACTTTACCTCCATAAACAAGTGAAAATCCATCTATCTAAATAAAATAAATAAAATAAATGATCATATTTTGAAGAAGCTATCGTCTTCGTCTTCCGGTTCGTCCTCATCTTCGTCAACGCCATGGTCCCTGCCATTGCCGCCGTCGGTGTCCTCCTCTAACAACTCGACACTGCCCCTTCCTCGAATAAGCGTGCTATATCCTCGTCGGAGTCCTCCTCCTCCTCTTCGTAGTCCCACGGGTCCACGTCACTCTCCTCTGCTTCTGCCTCCAACTGATCGATGAATGCCTCCTCGTTGGTCGAGTCGGACTCGTCCAAATAGCTATCTCCTCTCTTCTTCATGGTGTTCTTCTCGTTCCTCTTCTTGTCCGTACTCGCCGGTGCAACACGCGCCCCCTCCTGGCTGCTGCTTTGGGCTCGTCCGACGCTGCAGGTACCCCATGCTCCTCCTACACGGCCGGTACGAGCTTCACGTCGCGGTGTCCTCAAGTGCCGATGTCGATGGATCCTGGCGTGGTCAGGCACGACGTGCTGCCTTAGCAGGCGACTCGCGAGGGCGAGCGATGCAGAGAAGAGCCGGGGACGCAGGACGGTCAGTGGACGACTTGGGCCTGCCATTGCCATGGCAAGGGGGCATCGTGCTCGAGGTAGTTGCTCTGAATGGTCGATGGCGGGTACATAGAGTGGGGTGCCGATCTGATCAGGGATGAGCATCGGTTTCGTGCGTCGTGTCCACGCATGAATTTGTCGATTATCAAAAAAAAAGTAATATCTCACGTACTGAACATAATTTGATCACAACAAAAGTGGCACAGCGTATTCTAGACTCGTAAATATCCCGTGCGTGCCTTTCAACGTGGAGTTCGACAGAGTTTGATGTGTCGACGTGATCGTGCAGCAGTTGCACGCGTCATTGCCCCATCAACACGTGACACACGCACGCGGGACGTGCGCACCGATGCCCGTGATGACCACCCTGCTCGCAGTCCCCTAATTATATACTGGATTTTGGGCGGCGCCGAAGACCATTGAACTGTCCATCACAATAAAGACAAGTCCCATCGATTCCCTACCCCTGCCTCCCTAGATTCTTTGAGAAGGTAGACCATACATGGTGGTCTTGTATAATAGTACTAGTACTACTGGACCATGGCCTGTACTCTTTGACTCTTCTCCCACACTAATCACTATCTTCTTCCTCCTGCCGCCGCCACCCTCACCCTGCAAGCCATGGCTCCCCTCAGGAGGGGGAGAGGGCGGTCGATGATCCTCGCGAAGAAAAGGGAGAGAAATCGCTGCGAGGCACTTCTTGCTCAACCAGCCGCTCAAGGCCCCCTCTCATCGAGGCCCAATCTCCCCTGACAATGGCGTCGAATGTTCTAGCAGGCGAGGGCTCCTCCCGGTACGGTCTTCTTGTTCTACTTCTTCTCCATCTCCCTCTCCATCATGATCTTATTCAGCTTCTTCTTGTTTTTCTTCTTCTTGCTCTTCCTCTTCTACGTATTACAGTCCGGCCATGGAGCCAGACTCAACCACGACGGAGGCGTTGCAGGACCCGTTTGGCCCTGTTCCATGTCTCAGCAGGTAGCAAATCTCCACACTGTTATTTCTCCGAGTTGTGATGTGGATTTCTTAGATCGTGTCCGCGGTCATTGGTTTTTCTTCTTCTTTTGCGAGTTGAATTAGTTTTCATGAATATGACTGGATCTCTTGGTCTTTCCTTAATACCGCTGTTCATAGATTCACTATGGATTTTTTGTGATTAGGATTAGTTTATTATGGTCATGATTAGATCTCTAGGTCCATTTTTTAACACTGCGGTCAATAGATTCAACGTGGATTTTTTGATCTGTATTAGTATTCACCTGGAACCTGGAGTGTAATTATAGAACTCCCATTTCAATTAACATGAACGATGCAGCAATCGAAGGCCGAGTACCATGACAAGGTGGCTGCGATCAGTGCCAAGATTGACAACCAACATGAGCTTGCACGCTCCCTCACCCAAGCTAATGAGAGCCTACGGAAGCAATTATCTGTGCAGAAGGAGATCTCGCTAGATTTTGCACGTGACGTCGTGAGGCTGCAGAAAGTGCTCGATCGTAACTTGAACAGGCAAGAACATGCCATCAAGATAATCAACGATCTCATGGAGGAGAAGAAGAATCTCGTGGAAAGGTGCACTCTCCTGCAGGACGAAGTCACCGAGGCACTCAGAGGACGCGTCGAGGAAACCAAGGCTACCGTCCGAGCCTACCATGATAGGTACCGTTGCCTGGATGCAGTGAAGGAGATGAAGGAGGACATGAGCAGAGGGATCACCGTACTCGAGGGTGTTTGGAAAGAGAACGAGGAGCTAAGGGCTTGTCTGGAGGCGTATCGGAGAAATGCCCAAGTCTGATTCCCATTAGAGGGGACACCAATATCAGTTCGTCCTCCACTCCTTTTGTAATGTTTAGGGTTCAGGGAGCAATGCCCAAGTCCGCTTCCCATTATAGGGTGCAATAAGAATCCTAGGGAAACTCCTTGTCTATCTGGACATGTGTTGGTGTTCATGTTCATGAATGGACACCATGTGCTCTTTCCATTATGTATCTGGACATGAGTTTCTGCATTATGAGTTTGCCACTAGCCCACTACTATTTGGTGATATTGGGAAAAACCCACAGCACACTAAACTACAGATAAACCTTATTTGTCTTTGAAATTGAAATTATGACAGTGCCACTAGTCGATTCATAAAATGTTGATTAGTCATAGATTGCTTCTTCCTTGAAATTATGACAGTGCCACTAGTCGATTCAGTTAATTATGGAAACTAACCATCTTGTCCTGGTGATCTGAGCAAACCATACTATGTACTTTTGTTATAGAGAAAGAGGTGAAAGCTCGACCAGGACCTGGCGACCTGGCTAAATGACAAGATAACAATCCAAAGGGAGAAGCAGAATTCCCAGAAACTGGCCTTTGACCACATGCGCACTGAACTCGCGGTCCTTTCTGACAAGTGCCAGAAACTGAAGGAGTTAAACGCCGGCTGGGCGAAGCTTCACAGTGAAGGTTGCACCTCGGCTAGGAAGCAGACGGAGATCATGAAAGGGATCTTGAAGGAAAATCTTATGGCTACGGACCAACTTTTCCAATCCGTGACGGAGCGCTGGAACCTACGGCTGAAGCACGACAAAGTACTGAAGGAGCTGGCCGATCTTAGGGAGGAAAACAAGTAGCTCCGTGCCAGGCTCGCTTGAACACAACATATGTCTATTTAGTACTGCACTTCCTAGTTTATCCTCTGCAGTGGTGATTTTGTAAGCGTGAACTTAACTCTATGCATGATATGTGTGTTCGTCTGAAATTAATTTGCTTGAGGATTGAGTTTGGCTTAGTTAAGAAAGCACAGCTGCAAGTATTATAGTTAACTAGTTTCAGGCATTGGCACAACATAAATTATTCATCTTGAATTTCCTTTATTCTCTGTAGTCTGTCCTTGTTCACCCTCACACGCCTTCTTCAGTGCCTTCAACAGATCCGCAATGCAGTACTCTAGCTTCTTGTTGTCTTCCCTGAGCTGATCCCTCTCCTTTTCTGCATTATGAATCAGCAACCTGTGACTATCCTGAAGCTTCTTTGTAGTTCCAACAACCAAGCTCCCATTGATTCTGTCAGTTAGCTCTGACTGCAAATTCTCGATTTCTTGTTCCAGCTCCTTATTTCATACCGACAGCTTGTAATTTTTTTCAGCTGCATCACTTACATCAGTAAATCTCCCCAACCTTTCCAACTCATACATCTCCCATAACTGTGCCAAACATTCCTTAAGTGCATCTGGCCACTCAAGATCCACCCACTCTACTACTTTACACACCGGGCCAACCTAAAAACACATACACTATAGTGTTATGAACATACACGATACATTTTACTTCATGTCATAGTTGCACATAATGTAAACAAACCTGATTTGTACAGCCCAAAAACCTTCTCCCAGTGTTACTACCATTGCATGCAACATATCTCCTCAGTTTTAGCCCATGGTCACATGGCACTTCTCCATCGTGATCTAAGACCTCCCATTCAGAGTTGTAGATCTTCCATGGTACCTATAGGTAAACGCAAAGCTGAAATTTAACACGATTGCATGCACATATGGAGCTCAAATCGAGAGATTTACCATTGCCAACCCTAGCCCGAGAAAATAGAGGAACTCACATCATGGAAGGAATACTCGATGTTGGAGAGAAGGCTGTCGCTGCTCGACTGGTCGTCCTCGCCGTTCAAGGACAGCATGGCGAATGCGTCTTCACAGGCGACGGCGTCGGCGTCAGTGTGTGTGTGTGTGTGAGAGAGAGAGAGAGTGCAACCCTTCTACCGCTGCAACATTGACTAAATTGGCATGTTACAATAGTTTAATGGATACCATGCCCTTTCCCTAGATTACTGTATCCTGCCTAATATGGATTATCTTCATACATTCTTATTTCAAATATTAAACCTGTACTCCCTCTATCCCAATTTCATTGCCTAACGAAAACATACCGGTATATTACATCATCTAAAGAAACAAAATCATGTCAAGTACAAGGTACTTATGCATCACTTGTTCAGTCATGGTTTCACAAAACATTACATTACAATCTCTCAACAAACATAATCACATCATGGTTTCACAAAACATCACATTACAATCTCTCAACAAAAATAATCACAGAAACAAGTATATTACATCAACTCAAGAAACATAATCATGTCGACTACAAGCTACTTACGCATCACTTTTCTAGTCATGGTTTTACAAAACATTACATTACAATCTCTCAACTAACAAAATAACAGAAACAAGTACAGTACATCATCTCAAGAAACATAATCATGTCAACTACAATGTATTTATGCATCACTTGTCCAGTCATGGTTTCACAAAACATTACATTACATTATATCACATAATAATAGAAACAAGTACGGTACATCATCTTAAGAAACATAATCATGTCAACTACAATGTACTTATGTCTTATTACAACAACGATGGTTTCAGTGAGTGACATGTCCAAAAATCTCAACAGCTCGCACAACATTATATCACAATCTCTCAACAAACATAATCACAGAAACACGCTCTAAGTGCAACAACAGTCAATAGTACAAATACAGGCAGGGGAACCCCGTGGTCCATATGACAAGCCTAGGGTAGCAACTCTCATCAGATCTCATCAACGTCAACCACCTCATTCTGTTCAGCCACTACAGGGGCCTCTACATCCACTATAACCTGTTCAACAGCATCAGAAATGGTACCAAGGAAGAACACATTCCTGGTTCGCTTCTTTCGTCGCATAATCTACATAAGATCTTCAGTATCCAAAACATCTATGAATTGCTGCTTCTTATGATGCCACCACCGGATTTGTGCCATCTGCTTAGGGCCAATACTGATTTCCTTACCAATCATCTCTCTCATTTCATCAAGAGTTATGTTTTTGGAATCGACAGTGATCTCCACAGTACATGACGAAACTGGCTTATTAACTCCCTCATCAAGTTTTGCCATGTATGAATCCATCTGAAGCTCATGGGAGTGCTCAATTTGCTGATAGGTATCATTCATGTTGCGCCACACCAATTTTGTCCTCTGTCTAGAACCCAGGGAACCCTAGCGGCAAGCATATCTACCAGCTGCGAAACAGACACAACCTCTTTGCAATTCACAAGCAGATGCACATCTTGCCCGAGCACAACCCTCTCGCAACCAAAATCAAGTTTTGCAGTGTACTGGCAAACATGAACTGTGAACTCATATAGGTCCCTTGTATCAAAGTTGTGCCTAATTTGATTAAAAAGGGGAATTTTTCAGTTCATTCGATTCTATTATGTCGTAACTAATCTAGTTGTAAGACAAGGCACAGATAAGAAAAAATCACCTCTCGCTCTTCTTCCGGGTTTTTTCTTCGAGATCTGGGTGACGTATCCGCCCACCAGAGCCGAACAATCCGCTGTAGGCCTTGCTTTTCTCTTCAACCTGCTGCTCGTATGTACCTTGGGAGCAGAATCCTTGCTGACCTCCTCGCTAACCAGGGCTGAAGACCTCGCCGCTGCTTCGCGTTGAGCCCCAAACTTGGGCCCTGACGGACCTGAATCAGTCGGCAACGTAGCTACAACCTTCGGCTTGCAAAACATGCTGGGCTGCCGCCGTCGGATTCAGTGTCGGGGGATGGAGAAAAAAGGTCCTCCATCGCCGGCAGATTCAGGGTCGGGGAAGGGAAGAAAAGGGACCGCCACGCCGCAAAGCAAGATTCAAAGGTCGAGTTAGGAAAGTACAGTAATGGATTTGCCCCTACGACACGTGTAGGGTGGCTAAGAAGAGTGACCGGCGAAGAAGGGGAACAACAGGAACTAGTGTAACGGAATATCCAGACATAACGGGTGTGATTTGAAAATATTGGGTTTGGCCATCATTCGAAACACCCCTCTCAGCAATTGGCGCCCCAACTTTTCAAATCGCGGTGATTAAAATCAACATGGGTACCGCGTTGCCTGGGTGCCCCAACTTTCGGGCCGCAAAATGATATTCTCTTTGCTCGGCCATGAGTCATGGGTCCACTTGGGGGACTTGTTGGTGTATATGTAGGAGCATTCGTAGGACGGGCTGCATCAGCTCCCCCCCTTGGGAAAGAGTCATCCTCGACATTTCATGGGTATCATCTTAAACATCTCCATGGTATGGTAAAAGGTCCTTCACATTGAACGTATTGCTTGACCGGTACTTGGAGGCTGGTATGTCGATGATGTAGGCATTGTTGTTGATTCTCTTGAGGACCTTGAAGGGACCATCTCCTCTTGGCTTGAGCTTGGAGTCGCGTTCCTTGGGGAAGCGGTCTTTGCTTAGGTGTATCCACACAAGATCACCTTCTTCGAAGATCATCTCCTTCTTGTCCTTGTTTAACTTTGAAGCTTGGCGAAGGACTTGTTGCTCGATAGTAGCTCTAGTTTATTCATGAAGCTTCTTCATAGCTTGTGCGTGCTTCTCAACGTCCATGTTGGTGCGCTCATGGAGAGGTAGTGATATGATGTCAAGCGCGGTGAGGGGCTCGAAACCATAACGATCATGAAGGGACTCATCTTGGTTGTTGAGTGCTTGGCACGGTTGTAGGTGAACTCGGCGTGTGGAATGCATTCCTCCAAATCATTGAGGTTTTTCTTGATCAACACACGAAGGAGAGTCCCGAGGCTTCGGTTGACAACTTCGGTTTGGCCATCGGTTTGAGGATGCGAGTGGTCGGAGACAATTGTTCTTGGCACACCATGAAGACGAACGATTTCCCTGAAAAACAGATTTCCAACATGTGAAGCATCATTGGTCTTATGGCATGGTATAAAGTGTGCCATTTTGGAAAAGCGATCCACGACAACAAATATAGAATCATGACCATGCTTAGATCTAGGCAATCCTAACACAAAATCCATGCTAATGTTGGACCAAGGTGAATGAGGAATAGGCAATGGCATATATAAAGACCATAAGGGATAGCTTGTGACTTATCTTGAACACATGTCGTGCATCGTTGAACGTAGCGCTCCATGTCACGCTTCATATTGGGCCAAAAGTAGTGAGTGGAGAGCATGTCCAATGTCTTGTCACGGCCAAAGTGACCCATGAGGCCTCCACCATGAGATTCTTGGAGAAGCAAGAGTTGGAGGGATGACTTCGGAATGCAAAGCTTGTTTTGTTTAAAGGGAAAGTGTTATGGGGTAACCCCATGGGTGGCTCGATCTTCACGAATCTCGTGGTCAAATCGATGGGAAAGTGAGGGGAAAGGGAGACGGTAGCAGAAGTGGATGCACACCTCGGGAAGAACAAGATGAACACACGGAAAACTCACACGATACAAGGCCGATTGCTCTCGCTGATGGCCACCGGTCCAATAGAATCCTCGCAAGGAAAGATCGATCAACGTGCTCCCTCGATCCCACGTAGAGAGGGAAGAACACCTTGGAGAGGGTCTTGATGTCTTGGCAAAGGAACACCAATGCCAAGGCCTTGTACAACGAGGGAGGCGCGATGCAAACTCCAACGAGGTGGTGACGATAGTCGATCCCCTTTGGTAGAAGGGGATGAGGCAAAACTAGAGATTCGACAAAGGGGGTTGTCTTTAGTCTATCATCTATGCCTAAGGGATACATGAGGGAGTGGAGGCTCTATTTATAGGCCAGCCAAAAGTTCAGGTGTAGTTTGGGTATAAAACTAGGGTTTGGTGCCGAATAGAGGGGTACATGGGCCAAGGGCCCAGATGTTGGCTCGCAGGCCCATCACTTAGGCCGGACAGTCCGGGTCGGGTGGACCAGACAGTCCGGGGTTGCCGGACACTCCACGTAGTGTCCGGGTAGAGTCTGATGTGACCTACTAACTGTCCATGCCAGGATGGAGCCGGGGCCGGCCGGACACTCCGGCGTGGTCGGGCCGGACACTCTAGTTTCACCGGACATTCCGGTTGGCATCATGCGGAGTCTCCAGGCGATGATGGCAGAGTCTCCGGGCGATGGTGGCGGAGACTCCGGTTTTGGAGCTGGCTGCTCCTGGTCCATCTTCTTGGTTGACTTGGGGATGATATTGGGGACTTGGCGTTGTAGATGTAGTAGCGTCCGCAAGACGGGCTGTATCAGCTCCCCCTTCAAAAAGAGTCGTCGTCCTCAACTCTTCATGCTCATCACTAAGAAGATGATGTCGAGAGACCTTCTTGATCCTGGGGTTCACCATATAGTCGTCCTTGAGAAGCTTGATGTGGCAACTCTTCAATGTTGCTTCACCTTCCATGAAGCCTACATAGCTCACAACAAAAGGGAAGCAACACTCAAAGAGTAGCCAATTCATGATAATTATAGCATGAGTCCTCAAGTAGAAGGAGGTCACCTTATGGTGTAGAGATAGCTTATTGAAGGACAACCATATGTAACTGTCTTCGATTCGTCTTGTCAACTTATGGTCCATAGAGGTTGATGCGTATGCAATTGTACCTTCACACAACAAAGACCAAGCAACATATGTTCGTGTGTGATAGAGGAGCATGTCATTTGTTGCATGTCCTTTCTTGTTCACAACACTATTAACACAACTCAAGTATAGCAAACGGGATGCATATGCAAGGTCAAAGTGCATGGAAGTTAATTGAACATCATCCAAATTGTGGGAACTCGAAAACTCCATATATCGTCTTAGTGTGGGACTCAAAGCAATGGACAAAAATATTGGTCAACATCTTTGATGCAAGAATAGGAGAATTCAGCAAAAACACATGCGGAAGAATATCCAAAGCAACATCATTATGTGTGCAAACCAACCATTGGAAAGAACAATTGTTCAATATGTTGGATGCCATACACATATCATCAAAAGCAAAAAAATCATGGGGGTATGAGTATCACAATCGGAAGCAAAAACAACATGTTGGCAAACAAACCATATGAAAGAGCAAGTGGTCCTTATGTTTGTTGCAACAACAATACGAGAGACTTGGAAGATCTCATGACCATACATGCTCCAAAATGGCATTATGGTTGCACACAAAACATCAGAAAGAGAAATTGTTCAACATTTTTGTTGCAACACACAAAGCATCAATATCCAATAGCAACGAGACATGATTGTCACAAGGTGAAAGAATACCATCAACATGCTTGCAATCAAACCATAGGAAAGAGCAATTTGTAAACATGAAAGATGCAAAGCATGCGAGAGGTATCAGAGCTAGGTTCGATCTTGAACTCACTTGGGGGATGCTCTCTTGGTTGGATCCCCCAAGTGAGTTCAAGATCGAACCATGTGGGTGACTTCTTCATCATGTATGGGGATGGCATAATTTTCATCCACCATGTTCATCTTCTTGGTTGGAGGCATCATCATCTCCAAGCTTGGCGCTTTGTAACTACCTCGGTGAATTACGCTCCTAGTTACAAGCCTGGATGATCAGAAATGGTTGAAATAGTACGGTGGGGCCCAAATGCCACTCACGGGTAGACCTTTCGGCCGTCCCAACCATTTCCAAACATCGAGACAAGAACGGGCGGCGTAATCGGCAGGCGAAGGGATCAACTACATACACAAATGAGTATGTATGCAAGCCACCATACAACAGTACATCAGAGCCATTCCATCTAAAAGAAAGGAAATATAGCAACGCCATACGGCAAGATCCAAATATCCTAGATAGATATAATAGTTTAGGATATCTCCTCATACATCAAACATCAGAGTATCAAGCGGAAGCGGAAGACAAAATCCGAGTACGGATAAGAAGCAAATCGGCATAAGATGCCCCATAAATAAGCATGTCCCGCCCACAGATCTCACGGATCCCCGTTCCCGGAATCTCTACACAATGATCGTTGCCCATCGTCCGTCTCTTCCACCCAGATCCATCTTGCGAGTGTACTGCTCATCTGAACCAATAATTTATCGTGAGACCCTAGGGGTACTCAGCAAGTCTTTATGCCTCTAAAGGGACACAACCTGGGTGACGAATTGCAGCAAAAAGATAAACCCTAGCAATTCTATAGATACTTGCTAACCATCCGCCTAACCAGAGATAGACGGATGTCCGTGAATTAATAACAGTTATAACAGTTAAACGGTAATATCCACAGATCCATCCTCCTCCTCGCCACCGACGAGGAAGCGGACGAACAACCCCCATCCGCTGGCGTTTTATTATCCATTCCGTGAGTGTTGTACTATTTACTAGTCGTACCTAGTCTAGTCAAATTAGAAGCGGTACTTTAGTTATGCTTGTCTATGATCGAGAAACTGTGCTCCAAGTCGCCCATAACCGCGAACACGGCTTTGAAAGTTTTACCTGCGGGTGCACAAATAGCAACACACACTCGATATGCCTCGAAACCCAAATCAAAACCCAACGAGGCGTCACGACAAAGCGATCACAGATTCGAAACATTTCAGGGGCCACCCCATTGAGCTACCCGCAACGGTTAGTGACTCGAGACAGCCTCAAGGTTTGCGCTGTGAAACGACCGGGAACCCGAAAATGTGACTGGGCTTGTCAACACCACAAAACACTCCGCTTTCCTAAACAGACAAAGGTGCTCCTCGTACAATTTTAAATAAAGCAGAAAGCATGGCATAAGTACAGGATAGTAAACAAAACCTCAAACTAGTTTGTGGCCCCAAGAAATAAGAATGAATCAAGCTCGCTCGGGGGTTCATAAGCCTCCCGGATGTGGATAGCGCGAATATTCAAGGAACAGGAATCAAGTACTCGGGGTCCTACGGGACACAAGTGAGCCTGAAAAACCAAATAGCGAATATGGCTCACCAATGCCACTTTCATTAGTTATCCCATTACTACTCAGATTAAGTTGTATAGGTACCTCGTTATCCATCAGACACTCACATACCCTACACATGTCGTTTCTACGACTCGCATGGCTCAAACAACTCCTGTAGTAATGGCTCATGGGATGGAGGAACAAGCTTCGGTGGGGTTTAAAAGTAAAGGCTATGCAATACTTGGGCTTCAATTTAATGCAATCGCGACTCAATGATGCAAGAATAAGATAGCGGCAATAGGTACTATATGTATGCAAGCATGTGGTAGTGCTTGCACAGCTCGCTTGAAGCAAGGGATGGATCTGGGTAGTGCTCCTGGTTCTCTTGATATATCCCCTTCTCAGCGTCTATTCGAAGAAGAACCAAACAAACAAGGGCCACCATAAATAAAGTGCATAAGCATATGAATAAATGCGACAAGCAAACAATCATGCCATGATGGATGATGCACAATTTGCATGGCAATAAAGTAGCATGGCATGGGTGAGGTGTGGATTACAAGAAGAAACCATTGTATTGAGTTTTGGCCTCATTTTATTCTCATTTTAGTTGCTGTACCCTTTATATTTATATGATGCATGCTTCAAAACTCAACATGGAATGCATAAACAGAAAGGTCTCGTCGAGCTAATCATTTTAGACATATTATTTGTTAAATTTGGAGTTATAAAACAAAAGTTATTAATTAATTAAGGAAAAAGGGCATTTATTGTAGTTTAAATCAACTTGGAAATTTAAGTGTTCAAAATATATTTTGAAGGCCATATTTGAATTCCTCATATTTTTCTGATTTGAAAACATATATTATTTGTATTATTTGGATTTATATTTCAAAAGTTATTTAAAAACAGATTTAAATTTGAATTTGATATAAATTTGAAAAGATTTGAATTAAAAACAGAAATAAGCAGAGACTTTTTGCACTCAGGCAGAGCTAACCCAAGTCACCGACGGGTGGGACCCATGCTGACTGGGCGACTCGGAGCGCGCTGGGGCTTTTCTCACTGCGTAGATAGCTAGCCCAGGAGGCAGACAGGTGGGACCAACGGCCTCGCAGGCCCACTTGACAGAGAAAGGTGGAGGGCTGACCACGTGGCGCGGCGAGGGAGTGCGGGTTGAGGGTTGTTATCTAGGGGGGCCTATCTGCAAAGCTTCATGAGATGCATGTGGGACCGATAGGAGCGCGGGTTCCAGGAGTCAAAAAGGGCAGGGGGGTATGTGTAAAACGGCCACGCGTGCACTGTGGATCTTCCACCGCGTGCAGAGGACCGATCGGTGCGCGTCTGGCGCGGCGGGGAATCGATCCTGGGACCTAGGGCTCGCGCGCGGAGGGCGGAGCCACTGCGGTGGGCTGGGGTGGTTGCTAGGAGGAGGCTGGGCGGCTAGATAGGGCTTCTGCGCGACGCGGAAGCGAGCAGACGCTTCATGGCGCCTGAGCGTGCTCGATGAAACGCAAAGCGGCCCTAGACGACGACAGCGCGGCGGAGCATGTCCAGGAGGTTTGGGGGCTCACCGAGAGTGTGTCGGCGGCGTTGGTTCGGGCAGGGGCGCTGGCGATCGTCGACGTGGCTCGCGGACGGCGGCTAGGGTTTGGCGTCGGTGCAGCGTCGGTGTCCTTCGGCTCCGGTGCTCCTCCTGGCGACACGCGGACGGGTGATGGGGGACCTCCTCGATCTCCCAGGCCACTTCACGGTCGCTTCGGCTCGGGATCGACGGGGTGCGGTGGAGACC
This sequence comes from Avena insularis, assembly GCA_023614405.1. NCBI lineage: Eukaryota > Viridiplantae > Streptophyta > Magnoliopsida > Poales > Poaceae > Avena > Avena insularis. The sequence continues at coordinate 279,000,155 of CM042688.1, forward strand.
GAGGTTTTTGGCGGCGAGGGGTAGACGGTGGCGGTGGAGAAAGAGGGAGAGAGGGGAAGCTATGGGGCGGATCTGGACGAGCAGAGGAGAGCCGTGGGGAAGGAGATAAGGCAGAGGGGAGAGGGAGATGCCGTGGGGAGGTGGTAGATGGAAAAGGTGGCTCGGCCACCTTTTTCCCTCCTTCCTCTCCTCACGTGCTCGGTCGGGCAGGGCAGGGCAGGGGCAGGTAGGGGAAGGCTTCCAGGTGGGGACGGTGAGGCCAGGGGTAGGTTCGGTTGGAGGGCCCTCATGGTAGAGAGAGCAAGAGAGGGAGAGGGGAGGTTCGGGCTCGGGTTGGGTTTGGATCTAGGCTCGGTTAGGGTTAGGTTTGGTAGCTAGGGTTGGGTTAGATGGCTCCGGTGGGGCCAGCTAGGTGGAAAGCAGAGAGAGGCCGAGAGAGAGGGGTGAGAGCTAGGGATGCTCGGTTTAGGGTTTAGGAGAGGGGGTATGGTGATGATGGGGTAGATGATAGGGAGGATCTTAGCTAGAGGGTAAGAGAGAGAGAGAGAGGTGGTCCTTTATGACAATGTCAAGCATGCTCTAGACAAGCTCCAACAAGATCAAGTCAAGAAAAAGAGAGGGATGATGATCCACTCAAGATTCAAATAAAAACCAAATACTAGAAAAGGTGGCACTTGCATGGCCCATGCAAAATATTTATTGCCATGTTGATTCTTGTGAAAACAATATTATTAAATGGCACTATTATTATGCACTCCCAAAATTGGAGTAAGGCCTAAGCAAAAGAATTAAAAGGATGCCCCATGTGGAGTAGATGGAGATGAACACATGTGATTATAATTGGGACTTGCTAGTGTGTATGTGCCACTAGATGCTTAATAGTCCCAAAATATCCCAACATGAGCATAATTCCATGATAATCCATATGGAAGCTAGGAGAAAGGGTCCCACTCACAAGGCATGCAAAGGTGGCCATGTGGCTCTCATATATCAATAATGTGGAAACAACATGATGCCAAGATGAGAGCTTGTGGACAAGAATTGGATCCATCCCAACCCACATGAGCTAGAGGTAAAACCAATAAGTGCCGAGCTCATATTTAGTTGGATGGTGGAATTATAAGGTGGTGAAAGAAAAAGGTGGTGGAGTTAATAATAGATATGCCCCCAACTCAACCTGGGCATTGAAACAATATATCAAGAACCAAATACAATATCAAGAGGCAAATACAATTAATAATGCATATGAGATAAGAACCAAATGGAAAAGGGTTTTATATGATGCTCAAATGCAAGGTGGCATGATGACATGAGCATGATATAATGATGATGCAACAATTATATGTTTGAAGTAGCCATTATATTACTAGACCAAGTAGCATTACAATTGTTAGACAATTGGGATGCTACAGGCTTCTTGATCCATGGAACCTAGCACATCATGAGAAAACACACTAGAGGTAGAAGGTAAGTCGTTAGAAATCAAAGTGGTCTCACATGAACTATCAACTACCACTCTCAACTCACTAGGTGTATCACTCATGCCCTCCAAGTGGAAGCACTCAATATCATGTATGGTGGAGTCACTCATCTCACTCTTGTTCTCACTTAAGTGGGCTAAGTGGCTCCCATACTCACATGGGATTGGTACCACATCATCACTTAATCATATGGGAGTAGGCTTGGTTCTCTCAAATCCATGCGCCTCCTTTGGTGAAGGGAAAATCCCATGCTCACCAATCTCGACCTTGTCGTCGCCGTCTTGCACCTTGGCTTGTGTAGTCCTCTTGACGTACTCGTCCAACTTGCTGAAGTAGAGGTCTTCGTCCTCCTCATCCATGAAGTTGCATGCGTCATCTAGGACGTCAAGTCTTGGCGTTAAAGCTTGATGGCATGGAGGAAGGCTTGCTCTTGGTGCCATTTTGGTGGTGGCACGAGTAGTTGGAGGTGCCTTATGATGGTATCGACGGAGGTCATTGGCGTGCCTTGCCAAAGGTTGATGTAGATGGCGCACTTGGTCATCCACATGACGCTGGCGATGATGCCTCTTGTCCTTGGCACTCTTCTTGGTGAGGCGTTGTAATGAGCGCAACGCATCATTAGTCTTGGCCATCATGCTCATGGTTTTGGCAAAGTTGTTGTCCATGTCGCGCTTGAAGTTGTCCATTTGATTGTGGACCTTGGTGCTCTCTAGGTGGAGGCTCCGCCTTGGTCAACGCATCTTGAGGAGCTTGTCGTTGTCGTTCTTGAAGTCTTCCATGCTTGGGGAGTTATTGTTGTTGTAGAACTCCATATCACCCAAGCATGTGGAGCCAATGTCGGTGTAGTGCTCCATCATGTCATCCATGCTTGTGGATGCGTAGGCATGGTGGCTCATCGTGGATTCTTCATAAATATCATCCCCGGTTCCGGAGTCCCTAGACATGCTTCACAAGACCAAGTGGTGTATATGGAAGTGGTAGAGGGGTTAGGGATGCAACGTCAAACCGTACTTTACCTTGGAAGATAGTATCGTGCAAGTGGTCACACTTGAGAGCAATCAAAACCAAGCAAAGTGAAGTTCACGTAGAACACCAAAGCCAACTAACCACTAAAAACACACACACACACATAAAGCTTATGGTGGATGGGTATGGAAAGTGGTGTGTCCAAGAACAATCCAAAATCAAGATATTGTAATGGCAAGTAAAGAAACACGAGATCACAAAGCAAAACAAGTCAATCCACAAGATAGGAATTATATACAAGGAAACACACACGATGGGATAAATGGGACTTGTGCGACTGAGAAAGTGAGCTAAGAACCAAATGATTACCTAGCGAAGACTATAAGCTCGTGTCGCACAAGTGTAAGGAGAGACGATAGTTCAATTGCAATAAATTGGTGGGCTACAAGATATGCACAATAAGTAACACCTATTTAATGTTCATCGAGCTTGCGCTTCCTATTCTATGAGGCATTTGTTTCTTTCTTTCTTTTTCATCCTTTTTTTCACTTTTCTTTTCTTTTTTCACTTGTCCCTTCCTTGTGCCAACAACTATACAAGATAACTATATGAGATAACGCACTCACAACTTTTGCTCGGAATTCTACAAGGTATCAAATGTGCATAGCCCAAGCAATCATAGGAGGAACTAGTCTCAATAGGTGTTTGTTGAACGCAAAGATAGTGTAGCTCACAAAGGAAAGCAAGTGGGGAGAAGTTGCGGAATTTTTATAACTTTCATCGCTGATCTTCACCCATTATTGGTGGATTCCGCCTTGCTCACGGAACTTGGATGGAGTACATAGCATGAACCACGTAGATGATGACGTAGAGCTCTTTCTCCTCTTCAAAATGAGCTAAAGAACACAAAAATCCGAGTTCGTATGCAAAAGTTATGCTCAAAACCGTGAAGTAAATTTTTCTCACGGGGGGGGGATGCGCAGGCGGACAGTCGGTGGGCGGATATTCCGGTCTGTTTAGGCCGGAAACTCCGAGGGGTGGCGGATATTCCGGTCCGTTTAGTCCGGACAGTCCAGTCTGGTCGAACCAGAACTTCCAGAACACGAACTGGACAAGTTTTGGCAGAAAAACTCGAACCAAAACCTCAAATTTATGGGGCAAAACAAGAAATTAGACTATGGGAACACAGGGGAAGGTAGATCAACAAGTTCAGCAAGAAATCCACGGATCAATGCCTACCAAAACGCACTCAAATCACAGATCGATCGAAAACACGAAATTGGGGCTATTTTTTGGGGGGATTTTCGAATTTATGGGGGAAAAGACCAAATCGATGAGGAATCCGTTGCAACCAAAAGCTGCTGATACCAGATATTATGGGGTAACACCGTGGGTGGCCCGATCTTCACGGATCTCGTGGTCAAATCGATGAGAAAGCGGGGGGAATGGGAGAAGGTAGTGGAAGCGGACGCACACCTCGCGAAGAGCACGATGAATACACGCAAAACTCACACGATACATGGCCGATTGCTCTCACCGGTGGCCACTGGTCCGATAGAATCCTTGCAAGGAAAGATCGGTCAACTTTCTCCCTCGATCCCATGCGGAGAGGGAAGAACACCTTGGAGAGGGTCTTGACGTCTTGGCAAAGGAACACCGATGCCAAGGCATTGTACAATGAGGGAGGCGCGATGCAAACTCCAACAAGGTGGTGACGATAGTCGATCCCCTTTGGTAGAAGGGGATGAGGCAAAACTAGAGATTCCATAAAGGGGGTGGTCTTTAGTCTATCATCTATGCCTAAGGGATACATGAGGGGGTGGGGGCTCTATTTATAGGCCAGCCACAAGTTCAGGGGTAGTTTGGGCATAAAACTAGGGTTTGGTGTGGAATAGACGGGTACATGGGCCAAGGGCCTAGATGTTGGCTCGCAGGCCCATCACTTAGGCTGGACAGTCCGAGTTGGGTGGACCGGACAGTCCAGGGTGGCCGGACACTCTAGGTAGTGTCCGGGTCGGGTGAGACTCCACGTAATGTCCGGGTAGAGTTCGATGTGACCTACTGACTGTCCATGCCAGGATGGAACCGGGGCCGGCTGGACACTCCGGCGTGGTCAGGCCGGACACTCCGGTTGCACCGGACATTCCGGCCAGCACCAGGCGAACTCTCCGGGGCGATGACGGTGGAGTCTCCGGTTCTGGAGCTGGCTGCTCCTGGTCCATCTTCTTGGTTGACTTTGGGACGATCTTGGGGACTTGGCGTTGTAGATGTAGTAGGGTCCGCAAGACGGGCTGCATCAGAAAGCCCTTATGCAAATAGAAATCCTCAACTCCTTTGTCAATGGAGCACTTTGCAAAAATTGGTTCAAAGAATGGGTCATAAGAATACAAAGTTTTTATTTCATCAAGACCCAACACGTTGATTTCAAGTCGAGTAAGAAGATTTGTGTGGTTGCGAGACAAAATGTCCACAACTACATTATCTTTGCCCTTCTTATACTTGACAGTGTATGGAAAAGACTCCATAAACTTAACCCACTTAGCGTGTCTCTTGCTCAAGTTAGCTTGGCCTTTGAGATATTTCAACGACTCATGGTCGGAATGTATGATAAAGTATTTAGGCCATAGGTAGTGTTACCAAACTTGAAGAAGAACTAAGGCAAAAAGCTCTTTGTCATAAATTGGATAATTAAGGGGAGCAGCATCAAGTTTCTCGCTATGGTAGGCTATATGACGTCCGTTTTGCAAAAGGAATCCTCCAATGCCAATACCACTATCATCACACTCTATCTCAAAAGTTTTTGTGAAATCCGGTAACGCAAGGAGAGGTGCTTTGGTGAGCCTCTTTTTGAGTTCATCAAAAGCTTTTTGTTGAGCTTTGCCCCACACAAAGGTGACATTCTTGTTCGTCAACTCGTTGAGAGGACAAGCAGTGGTTGAAAAGTCTTTCACAAAGCGATGATAGAAACCGGCCAACCCATGAAAACTTCAGAGTTCACTCACATTTGTTGGGATGGGCCAATCTTGTATGTCCTTTACCTTGGACACATCAACTTCAATGCCCTTCAAAGAAATGACAAATCCAAGAAAAATCAACTTGTCTTTAGCAAAAGTGCACATGGGAAGATTAGCATAAAGCTTTTCATGTCGAAGGATTTGCAAGACTTCCTTAACATGTTTAATATGGTCCTCAAGTGACTTGCTATAAACAAGTATATCGTCGAAATAGACAACAACACTTTTCCAATGAGAGAACGTAAGATATGATTCATAAGACGCATGAAGGTGGATGGGGCATTAGATAAACCAAAGGGCATAACCAACCATTCATAGAGACCAAGTTTGGTCTTGAAGGCGGTTTTCCACTCATCACATTCAGCCATGCGTATTTGATGGTAACCACTACGAAGATCAATTTTCAAAAAAATAGTGGCTCCACACAACTCATCAAGCATTTCATCGAGACGTGGTATGGGATGTCGATAACGCACGGTGATAGCATTGATTGGACGGCAGTCCATGCATAACCGTAACGTATCATCTTTTTTGGGAACAAGAATCACGGGTACAGCACTTGGACTAGTGCTAACTTGGATCAAACCTTTGGAGACGAGTTGGTTGATTTGACGTTCAATCTCTTTTGTCTCCTCCGGGTTCGTGCGGTAAGCGTCGCGGTTGGTAAGGGGTGCACTGGGGATGAGGTCAATGCGATGTTCGATGCCGCGAAGAGGAGGTAGTCCATGTGGGAGCTCTTCGGGGAACACATCCTTGAATTCCTGCAAAACACTCATCAAAGACGGAGGAACATTGGTTAATTCATTAGTTCCTTGCACTAGTCCCTTGCAAAGGAGGACATAGTGCAAGATGGATGGGTTGTTCCGAACATCTCTCATCTCACTTTTGGTGGCAAGGAGAACACTCTTCGTTTTTCCACTCGAGTTTGGCTTGTGGCTCTCACTCACTATGAGGTGGTTCTCTCGCTCACCGCTCTTCTCACAAGTAGGTGTTGTGCTTTGCACCCTTGATAAAGCCTTTGCATTGTCCGCAATTATTTGGCTAGGATTCATTGGTTGCAAAACACATGTTTTGTTGAGCCATTTGAAAGTGTACACATTGGTGCGACCATCATGTAGAGTAGCCTTCTTGAATTGCCATGGTCGACCAAGGAGCATGTGGCAAACTGTCATAGGAACCACATCACACTCCACCTTGTCTTTGTAAGGACCAATGGTGAAGGAGACCGATACGGTATGCTTGATCTTCACGGACCCTTGGTCACTTAGCCATTGCACATGGTAGGGGTGCTTGTGCGGATGGAGGGTGAGGTTGAGCTTCTCACACAACTCGGTGCTAGCAAGGTTGTGGCAACTCCCTCCATCGATGATCACTTTGATAGATTTTCCATTAATGTCGGCTCGTGTTTGGAAGATATTGGAGCGTTGGTCTTCATGCTCTTGTGCTTGAGTGGTCAAGATCCTTGTGACGACAAGCGATGGACTTGCGTCATGTTCACACATGAGGAGTTCTTGGTCATCTTCCACTCGTTGCCTTGCCATTGCTTCCTTGACATGGGCATCTAATTCATCTTCACTCAAGTACTCTTCGTCGCCATTTTCATGGATGAACAATACCTTCTTGTTTCCACATTCGGCCGACTTGTGTCCTTTGCCTCCGCACTTGTAGCATTCACCGTTGAAAGGTGTATCACTCTTTGCTTGTTTGCCACTTGGGGCCAGTTTTCCTTGAGGAAGTGTGGGCTTGAAGGAAGGCTTGGAGGTACTTGAGGATATTCCATTGAAGGTTGTTGGCGTAGCGGTTGAAGCTTGCTTGTAAGTGAAATACTTATTGGGCTTGTTGTACTTGATGTCCTCTTGCACTTGATGTTCGGCCTTTGTTGCGATGTGCACAAGCTCAACCATGTTGTTGTATGTTTGGAACTCGACGATGCGCTTGATTGGGTGGTTCAACCCAATAAGGAAACATGCCATGGTTTGCTCCGTGCGCTCTTCAATGTTGGCACGGATCAAGTTGAGCTCCATTTCCTTGAAGTACTCTTCCACGGTCTTTGTCCCTTGACGAAGCGACTAGAGGTTGTTGAACAGGTCACGTGTGTAGTGCGCGAAGATGAAACAGGATCTCATGTGAGCCTTCATGTCATGCAAGGTTGTGATTGGCGGCTCTTGTCTTGCGTCACGAGCAACTTGAACTTGTTCCCACCAAAGGTTGGCGTAATCATCAAACTCAAGCGAAGCCATGGCGACCATCTTCTCGTTTCTTTAATTGTGCATGCGGAATATCTTGTCGACTTTGAGTGCCCATGAGAGGTATTCTTCGGGGTCATTGGATCCGGTAAACTTGGGCACTGTGAACTTGAGCTTTCCAAAAGTTTCTTCCTCATTGCGGTCAATGTGACGAACTTGGTGACCTTGTTGATGATCTTGTGGTTGAGGTGGTGGAACTTGCTTCTCGCGACCTTGTTGTGGAGCTTGCTATTGATATTGTTGTTGTGGAGCTTCCTCTTGCTCTTGGCGTGGTTGTTGACGACGTTGGGGCACTTGGGCCTCATGAGGGTGTTGAGGATGTGGAGCCTCATGACATGGTTGATGACAAAGAGGAGGCTCGTTCCTCGGTTGGTGATGTTGATTAGGCACATGGGTCTCACGGCGAAGATCATGGTCTTGAGCCTCTTCACGTGGTGGGCGTCGCTCAACTTGTACTAATTGATGCTCCATGTTTTGGTGTGGTGGAGGAGGCGCCTCGTGATAACCATGGTGTCAGTTTGGACGTTCATGATGACGATGATGAAGATGAGGATCTTGGATAGCTTCATGGCAATGGCGAGCTTGATCCTCCAAATTGGAGTCATCACTTGTTGTGTCAAGTATGTGTCGTGGTTGATGGTGGTAGACTTGCGGTTGCACTCGCGGTTCTTCTTGTGGTTGTGCTTGTTGGATCACTAGTGCCCTTGCATGATGACGGTGTGCTTCTTACCTTGCTTGTGGCCTTGAAGAGAAATCACCATCATAGCTTGACGTTGCAGCATGCCGTGGGGAAGGTACATAGTTCGAAGAACTTCCATCTTCAACCACGGTGGCGTCATTGCGTCTTGGAGCACTTGGATGTGGATATTGTTGAAGAGTGCATGACGACACGAAGAACTTGAAGAGCTTGAAGCACGTGAACATGGTCTTGCCATTCCGTCGATGAGGACATAAAGCTTGTCATTTGTTTCGGCGACGGAGCATTGGAGCACTTCATTTTGGTGGCCAAAGTTGTGATGCATTGCATGCATTTGTCGTTCGAGGCCATCGAAGCGGTTGTCGATGTTCTTGAACTCGGCTTGCATCTCGCCAAAATTTTCATCTTGACACGTCTCAAGGGCTTGGCAACATTCACAGAACTCTTGTCGGACGATGAAGTGACTTGCACGCGTCATGTACGGTCCATGTTCTTCTTCTTGTGAAGGTGGTTGGCTCGACTCACCGTGCATATTCATCATGCAAAACACACAAGTATTGTATATGGAAGTGGAATATGGTGGTGTTAGCCTTGTAGATCTCCTTGGGGATTGCACCAAACTAGAAATCACAAGTGAGAGCTATAAGCGTGCAAAGTGGAATTACAAAGAAAACTCACACTAAAGAAAGAACTAACTCTCAAAAGCTTGTTGGTGGTAGGTTAGGGTTTTGAAATGCCTAAGAACCAACCAAAAGAAAATGTATAGTCAAAAGTGGGTACAATCCAACAAAACTCAAGTCAAAGGCGAAGGTCAACAACTCAAAAGGGTGACGGAAACCTACGACTATATACACACACATGGAGATTGTTGGGATTGACACGACTATGAAAATGAGCAAACAAAATGTCCTAAAGAAGACTACGCTCGTTGTCGTGCCAATGCAAGGAGAGACCATGGCTCGTTTGCAAGGAAGAAAAATGAGCAGCGGATTTGTGCACTTGCCTTGGGCGCTCTTCTTTCTCTCATGCTTACAAGCTTTGAGACTCTCTTTTGCTATGGGAGACTATTTTTCTTTTTCTTTTGTTTTGTATCTTTTGCTTTCTTTTGTACCTCTTTTTTTTTGCTCTCCCTTGATGCTACCAAGTCACTTTTGCTATTGGTTTTACACTCTCACTATCCAAGGACAAATGAACAATGCTCAAGCAAACACAAGATGAGCCACTCTCATGGGATTGGTACACACAAACGAAGATAGCGGTTAACAAGGTGACGCAAGTTATACCTTCGTTGGTGATGATGACCTTGCTGTAGGGGTTCGTAGCATGAAAACAAAAATTTTCTATCGCATACAAACAAACAAGCCAAGATCTATCTACTAGATTGTAGCAACGAGTCGATAGAGGAACTCACCCTCGAAGATTCCAAAGCGGTTAACGAGAGCAGATTCTCGTGGGTGATGTAGTCGTACTCTTTCCGATCTCAAGATCGCGTAGACGATCCTTCCAGCGCCACGTTCCGGCAGCGCTCCCGCAGTCGGTCACACGTTCGGTACTCGACAAAGACCTTCCTCTCCCTTGTTCCAGCAGGCAGCGGAGGTTGTAGCACTCTCCTCGCGATTCCGGCAGCACAACGGCGTGGTACCGGAAGTAGAGGGAAATCATGAGGCTTCGCCTTAAGCCGGTGCGAGTATGGTGGAGCTTATGAGAGAGGCTATTAGTGGTCTAGTAATTAGACACACCAATTAGAAGGCTCTAAATCAATTAGAAGGCTCTAAATCAATTAGAAGGCTCTAAACCGCTGGCTAAAGCAATTAGAAGCTCTAAACCAAAACGGCTCTAAACCGGAGGTAGAAGATAGGAACTTGTGTGTGCTAGGAGGGAGCCCTGCCCCTCCTTATATAGGTGGGAGGGGCTGGCCGGCCAAGGGGAGGGAGTGGAGTCCCTCCCCAACTCGGCTTGGGTGGGGCGCCGGCTTGGGGAGGACTCCCTCCCCAACTCGGCTTCACCTCCTCCTCTTTTCCCACTTCCCAAAATTGCCGTTTGACTTTCAAACTAGCCGTTTGACTTTTCAATTTAGGATTTAAATAAATCCTTTATTTTGGACAGCGAAGACACCTAGTACATGATGCAATCATTCCAACTTACAATGACACATTCATGTACCCTTCCCCCTCCGAGTGCTTGGGACATTCCGGAACCTTCTAGATTATTCGCGATGAAAACACCGGAACCAGTCCCCTACTCCGAAATGGGACTTTCCTTATATGAATCTTATTCTCCTGACCATTCCGGATCTCCTCGTGATATTCCGGATCCCATCCGAGACTCCGAACAACATTCGGTCTCTTTCTCATAATACCATAACTACTCAAAACAACGTCGAATCCTTAAGTGTGTCTCCCTACGGTTCGTGAATTATGCGGACATGATCGAGACACTTCTCCGATCAATAACCAATAGAGGAATCTGGAAATTCATATGGCTCCCACATATTTCTACGATTACTTTGCGATCGAATGAACCACTTACATACGATACCAATTTCCCTTTGTCTCACGATATGTTACTTATCCGAGGTTATGATCGCCGGTATCTCGCATACCTAGTTCATCCTCGTTCGATAAGTACTCTTTTCTCGTTCCCGTGATATGTGATCCCTTGTGACCAAGTCACATGCTTGCAAGCTAATTGGATGACATTTCACCGAGAGGGCCCAGAGAATATCTATCCGTCATGTGGATGGACAAATCCCACTCTTGATCCATGTGTTTCAACCAATACTTTCCGAACACTCAATGCCACCTTTATAGCCACCCTATTACGGTGTGGTGTTTGATGACATCAAAGCATCCATCCAGTAAAGGTGATATGCATGATCTCATGGTCGAAGGAATTAGGTTACTATGTATCAGAAAGCATATAGCAATTGAACTATTGAAATGACTTGATCTTTATGCTACGCTTATCTATAGGAGTATGTCCACCATATCATTCTCCTAACGATATGATCTTGTTGTTGATAACATCTCAATGTTCATGATATGGAAACCACAATCATCAATCAACCAACAAGCTAGTGAAGTATAGAGGCTATACTAGGGACTTCAAATTAAGTTTACAAATCACACAAGTATTAATGGTTTCCTTGTTAATACTATTATAGCATGAATGTAAACATTTATCATAAGTATGAAGATATGATAATAACCTACTTTATTATTGCCTCTTGGGTATATCTCCAACAGTCTCCCACTTGCACTAGAGTCAATAATCTAGTTTCAAACCTTTGTGTATTCAACACCTATGGCTTTCCGGTGTTGTATGTACACGATTGCTAGTGGTCAACTGATCTCCGGATCTGACACTTCCAGGTCCGTGTGTAATTGCATGTCTTTGCGTCTCTACGCATCACTCATTCTCTAATGAGATGGCTTTGTATAAATTTGGTCTTTTGGTGTGACCTTTAGTTCTTTGGGGTTAAAACATGTTGACAATATTGTTGTACAATATATCTTCATAGTATTATCCCGCTGTGAACTACACCTAGTTTGATAACAAACTACTTGACACAAATGCCCTCTTTTGCTGCTATAATAGCAGTCATATACTTAGCCTTTTGTTGTAGTATCTGTCACAATGTCTTAACTTTGGAACTCATCCAAATCCATTATGGAACTCACTTTCCATTATATTGTGCCACCCTTAGTTTAGATTGAGATAAACTAAATTTGTACTTTGTGACAAAACTAGTATCAATGTAGTACTTTTACAATGAACTAACCATCTATTTGTCACTTCTACAAATAATATACTCTTAGTTCTTCCAAAAGATCATAAGAATATCTTTACTATCGTCCAATGATCATCTTATGAATCATTCTGGTATATGCTCATAATATTTATAGCATAGGACATATCTGGATTTGTACATATCACAGTATGATTGATATAAATACTCTTTGTGATTTCATACATCAAGTATCAATCTATACTTGAATCTTTGTTTCACTTACCAAGTGCCAATACACTTGAATATATCATCAATATTGAACTCTTTCAATCCTTTACGTGCAACAAGAACCTTTCTTTGTAGTTTCTATATTGAATTTATTCAATATCTCGTCTATGTATTTCTGGCACAACCATATTAGCGTCTATTGATGCCAAATATTTGGGTTTTGCCTAAGTCTTTCATCGGGATGAAATTCTTAATATGTGTTAATAAAAGATACATTATTTCCAATCAACAATATGTCTTCCACATAATGTATTAGAAACATGTCTTAGCGCTCCCACTTAATTTCTTGCAAATGCAAGCATCTTTCATTGTCTCCGATGAAATTAAACTCTTTTAACAGTTTCATCATAGTGAAGATTCCAACTCCGCTATGCTTACTTCAACCATTGAAGTTTGCATATGCTTTTAGCATCCCTTGAATTAACAAAACCCTTTGGACCATGTCATGCACACGTCCTAGGTAACCATTCTATTAGAAGAACTTGTTTTGTTTATTCTACTACCACATAACAAATTATATGTAGTGGTTGCTACATTAATCCGTCTAGACTAAAAATCGCTATGAAAGATCAAATCTTGTCATATACAACCTTTGAACATTGTTGTGAACTCTTTCCCAACATGTCGACTATTTCATAGATGTGAAACATCCATGTTTACTTCTTTATAGATCCAAACACAACTGCAAGGTCTTACACCTTTTTCGAGGGTCCTTCAAGTTCAAAACTTGATTTCTTGTGTATGGAACTTTCACGAATTATATGGCTTCAAGCCATTTGACGGAGTCAGGGCCCATCATCGCTTCTTTGCATGTAGTAGGTTCATTATTCTCAAATAATGATTCAACCCTCAAATCTTGGTATTTGATTGTTCATCCGACCTACTTGTTTCAATAGGAACTTGGATCTCCGTGACCACAACCTTTGAGGTACGTGAGCCATGAGTTTTGTTGCTGCCTCCGGAACACTTTTCGGTGCTGCGCAACTCTGGACATATAGCTAAGGTTCTTTTAACCTTATCAAAGTTCTATTGTCCTCCCACTTAACTTTTCACGAAAAATTCCTTCTCAAAGAAACTTGACGTTCTAAGCGACAAACACTTTTGTCTCCGGTGTTTATGGAGGAATACTTAACATTTATACAAAGACAGGTTTATCCGACTTTGGTTGCAAACATCTTTCTTATGCATAGCATACCAATGTTTAAGAAAGGACTACTTGGGTTTTATCCCAAACCATAACTTTATATGGTGTCATTTCAGCGGATTATGATGAAGCTCTTTTCAGTGGAAAAACGGTAATCTCTAAAGCTTTTAATCTTTTAAATATAATGGCAGTTTTATGAATTATACCTTTGATCTTACCATGTCAAACAAGGTTTAATTACATATCTCGAATGCTCCATACTCTTATGGTGTTTCGGGAAATGCAAATCCACGGAACTATTCCATAAATCTTAGGTATTATGCTAAACTTGTAATTCAAATATCTTCCTTTATGATCTTATCATAAACTATTCATATTCTTGTTACAATGATTTTGCACTTCATCTTGAAAGTCTTTTGAACTTTTCAAATATTTCATATTTCATCCTTATTAAGTAAATATTCATATATTCACTCAAATTTTCGGAGAAAGCATATGAAGTTGAAATCCATCGCTCTTGACTACACATAATGGAGTTCGTACAACAATATGCACAAGTTCCAATAAGCTAGTCTTTCGTTCCCTTTTGGCCTATGAACGAAGTTTTAATTATCTCTAGGAAAGTTTCACAAACGTCATTTGATCAAAAATCAAAAGACTCCAAAATTCCATCCACATGGAGTTTCTTCATGTTTTCTTTCCAATATAATTTAAACGGCGATGTCACTTCCTAAGTGATCTTTCAATCAATTTGTCTTTCGACAATTTTAGCACTAGTTTTATGGATGTGATTTCTCCAACGAGATTTGTGAATCATCCATCTTTTATGGATTACGGCAATTATTTGAACAACCCTTTTGTTCTCATAATACCTGATAAAACAAATCTTGAAGGCAAGCGTTGATGTTTAACGAGCAACAAAATAACCCTTTATTTGTTCTCGATGAACATCATCACCAATTCTTTTGCTAGTTACTTAGGCCATTGTAGTTCATGAATTGTGTTGTTTCGTATGACGATTCATACCAACAAATTCAGTATCAAGTACTTAAGAACCACATTGTTTAATAAGCAAAGAATATAGCCATAACATGTATATCATCTATATACTTTAAACTGAACAATTCTAGTCTTTTCTTTTCTGCCATATATTTATGAGATTCTCTTTCAGTATTTCCTTTTCTGTTTGAAAGAATCTATCAACATCAATAGTGGAGTCATACATATGACACATAATCCAAAGCGTGTATAATTAAATACAAATGTCTTTGGACTTGCACTTTGAAGTAGATCACCATCATCAAATGTTTGGTGTTCTTCCAAATTCCTTTCTTTAGTAATCTCTTGGTGTAGTAAACATTTTACCTACATCAAATATTCACTTTATCATGGAATCGTCCATGATCAAGCTACTTTTAGCTTATAACGATGAATTATGAGTATAATGTTGCTATCCAAAACCTTTTGGAGGATTAGGACAACTAGTGTCTCCAACCTTTTGCAAATTCTCATCAAAATATGAGAACATGAACTTTGCCATATTATACTCTATCATGTTGTAACCAAAACTTTGTTTCAGATATCACAATATCTTCCACACATCATGGTTTCTGAAACAACTCTTTCAGATCCTAGATAACCTTGATATTAAGAGAATCTTTTGAATATCAAGAATCATGGAGACAAACATGATACTCAAACACTAACACTTGGAATTGTCACTCTTGTTTTAATACTAATTATTAAACTTTATGGAGTAACCGGAACTTACTGAAAGTTTGCAATAGGACTTTTAAACTTTAGATTAACACTTCAAAACAATACGATACCAGTTAAGAAAGTAACTAACCAGAATTCTATAGTTCTATCATCTCAATTAAAACTAAGCGCAAGGTGGTAAACGGATGCCAATGACTACAACAACTATGCAAATTCACTTTGATTTAGTTTATGATAAATTGAGTTCTAATTAATAATTAAATTAATCTAGGTGAACTCCCACTCAAAACAATATCCCTCACATTGTTTTAGTGATCACGAACCAAATCCACCACATCAAAACCGATCATCACGAGAGTTGATGTAGCTTCAATGGCGAACAATCAACATGTTCATCATATCTACTATATGACTCATGCTTTACCTTTCGGTAATCCGTGTTCCTGAGGCCATGTCTGTACATGCTAGGCTCGTCAAGATCAAACCTTAGCTACCGCATAAGCAAATCTGGCTTGCTTACGTTGTATTCACCACGGAATCAAAGACACCCGATCATCACGTGGTGCTTGAGCAGCAAGCTTTGTAGCAAGTGCATACTAAGGGTGAACACTTTAGAACTTGAAATTTATGTGCATGAGGGATCATCTTATAATGCTACCGCCTACTAAGCAATACAAGATGCATAAAGGATTAACATCACATGCAATTCATAATATGTGATATGATATGGCCTTTCTCTTTGTGCTTCCGATCTCCATCTTCAAGCACGAACATGATCTCCATCATCACCGGCATAGCATCAAGGTCAATGACGCTTCTTCATGGTTGTCGTCCACCAGCTTCAACTATTACAACTATTTTGAATAGACACGCAGGTCTTAACAGAAATTAAAGACAACCATATGGCTCCTGCCGGTTGCCAACTTACAATAAGGAACATTGCATACATCAAATATAATCACAATCATGGCCATATCACATCATCAGACACCTGCAAAACAAAGTTAGACGCTTCTACTTTCTTTGCATATTTTACGTGGTTTGGGGCTTTCAATAAGTGTCGTTCTAACTTACGAACAAGAACCACAACATTGATACTAGCATTGTTGATTACCCGTTGTAAATTGGATCTTTACTATGCTAGGAGAAAGCGCACCATAAAGCCACTTATGCAATACAAGTTGCATGTCAAGCGTGGAGCAAGTCTCATGAACGATGTCATGTAAGGTTAGCCCGGGCCGCTTCATCCCAACATACCGCAAGATGCAAAGTACACAAGAAGTAATCGACAATAAAAGCATCAACACCCACAAT
Source organism: Avena insularis (assembly GCA_023614405.1). Taxonomy (NCBI): domain Eukaryota; kingdom Viridiplantae; phylum Streptophyta; class Magnoliopsida; order Poales; family Poaceae; genus Avena; species Avena insularis. The sequence goes on from CM042688.1 coordinate 279,016,754, forward strand.
GACCATTGTGTTCTACTCGTGCAACAGATCTACATATAGACACGGCTCTGATACCACTGTAGGGGTTCGTAGCATGAAAACAAAAATTTTCTATCGCATACAAACAAACAAGCCAAGATCTATCTACTAGATTGTAGCAACGAGTCGATAGAGGAACTCACCCTCGAAGATTCCAAAGCGGTTAACGAGAGCAGATTCTCGTGGGTGATGTAGTCGTACTCTTTCCGATCTCAAGATCGCGTAGACGATCCTTCCAGGTATCGTTCTCCAAAGCGCTCCCATGATCGATCACACGTTAGATTTGACAAAGACCTTCCTCTCCTTGTTCCAGCAGTGGAGGTTGTAGCACTCTCCTCGCGATTCCGGCGGACAACGGCGTGAATGGGAAGTAGAGGGAAATCCGAGGCTTCAGCCTTAAGCGGTCTTGAGTATGGTGGAGCTTATGAGAGAGGCTATTAGTGGTCTAGTAATTAGACACACCAATTAGAAGGCTCTAAATCAATTAGAAGGCTCTAAATCAATTAGAAGGCTCTAAACCGCTGGCTAAAGCAATTAGAAGCTCTAAACCAAAACGGCTCTAAACCGGAGGTAGAAGATAGGAACTTGTGTGTGCTAGGAGGGAGCCCTGCCCCTCCTTATATAGGTGGGAGGGGCTGGCCGGCCAAGGGGAGGGAGTGGAGTCCCTCCCCAACTCGTCTTGGGTGGGGCACCGGCTTGGGGAGGACTCCCTCCCCAACTCGGCTTCACCTCCTCCTCTTTTCCCACTTCCCAAAATTGCCGTTTGACTTTCAAACTAGCCGTTTGACTTTTCAATTTAGGATTTAAATAAATCCTTTATTTTGGACAGCGAAGACACCTAGTACATGATGCAATCATTCCAACTTACAATGACACATTCATGTACCCTTCCCTCCGAGTGCCGGACATTCCGGACCTTCTAGAATATTCGATGAAAACACGGAACCATTCCCCAACTCCGAAATGGGACTTTCCTTATATGAATCTTATTCTCCGGACCATTCCGGATCTCCTCGTGATATCCCGGATCCCATCCGAGACTCCGAACAACATTCGGTCTCTTTCTCATAATACCATAACTACTCAAAACAACGTCGAATCCTTAAGTGTGTCTCCCTACGGTTCGTGAATTATGCGGACATGATCGAGACACTTCTCGATCAATAACCAATAGAATATGGAAATTCATATGGCTCCACATATTTCTGATTACTTTGCGATCGAATGAACCACTTACATATACCAATTTCCCTTTGTCTCACGATATGTTACTTATCCGAGGTTATGATCGTCGGTATCTCTGCATACCTAGTTCATCCTCGTTCGATAAGTACTCTTTTCTCGTTCGTGATATGTGATCCCTTGTGACCAAGTCACATGCTTGCAAGCTAATTGGATGACATTTCACCGAGAGGGCCCAGAGAATATCTATCCGTCATGTGGATGGACAAATCCCACTCTTGATCCATGTGTTTCAACCAATACTTTCCGAACACTCAATGCCACCTTTATAGCCACCCTGTTACGGTGTGGTGTTTGATGACATCAAAGCATCCATCCAGTAAAGGTGATATGCATGATCTCATGGTCGAAGGAATTAGGTTACTATGTATCAGAAAGCATATAGCAATTGAACTATTGAAATGACTTGATCTTTATGCTACGCTTATCTATAGGAGTATGTCCACCATATCATTCTCCTAACGATATGATCTTGTTGTTGATAACATCTCAATGTTCATGATATGGAAACCACAATCATCAATCAACCAACAAGCTAGTGAAGTATAGAGGCTATACTAGGGACTTCAAATTAAGTTTACAAATCACACAAGTATTAATGGTTTCCTTGTTAATACTATTATAGCATGAATGTAAACATTTATCATAAGTATGAAGATATGATAATAACCTACTTTATTATTGCCTCTTGGGTATATCTCCAACACTTGCCGCCAGTGGTGCGGGATGATGTTCATGGGTCGTGGTGTCGATGAGCGCGGGAGTTGTCCATGCGGATGCTTGTTGTTAGTTGATGACACGCACACAGGCACAAACAAACAAGAGGAAATTAGTCAATGCAAGATTAGAGGCAAAACGGTCAAAATTAGGCGTTAGGGCCGGAGACTCCGGGGTCTCAGGCCGCAAACTCTGGTCCAGGCCGGAGACTCCGGTGTGGACAGGCTGGAAACTCTAGTGTAGGCTGGAGACTCCGGTCTGCAGGCCGGAAACTCCGGTCTGGAGTCAGATCGCGAACTGCTCGTGTTCTTGAGTGGAAATCCATGCCTTGGGTCCCCAAATCCGCAAAAAATGGGCCAAATTGGGCTTGGAAAACACAGGATAAAGCTGGACCAACACCTTAGACAAGATTTGATTGGATCAAAACCACAAATAACACTCCAAATCAAGAGATCGATCCAAAGGCAAATTTGGGGATTTTTTGGGGGGATTTTCGTGTTTTTGGTGGATAGAAGAAAATTTTGTGGGGGAATTCGTGAGCAATGAAGCTCTTGATACCAATATGTTGAGGGCAAACCTCTTGGGTGGCCTGATCTTTCACGAATCCCTTTCAAATCAAGGATGGAGTGCGGGGAGAGGAGGGGGAGAATGAACACAACAAACTCACGCACGAAGAACACGATGAACACACTCACGCAAAACCACGATACACACCAATAGCTCACACCGGCGGTGACCGGTCCGGCGCAATCCCTAGGATCGGCGTCGGGCAGAGGACTCTCTCAAACCAGCACAGCGAGTAGGAAGACTCGATGAGATCTTGACGTCTAGGCAAAGGGACTCCGCTGCCTAGGCCTTGTACATTGCAGAGGCACGATGCAAACTCCAACAAGGAGCATGAGGCAAGAACTAGATAGATCCACAAGGGTTTCCACTAATTCCAAATATCATGCCTAGGGTTTACAATAGAGGTGGGGGACTATATATAGGCCAGCCACAAAGTCAGGGGTACTTTAGGGATAATATATAAGTTTTGGGCAGACAAAGGGGTACATGGGCCGAAGGCCCAAATGCCTTTTACATGCTTGGCGACGCTCGGTCCGGAGACTCTAGTGTGGTGGACCGGAGACTTCGGTCTGGGCTGGAGATTCCGGTCGGTCTCCGGTCCATCTCCGGAGGGGCCATTTGGCTGTCCTCGAGCTCGATCCTAGGGTCAGACCGGAAGTGGGCTGGAGTCTCCGAGGTCTTCAGGCCGGAGACTTTGGTGGACCGGAGACTCCGGTGTGCGCAGGCCGGAGACTCCGGTCTGAGCAGCTCCGGTGGCTTCTGCTTCACGCCCTGCTCCTTGTCCTCCATCCTTGGGTGCTGTGTTGGAGCTTCATACCTGATGATGCATAGAGTAGTTTCATGAAGTAGCACACCATCCAAGGATGTATCAAATTGGCACGAGGAGAGGAGCGAGTTCACCTTAGCTTGTAGGAGTTTGGCTCGAGCACGAGTCATGGGTCCACTTGGGGGACTTGTTGGTGTAGATGTAGGAGCGTCCGTAGGACGGCTGCATCAGAAGAGGCAACAAATCAAGTGGTGTGATGGGTTTTAAACCATAAACCACATCAAAAGGACACAACTGCATGGTAGAGTGTACAACCCTGTTATATGCAAACTCGACATGTAGTAAGCGATCCTCCCAAACATGCAGATTCTTCTTAATCATAGATCGCAACAACTGTGATAGTGTGTGATTCACCACCTCTGTTTATCCATCAGTTTGGGGATGACAAGTAGTGTTGAATAATAACTTTGTCCCTAGTTTTCCCCAAAGAGTCTTCCAAAAATAGCTATGGAACTTCACATCACGACTAGAAACAATTGTCCTTGGTACACCATGTAATCTCACAATGTCCCTAAAAACAGATTAGCAACATGCGATGCATCGTCGCTCTTGTGGTAGGCAATAAAATGTGCCATCTTATAAAAACGATCCACTACCACAAATATAGAATCATGTCCTCTCCTAGTTCTAGGCAATCCTAATACAAAATCCATGCTAATGTCTTCCCATGGAGTAGTAGGTGCAGGTAGAGGAGTATACAAACCATGAGGCTTCAACTTCGACTTGGATGTGTTGCAAGTAATGCAACGCTTGACAAATCTGTCCACATCACGCCTCATCTTAGGCCAATAAAAATGATCAGCGAGCATGAGTAGTGTTTTCTCATGCCCAATGTGGCCCATCAATCCACCAGCATGTGATTCCTGCAATAAGAGCAAACACATAGACGATTCTGGAACACAGAGTTTGTAAGCTCGAAACAAGTACCCATCATGAATATGATATTTTTCCCATGCTTACCCATTAACACACAACTTATATGGGGCAGCACAATCATGATTAGTAGTATATAAATCACACAAACTCTCCAAACCAGGAACTCTCACATCCAATTGTGTTAGCAACATACTTTTCCTAAAGAGAGCATCAACTACAATATTGTCTTTTCCCTTCTTATGTTTAATGATGTATGGAAAAGACTCAATAAATTCAACCCATTTTTCTAGGCGCCTATGCAAGTTTGACTGTGCTTTCATATATTTCAAAGCTTCATGATCAGAATGTATAATAAACTCTTTGGCCACAAATAATGTTGCCAATCCTCAAGCACACGCACAAGAGCATATAATTATTTATCATAAACAGGATAGTTCAAACGAGCACCACTAAGCTTCTCAGAAAAATAAGCTATAGGCCGCCCCTCTTGCATCAACACACCACCAATACCTATGCCACTAGCATCACACTCAATCTCAAATTGCTTATTAAAATCAGGTAGTGCAAGCAATGGTGCAGAAGTAAGCAATCGCTTCAACTCATCAAAATCAATATCTTGGGCTGGTCCCTAAACAAATTCAACACATTTCTTAGTTAGTTCATTCAAAGGTGCAGTGATGGTACTAAAATCCTTCACAAATCTTCTATAGAAACCAGCAAGTCTATGAAAACTTCTAACTTGACTAACATTCATAGGAGTAGGCCAATTTTGTATTGCTACAATTTTAGAATTATCTACCTCAACTCCATTCATAGAAACAACATATCCTAGAAAGATGACCTTGTCTTTGCAGAAAGTGCACTTCTCAAGATTACCATAGAATTTAGCATCGCATAGCACATGCAAAACTTGTCTAATATGATCAATATGTTTAGATTCAGTGCGGCTATAAATTAATATGTCATCAAAATACACAACCACAAATTTGCCTATAAAATCTCTCAAAACATGGTTCATTAATCTCATGAAAGTACTAGGTGCATTAGTGAGACCAAAAGGCATGACTAGCCAGTCATATAAACCAAATTTCGTTTTAAAGGCAGTTTTCCACTCATCGCCTTCCTTCATCCTAATCTAATGATAACCACTACACCAATCAATTTTTGAGAAAACAGCAGCACCACTCAATTCATCTAACATATCCTTTAAACGAGGAATAGGATGACGATATCGAATAGTGATGTTATTAATAGCTCGACAATCTACACACATGCGCCATGTACCATCTTTCTTAGGCACTAAAATGGTAGGAATAACACAAGGACTAAGGCTCACATGAATATACCCTTTATCAAGAAGTGCGTGTACTTGTTTCTGAATCTCTTTAGTTTCTTCGGGGTTGGTGCGGTAAGGTGCTCGATTAGGCAACGATGCTCCTGGAATCAAGTCAATTTGATGCTCAATACCTCGCAATGGTGGCAAACCATAGGGTACCTCCTCCGGAAACACATCAATGAATTCCTGCAAAATAGTAGAAACACCAATAGAGAGAGGGGTCATGTCGTTAGAAACCAAAATTCCACCCTTGTATACTAGCACCAGTGGTACAGCAGAGGGATCATCTCCAAATTCTCTCAAATCTTCCTTTGTTGCCATCAGCATGAAGGAATCAGCTCCATCATCAGCACATGCAGACCGAACTGGCGCGGTAGGCAAACGGTCCTAGAAGTGTGTCGTGGCAGAAATCTGCGTGTTGCTGTGCCGCGGTAGAGAACTAGGCACTTCCTGTGATGCGGCAGAGATCTGGCCAGGCGGTGAAGCAAAGCCGTGTCACGGCAGGGAAACTGCAAAAATCTCTGCCACGGCAGAGAACTGAGCGGGGCACTCTGTCGTGGCAGCGAAATGGCTGGAAATATTTGGCACGGTAGCAAAACATGTTGTGAAGTGTGCCACGACAGAGGAGGTTTGATCGTGTACTGTCAATGCAGGGTCTTGTCATTGTGTCCTCGCATGCTCATGCTCAAGATTTACTTCAGTCTCCTGACGGGAATTATTAACAATTGCTCGCGGAGACATGGGTCTCAGTATCACATCCTTGCCTTGCCAATTGAACTGATATGTATTTGCCTTCCCATTGTGATGAACATCATGATCATATTGCCATGGACGGCCCAACAAAAGATGGCAAACTATCATAGGGACCACATCACATTCGACAACATCTTTAAAGGCCCCAATCTGAAACTCCACACGTACCGTATGGCTAAATTTCATCTCACTAGCATCACTAAACAATTGAATAAAATATGGGGTGTGGATTCAATTTCAGTTTTGTACAAAGCTCTTTACTAGCCAAATTTTTGCAATTCCCTCCATCAATAATGACTTTGCATGCTCTACTTTCACTGACATCAACCCGTGTTTGAAACAAATTGCATCTTTGATCAGCTGAACTTGGGCTAACTTGCAAGACCCGAGGGGAACACACAAACACAGGATTTGGAGAAGCATCACAATAATAAACATCCGCAGGGACCTCATCAGGCTCTTCTTCAAACAGATCAGCATCATCTGATATGGGGTGGCCCGATCTTCTCAGTAAGCGGATGGGTGTGATAATGGTGGATGATAGATAACTAGCCTGTAGCTATGAACTCTCCCGCTCGATCCCTGATGCCAATGCAATAGCTCTTGAACCTTGTAGGATATTCACAACACCACGCTCTTGCGCACGCAGTCGTGACCACGAACGGTAGTATGCAATCTACTAATTCCCAATGGAACAATAGATCACACTCAATTATAGTTGGTAGATTCGAACACAGGGTAATTCCAGAGGTTCTATGAAAGAAACAACTCCAAAATATTTTAACGTGGTCTAAACCCTAACTAGAGGTCGTCCCATAGCTTATAAGGGCGGCTGGGGCAGCCAAAAACCAAAACTAAACGCAAAAAACTCAAACCGATACAAACCGACTCGGACCAGATTCGGTTGGCGGGCGGACACTCCGGTCGAAATCGGCTGGATAGTCCGGTCAGGCCGGACACTCCGGGTGAAGTGTGCCGGACAGTCCGGTCTGGCCGGAAACTCTGAAGTTTCCGGGTGGTGTCCGGGTAGTATCCGAACTGGCATACTGAATGTCCACGCCAGTTTACCTCTCGACCAGGTCGGACAGTCCGGGTAGATCTGGTCAGACACTCCGGTCGTGGCAGATCTTTTTGCCTTCGTCTTGATGTTCTTCTCTTGCGCCTTCCTCCTGCTCCTCCCTCGCGCATCCTTGGGCGATCATCATGTTGGGCTTCTCTTGTAGCCCTTCTCCTCCTCACGCCATGCTTGTTTCTCCAACGAACCTAATCATACATAAATGCATAGACTTAGGCAGTATAAAGTTCTCATCAATCAAAGTACCAAATTCGTTTAGGAGTAAATTCACCTGTTGTTCCAGTAGCTTAGCACGAGCTCTTGTAACAGGTCCAATTCTAATCTCATTGGACTGATCCTTTCTTGCAACCGTTGTAGCATCTTCAGTAGTCATCGGGGTAGGTGTAATTGTAGGGATGTCCTCATCATCTCCCCCCCTTCAAAAGGCGTCGACCTCGACGCTCCAAGGTCTTCTCCAGCATATGGTGACAAATCAGCAACGTTGAAGCTATTGCTAACTCCACCAAACTCCTCAATAGGTATATTGACCGAGTAGGCGTTATCATTAATCTTGGCTAACACCTTGTAAGGACCAGCACCACGTGGCTTCAATTTTGACTTTCGAAGTAGTGGGAACCTATCCTTGCGTAGATGCACCCAAACCATATCTCCAGGCTTGAATAACACTTCTTTCCTTGCTTGATTCCTTGCAGCAGCAATGTTCTTTCCTTTCTTCTCAATAGCCTCTCGAGTCTTCTCATGTATTTTCTTCACATAATCAGCACGTTTTGATGCCTCCATATCAACTCTCTCATGTATTGGCAGAGGCAACATATCAAGTGGCGTCAATGGCTTGAAACAATACACCACCTCAAAAGGACAAAGCTGAGTAGTTGAATGCACAACCCTGTTGTAAGCAAACTCAACATGTGGCAAACACTCTTCCCACTCCCGCAGATTCTTTTTAATCATGGTCCTTAGCAGCTGTGACAATGTTCGGTTCACCACCTCTGTTTGACCATCTGTTTGGGGATGACATGTAGTACTGAACAGCAACTTCGTTCCTAGCTTGCCCCATAAGGTCTTCCAAAAGTAGCTCATGAACTTCACATCATGGTCAGAAACAATCATCTTTGGTATTCCATGTAATCTCACGATGTTCCTGAAAAACAGGTTAGCAACATGCGACGCATCGTCGCGTTTGTGGCAGGCAATAAAATGAGCCATCTTAGAGAACCTATCCACTACCACAAATATAGAATCATGAACTCTCTGAGTTTTAGGTAGACCTAGCACAAAATCCATACTAATGTCTTCTCATGGAGTAGTCGGTGCAGAGAGAGGTGTATACAAACCGTGAGGCTTCAGCTTAGATTTTGATTTGTGGCATGTAATACATCAGCTCACAAATCTGTACACATCGCGCCTCATCTTGGGCCAATAAAAGTGATTAGCAAGCATGAGCAACGTCTTCTCACGCCCAAAGTGACCCATCAAACCACCAGCATGTGATTCCTGCACTAAGAACAAACGCAACGACGATTTTGGAATACAAAGTTTGTTAGCTCAAAACAAATATCCATCATGTATATGATACTTATCCCATGCGTTTCTAAGAGCACACAAACGATATGGTTCAGCAAAATCATGGTCAGTTGCATAAAGTGCACAAATAGCTTCTAATCCAGGAATTTTAACATCAAGATTGGTTAATAGCATGTTCTTCCTAGATAGAGCATCAGCAACAACGTTCTCTTTTCCCTTCTTATAGTTAATGATGTAAGGAAAAGACTCAATGAACTCAACCTATTTAGCTAATCTTCTATGCAAGTTTGATTGAGCTTTCAAGTATTTCAATGCTTCATGATCAGAATGTATGATGAATTCTTTTGGCCACAAATAATGTTGCCAAACCTCAAGTACTCTAACAAGTGCATACAATTATTTATCATAGATAGAATAATTCAAGCGAGCACCAGTCAATTTCTCAGAAAAATAAGCTATAGGCCGACCCCCTTGCATCAAAACGCCACCTATGCCTATACCACTAGCATCACATTCAACTTGAAATTGCTTCGAAAAATCAGGTAATGCAAGTAATGGTGCAGAAGTAAGCAAACATTTTAATGTATCAAATGCAATGTCTTGAGCCGCGCCCCATACAAAAGGAACACCTTTCTTTGTCAAATCATTTAATGGTGCAGCAATGGTGCTAAAATCTTTCACAAAGCGCTTATAGAAACCAGTGAGACCGTGGAAACTACGCACTTGACTAACATTCATTGGAGTAGGCCAATTCTGAATTGATTCAATTTTAGATTGATCTACCTCTACTCCATGCTTAGAAACAACAAATCCTAGGAATATGACCTTATCTTTTGCAAATGTACACTTCTCAAGATTAGCATACAGTTTATTATCATGTAACACTTGCAAAACTTGTCTAATATGAGTGCAATGTTCAGATTCGTTGTGGCTGTATATGAGTATATCATCAAAGTAAACAACCACGAAGCGACCAATGAACTTTCTCAAAACATGATTCATCAAACGCATGAGAGTACTAGGTGCATTAGTAAGACCAAACGACATGACTAACCACTCATACAAGCCGAATTTAGTTTTGAAAGCAGTTTTCCATTCATCCCCTTCTTTCATCCTAATTTGATGATAACCACTACGCAAGTCAATTTTAGAGAAAACAAGACCACTCAATTCATCTAGCATATCCTCTAAGCGTGGAATAGGATGACGATATCGAATAGTGATGTTATTAATCGCTCTACAATCAACACACATGCGCCAAGTACCATCTTTCTTAGGAACTAAAATAACAGGAACAACACAAGGGCTAAGAGAAACACGAATGTACCCTTTATCCAGCAACACTTGTACTTGCTTCTGAATTTCCTTAGTTTCTTCGGGATTAGTCCTGTAAGGTGCACGGTTGGGAAGTGTGGCGCAAGGAATCAGGTCCACTTGATGTTCTATACCACGCAATGGAGGCAAACCTATGGGTACGTCTTCTAGAACACATCCCCAAAGTCCTGCAAAACAGAAGAGACACCAAGAGAAATAGGGGTCATGTCGTTAGAAACCAATACCTCGCCCTTATACATGAGCACAAGTGGCATGGCTGTAGGATCCTCACAAAACTCTCTCATATCCTCCTTGGTGGCTAGTATCAATAACCCAGGCACTCTCTCACTTTTTGTTATATCACTCAATTTAGGCTCAATTACATCAGGAACAGTTGTTACACAGTCTCGCCGAGTGGTAGTATCTTCCTTCAAGTTCACCTCTATCTTCTGGCGAGAATCATTCACAATTTCTTGTGGTGTCATTGGCTGCATAGTAATCTTCTTTCCTTTGAATTCCAAGTGATATGTATTGGCTCGGCCGTTGTGTTGCACATGGCGATCATAGAGCCAAGGCCGACCCAATAGTAGGTGACAAACAGTCATAGGAACCAGATCAAAATCAATAGAATCTTTGTATGGCCCTACTTGAAAATTCACACGTACCATATGATTTACCTTCATCTCACCATTGTTGTTCAACCATTGTATGTAGTATGGCTTGGGATGAGGTAAGTATGTCAAATTCAGTTTGGCACATAGTTCCTCACTTGCAAGATTTCTGCAGCTACCTCCATGAATAATTACCTTGCAAGCTTTATTTGGTCCAACTAGAGCTTTCGTTTGGAACAAGTTGCAATGCTGGGATTCCTCAACCGGTTGCACACTAAGTACACGTGAAGATATGACAATAGTGGGTGCACGCTCAGCATATGCATCAGCACCTTCCTCGCCGTCATCAATATCATCATCAGAAGCTTCATCTCCACTTTCTACTTCACCTTGTTCATTAACAAACATAACCTTGCTGTTTGGACAATCTTTCATGTAGTGACCTCTACCTCCACAAGTATGGCACACTACATCACGAGTACGTGCAGTAGACATGTTGGAACCCGAGCTAGCAGCAGGAGCAGCGGGTTTTCGAGCATTAGAACCAAACGAAGGTGTACTTGCTGGTTTGGCCGATGGTGTAAACGGAACAGCAGCTGGTGGCGCGGCTGTAGGAGGAGTAGGTCTGGCCGAAAATCTGTTGGAGGATGGAAAAAGAGCGCGTGACTTTGCCTCTTATGCCAACTGGGATTCGGCCTCTCTAGCATGATGCAACAACTCATTCATGGTCTCATACTTGTGATGACGAACAATGCTCTTGATTGGTAACTTCAGATTGTTTAGGAATCGCTGCATGGTCATCTCAATGGACTCACGAACTCGAGCACACTGCATAAGCATCTCCATCTCCATGTAGTACTCATCAACTGTCATGGTGCCTTGCTTCAATTGCGCCAATTTATCAAAAACTGATCATAAGTAGTTGGTTGGTACAAAATGTGCCTTCATGATTTGCTTCATCTCGTGCCAATCCATCACAGGAAGTTCATTGTCCTCCCTCCTATGTTGCACAAGAGCATCCCACCAACGCAAAGCATAACCATCAAATTCAGATGCTGCAAGCTTGACCTTCTTATCTTCTGGATAGTCAAATAAGCGCCAGAGTTTCTCAATCTTCAACTCCCATGTGAGGTAATCTTCAGGATCAATGGAACCATCAAACTTAGGAATTGAGAATTTTGGCTTGCCCAAACCGTCATCAGCTTGGTTGGGCATACGTGGACCACGCCCAAGATAGGCAAACCCACGACCATGAGCAGGTGCATGGACAGGGGGAATAGCACGTCCCCTGCCAACATGTGGAGCAGCATCAACAACGCTACCCTCATCGAAATCATCAAAGGCATCATCATGTTGAGGATCTTCCCTTCTATGCAAGGCGGCTGTCAAACCCTCAATGGACTGCTTTAAAGTGGTGACATTGACATTGAGCATAGCCACTTGCGTTTGGATAGTATCAATTGTCCCAACATGCTGATCCAATCTCATATTCATATCTTGGAGATTCTTGTCAATGGCATCTGTCGTGTTAGTAAACACACGTGTCAAGTGGGATTTCAAAGCCTCATATTCACGCCAATTGACGAGATCCTCATCCTTCTTTTTCTGCAACACAACATCATTATCACTAGTAGACATGATTAGTAGGTTAGTGCAAAAATCAGAATATGTATGGTGGAAACTCTCACAACTCACTCACAACTAATAAGAAAGGAGATCTTACCATTCCAAAGTGAATAGAGATGCTCTACCAAACGAAATCAAAGACTGATGCACTTGATGTGATGAAGTGAATATCTAAGGTGGAGCTATAGGTGTGGTACCCTATCTACACCGCAAACAAGTCCTAGTGCTGATCGTACAAAAAACCCAAGAAACACACACGGTGGCGATAAACGTGGCAAAGCAATTTATGAACAGGAATATTGCAATGCACAAGAGAGACGCTAGTAATAGCTCAAATAGAATAGGCACAAGTTTGCTCAATCTACTAGTGCTATACACAACAAGGCCTCCCAAATGGCACACTTCTATATCTCTTTTTTTTTGTCAGGCTGATAGCTCTTTTCTCTCTTTTTTATACTGATTCTCTTTTCTTTTCTCTTTTTTTGATTTTTCAACTATATTACTCAATGCAAACGAGTACAGCAACCTCTAACAGAAACTGGGTCGGATAGTCCGATTGATATGCGTCGGAGACTCCGGTCGGGCCGGATAGTCCGGTGTGATTCGGCCGGATAGTCCGGTTTTCCTGTCGAAAATTTCTGCACTTCAAACCCTAATGAGCAGCCTGTCGGAGCAAAGCAACTAGTCTCGTGGGTACGTTCCTAGGCAGAGATGCTCTAGATAGGCTGTGTCTATGGTATGCAAACAAAGGTACGCTATGGGAACAGCGGAAAACAAGATGAAACCTTAAACCTAGACACAAACGGAAACTAGACTCCTATGAGGAAAGACCTGCAGATCGGATCTACGAGAAGATACAATCAGCAACTAAAACTCGAAAACGATGCAATCTAGTCTATGGCAAATCTTTTTGTAAGGCTTTTTCTGTATAGGACGAAAACACTCTCAAATGTATGGATGGATTTGTGGATGCTTACCGAGGCAACATTGGAAATATGATACCAAGATGATATGGGGTGGCCCGATCATCTCAATAAGCGGATGGCGGTGATAATGGTGGATGATAGATAACTAACCTATAGCTATGAACTCTCCCGCTCGATCCCTGATGCCAATGCAACAGCTCTCGAATCTTGTAGGATATTCACAACACCATGCTCTTGCGCACGCAGCCGTGACCATGAACGGTAGTATGCAATCTACTAATTCCTAATGGAACAACAGATCACACTCAATTATAGTTGGTAGATTCGAACACAGGGTAATTCCAGAGGTTGTATGAAAGAAACAACTCCAAAATATTTTAACGTGGTATAAACCCTAACTAGAGGTCGTCCCATAGCTTATAAGGGCGTCTGGGGCGGCCAAAAACCAAAACTAAACCCAAACGACTCAAACCGATACAAACCGACTCGGACCAGATTCGGTTGGCGGGCGGACACTCCGGTCGAAATCGGCCGGACAGTCCGGTCAGGCCGGACACTCCGGGTGAAGTGTGCCAAACAGTCCGTTCTGGCCGGAAACTCTGAAGTTTCCGGGTGGTGTCTGGGTAGTATCGGAACTGGCATACTGAATGTCCACGCCAGTTTGCCTCTCGACCAGGCCGGACAGTCCCGTTGGATCTGGCCGGACACTCCGGTCATGGCAGATCTTTTTGCCTTCGTCTTGATGATCTTCTCTTGCGCCTTCCTCCTGCTCCTCCCTCGCGCATCCTTGGGTATCATCATGTTGGGCTTCTCTTGTAGCCCTTCTCCTCCTCGCTCCATGCTTGTTTCTCTAACGAACCTGATCATACATAAATGCATAGACTTAGGCAGTATAAAGTTCTCATCAATCAAAGTACCAAATTCGTTTAGGAGTAAATTCACCTGTTGTTCCAGTAGCTTAGCACGATCTCTTGTAACAGGTCCAATTCTAATCTCATTGGACTGATCCTTTCGTGCAACTGTTGTAGCATCTTCAGTAGTCATTGGGGTAGGTGTAATTGTAGGGATGTCCTCATCATCATCCCTAGTCTAGTACCCACCAGAAGCATCAACTATCATAGTCTTCTTATTGGGCCAATCACGTTTGAAGTGTCCCTTGCCACCACATGTGTGACAACTCATATCTCTATTTCTGGCTGTAGAAGTAGTGGAACCCGAACCACTAATAGCAGGTGTAGGCTTGTTGTTGGACACACCAGGTTTCACAGGAGTACTCACATGGTCACCAACAGAACTAGCCTCACGAACACCACTAGAATTCTAACCACTAGAGGGAGGACGTGATGGAAAATGTCCTCGAGCCGACAAAGAATGTGCTGCAAATCTAGCCTCCTCGGCCACAATAGCTTTAGCCTCTCTCGACTAATGCAAGCTTCGGGCTCTCGAAGTTTAGCATGCTGCATAATCATCTCCATATCATAGAAATATTCATCCACTATCTTCAGTCCTTCGTTTAAATTTGTCAACTTATCATAGAGTGAAAAAATATAATTTGCTGGTACAAAACAATGTCGCATCTCCTCCTTCATAGCACACCATGTAACAATAGCAGGGGCCCTGTCCTCCACACGAGAAGTACAAACATGATCCCACCATATCAATGTGAGTCCCTCAAACTCAGAAGATGCTAACTCCACTTTCTTATCCTCAATGTACTCATGCAAACGCCATAATTTTTCCACTTTCAGTTCCCAGTTCATATATTCTTCAACATCAGTGCCATGAAACTATGGAATTGAGAATTTAGGCCTAGATGGGCCCTCATCAGGGCGTGGAGCAGCCCCTATAGCCGGGACCAATGGAACACGTTGAGCCGCAACAAGAGCAAACCCACGGCCACGGTACCCATGAGCATAGGCGCCATGGCCAAGAGCAAATGGTTTTGCAATCTCACCATTATCACCAATACTAGCATCATCAAACTGATGTTCATTGCGCTGCACTTCAGGGCGTTGTAACAAAACTCGGACCGCCTCCACCGACTAAGTCAATGTATCAACCGAGTTCTAAAGAGTTGTCACTTCTGTTTGGATGGCGTTGACTGTTGTATCTGTCCCTTGCAGCTTGGTTTGGACAACCTGAACTTCTCCATCAAGCGCGTTAGCTGTTAGCTGAATAGAAGCCTGCAAGTGGTCACGTAAACCTTCAAAATCACTCCACAAAGCTAGAGTGTTAGCGTCCTTTTTCTGCATCACATCAAACTCATCACTAGAAGACATGATTAGAATGTTAGTGCACAAAAACAAAATCTGTGTATGGTGGAGCTCTCAAAATCACTAAGCAACTCAAAGAAAGGAAATCTTACCGCTCCAAAGTGAATTAGAAGTGCTTACTAATAGATGATCAAAAACACGTGCATGGATGTGATGATGCGAATACCGAGGGAGAGACTATCACACGACAACCAGGGTATTTGGTGGGTCTCTAGGTGAGGATACCTACATGCCAAAGTACCAAATCCTAGTGTTGGACGTATGACAAAAGACCCACGGGAAACACACACAGTGGAGATAAATGGGGCAAAGCAACTATAAACAATAGCAAAAAAGATGTATGTCGGAGTAAAGCTCGTGTTGCAATGCACAAGGAGAGACGCTAGCAACAAGCTCAGTGTATACAGGCACAAGATTGCTCAATCTACAGGTGCAAACCAACGGAAAAACACTGCCAATATGTGCAATAGATAGCAAAACTCAAGCCTGATAGTAATTTTTTTCTCTTTTTTTCATATCTCTTTTCTATATTTTTTTTATATATTTCTCTCTCTATATATTTTTTTTGACTATTTTCTTGCAGGCCACAAACACCAAAGCAAAACTAAGCACGTCAGAACAATTTAGAGCACTAACAACCCAGTGAGCAGCTCGTAGAGCAACAAAAGATGCTAGTCTCGTAGGATAGTTCTAGACACAAAGAAAGGCTGACTATGGCTCACAAAGACACAAGGTACGCTATGTGGACGCGAAAAGGAACAAGAGACACTGGCTCTAACAGCCCACGACAGAAAAACTGCCAAAACTATGTCGTGGCAGAGAAACGGCAAGGTTGTGTCGTGGTAGGAAATCTGCTGGAAAACGGGTCATAGAGGGTCATGCGACGCGATGTAAAAAACATGGGCGCCGCGCATGTAGTGACGATAGAGGGCGGCTGGCATGGGCAAGCTGTGGCATGCGCGGCAGTCCAGGGAGCATCGTGCAGCACGCGGACTAGAACCAGGACAGATCGGATCCCAGCCCACTCGACGATCTGCAGCCAAAACCGATCCAAAAACCAACAAGAACTCCGACTAGACTAAAAATAGTACCCAACTCGGATTGGAAACCTAACACAACTACTGAAAACCTAAAAACCCTAACAAATCTACTACTAAAAACTAGAAAAAGCAACACAAACGAAGAACACGATAGGCACAAGAACTAGAATACCGAGGCGATCTAGATCTCAGGCAGAACTATGACTCTTTTTGTGGGGCTTTTTCTAGTATAGGAATAAAAACGAATATATACTATGGATGGATTTTGAATTTCTCACCGAGTAAACGCTGGAAATCTCATACCAAGATGATATGGGGTGGTCCGATCTTCTCAGTGAGCAACGTAGGTGATGGCGATGATGATGGAGATAACTTGTGAGACGCTGACGAACTACCTCTCTGCTGCTCCCCTATTGCCAATGCAACAGATCTTCGTCCCTATGGATATTCGCAACACCACACACTTGTGCACATGATCCCGGATCACGAACAATTTGCAATCTACCAATTCCCAGTGGAACGATAGATAACACTTAATTAGAGCCAAATTGATATTGTCTAGCGAAACACAATCACAATATCGGAGGATTCAAGATGAATGCTTGTAGCAATCCAATCAAGGGTTTAATCTAAAACAAGTCTAAGGGAATAATGGGGAGGTGGCGGCTACCTATATGTGAGGCCAGCCGCACACAACCAGGCTCGACCCAAGTGGGTCCTAGTCTGATACAAACCGGCCACAAAGGGCTCGGTCAAAACTGGTACGCAGACCACATGTGGGGGTGCACCTGGCTAGGTGTAACCCGTCCTCTCCTGGACCTCCTCCTGGCACACGCCTCCCTCTCCTCCCCTGGCGCCATACTCCTGCTGCGGTAGGGAATCGGCCAAAATCCTGCTGCGGTAGAGAATCCTTCCTTCTTTATTCTGCGGCAGCCTTGATGCTTCTTCCTCAACTCCTTGGCCTTCCTCATACCTGATCAAACATAATGCAAAGATTTAGGTAGTATAAAATTCTCATTAAGCAATATTCCAGAACCAACTAAGAAGGAATTCACCTATTGCTTTAACATCTTGGCTCTAGCCCTTGTAATAGGTCCAGTTCTGATTTCATTAGTGTCTTGAATCTTTGCATCATTATCTTCAGTGAATAATAGAAGAATGGTAGAGATGTCCTCATCAGCCTCCCTCTCCTCCCTTGCGCCTTCATGGATGATCATCACGTCTGGCCCCTCTTGATGCAGCCTTTATCCGAACTGAGCCTTCCTTCTTGGTCGCCTTCCATCTCTTGCTCGCCTTCCTCCCTCTCCTCCCTGTGGCACTAGTCTGATGGATATTAAATCTAGTCAAACAATAACACCATGATTTAGGTAGTATAAAGTTCTTATAAACCAAAGTATCATGGCCAACTTGGAATGAATTCAGCTTGTGATATTTTTCAATGAGGCACAATATTTCCTTCCAACTTAAACAAGCAGAGTCATCATACTCTATGATTGTATCCTCATCATCCTCCCTTTCTTCAAGAAAAGACGTCCACGGCTTTGGGTAAGCTTGTGCATTCATATGAAGTGACCACTAGGGTTTTTACCTCGCATCTGCTAGAATGGTATTATATAAACATTTGGGATGAATAGATGCATAGAGTATTCCAATACAAAACTATAGGAATTTGTTTTACTCGAAACGGAGCTCTAAAACAGAAGTTGTGGCGAAAATAGTTCAGACTTAAATTCAGATTCAGAAAATAGACAAAAAGTTCAAATAAGATTCAGTTAACAGATTAGGGAAAAAGAAAAATAAAAAAAGAAGAAAAAAAGGAACCGCGCCGGCCAGCCGGACCGCACCAGAAGCAGCCTGCCCACCTGGCTCATGAAGCGCCAGCGATCGGCGCACAATAGCAACATACATGCAGATAGAGGCGAAATGGCCCGCTTAGTAGTCCAACAGGCGTTCTTAGCTCGCCCCTATGCCACCGACAGGCGGACCCCACCTGTCAGCGCGAGATGTTCTTCCTCGACCTGGAGACCTTCCCTGACATGAACTGGAGGCCGCGTTTCTCGATGATTCCTTCGTGAATTCGGACGCCCCCTCGCTCTCAACCTGTCCACTACATAAGCCCTGTTAGCCGCCATTTCCCCCCTCCTAAAACCCTAGCTAATCGCGTCGCCAAACCGCGGCAATTGCTCGCCGAAGATCGTCCACCGCTGCCGCCATTACCGCCGGTAAGGAGCTCGAAATCGACCCCCACGCTCCTTCCTTTTTGCGGAGGTACCGCAGTACCCCGCCGCCCCTTTTTGATCTCTCTTTTCCCCTACAGTCCGCAGAGCTACCCCCAAGAGCTCTCCGGAGTCTGCCGCCACCGTGCCGCTTCAGCCGACCGCCGCCGTCCCGAGGGGACACCGCAGCCGTCGCCGAGGCCACCTCCCGAACCGCCGTCCACCGCTTCACCGTGCAGACCGCCTCACCGCCCTTGACCGCCTTCTGAGCCACCGCCGCCGCCATCTACCGAGCCGCCGCCGGTGAGCACTTAGGCTGACTCATGCCGGCCGTTAGATCCTGGACGAACGGGCCAGATCGCCCGTTGACCGGCCAGTGGACCGCTGACTGGTCAAGCCCAGTCAGTGCCGCGTCAGTGATTAACCCCACCAGTCAGTTTTCTGAAAAAATGATTAAAAAGACAAAAAACTATTACAACTTCAAAAATTCATAGGAAAAGATTTACTAGTCCAAAAATGGCAAATAATATGTCGTTGGAAAGCTCTTTTCTTGTAGTTTATTAATATGCAATTGGTTTAGACAAGTACTGTAAGGTTTTGCTGTAGTTATTTAAATGGTTTAATACCCTTTTGGAGTATTAAATTCATAAGAAAATAACTACTAATCGGAAAATTGCAAATAATATGTCTTTGGAATCACAATAAAGTGTAGAACCTGTTTCTGAATTAAAATTGCAAGTTTACTGTACTAATATGTTTGAGATTAATTAAATGCTTATTTTACTATAAAAGTTGCAGAAAAAGATCTGTAACACCTTTTTGCGTGATTCCAGTTGCCCCTGGCTCTAAGTCACGTTACCTACACAGTAGTATTTTTGTCCAGTTTTTACAACATTGTTTACTGCAGAGGCTTAGTTTTTTTCCTAAAGGCCTATTAATTGGAATAACAAATTGCATAATTTGTTTTCATTGCATTAAAGGTTTTTCCATGCATCATTCAATAGTAATAAACATAAGAGAACATAGAAGGGTTACTGAAACCTTTGTTAATGAACTACCTGGGCGGAGAGGTTGGATTGTCAATGGAGTGTGGATAATGGTGGGGAATGCCGCCCAAGGTACTGAGAAGGATTGGTTCTCTTTGTTAAAATAGCTTACGTGTGCAACCATGTGCCAGTAAGAAATGGGTGACTGGTTGGACTTAGTAGGTCGTGGTGATCCGAACACAGTGTAGCCAGAGATGTAGTGAATGGTAGGATGGGACCGGTGTGCAGTGGGGTTTGGAGATCTACTTCCCGAAAGGTCTCATCTTGGACTTCTCCCTATCATCACACAATATGAGTGTGGTGGTACGAGCTGGGTTGGCCAGGTCATATGGGTAAAGTGTACAAACCCCTGCAGGGTGTAAAAACTAAGTACTTAGCCATGTCCCTGGTTACGGATGATTGAGTTGCTTGATTTTGAGACTATGACATATTCTCACTCATCCTTATTTCCTAATTACTAAAACTTGATGGGTGAACCTAATGGGTTGCTGTGAATCAAATGGTTTATGAAAGTAGGATAAATGTGTTTGAAAAGTGCAAGCTAGCCAAAGCTCCACTAACCAAATAAGCATGTAGATGTTAGGTGCATTGTCTCCTTTACTTAGTGCTACTTACCATATGTTCCATGTATTGACCCTTCGAGGCTGCTACGTTTCATGTTGCAGGTTATTCCGATTCCGAGTGATCGAATAGGTCATGGTACTCCACTCGACACTTGTTCCCTTGTGGGAAATTTGAAGATGGAGTAGTTATCTTTATTTATGTTGCTACTTGAATAATGTGTAAGCTAGCCTTCGAGCTAAGCGAATATTGTAATAATTGAATCTTCTGGATCTTCGTTATTTATGATACATGGATTATTACTTTGTTATTTCATCTATGTTCTATGTAAGACAATGAACCGATCCAAGGATTGGCATGTTGCCTAGAAGCTACAGCCTTTTCAGTACTGTAGTGTTACAAAGAAACAAAAAGAACAGCGTGTATGCAAAGTATATGTATATATAACATGTTGTATTATTGTTATTCACATGAAAAATATGTCCAATATAAATCAAGCAACTTAAATTGCAGGTATAAGTGAAGTACAAAGAATCATGAGCATGGTGAAAAACAACCAAATAGATAGTCTTGTTCTTTAGTATTAAATACAGTTTTCTCAAAGAAGATGTGAGACCAGGCACATGGCTTAATAGGATTGATAGAATACTCATACAAACAAGTTGCAACTTCTTTTCCGGAAGCTCATTCGAAAATAACTCTAAGGTTAAGCGTGCTTGTCCTAGAGCAATTCTAGGATGGGTGACCGATCGGGAAATGGGTACCGGGTGTGCACGAGTGAGGACAAAGTGCGCAGAAAAGACTAGTGTTGGTCTATGGGGCTAGTCTAGATATCCTATTAAGCTACCAGGAGTGACACCCCCCGGGCCCAGGAGTGGACGGGGTGTTACAAAGTGGTATCAGAGCTGACCTCACGGTTAAACGGGTGTGTGCGGGTTAGTGGCGGGACATGTGGCGCATGGCGCGTGTGGCCCGGAGTGGAAACGGCATGGCACATGTGCCGGCACTGGACGCACAGACGCGTGCCAAGAGGGAACGTTCCTAGGGTGTGCTTGATCGATGAGGGCATCGATCTTCTAAAGGGTGGGTGTATGTGAGACTAGGCACATGGCTTAATAGGATTGATAGATTACTCATACAAACAAGTTGCGACTTTTTTGCCGGAAGCTCATTCGAAAAGAACTCTAAGGTTAAGCGTGCTTGGCCTAGAGCAATTCTAGGATGGGTGACCGACCGGGAAATGGGTACCGGGTGTGCACGAGTGAGGACAAAGTGCGCAGAAAAGACTAGTGTGGCATCGATCTTCTAAAGGGTGGGTGTATGTGAGACCAGGCACATGGCTTAATAGGATTGATAGAATACTCATACAAACAAGTTGCAACTTCTTTTCCGGAAGCTCATTCGAAAAGAACTCTAAGGTTAAGCGTGCTTGGCCTAGAGCAATTCTAGGATGGGTGACCGACCGGGAAGTGGGTACCGGGTGCGCACGAGTGAGGACAAAGTGCGCAGAAAAGACTAGTGTTGGTCTGTGGGGCCAGTCTAGATATCCTATTAAGCTGCCAGGAGTGACACCCCCCGGGCCCAGGAGTGGACGGGGTGTTACAGAAGATCTATGATCAAATTTGTGAACAAGATCAAACAAATTCAATATGTGTGAAAACCAAATTGATTCATGCCATGCTTCAACTGCGCTACTCTGATTATTATTAACATGATCATGTTGTCCAGTATGTAAGAAGCAACTCAATTTACAAATATCAGTGAAGTCTAAAGTAGTAACATAAGTAGACAAAGACTTTTGGGACAAACACAATGAATATGAAAATGTGGGTTCTATTCTAGCAAGATGAACGCATATGTGCCTGGAGATCGCATGTGGGAGATTACCACTATTGTTCTTGCAGATCCCACCGTGCCTGACATTAGGAACCTGAACCGCACTAAGAAATACCTTTCCTGGGAGCAAGGAGTGGAATCAGCCATGCATGAGGCATTGTCACGCATGTGCTATCTTCACCAACACCAACTGCCAGCAGGTTCACATTTCCTTGCATTTGGAAAACGGAATGAAGACGGGAACGTGATGGTTACCGCAGCCAACCGGAACAACATGCCATTCCATGAGAAGCATATAGAGGACATGGAAATTAAAGCTTGGGAAAGGGAAGAGAAGCTGATGCAGCAAAAGGAGGCGCTGGATTATTTTCAGGGCACTGTGCATTTAGAAGGATATGAGATGGAAACCCTGCACACCGCTGTGAATACAATGGAGCAAGCCCTCATTGGTAGGGATCAAACCATAGCAGACCTCAATGGGACCATAGCAGGAAAGGATGCCACCATTGAGGAACAAAAGAATGTTGTGGTGGAAAGGGATGCCACAATTGTGGGGCTGAACCAAACTATTGTGGGAATTACTCAAGTTGTGGCGGAGCAAGATCAGACCATTGTGGAGATGGCTGCCCAGTTTGCTGCCCTCCAAGCGCAACAGAACCCACCACCAAATAATGGTAATGATGATGATGGTAATGATGAGGATAATTGTGATGGTGGTAACAATGAAAATGATGGAGGCAATGACAATGACGGAGGCAATGACGATGATGGAGGAAATGACGATGGAGGAGATAAGGCGAACGCCTTTGCTGAAGAAAGCGAGGAGGAGGACCCCGATGAGGTGGACTTTGAGGAATCGAGTGCTGAAGATTCAGGGGAGGTGTACACTCCACCGCCATGGCATGCACGAGGATCGAAGCGCTAGCGCATGGACTCCAGGACCTATTGCAATCTGTTCATCAAATAGTTAGAGATGGTCCTCCGAAATTAGTCTTCGTTAGGAATTTTGTTAGCCGTTATATATCGATCAATGTAAACTTTGGCACTGTTATATTATTGTTTTTAGGATGCTCTATTCAATACTATGATGTTCCAGGATTTTCTTGTGTGATTTATTAAATAGTTTTGGCAAGTTTTGGGTAAAATCCGTGTTATTGCTGCATCAGTTTTTTGCTGAATTTGCTGTACTGTATGATCTGGTGTATGGTTATCTGTACTACATGCACAAAAATCAGCAGAAATTCCTGACGAGTTTAAGTTAGTCTGAAAAATTCGTGAACACAGCTGAACTATTCTGGCAGATTTCTATTTATTGTTCTTTTGTTGCTCTTTTGCATCTAAATGTTGATGCAAATGTTTTTAAACTATTTTGTAGTTATATACTGTTAAGATAACCACCTAGAACTGTGCTTGTTCTGTGTTGCTTGTGTGATACCTGTTTGTTATTGTTTGTAAACATATGGTTGTTGCATGAGCATTATACATGGGTAGGGATTATTTTCTTAGATTCTTCTTTCTAATCTTACCTGTGCTGAACCGCAGATGGCTCCTCGCCGAGTACCTGATGAGATGTCTCAGCTCATGGCCGCTCAGGCACAATTGACCCAGGTGATGACACAGTTCTTGGCAAATCAGAACAACAATAACAACAACAATGGGAACAATCAGCCCCAAGGAGATGCTCTCACCAGGTTCCTGAGGTTGAGGCCAGCTAAGTTCTCCTCTACACCTGAGCCCATGGTTGCTCTCGACTGGCTCCATTCTGTGAACAAGGACTTGGTGACCGATGGTTGCACTGATGCTGAAAAGGTGAGGTTTGCTACTCACTTGTTAGAAGGATCAGCTGCTTCTTGGTGGGATGCTTTCCAGATCACCCTCCCGCTGGACATAGTTACTTGGGCTATGTTTGAGGAAGGGTTCAGAACCAACCATGTCTCTGCTGGGACCATGAGCCTGAAGAGGAAGGCATTCCGCAACCTGCGCCAAACCAACCACACTGTGGCGGACTACATAGAGGAATTCAACAATTTGTCCCGCTATGCCCCTGAGGATGTGGACACTGATGCGAAGAGGAGGGAGAGGTTCCTGGATGGTCTCAGTGATGAGCTTTCACTTCAGCTATATGTGGTTTATTGCCCGACATTTCAGGAACTGATGGACAAGGCTAGGATTCTAGAAGGGAAACAGCAGCAGGTGGAGAGACGCAAGAGGAAGAACAGCCATCATTCCTTAGGATCGCACCACCGTGCTCGTACCTCTTATGATGGACACTCTGGATATTCTAGGCATGGCGGAGATGACCGCAACCACCGTGGAAGTAATGGACATCGCCCTGAAGGTCACAGGGGAAACAATCACCACCATGGAGGAAATGAGCACCACCATAATGGTCACAGGAGCCACCATAGCAACTCTGGGAGGAACAATTGCACAACTATGTGAGCAACAAGGACCTCAGCAATGTGGAGTGTTACAAGTGCAAGAAGCTAGGCCACTATGCTAGTACCTGCCCGGAGAATATCATAGGAGTAGGACCCAAGCTTGTACCCAACTAGAAGGCGAATGTGAACCATGTGGATGTGGAGGAAGTCCGTGATGAGCCGGATCTCGTGATTGGTAAGTTTCCAATCGATTCCCATATTGCAATCGTTCTATTTGATACTAGTGCATCGCATTCATTCATATCAAGGGCATTTGTGGATAGACATAAGTTAACCACTGAGTCACTAAAGGGGACTATTAGAGTGAGATCACTAGGAGGAGAGATGCTAGCTAGTAAGGGACGTCGTGATCTTACCCTAGGTATTGGAGCACACAGCTTCCCAGCACATTTGGTAGTTTTGGAGTCATAGGGATTAGATGTAATACTGGGCATGGATTGGTTGTCCGAGCATGATGGCCAAATAGATTGTGGACAGCGTGCCATCTCTCTCAGGACACCACAAGGCATAAAGATTAAGTCCAAGTCGGTAGAACGTCTTAGGGGTGCTAAGGCGAACTCTCTTAAGGGGGCTAGCATGGACACCGTACCCATAGTGAGAGAATACCCTGACGTGTTTCCGGAGGAGTTACCAGGGATGCCACCAGACCGTGATGTGGAGTTTCTCATTGACTTAATGTTGGGAATTGGACCAATAGCCAAGAGACCATACAAGATGGATGTGGATGAGCTGAAGGAGTTGAAGAAGCAACTTAGAGAGCAGTTGGACAAGGGATTCATTTAGCCAAGTTCTTCATCTTGGGGTGCACCAGTTCTATTTGTGGAGAAGAAGGACAGCAATAAGAGACTGGTGGTAGACTATCGCTCGCTTAATGAGGTTACCATCAAGAATAAATATCCTCTGCCCAATATAGATGACTTGTTTGATCAGTTGAAGGGAGCAAAGGTATTTTCTAATATTGATCTAAGATCAGGATATTTCCAATTAAAGATCCATGAGCAGGACATACCAAAGACCGCCTTCACCACTAGGTATGGTTTGTATGAGTATATGGTTGTCTTTTAGACTAATAAATGCTCTAGCATATTTTATGACCATGATGACAAGGTATTCATGGAGTACTTGGATAAATTCGTCATGGTGTTCATCGAAGATATATTAATTTATTCTAAGGATGACAATGAGCATGAGAAGCATTTGCGCCTAATTATGGAGAAGTTGAGAGAGCATAAGCTATATGCTAAGTTTAGCAAGTGCGAATTTTGGTTGAACACTGTTGGTTTTCTCGGACACATAGTGTTAGGTGAAGGAGTTGCAGTTGATCCAAGCAAGGTATCGTCAGTTACTGAATGGGAGTCTCCCAAAAATGTGGGAGATATTCGTAGTTTCTTGGGACTTGCTGGATACTATAGGAGGTTCATAGAAAATTTCTCCAAGGTTGCGAAACCAATGACTGAGTTATTGAAGAAGGAGAAAAGGTTTGAGTGGACAGAAGAGTGCGAAGCTAGTTTCCAGGAACTAAAGCAACGCTTAGTGACCGCACCTATCTTGTGTTTGCCTAATATTCATAAGAATTTCCAAGTGTACTGCGATGCATCTCGTCAAGGACTTGGAAGTGTGTTGATGCAAGATGGAAGAGTGGTATCCTACGCCTCACGCCAACTTAAACACCATGAGAAGAATTACCCCACACATGACTTGGAGTTAGCGTCAGTTGTGCATGCACTCAAGGTATGGAGACACTATTTGATGGGTAAGCATTGTCATGTATTCACAGACCACAAAAGCTTGAAATACATATTCACACAGAAGGAATTGAACATGAGGCAAAGGAGATGGTTGGAGCTCATAAAAGATTATGACATGAGCCTGCAATATCATCCCGGGAAGGCTAATGTTGTAGCAGATGCGCTAAGCCGCAAAGTGTATGCTAATGGTTTGACCGTGGGAGAGTCACCCAAGGATTTTTCTAAACAATTCAAGGATCTTAGGTTGGAGGTAGTATCCGAGAGGTATTTGGCAACACTGGAAGTCAAACCGACACTTCTGGACAAGATTAGGGAGGCTCAGAAGAAGGATAGCGACATGGAAGGAATAAGAGCAAACATACCTGAGGATAAAGCAAAGGGATTTCACGAAGATGAGCAAGGAACCCTATGGTATGGAGATCGTTTGTGTGTGCCGAACGATCAGGAAATTAGGAAGTTGATTCTCCAGGAAGCCCATGACTCGCCGTACTCCATACATCCTGGTAACACGAAGATGTACACGGATTTGAAGGAAAGATTTTGGTGGGTTAATATGAAGGGAGATACCGCAGAGTATATCGCTTTATGTGATGTCTACAGTAGAGTGAAGTATGAGCACCAGAAGCCAGCAGGATTGCTACAGCCATTGCCAGTACCTGATTGGAAGTGGGATAGAGTTGGAATGGATTTTATCACAGGACTGCCCAGGACGAGGTCAGGATACAACTCTATTTGGGTAGTGGTTGATCATTTGACTAAGGTAGCTCACTTTATACCTGTGAAGACCACCTATACCAGTGCTAGATTGGCCAAGATCTACATGGACAAAATTGTGTGTCTACATGGAGTTCCCAAGAGTATTGTTTCAGATAGAGGCACCCAATTTACCTCTCACTTTAGGCGCCAGCTGCATGAGTCGTTGGGAACTAGGTTGGAGTTCAGTACAGCTTTCCACCCTCAGACGGATGGACAGACAGAGAGGGTGAATCAGATTTTGGAGGATATGTTGAGAGCTTGCGCTCTAGCTCATGGCTCTAGCTGGGATGAGAACTTGCCTTATGCTCCTATAACAACAGCTACCAGACTAGCATCAAGACATCACCGTTCGATGTGCTATATGGTAAGAGATGCAGAACACCATTATTGTGGGATGGTGTAGGTGAGCGTCAGTTGTTTCGACCTGATTTGATCAAGGATGCTGAGGAGAAGGTCAGTTTGATTCGAGATTGGCTGAAGGTAGCACAATCAAGGCAGAAGAGCTATGTTGATGCTAAACGCAAGGAAGTGGTGTATGAGATTGGAGATCGAGCATACCTTAGAGTTTCACCACTGCGTGGAATTAAGCGATTTGGAATTAAGGGCAGGCTGGCACCTTGGTTTATAGGACAACATAAGATCCTAGCACGCAAGGGGGAGGTTGCATATCAGTTGGAGATGCCAGAGGCTCTATCCGCTATTCATGATGTGTTCCATGTGTCTCAGCTGAAGAAATGCCATCCAGAGATGGTGGATACACCATTGAGGGACACCGTGCCACCAGATGAGGTTCAGCTGGAGAATGACTTGACTTATGAGGAGAAGCCGGTCAAGATATTGGAGACAGCGGAGAGGTTTACACGCAGCAAGACAATCAGGTTTTGCAAGGTGCAATGGAACCATCACACGGAAGAGGAAGCCACTTGGGAGCGAGAAGATGACCTCCGAGAGGACCATCCACACCTATTTGCTAGCCACGGCAAATCTCGGGGACGAGATTCATCTTAAGGGGGTTAGTAATGTCACATCCCAATTATTAGAATTGGTACTGCTTGTTATACATGGCATTGCATCATGTTCATCTTTGCAAAAATTTAGTTTAAAAGCCTTTTGCTAAAAACACCACACAATTGCTTGTGCATTCATATGAAGTGACCACTAGAGTTTTTACCTCGCATCTGCTAGAATGGTATTATATAAACAATCGGGATGGATAGATGCATAGAGTATTCCAGTACAAAACTGTAGGAATTTGTTTTACTCGAAACGGAGCTCTAAAACAGAAGTTATGGACAAAACAGTTCAGACTTAAATTCAGATTCAGAAAACAGACAAAGTTCATATAAGATTCAGTTAACAGATTAGGGAAAAGAAAAATAAAGGAAAGAAGAAAAAAAGGAACCGACGCCCAGCAAGAGCCAGCAGCACCCTTAGCCTGCTGCTCCGCTCGAATGGTGACCCCACCAATTGTCACGAGATGTTCTTCCTCGACCTGGAGACCTTCCCTAACACGGACTGGAGGCCGCATTTCTCGCCGATTCCTTCGCGAATTCGGATGCCCCCTCGCTCTGAACCTGCCCACTGCTTAAGCCCCGTCAGCCGCCATTTCCCTCCCTCCCAAAGACCCTAGCTAATCGTGCCGCCTAACCACGGCAATTTCTCGCAGGAGATCGTCCACCACTGACGCCATTACCGCTGGTAAGGAGCTCGAAATCGACCCCCACGCTCCTTCCTTTTTGCGGAGGTACCGCAGTACCCCGTCGCCCCTTTTTGACCTCTCTTTTTCCCCCTACGGCGCGTAGAGCCACCCCCACGAACTCGCCGGAGTCAGCCGCCACCTCGTCGATTCAGCCGACCGCTTCAGCCAACCGCTGCCGTCCTGAGGGGACACCGCAGACATCGTCGAGGCCACCTCCCGAACCGCCGTCCACCACTTCACCGCGTAGACCGCCTCGCCGCCCTTGACCGCCTTCCGAGCCACCACCGCCATCAGATCCTGGACGAACGGGCCAGATCGCCCGTTGACTGGCCAGTGGACCGCTGACAGCGCCGCATCAGCGATTGACCCCACCAGTCAGCGGGAGTATTCCCCGCAGTTTTCTTAAAAATTGATTAAAAAGACAGAAAACTCTTACAACTTAAAAAATTCATAGGAAAAGATTTACTAGTCAAAAAATAGCAAATAATATGTTGTTGGAAAGCACTTTTCTTGTAGTTTATTAATATACAATTGGTTTAGACAAGTACCATAAGGTTTTTCTGTAGTTATTTAAATGGTTTAATACCCTTTTTGGAGTATTAAATCCATAAGAAAATAACTACTAATCGGAAAATTGCAAATAATATGTCTTTGGAATCACAATAAAGTGTAGAACCTGTTTCTGAATTAAAATTGCAAGTTTACTATACTAATATGTTTGAGATTAATTAAAGGCTTATTGTACTATAAAAATTGTAGAAAAAGATCTGTAACACCTTTTTGCGTGATTCCAGTTGCCCCTAGCTCTAAATCACGTTACCTACACAGTAGTATTTTTGTCCAGTTTTTACAACACTATTTACTAAAGAGGCTTAGTTTTTTTTGCCTAAAGGCCTATTAATTGGAATAACAAATTGCATAATTTGTTTTCATTGCATTAAAGGTTTTTCCATGCATCATTCAATAGTAATAAACATGAAAGAACATAGAAGGGTTACTGAAACCTTTATTAAGGTATCATGAATGCATTTGTGCACTTGTCTATGATTGTGTATGTTTGTTTATGTGTTGAATTTGTATCGTGTAGATTGTGACGAGTGCAACGCTTGTTTCTACGAGGATTGTACTCTCGACTCCAACCGCCAAGGCACGTAGATGCTATTTTGATCATACCTTGTGCTACTATTTTTATCTTATGCATGTGTAGTGTATTTCTGTAGATTATGTGTAGGAATTACTATGCTATGTTATGTCCTATGTATATTATGGTAGGAATCCCTTGCAGTTGAGCATTTGTAAGGTAGAAGTGCTTAGACCTGCTGTATAGACGGGGAAGGGATCACATTATGATGAAGTATGTGTTTGTTCAAACTAAAAACAATATAATGTTAATGAACTACCTGGGTAGAGTGGTTGGATTGTCAACAGAGTGTGGATAATGGTGGGGAATGCTGCCCAGGGTACTGAGAAGGATTTTGGTTCTCTTTGTTAAAACAGCTTACGTGTGCAACCATGTGCCAGTAAGAAATGGGTGGATGGTTGGACTTAGTAGGTCGTGGTGATCCGAACCCAGCGTAGCCAGAGATGTAGTGAATGGTAGGTTGGGACCGGTGCGCAGTTGGGTTTGGAGATCTACTTCCCGAAAGGTCTCATCTTGGACTTCTCCCTATCATCACACAATATGAGTGTGGTGGTACGAGCTGGGTTGGCCAGGTCATATGGGTAAAGTGTACAAACCCCAGGGTGTAAAAACTAAGTACTTAGCCGTGTCCCCGGTTACGGATGATTGAGTTGCTTGATTTTGAGACTATGACATATTCTCACTCATCCTTATTTCCTAATTACTAAAACTTGATGGGTGAACCTAATGGGTTGCTGTGAATCAAATGGTTTATGAAAGTAGGATAAATGTGTTTGAAAAGTGCAAGCTAGCCAAAGCTCCACTAGCCAAATAAGCATGTAGATGCTAGGTGCATTGTCTCTTTTACTTAGCGCTACTTGCCATACATTCCATGTATTTACCCTTCGGGGCTGCTACGTTTCATGTTGCAGGTTATTCTGATCCCGAGTGATCGAATAGGTCGCGGTACTCCACTCGACACTTGTTCCCTTGTGGGAAATTTGAAGATGGAGTAGTTATCTTTATTTATGTTGTTACTTGAATAATGTGTAAGCTAGCCTTCGAGCTAAGCGAATATTGTAATAATTGAATCTTCTGGATCTTCGTTATTTATGATACACGTATTATTACTTTTTTATTTCATCTATGTTCTATGTAAGCCAATGAACCGATCCAGGGATTGGCATGTTGCATAGAAGCTATAGTCATTTCAGTACTGTAGTGTTACAAAGAAACAAAAAGAACAGTGTGTACAAAAAGTATATGTATATATAACATGTTGTATTATTGTTGTTCACATGAAAAATATGTCTAGTATACATCAAGAAACTTAAATTGCAGGTATAAGTGAAGTACAAAGAATCGTGAGCATGGTGAAAAACAACCAAATAGATAGTCTTGTTCTTCAGTATTAAATTCAGTTTTCTCAAAGAAGATCTATGATCAAATTTGTGAACAAGATCAAACAAATTCAATATGTGTGAAAACCAAATTGATTCATGCCATGCTTCAACTGCGCTACTCTGATTATTATGAACATGATCATGGTGTCCAGTATGTAAGAAGCAACTCAATTTACAAATATCAGTGAACTCTAAAGTAGTAACATAACTAGACAAAGACTTTTCGGACAAACACAATGAATATGAAATGTGGGTTCTATTCTAGCAAGATTAGAACAATCTAACATAGGTAAAATTACTTGTGTTGGTTGCAATATATTAACTAGACCAGAATGTATTTCCATAATATCTTGAACATGAACTATTGTCCCATAGCAAATATTTTGTGAAACATTGCATACATGGCTAAAAACAGCTTGTTTCAGTTCAGCGATTCTATCTCAAGTAATGCATATGTGATCCACAAGAAAATTTCCATCCATGCTATATTCACCAATTAGATTGAAAGTGAAACAAGGAGAATATGTGCTAGAATTTAGACATGAAATTTCAGAAATCTTATCCATAGCACAACTCATACTCATAGGTTCATTTAGCATGATGGAATAAACAATATCAGCAGGTGGTCTTCGAGCAAGTATTTCTTTATGTGTAGTCAATACCACATGATCAAAATTAAAATTTGGTAAACTATCACATGGTGCTGAAACATTAGTGCAAGGCAAATCACAAGGAGGCATCAACAAAGGAATAGACTCACAATATGTTGCGCTTGTTGATTGTAGCTCCAAATTAGTACCTATATCAGTAGTGTTCTCCTCACATCTAGTAGGCACTAGAACATCCTCCGCAAGTGACAATGCACAGTACGACGATGTAGGTTGTAAAATAGATGGCTCCCTTTCTTCAAAAGCAACCTGCATAGCACAAGAAACAATACCAGAAGTAGAGATGATTACATTAGTATAAATATCCTCACATGTATTAGCATCTACTGCACTAATGTTTTCTTTTTCTCTCATACTCTCAGAATGGATGCTCTTAACCTCACAGTTAGTGGAATCACACAACTCACTTTTGATAACACTCTCACTTAGTTTGGCTATGTGGCTCTCATTCTCTCATGGGTTGTAATGCACACTGTGTTCAAGATGACAAATAATAGAAATGTCACCATTCATCATGACCTTGTACTTAGCAGACAAACTGGACTCTTTTGTCCTCTCCTTGCGAAGAAGATGATACTCATGAAATTTGTTGGCTGAAACCCTGAGCAAAGCACACCTCTTCATGTTCCATTTGAAAGAAATCCTTCCAACATCATGACATATTTGAGCTTCAAACCTTCTGCACCAAGGTTCTCCCAATAGTATGTGACAAGAATCAAGTGGTATAGGAGATACATCACAGGGCACAATCTCAGTATGCTCTTTAAAAGTCATAGGAACATCAACGGTGTGTGAAATCAGCAATGTGCCATATGATGAATGCAAGAGATATGGCACCACACAGGCACATGTTGATGAGGATACAATCATAGAGTATGATGACTCTTCTTGTTTATGCTGGAAGGAAATACTGAGCCTCATTGAAAAATATTACAAGGTGACTTCATTCCTAGTTGGACGAGATACTTTGATTTATAAGAACTTTATACTACCTAAATCATGGTGTTATTGTTTGACTAGTTTTAATATCCTTTGGACTAGTGCTAGCGGGAAGGAGAGGGAGGAAGGCGAGGAGTCCGACATGATGATCATCCAAGGATGCGCGAGGGAGGAGCGGGAGGCAGGCGCACGGAGCAAGGAGGAGATAATCAAGAAGGAAGGCGCGAGAATGCCTGTGACAACCGGAGTGTCCGGCCGAGTCCACCCAGACTATCTGGCCTGCCCAAAAGAAGAATTGGTGCGGACAATCTATACACCAAATCGGAGACCACCCGAAAACTTTGAAGTTTCCGACCAGACCGGACTGTACGGCTGACTCCACCCGGAGTGTCCATCCCGACCGGAATGTCCGGCCCGTTTCCACCAGACTATCTGCCCATCGACCGAATCTGGTCCAAGTCGGCATGTATCAGTTTGAGTCGTACGCGTCTTAGTTTCAGATTCTAGCTGCCCAGCCGCCCTTATAAGCCATGGGACTCCCCATAGTTAGGGTTCAGACCATGTTACAAGTATTTTGGAGTTGTTTCTTTTTAGAACCTCTGGAATTACCCTGTGATTGAATTATCTACTGCAATTGAGTGTGATCTGTTGTTCCATTGGGAATTAGTAGATTGCAAACTACCGTTCGTGGTTGCTGGCTACGTGCGCAATGTGACACCCCCGAGATTAGGGCTATACAAATCCCAGACCTCTGTCTGATATAAACCTAAGGTAAATCTCGGAATAGTACAGAGAAAGAATCGGTAACATTATAGTGACCCTACGACACAAAAATTATTACAGCAAGCTCATAACTGAGCAGAGAACCAAAATATTACAAGCAAAGGTCACTGACCACAAACATCAAACAACGGAAGGCAAATTATGCTATTAAGTATAGCAAACTTAACAAATGGCCTAAGAGGCCTGAAGCATAACGATGACGTCCCAATCTATAGATTCCAGGATAACAACCAGGAACCCCAAGCTACTCGTCGATGTCGATGCTATAAAGAACTCATCTTCTATGGTAACACTTACCTGCTGCAAAAGTATCAACAAAGCAAGGCTGAGTACGGGGTGTACTCCGCAAGACTTATGGCTGATGGGGTTATTTTTCTTAAAGCTAACTTTCTTTGTAAAAGAGAGAAGAGAAGCTTGACTAATAGAACCTTTTAAAAGGGATAAGAAAACGATATCACTAGCTTTGATCTTCTTTTGATGTCCACCGAATCTTTATCAGCTGAATCTACCAACTAGGATCGCCCCCTTAATCCCCGAGGAAGCATCCTTAAGAACACCTCACTTCTCTTGTCAAGTTTTATGATTAGGTTATTCTTCTCTATGATCTTTGAATATGTTCCCAAGTCATCCATAACCGCGGACACGACTTTTAGAAAAGATTAATAACCCTGCAGGGGTGCACAACTTTACCCACACGTACCAACCGATTCTTAGTGCCAAACTATAAGCCCTCTTCCTTGGAAGGCCGGCAGAGAGTGGTTGACCACGACCTTTACCTTTCTTGCGCCAAGACCATGAGTCATGCCCTAAGGAGATGCGGCCATAACGGGTCAAGTACCGAAGCCGGTCCCTAGAGATGTGTGCGGGGAACAAGATTACGGAGGTCATGCCTCTCCTGCTCTCGGCCACGCTTACCTACATGTATGAATGCACCTCTTTCACCGCCTTCAAGAACAACCATGATGCATATGTCGAGTGGAACGCCCGAACAGTTTGACTCATGGAAGCCTTGTACTAGGCAAGTTATTAGTCGAGGGGGTTTCTAGGCCCAGTGTGGCTATACGCTCGTCTTGGTTCAAGAGGCAAGAACTCAGGTCCTAGTGGTGGCAAGTATGGGACTGCAAAAACCACAACCCGACGTGGCCTCCCATACAAGCCTTAGCATGTTTAACTTCCATCTCTGATCATACCACGTCATCATGTCCAACTAGGTTCATTCATAGCTCTGATTCATCATCTGGATGGACCAGCGGTAACAGCTAAGCATGGCTAAGCACAACGGATATAGCAGCTCTAGCGAAGCTCATAAGCCAAACCCTAGTTATTCTAGGAGCAGTGGATCAGGGAATATAGGCTACAAAGGTAACATGCATCAGATAGGATTACTATATCTATCAATAAAAGACTTTAGAATCGTATGCACATGGCAAGAATGAAATACTTTGATATCGTAGGATTATATCATGTGTGGGGTTTTGCTTGCCTTGTTCATTGATACCCAGATACAGATCTTCGGGGTTCATCGCTTGGCATCGTTTGTTGATAAACTTCGATGGTGTTGATCTTGGTCTTCAATCTTGGACTCGATATCTTTGCTCACATCAACTCCGAGGACTACCGAGAAGAAGCAGAAACACCAGAAAGGAAAGCAATAATAAATACATGGCATCGATGCAATTCTCAAGCAAGGATGATGGTATGACAAATTAAAGTGTATTAAATTGAACCCTAGAACATGCTTGGTCATTTAAAGGGGATACAAAGGGTCCAAACCCTAAAACAGGGGGAACCTCGGAATCACCTATGGGGTTTAATTAGTTCTTATAACTAAACTTGCCATGTAAGTTTATTAATAATGCATGATTATAAGTCTATTGTGTAGATCTCATTTTTCTGAACATTTTGATATATTATATATATTTTTATGATTTAAAATGAATTAGTTATGATTTTTCTCATTTTAAATCCATTTTTAAATCATTTTAAGACAATTAAACATTTTTTGGATATTACATAAATTACTTTACACTTGGTCCCACATGTCATATATTTAATCATTTCAGAATTTTTTCCAAAAAGATTAAAATCCTGACAGCTGGGGCCCATAGAGTTATTTATATATTCAGAAAAGATCATATAAAACATTTAAATAAAAAGAAAGCATGGAATATTGCGTCATGCTGATGTCAGCATGGCACCAGCAATGGCAATGCTCCCAGGTGGAGCTCGGACTCGGTGATTCCGTGCGAACCTAGAAGCACGGGTGGGCGCGTTGGCTAGAGGGCGACGCGGGGAGTCGAACGGTGGTGGCGCTGCTGTGGTTTGGTCGCCAGAGCGATGAGCACAATGGCGGCCGGCGGCGGGTCTTGTAGATGCACGGCGCGGGCACAAGGGAGGGTGAGAGGGAGACATAGGAGAGAACTGTCGTGCTCATGGGCTCACCACGGACGTGATGCCGGTGTCGGAGAGGCGAGGTGAGCTCGGACAACGATGAATCGATGACGAGAACGACGGCGACCGATGGTGGTTCGAGCTTGATTCTAGCAAACAGACAGCTCTCCTACTTGCGTGATTCGGTAGGGATGAAGAGGGCGGCGAGGCGCTTCCATTAGTGGCCTTTGCGTGGCGCGGGGTGGCCGGAGACAGCGGGGCACCGCAGCACCTACAACTTAGGGTTAGGGTTTGCTCGCAGAAGAAGAAGATAGAGGGGGAACTGGGAAGCTAGGATTCTCTGGTGGTGACGTTGGGCTCTTATAGGCGACCCAGGGCAACGGCATGAATCTTGGAGCACGCCCGCGGCGGGGGCACGACCAGCGAGCTGCTTCGCCGATCCGGAGGTCGACGATGTCCTGAGGAAGACGATGAACAAGGGCGAAGGGGTACCGGGCCAAGGGTGGGCTACAGCTGGGCCAAGCTAGGACGGTTGCCGGTGCGCGTGAGCGGCAGAGAAGAGGAGAAGAGAAGCTGGGCTCAGCCCAAGAAGATTAGCTATAGGTTTTTATCTTTCTAAAATCTTTTTCCTTTTTCTGTTTTCATTTTTCCTTTTTTTCATTTTCAAATACTTTCCTCTTTTGTGTACTAATGTACTAATCATGTCTTCTAGTAGTGTTTATGTGATGTAGAGAAAGGATAT
This sequence comes from Avena insularis, assembly GCA_023614405.1. Taxonomy (NCBI): domain Eukaryota; kingdom Viridiplantae; phylum Streptophyta; class Magnoliopsida; order Poales; family Poaceae; genus Avena; species Avena insularis. The sequence goes on from CM042688.1 coordinate 279,053,827, forward strand.
AGATGATTGTCCCTTTCCATTACGCTCTTACTACAGCAACACATTTTGGGAAGAGGAGTCAGGAGTGGTACCTAATTCGGGTTTGTTCCACTTCATCAAAGAAATTAGTGGTAGACAAACTGCTACTACCATTGATACTTGTTCTTCCATAAATTTGGTTAGTGTTGAGGTTGTTGAAAAGCTACAATTATACACACCTGCAACAACATCACCATTCATGTTAGCAACTTCTAGTCATGCACTACCAATTACTCAGATTGCATGTGTTCCGCTCACCATTTATGGCCCTAAAACATATATTTCTTGTTATGTCATTCCTAGAGCGTTTAACTCCTGCCATATCATGTCGGGAACAAAGTGGTGTAATAAATTCCAGGTTATCTTTGGTAGTGAGTGTTCTGATCCTTCTATCATTTGGAATGGTAAGCACACGTGGTTAGCACATACACTTATTAAGCAATTTGAAGAGATTAGGCTTCAAAAACTATGTGCAACTCTAACCACCAACATAGAACCACATGTTGATCCTGTCGTAGAAGAATCGAGAGTGAGTTGATGAGACAAATGAGATTTCTACTAATGTAATCATCTCTACTCCTAGTGTTGTTTCTTGTGATATCCAGGTTGCTTTTGAAAAAGGGAGCCATCTATTTTACAACCTGTATCACTAGACTGTGCATTGTCACTTGTGGATGATGTCTTAGTACCTACTACAACTAAGTAGATTGTTAATGACATTGGTACTGATTTGAAGCTTCAGCCAACATGTGCGACAATTTGTGAGTCTATTCCTTTATAGAAGCCTCCTTGTGAATTGCTATCTGCAGCTTTTGTACAACTTCAACGCTGATCAAATTAAGAGTAGACTTGCTATCAATGGTAATGGCAGCACATCACTCACCAATCATCACACTATGCTGGAAAAGACTGAAATGGGGTGGCCCGATCTGTTCAGCAAGCACTTGTCGATGATGATAATGGTGGATAGATAAATAGCCTATAGCTATGAACTCTCCCGCTCAAACCCTGATGCCAATGCAACATCTCTCGAACCCTATGGGATATTCACAACACCACGCTCTTGGGCACGTGGTCGTCGACCACGAATGGTAGTTTGCAATCTACTAATTCCCAGTGGAACAACAGATCACACTCAATTGCAGTTGGTAAAATCGATCACAAGTAATTACAGAGGTTCTATGAAAGAAACAACTCCAAAATATTTTAATGTGGTATAACCCTAACATTGTGTGGCACCCCAACTATTTAAGGACTAAGGGGGTGGCGGCCAATACTAGGAAATAGTGGTTCGACTCAACCTAAACTAGGATACAACCGACCCAAGGTGGGGAGGCTCAAGGCGCATAGGCCTACTCTGCCATGGCAGAATTGGACCCGGTTTCTCTATCGCGGCAGCCTGCCGTGGCAGAGTTTGGCGAGGTTTTCGCGCCGCGGCAGCCTTCCGTGGCAGAAAACTACGTGGTTTCTCTGCGGCAACAGAGATCCCTCGACCATGTGTTGATCTTCTCCGGGGGTCCTCCTTGCGCTTCCTCCCTCTCCTCCCTCGCGCATTCTTCATTTATCAACACACCATGTTCCTTTAGCTCCTCGCTCCATGCTACGCCTTCTTCTCCCAAATACATGATCATACAATAATTCAAAGACTTAGGTAGTATAAAATTCTCATTAACTAAAACATCAGGTTCATTACGAAACAAGTTCACCTGTTGTTCTAGTAGCTTAGCATGAGCTCTTGTAATTGGTCCAATCCTTATCTCATTGGATTGATCCTTCTTAGCATCAGGTGGAACATCATCTGTAGTAACTGGGGTAAGTGTAATTGTAGGGATGTCCTCATCATCTCCCTCCCTTCAAAAGACATCGACCTCGACGCTCCAAGGTCTTCTCCATCATATGGTGAAAAATCAGCAACGTTGAAGTTGTTGCTAGCTCCACAAAACTCCTCAATAGGTATATCAATCAAGTAGGCATTATCATTAATCTTGGCTAACACCTTGTAAGGACCAGCACCACGTGGCTTTAACTTTGACTTTCGAAGTAGTGGAAACCTAACCTTGCGTAGATGCACCCATACCATGTCGCCAGGCTTGAACAACAATTCCTTCCTTGCTTGATTCCTTGCAGCAACAATGTTCCTGCCTTTCTTCTCAATAGCCTCTCGAGACTTCTCATCAATCTTCTTGACATATTCAGCATGTTTTTGATGCCTCCATATCAACTCTCTCATGCAACGGTAAAGGCAACAAATCAAGGGGCGTCAATGGTTTGAAACCATACACCACCTCAAAAGGACAAAGCTGAGTAGTCGAATGCACAACCCTGTTGTATGCAAACTCAACATGTGGCAAACACTCTTCCCACTCCCGCAGATTCTTGTTTATCATAGTCCTTAGCAGTTGTGACAATGTTCGATTTACCACCTCCGTTTGACCATCTGTTTGGGAATGACATGTAGTACTGAATAGTAGCTTCATTCCCAGCTTCCCCCATAAGGTCTTCCAAAAGTAGCTCATGAACTTCACATCATGGTCAGAAACAATCGTCTTAGGTACTCCATGTAATCTCACAATGTCCCTGAAAAACAGGTTAGCAACATGCGACACATAATCGCTTTTGTTGCAGGCAATAAAATGAGCCATCTTAGAGAACCTATCCACTACCACAAATATAGAATCATGACCACTCTGAGTTTTAGGTAGTCCTGGCACAAAATCCATACTAATGTCTTCCCATGGTGTAGTAGGTGCAGAGAGAGGTGATATGGGGTGGCCCGATCTTCTTAGAAAGCACTTGTCGATGATGATAATGGTGGATAGATAAATAGCCTGTAGCTATGAACTCTCCTGCTCGAACCCTGATGCCAATGCAACAGCTCTCGAACCCTATGGGATATTCACAACACCACGCTCTTGTGCACGCAACCGTCAACCACGAACAGTAGGTTGCAATCTACTAATTCCCAGTGGAACAACAGATCACACTCAATTGCGGTAGTATAATTCGATCACAAGGTAATTCCAGAGGTTCTTTGAAAGAAACAACTCCAAAATAGTTTAAACATGGTCTAAACCCTAACTAGGAGTCATCGCAGGACTTATAAGGGCAGCTGGGGCGGCGATAAACCGAAACTAAATGCAAACGACTCAAACTGATACAAGCCGACTCGGACCAGATTCGGTCGGCGGCAGGACACTCCGGGTGGAGTGTGCCGGGCAGTCCGGTCTGGCCAGAAACTTTGAAATTTCCAGGCGGTGTTCGGGTAGTGTCCGAACTGGGGTACAGATTGTCCGTGCCAAATCTTCTCTCGGTCAGGCCGGACACTCCGGTTGTGGCAGCTCCTTTGGCCTTCGTCTTGATGATCTTCTCTTGCGCCTTCCTTCTGCTCCTCCCTCGTGCATCCTTGGGCGATCATCATGCTGGGCTCCTCTTGTAGCCCTTCTCCTCCTCGCGCCATGCTTGTTTCTCCAATGAACCTGATCATACATAAATGCATAGACTTAGGTAGTATAAAATTCTCATCAACTAAAGTACCAGATTCGTTTAGGAGAAAATTCACCTGTTGTTCGAGTAGCTTAGCACAAGCTCTTGTAATGGGTCCAATTCTAATCTCATTGGACTGATCCTTCCTTGCAACAGTTCGAGCATCTTCAGTAGGTGTTATTGTAGGGATGTCCACATCAAGAGGTGTATACAAACCGTGAGGCTTCAAATTTGATTTCAATTTGTGGCATGTAATACAACGGCTCACAAATCTTTACACATCACGCCTCATCTTGGGCTAATAAAAATGATCAGTGAGCATGAGCAATGTCATCTCATGCCCAAACTGACCCATCAAACCACCAGCATGTGATTCCTATACTCAAAACAAACGCAACGACGATTCTAGAATACATAGTTTGTTAGCTCGAAACAAATAGCCATCATGTATATGATACTTATCCCATGCGTTTCTAAGAGCACACAAACGATATGGTTCAGCAAAATTATGGTCAGTTGCATAAAGTGCACAAATACTTTCTAATACAGGAATTTTAACATCAAGATTGGTTAATAGCATGTTTTTCCTAGACAAAGCATCAGCAACTACATTCTCTTTTCCCTTCTTATACTTAATGATGTAAGGAAAAGACTCAATAAACTCAACCCATTTAGCCAATCTCCTATGCAAGTTTGATTGAGCTTTCAAATAATTCAATGCTTCATGATCAGAAAGTATGATAAATTCTTTTGGCCACAAATAATGTTGCCAAACTTCAAGTACGCTAACAAGTGCATACAATTCTTTGTCATAAATAGGATAATTCAATCTAGCACCAGTAAGTTTCTCAGAAAAATATGCTATAGGGCGACCCTCTTGCATCAAAACACCACCAATACCTATACCACTGTTTTCACATTCAACTTCAAATTGCTTCGAAAAATCAGGTAATGCAAGTAATGGTGCAGAAGTAAGCAAACGTTTCAATATATCAAATGCAACATCTTGGGCTGCGCCCCATACAAATGGCACACCTTTCTTTGTCAAATCATTCAATTGTGCAGCAATAGTGCTAAAATTCTTCACAAAGCGCCTATAGAAACCAGCTAAGCCATGGAAAGTATGCACTTGGATCACATTCATGGGAATAGGCCAATTGTGAATTGATTCAATTTTAGATTGATCTACTTCTACCCATGCTTAGATACAACAAATCCCAGAAATATGACCATATCTTTTGCAAATGTGCACTTCTCAAGATTAGCATACAGTTTATTATCACTCAACACTTGCAAAACTTGTCGGATATGATTATAATGTTCAGTTTCATTGTGGCTATAGATAAGTATATCATCAAAATACACAACCACAACGACCAATAAATTATCTCAAAACATGATTCATTAATCTCATGAATGTACTAGGTGCATTAGTAAGACCAAACGACATAACTAACCATTCATACAAACCAAATTTCATTTTGAAATCAGTTTTCCACTCACCCCCTTCTTTCATCCTAATTTGATGATAACCACTACGCAAATCAATCTTAGAGAAAATAGCAGCACCACTCAATTCATCTAGCATATCCTCTACGTGGAATAGGATGACGATATCGAATAGTGATGTTATTAATAGCTCTACAATCTACACACATGCGCCATGTACCATCTTTCTTAACCACTAAAATAACAAGAACTGCACAAGGGCTAAGAGAGACACGAATGTACCCTTTATCCACAACGCAGGTACTTGTTTCTGTATATCCTTTGTTTCTTCGAGATTGGTCCTGTAGGGTGCACGGTTGGGTAATGTGGCGCCAGGGATCAAGTCAATTTGATGCTCAATGCCACGGAATGGAGGCAATCCTGCGGGTACATCTGATGGAAACACATCCCCAAAATCCTGCAAAATAGAAGAGACACCAAGAGAAATAGGGGTCATGTTGTTAGAAACCAATACCTCGCCCTTATACATTAGCACAAGCGGCATGGCTGTAGGATCCTCACGAAATTCTCTCATATCCTCCTTGGTGGCTAATATTAGAAGATTAGGCACTCTCTCACTTTTTGTTATATCACTCGTTTGAGGCCCTATTACATCATGAACAGCTGCAACACTATCTTGCCGATCTATAGAGTCATCCTTCAAGTTCACTTCTATCTTCTGACGAGAATCATTCACAATGACTTGTGGTGTCATTGGCTGCATAGTAATCTTCTTGCCCTTGAATTCCAAGTGATACGTATTGGCACGGCCATTTTGTTACGCATGGCGATCATAAAGCCAAGGCCGACCCAATAATAGATGGCAAATAGTCATAGGAACCACATCAAAGTCAATAGAAATTCACATGTACCATATGATTTACCTTCATCTCACCATTATCGCTCAACCATTGTATGTAGTATGGCTTAGGATGAGGTAAATATGTCAAATTTAGCTTGGCACATAACTCCTTACTTGTAAGATTTCTGCAGCTACCTCCATCAATAATTACCTGCAAGCTTTGTTAGGTCCAACTAGAGCTTTTGTTTGAAACAAGTTGCAACGCTGAGAATCATCAATAGGTTGCACACTAAGTATGCGTGGAGACACCCCAATAGTTGGTGCACACTCAGGAAAAGCGTAAGTACCTTCCTCGCCATCATAATCATCATCGCCATCAACTTCATCTCCACTCTCATACTCACCTTGTTCATTGACAAACATTACCTTGCGGTTTGGGCAATCTCTCTTGTAGTGTCCTCTTCCTCCGCAAGTATGGCACTCCACATCGCGAGTACGCGCCGTTGACATATTGGAACCTGAGCTAGCAGCAGGAGCAGCGGGCTTCCGAGCATTGGAACCAAAAGAAGACGTAGGCGCAGGCTGGGCTGAAGGTGAAGGTTGGCTAGCAGCTGCTTTAGGTGGAGCCATAGGAGGCGGTGTGGATTTTGCTGCAAAACGGCTGGTAGATGGAAACTACGCACGTGACTTAGCCTCTTCAGCTAGCTGTGATTCGACCTCTCTAGCATGGTGCAATAGTTCATTCATAGTGTCGTACTTGTGATGTCGAACAATGCGTTTGATTTGAAGCTTCAAATTGTTGAGAAATCGCTGCATAGTCATCTCAAGGGATTCACGAACTCTAGCAAGTCATAAGCATCTCCATCTCCATGTAGTACTCATCAACTGACATGGTTCCCTGCCTTAATTGTGTCAACTTGTAAAAAACTTATCACAAGCAGTTGGTGGGTACAAAACGATCCTTCATAATGCTCTTCATCTCATGCCAATCCATGACAGGAAGTTCATTGTCGTCCCTTCGATTCTGTACAATAGCATCCCACCATATCAAAGCATATCCATCAAATTCTGACGCTGCAAGCTTGACATTCTTATCTTCTGGATAGTCAAACAAACGCCAGAGCTTCTCAGTCTTCAACTCCCAAGTGAGATAATCTTCAGGATCAAGTGAGCCATTAAAAGTGGAAATTAAAAATTTGGGCTTGCCCAAACCATCATCAGCAACTTGGTTTGGAACACGTTGAGCATGTCCCAAAGGAGCAAAACCACGGGCATAAGCAGGTGCAGCAGCAGGCGTATGGGGATTGGCACGTCCATGCCATGATGTGGGGCAGCATCAGCTGCACTACCCTCATCATTGTCTTCAAAAACATCATCGGGTTGGTATTCTCGCCATTGCTGAATTGCTACTATTAAGGCATCAATGGAACGCTGCAAAGTTGCGACATTGGTATTGATTACTGTCACTTGTGTTTGAATATTAGTGACTGTGCCAGTATTCTGATCCACTGCCATTTGCACGTCCTGGATATTCTTGTCAATGCCCTCTGTGGTGATTGTAAACACATGCATCAAGTGAGATTTCAACGCCTCATATTCGCGCCAATTAACAAGTTCCTCATCCTTCTTTTTCTGTGACACAACATCATCATCACTAAAAGACATGATTAGTAGGTTAGTGCAAAACATCAAAATCTGTTTCGTGGGAACACTCACAACTCACTTACAACTGACAAGAAAGTGGATCTTACCGTTCCAAAGTGAATAGAGATGCTTCACCAAACGAAATCAAAGACTTATGCACTGATGTGATGAAGTGAATATCAAGGATATAGAGAACGATCACAGGGCACACATGCTATTTAAGGTGGAGCTTTAGGTATGGTATCCTAAATACACCGCCAACAAGTCCTAGTGCTGATCGTACAAGACCCAAGAAACACACAGGTGGAGAAAAACGTGGCAATGCAACTATGAAGGATGTTGCACTACTCTGGAGAGACACTTTCAAAGCTCAAGGTAAATAGGCACAAGATTTCTCAATCTACCGGTGCACAAAGATATCACTAGGCCTCTTGCTCGAATCTCCTCTTCTTTTCTTTTTATTTTGTATAGCTTCTTTCTCTTTTTACTTTTTCTTTTGCTATATGTTTTTTCTCTTTTTTTTAATATATATCACACACGGACAATTTACAAAGCACAACACAAAAACCCTACGAGCAGCCTGTAAGAGCGGAAACTAGTCTTAATGGGCAAGTTCCTACACGTATGAAATTGAATGGTTGTGGCTAAAGTTCTGGAAAAGTGCAATTTTCACACTTTGTAATTATGGTTGCCGTCGTAGATAAACGAGCCGAAATCGTGCCGTGGCAGAGGTTTCGTACCACGGCAGAAAAAATAGCGCAAAATCCTGTCGCGGCGGCAGAGCGTAGGCGCGCGGTAGAGAAAAACTGCAAAAATCGTGCCGCGGCAGAGAATCCGAACGGTGGCAGGATCGGTAGAATTTTTTTGTTTATATTGCAAATCTGACTCAGCCAAGAGTATGTAACCAAGACTCTAACTTGGATCATATATGACTTTGTGGGAGTGGAAAACTATGAAGAACCGATTTAGAAAGAGAAAACTACGAAGAACCGATTTAGATCTAGGCTAAAAGAGGAACATAACCAACAACTATTACTCGAACACGATGTAATCTAGGCTATGGCAATTCTTTTTGTGGGTCTTTTTCTGTATAGGAAAAAAACACAAACTAATCTATGGATGGATTTGTGGATGCTCACCGAGTAAACGAGGAAATCTAATACCAAGATGATATGCGGTGGCCCGATCTTCTCAACAAGCACTTGTCGATGATGATAATGGTGGATAGATAAATAGCATGTAGCTATGAACTCTCCCGCTTGAACCTTGATGCCAATGCAATAGCTCTCGAACCCTGTGGGATATTCACAACACCACGCTCTTGTGCACGTAGTTGTCGACCACGAATGGTAGTTTGTAATCTACTAATTCCCAGTGGAACAACATATCACACTCAATTGTAGTTGATAAAGTCAATCACAAGTAATTCCATAGGTTCTATGAAAGAAACAACTCCAAAATATTTTAACATGGTCTAACCCTAACTTTGTGTGGTGCCCCAACTATTTAAGGACTAAGGGGGCGGTGGCCAATACTAGGAAATAGTGGTTCGACTCGACCTAAACTAAGATACAACCAACCCAAGGTGGGGCGGCTCAAGGCGCGCAGGCCTACTCTGCCATGGCAGAATTGGACCTGGTTTCTCTATCGCGGCAGCCTACCATGGCAGAGTTTGGCCCGGTTTTCGTGCCGTGGCAGAAAACTGTGTGGTTTCACTGCCGCGGCAGAGATCCCTCGACCATGTGTTGATCTTCTTGTGGGGTGCTCCTTGTGCTTCCTTCCTCTCCTCCCTCGTGCATTCTTCATTGATCAACACGCCATGTTCCTTTAGCTCCTCGCTCCGTGCTACGCCTTCTTCTCCCAAGTACCCGATCATACAATAATTCAAAGACTTAGGTAGTATAAAATTCTCATTAACTAAAACATCAGGTTCGTTAAGAAACAAGTTCACATGTTGTTCTAGTAGCTTAGCATGAGCTCTTCTAATTGGTCCAATCCTTATCTCATTGGATTGATCCTTCTTTGCAGCAGGTGGAACATCATCAGTAGTAATTGGGGTAGGTGTAATTGTAGGGATGTCCTCATCAAAGACCGTCACCATTAAACATACCGCGTTCTTCCTTCCAAAAAGTTCCACTACAACGCCAATTGTGAGAGAATTTGTAACTATAGGTCTCCACATTATCTGTAACATCATTTGCCTCCATTTTTTGCATCACATCAACATTGCTAGAAGACATGATTAGTACATTAGTGCACAAAACAAAATCTGGTGGTAGAACTCTAGCAACTCACTCAAAACTGACAAGAAAGCAGATCTTACTGTTCAAAAGTGAATAGTGATGCTTACCAATTCTAATCAACAACTTATGCACATATGTGATGAAGTGAATATCAAGGGTATAGAGAACGATCACATTGCACATAGGTTATTTATGGTGGACCTCTAGGTATGGTATCCTAACGAATCGCAAACAAGTCCTAGTGCTGATCGTACAAAACCCAAGAAACACACATGAGGAGATAAATGTGGCAAAGCAACTTATGAACAGGAATATTGCAATGCACAAGAGAGACGCTAGTAATAGCTCAAACAGAACAGGCACAAGATTGATCAATCTACAAGTGCTATTAGAAACTAGGCCTCCAATCAACTTTGATATCTCCTTTTTTCCACTTTGTATCTCTTTTTTTCTTTTCTCTTATTTATACTCTTCCTCTTGTCTCTTTTTTTATTTTTTTCAACTATCTAACACAATAAAATACAGATGCAACAATTTTGAGCAATTATGGGCCGGATAATCCGGTTTTTTCGGGCCCCGGATAATCCGTTCTACCTAGACGAAAATTTGCACTTCAAAACCCTAATGAGCAGCCTGTTCAGAGCAAAGCAACTAGTCTCGTAGGTATGTTCCTAGGCACAGATGCTGAAGGATGTATCTAAGTTAAACACAAAGGTACGCTATGTGGACTCAAATATCAAAAGGTAAACTAGCGCAAAATGATGATGAATGACTCGAAAACGATGAACAACGAAAATAACAAGGAAAATCCTAGACACTACGACTCGAACTGGCAGAGGTCGGATCAAGGACACGGCAATGACCAACAAGTAAGACTCAACTTCAATGCAATCTAGGCTATGGCAAAGACTACTCCTAATCTTTTTGTATGGCTTTTTCTGTATAGGACGAAAAACAAACTAATATATGGATGGATTGGTGGATGCTTACCGAGGCAACACTGGAAATCTGATACCAAGATGATATGGGGTGGCCCGATCTTCTCAGAAAGTAGTTGGCGATGATGATGGTGGATGATGGATAACTAGCCTGTAACTATGAACTCTCCCGCTTGAACCCTGATGCCGATGCAACAGCTCTCGAACCCTGTGGGATATTCACAACACCACGCTCTTGCGCACATAGCTGTCGACCACGAACGGTAGTTTGCAATCTACTAATTTCCGATGAAACAACAGATCACACTCAATTGCAGTAGATAATTCGATCACAGGATAATTCTAGAGGTTCTAATAAGAAACAACTCCAAAATAGTTTTAACGTAGTCTAACCTAATCTAGAGGGCGTTCCTAGGCTTATATGGCCGCCAAAACGTCCGAAAAATGCGAGACAGATCCATCCGGATCTGATGGAAACTTTTAGGGCCGGATTATCCGCCCCTAGAAGGTCGGATTATCCCCCCCCCATACAGAACGAGGCGCCCGAAGTCCTTAGCAAAATTTCTGAAATAGGGCCGGATTATCCTGGGTGTGGGGGCCGGATTATCCTTGGTCTTGAGATGTGGAAGTACTCATTGGAAAGATCATGGAATTATCTATCCAACAAGTGCTTATTTTCTTGATTCGGAGTTTGTATGAGGAATCCACGCCCGTTTCAATTTCAGGACTTCTGTCTATCTGAATTGAACGTTCCTTCTCCTGATGATCTCCCTTGCTTGCGTTGCGCCTGCCTCCCTCTCCTCCTTCGTGCCTTCATGGATTATCATCAAGTCTGGCCCCTCTTGACGCAGCCTTTATCCGAATCGAGCCTTCCTTCTTGGTCGCCTTCCATCTCTTGCTCGCCTTCCTCCCTCTCCTTCCTCTGGGACTAGTCCGATGGATATTAAATCTAGTCAAACAATAACACCATGATTTAGGTAGTATAAAGTTCTTATAAACCAAAGTATCATGTTCAACTAGGAACGAATTCACCTTGTGATCTTTTTCAATGAGACTCAATATTTCCTTCCAACTTAAACAAGCAGAGTCATCATACTCTATGATTGTATCCTCATCATCCTCCCTTTCTTCAAGAAAAGTGGTCCGTGGCTTTGGGTAAGCTAAAAGTGGAAGAAACAAAAAGAACAGCATGTACGCAAAGTATATGTATATATAACATGTTGTATTATTGTTGTTCACATGAAAAATATGTCTAGTATACATCAAGCAACTTAAATTGCAGGTATAAGTGAAGTACAAAGAATCATGAGCATGGTGAAAAACAACCAAATAGATAGTCTTGTTCTTCAATATTAAATTCTGTTTTCTCAAAGAAGATCTATGATCAAATTTGTGAACAAGATCAAACCAATTCAATATGTGTGAAAACCAAATTGATTCATGCCATGCTTCAACTGCGCTACTCTGATTATTATGAACATGATCATGTTGTCCAGTATGCAAGATGCAACTCAATTTGCAAATTTTAGTGAAGTCTAAAGTAGTAACATAACTAGACAAAGACTTTTGGGACAAACAAAATGAATATGAAAACGTGGGTTCTATTCTAGCAAGATTAGAACAATCCAAGATATGTAAAATTACTTGTGTTGGTTGCAATATATTAACTAGACCAGAATGTATTTCCATAATATCTCGAACATGAACTATTGTCCCATAGCAAACATTTTGTGACACATTGCATATATGGCTGAAAACAACTTGTTTCAGTTCAGCGATTCTATCACAAGTAATGCATATGTGATCCACAAGAAAATTTCCATCCATGCTATATTCAAGAGGAACTTGAAACCACAAGCGATGTGCCAAAACAACTACTCTAGCTTGACTTATCTTGGGACTTAACCAAAAAAATCTGATCAGATCATTAGTTCAGCAGGATCACGGTTGCTTTCCAATTGCAATAATCAACCTGCTCCTTATCTGATTTCCTTTTTTATACTGCAATCCAATCAGAATAACAAGTGCTCTTTTCTTTTGCTCTTTACATTTCTATTGCTGCCCACGCAAAGCATGGAACAACTCGATGCAAGCTCCTCCTCGGTAGCCGTCCAAGCAAGTCGATCTGATATGCAGCCTTTTTTTAAACTCTCCAAACAAGAATCTGGATAGACAGTGATGACCACACAGAAAATTGGACCAAGGGTGGAGCAGGAAAAATATATGATTTGCGACGTGCAGAGGATGGTGCCCACGATGGAAACAAAGAGATGCAGCAGAAAAGATTATTGCGATAGAACAATATGTATCAACAGCGGCGCAATAAAACGTGACTAAAACTCGAAACTCTAGAAGACTAACACTAGAACCAGCAACTCGACGAATGCTGCAACGAAAATTCAACAAAACAAAAACTAAGTGATCAAAGCGAAAAAGGCTAAGACTAGTTTTAGGATGAGGATTTTTTTGTAGGATTTTTCTGGACTCTAGGTAAAATAGATCTAGACTAGGGATAAATAGATCTCACCGAGCAACCTAAAATCTGATACCACTTGATAGGGCAAAGGTGTCCGATCTTTTGATGATATGGTGATATTCGATTTGGGTGGAGTTTGGGCTTGACGATCCGACTACACGTGCGAGCACGAGCGCCAATGTAATCGCTAGGCCAATCTCCTAAAGGTTAGCGATATTGCAGAAGCACGATCAGCCTAACCAGGGAGGGTCTTAATTCCTACTTGAAATCAAGAATAAGTAAGAACTAATATTGCAATCAAAATATTGCGGATAAAGATAAAATATTTATTGAATAAGGTAGGATGCTGAATATGTGCGAAGTACATGAGGTCTCTGTGACACTCAAGCCTTGCTCAAGTTGCAATAATGGCTAACTTTTAGTCTAAACATAATCCAAGTTCTAATGACGGCTGAGAGGGGGTTTATATGGAGGAAGAGAGGGGATTTTCGTCCAAGCCTAATGGTCCATCCGAAAACACCTCTAGATGGCCCTTCCTCCACTCAAACAGCCTACAGAAACTCCCTATCTTATCTAGCTCGAAAATACATGGGTCTGGTCCATCAAATAAGGTGACACAGCACAAAATAAGGCTTTGGATGAATAATACGAGTAGTTATCTTATGAAATTCATCCAAGCATCCTTTGGAGCATTATGGGGATTTCAAAGTCCTGAAATCTCCACTTGCAGCGTCATCGTCAATCATTACACACTTGTGGAATTCTCCATGCACGTCCATGCTCCAATGCTTGTCCCTTTCGTCCATGCTAGAGCCATCGTTCCTAAGTAACATAAACATATCTGATTTAGGCAACATCATATTCTCATTTATATTAGGAAGAGTTCCTAGAAACGAAAGTACCAGATAATTGAGTAGTCGTGCATGAGCTCTTGTGAGAGGTCCCGGTAATGTTGTCGTAGGAGTAGCGGGTGTATTAGTAGGAGGAATGTCCTCATCATGAGATGCCCTACATTATTATGGTCATATTTGTAATTCCTGTGTGGTGGATCTTTGTTCTATGATTTGATATTTGAGATTGGAATCTATTTTGTGTAAGATGTATTGATAGATGCATATCATGAACCCCTTTCTTAATTGCTTGTTTTGATCCAACTTGTATGCAAGAACTTGTATGGAGAGAAGTGTGTATTAGATGGAGTAGCATGTTGGTAGTGATTGAATTGTGACAAACAATATTCAATATCTACTTTGGTTTTTACCTACCTTTTGCTGCCTCACTAGGGATAAAGTGAAATCATGTGCTATAGTTATCATGTGACAGTGTGATAATCCTGTTAGATCAAGGTAGCATACTTGTATTTCAAACATCATGTTATATTACTTAAAGCTATACTCTGATTTGTTCTTAATTCAAGATTGCATGGAGTTTCCCATTCTTGAGGAGTATAAGAGAGATGTATTTCAACTCTATGTTAGAACGTGATGCCCATATTGATTCCTTATCAAACACATATAGAATTTTCATGAAAATTTATCAATGATGAATTGTTTTGTGATCAATACAACTTAAAAAGAGAGTAGACAAGTGAACCCATGAACTCTGTTCCAATTTTAATCATAAGAAACACCTTTCCATTGCATCTACTATCTTTTATATTTTTTGCAATTTATTATTTCGAAAATAAAAAAATACTTTTTCTATTTGCAATCACTAATAAAAACCCAAAAACAACTCTATTATCTTCCATATCATCTAGTTTGCATTTCTTTACTTTATTTACTTTAGTTTACTTTATATTTTATTTCATATTACTAATATGAAACCTTGTGCTTGATAACCACTTGGTAGAGTTGGGGACACATGACAAATTATTTTACTTTACACGTTGCTTGAAGAGGAGAAGACAACCCTTCCATAACCAATTCCCTGAGAGTTTGATATAAACCCTCGAGTCACCCTTGTGGAGAAAAGTAGCTTACTACAACACTCTGCACTTGGAGTGCCAATGAAAAATGGCCACGATTGTTGCCATCAGCATCATGTTCACACATGAGGAGTTCTTGGTCATCTTCAACATGTTGCCTTGTCATTGCCTCTTTGACTCGAGCATCAAATTCTTCCTCACTCAAGTAATCTTCATCGCCATTGTCATGGATGAACAATACTTTCTTATTTCCACAATCAGCTGACTTGTGTCCTTTGCCTCCACACTTGTAGCATTCGTCATTTAATGGCGGGGCATCCTTTGTATATTTGCCACTTGGGGGTGGTTTCCCTTGAGGAAGTGTGGGCTTGAAGAAATGCTTGGAGGTACTTGAGGACTTTCCATTGAAGGGTGTTGGTGTGGAGGTTGAAGCTTGCTTGTAGCTGAAGTACGTCTTGGGCTTGTTGTATTTGATGTCCTCTTTTACTCGACGCTTGGCTTCTGTTGCAATGTGCACAAGCTCAGCCATGTCGTTGTATTTTTGAAAATAAATGATGCGCTTGATTGGAGGGTTCAAGCCGATGAGGAGACGTGTCATTGTTTGCTCCTCACACTCATCAATGTTGGTGCGGATCATGTTGAGCTCCATTTGCTTGAAGTACTCTTCCACGGCCTTTGTCCCTTGACTAAGCGACTATAGCTTGTTGAAGAGGTCACATGTGTAGTGCGTAGGAACAAAGCGGGATCTCATATGAGGCTTCATGTCATGCCAAGTTGTGATTTGAGGCTCTTCTCTTGCGTCACGAGCAACTTGAACTTGTTCCTACCAAAGGTTGGCGTAATCATCAAACTCAAGCGAAGCCATGGCGACCATCTTCTCATCACTATAGTTGTGCATACGGAAGATCTTGTCGACCTTGAGCACCCATGAGAGGTATTCTTCGGGATAATTTGAACCGGTGAATTTGGGCATCGTGAACTTGAGCTTGCCAAAGGTTTCTTCCGCATTGCGGTCATGGTGGCGGTGGTTGCCATGATGGTGACGTTCTTCATCTTCCATGCAATCATTGCGACGAGCTTGGTGAGCTTGTTGATGTGCTTGCAGTTGAGGAGCCTCATTTTGGGGAGGTGGATTGTGGTTCTCACGACATTGTTGAGGAGATTTCTCTTGGTGTGGTTGATGATGAGGTTGAGGCACTTGGGCCTCATGAGGGTGTTGAGGATGTGGAGCCTCTTGACGCGGTTGTTGACAAAGAGGAGGCTCGTTCCTCGGTTGGTGTTGCGGGTTAGGCACTTGGGCCTCACAACGAAGATCATGGTCTTGGGCCACATGACGTGGTGGGCATCGCACCACACGTACAATTTGACGCCCCATGTCTTGATGTGGTGATGTAGCCCGACCTACGGTCGTTACCACATCAAGGCCTCCAACATATGCCAAGTCGTCACGGACTCCAAAGGTGAATCTGTTCCTCTATGTGAGCCTACTTCCTACCCTTTTGAATGGTATACTACTTCATACTGCGTGCCATTATCATGATAGGTTTACACCGACAAGTACAGAGTGAAGGGAGGAAGCCCGGAGCACCAAGCCCGATAATACGGAGGCTTGGAAGAGAAGACAGAACAAGCTACAGGTCAATCCGGCGCCAGGACCGGCGAACCGGAACCACTGCCAGAATCTTTGGCGCACGAACCGTGGACTGGAACCCACGCTGGAATCCTCGGCGAGCAGACCAGCGAAGACCGGAATCGCCTACAGAGAGCCAGACCAGCACCGACCGGGCGTATTGCCGGAATCACCCGTCTGAGGACGGATCTAGGTTTGATGCCCTAGAATATTCTCTTTACTTACCCTTTTGCCTAGTTTATCCTCAAACTACCCCCATGTTAGTGGCTGGCCTATAAATAGAGCCCGCACCCCCTCATGTATCCCTAGGCATAGATGATAGACTAAATACACACGTTGGTGGAATCTCTAGTTTTGACTCAAACCCTTGACCAAGGGGACCGACTATCGTCACCACCACGTTGGAGTTTGCATCACGCCTCCCTCGTTGTACAAGGCCTTGGCATCGGTGTCCCTTTGCCAAGTTGTCAAGACCCTCTCCAAGGTGTTCTTCCCTCTCCTCTTGGGATCGAGAGAGCATGTTGGCTGATCTTTCCTTGCGAGGATTCTATCGGACCGGTGGCCACCAACAAGAGCAATCGGCCTTGTATCATGTGAGTTTTGCGTGTGTTCATTGTGTTCTTCGCGAGGTGTGCGTCCGCTTCTGCTATCTCCCCCTTTCCCCTCGCTTTCCCATCGATTTGACCATGAGATCCGTGAATATCGGGCCACCCTTGAGGTCATCCCTCAACATCTCGTATCAACAGATTTTGGTTACCACAGATTCCTCATCGATTTGGTCTTTTCCCCATGAATTCGAAAATTTCCACCAAAAATTGCCCCAATTCGTGTTTTGGATCGATCTATGATTTGAGTGCATTTTGGTAGGTTTTGATCCGTGGATTACTTGCTAAATCTATTGATCTACCTTCCCCTGCATTCCCATGGCCTAATTCCTTGATTTCCCCCTTAGATCTGAAGTTTTACATCGAGTTTTTCCGCAAAAATTGCAATTTTGGCGTCGCAGAACTCATTCCGGCCCCAGGTCTGGCGGACTGAAATTGCCATCGGAGTTTCTGGTCAGAATTCTGGTGAACCGGCTCCACCGCCGGAATTTCCGGTGCCAATTCCGGTCCCGCTGATTTGGCCACCAACAGCTTCAGCTCCGCATTGTTTTGAGCATAACTTTTGCATATGAACTCGGATTTTGGTGTTCTTTAGCTCGTTTTGAAGAGGAGAAAGAGCTATACATCATCTTCTCTGTGGTTCATGCTATCTACTCCATCCAAATTCCATGAGCAAGGCAGAATCCATCAATAAAGGGTGAAGATTGACGAGGAAAGGTATATACATTCCACGACTTCTCCCCACTTGCTTTACTTTGTGAGCTACACTATCTTTGCGGTCAACAAACACCTATTGAGACTAGTTCCTCCTATGATTGCTTGGGCTATGCACATTTGATACTTGTATAATTCCGAGCAGAAGTTGTGAGCGCTATCTCATATAGTTACCTTGTATAGTTGTTGGCACAAGAGGCAAGTGAAAAAGAAAAAGAAAGAAAAATAAAATAAAAAATATAGAAAAAGAAAAAGAAGAAAAAGAAAGAAAGAAATAAGTGCCTCATAGAATAGGAAGTGCAAGCTCGATGAACATCATATAGGTGGTACTTATTGTGCATATCTTGTAGCCCACCAATTTTATTGCAATCGAACTAGCGTCTCTCCGTGCACTTGTGCGACACGAGCTTATAGTCTTTGCTAGGTAATCATTTGGTTCTTAGCTCACTTTCTCTGCCACACAAGTCCCATTTATCCCACCATGTGTGTTTCCCTGTACATATTTCCTATATCTTTTGGATTGACTTGTTTTTCTTTGTGATCATCGTGGTTCTTTACTTGCCATTACAGTATCTTAATTTCGGATTGTTCTTGGACACACCACCTTCCATACCCATCCACCATAAGCTTTGTGTGTGTGTGTGTGTGCTTTTTTAGTGGTTAGTTGGTTTTGGTGTTCCGCGTGAACTTCACTTTACTTGGTTTTGATTGCTCTCAAGTGTTGCCACTTGCACGATACTAACTTCCAAGGTAAAGTAAGGTTTGATGTTGCATCCCTAACACCCTCTACCACTTCCATATACACCACTTGGTATTTTGAATCGTGTCTAGGAACTCTAGAGCTGAGGATGATTTCTATGAAGAATCCACGATGAGCCATCGTGCATATGCCTCCACAAGAATAGATGACATGATGGAGCACTACACCGACAAAGGATCCACATGCTTGGGTGATATGGACTTCTACAACAACAATACCTCCCCAAGCATGGACAACTTCAAGAACGACAACGACAAACTCCTCAAGTCACGTTGACCAAGGCGGAGCCTCCACCTCGAGAGCACCAAGGTCCACCATCGATTAGACAAGTTCCAAAGTGCCCTCAACAACTTCAAGAAGGACATGGACGACAACTTCGCCAAGAACATGAGCATCCTTGCCAAAATTAACGAGTATACCTCAAGATTGCACCACAAGCACAAGAAGAGTGCCAAGGACAAGGAACATCATCACGAGCATCATGTGGATGACCAAGTGTGCCACCTACATCAATGTTCAGCAAGGCACGCCAATGACCTCCATCGACACCATCATAAGGCACCTTCAACTACTCGTTCCACCACCAAAATGGCACCAAGAGAAAGCTCCCCTCCATGCCATCAAGCTTCAACGCCCAACCTTGACGTCCTAGATGACTCATGCACCTTCATGGATGAGGAAGATGAAGAACTCTACTTCGCCAAGTTGGACGAGTACGTCAAGAGGATGTCTACACAAGCCATGGTGGCCACGACGAAGGATGAGCAAGCTCCAAGTAAAGAGCCTACGCTACAAGATGGCGACGACAAGGTCGAGAATGGTGAGCATGGAATTTTCCCTTCACCAAAGGAGGCACATAGAGTTGAGCACATCGAGCATATCCCTATATGCTTGAGTGATGATGTGGTACCAATCCCATGTGAGTATGAGAGCCACTTAGCCCACTTGAGTGAAAACAAGAGTGAGATGAGCGGCTCCACCTTACATGATATTGAGTGCTTTCACTTGGAGGGCATGAGCGAGACACCGAGTGAGTTGAGAGTGGTAGTTGATAGGTCATGTGAGGCCACTTTGATTTCTAACAGCTTACCCTCTATCTCTAGTGTGTTTTCTCATGATATGCTAGGTTCCGTGGATCAATAAGTGCCAAGTTTGGATATGATGATGCGTCCGACCAAGAATATGTACATGGTGGATGAAGATGATGCCATCCCGAAATTGGATGAAGAACTCGCCTACATGGAGGCCAACACTACCACAATACCCACTTCATATGAGAGGTATGAACAAGGCAACAATATGGGTGTTGATGATGCCATGATCCCACTAATGGACATGATGACTTGTGATGATTGGAATGCTATGGATGATGTTTGTGATATCACATATGCTTCATTGATATTTCCATGTGATACTTTGCCTTTGCATAATGTTGAGCATGTGAAATTATTTGATTGTGATGATGTTGCCATAGACATGCTACGCTCTAAACGTTACGTTGATGATATCATTGCTTGCACTTTATTGAACAATTGCTCTTTACAATGTTTTGCTTGCAATGATGTTAAAAACGGCACCTCCCGGACCATGCTTTGTCATGAGTGTTTTACAATTTCTCCCGTTGCTTGCAATAATACGGATGATTGCTCTTTCACTTGTTTTGCTTGTAACAATAATTCACATATGGAGTCTATTGAGATGACCCCCATATCTTTCTCAAATTTTGGAGATTTTGATGATTACCATGTTAAGCATGTTCCCTACTTGCATACTCACCATGAATCTATTTTATACTCTATTGACACTCATGGTGATGTGCACAAGAAGAGATACGTCATGATGGATGATGTGCTTATCTACCATGCACACACGTTCTTCCTTTTATCTATGATGTGTGTAGGTACCCACACAAAAATGTCAACCTCGGTTGAGCACGAGTTGACAAAAATAGCTCTAGAGAGCATCCCACAAGTGAGTTCAAGATTGAACCCAGCTCGGATACCTTTTGCATGCTTTGCATCTTTCATGTTGAAAAATTGCTCTTTCCTATGGTTTGCATGCAAGCATGTTAATGGTATTATTTTCACCTTGTGACAATCATGTTTCATTGCTATTGGATATTGATGCTTTGTGTGTTGCAACAAAAATGTTGAACAATTTCTCTTTCTGATGTTTGCTGTGCAACCATAATGCCATTATGAGCATGTATTGTCATGAGAGCTTCCAAGTCTCTCGTATAGTTGTTGCAACAAACATAAGGACCACTTGCTATTTCATATGGTTTGTTTGTAAACATGTGGTTTTTGCTTCCACTTGGGATAGTCATATCCCCATGATATTTGATTTCAATGATTTGTGTATGGCATCCAACATATCGAACAATTTCTCTTTCTAATGGTTGGTTTGCCCACATAATGATGATGTTTTGGATATTCTTCCCCATGTGTTTTTGAGTGCCACACTAAGACATTCTATGGAGTTTTTGAGTTCCCACATTTGGATGATGTTCAAACGATTTCCGTGCACTTTTACCTTGCATATGCATCCCTTTTGCTAAACTTGAGTTGTGTGGTGAAAAAGAATGGTGATATGGGGTGGCCCGATCTTCTCAGTAAGCGGATGGCGGTGATGATGGTGGATGATATATAACTAGTGCGTAGCTATGATCTCTCCCGCTCGATCCCTGATGCCAGGGCAACAGATCTCGAACCTTGTAGGATATTCAAAATACCACACTCTTGCGCACGCAGCCGTGACCACGAACGGTAGTATGCAATCTACTAATTCCCAATGGAACAACAGATCCCACTCAATTATAGTTGGTAGATTCAAACACAGGGTAATTCCAGAGGTTCTATGAAAGAAACAACTCCAAAAATATTTTAACGTGGTCTAAACCCTAACTTGTGACGGCTACGGAGGTTTATATGAGGGCTGGGGCGTCCTCCCCTCTAAACGGGCCTAAAAATAGCCATACTTGGCCCAAATTGACTCGGTTCGACTCAAACTGATACATACTAACCCATATATGGGTTCGGCCTTATTGGCACGCAGTCCAAACATCGTGGAACACCTCAAACATATAATTCTGGGTGCGCCATCTCTCTCTTGCTCATACGTGATTTCCTCATTGCCTCCTAGTGCGCATGCCTCCCGCTCCTCCCTCGCGCACTTGTTGATATTGGAAATCAGCGCTTGTCCTTCTTGCTGCAACTCTCCTCCTCCTCTCGCAACGCTTGTGTTATCAATAAACCTGATCATACAAAGATGCATAGACTTAGGTAGTTTAAAGTTCTCATTAAGTAACATATCAGGTTCAATTAAGAGTGAATTCACCTGTTGCTCAATCAGCTTTGCACGAGCTCTTGTAATGGGTCCAATCCTGATTTCATTGGACTTGTTCTTTGCAGCAACATCTTCATTGTGAATAGGAGTAGGAGATAGTGGAATAGTATGGATGTCCTCATCAAATGGACATGCCACAAATGACATGATCCTCTATCACGCACAAACATATTTTTCTTGGTCTTTGTTGTGTGAAGGTACAATTGCTTACGCGTTAACCTCTACGGACCAAGAGTTGATAAGACGAATTGAAGAGATTTACCTAGGGCTACCCTTCAATGAGCTATCTCTACATCATAAGGTGACTTCACTCTACTTGAGGACTCATGCTATTATCTTCATGAATTGGCTACCCTTTGAGTGTTTCTTCGCTTTTGTGGTGAGCTTTGTAGGCTTCATGGAAGGTGAAGGAACATTGAGGAGTTATCAATTCAATCTTCCCGGGGACGACTATATGGTGAACACCAGGATCAAGAAGGTCTCTCGACATCTTCTACTTCGGGATGAGCGTGTAGAGTCGAGGACGAATCTTTTTGAAGGGGGGAGATGATGTAGCCCGACCTACGGTCATTACCACATCAACGCCTCCAACGTATGCCAAGTCGTCATGAACTCCAAAGGAGAATCTGTTCCTCTATGTGATCCCACTTCCTACCCTTTTGAATGCTATACTACTTCATAATCCATCCCATTATCATGATAGGTTTACACTGTCAAGTACAGAGTCAATGGAGGAAGCCCAGAGCACCAAACCCGACAAGACGGAGGCTTGCAAGAGAAGACGGAACAAGCTGCAGGTCAATCCGGCGCCAGGACTGGCGAACCTGAACCATCGCCGGAATCTCTGGCGCACGAACTAGCGGACCGGATCCCACGTCGGAATCCCCGGTGAGCAGACCGGCGCAGACTGGAATCGCCTACAGAGAGCTAGACCAGCGCCGACCGGAATTATCAGTGACCGCTCGAATATCCGATGCCAGATCCGGCACCGCTGGGCTTATCGCTGGAATCACCCGTCTACGCACGGATCTGGGTTTGATGCCCTAGAATATTCCCTGTACTTACCCTTTTGCTAGTTTATCCCCAAGCTACCCCCATGGTAGTGGCTGGCCTATAAATAGAGCCCCCACCCCCTCATGTATCCCTAGGCATAGATGATAGACTAAAGATATTCCCTTTGTGGAATCTCTAGTTTTGCCTCATCCCCTTGACCAAGGAGACCGACTATTGTCACTACCTCGTTGGAGTTTTCATCGCGCCTCCCTCGTTGTACAAGGCCTTGGCATCGGTGTCCCTTTGCCAAGTTGTCAAGACCCTCTCCAATTCCTCTCCGCTTGGGATCGAGGGAGCATGTTGGCTGATCTTTTCTTACGAGGATTCTATTGGACCGGTGGCCACCAGCGAGAGCAACCGGCCTTGTATCGTGTGAGTTTTGCGTGTGTTTATTGTGTTCTTCACGAGGTGTGCATCCACTTCCGCTATCTTCCCTCTTTCCCCTTGCTTTCCCATTGATTTGACCATGAGATCCGTAAAGATCGGGCCACCCTTGGGTCACCCCTCAACATGTGGTGGAGGACGCGCCTTGTGATGACCATGGTGCCGCCGTGGACTTTCATGATGGTGATGGCGAGCTTGATCCTCCAAGTTGAAGTCATCACTTGTGGTGTCGAGTATGTGTCACAGGTGGTGGCATTGGCCTTGAGGTTGTACTCGAGGTTCCACTTGTGGTTGGTCTTGTTGGATCACTAGTGCCCTTGTGTGATGACAGTGTCCTTTGCGCCTTGCTTGAGGTCTTGAGAAGAAATCACCAGCATAGCTTGACGTTGCGGCGTGCCGTGGGGAAGGTACATAGTGCGAAGAGCTTCCATCTTCCACCATGGGGGTGTCATTGCATCTTGGAGTACTTGGATGAGGATCTTGACGAAGAGGAGAACGGTGACGTGATGAGCTTGAAGAGCTTGATGTGCACAAGTGCGGTCTTGTGTTGTTTTTCATTCCGTCGATGAGGAGATGAAGCTTGTCATTTGTTTCGGCAACGGAACGTTGGAGCGCTTCATTTTGATGGCCAAAGTTGTGTTGCATTTCATCCATTTGTCTTTGGAGGTCATCAAACCGGTTGTCGATGCTCTTGAACTCGGCTTGAGTCTCGCTAAATTGTTCATCTTGTCGCATCTACGGAGCCTTGCAACATTCACGAAACTCATGGTGAATAATGTAGTGGCTTGCGCATGTCATGTACAGCCCTTGATGTTATTCTTGGTGAGGTGGTTCGCTCGATTCCCCGTGCCTATGCATCCTGCAAAACACACAAGGATTGTATATGGAAGTGTAATATGGTGGGTGTTAGCCTTTTACCACAAGAGAGAACTATTATCTTGCAAAGTGAAATCGCAAAGAAACATCACACTAAAGAAAGGACTAAAACTCTGAAAAGCTTTTGGTGGAAGGTTAGGGTTGTGGAATGCCAAAGAACCAATCAAAAGAAAAGGTATAGATCCATTCTTCCTCCTCTTGATCATCACTCTCCTCCTCTTTTTCATCCAATGATCTTCTAGTTTCTGCAATTTCTTCTTCCATACGCTCCTGCAAGGCATTAGTCTCTTCTGCTGGTGGAGAGCATCTATTAAGATATTCAAGGATATAGCCATTTTCTTCCTTGTAATTATCAAAGCAAAATTTAAGTATATCATAAACCTCATATTTATAAGGTGCATCATCAGTATTTTCAAGCAAATAAGCTAGTTCAAATGCACCCTTCCAAGCAATAAATTCTTCAATTTGTTCCACATCATAAAGGTCATAATTTCCCTTAACATAAGAAGATATGGTAACATCATCATTATACTCACATTGAAAAGGGAGGTGTTTATACCTCTTACAACAATAAGAATTATCAAAGAAATAAGTAACATTATAAGTAGAGCACCCGTTTCTAGCAATGGTATACAATTTATCAATTTGTTCCCATAAGTGTTTCCCTCTTTGTGACAAGCGGTGTTCCTTATAATAATATTTTTGTTCTTGCGTGAACCCACCTTGCCAATTAGATTCAGTTTCAAAGAAACCAACCATTGATAGAAAGCATGATAAAGCAAGACAATAACAGACCAACGAAAATAACAACTATAGTAGGAACTAATTTTTTTATATTTTTGATAAAAAAGCAAACAAAGAAGAAATAAACTAAGCAAAACAAAAAACAAAGTAAAGAGATTGGTTGTGAGGGACTCCCCTTGTGAAGATGTCCTTGACTCCCCGGTAATGGCGCCAGAAAAATGCTTGATGATCGACTCAACGTATTGAGCTCGTTGGGGAACCCCAAGAGGAAGGTATGATGAGCACAGCAGCAAGTTTCTCTTGGTTATGAAACCAAGGTTATCGAACTAGTAGGAGCAAGGAAACACCTCCAAGGTGTTGTTTCCAACTTGGAATCCTGCACAACACAACCATAGAACTTTGCCCCCAACTTACAGTGAGGTTGTCAATCTTATCGGTTTTGCTGAAAACAAAGGATTAAACGTATTGTGTGGAAGAATGTAATTGCTTGCAGAAAGTAAACAAAAAACAGTAAATATCTTGTAGATTGATGGTAAAAGAATGGATCGGGGTCCATTGTTCACTAGAGGCGATTCACCTTAAGATAGATGACATGTTGGGTGAACAAATTACAGCGGGGCAATTGACAGACAACAAGAAAGAATACATGCATATACTAATCATCTTGATTCCTACGAGATTTGATTGGGCATTACAACATTATACATAGACCGTAATCCAACTGCATCTATGACTAATAATCCACCTTTAGGTTATCATCCGAACCCCCTCCAGTATTAAGTTGCAAGCAATAGATAATTGCATTAAGCAAAGTGTGTAAAGTAAACAATACGATTGTTCTATGAACAAAGGATTGTTGTTTTCTCCCTAGTAGCAAAAACACATCTAGTACCTTAGAGATTTCTGTCACTTCCCCAGATTCCTAGAGGCATGAACCCACTATCGAGCATAAATACTCCCTCTTGGAGTTGCTAACATCTACTCGGCCAAGATAGCTACTAACAACAGAAAGCATGCAAGATCACAAATAACATAGACATGGTAGAATCAATAATCAATCTGAAATAGCATCTCAATATCCATCGGATCCCCGCAAACACAACATGTAGGATTACAAATAGATGATCTTGATCATGAATGGAGCTCACAAGATCTAAACATGGTAGCACAAAGGAGAAGAACCAACCATCTAACTACTACATGGACCCGTAGTCCAGGGATGAACTAGTCACGCATCACAATGGAGGCAGTCATGGTGATGAAGAAGGCCTCCAGGGTGATCTCTCCCCTCCGGCAGGGTGTCAGGAAGAGCTTCAGATCCCTCCCGATCTAGGGATGGAGATGGCGGCGACTACAGACTCTTTTGTGGAATTTTGATCGGGTCCTTAGGGTTTTCGTCCTGGAAGCAATATATAGGCGAAGGGGCAAGGTCGGTGGAATACTAGGGGCCCACACCCCCTGGTGGCGTGGCTAGGGCTAGAAGCGCCACCACCAGGTGTGGCCGCCCTAGCTCCCCTCTTCGTCTCCCCTCCAGACTCCATATTCCTTCTGGTGAAATATTGACTTGGGCTTTTGTCCGGTCCAATTCCGAGAATATTTCCTTACTAGATTTTCTGAAACCAAAAACATCAGAAAACATGCAACTGGCACTGTGGCATCTTGTTAATAGGTTAGTTCTAGAAAATGTGGACAAATCATAACAAAGTAGATATAAAACAAGCATGGAACATCAAAAATTATAGATACGTTTGCAACGTATCAGCTACCTACTCAAACTCGAGTCCCCAGACTCGAATTTGGAAATTGCTGGTGTAGTTCGACTCATGCCGCGGAGGCCTTACTGAGCCGAACTCCAGTTGATATGTATGTGTACCCAACGCATCCGTCAAGATTTTCTTCATGTCGTAGACATGGTAGTTTTTTGGTAGAGCACAGCGGATGCGGTTGCCAGGCCATCAAATTGTATCTATAGGTCTTATCTTTATGACGTGGATGCAGCATCCGAAGGTTTATCACCGCGGAGGTGTTTTGGGTGGCCAAGGAGACGTTGTCTCTGAACTTGACATTGTAGTGTATAGCGGGCGAAGTCGCCAATGCGTTCAATTGCTGTAAGCGAGTCGACATTGTGGACGTAGTCGGCACAATGAACTATAGGGTTCACGACCAGTGCTCCCTATGGGAGTAGCCCCCAAGTGTCTGTTCAAGTCATAGACTCGAGCAGAGACTTGTAGTCATCGGTTGCATAGACACAATGATCTGGAAGTGCTTTAGATGATCTTCTAAAAGCCATTAATGCCAATGCCTTTTCGAATGCGCGACCAACGCTCCCTATGGGAGTAGCCCCCGAGTCCTTAGTTGAATTGTGGATTTGAGTGAGGATTTGGAGCATACCACTCGAAGATCTTGTATATGCGCGACCAGGGCTCCAGTTTGGAGTAGCCCCCGATTGTCTGGTGAAGTCGTAGACTCGGGCAGAGACTCGAGACTTTTATCTTGTAGATGCAGTTAAAAATCATGCGAGGAGAAACCACTGACCCAGAAGTGCATCGAGTGAGCATCTCACGCATAAGGAGCCGAGAGTCAATGATGTAGATGGAGTTGACGTAGCAGAGTCATGTAGCGATTAGCCGGGTGAGTCGACGATGCGGATGGAGTCGATGTAGTCACTTCTGTCAGGTGCACGGCCAATGTCACGTGTGTGTAGAATCAAGCGATGCAGCCATCCGAGGAGGGACTCGACTCAGGTCTTGAGTGTATGTCGTAGCAAGTTGTTTTGTCGACTCCTGTTGGAGGACCCAATAGAATAGCTCGACACAGTCGACGTCCTTGTAAGCTGTAGAAAATGCAAAGAATTATGAAGTACTTGTATCTTGTAAAGAATATTTGTCTATCGGCTTGTGAAGTAAAATTCTGGTGTCAATCAAATCGACACTTTTGCACTGTATGCTAGGCCTTTTCGTTAGCCTGATTACCCTTAGTCTCAGTACCTTGCCGAGGTACTCGGAGTTCAAGGATTCGACGATCAGGCAGAATCAGCTACTTGGGCTGTCGCGTATGAGGTGCTCGAGTGCACGGAGTCGACAGCACATTAGGTTACTCGAAGAGGGCGCAGCCCCCGAGTGTTTCGAGCGCGAGTTACAAAAATCAGCTCTAAGCAGAGGGAAAGTTAGCTTTATTGGTAGTTGTCGTGGTGAACGAGTTGCAAGATCCGATGCGATCGGCAGGTCACGGGAGTCGAGGGAGCCCCCGAGTCACCCGATCTGAAGACCGCAACGCGTCGTTGAAGTTGAAGACCATGGCGGGTTGTCGTAGCGGAGGGAGTCGCCACGGCAGCAGCTCACGCGGCGGACCGAAGTCATGTGGTGATGATGAGTTGCCGCATATGAAGACTGTAACGAGCCATAGCAGTCGAAGAGCACATCGGGTCGCCTCATCCGAAGACAGCAGAAGGTTGCCGGAGTTGAAGGACGCGGCAGGTCACCGTAGAGGAAGGAGCCCCCGAGTCGCTGGAGCTAAAGTCGTAGCGGGTCTCCGGAGTCGAAGACCACACCGGGTCGCTGATGCCGAGGGATCCCCCGAGTGTAGCGTCAAGGTGGTTGATGGAGTCGAGACGGCGTTCGTGAGACGATGCGGTGGACCCGATTCAACGTGGCAGCGGTTGCCGAAGCCGATGGAGGTAGCATGTTGTCACAACTGAAGAGTGTAGCAGTTCATCGTATCCGATAACGGCAATGGGTTACATGGTGGATTCGGCGCATCCAAAAACTCAGCGGTCCGCTGTAGTCGAAAACTGTAGCAGGTCGTCATATCCGAAGACTGCAACGGTTCGTGCGGCGCAGCCCCAGGGTGTGGAGTCGAAGTGGTCGATGTAGTCGACACATCAGACGGAGCTGATGCGGCAGACTGGAGTCAACGCAGCAGTGGGTGGCCGAATCTAATGGTGGTAATGGTCTCGCGGCAGAATTGGTGCAGCCCCTGAGTCGCTGGAAACGAAGGCGGCAGCGAATCGCCGTAGCCGAATACCGTACCACAACATTGATGAAATAGCGGATCTAGTGAAGCGAAGTATACTGCGATGACGATGTTGAAATCGAGCCGCTCGAGTATCGAGCGATCACCGGCCGGTGCACTGCGACACGGTGTTGATTTCATCAATTTAGTTGAGAAATATTTGCACTCATAGCTAGTTTTTTTTCTTGAACATGATCCACGTGTGATGATCTGAAGCCTTTTGTATGGAATTTATCCTTGTCATGTAATTTGATCCCAACTGCGAGCTGCATGGTTGCTGTCAATTTGGTGCGATGGTTTTCTTTCCTCATGTGAAGGTCTCTTTTCTTTTGACATTTACTCTATAGAGAAAGTACTGACTCCTCGCGGCGGAATTTAATCCAACTACTATCATGGACCTGCCATCCTTGTCGTCTAGAATTTGGAATGTGTTGACTGTCTCGAAAATTGAACCCTGGCCAGAGCTTAATCTTTTCCGATTTAACTCGGCCAAATGCACTTTGTAGCTTTGCTAGTTCATCTACATCTTTCTTTCACCAGACTTGGTGGATCCGTACAGCAAGATCGACGCGACATCCGCAATACTTCTTCTT
The DNA here is from genome assembly GCA_023614405.1 of Avena insularis. Lineage (NCBI taxonomy): Eukaryota > Viridiplantae > Streptophyta > Magnoliopsida > Poales > Poaceae > Avena > Avena insularis. Next base: position 279,083,561 of record CM042688.1, read on the forward strand.
TAGTTGACGTCTTGATGATCTGGAATAGCCCACACATCGCAGCTGCACTCTGGCTTTAACTTTATCTATGCTCTCAGAAGAATATGAAGTATTCGATGACCTTTGATTCCGCCCGACCGGGCGAGTGGCGTGTGATGACGAATCACCTTGCAAATCGCATTGTCAAATAATCCTAGGCATCCGAGTTGCCTAGGGGCAGTGCCTTTGGTATTAAGGGAGTCGTAGATTTGTCTATTGGAGGTGTCCTCCTCGTTGGACCCTCCTAGCCTTTATATATGGGGAGGCTAAGTCTCAGGTACAGATACGAGTTGGTTACAAGTTAGATTCAAACTCTAGTATTGAGATTTCCTTGTCTTGTATGTTGGGAGTCGGTGTCCATATGAGCTTCATACCACCCGAACTATCTTGGGCTTCGTGGACCTTGGTAGGTTGCCGAGTGGGCCTTTCGTCGGGCCGCACTAGGTAGGCTATAGTCGGGTGCTTGTTGGGCATACCCATGTCACTAGTGGATCAATGTGCTTTAGTAAAGAACATCCATGCAATGTCACTAGTGGATCAACGTGGTTTTAGGAAAATAACACACATGCAATGTCTCTAGTGGATCCATGTGATTCAGGAAAAGAACACACATGCAATGACTCTAGTGGATCCATGTGGTTTAGGTAAAGAACTCACATGCAATGTCACCAGTGGATCCATGTGGTTTAGAAAAAGAACACATATGCAATGTCACCAGTGGATCCATGTGGTTTAGGAAAATAACACACATGCAAATCTAACCAGTGGATCCATGTGGTTTAGGAAAAGAACACACATGCAATGTCTCTAGTGGATCCATGTGGTTTAGGAAAAGAACACACATGCAAATGTCTCTAGTTAATCCATGTGGTTTAGGGAAAGAACACACATACAAATGTCACCAGTGGATCCATGTGGTTCAGGAAAAGAACACACATGCAATGACTCTAATGGATCCATGCACTTTAGGAAAAGAACACACATGCAATGTCACCAGTGGATCAATGTGATTTAGGGAAAGAACACACATGCAATTACTCCAGTGGATCCATGTGGTTCAGGAAAAGAACACACATGCAATGTCTCTAGTAGATCAATGTCGTTTTAGGAAAAGAACACACATGCAATGTCAGTAGTGGATCAATGTGGTTTAGGAAAAGAACACACATGCAACGATTCCAGTGGATCCATGTGGTTTAGGAAAAGAACACACATGCAATGTCACTAGTGGATCCATGTGGTTTTGGAAAACAACACACATGCAATGTCACAAGTGGATCTATGTGGTTTAGGAAAAGAACACACATGCAATGTCACCAATGGATCTATGTGGTTTAAGAAAAGACCACACATGCAATGACTCTAGTGGATCCATGTGGTTTAGGAAAAGAACTAATATGCAATGTCACTAGTGGATCCTTGTGGTCAAGGAAAGAACAGATATGCAATGTTACCAGTGGATCCATGTGGTTTAGGAAAAGAACACACATGCAAATCTAACTAGTGGATCCATGTGGTTTAGGAAAAGAGCACACATACAATTTCTCTAGTGGATCCATGTGGTTTAGGAAAAGAACACACATGCAAATGTCTCTAGTGGATCCAAGTAGTTTAGGAAATGAACACGCATGCAATGACTCTAGTGGATCAATGTGGTTTAGGAAAAGAACACACATGCAATGTCACCAATGGATCAATGTGGTTTAGGAAAGGAACACACATGCAATGACTCTAGTGGATCCATGTGGTTTAGGAAAAGAACACACGTGCAATGACTCTAGTGGATCCATGTTGTTTAGGAAAAGAACACACATGCAATGTCTCTAGTGGATCCATGTGGTTCAGGAACATGCAATGACTCTAGTGGATCTATGTGGTTTAGGAAAAGACCTCACATGCAATGTCACTAGTGGATCTATGTGGTTTAGGAAAAGAAGACATATGCAATGTCACCAGTGGATCCATGTAGTTTAGGAAAAGAACACACATGCAAATCTAACCAGTGGATCCATGTGGTTAAGGAAAATAGCACACATGCAATGTCTCTAGTGGATCCATGTGGTTTAGGAAAAGAACTCACATGCAAATGTCTCTAGTGGATAAATGTGGTTTAAGAAAAGAACAAACGTACAAATGTCACCAGTGGATCAATGTGGTTTAGGAAACGACCACACATGCAAATTTCTCTAGTGGATCAATGCGGTTTAGGAAAAGAGCACACATGCAAATTTCACTAGTGGATCCATGTGGTTCATGAAAAGAACACACATATTTAACAAAACTATCCTGGCTCATTTACATATTCTCAAATGTTCTGGCATTTCAAAACCTAAGCCAAGATTATTTTGTAAACCTTAACTATTTTAGTAGCTTCTATTGACCAAACTATGGAGAGCTATATAACATAATCTCCTTATGTTTTCAAGACAGAACTTTCAACTACTCTTACCTCTAGATTTTTCCAAAACCTTTTAATAAAGCTTTTGAACTCCACTCTTGGGAGATACCAAGAACTCTCATATTATTAAAAATCCTAACTTTCAACCTACCCATCCTTACATCAAGCTTGGCTTGATGGTAACCCCACTAGTAGATTGTTTTGCTTGTAAATTGAATTGCCTTGATCTGTTGTCTGATATGCCTTGTTCTGCTATTGGACTTGTTTTCTTAGGAGTAGCATGAGCTACTCTAGGGGCTCATCATCTAGCATATAGCTAATACAAGAGTGTCAACCCTAAGAAAGTTAACCAAGCTAGATCTAGTCCATAGCTACTAGGTGATCATCTAAAACCATTAACCAGATCACTTCTGAAGTTATTCATTCTAGAAGATTCCAAGTCTATGAAGACCCATATCAAGCATGGATCCTTACTACTCCATCTACACTTCAACATCATCCATATGATGATGCTTTGGTACCTTGCAACCAATCAAAAACATCCCCTCTTATACTCTAGTCAAAAACCTCAAATCTGCTAAAATATGGCTAAGTCTAGAAATGTTATCAAGATGCCATCTTGGAGTCTCTCTCCTTTCCAACCCATGTGATTTTTTTGGAAACACACTTGAATCATCTTGTAAACCATCTTAAGGACTAGCAAGTCCCACTCTTTCCCTTGGATAGATCACCTTTTAACCCACTTGTTCTTGATGGTTTTATAGGCAAGAAAATAACAATTCCTGCAAATCTTATCAACTAGCCAACTTTGGAAGAAGCTCACATCTCCATACCATCTTCTTTTGACCAAATATTTGCATAGTTGTGTTCTACTCATAAAGGTCTATCAATACCTACTTCACTTGTTTCAATTGGATCCTTGTGCTTCCAAAACCCACAATGTTTTGAAGGCTACTTTATAATCTGCTATGGCACCCTTAATTTATTCAAAGTTTGGCACAAATTCTTGTAAACCTCAATCATTACCAACATCAACTCTCTGCTCCATGGTGATATAAATAACTTGGTATCTCCATAGATATAGCCCATGACCTAGGGTGAGCTCTGAGCTCCAAGATCCAACAAGCTTTTGATGGTATAAAAATAACAATACCCAAGATCCTTCACCCTTTGCTTTTCTTCCAAATCAAGTGGGATTATTAAAACCCAAGGTTGAAAATGATTTATAAATCATGTGGAAATCATATAGCTTGAATATCAATATTTATAAAATACTATCCAAAATTATTATGGCCCAAAGGCAATTTAATTCTCTTATTTAAGCAGAAACTCCAAAACTCCTGCTACAAGGGAAAGTTGGTTTTTCTCCAAATCACATCCCCATATTTTAGCACATTTGAGTCCTATATATCATAACCTATCTTCCCACTTCAAACGTAAATATTTTTGAAGAGTTTTAATAAATATTTTTGCCTAGTTTCATAAATGATAGAAATGGAGAAATAAATGTTTTAAATACTTTCCTTCATCAATAAATGCAGGGAAATTTCTCCAATGTGTGAAATCATATTTGGGACCATCTCACACCAAAAAATGTACTTGTCCAATTCAAAACTATCAAATGAATTCAATAAAACCCTTTCAGCACTATTTGAATAATTAATCAAAGAAGGACCAAAAATGTTCAGAAAAATCTAGAAGAATTCCTGGAGGTGAATCTTGATCTTATCTACCTACCAGCACCATGGAACCATCTTGCCAAGATAAACTTGGAGCGACTTTTCAAAATCAAGCATTATGACCAAATGGATTTCTCACCAAAACTTGATCAACAACTAAACCAAACCACCATCAAGGTTTGTAAACAAACCTCCCCAGCAGACCATAACACCTCTGATCGTGTCACTGTAGAGCTATAGTGCGCAGTTACTCTCCCCTATCCCATAGTGTTTGGAAGCAAACAAGCAAAGGAGAGACAAGCACATGTGGCCAAATTGCTCCATTGCTGCAGCAGTAGCCCCCACTACACCCTTACCACCTTCTGCACGACCATACCTCTCCCTCCATCGCCCAATCCAGCCAATGCTTGACCTCCACCCCCTCTCCATTGCTCTCCATGGACCTAGTCCTCCCTACACCATTTCTCTTCGGGATATAATGGCCATAGGCCACACCATCTCTTCCACTTCATCTCATTTGCCCCACTCCCTCTCACTTACATCCCCACCGTACCACCCCTCCTAGCCTGTCTTGCCCTGCTCGAGAGAGAGAAGGAAGAGAACTTCTCGGCCATGACAGAAAATCGAGCACAACTCCTTCTCCCCTGCTCCCTCCACTTGCATGTGTCCTTCCCGCACTCCTCACCCCCTGATCTACCATCCCCTAGCTCCAGAGCTCCTCCCATGCACTATCTAGCTCAGGAGAAGAAGATCTCTACCTCTCGGTTCTTCCTCAAGAAAAACACTTGGTGGTCTCCCTCCTCCTCCTGTACCCTCACTACTGGCGTTATTAGCATCTACAGAACCAACACTAACACCCCCGACCCTCCTTTACTGCTTGCAGGACCCCAAGAGGCCTCTCCGGTGAGCTCTAATGGTCGATGTCGTCGGGATCCTTGCGCGAGACCTCCTCCGATGCCGAACCCCATGCTGCTGCCCATCCCTGAGGACGCCGCGGAGCACCGCATCCTTCTACAGCGTCCCCGCCTCTTCTCCATGCCCCAGCGAGCTCTCCTAATGGCGCCGCCCCGAGCTAGGGTTTCAGCACCAGGGCGCTCGGCTCGAGGAAGGAGACGGCGTCTTGGCCATCAGTCCACTTCTAATCGGACGATCGAGGATGCCCCATACCCCCTTCAACCGCTCGGGTCGCTGATCGGTGGCCCCGCGAGCTGGCGTTCAAATGCCCTTCCCGCCTGAGCCACGGGGTGAAGATGGGCCAACCCAGGCCTTTGTTGCCTGGCTGTTTGATGCCGTCCCACGGTACTCAACTCCCCCTTCCCCTTTTAATCTTTTTCCATGACCCTTTTTAATATGTCTATTAGGTTTAATTGCAAAATAAAATGGAAGGAGCCTCAAAACCATCATATCTAAATTTTCATGAGTACTATGGTGTTTTGTCTAACATGCAGATCCAGCCCTAGTCCAAAAGAAATTGTTCATATTTTCTGGAATTAAATATACTAAAGAGTATCTATATCATTAAAAATATTCCCCAGAGAGTGCCACCTATCCAAATGAAATGAATCCACCACCCTGTAGTAGGTTTTGTAGATTCCCATCTTTTGGAATTGGTCCCACACCAAGTGGAGAAATAGTACTAGTTTGGTAAAAATAATAAAATCAATGCAGCTAGGCACTATATAAATTCTTTAGGTCATTATGCAATACATTCTGGGTTGAATAAAATTCCTATTAAAAGGGTACTCCAAGTACTATTTGAGCCTAGGAGCTCAAGATTTATTGAGCTTCTGTTGAATTGTAATAAATTAAATACTTCTGCATGTGGTATATTCACTAGGTAAATCATTTTAGAAGCTCAGAAACTCCAAAAATAGTGATTCCAAGTACTCGCTATACCTATCGATCGTACTTTACCTCATATCATTTGAACTTGCAGAGTAAATCTGGTTAAAAAGACAAATTGACTATAGAACTTAGTTTGGGATTTTCCCAAGGGCATTCTGGTAATTATTTTGACATGATTCCACCTCTCAAAAATCACAAACTCGATTCTACATAATATACTCTAAGTACAAATTTATTTGGCTTACAGATCTTTTCTGGTGATTTATTCACCTAACCTAGAGGTTATTTCACTAGAAAAATCATAAGTAAATATAGAAAATTGATAAAATCATGAAACCACTTTTGTTCCCCGTGTTATTCCAATACCTACCTGCTTATATCATTTTTGTACATTGATATCATATAGACCCAAGCCTTAGTTCAAAACCCCTTCATTAGGTGGTATTCGGCAATTAAACCATTAAACAAGTTCCACAAATGCCTTTCCATTATTTCCAATTGCAACAAACTCTGATGAGGGCAAACCTCTAGGGTGGCCCGATCTTCATGGATCTCGTGGTCAAATCGATGGGAAAGCGAGGGGAAAGGGAGAAGGTAGCGGAAGCTGACACACACCTCGCGAACAACACGATGAACACACGCAAAACACACACGATACAAGGTCGATTGCTCTCACCGGTGGCCACCAGTCCAATAGAATCCTCACAAGGAAAGATCGGTCAATGTGCTCCCGTCAATCCCAAGCGGAGAGGGAAGAACACCTTGGAGAGGGTCTTGACGTCTTGGCAAAGGGACACCGATGCCAAGGCCTTGTACAACGAGGGAGGCACGATGCAAACTTCGACGAGGTGGTGACGATAGTCAATCCCCTTTGGTAGAAGGGGATGAGGCAAAACTAGAGATTCCACAAAGGGGGTTGTCTTTAGTCTATCATCTATGCCTAAGGGATACATGAGGGGGTGGGGGCTCTATTTATAAGCCAGCCACAAGTTTAGGGGTAGTTTGGGCATAAAACTAGGGTTTGGTGCGAAATAGAAGGGTACATGGGCAAAGGGCCCAGCTGTTGGCTCGCAGGCCCATCACTTGGGCCGGACAGTCCGGGTCGGAGTGACCGAACAGTCCGGGGTAGCCGGACACTCCGGGTAGTGTTCGGGTAGTGTTAGAACTGGCCTTCTGAATGTCCACGCCAGGTTGGGGCTGGGGCAGGCCGGACACTCCGGCCGAGTCACGCCGGACACTCCGGCTGGATTCAGGCGGACTCTCTGGGGCGATGATGGCGGAGACTCTCGTTCTAGAGCTGGCTGCTCCTGGTCCATCTTCTTAGTTGACTTGGGGACGATCTTGGGGACTTGGCGTTGTGGATGTAGTAGTGTCCGCAGGACGGGCTGCATCAGCTCCCCCCCTTCAAAAAGAGTCGTCCTCGACTCTTCATGCTCATCAAGATGATGTCGAGAGACCTTCTTGATCCTAGGGTTCACCATATAGTCGTCCTTGAGAAGCTTGATGTGGCAACTCTTCAATGTTCCTTCACCTTCCATGAAGCCTACAAAGCTCACAACAAAAGCGAAGCAACACTCAAAGAGTAGCCAATTCATGAAGATTATAGCATGAGTCCTCAAGTAGAAGGAAGTCACCTTATGATATAGAGATAGCTCATTGAAGGATGGCCCTAGGTAACTCTCTTCGATTCGTCTTGTCAATTCTTTGTCCATAGAGGTTGACACGTATGCAATTGTACCTTCACACAACAAAGACCAAGCAACATATGTTTGTGTGTGATAGAGGAGCATGTCATTTGTGGCATGTCCATTCTTGTTCACAACACTATTAGCACAACTCAAGTATCGCAAAAGAAATGCGTATGCAAGGTCAAAGTGCATGGAAGTTAATTGAACATCATCCAAATGTGGGAACTCAAAAACTCCATATAACATCTTAGTGTGGCACTCAAAGCAAGTGACTAAAATCTTGATCAACATCTTTGATGCAAAGCTAGGAGAATTCGGCAAAAACCCATGAGGAAGAATATCCAAAGCAACAACATTATGTGTGCAAACCAACCATTGGAAAGAACAATTGTTCAATATGTTGGATGCCATACAAATATCATCAAAAGCCAAAATCATGGGAGTATGAGTATCGCAAGCGGTAGCAAAAACAACATGTTTGCAAACAAACCATATGAAAGAGCAAGTGGTCCTTATGTTTGTTGCAACAACAATAAGAGAGACTTGGAAGCTCTCATGACAATACATGCTCAAAATGGCATTATGGTTGCACACAAAACATTGGAAAGAGAAATTGTTCAACATTTTTGTGGCAACACACAAAGTATCAATATCCAAAAGCAACGAGACTTGATTGTCACAAGGTGAAAGAATACCATCAACATACTTGCAATCAAACCATAGGAAAGAGCAATTTGGCAACATGAAAGATGCAAAGCATGCAAAAGGTATCAGAGCTGGGTTCGATCTTGAACTCACTTGGGGGGTGCTCTCTAGAGCTCTTTTTGTCAACTCGTGCTCAACCGAGGTTGACATTCTTGTGCGGGTACCTACACACATCATAGATAAAAGGAAGAATGTGTGTGCATGGTAGAGAAATACATCATCCATCATGACATATCTCTTCTTGTGCATATCACCACTAGTGTCAAGCAAGTGTAACATAGGTGCATGGTGAGTATGCAAGCGGTGAACATGCTTATCATGGCAATCATCAAAATCTCCAAAATTTGAGAAAGCTATGGGGGCCATCTCAATATAAACCATATGAGAATTATTGTTGCAAGCAAAACAAGTGAAAGAGCAATTATTCAACTTATTGCAAGCAACGGGAGAGATTGTAAAACATTCATGACAAAGCATGGTTCGAGGGGTACCATTGGTAACATCATTGCAAGCAAAACATTGGAAAGAGCAATTGTTCAACAAAGTGCAAGCAATGATATCATCAACGTAACGTTTAGAGCATGGCATGTCTATGGCAACATCATCACAATCAAATAATTTCACATGCTCAACATTATGCAAAGGCAAACTATCACATGTAAATACCAATGAGTCATATGTGATATCACAAACATCATCCATAGCATGCGAATCATCACAAGTCATCATGTCCACTAGTGGGATCATGGCATCATCAACACCCTTATTTTTACCTTGTTCATACCTCTCATATGAAGTGGGTGTTGTGGTAGCATTGGCCTCCATGTGGGTGACTTCTTCATCCAATATGGGGATGGCATCATCTTCATCCACCATGTACATCTTAGTGGTCGGAAGCATCATCATCTCCAAGCTTGGCGCTTCTTGATCCATGGAACCTAGCACAACATGAGAAAACACACTAGAGGTAGAGGGTAAGTCGTTAGAAATCAAAGTGGTCTCACATGACCTATCAACTACCACTCTCAACTCATTCGGTGTATCACTCATGCCCTCCAAGTGGAAGCACTCAATCTCACGTATGGTGGAGTCACTCATCTCACTCTTGTTTTCACTCAAGTGGGCTAAGTGGCTCTCATACTTGATGAGGACATCCCTATAATTACTCCTACCCCAATTGCTAATAAAGATGTTCCAATTGCAAAGAAGGATCAATCCAATGAGATAAGGATTGGACCAATCACAAGAGCTCGTGCCAAGCTACTAGAACAACAGGTGAACTTGTTTCTTAATGAACCTGGTGTTTTAATTAATGAGAATTTTATACTACTTAAGTCTTTAAATTATTGTATGATCAGGTACTTAGGAGAAGAAGGCATAGCACAGAGTGAGGAGCTGAAGGAACATGGCATGATGATCAATGAGGAATGCGCGAGGGAGGAGAGGGAGGAAGCGCAAGGAGCACTCCACGAGAAGATCAACACATGGTCGAGGATCTCGCTGCGGCGCGAGAAACCACGCCAGCCTGCCGCCCAGCAGAAGCAGGGTCCAACTCGCCATGGCGAGTGAGCTCGCAGCTATGAGCCGACCACCTTGGGTCAGTTGTATCTTAGTCTAGATCGAGTTGAACTGTTATTCCTAGTCGCAGTCGCCGACCCTTAGCCCTTAAATAGATGGGGGCATCGTAGTTTAGGGTTCAGACCACGTTAAAATATTTTGGAGTTGTTTCTTTCATAGAACCTCTGGAATTACCCTGTGTTCGAATCTACCAACTATAATTGAGTGTGATCTGTTGTTCCATTGGGAATTAGTAGATTGCATAGTACTGTTCGTGGTCAAGGCTGCGTGCGCAAGAGCGTGGTGTTGTGAATATCCTACAAGGTTCGAGAGATGTTGCATTGGCATCAGGGATCGAACGGGAGAGTTCATAGCTACAGGCTAGTTATCTATCATCCACCCTCACCATCGACAAGTGCTTACTGAGAAGATCGGGCCACCCCATATCATCTTGGTATCAGTTTTCCTTGTTGCCTCGGTAAGCAATCCACAATCCATCCATAGATTAGAGAGTGTTTTTTAGTCCTATCCAGAAAAAGCCCACAAAAAGAGTTGTCATAGACTAGATTGCATCGTAGACGAGTAATAGTTGCTGGTCGTGTTCATCCTTTAGTTTCGATCTAGATCTGTTTCTTCGTAGTTTGTTTTTCTCTTTGTTTTTAGTCGATTGCCACCATTGTTTTCCGCCACCATCAAGTCAGATCCGATCTACTCGAAGAGTCCTAGTCTTCTACTCTTGGCTGAGTCGGCTTTAAAAAAAATACTTTCCAGGTTACCGAGTCTGCCACGACAGGATTTCGGCATCTTTTTCTGCCACGACAGGACTTTCCGGGTTATCAAATCTGCCATGGCAGGATTTCTGCGTTTTTCTCTGCCACGGCAGGACTTTCTGAGTTACCAAGTTACCACTCTGTCGCGGCACGATTTCTGGCAGTTTTGCTGCCGCCGCTCTGCCACGACACCATAATTACAAAATGTGACCAATTTGCACTTTTCCAAAACCCTTAGCCACAGCCAATCTACTACATAGGTGTAGGAACTTTCCTATTGAGACTAGTTTCCGCTCCGACAGGCTGCTCTTAGGACTTTTGGTGCCGTACTTTGTAGTTGGCCGTGTGTTATCTATCAAAAAAAAGCAAGACAGCAAAAGGAAAAGTATCAAGAAAAAGCTATACAAAAGAAAAAGGAAAGTTGTGGAAAAAAAGAGAATTTGAGCAAGAGGCCTAGTGTTATCTTTGTGCATCGGTAGATTGAGCAATCTTGTGCCTGTTTACTTTGAGCTTTGCTAGTGTCTCTCAAGCGTAGTGCAACACCCTTTATAGTTGCATTGCCACGTTTTTCTCCACATTTTTGTTTCTTGGGTATTTGTACGATCAGCACTAGGACTTGTTTGCGGTGTAGTTAGGATACCATACCTACAGCCCCACCATAAATACCTTGTGTGCCCTGTGATCGTTCTCTATACCTTTGATATTCACTTCATCACATCAAGTGCATCAGTTTTTGATTTCGTTTGGTAGAGCATCTCTATTCACTTTGGAACGGTAAGATCTCCTTTCTTATTAGTTGTGAGTGAGCTGTGAGAATTCCACCATACACATTTTGATTTTTGTGCACTAACCTACTAATCATGTCTTCTAGTGATGATGATGTTGTGATGCAGAAAAAGAAGGATGAGGAGCTCGTCAATTGGCGTGAATATGAGGCTTTGAAGTCCCACTTGACACGTGTGTTTACTCACACGACGGATGCCATTGACAAGAATCTCCAGGATATGAATGTGAGATTGGATCACCATGTTGGAACGGTTGATACTATTCAAACACAAGTGGCTACGCTCAATGTCAATGTCACCGCTTTGCAGCAGTCCATTGAGGGTTTGACAACCGCTTTACATAGAAGGGAAGAGCTTCAACATGATGATGCCTTTGATGATTTTGACGAGGGTAGCGCTGTGGATGCTGCTCCACCTGTTGGCAGGGGACGTACTATTCCTCCTGCCCATGCACCTGCCCCTGCACCTGCCCATGCACCTGCTCATGGACGTGGGTATGCTCCTCTTGGGCGTGCTCAACGTGTTCCCAACCAAACTTCTGATGATGGTTTGGGCAAGCCAAAATTCTCAATTCCTAAGTTTGATGGTTCCATTGATCCTGAAGACTACCTCACATGGGAGTTGAAGATTGAGAAACTCTGGCGCTTATTTGACTATCCAGAAGATAAGAAGGTCAAGCTTGCAACATCTGAATTTGATGGTTATGGTTTGCGTTGGTGGGATGATCTTGTGCAACATAGGAGGGAGGACAATGAACTTCCTGTGATGGATTGGCGCGAGATGAAGCAAATCATGAAAGCTCGTTTCGTCCCAACCAACTACTTGCGTTCAGTTTTTGATAAATTGATGCAACTGAAACAAGGAACAATGACAGTTGATGAGTATTACATGGAGATGGAGATGCTTATGCAGCGTGCTAGAATTCGTGAGTCCATTGAGATGACCATGCAGCGATTCCTAAACAATTTGAAGTTACCAATCAAGAGCATTGTTCGTCATCACAAGTATGAGACCATGAATGAGTTGTTGCATCATGCTAGAGAGGTTGAATCCCAGTTGGCAGAAGAGGCGAAGTCACGTACTCGTTTTCCATCCTCCAGCAGATTTTCGGCCAGACCTATTCCTCCTACAGCTGCGTCACCAGCTGCTGTTCCGTTTACACCATCGGCCAAACCAGCAAGTACACCTTTGTTTGGTTCTAATGCTCGGAAACCCGCTGCTCCTGCTGCTAGCTCGGGTTCCAATATGTCTACTGCACGTACTCGTGATGTGGAGTGCCACACTTGTGGTGGTAGAGGTCACTACAAGAAGGATTGTCCAAACAGCAAGGTTATGTTTGTTAATGAACAAGGTGAAGTAGAAAGTGGAGATGAAGCTTCTGATGTTGATATTGATGATGGCGAGGATGGTGCTGATGCATATGCTGAGAGTGCACCAACTATCGTCGTGTCTTCACGTGTACTTAGTGTGCAACCGGTTGAGGAATCCCAGCGTTGCAACTTGTTCCAAACAAAAGCTCTAGTTGGACCAAATAAAGCTTGCAAGGTCATTATTGATGGAGGTAGCTGCAAAAATCTTGCAAGTAAGGAATTATGTGCCAAACTAAATTTGACATACTTACCTCATCCCAAGCCATACTACATACAATGGTTGAGCAACAATGGTGAGATGAAGGTAAATCATATGGTACGAGTGAACTTTCAAATAGGGCCATACAAAGATTCTATTGATTTTGATGTGGTTCCTATGACTGTTTGTCACCTCCTATTGGGTCGGCCATGGCTCTATGATCGTCATGTGCAACACAATGGCCGAGCCAATACATATCACATGGAATTCAAAGGAAGAAAGATTACTATGTAGCCAATGACACCACAAGAAATTGTGAATGATTCTCGCCAGAAGATAGAGGTGAATTTGAAGGAAGATACTACCACTCGGTGAGATTGTGTGACAGCTGTTCCTAATGTAATTGAGCCTAAATTGAGTGATATAACGAAAAGTGAGAGAGTGCCTGGTTTATTGATATTAGCCACTAAGGAAGATATGAGAGAATTTCGTGAGGATCCTACAGCCATGCCACTTGTGCTCATGTATAAGGGCGAGGTATTGGTTTCTAACAACATGACCCCTATTTCTCTTGGTGTTTCATCTGTTTTGCAGGACTTTGGGGATGTGTTTCCAGAAGACGTACCCGCAGGTTTGCCTCCCTTGCGTGGTATAGAACATCAAGTGGACTTGATTCCTGGCGCCACACTTCCCAACCGTGCACCTTACAAGACTAATCCCGAAGACACTAAGGAAATTCAGAAGCAAGTACAAGCGTTGCTGGATAAAGGGTGCATTCGTGTCTCCCTTAGCCCTTGTTGTTCCTGTTATTTTAGTTCCTAAGAAAGATGGTACATGGCGCATGTGTGTTGATTGTAGAGTGATTAATAACATCACTATTCGATATCGTCATCCTATTCCACGCTTAGAGGATAAGCTAGATGAATTGAGTGGTGCTGCTGTTTTCTCTAAAATTGACTTGCGTAGTGGTTATCATCAAATTAGGATGAAAGAAGGGGATGAATGGAAAATTGCTTTCAAAACTAAATTTGGTTTGTATGAGTGGTTAGTTATGCCGTTTGGTCTTACTAATGCACCTAGTACTTTCATGCGTTTGATGAATCATGTTCTGAGAGAGTTTATTGGTCGTTTCATGGTTGTTTACTTTGATGATATACTCATATACAGCCACACCGAATCTGAACATTGCACTCATATTAGACAGGTTTTGCAAGTGTTACGTGATAATAAACTATATGCTAATCTTGAGAAGTGTACATTTGCAAAAGATAAGGTCATATTCCTAGGATTTTTTGTTTCTAAGCATGGAGTAGAGGTGGATCAATCTAAAATTGAATCAATTCAGAATTGGCCTACTCCTATGAATGTAAGTCAAGTGCGTAGTTTCCACGGTCTCGCTGGTTTCTATAGGCGCTTTGTGAAAGATTTTAGCACCATTGCTGCACCTTTGAATGATTTGACAAAGAAAGGTGTTCCTTTTGTATGGGGCGTGGCCCAAGACATTGCATTTGATACATTGAAACGTTTGCTTACTTCTGCACCCTTGCTTGCATTACCTGATTTTTCGAAGCAATTTGAAGTTGAATGTGATGCTAGTGGTATAGGCATAGGTGGCGTTTTGATGCAAGAGGGTCGGCCTATAGCTTGTTTTTCTGAGAAATTGACTGGTGCTCGTTTGAATTATTCTATCTATGATAAAGAATTGTATGCACTTGTTAGAGTACTTGAGGTTTGGCAACATTATTTGTGGCCAAAGGAATTCATCATACATTCTGATCATGAAGCATTGAAATACTTGAAAGCTCAATCAAATTTGCATAGAAGATTAGCTAAATGGGTTGAGTTCATTGAGTCTTTTCCTTACATCATTAATTATAAGAAGGGAAAAGAAAATGTTGTTGCTGATGCTCTATCTAGGAAGAACATGCTATTAACCAATCTTGATGTTAAAATTCCTAGATTAGAAGCTATTTGTGCACTTTATGCTACTGACCATGATTTTGCTGAATCATATCGTTTGTGTGCTCTTAGAAACGCATGGGATAAGTATCATATACATGATGGATATTTGTTTCGAGCTAACAAACTATGTATTCCAGATTCGTCGTTGCGTTTGTTTTTAGTGCAGGAATCACATGCTGGTGGTCTGATGGGTCACTTTGGGCGTGAGAAGGCGTTGCTCATGCTTGCTGATCACTTTTATTGGCCCAAGATGAGGCGTGATGTGTACAGATTTGTGAGCTGGTGTATTACATGCCACAAGTCGAAATCTAAGCTGAAACCTCACGGTTTGTATACACCTCTCTCTGCACCTACTACTCCATGGGAAGACATTAGTATGGATTTTGTGCTAGGTCTACCTAAAACTCAGAGAGGTCATGATTCTATATTTGTGGTAGTAGATAGGTTCTCTAAGATGGCTCATTTTATTGCCTGCCACAAAAGCAACGGTGCGTCGCATGTTGCTAACTTGTTTTTCAGGGACATCATGAGATTACATGGAGTACCAAAGACGATTGTTTCTGACCATGATGTGAAGTTCATGAGCTACTTTTGGAAGACCTTATGGGGGAAGCTAGGAACAAAATTGCTGTTCAGTACTACATGTCATCCCCAAACAGATGGTCAAACGGAGGTGGTGAATAGAACGTTGTCACAGATGCTAAGGACCATGATTAAAAAGAATCTGCGGGAGTGGGAAGAGTGTTTGCCACATGTTGAGTTTGCTTACAACAGGGCTGTGCATTCAACTACTCAGCTTTGTCCTTTTGAGGTGGTGTATGGTTTCAAGCCATTGACGCCACTTGATATGTTGCCTCTGCCATTACATGAGAGAGTTGATACGGAGGCATCAAAACGTGCTGATTATGTGAAGAAAATACATGAGAAGACTAGAGAGGCTATTGAGAAGAAAGGCAAGAACATTGCTGCTGCAAGGAATCAAACACGAAAAGAAGTGTTGTTCGCACGGAGATATGGTTTGGGTGCATCTACGCAAGGATAGGTTCCCACTACTTCGAAAGTCAAAATTGAAGCCACGTGGTGCTGGTCCTTACAAGGTGTTAGCCAAGATTAATGATAATGCCTACTCGGTTGATATACCTATTGAGGAGTTTGGTGGAGTTAGCAATAGCTTCAACGTTGCTGATTTGTCACCATATCTTGGAGAAGACCTTGGAGCATCGAGGACGACGCCTTTTGAAGGGGGGAGATGATGAGGACATCCCTATAATTACACCTACCCCAATTGCTAATAAAGCTGTTCCAATTGCAAAGAAGGATCAATCCAATGAGATAAGGATTGGACCAATCACAAGAGCTCGTGCCAAGCTACTAGAACAACAGGAGAACTTGTTTCTTAATGAACCTGGTGTTTTAATTAATGAGAATTTTATACTACCTAAGTCTTTGAATTATTGTATGATCAGGTACTTAGGAGAAGAAGGCATAGCACAGAGTGAGGAGCTAAAGGAACATGGCGTGATGATGAATGAGGAATGCACGAGGGAGGAGAGGGAGGAAGCACAAGGAGCACTCCACGAGAAGATCAACACATGATCGAGGGATCTGCCATGGCGAGAAACCACGCTGCCACGGCAGCCTGCCATGACAGAAACCGGGTCCGACTCTGCCATGGCAGAGTAGGCCTGCGCGCCTTGAGCCAACCATCTTGGGTCGGTTGTATCTTAGTCTAGATCGAGTTGAACTGTTATTCCTAGTCGCAGCCGCCGACCCTTAGCCCTTAAATAGATGGGGGCGTCGTAGTTTAGGGTTCAGACCACGTTAAAATATTTTGGAGTTGTTTCTTTCATAGAACCTCTGGAATTACCCTGTGTTCGAATCTACCTACTATAATTGAGTGTGATCTGTTGTTCCATTGGGAATTAGTAGATTGCATACTACTGTTCGTGGTCAAGGCTGCGTGCGCAAGAGCGTGGTGTTGTGAATATCTTACAAGGTTCGAGAGATGTTGCATTGGCATCAGGGATCGAGCGGGAGAGTTCATAGCTACAAGCTAGTTATCTATCATCCACCCTCACGATCGACAAGTGCTTACTGAGAAGATCGGGCCACCCTATATCAATACTCACATGGGATTGGTACCACATCATCACTCAAGCATATGGGGGTAGGTTCGGTTCTCTCAACTCCTTGCGCCTCCTTTGGTGAAGGGAAAGTCCCATGCTCACCATTCTTGACCTTGTCGTCGCCATCTTGCACCTTGGCTTGTGTAGTCCTCTTGACGTACTCGTCCAACTTGGCGAAGTAGAGGTCTTCGTCCTCCTCATCCATGAGGTTGCATGCGTCATCTAGGACGTCAAGTCTTGGCGTTGAAGCTTGATGGCGTGGAGGAGAGCTTCCTCTTGGTGCCATTTTGGTGGTGGCACGAGTAGTTGAAGGTGCCTTATGATGGTGTCGACGGAGGTCATTGGCGTGCCTTGCCAAAGGTTGATGTAGATGGCGCACTTGATCATCCATATGACGCTCGCGACGATGCTCCTTGTCCTTGGCACTCTTCTTGTGATGGTGGTGCATTCTTGAGCTTGGTTGAGCCTTATGGATGGTGCTCAACATGTATTCTTCGTCTTCATGGCGAAGATGCCTTGAACGACGTCTTGTATCCTCTTGATGTTGGCGATGATCACGAGAGGATGTATGTTGATGAAGATTCTTGCTTCTTGGCGCCTCTTTTGGAAGGTGATGTTGGGGCGCCGCTCTTTTTTTAGTTGGTGGCACTTGATGCCTAGGAGGTAGATGCACTTGACGCCTTCGAGGTTGTGGTGCTTGGCGCCTTGGAGATGGTGGTGCTTGGTGGCTTGGAGGTGATGGCGCTTGTCGCCTTGGAGATGGTGGTGCATGACGCCATGTAGGTGGTGGCGCTTGACGCCTTGGAGGTGGATCATCGAAGTAGGTGGTGCCCTTTGGTGTGGCACGCTTGGCCTTGAAGGTCATGGTTTCTTGATGATGCGTCTCCGCTAGCTTGGCGTAGTAGTCCTCCATCTCCAAGCGGTGGAGGTATTCTTCATGGCTCATGGAAGAGCCCTCGAAGTGGATGAAGCTCGCCATGTCCTCCATGCTTGGTGAGGCGTCGTCGTTGTAACACTCGAAGTCATCCATGCTTGGGGAGTCATTTTTGATTTAGTACTCCATGTCACCCAAGCATGTGGCGCCATTGTCGGTGTAGTGCTCCATGCATGAGGAGCCATTGTCGATGTAGAGCTCCAATTCCTCCATGCTTGAGGAGCCATAGTTGATGACGTGCTCCATGTCTTCCATGCATGTGGAGCTGTCATAGGTGCAATGCTTCGAGTCCTCAGAGCATGCGGAGCCATTGTCGGTGTAGTGCTCCATCATGTCCTCTATACTTGTGGAGCCATAGTCGTGGTGGCTCATCATGGATTCTTCATAGATATCATCCTCGGTTCCGGAGTCCCTAGACATGATTCACAAGACCAAGTGGTGTATATGGAAGTGGTAAGGGGTTAGAGATGCAACGTCAAACCTTACTTTACCTTGGAAGATAGTATCGTGCAAGTGCCAACACTTGAGAGCAATCAAAACCAAGCAAAGTGAAGTTCACGCGGAACACCAAAACCAACTAACCACTAAAAAACACACACACACAAAGCTTATGGTGGATAGGTATGGAAGGTGGTGTGTCCAAGAACAATCTGAAATCAAGATATTGTAATGGCAAGTAAAGAACCACAATGATCACAAAGCAAAACAAGTCAATCCACGAGAGGATATATGTACAAGGAAACACACACGGTGGGATAAATGGGACTTGTGCGACGGAGAAAGTGAGCTAAGAACCAAATGATTACCTAGAGAAGACTATAAGATCGTGTCGCACAAGTGCAAGGAGAGACGCTAGTTCGATTGCAATAAGTTGGTGGGCTACAAGATATGCACCATAAGTACCACCTATTTGATGTTCATCGATCTTGCGCTTCCTATTCTATGAGGCACTTGTTTCTTTCTTTCTTTTTCTTCTTTTTCTCTTTTTCTTTTCTTTTTCACTTGCCCCTTCCTTGTGCCAACAACTAAACAAGATAACTATATGAGATAGCGCGCTCACAACTTTTTCTCGGAATTCTACAAGGTATCAAATGTGCATAGCCCAAGCAATCATAGGAGGAACTAGTCTCAATAGGTGTTTGTTGAACGCAAAGATAGTGTAGCTCACAAAGGGAAGCAAGTGGGGAGAAGTCGCGAAATGTTTATATCTTTTCTTCGCCGATCTTCACCCTTTATTGGTGGATTCCGTGTTGCTCACGGAATTTGGATGGAGTTAATAGCATGAACCATCGATATGATGATGTAGAGCTCCGTCTCCTCTTCAAAATGAGCTAAAGAACACCAAAATCTGAGTTCGCATGCAAACGTTATGCTCAAAACCGTGAAGCAAATTTTTCTGTCAACAGGGGGGCGGACAGTCCGGTGCGCGTAGGCCGGACAGTCCGGCCGGGCCGGATATTCCGGTCAGTTTAGGCCGGAAACTCCGGTGGGGCGGATATTCCCGTTTTGGCCGGACAGTCCGGTCTGGTCGAACCAGAACTTCCAGAACACGAACGGGACGAGTTTTGGCGGAAAAACTAGGTCCAAAACCTCAAATTGATGGGGGAAATCAAGGAAATAGGCTATGGAAATGCAGGGGAAGGTAGATCAACAAGTTTAGCAAGTAATCCACATCAAAACCTACCAAAACACACTCAAATCACAGATTGATCCAAAACACGAAATTGGGGCTATTTTTTGGGGATTTTCGAATTTATGGGGGAAAAGACCAAATCGAGGAGAAATCCGTGGCAACCAAAAGCTGCTGATACCAGATGATGAGGGCAAACCTCTAGGGTGGCCCGATCTTCACGGATCTCATGGTAAAATCGATGGGAAAGCGAGGAGAAAGGGAGAAGGTAGCGGAAGCAGACGCACACCTCGCGAAGAACACGATGAACACACGCAAAACACACACGATACAAGGCCGATTGCTCTCACTGGTGGCCACCGGTCTGATAGAATCCTCACAAGGAAAGATCGGTCAACGTGCTCCCGTCAATCCCAAGCGTAGAGGGAATAACACCTTGGAGAGGGTCTTGATGTCTTGGCAAAGGGACACCGATGCCAAGGCCATGTACAACGAGGGAGGCGCGATGCAAACTCCGACGAGGTGGTGACAATAGTCGATCCCCTTTGGTAGAAGGGGATGAGGCAAAACTAGAGATTCCACAAAGGGGGTTGTCTTTAGTCTATCATCTATGCCTAAGGGATACATGAGGGGTGGGGGCTCTATTTATAGGCCAGCCACAAGTTCAGGGGTAGTTTGGGCATAAAACTAGGGTTTGGTGCGAAATAGAGGGGTACATGGGCAAAGGGCTCAGTTGTTGGCTCGCAGGCCCATCACTTGGGCCGGACAGTCCGGGTCGGAGTGACCGGACAGTCCGGGGTAGCCAGACACTCCGGGTAGTGTCCGGGTAGTGTCTGAACTGGCCTTCTGAATGTCCACGCCAGGTTGGGGCTGGGGCAGGCCAAACACTCTGGCCGAGTCGCGCCGGACACTCCGGTTGGATTCGGGCGGACTCTCCGGGGCGATGACGGCGGAGACTCTCGTTCTGGAGCTGGCTGCTCCTGGTCCATCTTCTTGGTTGACTTGGGGACGATCTTGGGGACTTGGCGTTGTGGACGTAGTAGCGTCCGTAGGACGGGCTGCATCAAACTCAAACCTATCAAAACCTACTAAAGTAAATAGGGTGTTGAATGCTTGTTTTATGTATTGGAATGATGCTTGTATGCCTTGTTTTGATTGTGGCTCTGTTTGCTTGCATGTGCTATCTTTGACGACGATAGTGGCGACTATATCGGAGACCAGAAGAAGTGGTTATTATTGATTGATTATGGTATTCTCAGAAGAAGTCCAGGGACATAGATGCCATATTTCTGATCGTAGGCAAGCCACCTTCTTGATCATAAGCCTTGTCCTACTATTTTACTTATGGATGTTCTACCTACTGTTTTATGAAAACTGCATTGTTTTATTATGATGATGATTTGTATCTGGTAGTGGCTTGGCTCCTCCAATACCATTAGACCTTTGTACTGCTAAGTACAACCCCTTAACGACACCTACTTGTCCCTAGTATGATAGTTGGTGTATAACACCATACCCCTTTGGAGACCCTGTTTTAGCCGAAGCAAAACTAGAGGATGGGAAGATCCCCGAAAAAGTTTTACAAAATGTTTATGGCAAAACCTTGGTGAGGTCTCACCTACCAAGAGAAGTGTTAGAAAATAAAAAAGTTTTTTGTTTTACAAAATGCTAAAGAATGGAGGAAAAAGGTTTACAAAAACGCACCCGGTTCTTTGCAGTTTAGCTAGAACAATTAACCCGTGCAACCACATTACCCCGAAGTGAGATGGGGCTTAACTCAAAGTAGTTCACTCTGATATGTGAATTCTCACTGCTACGTATGGGGGATCATCTCCCTCAAAATCCGGGCTTACCTTTATAGAAAGGGTCAACTGTTAGGCAGTCACCTGGAGGAAGCAGAGTCACCCATGTGAGTGACCGGGCGAACTATGAGCCCTTCATTGAAAGTGCCCCCTCTAGGTCTGAGTGGGGTGCTCTGGTTCGTCCGTGGTTCCAGACGTCCCGGTCTTGAGGGGAACAACTCATAGGGTACAGCCCATGTCAGAGTGGACTTTCTGAGGGTTATGTTTGATTATCCAAACCCCGCATACTGGTGTATGATGATTCGCGGTGAACCGCAGCGGATGGATCGAATCTTGTGGGTAAAGTGTATAACCTCTACAGAGTGTAAATCTATTCGAATAGCCATGTCCACGGTCATGGATGGTTGGGAAGGTTGTTGTAGAGCGGTGTTGGTTTTGATTTCAAAAAGGACTTCGGAAAAGCAAAGGCTTTGGAAATGATTTGACCATGGAATGGTTGGAAAGGAAGGAAAGGAGTTTGGTCACGAGATGACCGGAAAGAAGGAAACAAATGGGTGACCTAGTCCTAGTGTTTTCTAAAACTTTTCAAAAAGGGTTCCAAAATATTTTTTACAAAAGTTATCAACAAAGATATGTATATTCTATATCTACAAGAGAAACTATTTGAGAAAAGAACCTCCATTGGAGCCCTCCTACTACTACATCTATAATGCATATTCTCTTATTAATATTGTTATCCTTTAAGGTGGTTTGCGAGTACATTCAAAGTACTCACTGGTGTTGTCCCTGGCTATTAAATTGGTCAGATATCGAGAAGAAGGTGAAGTTGACGACTATGCAAGCTAGGACGTTCTCCCAGTCAGTTGCCTGTAGGTTAAAGCATGGCTCGGGCTCTATGCTTGATGAAGTTCCGCTGATGATTATTGATGTAGCCATAATGTCATGTAAGGTATGACATGGATCCGCTTAAGTATTGGATGTTTACTTTGATACTCGTCGGTTTTGTGCCATGATTAACTGATCATGGGATCGTGGTGTGTGCATAACAGGGATTCGTGGAGGATTACTTCGGGGGCCCCACATCGCTAGTGGATCAATGTGGTTTAAGAAAATAACACACATGCAATGTCACTAGTGGATCAATGTGGTTTAGGAAAAGAACATACATGCAATGAATCCAGTGGATCCATGTGGTTGAGGAAAAGAACACACATGCGATGTCTCCAGGGGATCAATGTTGTTTTAGGAAAAGAACACACATGCAAATGTCACTAGTGGATCAATGTGGTTTAGGAAAAGAACACACATACAAATGTCACCAGTGGATCAATGTGGTTTAGGAAAAGAACGCACATGCAATGACTCTAGTGGATGAATGTGGTTTAGGAAAAAAAAACACATGCAAATGTCACTAGTAGATCAATGTGGTTTAGTAAAAGTGTAGGGGTTCGTAGCATGGAAAACAAAAATTTTCTATCGCATACAAACAAACAAGCCAAGATCTATCTACTAGATTGCAGCAACGAGTCGATGGAATAACTCACCCTCGAAGATTCCAAAGTGTTTAACGAGAGCAGATTCTCGTGGGTGATGTAGTCGTACTCTTTCCGATCTCAAGATCGCGTAGACGATCCTTCCGGCGCCGCGTTCCCGCAGCGCTCCCGCAGTCGGTCACACGTTCGGTACTCGACGAAGACCTTCCTCTCCCTTGTTCCAAAGAAATGGAGGTTGTAGCACTCTCCTCGCGATTCCGGCAGCACAACGGCGTGGTACCGGAGGTAGAGGGGAAATCCCGCAGGGCTTCGCCTTAAGCCGGTGCGAGTATGGTGGAGCTTATGAGAGAGGCTATTAGTGGTCTAGTAATTAGACACACCAATTAGAAGGCTCTAAACCAATTAGAAGGCTCTAAACCGAATAGCTCTAAACCGGGGTCTAGATCTAGGGTTTAGTTTAGAGGATAGGAAACTTGTGTGTCTAGGAGGGGAGCCCTGCCCCTCCTTATATAGGTTGGAGGCTGGCCGCCAAGGGAGGAGTTCCTCCCAACTCGGCCTAGGGAGGTGCGCCGCCAAGGGAGGAACCCTCCTCCAACTCGGCCTCCACCTCTCCTCCTCTTTTCCCCCTTCCCACACGGGCCGTGTGACTTTCAAACTAGCCGTTTGACTTTTCAATTTAGGATTTAAATAAATCCTTTATTTGGGACAGCAAGAATACTTAGTACATGATGCAATCATTCCAATATGTAATGACACACTCATGTACCCTTCCCCCTCCGGAGTGCCGGACATTCCGGGACCTTCTAGAATGTTCCCGATGAAAACACCGGAACCATTCCCCAACTCCGAAACGGAACTTTCCTTATATGAATCTTATTCTCCGGACCAGTCCGGATCACCTCGTGATATCCCGGATCCCATCCGAGACTCCGAACAACATTCGGTCTCTTTCTCATAATACCATAACTACTCAAACAACGTCGAATCCTTAAGTGTGTCTCCCTACGGTTCGTGAATTATGCGGACATGATCGAGACACTTCTCCGAGCAATAACCAATAGAGGAATCTGGAAATTCATATGGCTCCCACATATTTCTACGATTACTTTGCGATCGAATGAACCACTTACATACGATACCAATTTCCCTTTGTCTCACGATATGTTACTTATCCGAGGTTATGATCGTCGGTATCTCTGCATACCTAGTTCATCCTCGTTACTGATAAGTACTCTTTTCTCGTTCGTGATATGTGATCCCTTGTGACCAAGTCACATGCTTGCAAGCTAATTGGATGACATTTCATCGAGAGGCCCAGAGAATATCTATCCGTCATGTGGATGGACAAATCCACTCTTGATCCATGTGTTTCAACCAATACTTTCCGAACACTCAATGCCACCTTTATAGCCACCCTGTTACGGTGTGGTGTTTGATGACATCAAAGCATCCATCCAGTAAAGGTGATATGCATGATCTCATGGTCGAAGGAATTAGGTTACTATGTATCAGAAAGCATATAGCAATTGAACTATTGAAATGACTTGATCTTTATGCTATGCTTGTCTATAGGAGTATGTCCACCATATCATTCTCCTAACGATATGATCTTGTTGTTGATAACATCTCAATGTTCATGACAAAGAAACCACATCATCAATCAACCAACAAGCTAGTGAAGTATAGAGGCTATACTAGGGACTTCAAATTAAGTTTACAAAACACACAAGTATTAATGGTTTCCTTGTTAATACTATTATAGCATGAATGTAAACATTTATCATAAACACAAAGATATATAATAATAACTACATTTATTATTACCTCTAGGGCATATCTCCAACAGTCTCCCACTTGCACTAGAGTCATCCAATCTAGATTACATGGTAATATACCGAACACCCATGGCAGTTTGGTGTTGGTCATGTTTTGCCCTCGGGAGAGGTTTAGTCAACGGATCCGCCACATTCAGATCTGTGTGTACTTTGCAAATCTTTATATCCCCATCTGGATATGTTCTCGAATAGCGTGAAAACGCAGCTTGATATGCTTGACTTCTTGTGTGACCTTGGTTCCTGCGCATTGGCTATGGCGCCCATGTTATCACGATAGATAGACATTGGGTCCAGCGCTTGGAACCACACCCAGCTCTGTAATGAACTCTTTCATCCATATCGCTTCTTGTGAAGCCTCCGAAGCGACCATGTATTCCGATTCAGTTGAAGATCTCGCCACAACGCTTTGCTTTGCACTCCTCCATAAGCTGTTGCACCATTCAAAATAAATCATTATCCAGTTGTGATTTAGAATCATCCGGATCGGTGTTCCAACTAACATCGGTGTAACCATTAACAACGAGCTGTTCATCACCTCCATAAGAAAGAACCATATCCTTAGTTCTTCTCAAGTACTTAAGGATGTTTTTGACCCATTCCAATGATCCACTCTGGATCACTTTGATATCTGCTAGTTAGACTAACGAGATATGCGATGTCGGGTCTAGTACATAGCATGGCATACATTAGAGATCCTATGGCTGAGGCATAGAGTCTTACTCATTCTTTCTCTATCTTACGCGATGTCGGACTTTGAGTTTTACTCAAGGTCGTATTGAGCAACATGGGCAAGAACCCTTTCTTGCTATCTTCCATTCAAACCTCTTTAGAACTTTGTCCAAATATGTACTTTGTGACAATGATATTTGGCGTTCGATCTATCTCTATAAATCTTTATGCCTAATATGTAAGCTGCTTGCCAAGATCCTTCATTGAAAAACTATTATTCAAATACTCTTTGACACTATTAAGAAGGTCTACATCATTCCCAATCAACAATATGTCATCCACATACAGTATTAAGAATGCTACTGAGCTCCACTCACTTTCTTGTAAATACAAGCTTCTCCATAAGTTTGTATAAAACCAAAACTTTTGATTACCTTATCAAAACGTTGATTCCAACTTCGGGATGCTTGCTTCAATCCATAGATGGACCGTTGAAGTTTGCATACCTTGTTAGCATCTTTAGGATCGACAAAACCTTTGGGTTGTATCATATACAACTCTTCATCAATGTCTCCATTGAGGAATGCTGTTTTGACATCCATCTGCCATATCTCATAATCATAATATGCAGCGATTGCTAACATAATCCTCACGGACTTTAGCTTCGCTACGGTGAAAGTCTCATCGTAGTCAACTACTTGAATTTGTCGAAACCCTTTTTCGACAAGTCGAGCTTTATAGACCGTAACATTACCATCAGCATCTGTTTTCTTCTTGAAAATCCATTTGTTCTCGACAGCCTTCCGGCCATCCGGTAAGTCCACCAAAGTCCATACTTGGTTTTCGTACATGGATCCAATCTCGGATTTCATGGCTTCTTGCCATTTATTGGAATCTGGGCTCATCATCGCTTCCTCATATGTCTCGGGGTCATCGGTGTTGTCCACCAACATGACATTCATAATGGAATCATACCAATCTGGAGTGGTACGAGTTCTCGTTGACCTCCGAGGCTCTGTAGAGCAACTTCAACCGAAGTTTCATGATCACCATCATTAGCTTCCTCTCTTATTGGTGCGGGCACCACAGAACTTCTTCGGTCTTTGCGCTACTTGTAATTCGAGAGAAGGTTCGACAACCTCGTCGATTTATACTTTCCTTCCAGTCACCTCTTTCGAGAGAAATTCCTTCTCTAGAAAGGATCCATTCTTAACCTTGAAGATTTTGCCTTGGATCTATGATAGAAGGTATACCCAATAGTTTCCTTGGGTATCCTATGAAGACGCATTTTCCGCTTTGGGTTCAAGCTTGTCCGGCTGTAACTTCTTTACATAGGCTTCAGATCCCCAAACTTTAAGGAGCGACAATTTAGGTTTCTTCCCAAACCATAATTCATATGGTGTCGTTTCAGCAGTTTAGGCGGTGCCCTATTTAAAGTGAATGCGCTGTTTCTAATGCATAACCCCAAAATGATAGTGGTAAATCTGTAAGTGACATCATAGAACGAACCATATCTAAGAGAGTTCGATTCTGACGTTCGACACACCATTACTGCTGTGGTGTTCCCGGCGGTGTCAAGCTGAAAGTATTCCACATTTCCTTAAATGCTCGCCAAACTCGCAACTTAGATATTCACCTCCACGATCGAGCGTAGAAATTTAATCTTCTTGTTACGTTGATTCTCTACCTCACTTTGAAACTCCTTAAACTTCTCGAAAGTTTTGGACTTATGTTTCATGAAATAGATATACCCATATCTACTTAAGTCATCCGTGAAGGTAAGAACATAACGATAATCAACTGTGATGCTACACTCATTGGACCACACACATCGGTATGTATGATTTCCAATAAGTCCGTAGCTTCGCTCCATCATACCGAAAATGGAGTCTTAGTCATTTTACCCATCGACATGCCTCGCATCTTTCAAGTGATTCAAAATCAAGTGATTCAAGAAGTCCATCGAATGGAGTTTCTTCATACGTTTCACTCCAATGTGACCAAGGCAGCGGTGCCACATATAGGTCGAGTTATCGCTTGATTTCAATCGTTTAGCTTCAATGTTATTAATATGTGTATTTCTACTATCGATATTCAACATGAATAGACCATCTATCAAAGGTGCATGTCGTAAAACATATTACTCATATAAATCGAACAACCATTATTCTCGGATTTAAACAAGTAACTCTCGCAATAAACAAGATCCGATATAATGTTCATGCTTAACGCAGCACCAAATAACAATTATTTAAGTATAAAACTAATCCCGATGGTAGATGAAGAGGTAGCGTGTCGACCGCGATCACATCAACCTTTGATCCGCTTCCTCGCGCATCGTCACCTCGTTCTTCACTAGCTTCCGTTTATTCGCAGCTCCTGTTTGAGTTACAAATATGAGCAAGACCGTATCAAATACCCAGCACTACTACGAGTACTAGTGAGATACATCAATAACATGTATATCAGATATACCTTTCTTCTTGATGTTGCCGTTCTTCAAATCCGCCAAGTACCTTGGGCAATTCCGCTTCGATGACCTTCTCCTTGCGGTAAAAGCACTCGGTTTCAGGCTTAGGTCCAGCCTTGGTCTTCTTCGTCGTGGTAACTTTCTTACCACCCTTCTTGAAGTGTCCCTTTGCTTAGACTTGCCTTTCTTGAATTTGGTGGTCTTATTGACCATCAACACTTGGTGCTCTTTCTTGATCTCCACTTCAGATTTTAACATAGCAAATAGTTCGCAACTCTTTGTTCATGTTACGCATGTTGTAGTTCATCACAAAGTTCTTGTAACTTGGTGGTAGTGATTGGAGGATGGTAAACTCCCAAAGTATTAGGAATCACTATACCCAAACTTTGAAGTTTATTTGCGTGCGGACATCTTAAGCACATGCTCAGCAGAGCTACCCTCTTCCATCTTGCGTTAAAGAACTTTTGAAGCTTCATAACTTTCAATTGCCGCATGAGTCTCAAAGATTAATTTGAGATCCTCGACAATATCATATGGATCGACTCTTCAAACCTTTTACGAAGCTCGATTCTAAACCATACAAGATAGCACACCGAACTATGGAGTACTGATTCTTCCGAAGCGAGGTAAACATTCTTTACTTCATCGGTAGCATCAATTCGCAGTGGGTCACCTAGCGGTGCATCTAGCACATAGGTCAAATTACCAATGTGAGGACAATCCTCAAATTGCGGAACCAATCCATGAGTTGCTTCCATTGTTTTTCAACTTTTCTTTCTCTAGGAAGCATTAAAATTGATGGTAGGCTGCCATTGATCTACAACATATTTGCAATAGTTTAGACTAAGTTTATGACAAATTGAGTTCAAATTAATTAATGAAATTAAACTAGGTGAACTCCACTCAAAACAACATCCCTCACATTGTTTTAGTGATCACACGAACCAAATCCACTACATCAACACCGATCATCACGAGAGCTGATATAGTTTTAATGGCGAACAATCATCATGTTCATCATATCTACTATATGATTCATGCTTTGCCTTTCGGCGATCCGTGTTCCTGAGGCCATGTCTGTACATGCTAGGCTCGTCAAGATCAAACCTTAGCTACCGCATAAGCAAATCTGGCTTGCTTACGTTGTATTCACCCGCGGAATCAAAGACACCCGATCATCACGTGGTGTTTCGAAGCAGCAAGCTTTGGCAACGGTGCATACTAAGGGTGAACACTTTAGAACTTGAAATTTATGTGCATGAGTGATCATCTTATAATGCTACCGTCGTCTACTAAGCAATACAAGATGCATAAAGGATTAACATCACATGCAATTCATAATATGTGATATGATATGGCCTTTCTTCTTTGTGCTTCCGATCTCCATCTTCAAGCACGAATATGATCTCCATCATCACCGGCATAGCATCAAGGTCATTGACGCTTCTTCATGGTTGTCGTCCACCAGCTTCAACTATTACAACTATTTTGAATAGACACGCAGTCTTAACAGGAATTAAAGACAACCATATGGCTCTGCGGTTGCCAACTTACAATAAGGAACATTGCATACATCAAATATAATCACAATCATGGCCATATCACATCATTTGCACACCTGCAAAACAAAGTTAGGCGCTTCTACTTTCTTTGCATATTTTACGTGGTTTGGGGCTTTCCATAAGTGTCGTTCAAACTTACGAACAAGAACCACAACAATGATACTAGCATTGTTGAACACCCGTAGTAAATAGGATCTTTAATATGATAGGAGAAGCAGGCACCATAAAGCCACTTATGCAAAGCGAGTTGCATGTCAAGCGTGGAGCAAGTCTCATGAACGATGTCATGTAAGGTTAGCCGCTTCATCCCAACATACCAAGATGCAAAGTACACAAAAAGCAATCTACAATAAAGCATCAACGCCCACAATGACCATTGTGTTCTACTCGTCTGTGAGATCTACATATAGACAGACACGGCTCGATACCCTTTGTAGGGGTTTCAGAGCATGGAAAACAAAAATTTTCTATCGCATACAAACAAACAAGCCAAGATCTATCTACTAGATTGCAGCAGTCGATGGAATAACTCACCCTCTAAGATTCCAAATTGTTTAACGTGAGCAGATTCTCGTGGGTGATTTAGTCGTACTCTTTCCGATCTCAAGATCGCGTAGACGATCCTTCCGGCTGCGTTCATGGCGCTCCATGATCGGTCCTGCGTTCGATTTTCGACGAAGACCTTCCTCTCCCTTGTTCAGCGACGCGGAGGTTGTAGCACTCTCCTCGCGATTCCGGCAGACTGGCGTGATGGTAGGAGGTAGAGGAAATCCCTTGAGGGGCCTTAAGCAGTGCGATATGGTGGAGCTTATGAGAGAGGCTATTAGTGGTCTAGTAATTAGACACACCAATTAGAAGGCTCTAAACCAATTAGAAGGCTCTAAACCGAATAGCTCTAAACCGGGGTCTAGATCTAGGGTTTAGTTTAGAGGATAGGAAACTTGTGTGTCTAGGAGGGGAGCCCTGCCCCTCCTTATATAGGTTGGAGGGCTGGCCGGCCAAGGGGAGGAGTTCCTCCCCAACTCGGCCTAGGGAGGTGCGCCGGCCAAGGGGAGGAACCCTCCTCCAACTCGGCCTCCACCTCTCCTCCTCTTTTCCCACTTCCCAAAACTGTCGTTTGACTTTAAAACTAGCCGTGTGACATTAAAATTTAGGATTTAAATAAATCCTTTATTTGGGACAGAAAGAATACTTAGTACATGATGCAATCATTCCAATATGTAATGACACACTCATGTACCCTTCCCCCTTCGGAGTGCCGGACATTCCGGGACCTTCTAGAATGTTCCCGATGAAAACACCGGAACCATTCCCCAACTCCGAAACGGAACTTTCCTTATATGAATCTTATTCTCCGGACCATTCCGGATCACCTCGTGATATCCCGGATCCCATCCGAGACTCCGAACAACATTCGGTCTCTTTCTCATAATACCATAACTACTCAAACAACGTCGAATCCTTAAGTGTGTCTCCCTACGGTTCGTGAATTATGCGGACATGATCGAGACACTTCTCCGAGCAATAACCAATAGAGGAATCTGGAAATTCATATGGCTCCCACATATTTCTACGATTACTTTGCGATCGAATGAACCACTTACATACGATACCAATTTCCCTTTGTCTCACGATATGTTACTTATCCGAGGTTATGATCGTCGGTATCTCTGCATACCTAGTTCATCCTCGTTTGATAAGTACTCTTTTCTCGTTCCGTGATATGTGATCCCTTGTGACCAAGTCACATGCTTGCAAGCTAATTGGATGACATTTCGAGAGGGCCCAGAGAATATCTATCCGTCATGTGGATGGACAAATCCACTCTTGATCCATGTGTTTCAACCAATACTTTCCGAACACTCAATGCCACCTTTATAGCCACCCTGTTACGGTGTGGTGTTTGATGACATCAAAGCATCCATCCAGTAAAGGTGATATGCATGATCTCATGGTCGAAGGAATTAGGTTACTATGTATCAGAAAGCATATAGCAATTGAACTATTGAAATGACTTGATCTTTATGCTATGCTTGTCTATAGGAGTATGTCCACCATATCATTCTCCTAACGATATGATCTTGTTGTTGATAACATCTCAATGTTCATGACAAAGAAACCACATCATCAATCAACCAACAAGCTAGTGAAGTATAGAGGCTATACTAGGGACTTCAAATTAAGTTTACAAAACACACAAGTATTAATGGTTTCCTTGTTAATACTATTATAGCATGAATGTAAACATTTATCATAAACACAAAGATATATAATAATAACTACATTTATTATTACCTCTAGGGCATATCTCCAACAAAAAGAACACACATGCAATGACTCTAATGGATCCATGCGGTTTAGGAAAAGCACACACATGCAATGTCAACAGTGGATCCATCTGGTTTAGGAAAAGAACACACATGCAATGACTCTAGTTGATCAATGTGGTTTAGGAAAAGAACACACATTCATGTCACCAGTGGATCAATGTGGTTTAGCAAAAGGACACACATGCAATGACTCCAGTGGATTCATGTGGTTTAGGAAAAGAACACACATGCAAATGTCACCAGTGGATCCATGTGGTTCACGAAAAGAACACACGTGCAATGTTACTAGTGGATCAATGTGCTTTAATAAAAGAACATCCATGCAATGCTAATAGTGGATCAATGTGGTTTAGGAAAAGAACACACATGCAATATCTCTAGTAGATCCATGTGGTTCAGGAAAAGAACACACATCCAAGACTCCAGTGGATCCATGTGGTTTAGGAAAAAGAACTCACATGCAATGTCACAAGTGGATCCATGTGGTTTAGGAAAAGAACACATATGCAATGTCACCAGTGGTTCCATGTGGTTTAGGAAAAGAACACACATGCAAATCTAACCAGTGGATCCATGTGGTTTAGGAAAATAACACACGTGCAATGTATCTAGTGGATCCATGTGGTTTAGGAAAAGAACACACATGCACATGTCTCTAGTGGATCCATGTGGTTTAGGAAAAGAACACACATACAAATGTCACCAGTGGATCAATGTGGTTTAGGAAAACAACAGACATAAAATGAATCCACTTGATCCATTTTGTTTAGGAAAAGAACTCACATGCAAATGTCACCAGTGGATCCATGCTGTTAAGGAAAAGAACACACATGCAATGTCACTAGTGGATCAATGTGGTTTAGGAAAAGAACACACATGCAATGTCACCAGTGGATCAATGTGGTTTAGAGAAAGAACACACATGCAATTACACCAGTGGATCCATGTGGTTCAGGAAAAGAACACACATGCAATGTATCCAGTATATCAATGTCGTTTTAGGAAAAGAACACACATGCAATGTCAGTAGTGGATCAATGTGGTTTAGGAAAAGAACACACATGCAATGACTCCAGTGGATCCATGTGGTTTAGGAAAAGAACACACATGCAATGTCACCAGTGGATCCATCTGGTTTTGGAAAAGAACACACATGCATTGTCACAAGTGGATCTATGTGGTTTAGGAAAAGAACACGCATGCAAATCTCAAAGTGGATCAATGTGGTTCAGCAAAATAACACACATGTAATGACTCCAGTGGATCCATGTGGTTTAGGAAAAGAACACACATACAAATGTCACCAGTGGATCAATGTGGTTTAGGAAAAGAACACACAAGCAATGACTCCACTTGATCCATGTGTTTCAGGAAAAGAACACGCATGCAAATGTCACTAGTGGATCCATGTGGTTCAGGAAAAAAACACACATGCAATGTCACTAGTGGACCAATGTAGTTTAGGAAAAGAACACACATGCAAATGTCACTAGTGTCTCCATGTGGTTCAGTTAAAGAACACACATGCAATGTCACTAGTGGATCAATGTGGTTTAGGAAAAGAACACACATGCAATGTCACTAGTGGATCAATGTGGTTTAAGAAAAGAACACACATGAAAATGTCACAAGTGGATCAATGTGATTTAGGAGAAAAACACACATGCAATTACTCCAGTGGATCCATGTGGTTTAGGAAAATAACACACATGCAAATGCCTCTAGTGGATCCATGTGGTTTAGGAAAAGAACACACATGCAATGACTCTAGTGCATCAATGTGGTTTAGGAAAAGAACACACATGCAAATGTCACTAGTGGATCAATGTGGTTTAAGAAAAGAACACACATGAAAATGTCACAAGTGGATCAATGTGATTTAGGAGAAGAACACACATGCAATGACTCCAGTGGATCCATGTGGTTTAGTAAAATAACACACATGCAAATGCCTCTAGTGGATCCATGTGGTTTAGGAAAAGAACACACATGCAAGGACCCTAGTGGATCAATGTGGTTTAGGAAAAGAACACACATGCAAATGTCACTAGTGGATCAATGTGGTTTAGTAAAAGAACACACATGCAATGACTCTAGTGGATTCATGTGGTTTAGCAAAAGAACACACATGCAAATGTCACCAGTGGATCCATGTCGTTCACGAAAATAACACACGTAATGTCAGTATTTGATCAATGTGCTTTAGGAAAATAACAACCATGCAATGTCACTAGTGGATCAATATGGTTTAGGAAAAGAACACACATGCAATGTCTCTAGTGAATTCATGTGGTTCAGGAAAAGAACAAACATGCAATGACTCCGGTGGATAAATGTGGTTTAGGAAAAGAACTCACATGCAATGTAACCTGTGGATCCATGTGATTTAGGAAAAGAACATATATGCAATGTCACTAGTTGATCCATGTGGTTTAGGAAAAGAACACACATGCAAATCTAACTAGTGGATCCATGTGCTTTAGGAAAAGGACACACATGCAATGTCTCTAGTGGATCTATATTGTTAAGGAAAAGAACACACATGCAATGACTCCAGTGGATCCATGTGGTTCAGGAAAAGAACACACATGCAAATGCCTCTAGTTGATCCATGTGGTTTAGGAAAAGAACACACATGCAATGACTCTAGTGGATCAATGTGGTTTAGGAAAAGAACACAGATGCTATGTCACCATTGGATCAATGTGGTTTAGGAAAAGAACATGCATGCAATGACCCTAGTGGATCCATGTGGTTTAGGAAAAGAACACACATGCAATGACTCTAGTGGATCCATGTTGTTTAGGAAAAGAACACATGCAATGTCTCTAGTGCATCCATGTGGTTCAGGAAAAGAACACACATGCAATGACTCCAGTGGATCCATGTGGTTTAGGAAAATAACTCACATGCAATGTCACCAGTGGATCCATGTTGTTTACGAAAAGAACACATATGCAATGTCACCAGTGGATCCATGTGGTTTTGGAAAAGAACACACATGCAATGTCACAAGTGGATCTATGAGGTTTAGGAAAAGAACACACATGCAAATGTCACCAGTAGATCAATGTGGTTTAGCAAAAGAACAAACATGTAATTAATCCAGTGGATCCATGTGGTTTAGGAAAAAACACATGCAAATTTCACCAGTGGATCCATGTAGTTCAGGAAAAGAACACACATGCAATGACTCCAGTGGATCCATGTGGTTCAGGAAAAGAACACACATGCAATGTCACTAGTGGATCAATGTGGTTTTAGGAAAAGAACACATATGCAATGTCACTAGTGGATCAATGTGGTTTAGTAAAATAACACACATGTAATGACTCTAGTGGATCCATGTGGTTTAGGAAAAGAACACACATGCAATGTCACCAGTGGATCTATCTGGTTTAGGAAAAGAACACACAAGCAATGTCTCTAGTGGATCCATGTGGTTTAGGAAAAGAACACACATGCAAATGTCACCAGTGGATCAATGTGGTTTAGGAAAAGAACACACATACAAATGTCACCAGTGGATCGATGTGGTTTAGGCAAAGAACACACAAGTAATGACTCCACTTGATCCATGTGGTTTAGGAAAAGAACACACATGCAAATGTTACTAGTGGATCCATGTGGTTCAGGAAAAGAACACACATGCAATGTCACTAGTGGATCAGTGTGGTTTAGGAAAAGAACACACATGCATTGTCACTAGTGGATCAATGTGGTTTAAGAAAAGAACACACATGAAAATGTCACAAGTAGATCAATGTGGTTCAGGAGAAGAACACACATGCAATGACTCTAGTGGATCCATGTGGTTCAGGAAAAGAACACACATGCAAATGCCTCTAGTCGATCCATGTGGTTTTGGAAAACAACACACATGCAATGACTCTAGTGGATCAATGTGGTTTAGGAAAAGAACAGAGATGCTATGTCACCATTGGATCAATGTGGTTTTAGGAAAAGAACACATATGGAATGTCACTAGTGGATCAATGTGGTTTAGTAAAATAACACACATGCAATGACTCTAGTGGATCCATGTGGTTTAGGAAAAGAACACACATGCAATATCACCAGTGGATCTATCTGGTTTAGGAAAAGAACACACAAGCAATGTCTCTAGTTGATCCATGTGGTTTAGGAAAATAACAACATGAAAATGTCACCAGTGGATCAATGTGGTTTAGGAAAAGAACACACATACAAATGTCACCAATGGATCAATGTGGTTTAGGAAAAGAACACACAGACAAATATCACCAATGGATCCATGTGGTTCAGGAAAAGAACACACATGCAATGTCACTAGTGGATCAATGTGGTTTAGGAAAAGAACACACATGCAATGTCACTAGTGGATCAATGTGGTTTCAGAAAAAAAACACATGAAAATATCACAAGTAGATCAATGTGGTTCAGGAGAAGAACACACATGCAATGACTCCAGTGGATCCATGTGGTTCAGGAAAAGAACACACATGCAAATGCCTCTAGTTGATCCATGTGGTTTAGGAAAACAACACACATGTAATGAATCTAGTGGATCAATGTGGTTTAGGAAAAGAACACAGATGCTATGTCACCATTGGATCAATATGGTTTAGGAAAAGAACATGCATGCAATGACCCTAGTGGATCCATGTGGTTTAGGAAAAGAACACACATGCAATGACTCTAGTGGATCCATGTTGTTTAGGAAAAGAACACACATGCAATGTCTCTAGTGGATCCATGTGGTTCAGGAAAAGAACACACATGCAATGACTCCAGTGGATCCATGTGGTTTAGGAAAATAACTCATATGCAATGTCACCAGTGGATCCATGTGGTTTACGAAAAGAACACATATGCAATGTCACCAGTGGATCCATGTGGTTTAGGAAAAGAACACACATGTAAATCTAACCAGTGGATCCATGTGGTTTAGGAAAAGAACACACATGCAAATGTCTCTAGTGGATCCATGTGGTTTAGGAAAAGAACACGCATACAAATGTTACTAATGGATCAATGTGGTTTAGGAAAAGACACACATGCAATGAATCCACTGAATCCATGTGGTTTAGGAAAAGAACACACATGCAAAGGTCACCAGTGGATCCATGTGGTTCAAGAAAAGAACACACATGAAATGTCACTAGTGGATCAATGTGGTTTAGGAAAAGAACACACATGCAATGTCACTAGTGGATCGATGTGGTTTAGGAAAAGAACACACATGCAATGATTCTAGTGGATCCATGTCGTTCAGGAAAAGAACTCGCATGCAATGTCTCCAGTGGATCAATGTTGTGATGAGGACATCTCTACCATTCTTCCATTATTCAATGAAGATGATGATGCAAGAATTCAAGACACTAATGAAATTAGAATTGGACCTATTACAAGAGCTAGAGCCAAGTTGTTAAAACAACAGGTGAATTACTTCTTAGTTGGTTCTGAAATTATATCTAATTAGAATTTTATACTGCCTAAATCTTTGCATCTATGTTTGATCAGGTATGAGGAAGGACAAGGAGCTGAGGAAGAATTAATAAAAGCTACAGCATAGGAAGAAGACGAGGATCTCTACCGTGGCAGGATTTTGTCTGTTTCCCTACCACGGCAGGAAATTGGCGTCAGGGGAGGAGAGGGAGGCGTGTGCCAAATGGAGAGACGGAAGGGGGTGGGTTACGCTTAGTTGGTGCACCCGCGCGTGTGGCCTGTGTGCCGATTCGTCCGAGCCCTATGGGGTCGGTCTGTATCCGACTTGGACCCACTTGTGTCGAGTCTTAGATGTGTGCGGCTGGGACTCTCTTATAGCCAGCCGTCACCCCCTCGTTTATTTTTCAGACATGTTTTAGACTAAGAACCCTAGATCGTATTGCTAGAAGCATCCCTCTTGAATCCTTCGATATTGTGATTGTGTTTCGCTAACAATATCAAATTGGCTCTAATTAAGTGTTATCTGTCGTTCCACTGGGAATTGGTAGATTGCAAACCGTTCGTGATCCGGGATCATGTGCGCAAGTGTGTGGTGTTGCGAATATCCATAGGGACGAAGATCTGTTGCATTGGCAACGGGGGAGCAGCCGAGAGATAGTTCGTCAGCGTCTCACAAGTTATCTCCATCATCATCGCCATCATCTACGGCGCTCACTGAGAAGATCGGGCCACCCCTTATCATTTTGGTATCAGATTTCTAGCGTTTACTCGGTGAGCAATTCATAATCCATCCATAGTTTAGTTTCGATTTGTTTCATATACCAGAAAAAGGCCCACAAAAAGAGTCATAATTTCTACCTGAGATCTAGATCGCCACGGTACTCTAGTTCTTGTGCTGGTCGTGTTCTTCGTTTTGTGTCCTTTTTTCTCGTTTTTAGTAGTACTTGTGTAGGTTTTCCAATCCGAGTTCCTGTCGTACGTGTCAGTTTGGTCGGAGTGCAGATTGGTTTGGACTGCAGATCGCCGAGTGTGCTTGGGCCATCCCTACCGCGCACCACACAGCTCCTGTCGCACGCCCGCCAAAGCTCTGCCGCGCTGTTGCCAAGTCGTTGCCGCGGTAGCAAATCGCTGCAGTTTTCTCTGCCGCGCCCCTGCCGCGACGCGCTTTCAGGCTGTTTCTCTGCCACGCCCTGCCACACCTTGTGCCGCGCCACGTTTTTCGGTCAGTTTTTCTGCCGCGGCATAACCCTGCCGCTTCATCCTGCCGCGGCATAGTTTTAGTCGGTTTCTCTGCCCTGGGTTGTTGCGTCAGCTGTCGAGTGTCTTTTTTTTGGCGTCCACATAGCGTACCTTTTGTGAACTTTAGTAAGCCTTTTGTCGTGTCTAGCACTATCCTACGAGACTAGTTGTTCCTTTGCTCTATGGGCTGCTCAGTAGGTTGTTGGTGCTCTATGTATTTGTTCCTGTCGTGCCTCTATTTACTTACGTGTTTGTGGCTTGCAAGAAAATATTCAAAAAAACAAGAAAAAGAAAAGAAACAAAAATATAGAAAAGAGATATAAAAAGAGTGGAAACGAAACCACAAGAGAGAAAAGTTTACTATCAGGCTTGAGTTTTGCTATCTTGTGCACATCCTGGCAGTGTTGTTCTTTTGGTTTGCACCTGTATATTGAGCAATCTTGTGCATGTATACACTGAGCTTTGTGCTAGCGTCTCTTCTTGTGCATTGCAACACGAGCGTTACTCCGACATACATTCTTTTGTGCTCTTATTTATAGTTGCTTTGCCCCATTTATCTCCACTATGTGTGTTTCCGTGGGTCTTGTGTCATATGTCCAACACTAGGATTTGGTACTTTGGCGTGTCGGTATCCTCACCTAGAATCCCACCATATACCCTAGTTATCGTGTGATAGTTTTCCCCTCGATATTCGCATCATCACATCCGCGCACGTGTTTCTGATCATCAATTTGTAAGCTTTGCGAATTCACGGAACGGTAAGATTTCCTTTCTTTGAGTTGCTTAGTGACCTTAAGCTCCACCATACACAGATTTTGTTTTGTGCAGTAACATACTAATCATGTCTGCTGGTGATGACTTTGATGTGATGCAGAAAAAGGACGCTAATACCCTAGCTTTGTGGAGTGATTTTGAAGGATTACGTGACCACTTGCAGGGTATGATTCAGCTGACAGCCGACGCCCTTGATGGAGAAGTTCAGGCGGTACAAACCAAGCTACAAGCGATAGATACAACAGTCAACACCATTCAAACACAAGTGACTGCTCTTCATACTTCGGTTGATATCTTGACTCAATCGATGGAGGCAATCCGCCTGTTGTTGCAGCGTAATGAAGGGCAACACCGTGAGCAGCAGTTTGATGATGCTAGTATTGGTGATAATGGAGAGAACGCAAACCCATTTGCATTTGGTCGCGGTGCTTATGCTTGTGGGTACCGTGGCCGTGGGAACATTCCTCCTGCGGCTCAGCGTGTTCCATTGTTTCCAGCTGCAGGGGCGATGCCACGCCCTGATGAGGGCCCAACCAGGCCGAAATTTTATATTCCCTAGTTCCATGGCAATGATGTTGAAGAATACCTAAACTGGGAGCTGAAATTGGAAAAGCTATGGAGTTTGCATGAGTACACTGAGTATAAGAAAGAGAAGTTGGCATCTTCTGAGTTTGAGGGCCTCGCTTTGATATGGTGGGATCATGTTTGCACTTCTCGTGCCGAGGATAGAGCTCCTCCTATTGCTACTTGGCGTGCTGTGAAGGAAGAGATGCAGCATCGTTTTGTTCCAGCCAATTATGTTCGTTCCCTATATGATAAGCTGACAAATTTGAAGCAAGGCCTGAAGACAGTGGATGAATATTTCTATGAGCTGGAGATGATAATGCAGCGTGCTAAACTTCGAGAGCTAGAAGACCAAACAATGCAGTGTTTCCTTGCTGGATTATCTTTCCAGATTCGGCGCATTATTCGACATCACCCTTATGCAGATATGTCTAATCTCTTGCATCAGTCTAGAGAGGCTGAAGCTACTATGGCCGAGGAGGCCAGATTTGCAGCATGTTCTCCATCGGCTAGGGGATGTTTTCCATCACGTTCTCCCTCTACTGGTCAGAATTCTGGTGGTGTTCGTGAGGCTAGTTCTGTTGGAGACCGTGTGAGTACCCCGGCGAAACCTGTTGCATCCAACAACAAGCCTACACCAGCTATGATTGGTTCGGGTTCCACTACTTCGATAGCCAGGAATAGGGATATGAGTTGTCACACATGTGGCAGCAAAGGACACTTCAAGCGTGATTGCCCCAATAAGAATACTATGATAGTTGATGCGTCTGGTGGATACGAGACTGGGGATGATGCTGATCCGTTTGATGTGGAGCATGATGAGGTTCCTGAGGATGTTTACTATTGTCATGCTTCCCCAAATACTGTGTTTGTGTGTTCTCAGTGAGTCTTGCAAGTTAGCCCAAGTCCAGTTGATCAAAGATGCAATTTATTTCAAACAAGGGCTGATGTGAGTGAAGGTAGAGCATGCAGAGTCATTATTGATGGCGGAAGTTGCAGAAATTTGGCTAGTAAAGAGCTTTGTACCAAGATGAAATTGAAATACTATCCACACCCCAGCCCATATTTTATTCAGTGGTTGAGTGATGTTGGTGAGATGAAAGTTAATCATATGGTACGTGTGGAGTTTCAGATTGGGGCCTACAAAGATGTGGTCGAATGTGACGTAGTTCCTATGACAGTTTGCCATCTTTTGTTGGGTCGTCCATGGCAATATGATCGTGATGTTCGTCACAATGGGAAAGCCAATACACATCAGTTTAATTGGCAAGGCAAGGATGTGATTCTAAGACCCATGTCTCCACAGGCAATTGTTAATCAGTATCGTCAGAAAACTGAAGTTAATCTTGAGCATGAGCATGCGAGAACACAATGACAAGACCCTGCTTTGACAGTGCATGATCACACTTCTTCTGCCGTGGCACATTTTACAGCATGTTTTGCTATCATGGCACAACTTTCTAGCTATTTTGCTACCACGGCAGAGCGCACCGATCAGTTCTCTGCCATGGCAGAAATTGATGTCGTTTCTCTACCGTGGCACGGCAGTATGGTCCAGACCCCTGCCGTGGCACAAAAACAGTCCAGTTTTCTGCCGCGGCACAGCAGTGCGGCCCAGCTTCCTGCCATGGCATAGAAACAGCACAGTTTTCTACCGCGGCACAGAAACGAACAATTTTCTGTCGCGCCACAAGCCACGGACAGTTTGCCTGCTGTACCAGTTCTTTCTGCATATCCTGATGGTGGGAGTGATTCTTTCATACTAATGGCAACAATGGAAGATTTGAGAGAATTTGGGGATGATCTCTCTGCTGTTCCACTGGTGTTGGTCTACAAGGGTGAAATTTTGGTTTCTAACGACATGACCCCTCTCTCTATTGGTGTTTCTACTATTTTGCAGGAATTCAGTGATGTGTTTCCAGAAGAAGTACCTGATGGTTTGCCACCATTACACGGTATTGAGCATCAAATTGATTTGATTCCTAGAGCATTGTTGCCTAATCGTAAACCTTACCGAACAAACCCCAAAGAAACTAAAGAGATTCAGAAATAAGTACAAGCACTTCTTGATAAAGGGTATATTTGTGTGAGCCTTAGTCCTTGTGATGTTCCTGTTATTTTAGTACCTATAAAGATGGTGCATGGCGCATGTGCGTAGATTGTAGAGCTATTAATAACAAGACTATTCGATATGTCATCATATTCCCTGTTTAGAGGATATGTTAGATGAATTGAGTGGTGCTGTTGTTTTCTCTAAAATTGATTTGCATAGTGGTTATCATCAGATTAGGATGAAGGAAGGGGATGAGTGGAAAACTGCCTTTAAAATGAAATTTGGTTTATATGATTGGTTAGTGATGCCCTTTGGTTTAACTAATGCACCTAGTACGTTCGTGAGAATAATGAACCATGTTTTGAGAAATTTTATAGGCAAATTTGTGGTTGTGTATTTTGATGATATATTAATTTACATCCGCAATGAAACAAAACATATTGATCATATTCGACAAGTTTTGCTTGTGCTACGTGATGCTAAATTGTATGGTAATCTTGAGAAGTGCACTTTTTGCAAAGACAATGTCATCTTTCTAGGATACGTTGTTTCTAAGAATGGAGTTGAGGTAGATATTTCTAAAATTGTAGCAATACAAAATTGGCCTACTCCAATGAACGTTAGTCAAGTTAGAACTTTTCATGGGCTTGCTGGTTTCCATAGACGATTTGTGAAGGATTTTAGTACTATTGCTACACCTTTGAATGAATTAACTAAGAAAGGTGTTGAATTTGTTTGGGGACCAGCCCAAGGTAATGCTTTTGATGAATTAAAAAAATTGCTTACTTCTGCACCATTGCTTGCACTACCTGATTTTCATAAGCAATTTGATATTGAGTGTGATGCTAGTGGCATCGGTATTGGTGGTGTGTTGATGCAAGAGGGGCGGCCTATAGCTTATTTTTCTGAGAAACTTAGTGGTGCTCGTTTGAACTATCCTATTTATGATAAGGAATTATATGCTCTTGTGCGTGTACTTGAGGTTTGGCAACATTACTTGTGGCCAAAAGAGTTCATTATACATTCTGATCATGAAGCTTTGAAATATTTGAAAGCACAATCAAACTTGCATAGGCGCCTAGCAAAGTGGGTTGAATTTATTGAGTCTTTTCTATATATTATTAAACATAAGAAGGGAAAACACAATATTGTAGTTGATGCTCTCTCTAGGAAAAGTATGTTGCTAACACAATTGGATGTGAGAGTTCTTGGTTTGGAGAGTTTGTGTGACTTATATGCTACTGATCATGATTGTGCTGCTCCATATAAGTTTTGTGTTAATGGGAAAGCTTGGGAAAAATATCATATGCATGATGG
This sequence comes from Avena insularis, assembly GCA_023614405.1. Taxonomy (NCBI): domain Eukaryota; kingdom Viridiplantae; phylum Streptophyta; class Magnoliopsida; order Poales; family Poaceae; genus Avena; species Avena insularis. The sequence continues at coordinate 279,126,762 of CM042688.1, forward strand.
GTACTTGTCTCGAGCTAACAAACTGTGTGTTCCCGAGTCGTCTATGCGTTTGCTCTTATTACAGGAATCACATGCTGGTGGATTGATGGGCCACTTAGGGCGTGAGAAAACACTACTCATGCTCGCTGATCATTTTTATTGGCCTAGGATGAGGCGTGATGTGGACAGATTTGTCAAACATTGCATTACTTGCAACACTTCCAATTCGAAGTTGAAGCCTCATGGTTTGTATACTCCACTACCTGCACCTACTACTCCATGGGAAGATATTAGCATGGATTTTGTATTAGGATTGCCTAGAACTAGGAGAGGACATGATTCTATATTTGTGGTAGTGGATCATTTTTCTAAGATTGCACATTTTATTGCCTGCCACAAGAGCGACGATGCGTCGCATGTTGCTAATCTGTTTTTCAAGGACATTGTGCGCTTACATAGAGTACCAAGGACAATTGATTCTGACCGTGATGTGGAGTTTATCAGCTATTTTTGGAAGACGCTTTGGGGTAAACTGGGAACAAAATTATCATCCAGCACTACTTGTCATCCCCACACTGATGGACAGACAGAGGTGGTGAATCGCACATTATCACAGTTGTGCGATCTATGATCAAGAAGAATCTGCATGTTTGGGAGGATTGCTTGCCCCATGTCGAGTTTGCATATAACAGGGTTGTGCACTCTACCACGCAGTTGTGTCCTTTTGAGGTGGTGTATGGTTTCAAACCCATCACACCACTCGATTTGTTGCCTCTTCCTATTCAAGAAAGAGAAAATATGGAGGCTACCAAGAGGGAAGATTTTGTGAAGAAGATACACGCCAAGACAAAAGAAGCTATTGAGAAGAAGGGTAAGGACAATGCTAGCCGTGTCAATAAGAAGCGCAAGGAGGTGCTATTTCAGCCAGGGGACATGGTTTGGGTTCATTTTTGCAAGGACAGATTTCCAAAGAAGCGTAAGTCCAAGCTACTTCCTCAGGGTGCTGGTCCTTACAAGGTTCTTGCCAAGATAAATGACAATGCCTACAAGATAGATTTACCTATTGAGGCGTTTGGTGTCAGTAATTCATTCAATATGTCCAGTTTGACACCCTGTGAAGAAGAAGATATTGACGCATGAGGGTCGATGCCTTTTGAAGGGGGAGGATGATGAGGACATCTCTACCATTCTTCCATTATTCAATGAAGATGATGATGCAAGGATTCAAGACACTCATGAAATCATAATTGGACCTATTACAAGAGCTAGAGCCAAGTTGTTAAAGAAACAGGTGAATTCCTCTTAGTTGGTTCTGAAATATTAACTAATGAGAATTTTATACTACCTAAATCTTTGCATCTATGTTTGATCATGTATGAGGAAGGCCAAGGAGCTGAGGAAGAAGTAATCAAGCTGCAGCAGTGGAAAGAAGATGAGGATCTCTTCCACGGCAGGACTTTGTCCGATTCCCTGCCGCAGCAGGAGATTGGCGCCAGGGGAGGAGAGGGAGGCGTGCGCCAAAGGGAGAGCCAGAAGGGGGCGAGCTGCGCTTAGCTGGTGCACCCGCGCGTGTGGCCTGTGTGCCGGTTCGGCCGAGCCTATGGGTCCGGTCTGTATCCGACTTGGACCCACTTGGGTCGAGTCTTAGATGTGTGTGGCTGAGACTCTCTTATAGCCAGCTACCACCCCTCTTTTATTTTTCAGACTTGTTTTAGACTAAGAACCCTAGATCAGATTGCTACAACCATCCCTCTTGAATCCTCTGATATTGTGATTGTGTTTCGCTAGAAAATATCAAATTGAATCTAATTAAGTGTTATTTGTCGTTCCACTGGGAATTGGTAGATTGCAAACCGTTTGTGATCCAGGATCACGTGCGCAAGTGTGTGGTGCTGCGAATATCCATATGGCCGAAGATCTGTTGCATTGACAACGGGGGAGCAGCCGAAAGATAGTTCGTTAGCGTCTCACAAGTTATCTCCATCATCATCGCCATCATCTACGTCGCTCATTGAGAAGATCGGGCCAGCCCTTATCATGTCATTTTAGGAAAAGAACACACATGCAATGTCACTAGTTGATCGATGTGGTTTAGGAAAAGAACACACACGCAATGACTCAAGTGGATCCATGTGGTTTAGGAAAAGAACAAACATGCAATGTCACTAGCGGATCCATGTGGTTTTAGAAAAGAACACACATGCAATGTCCCAAGTGGATCCATGTGGTTTAGGAAAAGAACACACATGCCATGTCACCAGTGGATCCATGTGGTTTAGGAAAAGAAAACACATGCAATGTCACAAGTGGATCTATGTGGTTTAGGAAAAGAACACACATGCAATGTCTCTAGTTAATCCATGTGGTTTAGGAAAAGAACACGCATGCAAATGTCACTATTGAATCAATGTGGTTTAGTAAAAGAACACACATACAAATGTCACAAGTGGATCAATGTGGTTTAGGAAAAGAACGCACATGCAATGACTCTAGTGGATCAATGTGGTTTAGGAAAAGAACACACATGCAAATGTCACCAGTGGATCAATGTGGTTTAGGAAAAGAACACACATGCAATGGCTCTAATGGATCCATGCGGTTTAGGAAAAGCACACACATGCAATGTCAACAGTGGATCTATCTGGTTTAGGAAAAGAACACACATGCAATAACTCTAGTGGATCAATGTGGTTTAGGAAAAGAACACACAAGCAAATGTCACCAGTGGATCAATGTGGTTTAGCAAAAGAACACACATGCAATAACTGCAGTGGATTCATGTGGTTTAGGAAAAGAACACACATGCAAATGTCACCAGTGGATCCATGTGTTTCACGAAAAGAACACACATGCAATGACTCTAGTGGATCCATGTGGTTCAGGAAAAGAAGACGCATGCAATGTCTCGAGTGGATCAATGTCATTTTAGGAAAAGAACACACATGCAATATCTCTAGTGGATCCATGTGGTTCAGGAAAAGAACACACATGCAATGACTCTAGTGGATCCATGTGGTTTAGGAAAAGAACACAATGTAATGTCACCAGTGGATCCATGTGGTTTTGGAAAAGAACACACATGCAATGTCACCAGTGGATCAATGTGGTTTAGGAAAAGAACACACATGCAATGACTCTAGTGGATCCATGTGGTTCAGGAAAAGAACACACATGCAATGTCTCTAGTGGATCATTGTCGTTTTAGGAAAAGAACACACATGCAACGTCACTAGTTGATCGATTTGGTTTAGGAAAAGAACACACATGCAATAACTCTAATGAATCCATGCGGTTTAGGAAAAGCATACACATGCATGGTCAACTGTGGATCCATCTGGTTTAGGAAAAGAACACACATGCAATAACTCTAGTGGATCAATGTGGTTTAGGAAAAGAACACACATGCAGATGTCACTAGTGGATCAATGTGGTTTAGCAAAAGAACACACATTCATTGACTCTAGTGGATCCATGTGGTTCAGGAAAAGAAGGCACATTCAATGTCTCAAGTGGATAAATGTTGTTTTACGAAAAGAACACACATGCAATGTCTCTAGTGGATCCATGTGGTTTAGGAAAAGAACACACATGCAATGACTCCAATGGATCCATGTGGTTTAGGAAAAAGAACACACATGCAATGTCACCAGTGGATCCATGTGGTTTTGGAAAAGAACACACATGCAACATCACTAGTGGATCCATGTGGTTTAGGAAAAGAAAGCACATGCAATGTCACCAGTGGATCTATGTGGTTTAGGAAAAGAACACACATGCAAATGTCACAAGTGGATCTATGTGGTTTAGGAAAAGAACACACATGCAATGTCTCTAGTTGATCGATGTGGTTTAGGAAAAGAATGCACATGCAATGTCACTAGTGGATCCATGTGGTTTAGGAAAGAACGCACATGCAATGTCACCAGTGGATCCATGTGGTTTAGGAAAAGAACACACATGAAATGTCACAAGTGGATCTATGTGGTTTAGGAAAAGAAGACACATGCAATGTGTGAGACCAGGCACATGGCTTAATAGGATTGATAGAATACTCATACCAACAAGTTGCAACTTCTTTTCCGGAAGCTTATTCGAAAAGAACTCTAAGGTTAAGCGTGCTGGGCCTAGAGCAATTCTAGGATAGGTGACCGACCGGGAAGTGGGTAACCGGGTGCGCACGAGTGAGGACAAAGTGCGCAGAAAAGACTAGTGTTGGTCTGTGGGGCTAATCTAGATATCCTATTAAGCTGCCAGGAGTGACACCCCCCAGGCCCAGGAGTGGACGGGGTGTTACAAGTGGTAGCAGAGCCGACCCTTGCGATTACACGGGTGTGTGCGGGTTAGTTGCGGGACATGTGGAGCATGGCGCGTGTGGCCCGGAGTGGACACGGCATGGCACATGTGCAGACGCTTGACGCCAGCGTGCCAAGAGGGAACGTTCCTAGGGTGTGCTTGATCGATGAGGGCATCGATCTTCTAAAGGGTGGGTGTATGTGAGACCAGGCACATGCCTTAATAGGATTGATAGAATACTCATACCAACAAGTTGCAACTTCTTTTCCGGAAGCTTATTCGAAAAGAACTCTAAGGTTAAGCATGCTTGGCCTAGAGCAATTCTAGGATGGGTGACCGACCGGGAAGTGGGTAACCGGGTGCGCACGAGTGAGGAAAAACTGCCCAGAAAAGACTAGTGCTGGTCTGTGGGGCCAAACTAGGTATCCTATTAAGCTGCCAGGAGTGACACCCCCAGGCCCAGGAGTGGACGGGGTGTTACACAATGTATCTAGTTGATCGATGTGGTTTACGAAAAGAACACACATGCAAATGTCAGATCAATGTGGTTTAGGAAAAGAACACACATACAAATATCACCAGTGGATCAATGTGGTTTAGGAAAAGAACACACATGCAATGACTCTAGTGGATCAATGTGGTTTAGGAAAAGAACACACATGCAAATGTCACCAGTGGATCAATGTGGTTTAGGAAAAGAACACACATGCAATGACTCTAATGGATCCATGCGATTTAGGAAAAGCACATGCATGCAATGTCAACACTGGATCCATCTCGTTTAGGAAAGGAACGCACATGCAATGACTCTAGTGGATCAATGTGGTTTAGGAAAGGAACACACATGCGAATGTCACTAGTGGATCAATGTGGATTTGCCAAAGAACATTAATGCAATGACTCTAGCGGATTCATGTGGTTTAGGGAAAGAAAACACATGCAAATGTCACCAGTGGATCCATGTGGTTCACGAAAAGAACACACATGCAATGTCACTAGTGAATCGATGTGCATTAGGAAAATAACATCCATGCAATGTCATTAGTGGATCAATGTGGTTTAGGAAAAGAACACACATGCAATGTCTCTAGTGGATCCATGTGGTTCAGGAAAAGAACACACATGCAATGACTCCAGTGGATCCATGTGGTTTAGGAAAAGAACTCACGTGCAATGTCACTAGTGGATCCATCTGGTTTAGGAAAAAGAACACACATGCAATAACTCTAGTGGATCAATGTGGTTTAGGAAAAGAGCACACATGCAGATGTCACCAGTGGATCAATGTGGTTTACCAAAAGAACACACATGCATTGACTCTAGTGGATCCATGTGGTTCATGAAAAGAACACACATGCAATGTCTCCAGTGGATAAATGTTGTTTTAGGAAAAGAACACACATGCAATGTCTCTAGTGGATCCATGTGGTTCAGGAAAAGAACACACATGCAATGACTCTAATGGATCCATGTGGTTTTGGAAAAGAACACACATGCATTGTCACTAGTGGATCCATGCGGTTTTGGAAAAGAAAACACATGCAATGTCACTAGTGGATCCATGTGGTTTAGGAAAAGAACGCACATGCAATGTCACTAGTGGATCCATGTGGTTTCGGAAAAGAACACACATGAAATGTCACAAGTGGATCTATGTGGTTTAGGAAAAGAACACACATGCAATGTCTTTAGTTGATCGATGTGGTTTAGGAAAAGAACACACATGCAAATGTCACTAGTGGATCAATGTGGTTTAGGAAAAGAACACACATAGAAATGTCACAAGTGGATCAATGTGATTTAGGAAAAGAACACACATGCAATGACTCTAGTGGATCAATGTGGTTTAGGAAAATAACACACATGGAAATGTCACCAGTGGATCAATGTGGTTTAGGAAAAGAACACACATCCAATGACTCTAATGGATCCATGCGGTTTAGGAAAAGCACACGCATGCAATGTCAATAGTGGATCCATATGGTTTAGGAAAAGAACACACATGCAATGATTATTGGATCAATGTGGTTTAGGAAAGGAACACACATGCGAATGTCACTAGTGGATCAATGTGGATTAGCAAAAGAACACACATGCAATGACTCTAGTGGATTCATGTGGTTTAGGGAAAGAACACACATGCAAATGTCCCCAGTGGATCCATGTGGTGCACGAAAAGAACACACATGCAAAGTCACTAGTGGATCAATGTGCATTAGGAAAAAGAACATCCATGCAATGTCACTAGTGGATCAATGTGGTTTAGGAAAATCACACACATGCAATGTCTCTAGTGGATCCATGTGGTTCAGGAAAATAACACACGTGCAATGACTCTAGGGGATCCATGTGGTTTAGTAAAGGAACTCACATGCAATGTCACTAGTGGATGCATCTGGTTTAGGAAAAGAACACACATGCAATAACTCTAGTGGATTAATGTGGTTTAGGAAAAGAACACACATGCAGATGTCACCAGTGGATCAATGTGGTTTAGCAAAAGAACACACATGCATTGACTCCAGTGGATCCATGTGGTTCAGGAAAAGAACACACATGCAATGTCTCTAGTGGATAAATGTCGTTTTAGGAAAAGAACACGCATGCAATCTCTCTAGTGGATCCATGTGGTTCAGGAAAAGAACACACATGCAATGACTCCAATGGATCCATGTGATTTAGGAACAGAACACACATGCAATGTCACCAGTGGATCCATGTGGTTTTGGAAAAGAATACACATGCAATGTCACTAGTGGATCCATGTGGTTTAGGAAAAAAACGCACATGCAATGTCACTAGTGGATCCATGTTGTTTAGGAAAACAACACACATGAAATGTCACAAGTGGATCTATGTGGTTTAGGAAAAGAACACACATGCAATGTCTCTAGTTGATCTATGTGGTTTAGGAAAAGAACACACATGCAAATGTCACTAGTGGATCAATGTGGTTTAGGAAAAGAACACATATACAAATGTCACCAGTGGATCCATGTGGTTTAGGAAAAGAACACACATGCAATGTCGCTAGTGGATCAATGTGGTTGAGGAAAAGAACACGCATGTAATATCACCAGTGGATCAATGTGGTTTAGGGAAAGAAAACACATGCAATAACTCAAGTGGATCAATGTGGTTCAGGGAAACAACACACACGCAATGTCTCTAGTAGATCAATGTCGTTTTAGGAAAAGAACACACATGCAATGTCACCAGTGGATCGATGTGGTTTAGGAAAAGAACACACATGCAATGACTCTAGTGGATCCATGTGGTTTAGGATAAGAACACGCATGCAATTTCACGGGTGGATCCATGTGGTTTTGCAAAAGAACACACATGCAATGTCACAAGTCGATCTATGTGGTTTAGGAAAAGAACACACATGCATATGTCACGAGTGGATCAATGCGGTTTAGGAAAAGAACACACATGTAATGACTCTAGTGGATCCATGTGGTTTAGAAAAAGAATACACATGCAAAAGTCACTAGTGGAACCATGTGGTTAAGGAAAAGAACACACATGCAATGACTCGAGTGGATCCATGTGGTTCACGAAAAGAACACACATGCAATGTCAACCTTGGATCAATGTGGTTTTAGGAAAAGAACACATATGCAATGTCACTAGTGTATCAATGTGGTTTAGGAAAATAACACACATGCAGTGACTCTAGTGGATCCATGTGGTTTAGGAAAATAACACACATGCAATGTCACTAGTGGATCTATGTGGTTTAGAAAAAGAACACACGTGCAATGTCTCTTGTTGATCCATGTGATTTAGGAAAAGAACACACATGCAAATTTCACTAGTGGATCAATGTGGTTTAGGAAAGAACACATATATAAATGTCACTAGTGGATCAATGTGGTTTAGGAAAAGAATACACATGCATTGACTCTAGTGGATCCATGTGGTTCAGGAAAAGAACACACATGCAATATCTCTAGTGGATAAATGTCGTTTTAGGAAAAGAACACACATGCAATGTCTCTAGTGGATCCATGTGGCCTAAGAAATGAACACACATGCAATGTCACCATTGGATCCATGTGGTTTTGGAAAAGAACACACATGCAATGTCACTAGTGGATCCATGTGGTTTAGGAAAAGAACGCACATGCAATGTCACCAGTGGATCCATGTGGTTTAGGAAAAGAACACACATGAAATATCACCAGTGGATCTATGTGGTTTAGGAAAAGAAAACACATGCAAATGTCACTACTGGATCAACGTGGTTTAGGAAAAGAACACACATACAAATGTCACCAGTGGATCAATGTGGTTTAGGAAAAGAACACACATGCAATGACTCTAGTGGATCAATGTGGTTTTGGAAAAGAACACACATGCAATCTCTCTAGTGGATCCATGTGGTTCAGGAAAAGAACACACATCCAAGACTCCAGTGGATCCATGTGGTTTAGGAAAAAGAACTCACATGCAATGTCACAAGTGGATCCATGTGGTTTAGGAAAAGAACACATATGCAATGTCACCAGTGGATCAATGTGGTTTAGGAAAAGAACACGCATGCAATGTCAATAGTGGATCCATCTGGTTTAGGAAAAGAACGCACATGCAATGACTCTAGTGGATCAATGTGGTTTAGGAAAGGAACACACATGCGAATGTCACTAGTGGATCAATGTGGATTAGCCAAAGAACACAAATGCAATGACCCCAGTGGATTCATGTGGTTTAGGGAAAGAACACACATGCAAATGTCACCAGTGCATCCATGTGGTTCACGAAAAGAACACACATGCAATGTCACTAGTGGATCAATGTGCATTAGGAAAAGAACATCCATGCAATGTCATTAGTGGATCAATGTGGTTTAGGAAAAGAACACACATGCAATGTCTCTAGTGGATCCATGTGGTTCAGGAAAAGAACACACATGCAATGACTCCAGTGGATCCATGTGGTTTAGGAAAAGAGCTCACATGCAATGTCACTAGTGGATCCATCTGGTTTAGGAAAAAGAACACACATGCAATAACTCTAGTGGATTAATGTGGTTTAGGAAAAGAGCACACATGCAGATGTCACCAGTCGATCAATGTGGTTTAGCAAAAGAACACACATGCATTGACTCCAGTGGATCCATGTGGTTCATGAAAAGAACACACATGCAATGTCTCTAGTGCATAAATGTTGTTTTAGGAAAAGAACACACATGCAATGTCTCTAGTGGATCCATGTGGTTCAGGAAAAGAACACACATGCAATGACTCGAATGGATCCATGTTGTTTAGGAAAAGAACATACATGCAATGTCACCAGTGGATCCATGTGGTTTTGGAAAAGAACACACATGCAATGTCACTAGTGGATCCATGTGGTTTAGGAAAAGAACGCACATGCAATGTCACCAGTCGATCCATGTGGTTTAGGAAAAGAACACACATGAAATGTCACAAGTGGATCTATGTGGTTTAGGAAAAGAACACACATGCATTGTCTCTAGTTGATCGATGTGGTTTAGGAAAAGAACACACATGCAAATGTCACTAGTGGATCAATGTGGTTTAGGAAAAGAACAGATATAGAAATGTCACAACTGGATTAATGTGATTTAGGAAAGGAACACACATGCAATGACTCTAGTGGATCAATGTGGTTTAGGAAAAGAACACACATGCAAATGTCACCAGTGGATCAATGTGGTTTAGGAAAATAACACACATCCAATGACCATAATGGATCCATGCAGTTTAGGAAAACCACACGCATGCAATGTCAACAGTGGATCCATCTGGTTTAGGAAAAGAACACACATGCAATGACTCTAGTGGATCAATGTGGTTTAGGAAAGGAACATATGTGAATGTCACTAGTGGATCAACGTGGATTAGCAAAAGGACACACATGCAATGACTCTAGTAGATTCATGTGGTTTAGGGAAAGAACACACATGCAAATGTCACCAGTGGATCCATGTGGTGCACGAAAAGAGCACACATGCAATGTCACTAGTGGATCAATGTGCATTAGGAAAGGAACATCCATGCAATGTCACTAGTGGATCAATGTGGTTTAGGAAAAGCACACACATGCAATGTCTCTAGTGGATCCATGTGGTTCAGGAAAAGAACACACGTGCAATGACTCTAGGGGATCCATGTGGTTTAGGAAAAGAACTCACATGCAATGTCACTAGTGGATCCATCTAGTTTAGGAAAAGAACACACATGCAATAACTCTAGTGGATCAATGTGGTTTAGGAAAAGAACACACATGCAGATGTCACCAGTGGATCAATGTGGTTTAGCAAAAGAACACACATGCATTGACTCCAGTGGATCTATGTGGTTCAGGAAAATAACACACATGCAATGTCTCCAGTGGATAAATGTCGTTTTAGGAAAGGAACACACATGCAATCTCTCTAGTGGATCCATGCGGTTTAGGAAAAGAACACACAAGCAGTGAATCCACTAGATCCATGTGATTTAGGAAAAGAACACACATGCAATGTCACCAGTGGATCCATGTGGTTCAGGAAAAGAATACACATGCAATGTCACAAGTGGATCCATGTGTTTTAGGAAAAGAACGCACATGCAATGTCACCAGTGGAACCATGTTGTTTAGGAAAAGAACACACATGAAATGTCACAAGTGGATCTATGTGGTTTAGGAAAAGAACACACATGCAATGTCTCTAGTTGATCGATGTGGTTTAGGAAAACAACACACATGCAAATGTAACGAGTGGATCAATGTGGTTTAGGAAAAGAACACACATACAAATGCCACCAGTGGATCAATGTGGTTTAGGAAAAGAACACACATGCAATGACTCTAGTGGATCAATGTGGTTTAGGAAAAGAACACACATGCAATGACTCTAGTGGATCAATGTGGTTTAGGAAAAGAACACACATGCAATGTCTCAAGTGGATCCATGTGGTTCAGGAAAAGAACACACATGCAATGACTCCAATGGATCCATGTTGTTTAGGAAAAGAACTCACATGCAATGTCACTAGTGGATCCATCTGGTTTAGGAAAAGAACACGCATGCAATAACTCTAGTGGATCAATGTGGTTTAGGAAAAGAATACACATGCAATAACTAGTGGATCCATGTGGTTTACGAAAATAACACACATGGAAATTTCACTAGTGGATCAATGTGGTTTAGGAAAATAACACACATGCAATGACTCTAGTGGATCAATGTGGTTTAGGGAAAGAACACACATGCAATGTCTCTAGGGAATCCATGTGGTTCAGGAAAAGAACACACATGCAATGACCCTAGTGGATCCATGTGGTTTAGGAAAAGAACTCACATGCAATGTCACTAGTGGATCCATGTGGTTTAGGAAAATAACACATGCAATGTCACTAGTGGATTCATGTGGTTTAGGAAAAGAACACACATGCAAATCTAACTTGTGGATCCATGTGGTTCAGGAAAAGAATACACAAGCAATGTCACCAATGGATCAATGTGGTTTTAGAAAAAGAACACACATGCAATGTCACAAGTGGATCAATGTGGTTTAGGAAAAGAACACACATACAAATGTCACGAGTGAATCAATGTGGTTTAGGAAAAGAATACACATGCAATGAATACACTAGATCCATGTGGTTTAGGAAAGGAACACACATGCAATGTCACCAGTGGATCAATGTGGTTTAGGAAAAGAACACGCATGCAATGTCACCAGTGGATCAATGTGGTTTAGGGAAAGAATACACATGCAATTACTCAAGTGGACCATGTGGTTCAGGAAAAGAACACCACACGCAATGTCTCCAGTAGATCAATGTCGTTTTAGGAAAAGAACACACATGCAATGTCACCAGTGGATCGATGTGGTGTAGGAAAAGAGCACACATGCAATGACTCCAGTGGATCCATGTTGTTTAGGAAAGGAACACACATGCAATGTCACTAGTGGATCCATGTGGTTTTGCAGACGAACACACATGCAATGTCACAAGTTGATAATGTGGTTTAGGAAAAGAACACACTTGCACATGTCACGACTGGATTAATGCGGTTTAGGAAAAGAACACACATGTAATGACTCCAGTGTATCCATGTGGTTTAGGAAAATAACACACATGCAAATGTCACCAGTGGAACCATGTGATTCAGGAAAAGAACACACATGGAATGACTCCAGTGGATCCATGTGGTTCACGAAAAGAACACACATGCAATGTCACTAGTGGATTAATGTGGTTTTAGGAAAAGAACACATATGCAATGTCACTAGTGGATCAATGTGGTTTAGGAAAATAGCACACATGTAGTGACTTCAGTAGATCCATGTGGTTTAGGAAAAGAACACACATGCAATGTCACCAGTGGATCTATGTGGTTTAGGAAAAGAACACACGTGCAATGTCTCTAGTTTATCCATGTGGTTTAGGAAAAGAACACACATGCAAATTTCACTAGTGGATCAATGTGGTTTAGGAAAAGAACACACATATAAATGTCACTAGTGTATCAATGTGGTTTAGGAAAAGAACACACAAGAATTGACTCCACTAGATCAATGTGGTTTAGTAAAAGAACACACATGCAAATGTCACAAGTGGATCCATGTGGTTCAGGAAAAGAACACACATGCAATGTCACGAGTGGATCAATGTGGTTTAGGAAAAGAACACACATGCAATGCCACTAGTGGATCAATGTGGTTTAAGAAAAGAACACACATGCAAATGTCACAAGTGGATCAATGTGGTTTAGGAGAAGAACACACATGCAATTACTCTAGTGGATCCATGTGGTTCAGGTAAAGAACACACATGCAATGCCACCAGTGGATGAATGTGGTTTTAGGAAAAGAACACAAAAGCAATGTCACCAGTGGATCAATGTGGTTTAGGAAAAGAACACACATGAAAATGTCTCTAGTGAATCCATGTGGTTTACCAAAAGAACACACATGCAATGACTCTACTGGATCCATGTGGTTTTGGAAAAGAACACACGTGCAAATGTCTCTAGTGGATCAATGTGGTTTAGGAAAATAACACACATGCAATGACTCTAATGGACCAATGTGGTTTACGAAAAGAACACACATGGAAATTTCACCAGTGGATCAATGTGGTTTAGGAAAATAACACACATGCAATGACTCTAGTGGATCAATGTGGTTTACGAAAAGAACACACATGGAAATTTCACCAGTGGATCAATGTGGTTTAGGAAAAGAACACACATGCAATGTCTCTAGTTGATCGATGTGGTTTAGTAAAAGAACACACATACAAATGTCACCAGTGGATCAATGTGGTTTAGGAAAAGAACACACATGCAATGACTCTAGTGGATCAATGTGGTTTAGGAAAAGAACACACATGCAATGTCTCAAGTGGATCCATGTGGTTCAGGAAAAGAACACACATGCAATGACTCCAATGGATCCATGTTGTTTAGGAAAAGAACTCACATGCAATGTCACTAGTGGATCCATCTGGTTTAGGAAAAGAACACGCATGCAATAACTCTAGTGGATCAATGTGGTTTAGGAAAAGAATACACATGCAATGACTAGTGGATCTATGTGGTTTACGAAAATAACACACATGGAAATTTCACCAGTGGATCAATGTGGTTTAGGAAAATAACACACATGCAATGACTCTAGTGGATCAATGTGGTTTAGGGAAAGAACACACATGCAATGTCTCTAGGGAATCCATGTGGTTCAGGAAAAGAACACACATGCAATGACCCAGTGGATCCATGTGGTTTAGGAAAAGAACTCACATGCAATGTCACTAGTGGATCCATGTGGTTTAGGAAAATAACATATATGCAATATCACTAGTGGATTCATGTGGTTTAGGAAAAGAACACACATGCAAATCTAACTTGTGGATCCATGTGGTTCAGGAAAAGAATACACAAGCAATGTCACCAGTGGATCAATGTCGTTTTAGAAAAAGAACACACATGCAATGTCACAAGTGGATCAATGTGGTTTAGGAAAAGAACACACATACAAATGTCACGAGTGAATCAATGTGGTTTAAGAAAAGAATACACATGCAATGAATCCACTAGATCCATGTGGTTTAGGAAAGGAACACACATGCAATGTCACTAGTGGATCAATGTGGTTTAGGAAAAGAACACGCATGCAATGTCACCAATGGATCAATGTGGTTTAGGGAAAGAATACACATGCAATAACTCAAGTGGACCATGTGGTTCAGGAAAAGAACACACATGCAATGTCTCCAGTAGATCAATGTCGTTTTAGGAAAAGAACACACATGCAATGTCACCAGTGGATCGATGTGGTCTAGGAAAAGAGCACACATGCAATGACTCCAGTGGATCCATGTGGTTTAGGAAAGGCACACACATGCAATGTCACTAGTGGATCCATGTGGTTTTGCAGACGAACACACATGCAATGTCACAAGTTGATAATGTGGTTTAGGAAAAGAACACACTTGCACATGTCACGACTGGATTAATGCGGTTTAGGAAAAGAACACACATGTAATGACTCTAGTGTATCCATGTGGTTTAGGAAAATAACACACATGCAAATGTCACCAGTGGAACCATGTGGTTCAGGAAAAGAACACACATGGAATGACTCCAGTGGATCCATGTGGTTCACGAAAAGAACACACATGCAATGTCACTAGTGGATCAATGTGGTTTAGGAAAATAGCACACATGTAGTGACACCAGTGGATCCATGTGGTTTAGGAAAAGAGCACACATGCAATGTCACCAGTGGATCTATGTGGTTTAGGAAAAGAACACACGTGCAATGTCTCTAGTTTATCCATGTGGTTTAGGAAAAGAACACACATGCAAATTTCACTAGTGGATCAATGTGGTTTAGGAAAAGAACACACATATAAATGTCACTAGTGTATCAATGTGGTTTAGGAAAAGAACACACAAGAATTGACTCCACTAGATCCATGTGGTTTAGTAAAAGAACACACATGCAAATGTCACAAGTGGATCCATGTGGTTCAGAAAAGAACACACATGCAATGTCACGAGTGGATCAATGTGGTTTAGGAAAAGAACACACATGCAATGCCACTAGTGGATCAATGTGGTTTAAGAAAAGAACACACATGCAAATGTCACAAGTGGATCAATGTGGTTTAGGAGAAGAACACACATGCAATTACTCTAGTGGATCCATGTGGTTCAGGTAAAGAACACACATGCAATGTCACCAGTGGATGAATGTGGTTTTAGGAAAAGAACACAAAAGCAATGTCACCAGTGGATCAATGTGGTTTAGGAAAAGAACACACATGAAAATGTCTCTAGTGAATCCATGTGGTTTACCAAAAGAACACACAAGCAATGACTCTACTGGATCCATGTGGTTTTGGAAAAGAACACACGTGCAAATGTCTCTAGTGGATCAATGTGGTTTAGGAAAAGAACACACATGCAATGACTCTAATGGATCAATGTGGTTTACGAAAAGAACACACATGGAAATTTCACCAGTGGATCAATGTGGTTTAGGAAAATAACACACATGCAATGACTCTAGTGGATCAATGTGGTTTACGAAAAGAACACACATGGAAATTTCACCACTGGATCAATGTGGTTTAGGAAAAGAACACACATGCAATGTCTCTAGTTGATCGATGTGGTTTAGGAAAAGAACACACATACAAATGTCACCAGTGGATCAATGTGGTTTAGGAAAAGAACACACATGCAATGACTCTAGTGGATCAATGTGGTTTAGGAAAAGAACACACATGCAAATGTCACTAGTGGATCAATGTGGTTTAGGAAAAAACACACAAGCAATGACTCTAATGGATCCATGCGGTTTAGGAAAAGAACACACAAGCAGTGACTCCACTAGATCCATGTGGTTTAAGAAAAGAACGCACATGCAATGTCATTAGTGGATCCATGTGGTTTAGGAAAAGAACACACATGAAATGTCACAAGTGGATCTATGTGGTTTAAGAAAAGAACACACATGCAATATCTCTAGTTGACCGATGTGGTTTAGGAAAAGAACACACATGGAAATGTCACTAGTGGATCATTGTGGTTTAGGAAAAGAACAAACATACAAATGTCACCAGTGGATCAATGTGGTTTAGGAAAAGAACACACATGCAATGACTCTAATGCATCCATGCGGTTTAGGAAAAGCACACGCATGCAATGTCAACAGTGGATCCATCTGGTTTAGGAAAAGAACATACATGCAATGACTCTAGTGGATCAATGTGGTTTAGGAAAGGAACACACATGCGAATGTCACTAGTGGATCAATGTGGATTAGCAAAAGAACACACATGCAATGACTCCAGTGGATTCATGTGGTTTAGGGAAAGAACACACATGCAAATGTCACCAGCGGATCCATGTGGTTCACGAAAAGAACACACATGCAATGTCACTGGTGGATCAATGTGCATTAGGAAAAGAACATCCATGCAATGTCACTAGTGGATCAATGTGGTTTAGGAAAAGAACACACATGCAATGTCTCTAGTGGATACATGTGGTTCAGGAAAAGAACACACATGCAATGACTCTAGTGGATCAATGTTTTTTAGGAAAGGAACACACATGCGAATGTCACTAGTGGATCAGTGTGGATTAGCAAAAGAACACACATGCAATGACTCCAGTGGATTCATGTGGTTTAGGGAAAGAACACACATGCAAATGTCACCAGTGGATCCATGTGGTTCACGAAAAGAACACACATGCAATGTCAATGGTGGATCAATGTGCATTAGGAAAAGAACATCCATGCAATGTCACTAGTGGATCAATGTGGTTTAGGAAAAGAACACACATGCAATGTCTCTAGTGGATACATGTGGTTCAGGAAAAGAACACACATGCAATGACTCTAGTGGATCAATGTGGTTTAGGAAAAGAACACACATGCAAATGTCACCAGTGGATCAATGTGGTTTAGGAAAAGAACACACATGCAATGACTCTAATGGATCCATGCGGTTTAGGAAAAGCAAACGCATGCAATGTCAACAGTGGATCCATCTGGTTTAGGAAAAGAACACACATGCAATGACTCTAGTGGATCAATGTGGTTTAGGAAAGGAACACACAAGCGAATGTCACTAGTGGATAAATGTTGATTAGCAAAAGAACACACATGCAATGACTCTAGTGGATTCTTGTGGTTTAGGGAAAGAACACACATGCAAATGTCACCAGTGGATCCACGTGGTTCACGAAAAGAACACACAAGCAATGTCACTAGTGGATTAATGTGCATTAGGAAAAGAACATCCATGCAATGTCACTAGTGGATCAATGTGGTTTAAGAAAAGAACACACATGCAATGTATCTAGTGGATCCATGTGGTTCAGGAAAAGAACACACATGCAATGTCACAAGTGTATCAATGTGGGTTAGGAAACGAACACACATGCAATATCTCTAGTTGATCGATGTGGTTTAGGAAAAGAACACACATGGAAATGTCACTAGTGGATCAACGTGGTTTAGGAAAAGAACAAACATACAAATGTCACCAGTGGATCAATGTGGTTTAGGAAAAGAACACACATGCAATGACTCTAGTTGATCAATGTGGTTTAGGAAAATAACACACATGCAAATGTCACTAGTGGATCAATGCGGTTTAGTAAAAGAACACACATGCAATGTATCTAGTGTATCCATGTGGTTCAGGAAAAGGACACACATGACATGACTCTAGTGGATCCATGTGGTTTAGGAAAAGAACTCACATGCAATGTCACTAGTGGATCCATGTGGTTTAGGAAAATAACACATATGCAATGTCACTAGTGGATTCATGTGGTTCAGGAAAAGAACACACATGCAAATCGAACTAGTGGATCCATGTGGTTTAGGAAAAGAACACACAAGCAATGTCACCAGTGGATCAATGTGGTTTTAGAAAAAGAACACACATGCAATTTCACAAGTGGATCAATGTGGTTTAGGAAAAGAACACACCTACAAATGTTACAAGTGGATCAATGTGGTTTAGTAAAAAAACACACATGCAAGGAATCCACTGGATCCATGTGGTTTAGGAAAAGAACACACATGCAATGTCACTAGTGGATCAATGTGGTTTAGGAAAAGAACACGCATGCAATGTCACTAGTGCATCAATGTGGTTTAGGGAAAGAACACACATGCAATTACTCAAGTGGATCCATGTAGTTTACGAAAAGAACACACACCCAATGTCTCCAGTAGATCAATGTCGTTTTAGGAAAAGAACACACATGCAATGACTCGAATGGATCGATGTGGTTTAGGAAAAGAACACACTTGCAATGACTCTAGTGGATCCATGTGGTTTAGGAAAAGAACACACATGCAATGTCACCAGTGGATCCATGTGGTTTTGCAAAAGAACACACATGCAATGTCAAAAGTCGATCTATGTGGTTTAGGAAAAGAACAAACATGCACATGTCACGAGTGGATCAATGCGGTATCTAGGAAAAGAGCACACATGCAATGACTAAAGTGGATCCATGTGGTTTAGGAAAAGAACACACATGCAATGTCACCAGTGGATCGATGTGGTCTAGGAAAAGAGCACACATGCAATGACTCCAGTGGATACATGTGGTTTAGGAAACGAACACACATGCAATGTCACTAGTGGATCCATGTGGTTTTGCAGACGAACACACATGCAATGTCACAAGTTGATAATGTGGTTTAGGAAAAGAACACACTTGCACATGTCACGACTGGATTAAT
The DNA here is from genome assembly GCA_023614405.1 of Avena insularis. Taxonomy (NCBI): domain Eukaryota; kingdom Viridiplantae; phylum Streptophyta; class Magnoliopsida; order Poales; family Poaceae; genus Avena; species Avena insularis. The sequence goes on from CM042688.1 coordinate 279,145,778, forward strand.
GCGGTTTAGGAAAAGAACACACATGTAATGACTCTAGTGTATCCATGTGGTTTAGGAAAATAACACACATGCAAATGTCACCAGTGGAACCATGTGGTTCAGGAAAAGAACACACATGGAATGACTCCAGTGGATCCATGTGGTTCACGAAAAGAACACACATGCAATGTCACTAGTGGATCAATGTGGTTTTAGGAAAAGAACACATATGCAATGTCACTAGTGGATCAATGTGGTTTAGGAAAATAGCACACATGCAGTGACTCCAGTGGATCCATGTGGTTTAGGAAAAGAACACACATGCAATGTCACCAGTGGATCTATGTGGTTTAGGAAAAGAACACACGTGCAATGTCTCTAGTTTATCCATGTGGTTTAGGAAAAGAACACACATGCAAATTTCACTAGTGGATCAATGTGGTTTAGGAAAAGAACACACATATAAATGTCACTAGTGTATCAATGTGGTTTAGGAAAAGAACACACAAGAATTGACTCCACTAGATCCATGTGGTTTAGTAAAAGAACACACATGCAAATGTCACAAGTGGATCCATGTGGTTCAGGAAAAGAACACACATGCAATGTCACGAGTGGATCAATGTGGTTTAGGAAAAGAACACACATGCAATGCCACTAGTGGATCAATGTGGTTTAAGAAAAGAACACACATGCAAATGTCACAAGTGGATCAATGTGGTTTAGGAGAAGAACACACATGCAATTACTCTAGTGGATCCATGTGGTTCAGGTAAAGAACACACATGCAATGTCACCAGTGGATGAATGTGGTTTTAGGAAAAGAACACAAAAGCAATGTCACCAGTGGATCAATGTAGTTTAGGAAAAGAACACACATGAAAATGTCTCTAGTGAATCCATGTGGTTTACCAAAAGAACACACATGCAATGACTCTACTGGATCCATGTGGATTTGGAAAAGAACACACGTGCAAATGTCTCTAGTGGATCAATGTGGTTTAGGAAAAGAACACACATGCAATGACTCTAATGGATCAATGTGGTTTACGAAAAGAACACGCATGGAAATTTCACCAGTGGATCAATGTGGTTTAGGAAAATAACACACATGCAATGACTCTAGTGGATCAATGTGGTTTACGAAAAGAACACACATGGAAATTTCACCACTGGATCAATGTGGTTTAGGAAAAGAACAGACATGCAATGTCTCTAGTTGATCGATGTGGTTTAGGAAAAGAACACACATACAAATGTCACCAGTGGATCAATGTGGTTTAGGAAAAGAACACACATGCAATGACTCTAGTGGATCAATGTGGTTTAGGAAAAGAATACACATGCAAATGTCACTAGTGGATCAATGTGGTTTAGGAAAAAACACACAAGGAATGACTCTAATGGATCCATGCGGTTTAGGAAAAGAACACACAAGCAGTGACTCCACTAGATCCATGTGGTTTAGGAAAAGAACGCACATGCAATGTCATTAGTGGATCCATGTGGTTTAGGAAAAGAACACACATGAAATGTCACAAGTGGATCTATGTGGTTTAAGAAAAGAACAAACATGCAATATCTCTAGTTGACCGATGTGGTTTAGGAAAAGAACACACATGGAAATGTCACTAGTGGATCATTGTGGTTTAGGAAAAGAACAAACATACAAATGTCACCAGTGGATCAATGTGGTTTAGGAAAAGAACACACATGCAATGACTCTAATGCATCCATGCGGTTTAGGAAAAGCACATGCATGCAATGTCAACAGTGGATCCATCTGGTTTAGGAAAAGAACACACATGCAATGACTCTAGTGGATCAATGTGGTTTAGGAAAGGAACACACATGCGAATGTCACTAGTGGATCAATGTGGATTAGCAAAAGAACACACATGCAATGACTCCAGTGGATTCATGTGGTTTAGGGAAAGAACACACATGCAAATGTCACCAGTGGATCCATGTGGTTCACGAAAAGAACACACATGCAATGTCACTGGTGGATCAATGTGCATTAGGAAAAGAACATCCATGCAATGTCACTAGTGGATCAATGTGGTTTAGGAAAAGAACACACATGCAATGTCTCTAGTGGATACATGTGGTTCAGGAAAAGAACACACATGCAATTACTCTAGTGGATCAATGTGGTTTAGGAAAAGAACACACATGCAAATGTCACCAGTGGATCAATGTGGTTTAGGAAAAGAACACACATGCAATGACTCTAATGGATCCATGCGGTTTAGGAAAAGCAAACGCATGCAATGTCAACAGTGGATCCATCTGGTTTAGGAAAATAACACACATGCAATGACTCTAGTGGATCAATGTGGTTTAGGAAAGGAACACACATGCGAATGTCACTAGTGGATCAATGTTGATTAGCAAAAGAACACACATGCAATGACTCTAGTGGATTCTTGTGGTTTAGGGAAAGAACACACATGCAAATGTCACCAGTGGATCCACGTGGTTCACGAAAAGAACACACATGCAATGTCACTAGTGGATTAATGTGCATTAGGAAAAGAACATCCATGCAATGTCACTAGTGGATCAATGTGGTTTAGGAAAAGAACACACATGCAATGTATCTAGTGGATCCATGTGGTTCAGGAAAAGAACACACATGCAATGTCACAAGTGTATCAATGTGGGTTAGGAAACGAACACACATGCAATATCTCTAGTTGATCGATGTGGTTTAGGAAAAGAACACACATGGAAATGTCACTAGTGGATCAACGTGGTTTAGGAAAAGAACAAACATACAAATGTCACCAGTGGATCAATGTGGTTTAGGAAAAGAACACACATGCAATGACTCTAGTTGATCAATGTGGTTTAGGAAAAGAACACACATGCAAATGTCACCAGTGGATCAATGTGGTTTAGGAAAAGAACACACATGCAATGACTCTAATGCATCCATGCGGTTTAGGAAAAGCGCACGCATGCAATGTTAACAGTGGATCCATCTGGTTTAGGAAAAGAACACACATGCAATGACTCTAGTGGATCAATGTGGTTTAGGAAAGGAACACACATGCGAATGTCACTAGTGGATCAGTGTGGATTAGCAAAAGAACACACATGCAATGACTCCAGTGGATTCATGTGGTTTAGGGAAAGAACACACATGCAAATGTCACCAGTGGATCCATGTGGTTCACAAAAAGAACACATATGCAATGTATCTAGTGGATCAATGTGCATTAGGAAAAGAACATCCATGCAATGTCACTAGTGGATCAATGTGGTTTAGGAAAAGAACACACATGCAATGTATCTAGTGGATCCAAGTGGTTCAGGAAAAGAACACACATGCACTGACTCTAGTGGATCAATGTGGTTTAGGAAAAGAACACACATGCAAATGACACCAGTGGATCAATGTGGTTTAGGAAAAGAACACGCATGCAATGACTCTAATGGATCCATGCGGTTTAGAAAAAGCACACACATGCAATGTCAACAGTGGATCCATCTGGTTTAGGAAAAGAACACACATGCAATGACTCTAGTTGATCAATGTGGTTTAGGAAAAGAACACACATGCAAATGTCACCAGTGGATCAATGTGGTTTAGAAAAAGAACACACATGCAATGACTCTAATGCATCCATGCGGTTTAGGAAAAGCGCATGCATGCAATGTTAACAGTGGATCCATCTGGTTTAGGAAAAGAACACACATGCAATGACTCTAGTGGATCAATGTGGTTTAGGAAAGGAACACACATGCGAATGTCACTAGTGGATCAGTGTGGATTAGCAAAAGAACACACATGCAATGACTCCAGTGGATTCATGTGGTTTAGGGAAAGAACACACATGCAAATGTCACCAGTGGATCCACGTGGTTCACAAAAAGAACACACATGCAATGTCACTAGTGGATCAATGTGCATTAGGAAAAGAACATCCATGCAATGTCACTAGTGGATCAATGTGGTTTAGGAAAAGAACACACATGCAATGTATCTAGTGGATCCAAGTGGTTCAGGAAAAGAACACACATGCACTGACTCTAGTGGATCAATGTGGTTTAGGAAAAGAACACACATGCAAATGACACCAGTGGATCAATGTGGTTTAGGAAAAGAACACGCATGCAATGACTCTAATGGATCCATGCGGTTTAGAAAAAGCACACACATGCAATGTCAACAGTGGATCCATCTGGTTTAGGAAAATAACACACATGCAATGACTCTAGTGGATCAATGTGGTTTAGGAAAGGAACACACATGCAAATGTCACTAGTGGATCAATGTGGATTAGCAAAAGAACACACATGCAATGACTCTAGTGGATTCATGTGGTTTAGGGAAAGAACACACATGCAAATGTCACCAGTGGATCCACGTGGTTCACGAAAAGAACACACATGTAATATCACTAGTGGATCAATGTGCTTTAGGAAAAGAACATCCATGCAATGTCACTAGTGGATCAATGCGGTTTAGGAAAAGAACACACATGCAATGTATCTAGTGTATCCATGTGGTTCAGGAAAAGGACACACATGACATGACTCTAGTGGATCCATGTGGTTTAGGAAAAGAACTCACATGCAATGTCACTAGTGGATCCATGTGGTTTAGGAAAATAACACATATGCAATGTCACTAGTGGATTCATGTGGTTTAGGAAAAGAACACACATGCAAATCGAACTAGTGGATCCATGTGGTTCAGGAAAAGAACACACAAGCAATGTCACCAGTGGATCAATGTGCTTTTAGAAAAAGAACACACATGCAATGTCACAAGTGGATCAATGTGGTTTAGGAAAAGAACACACATACAAATGTTACAAGTGGATCAATGTGGTTTAGGACAAGAACACACATGCAATGAATCCACTGGATCCATGTGGTTTAGGAAAAGAACACACATGCAATGTCACTAGTGGATCAATGTGGTTTAGGAAAAGAACACGCATGCAATGACTAGTGGATCAATGTGGTTTAGGGAAACAACACACATGCAATTACTCAAGTGGATCCATGTGGTTCAGGAAAAGAACACACACCCAATGTCTCCAGTAGATCAATGTCGTTTTAGGAAAAGAACACACATGCAATGACTCCAATGGATCGATGTGGTTTAGGAAAAGAACACACATGCAATGACTCTAGTGGATCCATGTGGTTTAGGAAAAGAACACACATGCAATGTCACCAGTGGATCCATGTGGTTTTGCAAAAGAACACACATGCAATGTCAAAAGTCCATCTATGAGGTTTAGGAAAAAAACACATGCACATGTCACGAGTGGATCAATGCGGTTTAGGAAAAGAACACACAAGTAATGACTAAAGTGAATCCACGTGGTTTAGGAAAAGAACACACATGCAAATGTCACCAGTGGTTCCACGTGGTTCACGAAAAGAACACACATGCAATGTCACTAGTGGATCAATGTGCATTAGGAAAAGAACATCCATGCAATGTCACTAGTGGATCAATGTTGTTTAGGAAAAGAACACACATGCAATGTATCTAGTGGATCCATGTGGTTTAGGAAAAGAACACACATGAAATGACTCCAGTGGATCCATGTGGTTTAGGAAAAGAACTCACATGCAATGTCACTAGTGGATCCATGTGGTTTAGGAAAATAACACATATGCAATGTCACTAGTGGATTCATGTGGTTTAGGAAAAGAACACACATGCAAATCGAACTAGTGGATCCATGTGGTTCAGGAAAAGAACACACAAGCAATGTCACCAGTGGATCAATGTGGTTTTAGAAAAAGAACACACATGCAATTTCACAAGTGGATCAATGTGGTTTAGGAAAAGAACACACCTACAAATGTTACAAGTGGATCAATGTGGTTTAGTAAAAAAACACACATGCAAGGAATCCACTGGATCCATGTGGTTTAGGAAAAGAACACACATGCAATGTCACTAGTGGATCAATGTGGTTTAGGAAAAGAACACGCATGCAATGTCACTAGTGCATCAATGTGGTTTAGGGAAAGAACACACATGCAATTACTCAAGTGGATCCATGTGGTTTACGAAAAGAACACACACCCAATGTCTCCAGTAGATCAATGTCGTTTTAGGAAAAGAACACACATGCAATGACTCGAATGGATCGATGTGGTTTAGGAAAAGAACACACTTGCAATGACTCTAGTGGATCCATGTGGTTTAGGAAAAGAACACACATGCAATGTCACCAGTGGATCCATGTGGTTTTGCAAAAGAACACACATGCAATGTCAAAAGTCGATATATGTGGTTTAGGAAAAGAACAAACATGCACATGTCACGAGTGGATCAATGCGGTTTAGGAAAAGAACACACAAGTAATAACTAAAGTGGATCCATGTGGTTTAGGAAAAGAACACACATGCAAATGTCACCAGTGGAACCATGTGGTTCAGGAAAAGAACACACATGCAATGACTCCAGTGGATCCATGTGGTTCACGAAAAGAACACACATGCAATGTCACCAGTGGATCAATGTGGTTTTACGAAAAGAACACATATGCAATGTCACTAGTGGATCAATGTGGTTTAGGAAAATAACAGACGTGCAGTGACTCCGGTGGATATATGTGGATTAGGAAAAGAACACAAATGCAATGTCACTAGTGGATCTATGTGGTTTAGGAAAAGAACACACGCGCAATGTCTATAGTTGATCCATGTGGTTTAGGAAAAGAACACACATGCAATTTCACTAGTGGATCAATGTGGTTTAGGAAAAGAACACACATGCAATGTCTCTAGTGGATACATGTGGTTCAGGAAAAGAACACACATGCAATGACTCTAGTGGATCAATGTGGTTTAGGAAAAGAACACACATGCAAATGTCACCAGTGGATCAATGTGGTTTAGGAAAAGAACACACATGCAATGACACTAATGGATCCATGCGGTTTAGGAAAAGCAAACGCATGCAATGTCAACAGTGGATCCATCTGGTTTAGGAAAAGAACACACATGCAATGACTCTAGTGGGTCAATGTGGTTTAGGAAAGGAACACACATGCGAATGTCACTAGTGGATCAATGTTGATTAGCAAAAGAACACGCATGCAATGACTCTAGTGGATTCTTTTGGTTTAGGGAAAGAACACACATGCAAATGTCACCAGTGGATCCACGTGGTTCACGAAAAGAACACACAAGCAATGTCACTAGTGGATTAATGTGCATTAGGAAAAGAACATCCATGCAATGTCACTAGTGGATCAATGTGGTTTAGGAAAAGAACACACATGCAATGTATCTAGTGGATCCATGTGGTTCAGGAAAAGAACACACATGCAATGTCACAAGTGTATCAATGTGGGTTAGGAAACGAACACACATGCAATATCTCTAGTTGATCGATGTGGTTTAGGAAAAGAACACACATGGAAATGTCACTAGTGGATCAACGTGGTTTAGGAAAAGAACAAACATACAAATGTCACCAGTGGATCAATGTGGTTTAGGAAAAGAACACACATGCAATGACTCTAGTTGATCAATGTGGTTTAGGAAAAGAACACACATGCAAATGTCACCAGTGGATCAATGTGGTTTAGGAAAAGAACACACATGCAATGACTCTAATGCATCCATGCGGTTTAGGAAAAGCGCACGCATGCAATGTTAACAGTGGATCCATCTGGTTTAGGAAAAGAACACACATGCAATGACTCTAGTGGATCAATGTGGTTTAGGAAAGGAACACACATGCGAATGTCACTAGTGGATCAGTGTGGATTAGCAAAAGAACACACATGCAATGACTCTAGTGGATTCATGTGGTTTAGGGAAAGAACACACATGCAAATGTCACCAGTGGATCCATGTGGTTCACAAAAAGAACACACATGCAATGTCACTAGTGGATCAATGTGCATTAGGAAAAGAACATCCATGCAATGTCACTAGTGGATCAATGTGGTTTAGGAAAAGAACACACATGCAATGTATCTAGTGGATCCAAGTGGTTCAGGAAAAGAACACACATGCACTGACTCTAGTGGATCAATGTGGTTTAGGAAAAGAACACACATGCAAATGACACCAGTGGATCAATGTGGTTTAGGAAAAGAACACGCATGCAATGACTCTAATGGATCCATGCGGTTTAGAAAAAGCACACACATGCAATGTCAACAGTGGATCCATCTGGTTTAGGAAAATAACACACATGCAATGACTCTAGTGGATCAATGTGGTTTAGGAAAGGAACACACATGCAAATGTCACTAGTGGATCAATGTGGATTAGCAAAAGAACACACATGCAATGACTCTAGTGGATTCATGTGGTTTAGGGAAAGAACACACATGCAAATGTCACCAGTGGATCCACGTGGTTCACGAAAAGAACACACATGCAATATCACTAGTGGATCAATGTGCTTTAGGAAAAGAACATCCATGCAATGTCACTAGTGGATCAATGCGGTTTAGGAAAAGAACACACATGCAATGTATCTAGTGTATCCATGTGGTTCAGGAAAAGGACACACATGACATGACTCTAGTGGATCCATGTGGTTTAGGAAAACAACTCACATGCAATGTCACTAGTGGATCCATGTGGTTTAGGAAAATAACACATATGCAATGTCACTAGTGGATTCATGTGGTTTAGGAAAAGAACACACATGCAAATCGAACTAGTGGATCCATGTGGTTCAGGAAAAGAACACACAAGCAATGTCACCAGTGGATCAATGTGGTTTTAGAAAAAGAACACACATGCAATGTCACAAGTGGATCAATGTGGTTTAGGAAAAGAACACACCTACAAATGTTACAAGTGGATCAATGTGGTTTAGTAAAAAAACACACATGCAAGGAATCCACTGGATCCATGTGGTTTAGGAAAAGAACACACATGCAATGTCACTAGTGGATCAATGTGGTTTAGGAAAAGAACACGCATGCAATGTCACTAGTGCATCAATGTGGTTTAGGGAAAGAACACACATGCAATTACTCAAGTGGATCCATGTGGTTTACGAAAAGAACACACACCCAATGTTTCCCGTAGATCAATGTCGTTTTAGGAAAAGAACACACATGCAATGACTCGAATGGATCGATGTGGTTTAGGAAAAGAACACACTTGCAATGACTCTAGTGGATCCATGTGGTTTAGGAAAATAACACACATGCAATGTCACCAGTGGATCCATGTGGTTTTGCAAAAGAACACACATGTAATGTCAAAAGTCGATCTATGTGGTTTAGGAAAAGAACAAACATGCACATGTCACGAGTGGATCAATGCGGTTTAGGAAAAGAACACACAAGTAATGACTAAAGTGGATCCATGTGGTTTAGGAAAAGAACACACATGCAAATGTCACCAGTGGAACCATGTGGTTCAGGAAAAGAACACACATGCAATGACTCTAGTGGATCCATGTGGTTCACGAAAAGAACACACATGCAATGTCACAAGTGGATCAATGTGGTTTTAGGAAAAGAACACATATGCAATGTCACTAGTGGATCAATGTGGTTTAGGAAAATAACAGACGTGTAGTGACTCCGGTGGATATATGTGGATTAGGAAAAGAACACAAATGCAATGTCACCAGTGGATCTATGTGGTTTAGGAAAAGAACACACGCGCAATGTCTATAGTTGATCCATGTGGTTTAGGAAAAGAACACACATGCAAATTTCACTAGTGGATCAATGTGGTTTAGGAAAAGAACACACATGCAAATGTTTCTAGTGGATCAATGTGGTTTAGGAAAAGAACACACAAGCAGTGACTCCACTAGATCCATGTGGTTTAGGAAAAGAACACACATGCAAATGTCACTAGTGGATCCATGTGGTTCAGGAAAAGAACACACATGCAATGTCACGAGTGGATCAATGTGGTTTAAGAAAAGAACACACATTAAAATGTCACAAGTGGATCAATGTTGTTTAGGAGAAGAACACACATGCAATTAGTCTGGTGGATCCATGTGGTTCAGGAAAAGAACACACATGCAATGTCACCAGTGGATCAATGTGGTTTTAGGAAAAGAACACACAAGCAATATCACTAGTGGATCAATGTGGTTTAGGAAAAGAACACACATGCAAATGTCTCTAGTGAATCCATGTGGTTTATGAAAAGAACACACATGCAATGACTCTAGTGGATCCATGTGGTTTTGGAAAAGAACACACATGCAAATGTCTCTAGCGGATCAATGTGGTTTAGGAAAAGAACACACATGCAATAACTCTAGTGGATCAATGTGGTTTACGAAAAGAACACACATGGAAATTTCACCAGTGGATCAATGTGGTTTAGGAAAAGAACACACATGCAAATGTCTCCATAGGATCCATGTGGTTTAGGCAAAGAACACACATGCAAATGTTTCTAGTGGATCCATGTGGTTTAGGAAAAGAACACACATGCAATGACTCTAGTGGATCCATGTGGTTTAGAAAAAGAACACACATGCAATGTCACTAGTGGATCAATGTGGTTTAGGAAAAGAACACACATGCAATGACTCATGTGGATCCATGTGGTTGAGGAAAAGAACACACATGTAATGTCACTAGTGGATCAATGTGGTTTAGGAAAAGAACACAGATGTAATGACTCCACTGGATCCATGTGGTTCAGGAAAAGAACACACAAGCAATGTCACTAGTGGATCAATGTGGTTTTAGGAAAAGAACACACATGCAATGTCACAAGTGGATTAATGTGGTTTAGGAAAAGAACACACATGCAATGACTCTTGTGGATCCATGTCGTTTGGGAAAAGAACACACATGCTGTGGGGCCCCGGATTAATCCTCAGAGAATCCCTGTTATGCATACACCATGATCCCATGATCAGTTAGTTGTGGAGCATAACCGACAAGTATCAAAGTAAACATCCATTACTTAAGCGGATACATGTCATACCTTACATGCCATTATGGCTACATCAATAAACATAAGTGGAACTTCATCAAGCGTAGATCCCGAGCCATGCCTTAACCTATAGGAAACTCACTGGGAGAACTTCCTAGCTCACATAGACGTCAACTTCACCTTCTTCTCGATATCTGACCAAGGTAATAGCCAGGGAAAATGCTAGTGAGTACTTTGTATGTACTCACAAACCTCCTTAAGAGAACAATAATAACAAGAGGATATGCAATATGGATGTGGTAGTAGGAGGGATCCAAGATATTTTCTTTTCTCAAATAGTTCTCTTATAGATATATCATCTACTTATCTTTTTTGGAAACTTTTGTAAAACCTTTTGAACGTCTTTTGGAGAAGTTTTGGAAAACACTAGGATTGGGTCACCGGTTTGTTTTCTTCCTATCGGTCATCTCATGACCAAACTCCTTTCCTTCCTTTCCGACCATCCCATGGTCAAAACATTTCCAAAGCCTTTGCTTTTCCGAAGTCCTTTTTGAAATCAAAACCAGCACCGCTCTACAGCAACCTTCCCAACCATCCATGATGGTGGACACGGCTATTCGAATAGATTTACACTCTACAGAGGTTGTACACTTTACCCACATCAATTGAATACCCTGCCCTGATCCTTACTGATCGTGGGTCGAGTAATCGATCAAGACTCTCTAGATGCCACTCTAGTATAGGCCCTACCCTATAAGTTGTTCCTCTCAACACGGGACGTCGGGGACACAGACCAACCAGAGCGCGTTCTGACTCCTCAAGTGATGAGGACATCCCTACAGTTACACCTACCCCAATTGCTAATGATGATGTTCCAATTGCAAACAAAGATCAATCCAATGAGATAAGGATTGGACCAATCACAAGAGCTCGTGTTAAGCTACTAGAACAACAGGTGAACTTGTTTCTTAATGAACCTAGTGTTTTAGTTAATGAGAATTTTATACTACCTAAGTCTTTGAATTATTGCATGATCAGGTACTTGGGAGAATAAGGCGTAGCATGAAGTGAGGAGCTAATGGAACATGGCGTGTTGATCAATAAAGAATGCACGAGGGAGGAGAGGGAGGAAGCGCAAGGAACACACAAGTTTGAAGATCAACACTTGGTGGAAGATCTCTGTCGTGGGAGAGAAACACCACTATTCTCTACCACGGCAGGCTGCCGCGGCAAAGAAGCAGCATGATCAGCTGCCACAGTAGGCTGTCGCGGCACCCAAACCGGCCAAAGTCTGCCACGACAGAGACCTAGGCCAAACCCAAGTTGGGGTTTGTATCCCTAGTTGGGTGGGACCAACTCGGTTTCCACCCTAGGCCGCTGCCTCCTAGACCCTTAAATAGATGGGGGCACACTAGCTTTAGTTTTTAGACCATGTTAAAATTATTTTGGAGTTTTTTCTTTATAGAACCTCTAGAATTACCCTGTGATCAAATTCTACAATTGCAATTGAGTGTGATCTGTTGTTCCATTGGGAATTAGTAGATTGCATACTACTATTCATGGTCAACGACTGCGTGTGCAAGAGTGTGGTGTTGTGAATATCCTACAAGGTCCGAGAGATGTTGCACTGGCATCAGGGATCGAGCGGGAGAGATCATAGCTATGCACTAGTTATCAATCATCCACCATTACCATCGACAAGAGCTTGCTAAGAAGATGGGGCCACCCCATGTCATCTTGGTATCAGATTTCCTCGTTGCCTCGGTAAGCAATCCACAATCCATCCATAGATTAGAGAGTTTTTTTCATCCTATACAGAAAAAGCCCCATAAAAAGATTTTCCATAGACAAGATTGCATCGTAGATGAGTAATAGTTGCTGGTCGTGTCCATCCTTTAGTTTAGATCTAGATCTATTTTATCAGTTTTCCTCTTTTTATTCGAATCCACCATCTTATTTCCGCTGCCATAGTCAAATCCGTTTTTTAGCTAGAGTCTTGGTCATACACCCTTGGCCGAGTCGGTTCGTTAAAAAAAATTCCTTACCGATCTCTATCGTGGCACGGAATCGCCCGTTTTCTCTGCCGCGACAGCGTGTCCGACCCGAACTCTGCCGCGGCACAGTCTCTCTGCCAAGCTGCTGTTCACCATGCACGCGTTTTGATTTTCTACCACGGCAGGAATTTTCTCTACCACGGCAGATTTTTGACCTGTTTCTCTGCCACGACAGGAATTACAAGTGTGACAACAATTGCACTATTCCTTAACCTTAGCCACAGCCATTCTACTACATAGGTGTTGGAACTTGCCCATTGAGACTAGTTTCCACTCCTATAGGCTGCTCTTAGGATTTTGGTGTTGTACCTTGTAATTTGGCTGTGTGTGATATATATAAAAAAAGAGAGAGAAAAAGCAAGATAGCTAGAGAAAAAGCAAAAAAAAATAAGCAAAAAGAGCTATACAAAAAGAAAAAGGAAGAGAAATTGAGCAAGAGGCCTAGTGATATCTTTGTGCACCGGTAGATTGAGCAGTCTTGTGCCTGTTTACTTTGAGCTTTGCTAGTGTCTCTCGAGAGTAGTGCAAAACCCTTCATCGTTGCATTACCATATTTTTCTCCACGTGTGTGTTCTTGGTTTTTTGTACGATCAGCACTAGGACTTGTTTATGGTGTAGATAGGGTATCATACCTATAGCTCCACCATACATAACCTGTGTGACTTATGATCGTTCACTATACCTTCGATATTCACTTCATCACATAAGTGCATCAGTCTTTGATTTTGTTTGGTAGAGCATCTCTATTCACTTTGGAACGATAAGATCTCCTTTCTTGTTAGTTGTGAGTGAGTTGTGAGAGTTTCCACCATACAGATTTTGATTTTTGCACTAACCTACTAATCATGTCTTCTAGTGTTGATGATGTTGTGTCGCAGAAAAAGAAGGATGAGGAACTTGTTAATTGGCATGAATATGAGGCTTTAAAGTCCCACTTGACACGTGTGTTTACTCACACGACCGATGCCATTGACAGGAATATCCAGGCCGTGCAAATGAAATTGGATCAGAATGTTGGCGCCGTCAGTACTATTCAAACGCAAGTGACAACACTCAATGTCAATGTCGCAACTTTGCAGTGTTCCATTGAGGCTTTGACAGTCGCCATACATCAAAGGCAGGAACATCAACATGATGATGCTTTTGATGACTTTGATGAGGGTAGTGCGGCTGATGCTGCCCCACATCTTGGGAGGGGACGTGCCATTCCCCCTGCACCTGCACCTGCTCATGGTCATGGGCTTGCTCCTCTCGGGCATGCTCGTGTTCCGCACCAAGCTGCTGATGATGGTTTGGGTAAGCCAAAATTCTCGATTCCCAAGTTTGATGGTTCCATTGATCCTGAAGATTACCTCACATGGGAGTTGAAGATTGAGAAGCTCTGGCGTTTATTTGACTATCCAGAAGACAAGAAGGTCAAATAGAAGGGAGCACAATGAACTTCCTGTGATGGATTATCGTGAGATGAAGCAAATTATGAAGGATCGTTTCATACCCACCAACTACTTGCGATCAGTTTTTGATAAGTTGACACAATTGAAGCAAGGAACCATGAGAGTTGATGAGTACTACATGGAGATGGAGATGCTTATGCAGCGTGCTAGAATTCGTGAGTCCCTTGAGATGACCATGCAGCGATTCCTCAACAATTTGAAGTTACCGATCAAGAGCATTGTTCGTCATCACAAGTATGAGACCATGAATGAGTTGTTGCATCATGCTAGAGAGGCCGAATCCCAGTTGGCAGAAGAGGCGAAATCACATGCTCGTTTTCCGTCCTCCAGGAGATTTTCGGCTAGGTCTACACCTCCTACTTTCATGCCACCAGCTTCTGCTCCTTTTCCACCATCGGCCAAGCCAGAAAGTACACTTTTGTTTAGTTCTAATGCTCGAAAACCCGCTGGTCCTGCTGCTAGCTTGGGTTCCAATATGTGTACTGCGTGCACTCGTGATGTGGTGTGCCATACTTGTGGAGGTAGAGGGCACTACAAGAAGGATTGTCCAAACAGCAACGTAATGTTTGTTAATGAACAAGGTGAAGTAAAGAGTGGAGATGAAGCTGATGACGATGATGATGAGGATGGTGCCGATGCTTATCCTGAGCATGCACCAACTATTGTTGTATCTTCACGTATACTTAGTGTGCAACCTATTGATGATTCTCAGCGTTGCAACTTGTTCCAAACAAAATCTCTAGTTGGACCTAACAAAGCTTGCAAGGTCATTATTGATGGAGGTACCTGCAGAAATCTTGCAAGTAAGGAACTATGTGCCAAGCTAAATTTCACATACTTGCCTCATCCGAAGCCATACTACATACAATGGTTGAGCAACAATGGTGAGATGAAGGTGAATAATATGGTACGTGTGAATTTTCAAATAGGGCCATACAAATATTTGATTGACTTTGATGTGGTTCCTATGACTGATTGCCATCTTTTATTGGGTCGGCCTTGGCTTTATGATTGCCATGTGCAACACAATGTCCGAGCCAATACATATCACTTGGAATTCAAAGGAAAGAAGATTACTATGCAGCCAATGACACCAAAAGATATTGTGAATGATTCTTGCCGGAAGATAGAGGTGAATTTGAAGGAAGATCCTATAGCTCGGTGAGATTGTGTGACAACTGTTCCTGATGTAATCGAGCCTAAATTGAGTGATATAACGAAAAGTGAGAGTGCCTAGTCTATTGATATTAGCCACCAAGGAAGATATGAGAGAATTTAGTGAGGATCCTACAGCCATGCCACTTGTGCTCATGTATAAGGGCGAGGTATTGGTTTCTAACGACATGACCCCTATTTCTCTTGGTGTCTCTTCTGTTTTGCAGGATTTTGGGGATGTGTTTCTAGAAGATGTACCCGTAGGTTTGACTCCATTGCGTGGTATTGAACACCAAATTGACTTGATCCCTGGCACCACACTTCAAAACCGTGCACCCTACAGGACCAATACCGAAGAAACTAAGGAGATACAAAAGAAAATTCAAGCATTGCTAGATAAAGGGTACATTCGTGTTTCTCTTAGCCCTTGTGCTGTTCCTGTTATTTTAGTTCCTAAGAAAGATGGTACATGGCGCATGTGTGTAGATTGTAGAGGGATTAATAACATCACTATTCGATATCGTCATCCTATTCCACGCTTAGAGGATATGCTAGATGAATTGAGTGGTGTTGCTGTTTTCTCTAAGATAGACTTGCGTAGTGGTTATCATCAAATTAGGATGAAAGAAGGGGATGAGTGGAAAACTGCTTTCAAAACAAAATTTGGCTTGTATGAGTGGTTAGTCATGCCATTTGGTCTTACTAATGCACCTAGTACATTTATGCGATTAATGAATCATGTTTTGAGAGATTTTATTGGTCGTTTTGTGGTTGTTTACTTTGATGATATACTTATCTACAGCCACAACAAAACTGAACATTGTACTCATATCCGACAAGTTTTGCAAGTGTTGTGTGATAATAAATTGTATGCTAATCTTGAGAAGTGCACATTTGCAAAAGATAAGTTCAATTTCTAGGATTTGTTGTATCTAAGAATGGGGTAGAGGCAGATCAATCTAAAATTGAATCAATTCATAATTGGCCTACTCCCATGAATGTAAGTCAAGTGCGTAGTTTCCACGGTTTAGCTAGTTTCTATAGGCGCTTTGTGGAAGATTTTAGCACCATTGCTGCACCTTTGAACGATTTGACAAAGAAAGGTGTTCCTTTTGTATGGGGCGCAGCCCAAGACATTGCTTTTGATACATTGAAACGTTTGCTTACTTCTGCACCATTACTTGCATTACTTGATTTTTCGAAGCAATTTGAAGTTGAAAGTGATGCTAGTGGTATAGGCATTGGTGGCGTTTTGATGCAAGAGGGTTGCCCTATAGCTTATTTTTCTGAGAAATTGACTGGTGCTCATTTGAATTATCCTATCTATGATAAAGAATTGTATGCACTTGTTAGAGTACTTGAGGTTTGGCAACATTATTTGTGGCCAAAGGAATTTATCATACATTCTGATCATGAAGCATTGAAATACTTGAAATCTCAATCAAACTTGCATTGAAGATTAGCTAAATGGGTTGAGTTTATTGAGTCTTTTCCTGACGTCATTAAATATAAGAAGGGAAAAGAGAATGTTATTGCTGATGCTCTATCTAGGAAGAAGATGCTATTAACCAATCTTGATGTTTAAATTCCTGGATTAGAAGCTATTTGTGCACTTTATGCAACTGACCATGATTTTGCTAAACCATATCGTTTGTGTGCTCTTAGAAACGTATGGGATAAGTATCATATACATGATGGCTATTTGTTTCGAGCTAACAAACTATGTATTCTAGAATCATTGTTGCGTTTGTTTTTAGTGCAGGAATCACATGCTGGTGGTTTGATGGGTCACTTTGGGCGTGAGAAGATGTTGCTCATGCTAGCTGATCACTTTTATTGGACCTAGATGAGGCGTGATGTGTAAAGATTTGTGAGTCGATGTATTACATGCCATAAGTCAAAATCTAAGCTGAAGCCTCACGGTTTATATACACCTCTCTCTGCACCTACTACTCCATGGGAAGACATTAGCATGGATTTTTTGCAAGGTCTACCTAAAACTCAGAGAGGTCATGATTCTATATTTGTGGTTGTGGATAGGTTCTCTAAGATGGCTCATTTTATTGCTCGCTGTAAAGTTTACGATGCGTCGCATGTTGCTAACCTATTTTTCAGGGACATCATGAGATTACATGGAGTACCTAAGACGATTGTTTTTGACCGCGATGTGAAGTTCATGAGATACTTTTGGAAGCCCTTATGGGGAAAGTTAGGAACGGAGCTGCTATTCAGTACTACATGTCATCCCCAAACATATGGTCAAACAGAGGTGGTGAATCGAACATTTGTCACAGCTACTAAGGACTGTGATAAAAAAGAATCTGTGGGAGTGGGAAGAGTGTTTTCCACATGTTGAGTTTGCACACAACAGGGTTGTGCATTCTACTACTCAGCTTTGTCCTTTTGAGGTGGTGTATGGCTTAAAGCCATTGACGCTACTTGATATGTTGCCGCTGCCATTACATGAGAGAGTTGATATGGAGGCATCCAAACGTGCTGATTTTGTGAAGAAAATTCATGAGAAGACTAGAGAGGCTATTGAGAAGAAAGGTAAGAACATTGCTGCTGCAAGGAATCAAGCAAGGAAGGAAGTGTTGTTCAAGCCTGGAGATATGGTTTGGGTGCATCTACGCAAGGACAGATTTCCACTACTTTGCAACTCCAAGTTGAAGCCATGTGGTGCTGGTCCTTACAAGGTGCTAGCCAAAATTAATGATAATGCCTACTCAGTTGACATACCTATTTTGGAGTTTGGTGGAGCTAGCAACAGCTTCAATGTTGTTGATTTGTCACCATACGCTGGAGAAGACCGTGGAGCGTCGAGGTCGACGCCTTTTGAAGGGGGGGAGATGATGAGGACATCCCTACAGTTACACCTACCCCAATTGCTAATGATGATGTTCCAATTGCAAAGAAAGATCAATACAATGAGATAAGGATTGGACCAATCACAAGATCTCGTGCTAAGCTACTAGAACAACAGGTGAACTTGTTTCTTAATGAACCTGGTGTTTTAGTTAATGAGAATTTTATACTACCTAAGTCTTTGAATTATTGCATGATCATGTAATTGGGAGAAGAAGGCGTAGCACGAAGCGAGGAGCTAATGGAATATGGCATGTTGATCAATGAAGAATGCACGAGGGAGGAGAGGGAGGAAGCGCAAGGAGCACACAAGGTTGAAGATCAACACTTGGTGGAAGATCTCTGCCGTGGCAGAGAAACACCACTATTCTCTGCCACGGCAAGCTGCCGCGGCATAGAAGCAGTACGATCGGCTGCCATGGCAGGCTGCCGCGGCACCCAAACCGCGCCAAAGTATACCACGGTAGAGACCTAGGCTGAACCCAAGTTGGGTCGGTTTGTATCCCTAGTTGGGTGGGACCAACTCGGTTTCGACCCTAGGCCACCGCCTCCCAGACCCTTAAATAGATGGGGGCGCACTAGCTTTAGTTTTTAGACCACGTTAAAATTATTTTGGAGTTGTTTCTTTATAAAACCTCTGGAATTACCCTGTGATCAAATTCTACAATTGCAATTGAGTGTGATCTATTGTTCCATTGGGAATTAGTAGATTCCATACTACAGTTCGTGGTCGACGGCTGCATGCGCAAGAGTGTAGTGTTGTGAATATCCTACAAGGTTCAAGAGTTGTTGCACTAGCATCAGGGATCGAGCGGGAGAGATCATAGCTACGCACTAGTTATCAATCATCCACCATTACCATCGACAAGAGCTTGCTGAGAAGATCGGGCCACCCCATATCATCCTGAGTGGGCACTTTCAATGAGAGGCTCATAGTATCCCCCGGTCACTCACATGGGTGATCCTACTTCCTCGAGGTTACTGTCTAATAGTGGACCCTTTTTGTAAAGGAAGACTAGGATTAGAGGGAGATGATCCCCCTTCAGCAGTTATGAGAATTCCCACACCAGAGTAGCAAACTTCAAGTCCAGCCCTGTCCCATTCTAGAGTAATGTGGTTGCACGGGTTAATTGTTCTAGCAAAACCGCAAAGAACTGGGTGCGTTTTCATAAAAAAATCCTCCATCTTTCTTTCAGAATCTTTTGTAAAATGAAAAACTTTTTATTTCTCGAACTTCTCTTGGTAGGTCAAACCTCACCAAGGTTTTGCCATAAACATTTTGTAAAACTTTTTCGGGGGTCTTCCCATCCTCTAGTTTTCCTTCGGCTAAAACGGGTTCTCCAAAGGGGTATGGTGGTATACACCATCTACCATACTAGGGACAAGTAGGTGTCGACAAGGACATTGTACTTAGTAGTACAAAGGTGTAATGGTTTGGTGGAGCCAAACCACTACTAGATATAGCTCATCATATAATAAAACAATGCAGTTTCATAAACAGAAGGTAAAACATGCATAAGTAAAACAGTAGGACAAGGCTTATGATCAAGAAGGTGGCTTGCCTGATATCAGCAAACTAGCAATATATGTCCCTGGACTTCTTCTTAGAATTCCATAATATCCAAAACAATAACAATCTTCTTTGGGCCTTTGATATAATCGCAACTAGCATCGTCAAAGAGGATACATGCAAGCAAACAGAGCCACAATCAACACAGGGCATACAAGCACCATTACAGTACAACAAACAAACATTTAGCATCATACTAAAGTTAGTAGGTTTTTATAGATTGAGATAGTAGAAATTGGAATTACTTTAATTGCCTTTGTAGAAATCCTTTTTGATTTATTTGTCAAATACCACCTAATGAAGGAAGTTTTGATCTAAGGCTTGGGTCTGCATGATATCAATGTACAAAAATGATATATACATATAGGTATTGGAATAACAAGGCCAACAAATGTGGTTTCATGATTTTATCAATTTCCTTTATTTAGTTATGATTTTTCTAGTGAAATAACCTCTAGTTTAGGTGAACAAATCACCAAAAAAGATCTGGATCTGAAATAAATTTGTTGTCAGAGTATGTTGTATATATTTGAGTTTTTGATTTTAGAGAATTGGAATTACTTCAAAATAATTAGCTTACAGGTCCAAACGGTATGATAGTAAGGTCATTGGATAGGCATTGAAAATACCTTCCAATAGAAATTGGAATCACTATTTTTGGAGTTGCTGAATATACCACATAGAGAAGTATTTAATTCATCATAATTGAACAAAGGATCAATAATTATAGATATCCTATGTTTTTATAGGTTTTGATGTACCACGTCACTTAGAGTTGGAAGCAACTCAAAATCTTGTACCAGATCACCTGGAGAGTTTTCTAAAGGCACAACTAGATGGATTTTGTCATTTTTATTAATGGTAAAACATAAATCCACTTGGCATGAAACTAATTCTACTTGATAGATATTTTAAATACCTTCTACAGGAAGTTGGATTTACTCAATTTCGTTAGGGGAAACTCTATGATTAAATTGTTTATTAATAATAGATACTTCTTAGTAGAATTAATGCCAAGAAATAATAAAAATTATTCTGGGCCTAGGGTTTGGTCTGAGTGATGGATAAAACATGTAAGTTCTAGGGAGAAAATAGATCTGACCAATTCCATGTTATTTACATTTTTATACGAATTTAAAACTAGCAGCTATGTGTAGATCTGAAATTCCCCAAAAGAAAAGAAAAGGAGAAGCCATAGTAGGGCCAGATCCAGACTAAGCTGGGCTGCACAAGGGCATGCTGGCCTAGTTTGCAGCAAGCACGCACGGGAAGGAGCGTTTGAAGCGCTAGTGGGTGGGGCACAGTGGCTAGAGGCATCGGCCGGCTGAAAGGGTATCGGCGAGAGTCGGCCATTGAATTAGAACGAGATGGACGACCAGGGTTTGTCGTTCTCGCTGAGCTCGTGCGCGCGGTGTGGAAACCCTAGATGGAGTCTATGAGGTTTGGGGAGCTCACCTGAGGACACGCCAATGATGGAGAAGTGGTGGAGGTGGAGCGGAGCTTTCTGGCAACCTCATAGGTGGGCAGGAAGGGCAGATTCGACATCGGAGGGTGCCGCAGCAGCAACACCGGCGAGCATGCTTCGGTGCTGGATGGAACTCCCACTAGGGGCACGACATGTCGATGGAGACATTGCAGGATGGATGCGGAGGTGTCACCGAACAGAATGGTGGGTGGTACGGGGTTCCCTAGTGACCAGAGGTGGCTCGTGTGATAGCGATTGAGACCATCCGAAAGAACTCGGCGGAGGGACAGGTTGCCGGCGTTCCTGGGAGAAGGGGTGATAAGAGGTAACCCCGTGGGTGGCCCGATCTTCATGGATCTCGTGGTCAAATCGATGGGAAAGCGAGGGTAAAGGGAGAAGGTAGCAGAAGCGGACACACACCTCGCGAAGAACACGATGAACACACGCAAAACTCACACGATACAAGGCCGATTGCTCCCGCTGGTGGCCACCGGTCCGATAGAATCCTTGCAAGGAAAGATCGGTCAAAGTGCTCCATCGATCTCACGCAGAGAGGGAAGAACACCTTGGAGAGGGTCTTGACGTCTTGGCAAAGGGACACTGATGCCAAGGCCTTGTACAACGTGGGAGGCACGATGCAAACTCCAACGAGGTGGTGACAATAGTCAATCCCCTTTGGTAGAAGGGGATGAGGCAAAACTAGAGATTCCACAAAGGGGGTTTTCTTTAGTCTATCATCTATGCCTAAGGGATACATGAGGGGTAGGGGCTCTATTTATAGGCCAGCCACGAGAATGAGGGTAGTTTAGGCAAAGGGGTAAGTAAAGGGAATATTCCATGGCATCAAACCCAGATCCATGCGCAGACGGGATTTCTGGCAATAAGTCTGGCAACGCCGGATCTGGCGCTGGGATTTCCCGCGGTCACCAGGATTTCCGGTCGACGCCGGTATGGTGGCCGGGGATTCCAGCGGAGGATCCGGTCCACCGGTTCATGCGCTAGAGATTCCGGCGATGGTTCCGGTTCGCCAGTCCTATCACCGGATTGAGCTGTAACTTGCTCTGTCTTCTCTTCCAAGCCTCCATCTTGTCGGGCTTATTGCTCCGGGATTCCTCCCTTGCCTCCGTACTCGTCGATATGAACCTATCATGAATATGTGACAGAGTATGAAGTAGCATACCATAGGGTAGGAATTGGGTTCACATAGAGGAACGGATTCACCTTTGGAGTCCATGACGACTTGGCATAAGTTAGAGACCTCGATGTGTCAACGACCGTAGGTCGGGCTACATCATCTCCCCTCTTCAAAAAGAGTCGTCCTCGACTCTACACGCTCATCACAAAGTAGAAGATGTTGAGAGACCTTCTTGATCCTGGGGTTTAGCATATAGTCGTCCTCAGGAAGATTGAGTTGACAACACTTCAATGTTCCTTCACCTTCCATGAATCCTACAAAGCTCACAAAAGCAAAGAAACATTCAAAGCGTAGCCAATTCATAAAGATTATAGCATGAGTCCTCAAGTAGAGTGAAGTCACCTTAGGATGTAGAGATAGCTCAGTGAGGAGCAGCCATAGGTAACTCTCTACGGTTCGTCTTGTCAACTCTTTGTCCATAGAGGTTGACGCGGAAGCAATTGTACCTTCACACCACAAAGACCAAGAACCATATGTTTGTGTGTGATAGCGGAGCATGTCATTTGTGGCATGTCCATTATTGTTCACAACACTATTAGCACCACTCAAGTATAACAAACTGGATGCATATGCAAGGTCAAAGTGCATGGAAATCGTTTGAACATCATCCAAATGTGGGAACTCAAAAACTCCATATAACATCTTAGTGTGGCACTCAAAGCAATTGACTAAGATATGGATCAACATCTGTGATGCAAGAGTAGGAGAATTCGGCAAAAACACATGCGGAAGAATATCCAAAGCAACATCATTATGTGTGCAAACCAACCATTGGAAAGAACAATTGTTCAATATGTTGGATGCCATACACATATCATCAAAAGCCAAAATCATGGGGGTATGAGTATCGCAAGCGGAAGAAAAAACAATGTGTTTGCAAACAAACCATATGAAAGATCAAGTGGTCCTTATGTTTGTTGCAACAACAATATGAGAGACTTGGAAGCTCTCGTGACAATACATGCTCAAATTGGCATTATGGTTGCACACAAAACATCGGAAAGAGAAATTGTTCAACATTTTTGTGGCAACACACAAAGCATCAATATCCGATAGCAACGAAACATGATTGTCACAAGGTGAAAGAATACCATTAACATGCTTGCAATCAAACCATAGGAAAGAGAAATTTGACAACATGAAAGATGCAAGGCATGCAAAAGGTATTAGAGTTGGGTTCGATCTTGAACTCACTTAGGGATGCTCTCTAGAGATCTTTTTGTCAACTCGTGCTCAACCGAGGTTGACATTCTTGTGCGGGTACCTACACACATCAAACACAAAAGGAAGAATGTGTGTGCATGGTAGAGAAACACATCATCCATCATGACATATCTCTCCTTGTGCACATCACCAATAGTGTCAAGCAAGTGTAACATAGGTGCATGGTGAGTATGCAAGCGAGGAACATGCTTATCATGGCATTTACCAAAATCTCCAAAATTTGAGAAAGCTATGGGTAACATCTCAATATAAACCATATTAGAATTATTGTTGCAAGCAAAATAAGTGAAATAGCAATTATTCGACTTATTGGAAGAAACGGGAGAGATTGTAAAACATTCATGAAAAAGCATGGTTCGAGGGGTACCATTGGTAACATCATTGCAAGAAAAACATTAGAAAGAGCGATTGTTCAACAAAGTGCAAGAAATGATATGATCAACGTAATGTTTAGAGCATGGCATGTCTATAGCAATATCATGACAATAGAAGGATTTCACATGATCATCATGATGCATAGCAAAATCAACACATGTGAATAAGAATGGAACATATGTCATGTCACAAGTATCATCCTTAGCATGCAAGTCATCAGAAATCATCATGTCCACTAGTGGGATCATGGCATCATCAACACCCGTATTCTTACCTTGTTCATACCTCTCATATGAAGTGGGTGTTGTGGTAGTGTTGGCCTCCATGTGGGAGACTTCTTCTTCTTGTATGGGGATGGCCTTAGCTTCGTCCACCATGTACATCTTCTTGGTCGGAGGCATCATCATGTCCAAGCTTGGCGCTTCTTTATCCATGGAACCTAGCACATCATGGGATAACACACTATAGGTAGAGGGTAAGTTGTTAGAAATCAAAGTGGTCCCACATGACCTATCAACTACCACTCTCAACTCACTAGGTGTATCGCTCATGCCCTCCAAGTGGAAGCACTCAATCTCACATATGGTGGATTCACACATCTCACTCTTGTTTTCACTCAAGTGGGCTAAGTGGCTCTCATACTCACATGGGATTGGTACCACATCATTACTCAAGCATATGGGGGTAGGCTCGGTTTCCTCAACTCCTTGCGCCTCCTTTGGTTAAGGGAAAGTCCCATGCTCACCATTCTCGTCCTTGTCGTCGCCATCTTGTACCATAGGATCTTTACTTGGATCTTGCTCATCCTTCGCCGTGGCCACCTTGGCTTGTGTAGCCATCCTCTTGACATACTCATCCAACTTGGTGAAGTAGAGGTCTTCATCTTCCTCCTCCATGAAGTTGCATGCATCATCTAGGACATCAAAGTTTAGCGTTGAAGCTTGATGGCGTGGAGGAGAGCTTGCCCTTGGTGCCATTTTGGTGGTGGCACGAGTAGTTGAAGTTGCCTTATGATGGTGTCGACGGAGGTCATTGGCGTGCCTTGCCAATGGTTGATGTAGATGGCGCACTTGGTCATCCACATGATGCTCGCGACGATGCTCCTTGTCCTTGGCACTCTTCTTGGTGAGGCATTGTAATGAGCACAAAGCATCATTTGTCTTGGCCATCATGCTCATGGTTTTGGCGAAGTTGTTGTCCATGTCGCGCTTGATGTTATCCATTTGATGGTGGACCTTGTTGCTCTTGAGGTGGAGGCTTCGTCTTGGTCGACATGACTTGAGGAGCTTGTCGTTGTCGTTCTTGAAGTCGTCCATGCTTGGGGAGTTATTGTTGTTGTAGAACTCCATATCACCCAAGCATGTGGAGCCATTGTTGGTGTAGTGCTCCATCATGTCATCCATGCTTGTGGAGGCGTAGGCATGGTGGCTCATCGTGGATTCTTCATAGAAATCATCCTCGGTTCCGGAGTCCCTGACATGATTCACAAGACCAAGTGATGTATATGGAAGTGGTAGGGGGGTTAGGGATGCAACGTCAAACCTTACTTTACCTTGGAAGATAGTATCGTGCAAGTGGCAACACTTGAGAGAAATCAAAACCAAGCAAAGTGAAGTTGCCAAAGGTTGATGTAGATGGCGCACTTGGTCATCCACATGATGCTCGCGACGATGCTCCTTGTCCTTGGCAATCTTCTTGGTGAGGCATTGTAATGAGCACAAAGCATCATTTGTCTTGGCCATCATGCTCATGGTTTTGGCGAAGTTGTTGTCCATGTCGCGCTTGATGTTGTCCATTTGATGGTGGACCTTGTTGCTCTTGAGGTGGAGGCTTCGTCTTGGTCGACATGACTTGAGGAGCTTGTCGTTGTTGTTCTTGAAGTCGTCCATGCTTGGGGAGTTATTGTTGTTGTAGAACTCCATATCACCCAAGCATGTGGAGCCATTGTCGGTGTAGTGCTCCATCATGTCATCCATACTTGTGGAGGCGTAGGCATGATGGCTCATCATGGATTCTTCATAGAAATCATCCTCGGTTCCGGAGTCCCTAGACATGATTCACAAGACCAAGTGATGTATATGGAAGTGGTAGGGGGGTTAGGGATGCAACGTCAAACCTTACTTTACCTTGGAAGATAGTATCGTGCAAGTGGCAACACTTGAGAGAAATCAAAACCAAGCAAAGTGAAGTTCACGCGGAATACCAAAACCAACTAACCACTAAAAAAACACACACACAAAGCTTATGGTGGATAGGTATGGAAGGTGGCGTGTCCAAGAACAATCCGAAATCAACATATTTTAATGACAAGTAAAGAACCATGATGATCACAAAGCAAACAAGTCAATCCACAAGATAGGAATTATGTACAAGGAAACACACACGGTGGGATAAATGGGACTTGTGTGATGGATAAAGTGAGCTAAGAACCAAATGATTACCTAGCGAAGACTATAAGCTCGTGTCGCACAAGTGCAAGGAGAGATTCTAGTTCGATTGCAATAAATTGGTGGGCTACAAGATATGCACGATAAGTACCACCTATTTGATGTTCATCAAGCTCGCGCTTCCTATTCTATGAGGAACTTGTTTGTTTCTTTCTCGTTTTCTTCTTTTTATTTTTCTATTTTTTCTTTTTCTTTCTGTTCTTTTCTTTTTCATTTGCCCCTTCCTTGTGCCAACAACTATACACGATAACTATATGAGACAGCGCTCACAAATTTTGCTCGGTATTCTACAAGTATCCAATGTGCATAGCCCAAGCAATCATAGGAGGGACTAGTCTCAATAGGTGTTTGTTGAACACAAAGATAGTGTGGCTCACAAAGGGATGCAAGTGGGGAGAAGTTGCGGAATGTATATACCTTTCCCCGCCGATCTTCACCCTTTATTGGTGGATTCTGCCTTTCTCACGGAATTGGATGGAGTATATAGCATGAACCACAGATATGATCATGTAGAGCTCCTTCTCCTCTTCAAAACGAGCTAAAGAACACCAAAATCTGAGTTCGTATGCAAAAGTTATGCTCAAAACAGTGCGGGGCTGAATCTGTTGGCGGCCAAATCAGCGGACCGGAATTCGCTCCGAAATTTCCGGCTGTTGGACCGGTTTAACCGGAAATCTGACCGGAAATTCCGGCGGCTGAATCGGTCCGCCGGACTTGGCGCCGGAACACGTTCGGGACGCGAAAATCCGTGATTTCTATGAAAAAACTCGAGGAAAAACTTCAAATCTGAGGGGTAAATGATGGAATTAGGCCATGGGAACGCAGGAAAAGGTAGATCAACAAGTTTAGCAAGTAATCCACGGATCAAAACCTACCAAAACGCACTCAAATCATAGATTGGGGCTATTTTTGGTGGAAATTTTCAAATTTATGGGGAAAAGACCAAATCGATGAGGAATCCGTGGCAACCAAAAGCTGTTGATACCATATGATAAGGGGTAACCCCGTGGGTGGCCCGATCTTCATGGATATCGTGGTCAAATTGATGGGAAAGCGAGGGGAAAGAGAGAAGGTAGCGGAAGCGGATGCACACCTCGCGAAGAACACGATGAACACACGCAAAACTCACACGAGACAAGGCCGATTGCTCCCGCCAGTGGCCACCGCTCCGATAGAATCCTCGCAAGGAAAGATCGGTCAACGTGCTCCCTCGATCCCACGTGGAGAGGGAAGAACACCTTGGAGAGGTTCTTGACGTCTTGGCAAAGGGACACTGATGCTAGGGCCTTGTACAACGAGGGAGGCGCGATGCAAACTCCAACGAGGTGGTGACGATAGTCGACCCCCTTTAGTAGAAGGGGATGATGCAAAACTAGAGATTCCACAAAGGGGGTTTTATTTAGTCTATCATCTATGCCTAAGGGATACATGAGGGGTGGGGGCTCTAATTATAGGCCAGCCACTAGAATGGGGGTAGTTTAGGCAAAGAGGTAAGTAAAGGGAATATTCCATGGCATCAGACCCAGATCCGTGCGCAGACGGGATTTTCGGCAATAAGTCTAGCGACGCTGGATCTGGCGCCGGGATTTCCGGCGGTCGCCAGGATTTCCGGCCAACGCCGGTCTGGCTCTCTGTAGGCGATTCCGGTCAGTGCCGGTCTGGTCACCGGGGATTCTGGTGGGGGATCCGGTCCACCGGTTCGTGCACCAGAGATTCCGACGATGGTTCCGGTACGCCGGTCCTAGCGCTAGATTGAGCTGGAGCTTGCTCTATCTTCTCTTCCAAGCCTCCATCTTATCGGGCTTCTTGCTTCGGGCTTCCAACCTTGCCTCCGTACTCGTCGGTATGAACCTATCATGAATATGTGACGGAGTATGAAGTAGCATACCATTCAATAGGGTAGGAATTGGGCTCGCATAGAGGAACAGATTCACCTTTGGAGTCCATGTCGACTTGGCGTAAGTTGGAGACCTTGATCTGGCAACGACCGTAGGTCGGGCTACATCAAGGGGGATCATGGTTACATGCAGGAGTACACGGAGAGTTTCGGAAGGCCACATGTAGAGGTAAATGAGCAGAGGAGGAGATTACCCGGCTAGATCTTGCCTGAGGTCCGAGAGATGAGTTTTCTCCTTGCTCATGGCGGGGGAGGGCTAGCGACAGAGAGAGTGGAGCTTGGGGGTGGTAAGAGGGGGTCACAGGAGTGAAATGAGCCAGGGGAGGATGGCTGCAAGGGCCTCTGGCCTATTTATTTGAGACGGAAAGGTCCATGATGGACTTTGTCCATTGGAGCAATATGGGAGGGGTGGAGCTTGTTGGTTGCACGTCAGGGGTGGTGGAGGGTGTGTGAGATGATTCTCTGGTCGAGCACAGTGCAGAGTGGAGGTGGGCCAGCAGCAGCTTGCAATTTAAAGGGCAAGACATGACCTATGCTTGGTCTCCTTCTTTTCCAAGCATAAGGGACAAGAGGGTCAGAGCTACAATATCTTCTAAAGTGCACCACGACCAGAAGTGGTTTCCTGTGCTAAGGAGATAGTAATTTGGCAAGGTTTGAATGGGTAGGAGGGGTTTTGGAAGTGATTATTGTAGTATGCTCAAAGCTACCTTAATTGAAGATCAATGGCTACTTCTTGGATTTTGATCTTGACCAAGTGAGATAATAGTGTTGGGAGACGTGTTAGATCAAGATACATGTCCCAGATTTATTTGGAAATTTTCTGGGTATTTTAGATCATATTTATATCATTTATTACAATATTGTTCAATCTGTTTTATTGAAATTATTTGAAATTTTTGAATTGGATAGAGTGGGTTTTTGGATTGAGATGGCCTTGAATACCATGTTACACTTTGGAGAATTTTCCTAGGATTTATTGAGAAGGAAAAGTATTTTAAAACATTTATTTCTCATTTCTGCCATTTTAGAAAGTAGGCAAACAGAAATAATAAAACTCTTCAAAAATATTTATTTTTGAAGTGGATTATTATTTATAGTCCTCAAGTATTCCTAAATATGGGGATGTGTTCTAGAGAAAATCAAACTTTCTTTTATAGATTACGTTTTGGAGTTTTTGTTGATTTAAGAGATTAAATATGTTTTGGTCCATAATAACTATGGATAATATTTGATAAATCTTTATAAACAAGGTATATGATGTATACAAGGTGTATCTAGCATTTGCAACCTTGGGTGTTGAGAATCAAAGTTGATCTTGGTGGAAACATGAGATTAAGGATCTAGGGTGATGTTATTTTCATACCATCAAAACCATGTTGAATCTTGGAGCTCAGAGCTCCCCATGGGGCATGGGATATGGTTATGGATAGACCAAGTGATGTATATCACCATGGTGTAGAGTCTTGAGGTTTATCATGATTGATCTCTTCAAGAATTGATGCCAGAAATTGAATAAAATAAGGGGTGCCATAGCAGATTATCAAATAGCCTTCTAGAACATGTGGGTTTTAGAATCACAAGGATATAATTGTAGCAAGTGAAGAAGTTATTGCAAGACCTTTATAAGTAGAACACAATCATGCAAAGTGTTTGTTCAACAAAGGTAGGATGAAGGTGGGAGCTTCTGACCAAGTAGGCTAGTTGATAAGATTTGTAGGAAATATTATTTTCTTGCCTACAAAACCATCAAGAACAAGTGGGTTAAAAGGTGATCTAGCCAGGGGAAAGAATGGTCCTTGGTAGTCCTTAGGATGGTCTACAAGATGGTTCAATTTCATTACCAAAAATGCATAAGAGTTGAGAAAGAGAAGCATTCAAAGAAGTGATGTTGAAACAGTTTCCAGACTTGAAGATTTAGAAGATTGAGGGTTTTTGACTAGAATATGAGCGGGGATGTTTTTGATGGGTTGCAAGGTATCAAAGCATCATCAAGTGGATGATGTTGAAGTGTATATTGATAAGAATAGATCCATGCTTGATATTGGTCTTCATTGACTTGGAAACTTCTAGAGCGAATAACTTCAGAAGTGATTTGGTTAATGGTTTTAGATGGTCACCTAGTGGCTATAGGTTAGATCCATCTTGGTTAACTTTCTTAGGGTTTACATTCTTGGATTACCTAGATGTTAGATGATGAGCCCCTAGAGTAGATCATACTGCTCCTAAGCAACAAGTCAAACAGCAGAGCAAGGCAAATCATCAGACAGCAGATCAAGGCAATTCAACTTGACAAGTAACTCAAGCTATTACTACAGCTACCATCAAGCCTATCTTGAGGTAAGGATGCGTATTTTGAACAAGTTGGAGTTTGAACAAGGTAGGGTCCTTCCTATATCTACCAAGAGTAGACTTCAAAAGTTTTATAAAAAGGTTTTAGAGAAACCTAGAGGTAAGAGTATTTTGAACGTTCTGTCTTGAAAACATAGGGAGATTATATGATATAGATCTCCATAACTTTGTAAATAGTAGCTACTAAAAAGTTTTTAGGGTTGCAAGGCATCTTGGCTCGGGTTTTTGAAATGCCAAAACATTTGAGAATATGAAACATAAGCCAAGGCATTTTTTGTTAAATAGCTTTTGTCAAGTGAGGTTGAGGTAAGGAGTATATCCATTGATACACACTCAATGCATAAGCATCAACAAACAAGCAAGCAAACATTGCATCACTAAAACAAGGAAAACTTTTTGTTCCCCCTGATTTTTGCATTCTGGACAACTAATCAGGGTTGCTGAATTCGGGATGTTATAGACCTTTCCCCCTTAAAAGAATCTCGTCCCGAGATTCAGGAGAGTAATGTTAGGGGATTTTGTCTTGAAGTTAGTTCCAAGTGTTTTTCACTACTAACTTGTCGGCCTTGTTCGTGAGCAGAGTCACTATGACGGTGAGGTTGAACTTCAATCGTCTTGGTTGCACGAGTATTGACCAGGCTTCAATCGGGATTGTAAGGGGTGATCTACCTTCTTTAAGGATTTATGGCGTCTCTCTTAAGGAATTATCGTATCCTAGTTTACGTCTTTGGGTCTAACTGCTAAGTTTGCTTCTAGCAGAGGGTTATTCTATTTTTGTGGGAAAGATGTAACATACCACCTTTATGTGTAATAATTAACAACATGTTTGTGAGCATTGCATACATGCATTACATCTTGCACTTGGTTCTAATCAAGAGAGAACAAAACCCTAAACCCTAATTTCCCTCCTTTGAAATTCATTCAAAATATTTTGAATTTTGAAAAAGAATACCAAAAGTTTGGAGCCCAAATTGAATAAGAGGGCCCCTGAGTGTTTTGTTGTATTTCACAAACCTCTGGTATTTTCAAAATGTTCAAAACAGAAAGGGTTTGAAAATACAAAGAGAAAAGAGAGAAAAACTAAATAGAAAAAGATTTCTGGAAAATAAAAATAGTTCTAACCTACCTGGGACAATGCCCACCTTCCCTCTCTCTATCTGCCACCGCAATAGCCCACCTGACAAGTTTTACCGTGGCCCACTCGGCCCAACCAGACCCGCCTGGCCCGATACCGCTTCGCACCGTGTCGTCTTCGTCGACGACGACGTTCTGCTCCGTTGTCGCTGGCGATGCCGTCCACTGCCGCGGTCGCGCCAAGATACCCACCGCCGCCCCCGAGCGCCTATAAGACCTCGCCGCGCCGCCATAGACGAACCCTAGCCGCGTTCCCCTCTCTACCTTCTCTGTGTCGAAACCCTAGCCCTAGGGCTCGTTGGTGCCGCTCGCCGTCGTCACCCTGGACCGCCCCGGGCCAAGCCAAGGCCACCGTCGAGCTCCCCGTGCTGTCCTCGGTCACCATGTAGAAGCAATTGGAGCCACGCTCCCTCAATCGAGCCCTCCGACCGCCCTTCTCCGACGACCTGCCACCGTCGATTCGCCGGACTCCGACGTTCCCCAGCCTCATCGACCTCACCGTCGTGCTCCTGGTGAGCTACTAGTCCTCGTGGACCCTCTCTTTCTCCCCCTCTCGCCCTGCAGCGCTTCCCCGACATGCACCGCCGCTTGCCGCCGTCGTCCACCGCCAAATCCCGCGCTCCGGCGACCAATAAACGGCGGCCAGCCGCTTGGCTTGCTTCGGTCGCCAGTCGAGAGCAACGCGCCTCCCAGCCTCAGCGTCGCGCCTTTAGCGGCCGGATTCACCACCCATTGAGAGTCATTGCGTGACGCCAAGATGATCTGCAATAAGTGTTTTTCTTTTATTATTAAATGGTTTTCTAGATTATTAATATGACATGTGGGCCTAGTCTGTCAGGGTTTTAATAATTTAAGAAATATTTTCTGAAATGATTAAATACCTGACATGTGGGTCTAGGTTGTAAGATATTTAATAATATTACAAAAATGTTTATTTATTTAAAAAATGATTTAAAATGGATTAAAAATGGGAAAAATCATAACTAATTCATTTTAAGTCAGAAAAATACAAATAATATACCAAAATGTTCATAAAAATGAGATCTATCCAATAGACTCATAATCATGCATTGTTAATCAACTTAAATGACAAGTTTAATTAGGAGAACAAAATAACCCCTCTCATATACATCTGGGGTTTCTTCGAATTAGGGTTTGGACCCCTCGGACCCCGTCTAAATTGCCAAGCATGTCTTAGGGTGTCATTTTAATACAATTTAACTTATCATATCATCATCCTTGCTTGAGCATTGCACATATGCCATGTGTTGATTGTTGCTTCTTCTTTCCGGTGTTGGTTCTTCGTGAATAGGAACCGAGCCCGAACCTGAAGTCAACGCCACTAAAGAGCAGTACCGTTTCAACGACGAACAAGGCAAGCATAGCCCCATCATTCTGAACCTATGTTTCCAAAGTATTTCATTCTTGCTATATGCATACGATTCCAATGTGGTCTTTTGTTTAAGATAGCGTATCCTATCTACTGCATGTTTTCCTTTGTACACCAAGATACCGATCCACCGTTCCTAGCATAACTAGGGTTGAGCTTATGTGTGTTGCTAGTGCCATATTTTAGTCAAGCTTAGCCATGCTTAGTATTACAAGACCGATCCATCCAGATGATGCATCGGAGATGCAATGAACCTAGTTTGATAGGATGTTGAGATATGATCGGAGATGGTTAATAAACATGCTAAGGCAGGTATGGGAGGCCACGTTGGGTGTGGTTTTTGTAGTCCCATGCTAGTCACCCTTAGGACCTGAGTTCTCGCCTCTTGAACCAAGACGAGCGTACAACCACACGGGGGCCTGGAAACCCCCCTCGACTCACTAACTTGCCTAGTAGATTCCATGAGTCACATAGTTCGGGTGTTCCATTCGACATATGCATTCTGGTTATTATCGAAGGCAGTGTAGGAGCTGCATTCATACAGGTAGGTAAGAGTGGCAGGGAATGGGAGAGACACGGCCTCCGTAATCTCAAACCCTATTCACATCTCTAGGGACCGGCTTTGGGACTTGACTCGTTACGGCGGCATCTCCTTAGGGCGTGACTCATGGTCTCGGCGAAAGCAGGGTAAAGGTCATGGTCAACCACCCTCTGTCGGCCTTCCAAGGAAGAGGGCTAATAATTTGGCGTTAAGAGTCAGTTGGTACGTGTGGCTAAAGTTGTGCACCCCTGCAGGGTAATAATCTTTTTGAAAAGCCATGTCCACGGTTATGGACGACTTGGGAACGGACGTGACGATCATAGGGAACTATAACCTAATGTTAAAACTTGGCAACTAATGAGTGTTCTGGAACTACTTCCTCCAGGTTCTTTGAGGGGGTGTTCCAAGTTGAAAGGTTCAGATGATGATGAAGGCCGTCTTAAAGAGCTAGAGTGTAGTCTTCTTACCTCTTTTGAAATGATCTGATTAGACGAGCCTCTTCTCTCACTTGTTTTCAAAACAAACCTGGCTTTTGCAAAGAACCATAGAAAGCCTTTCTAAACCAAGCATGTATCATAGGTTATTAAGTCTTACAGAGTACATCCTGTACTCAGCCTTGCCTCGTTGATGTTTTTCTATAGATGAAGCTACTCCAACAGAAGGTGGTTTCTACGTTGATGTCGATGAGTAGTTGGGGTTCTCGGGCAGCAGCCTAGGATCTATGGAAGGGTCATTTGCTTATGTTCAAGGCCTCTTAGGCCCTTTGCTAAGTTTGTTGTTTAGAACAACTTATTTGCTTCCGTTGCTTGGTGTTTGATGTGTCTTCCCCTGGTTTGTAATACTTGTATGCAACTCTGCTAAGAGTGCACCTTAAAAATGTATGGTTTGTATGTTCTGTAATGTTACCGAATTATTCCCCGCATGTTTCGAGCTCGAGGTTAGGCTTATGTTAGATGAAGATCTGGTATTTGTCTAACCCTAATCCCGGGTTGTGACAGATTTTGGTATCAGAGCATGACTGCCTGTAGGAAACCCTTCTTACTGGTCGATGTTGAGTCTAGCACTTGTGAAAACTACTTGAAAGTTAAAATTATTTGCAGAACTCTAAATAGGACTCTTTTTACTCCTTATCTAGGGTTGTTCTATTGCTGAGTTATCTTACCTCGTTTGGTTTGAAAGGTTTTCACTTCTTGTCTATTAATTCAAATTACTAGGATCTACGGGGTTGGGTTGTTCTTCTAGTACTCCGCATCCTGTTGCAAAGCTCAGAGTTTCTAAGATATATCCGGGCATCTAAATCATTGTTTCAACCTGTCTAAGGGTGTTTGGAATTCAATTCCTTTCTTCTCCTATGATTTGTTGGTATCGTACCATATTGCATTCCATTGTTATGGTTTGTACTTAAGTTGGTAGCGTATACATTTCGTATGCTTGTTCTACTACCATACTTGGTGTTATGATGTGACCTCAACTCATATGGTTGATTCTACCATGACCGTTCGATATGGTCCATGTCATCTTTTGATGTATTTCTCTTGGTGATCCAATCTCACGGGTTTTGTTTTCTCCTCGGGATGTCTTCCGGTACTCGTGGTTCTGTTGGCCGTCGAGGCCACAACAATGCTGATGAGGAACTTTAGCCACCTCCCACAATGGCCGAGGTTCTCAACAATATTGAGACCAACCATCTAAGGAATGAACGCCTTCTCGAGCGTGTGGCTCAGAACACTGAACGTCTCCCCGACACATGTCACTCTTGGGGATTTCATCCGCTCATTTCCTTCTATCTTCAACCACCCCAAGGAACCCCTTGATGCTGATGACTGGCTTCGCACAATTGAACACAAGTTCAGTGCTCTTCATGTTCTATAGGATGACCGTGTCAACTTCGCCACCTATCAGCTGGAAGGTGAGGCTGGTGTTTGGTGGGATGGGTATCTGGACATGCAAGCTCAAGGACATGTTGTTACCTGGGAGGAGTTTGTTGCAGCATTCCGCGCTTCCTATATTCCTAAGCCCGTCATGGATCTCAAAAGGAGGGAGTTTTTGGATCTGACTCAGGGGCGTATGGATATTGAAACATATGGGCGTGAGTTCACTCGCCTGGCTCGTTATGCACCCAGGGATGTGACCAATCATGAAGATAAGCAAGAGCTATTCTGTAAGGGACTTAGTCCTATAGTTTGCTATGAGCTGCTGCCTTTCAAGTTTAGAACCTTCCAGGAATTGCACAAGCAGGCTCTTACTCTAGAGCATGGAAGAAAGGAAATGGAGGTTTCCCAGAAGCATGAAGAAGGGAACTCTCGTGCGTCTTCTTCTGGCAACAAGAAGCGTCGAGTCTTTGTTCCATACAGTGCTATGCCTCGTGCTCCTTATGCACCCAAGTCATCTGGCAATGCTTCTCGTCTGCCACGGACAAATATTGGTGGAGCAAGTTATCGTCCTCCTGCTGGTTTGTAGCATCCCAATTGTCTAACAATTGTAATGCTACTTGGTCTAGTAATATATTGGCTACTTCAAATATATAATTGTTGCATCATAATTATATCATGCTCATGTCATCATGCCTCCTTGCATTTGAGCATCATATAAAACCCTTTTCTATTTGGTTCTTATCTCATATGCATTATTAATTGTATTTGTCTCTTGATATTGTATGTGGTTGTTGATATATTGTTTAAATGCCCAAGTTGAGTTGGGGGCATATCTTTTATTAACTCCACCACCTTTCTTTCACCACCTTATAATTCCACCATCCAACTAAATATGAGCTTTGCACTTTATTAGAGTTTACCTCTAGCTCATGTGGGTTGGGATGGATCCAATTTTTTTTTTCACATGCTCTCATCTTAGCATCATGTTGTTTTCACATTATTGATATAGGAGAGCCACATGGCCACCTTTGCATGCCTTGTGAGTGGAACCCTTTTTCCTAGCTTCCATATGGATTATCATGGATTTATGCTCATGTTGGGGTATTATTGGGACTACTAAACATCTAGTGGAATAAACACACTAGCAAGTACCAATTATAATCAAATGTGAGCATCTCCATCTAATTCATCTAAAACTTTCACTTGCTTTCTGTTGCTTGGCCTTACTCCACATTTTTGGGTAATGCATAGTAGTAATGCCTTGTTATTAATATTGTTTTCACAAGGATAATCCTGGCATTAATTATTTATGCATGGGCCATGCAAGTACCACCTTTTGCTTGTCCTTTGGTTTCTATTTAAATTCTGGAGTGGTTCATCTCTCATCTCTTCCTCTTCTTATCTTTTGGCTTGATCTAGTTTGTCTTGCAAAATCCATCATCACACCACATCCCTCTCTCTCTCTTTTCCACATGTTCTTGCTTGATCTATGTTTGGAGCATGCTAGCTCTAAAACCCTAGATCTCACCCTCCCTCTCTTATCCTCTATCTAAGTTCCTCTCTAATCACCTTACCCCTCTACCCCATCCTCTCTAAACCACCCCATCTAACCAAACCCTAGCTTCCATGCCACCCCTCTCTCTCGGCCTCCCTCTCTCTCTCACCACCTGGCCACCCTCTCTCCCTGGCCCACCTAGCTACCCAACCCTAGCCTCAAGCCCTAACCCGAGCCATACCCCCTCCCTCCAAACCTAGCATCTACCCGAGCCTACCCCCTCTCCTCTCTAGCTCTCTCTCTCTCTACCGCGCATGCCCTAGCCCGAGCCTCACCACCTGACCACCCTACCCCACCTGAAGCCCCGCCACCGCTCTGCCTCGCCTCACCGAGCACGTGAGGAGGGAGGAGAGAAAGGTGGCCGAGCCACCTTTTCCATCTACCTGCTCCCCACGGCATCTCCCGATCCCTACCAGGGATCGATTCCCCGCCTGCGCTGTGCACCGATCTCTCGCCAGATCGCGGGGAAGAGGAACAGTACGGGTGCGGCTTTTGCAAATACCCCCTCCGTTTTGTTTTCTCCTAACCCGCGGTCCCCCTGAGCCCACCTTTCAGCCGTAGTACCACTTTGCATTTAGGCCCTCCTGTTTTTCCGTCCTCAACCCGCAGTACCCTTGCTTCCCATGTGCACGCCCATGGCGGCGCTCAGGGTCCCTCAAGTCTCGCCGGCCTGGCCATTATTCATGAATTTGGATTAGCTCAAGGTGTTAAAAGCTTTTATAGCCTGTCTCTGTGACAAGACCTGGACCCGCTTGGTCAAGGGTTAGCTAGGTTAGAGCGAGTAACAAAAGTATTTCAGTATTTCTGTTTTAATTCAAATCTTTTCAAATTTAATTCAAATTCAAATTTTAATTCTGTTTTTAAATAACTTTTAAAATATAAATCCAAATAATACAATAATATATGTTTTGAAATCAGAAAAATGTGAGGATTTCAAATATGCCATTCAAAATATATTTTGGACACCTTAATTTCCAAGTTAATTAAAATTACAAGAAAATGCCCTTTTGCCTTAATTAATTAATAACTTTTGTTTTATAAGTCCAAATTTAACAAATAATATGTCTAAAATGATTAGCTCGACGAGACCTTTCTGTTTATGCTTTCCATGTTTTGATTTGCAGCATGCATCATATAAATATAAAGTATACAGCAACTTAATTGAGGTTAAAATGTGTTTAAAACTCAATAAAATGATTTATTCTTGTATTCCACACCTCACCCATGCCATGCTACATTATTGCCATGCAAGTTGTGCATCATTCATCATGGCATGATTGTTTGCTTGATGCATTTTATTCCTATGCTTGCGCACTTTATTTATGTTGGCCCTTGTTTGTTTGGTTCTTCTTCGAATGAAAGCGTGGGATATATCAAGAGACCCAGGAGCACTACCCAGATCCTTCTCTCGCTTCAACTGAGCTGCCAGGCAAGCACTACCACATGCTTGCATACATATAGTACCTATTGCCTCTATCTTATTCTTGCATCATTGAGTCGCGATTGCATAAAACTGAATCCCAACTATTGCATAGCCTTTACTTTTAAACCCCACCGAAGCTTGTTCCTCCATCCCATGAGCCATTACTACAGGAGTTGTTTGAGCCATGCGAGTCGTGAAACGACATGTGTAGGGTATGTGAGTGTCTGATGGATAATGAGGTACCTAAACAACTTAACCTGAGTAGTAATGGGATAACTAATGAAAGTGGCATCGGTGAGCCATATTTGCTATTTGGTTTTTCAGGCTCACTTGTGTCCCATAGGACCCCGAGTACTTGATTCATGTTCCTTGAATATTCGCGCTATCCACATCCGGGAGGCTTATGAACCCCCGAGCGAGCTTGATTCATTCTTATTTCTTGGGGCCACAAACTAGTTTGAGGTTTTATTTACTATCCTGTACTTATGCCATGCTTTATGCTTTATTTAAATTGTGCAGGTAATGCACACTTTATCGTTAGGGCCGTGACCCGTTGTATCGACAAGCCCGGTCACACTTTCGGGTTCCCGTTCATTACCGCCACAAACCTTGAGTCCGTCTCGTAGCCGGCCAGCTTCGCTATGGTAGCTTAATGGGGTGGCCCCAAATATTTCTGAATCTGTGATCGCTTTGTCGGATCGCCTCATTGGTTTTGATTTGGTTTTCCGAGGTTGATCGAGTGTGTGTTTCTATTTGTGCACCCTCAGGTAAAACTTTCAAAGCCGTGTCATGGTTATGGACGACTTGGAGCACAGTTCTCGATCATAGACAAGAATAACTAAAGTACCGCTTTTAATTTGACTAAATAATCTGACTAGTAAATAGTGCAACACTCATGGAATGGTTAATAAAACTGCCAACGGATGGGGGGTTGTTCGTCCGCATCCTCGTCGATGGCGGGGAGGAGGATGGATCCAAACATTACCATTATAATCTGTTGTTATTAATTTACGGACATCCGCCTATCTCTGGTTAGGCGGATGGTTAGCGGTATCTATAGAACTGTTAGGGTTTATCTTTTGCTGCAATTCGTCACCCTGTGTTGTGTCCCTTTAGAGGCATAAAGACTTGCCGAGTACCCTAGGGTCTCACGATAAATTGTTTGATTCAGATGAGCAGTAAACTCGCAAGATGGATACTGGGTGGAAGGCAGACGATGTGGGCAACTATCATTCGGTGTAGAGATTCCGGAACGGGATCCGTGAGATCTAAGGCGGGATCTGCTTATTTATGGGGCATCTTATGCCGATTTGCTTCTTATTCGTACTCGGATTTTGTCTTCCGCTTTCGCCTGATACTCTGTTGATTGATGTATGAGGAGATATCCTAAACTATTATATCTATCTAGGATATTTGGATCTTGCCGTATGGCGTTGCAATATTTCTTTTCTTTTTATATGGAATGGCTCTGATGTACTGTTGTATGGTGGCTTGCATACATACTCATTTGTGTATGTAGTTGATCCCTTCGCCTGCCGGTTACGCCGCCCGTTCTTGTCCTGATGTTTGGAAATGGTTAGGACGGCCGAAAGGTCTACCTGTGAGTGGCATTTGGGCCCCACCGTACTATTTTAACCATTTCCGCTCATCCAGGCTTGTAACTAGGAGCGTAATTCACCGAGGTAGTTACATGGTTCTTTCTCTGGAACTACCTGTTACTCATGTGGTCAGCCTGGTCACTATTCACGGGAGTGTCCTCAAAGGGCTACTGGTCTCAATGATCAACCGACGAAGAAGTATGATAAAGCTCAGGGTGCTGGACGTGGTCGCCTGACTCATGTGACTGCTGAGGAAGCTCAGGAAGATCCAAGCGGCATTCTGGGTATCCTTCGTGTTAATTCAATTATAGCAACAGTTTTGTTTGATTCTGGAGCATCGCATACATTCATGTCACAAGGGTTTGGTCAAGAGCATGGGATAGTTTTTGAACCCGTGTCAATCCCTCTAACCATTCATACCCCGGGGTCTAGCTGGTTTACCACCATGGTTAGTCATGGGAATATGACTGACATAGCATACCAACAGTTCCCCACTTCCTTCATTGCACTTAAGTCAACTGACATTGATGTCATTCTGGGCATGGACTGGTTAACCAAGTATCAAGCCATCATTGAATGTGCACTTAGGACTGTTACTGTGACCTCCCCTGCTGGCATAAGAATCAAGTACTAGTCTGATGGGTCGAAGTCGCCATCGGCAGTTTCTGTTCCGTTTTCAGAGTTGTATGCCATGGAGGGTATGGAAGAGTTACCCCCTCTAGAAGTTCAAGATGTCCAGGTAGTCTGTGATTTCCCGGATGTCTTTCCTGAAGAATTGCTTGGCATGCCACCTGATCGAAGTGTGGAGTTTGTCATCGAGCTAGTTCCTGGAACTGCTCCTATCTCTAAAAGACCTTACCGTATGCCCCCTCATGAGTTGGTGGAGCTAAAGAAGCAGATTGAAGAGCTAGAAGGCCTAGGCTACATTCAACCTTGTACCTCCTCTTGGGGTTGTCCTACCATCTTTGTCAAGAAGCGGGATACAAATATTCCAAGATTGGTCGTTGATTACCGTCCACTCAATGCGGTGACAATCAAGAATAAGTATCCTCTTCCTCGGATAAATGACCTCTTTGATCAACTAAGTGGTGCTACCGTCTTCTCCAAGATGGATTTAAGGTCGGGTATCATCAAATCAAAATAAAAAAAAGGATATCCAAAAAACGGCATTCACAACTCGTTATGGTCTTTATGAGTATACAGTGATGTCCTCCGGGTTAACCAATGCCCCTGCTACCTTCATGAGGCTCATGAACTTTGTCTTTATGGAGTATCTGGACAAGTTCGTAGTGGTCTACATAGATGATATTTTGATCTATTCCAAGACCGAAGAAGAGCATGCTGAACATCTACGTTTGGTACTGACTAAACTTCGTGAACATCGTCTCTACGCCAAGTTCTCCAAGTGCGAGTTTTGGTTGCAAGAGCTCGTCTTTCTTGGTCATGTGGTCTTAGCTAATGGTGTTGTTGTCATTCCAGATAAGGTTCAAACCATTCTTGAATGGAAGTCACCTACCTCAGTCAAGGAAGTCCGAAGTTTTCTTGGAATGGCTGGATATTACCGTCGATTCATTGAGAACTTCTCCAAGATTTCCAAGCCTATGACTGATCTTCTTAAGAAAGATAAGAAGTTCGAATGGTCTGAAAAGGCAGAAGAAAGCTTTCAAACTTTGAAAACTAAGCTAACCACTGCTCCTGTGCTCGTCCTCCCGGACACAAGCAAGGACTTTGTCGTCTATTGTGATGCGTCTCTTCAAGGGCTCGGTTGTGTGTTGATGCAAGATGGTCATGTGGTAGCTTATGCCTCCCGACAGCTAAAGCCACATGAGAATAATTATCCAACCCACGATCTCGAGCTGGCTGCTTTTGTTCATGCTCTTAAGAAATGGCGACATTACCTCATCGATAATCATTGTGAACTCTACTCGGACCATCAAAGTCTGAAGTATCTTTTCACCCAGCCAGATCTCAATCTCAGGCAAAGACGATGGTTGGAACTCATCAAAGATTATGATTTGGGTCTGAACTACCAACCCGGCAAAGCCAATGTTGTTGCTGATGCGCTAAGTCGGAAGTCTTATTGCAATAACCTGATGATTTCACAAGCTCAACCTGTTCTTTATGAGGAAATCAAGCATCTTAACCTTGAAGTGGTTCCTCATGGGTTCCTCTACAACCTTGAAGTAAGGTCTTCTCTTGAGGATCAAATCAAGGAAGCCCAGAAGCAAGATGATGAGATTACCAAGATCAAGGAGCGTGTTGCAAGTGGAGCCACTAAATGTTTCTCCATTAATGATCAAGGTACCCTCTACTTCAGTAACCGACTAGTGGTGCCAAACAGTCGGAAGATCAAAGAGCTAATCCTTCATGAAGCTCATTAATCACCTTTGTC
Source organism: Avena insularis (assembly GCA_023614405.1). Classification (NCBI taxonomy): domain Eukaryota; kingdom Viridiplantae; phylum Streptophyta; class Magnoliopsida; order Poales; family Poaceae; genus Avena; species Avena insularis. The sequence goes on from CM042688.1 coordinate 279,188,583, forward strand.
CATTCATCCTGGTGGTACCAAGATGTATTGTGACCTTCGTCAAAGATTCTGGTGGAGTGGAATGAAACCAGAAATTGCTCGCTTTGTTGTAGAATGCGATGTCTATCGTCGTGTAAAAGCTGAACACCAAAGACCAGCTAGACTTCTGCAGCCATTGCGTATCCCTGAGTGGAAATGGGATGAAATTGGTATGGATTTCATTACTGTACTTCCAAAAACATCCGCAAGAAATGATGCTATATGGGTAATAGTTGATCGGTTATCCAAAGTTGCTCACTTCCTTCCGGTTCAGGAAACTATTCGTGCTAGTCAGATGGCCGATTTATACATCTCCCGAATCGTTGTCCTTCATGGTGTTCCCAAGAAGATCATCTCTGACCACGGAAGCTTGTTTACTTCAAGATTCTGGCACAGTCTCCAAGAAGCAATGGGAACTCATGTCTCCTTCAGCACAACTTACCATCCTAAAACCGGTGGTCAAACCGAAAGGGTGAATCAAATTCTTTAAGACATGCTTAGAGCGTGTGTTATATCCTTCAGCAAGAACTGGGAGAAATGTCTTCCATTTGCTGAGTTCTCCTACAACAACAGTTTCCAATCTAGTTTGGGTATGGCGTCTTTCTAGTTTGTATATGGAAGAACATGTCGAACACCGCTGAATTGGATAGAAACTGGTGAAAGACAATTCTTTGGTCAGGATATGATCCAAGAAGCTGAAGATCAAGTTCGCATAATCCGAGAACGTCTGAAGCCTGCTCAATCTCGTCAGAAAACCAACTATGATCGTCATCACCTTGAAGTTCATTATGAAGTTGGTGATCAAGTTTATCTCCGGGTCACTCCTCTGAAGGGCGTCCACCGCTTTGGTATCAAAGGCAAATTGGCTCCTCGCTACGTTGGTCCCTTTCGCATTCTCTCCAAGCGAGGTGAACTTGCCTACCAGTTGGAGCTACCATCAACCTTTCTAGATGTTCATGACGTCTTCCATGTGTCGCAACTCAAGCGTTTCTTCAAAGATCCTATTCGTGGCGTGGATCATCAAACTCTGGATCTTCAAGAGGATCTAACCTACCGGGAATACCTAGTTCGTATTCTTGGTGAAACCGAGCGCAAGACTCATCGCCAAACCATCAAGTTCCTGAAAGTTCAATGGTCTCATCACTCCGAGTCAGAAGCAACCTGGGAACACGAAGATCATCTTCGATCTGAGTACCCTGCCTTCTTTTCTAAAACCTAGGAATCTCGGGACGAGATTCTTGTAAGTGGGGTAGACCTGTAACATACCACCTTTATGTGTAATAATTAACAACATGTTTGTAAGCATTGCATACATGCATTACATCTTGCACTTGGTTCTAATCAAGAGAGAACAAAACCCTAAACCCTAATTTCCCTCCTCCTTTGAAATTCATTCAAAATATTTTGAATTTCGAAAAAAAATACCAAAAGTTTGGAGCCCAAATTGAATAAGAGGGCCCCTGAGTGTTTTGTTGTATTTCACAAACCTCTGGTATTTTCAAAATGTTCAAAATAGAAAGGGTTTGAAAATACAAAGAGAAAAGAGAGAAAAACTAAATAGAAAAAGATTTCTAGAAAATAAAAATAGTTCTAACCTATCTACCACTATAACAGCCCACCTGACAAGTTTTACCGTGGCCCATGAATCAGCCCAACCAGCCCTGACTGGCCCGATACCGCTTCGCACTGTGTCGTCTTTGTCGACGATGACGTTCTGCTCCGCTATCGCCGGCGATGACGTCCGCCGCCGCGGTCGCGCCAAGATTCCCGCTGCCGCCGCCCTAGAGCGCCTATAAGACCTCGTCGCGCCGCCACGGACGAACCCTAGCCGCGTTCCCCTCTCTACCTTCTCTGTGTCGAAACCCTAGCCCTAGGGCTCGTCGGTGCCACTCGCCGTTGTCGCCCTGGACCGCCCCGGGCCAAGCCAAGGCCACCATCGAGCTCCCCGCGCTGTCCTCGGTAACCTCGCAGAAGCAATTGGAGCCACGCGCCCTCAATCGAGCCCTCCGACCACCCTTCTCCGACGACCGGCCACCGTCGATTCGTTGGACTTCAATGTTCCCGGGCCTCATTGACCTCACCGCTGTGCTCCTGGTGAGATACTGGTCCTCGTAGACCCTCTCTTTCTCTCCCTCTTGCCTTGCAGCGCTTCCCCGACGTGCACCGCCGCTTGCCGCCGTCGGCCACCGCCAAATCCCGTGCTCCAGCGACCAATAAACGTCGGTGCCGCCACCGTTTGGCTCGCCTCGGTCAGGCGCGTCGAACGCGCCCCCTCCCACAGCCCTGCGTCGCCCCTAGCGCCGGATTCAACCACCAACTAAGAGCATCCCCATTGCTGACGTCATGATGACGTCAGCATGATGCAATAAGTGTTTTTCTTTTATTATTAAATGGTTTTCTGGATTATTAATATGACATGTGGGCCCAGTCTGTCAGGGTTTTAATAATTTTGGAAATATTTTCTGAAATGATTAAAAACCTGACATGTGGGTCCTGGTTGTAAGATATTTAATGATATTACAAAAAGTTTATGTATTTAAAAAATGATTTAAAATGGATTAAAAATGGGAAAAATTATAAGTAATTCATTATAAGTCAGAAAAATACAAATAATATACCAAAATATTCAGAAAAATAAGATCTATCCAAATAGACTCATAATCATGCATTGTTAATCAACTTACATGACAAGTTTAATTAGGAGAACAAAATAACCCCTCTCATATGCATCCGAGGTTTCTCCGAATTAGGGTTTGGACCCTCGAACCCCGTCTAAATTGCCAAGCATGTCTTAGGGTGTCATTTTAATACAATTTAACTTGTCATATTATCATCCTTGCTTGAGCATTGCACATATGCCATTTGTTGATTATTGCTTCTTCTTTCCGGTGTTGGTTCTTCGCGAATAGGAACCGAGCCCGAACCTGAAGTCAACGCCACCGAAGAATATTACCGTTTCAACGACGGAGAAGGTAAGCATAGCCCCATCATTCTGAACCTATGTTTCCAAAGTATTTCATTTTCGCTATATGCATACGATTCCAATGTGGTCTTTTCTTTAAGATAGAGTATCCTATCTACAACATGTTTTCCTTTGTACACCAAGATACCGATCCACCATTCCTAGCATAACTAGGGTTGAGCTTATGAGCGTTGCTAGTGCCATATTTCAGTCAAGCTTAGCCATGCTTAGTATTACAAGACCGATCCATCCAGATGATGCATCGGAGATGCAATGAACCTAGTTTGATAGGATGTTGAGATATGATCGGAGATGGTTAATAAACATGCTAAGGCAGGTATGGGAGGCCACGTTGGTTGTGGTTTTTGTAGTCCCATGCTAGTCACCCTTAGGACCTGAGTTCTCGCCTCTTGAACCAAGACGAGCGTACAACCACACGGGGCCCTGGAAACATCCTCGACTCACTAACTTGCCTAGTAGATTTCATGAGTCACATAGTTCGGGCATTCCATTCGACATATGCATTATGATTGTTCTCGAAGGCGGTGTAGGAGGTGCATTCATATAGGTAGGTAAGCGTGGCAGGGAATGGGAGAGGCACGGCCTCCGTAATCTCAAACCCTGTTCACATCTCTAGGGACCAGCTTCGGGACATGACCCGTTATGGTGGCATCTCCTTAGGGCGTGACTCATGGTCTCGGCGAAAGCAGGGTAAAGGTCGTGGTCAACCACCCTCTACCGGCCTGGCAAGGAAGAGGGCTAATAATTTGGCGTTAAGAGTCGGTTGGTACGTGTGGGTAAAGTTGTGCACCCCTGCAGGGTAATAATCTTTTTGAAAAGCTGTGTCCACGGTTATGGATGACTTGGGAACGGACCTGACGATCATAGAGAACTATAACCTAATGTGAAAACTTGGCAACTAATGAGTGTTCTGGAACTACTTCCTCCGGGTTCTTTGAGGGGGTGCTCCAAGTTGAAAGGTTCAGATGATGATGAAGGCAATCTTAAAGAGCTAGAGTGTAGTCTTCTTACCTCTTTTGAAATGATCTGATTAGACGAGCCTCTTCTCTCACTTGTTTTCAAAACAAAGCTGGCTTTTGCAAAGAACCACAGAAAGCCTTTCTAAACCAAGCATGTATCGTAGGTTATTAAGTCTTGTGGAGTACATGTTATACTGAGCCTTGCCTCGCTGATGTTTTTCTACAGATGAAGCTACTCCAACATAAGGTGGTTTCTACGTTGATGTCGACGAGTTGTTGGGGTTCCCGGGCAGCGGCCTAGGATCTATGGAAGGGTCGTTTTCTATGTTCAAGACCTCTTAGGCCCTTTGCTAAGTTTGTTGTTTAGAACAACTTATTTTCTTCCGTTGCTTGGTGTTTGATGGGTCTTTGACCCCTGGTTTGTAATACTTGTATGCAACTCTGCTAAGAGTGCACCTTAAAAATGTATGGTTTGTATGTTCTGTGATGTTACCGAATTACTCCTTGCACGTTTCGAGCTCGAGGTTAGTCTTATGTCAGATGAAGATCTGGTATTTGTCTAACCCTGATCCCGGGTCGTGACAAAAGATGCAGTCTTTCCCCCTTGGGGTTAAACTAGGGTGGCTCGGAGTTAACGCAGTCCTTCCTTCTTGGAGACGTCGGATGAGGTTTGAAGGCTATCGCCAATCTTCCTCCTGGAGTTGAAATCTTCAGATGATGTTCGCAACTAGGTCTTACAGGACTTACTAGTGTTATTCATACTTAGCCGATCGAGACAGTTGAATTAGCGGATCGTCCGAATAGGTTAGAACTGATGGAGTGAGCAAATTTTGGCGGTCTTCCAGGTGGTTCTTTGGTTAAAGTAGCAAGGGGCTTCGTAAATCTTTATTTATTGTCTCACTTGATGACTTGTCAGTTTTTGCTTAGCGGAAAGACGTCGAATCTGGAAATCTTTCTGAAACATCTTGAGGTAGACAGTCTTCGAGATTTGAGTGGGAAAGACACAGTGTTTCCACCTTAGAGCTTCACTAAGGTCCTTCGAGAGTGGTGCCGATCTTTCGTCTTGTAGTGCCGGCGTGATGCTAGAGGAAGGTTGTATCTCCTTGGGTCTTGAGTTGAGATCCTCGAGTGACATTCTATTGTGTAAACCTAGTTGGGATGGTTTCCTAACGAAGCTTGATGGAGTTTTCTCTAGGCAGGTTAGCGGTTAACAATGTTTCTTGCTTGTCTTCAGTCAGAGTAGAGACGTCCAGCTTCGGAAGAGTTGTCTTCACGCATCCGGGTCTTCAGGATTTAGGGGTATCCTAGCTTCTGGGGAGGAACTTCCTATTGATTTGGGTGGGGTCGACTAAAATAGTTAGTCTCCTAAGGTGGTCGGAACCTCTAATATACCAATGTTTAGTAGAGTCAGGTCTTCACTTCTTGTCTTTGTTAGCCGATCTGGTGGCTCCCTTTGGATGATGCGGATCCTTCGCTGGTAGACTTCCAGCTTCAACAGAATTCTTGCTATGGTTGGCAGATGAACGTTGGCGCGCAGTATTGATGATGAGTCTTGAGAAGCGAGTTTGACAAGGTATGCCATCCTGCTGAGGTGAAGCCCTTCGGGTTTCTCTATCCTGACGATGTCGAACTCCTGGTTCTTGTGATGCTTTTCCTCTCATAACTCCTGAGGTTTGTATGATTCTGGTTAGCAACAATTAAAAGGGGGGTTTGAGTTACTGGGTGGTGTATCGATCCTCGAGTCACAATTGACTAATGTCCGAACAAGCTAGAACACACGAACAAGGTGAGAAGAGCGATGGGGTCGCAATGTTCTCCGCAAGCATCACACATCAGGCAACACAATATACACTTAGACAAGCAAACATGGCCAACTATGGGGACCAAGGAGTTAACTACTCGCGATAAAGGGGAATCCTAGTCTTAGGAATTATTGATCCTGGAGTTCACGGGATTGAAGTCTGCGTCACTATCTTGCGAATGAAGCATTCGTCAAGTCATTGGACGCGTCTCGATAGTGTAGTGCTTGATTTCTTCTGATTAGGAGGATTCCGTTGGTAGGGTGATCTTGTAGTCTCCTTATGTTTGCTGGTAGTTGCTTCTCTTCATCTCATCCTCAACGTCTTCACCGGGTTCCTGAGTCCTATTTGTTTTAAACACGTAGGTTTGAAATTCGGACAAGACGTAGAAGAATCAATTTTTCAAATCCTTTAAATTAGAAGAAGATAAGGAGTAGAACATTTCGAAAGTCACGCGTTATAGTGCAAAAGTGTCGGGTCCGATGGTACCAGAAAATATTATGACAAATTGAAAGGCGATATATTTTAGAGGATGCAAGTACTTCATAATTATCTATGTTTTCTTTGCAAGGATGTCATCTACATTGAGCTATTCTATCAAATACCTCCTTGGATAAAAAAGATTTCTGAGCTATGCTCACCCGATAAAAGTCAAGACCCAAGTCGAAAGATTCCTCGGATGAAGATCGTCTCCGCCCACGTGATATCAATAAAGCTAAGTTCTCTTAACCGAGTCTACTTTTCATTACTCTATTACACCCGATACTCGGAGGCTTAGTCGAATAAATTATTATATAATCATACTCCGATACTCAGGGGCTTCGCTACTGAGCGCAAAGTTAAAAATCCTTCCGCTCCACCATGAAATACGTCAAAAACATGCTTTGACCCGAGTAGCTGATCCAGCCCAAAGGGCGTCAGACTAACGAAAAGGTCTCGCGAGGGGCGTAACCGCAATAATCATCGGCAAAAATATATCAAGTTCCAAATTCACACATCTGGAGAAATTAAAACAAGCTATATTTTCGGCTGATTTTACATAGTTTACCTGTCTTTTTCTAGGATCCTTATTTTATCTACACGAAGAAATTCTCGGATGAAGATGTCTGAGCCTATGCTCGGATACTACGCATCCGAACATAACCTCGGGGGCTACTCCCATCGGGAGAGCTAGTCACGTACTCGATGAAAACATATCCTCCAACGGAGTTGACAAAATGAGCTTACATTGCTACAAACAGGACCCAAGTAGAGAACCTCCTTGGATGAAGATCATATTTGCACACTTAATAGAAAAAACAAAATCCTCCTATGGAGTCACTACAATATCAAAAATTCTCGGATCGCTTCCAACACGATAAAACTCTGAATATCGTGTCCATGACATGAAGATAATACCCCAGGATCTATCTTGTGCGGCCTAGTAACCGTACCAGAATGCGCTCTGCTAGTTATTATCCATATTCATGATACGATGAATAATCACGACGGACGTGTTGGGTACTCATAAAACATGAGCCTAGAATTCAGTACTCGGTAAGACCTCCACGACCCGAGCTGGATTACGCTAGTATATACCGAATTCGAGTCTGGAGACTCGAGTTTGAAATAGGTTCACAATGTCTTTGCCCAAGAGCAATTAACTGGTTCCTGATCTGTCGGATGCACCAGACTCGTTATACCCAAATCCCCAGGACAAACTTATTGAATTATTCGATAGAAAAATTCCTCCCATGGAGTCGACATAAAAGCAAAGCTACAACACCTGAGTCGAGAAATTTCTCGTATGATGAAGACTTGAGCCTATGCTCGGATACTACGCATCCGAACATAGCCTCGGGGGCTACTCCCATCGGGAGCGCTGGCCGTGCACCCGATAAAAGAACTGAAATCCTCCAAACATGAGTAAAGAAGAGTATATACAATGAAGAAGCATAACTTTGAGTCTACCCAAGTGTATACTCAAAGGTTACTCCCATCGGGAGCACTCGATAAAAATGCTGACATCACTTCAAGAACAAGACAACGCCATCCATTGCATCAGCCAAACAAGACATTACAAAGCATCCGAGGAAATCTTCGAGTTCACCTTCCGTGCATATTAAAAATGACTTTGAGCCTATGCTCGGACGCAAGCATCCGAACATAGCCTCGGGGCTACTGACATGGGCATAACCCTTTGCGTGCCTATTATTTCTATATATGGTGTGGCCCAGCGGAAGCCTCACCCAAAGATATGCCAAGATCCATGAAGCCCATGGCGGTTTGGCTGATACGAAGCTTACAAGGACACAGACTCCTGGCGTAACAAGACAAGAAAAGTACAAGACTAGACTAGATACAAACTCTAACTTGTAAACCAACTCTTACTGGTACCCGAGACCTAGCCTCCTCATATATAAAGGCTAGGAGGGGCCAACGAGGAGGGCGACCAATCTTACAATATGCACACCTCTCTCTCGGCGAGATCACATCTAGTCGACTCAACGAGTTTGTACTCTCTAATGATAATACGAGCAGACAAGCAAGAAGTAGGGTTTCCTCTACGAGGGCCTGAACCTGGGTAAATCGCCTCCCTTGTTTGTCTATTAAGCCGACGAAATCCCCAGCGCTTTCCCTTTCAACAAAACACAAGTCCATAACCATGGGCATTGTCGAGATCACCCCTCGTCAATCATCCTAGGGTGTCTCGTCCTGATTTGGCATACTGAGCCTAGATCAATTACGACCCAGTTAAGGCCTGTTTCGTGGCCCTATAAGACGCAGTGACCTACTTTTCCCTATTCACTTAGTGGAAAGAAGGAATATTCCTCTCAAAACACAAAGTTGCATGAGGTGCGATGGTTCAAAAAAAGTTACACGAGGTGTGTATATACAAGCCAGTAACAAAATAACTATAGTACAGAAATAACGCTACAAAATAACTATAGTACAGAAATGACGCTACAAAATAAGCATCACTACATGGATTATACCGTGGAAGGCAATACTAATTACTAAAGCGTGGCAGGGCTCATGATTCAAACTGGCCACTAAAACCAGTGTACTAACAGTCAACTGTTGAACCACGATGCAAAAAAAGATGGCACAACGATACACTAGAAATATCCATAGCTTAGTCTAGGGATGGAACAACGAGTCTACCACACCTAAACTAGGCCTAAACCAAATTGCCGCATGTCACACACTATTCCAACCATCTTTGGGAAGGCTGATAACTCCAACAGGCTCAACTTCAGTTGGCTGCAGGTTGCAGCGTTTAATCTGAGAGAATTGTATTCCACGAAACCTTCTGTATGTTGTGTACGAATAATTTTTCCTCATGAATGTGAACAATGTGCCATCAGGAGCCTTGCATCCGCGTTTCTTCATTATCTTGTCAATGATTGGATAATTGAGACCGAGAAACAGAGAGTTGTGCCCAGGTTGTTAACCTGCCTCCAAACGATGACCCCTAAGGTCCAGTAGAGCTAGGACCCTCTTCAAAAATGTAGACACGAGAGGTAGGATATAGGCGTAGGTTAGCCCCATTTTGAGCATGTGGACTGATTTCACCCTCTTCGCCATGGGCAACCCCCATGCCATACGTCGTAATTATGATCATCAAGCATTCTCCATCAGTTGATCGAGCGAGGAACCCGTGGCCGATCATTCAGAATAGGTGTTGGGATTACAAACGGAAGCTCCTTGTTTCCTGCAACATCCGAACTGGAGACAAAATGTGTGTTACTGGCATACATATTCTAACACCAGCATTCTTCATTGTTCATGCTAACAGTGTGAATAGACAAATCCTGACAATAATATTACTCAATAAATTAACAACATTAGAAATTACATTTCTTATTCTGCTATTCCAAATATTTGGATTTCTTGTTTATCTTAGGGCATCCACTATGTTGTACATAAGCTTGTCGACAAGGAAAAAGTAGTCCTTGTGGCCTTCCATATACATAGTAAAAGCTATCCACAAGCTAAAAACCTTAAGGGTCACCCCTTAAACTTATGGGTAGTCCATAAGCATAAAATTTTTGATATCTAGTACACATTGTCATATCCCAGATTTTGATGCTACTGTTTTGTGCCAACTCAAGCCTTTAGAAAAAAAGAGTAAGATGGATAAAAATTTGCGTGTTGTCGTTTGTGTGTTTTTGTGAGTCTCGGAGAAAAAAATAAAAAGAAAAGAAAACATCTTGTGTATTTTAGAGTTTGAACTCGTGACCTGTGGTTTAAAACGTGTAATTGCAACCAGTTGCTCCTTGTAGTGTTTTTCGTACAGAACGAACTGTCTTTATTTTATTTCTCTAATATGAGAGGAAGGAAACCCTCGGGCTGGGCTCAAGGCCAAATCGGACTCGACATCCGTGTCCTTCTGCGTCGCCTTTTAGTTGCGTTTCTGGACTGCTCTCACTCTTTTCAATCCCTCTCATCGCGTTGCCCATAGATCGAAGCCGCTGCTGCCGCTGGACACAGGTCACTGCCGCCTGGCATCTGTCCGTCGACTCCTACGGTTCGTTGCTGAAATTTATTCTTCATGTTTGTTTCTTCATGTCAGCGTTGTGGCTTTTGGGAAGTAGATGTATAGGACGAGTATGCAATGGATAGTTCCCAGGATTGTTGAGACGTGGTTCCATTCCCTTTATTCCTATAATACATCGTATACTAAATTAGTAGTATTCATGTATTAGCTTTTTGACCAAGGGAACCGTACCATTCTTATTCTCTTGTTAGCTGCCCCTTGCCTGAAACTTATTCGATCTTACGTAACCTGACGTTTAGCTTGTCCCTTGTTCTGCTAATCTGAATTCTAGTTAGTGGAATCGGTTAGAGGAAGTGCTCCAATTGGTGCTTCTAGACGCTGGCCTTTGACTTAAACCTGGCACTGATATCAACTGTAACATCCTAATCCAACAAACACTTGAGATGTTACCACATACAATACACATATAAAATTCACTAACAACTTTTAGGAAAATTCGACAGAATTTCCTCTATTTATAAGGACATCCACGACATGCATACTATAGGAATGCCAGAAAGCATGAATATATCACCAGATAAAATAGGTTCATCATCCGAATAATATACCAAATCTCTAAAATACTAGGAAATAAGAATTTATCAACCACTCACAAGAAGATAACCAAAACTATTTTAAGGTACTATCCAACAGATTCCAAAACCCAACCAGACAAGGTAATATTATTATTTAGAAAGGAACCATAGAAAGATAAATGTGTGGACATGATGTGTAGTTGGTGGTGGATCTACTACCATATTCCCCATGCATGATGTCCTCAAGGTTTACACCTATGTGTTATTATTTGGTATTGATGATAATGATGTTCTAAGTATTTGAATACTTGGTTGATGATTGATAATGTCGTGTATAGTTATGCCACCGAGGAGAGGTCGAGCTCATGGTCGTGCCCATGGTCGCAATAATCGTGGTCATGGAGGCCACAATAACCATTCCGGTGAATCAGATCCAGAGGCTGAACAAATTCATCATGGGGAAGGTAGCGCAAGCCAAAACCGGTAACAATAGGGGACCCGATGGCCAAGGGATGAATCTGAAAAACTGGTTGGAACTGAAGGCTGGTGACTTCCATGGGACTGGGACACCAATGGATGCAGCATCTTGGCTAAGTACCATGGAGAATTATATGGCGGCTATGGAGTTGTCGTCGCACAAGCGAGTTCTCTTTGTGGCCTTCAACCTTAAAGGCCTTGATGATGATTGGTGGTCAGGAGTCTGTGCCGCTTATCCTGGTGAACACCACCTGGGTTGTTTTTGTGCAACAGTTCACTGACAAGTATTATCCAGAAACATTCAAGGAGGAAATGTCAGAAAGACTGAAGACCATTAAGCAAGGGAAGCTATCTGTAGATGAGTATGAGGCTAAGTTCAGCAAGATGGTACTGTTTGTTGATCATGTGAAGCATGACAAGGCAGCAAAGGTGTGAAGCATGACAAGGCAGCAAAGGGGAGAGCATTCTTTAGGGGACTTAATTCTAGATATAGAGAGGTGATGAGTGCGAGGCATGCAAATGATTACTTGTCCACGGTTAAGCAGGCTAGAGGAATGGAGTTGGAAGTTCGACTCACTTTAGTTGAGGAGGGTCACACAGGAGGTTCTAGTGCCAAGGGGGCGACCAAAAGAGAGGCCATCGTGGGGGTAGTGGGTCTACTACTCAGAGACCTCCTTTCAAGAAGTTCAAGGGAAATTACCGTCCGCAACAAACAACAAAGTTCAAACAATCCAGTTCTCAGTCTTCTTCGATGCCTCGCTCTTTGTCATCAACTCCATCCTTTTGTCCTGTCCCAGGGCAGGGCATGATATGTTTCAAGTGTGGCGAGGGACACGGTGCTTCTGAGTGTGCTTGGACTTGGGAGTGTTACCACTGTGGTCGCCCTAGTCATATGGGGCGGGTATGTCGTGAGAACCCCGCTAGCATTCTCAAGTGGGAGAGGACACCTGCTGGCTCTACTACCACATCATCCCGAGGAATTGTAAACATGTTATCAGCTGCCCCTACCACTACTCCACAGTTCCCACCATCTTGGGCACCACCACCTGGTTATGTCCGGCAGGCTATTCCAGTTGCTTCAGTGCATTTTCCTACACCGTCTGCTCAGCTCCAGTTACCTGCACCCCCACAACATAGTGTTGGACACCCCTCTGCTCCACCACAACTTGGGGTCTATGCCATGCCGACTACTACTTCTTTGGGATGACCAGATGTCCTGACACGTACACTTCCAGGTGATTCTCATGATGCACTAATTCTCTTTGATTCTGGAGCTACTTATTCATTTGTCTCGCTAGAGTTTGCAAATAAGGCCAATTTATCCCGACAAGATATTGGACAGTCAGTGGTCGTTAATTCTCCCGGTGGTCTAATTTCTACTACCATAGTTTGTCCTGGTTGTGTGATATCTATAGATGACGAAGATTTTGTAGCTAATCTTATGGTTATACCGCTGAAGCCCTTTGACGTCATTCTTGGCATGGATTGGCTACACCACTATCGCGCCACGATATCATGTTTTTGGAAGACTGTCTCACTTCAAGCCCTATCCTGAGAGGAGTTGATTTTTCAGGGAACTGCTCATCCACACTCTCTATTTGTCCTTGCTAGCTTGTTTCCTCGGCAACGACCAGTCAAGACAGGGTTACTATGGGCTTTTTCTAAAACACCGAGTACTACACAGTTAATTGATGCTATTCTAGTGGTACGAGACTATCCAGATGTATTCCCTGATGAGTTGCTGGGTATGCCACCAGTGCGGGATGTGAAGTTTCGTATTGATCTTAAACCTGGTACTCAACCTATCTCTATGTCTCCTTACCAATTGTCATGACCATTCCAAGAAGAATTGGAGAAGCAGTTGGATGATTTATTATCCAAGGATTTGATCTGATGGAGTGTCTCACCTTGGACGGTGCCTATGATATTTACATCCAAGAAGGATGGTAGTTGGCGAAAGTGTCTAGATTATTGTGGTCTTAATGCGGTAACCATCAAGAAAAAATATCCATTGCCCCGGATTGAGGATTTTTTGATCAGCTAAATGGAGCTAAGGTGTTCTCCAAGATTGATATTCAGTCTAGCTACAATCAGATTCGTGTTCGAGAACAAGACATTGGGAAGACTTCATTCGCCACCAAGTATGGGCATTATGAATATAAAGTTATGTCTTTTGGATTAACTAATGCCCCTGCTATATTTATGGAGACAATGAACAGTATGCTACACAGGTTCCTTGATAACTTTGTCGTAGTGTTCATTGATGATATCCTCATATATTCCAAGACAGAAAAAGAGCACGAGCGTCATCTTAGACTTGTGCTTGAGACTCTGAGGAAGAATAAATTCTATGCGAAGCTAAAGAAGTGTGAGTTTTGGCTTTCGGAAGTGGCTTTTCTAGGTCTTATTAACCAACAGGGTATACTGGTTGATCCTAGTAAGGTATCTACAATTATGGATTGGCCGAGAACATCCAATGTCAAGGAAGTGAGGAGTTTCTTGGGCTTGGCGGGTTATTATAGGAAATTTGTAATCCTATCATCGCCAAGCCAATGACCAAACTAACACAAAAGGATGTGAAATTCTAGTGGAGTATGGAATGTGAGAATAGCTTCACTACTCTCAAGAATAGTCTGGTGATTGTGCCTGTTCTCACTCTTCCCGAGCTAGTAAAGCACTTCATAGTCTACTTTGATGCTTCTCTAGTTGGACTTGGGTGCGTTCTCATGCAAGACGGTAAAGTTATTGCTTACGCTTCAAGGCAATTGAAAAAGCACGAGCAGAATTATCCTACCCATGATCTCGAGCTTGCAGCTGTGGTGTTCGCACTCAAGATTTGGAGGCATTATCTTTATGGAGAATCTTGTGATATTTTCACCGACCATAAAAGTCTCAAATACCTATTCACACAGAAGGAGTTGAACCTGAGGTAAAGACGGTGGCTAGAGTTCATAAAGGACTATGACCTTACTATCTAGTACAATCTAGGATGGGCAAATGTGGTTGCATATGCTCTTAGCCGCAAGTCTGTACCTCCCACTATGGACTGTCTTGTTGCTGATTTTGAACGGATGGGGATCTCATATTGTTTTGCGGGTGTAGCACAAGAGGAAACACAACTTATCCTTCAGTCAGCTATTCCAGATAGAGTGAGAGAGGCACAACAAAGTGATTGTCTGCTACAGCAGGTGCGAGAGCGCATTCTACAAGGCAGAACCGGAGAGTTTACTATAGACAGCACCGGGGCGGTTTGATTCCATGGTCGTCTGTGTGTGCCACAAAAGTCTCAGGTGAAGGATGACATTCTTCAGGAGGCACATCGTACCCCCTACACTATTCATCCTGGGGAGACAAAGATGTATCAGAACCTGAAACAAACTTATTAGTGGAAAAGAATGAAAATTGATGTGGCCAAGTATGTGTCCTCTTATGGGATTTGTCAGCGAGTAAAGGCTGAGCGTAAGCGGCCAGCAGGACTGCTACAATCCTTAGAGGTTCCCGAATCGCCATGGGATGCCATTTCCATGGATTTTGTTGTTGGGATACCTCGGACGCGAAGAGGTAAATATGCAGTGTGGGTGGTCATTGATCGACTTAGTAAAGTTGCTCATTTTCATTTGCTCATTTTCTTCCTATCCGCACCACTGACTCTGCAAGTGACTTGGCACCGATATATGTAAAGGAGATATTAAGGTTGCATGGGGCTCCTAAAACCATTACTTCTGATAGGGATGCTAAGTTTGTATCAAAATGTTGGGAGATCTTGCAGAGTTCCTTGGGGACGCAACTGAGACTTAGCATGACGTTTCATCCCCAGCCAGATGGTTAGTCAGAGCGTATAATCCAAACACTAGAAGATATGTTGAGATGTTGTGTCCTATCTTGGCAAGGGAGTTGGGAGGATCATTTGCCACTTGTCGAGTTTGCTTATAATAATAGTTATCAGGCTAGAATACGGAGGCACCTTACGAGGCTTTGTATGGAAGAAAGGGTAGATCTCCACTATGTTGGGATGCCGTGGGAGAGAAATCAGTGTTAGGACTAGGTTGGGTTCAACAGGCTACGGAGAGGGTAGCTGATATTATACAACACATGTTGGCGGCACAGAGTAGGCAAAAGAGCTATGCTGATTCCAAGAGGTCGAATGTGGAATTTCAAGTTGGGGAGGTACTCTTAAGGGTATCACCCACTAAAGGTGTTATAACATCAAAGGAAAGCTTAGTCCGCGGTACATCGGACCTTTTTTTATATTGGCACGAGGGGGAAAGTTAGCCTACCGACTTGATTTGCCTGACTCGATGAAAGGTGTGCATAATGTGTTTCATATCTCTATGTTGCGGAAGCATTTTCATGATCGAGAATGACAGATAACCATGGAGACAAGTACGATTTAGCAAGATTTAACCTTTGAGGTTTGCCCTGTAAGGATATTGGAGGAGTCTGAGAGAGTGATGCGGAATAGGACTCTAATGTATGTGAAGGTTCTTTGGTCGCAACAAACTGAATGTGAGGCGACTTGGAAACTTGAGCCTCGCATGCGTAAGAAGTATCCAGACTTGTTCATAGCCGGCATGTGATGCATGAATATGTTTTTATCTGTTATGTTTAGTGCTGCGAGTAGAAGAACGAGAAAGAATTCGGGGTCGAATTCTGTCTAAGGGGGTAAGAATGTCATATCCCACATTTTGATGCTACTGTTCTGTGCCAAGTCAAGCCTTAAGAAAAAAGAGTAAGTTGGATAAAACTTTGCGTGTTGCCTTTTGTGTGTGTGTGTCTCGGAGAAAAAAATAAAAAGAAAAGAAAACATCTAGTGTATTTTAGAGTTTGAACTCGATACCTGTGGTTTAAAACGTGTAATTGCAACCAGTTGCTCCTTATAGTGTTTGTAGTACAGAACGAACTGTCTTTATTTTATTTCTCTAGTACGAGAGGAAGGAAACCCTCGGGCTGGGCTCAAGGCTCAAGGCCCAATCGGACTCGACGTCCGTCTTTATTTTATTTCTCTAGTACGAGAGGAAGGAAACCCTCGGGCTGGGCTCAAGGCTCAAGGCCCAATCAGACTCGACGTCCGTCTTTATTTTATTTCTCTAGTACGAGAGGAAGGAAACCCTCGGGCTGGGCTCAAGGCTCAAGGCCCAATCGGACTCGACGTTCGTGTCCTTTTGCGCCGCCTTTTAGTAGCGTTCCTGGACTGCTCTCACTCTTTTCGATCCCTCTCATCGCGTTGCCCATAGATCGAAGCCGCTGCCGCCGGGTCGCTGCTGCCGCTGGACACAGGTCACCGCCGCCTGGCATCTGTCCGTCGACTCCTATGGTTCGTTGCTAAAATTTATTCTTCATGTTTGTTTCTTCATGTCAGCGTTGTGGCTTTTGGGAAGTAGATGTATAGGACGAGTATGCAATGGATAGTTCCCAGGATTGTTGAGACGTGGTTCCCTTCCCTTTATTCCTATAATACATCGTATACTATATTAGTAGTATTCATGTATCAGCTTTTTGACCAAGGGCACCGTACCATTCTTATTCTCTTGTTAGCTGCCCCTTGCCTGAAACTTATTCGATCTTACCTAACCTGACGTTTAGCTTGTCCCTTGTTCTGTTAATCTGAATTCTAGTTAGTGGAATCGGTTAGAGAAAGTGCTCCAATTGGTGCTTCTAGACGCTGGCCTTTGACTTAAGCCTGGTCTGATCCATCCATAATTGTGAGTTGCTCTCCAAAGACAAGTTGTAGATTTTGTTCTGGCCTTTAAATATTGTATCTTTTTGAACGAATTTGGTTTGATAGAGTGCAAACAGCAGTCAGTGTAGTGATCTTCCAGTAAATAGTTTCCTACTCGTAGTAATCCGGCTTGCAACTTTAGATTTTTTACTTTTGGATTAGACCTTGGGATAAACATGGAAATTGTGGAGTATAATTTTCAGATGCTATAAATCATATTGTTTGCAAATATTTCATGTAAACTACTAATTATCCCGAAAAGAATGACTGATCTCTCGTGTTGGACAAAATTACAGGGATGCTTAAGTTTGAGTTATTTAAGGTTTTATTGTCTAGATTTTCTAGATTGTGGATATGTGAGTAATACAGAGTTGTTTCTGTTATACAAACCATCTATATGGTTGAGTTTTAAATATTTATGGTGAGGTCACTTTTGTGGTTACGGCTGTGCATATGTTACTTCAGGGGCTCACGCTTAGGAATGATTCTGATTTGTGAATATGTTATGAAGGTATGCCATGGATTGAGTGTTCTGTATGTTTCATAATAAGTGTCGGTGCTTCTGGTTCGGAACCCTTCAACTCCAAGTTTGTGCCCCGCGGTTGAGGCAAGTTCATGATGGATAGTGAATTTTGCATCTATCTCTTCACTCAGTTTTATTTAATGTTTATGATATGGCAATGATGATGAATTATGCATACTATGCTTTTGCATACCATGATGATAATGTGGCCTACGTTGGTGGGCACAATGCGACTTCCATTGATGGGTTGCGACTCACTTTGGAGGCACCCTCCACGAGTTGGAACGAGTGAATGCCGACGGGTGTCCACTCGAGCGATACCGGTATTCGCGATGAGATGAGATTAGCATATAGGCATGTATAGGACATAATATTATGTTCTAATGGATGAATGATGTTTAATAATGTCCTGGTGTTTTGATTTATGTAAAATTACTACTTGTTGAACTTGTTGAGTCTTTGTACTCACCCTTATTGCTTTCATGTTTTTAGGTAAACCTTGAGGACATCATGCATATGGAATATGGGAGTAGATCCACCACCAACTACACATCACGTCCACACATTTATCTTTCTACGATTTCTTTCTAAATAATAATATTACCTTTACTGGTTGGGTTTTGGAATCTGTTGGATAGTACCTTAAAATAGTTTTGGTTATCTTCTTGCGAGTGGTTGATAAATTCTTATTTCCTAGTATTTTAGAGATTTGGTATATTATTCGGATGATGAACCTATTTTATCTGGTGATATATTCATGCTTTTCTGGCATTCCTATAGTATGCCTATCGTGGATGTCCTTATAAACAGATGAAACTCTGTCGAATTTTCCTAAAAGTTGTTAGTGAATTTTATATGTGTATTGTATGTGGTAACATCTAAAGTGCTTGTTGGATTGGGGTGTTACACACATAGCAATAGAAAATAAATTTAATCACAAGACTATGAGAGGGTATCTCTTACATGTGGGTCCTATCTTATGGACAAATTTGACTAGATACATTGTAGTACAATCAACTAGCTTATGGTATAGCAAGTGGATCCCATCTTAAAGTTAGGTTTGGCCACATACATAGGTGATGCCCGTAGTTTCCTAGTTGTTATAAGTTTCAAAAGAGGGACCGATCATTCAGCTATATGAAAAAAAGAGGGACTCTTTGGATCACATGAACACATGAATGAGAAAAAATGGTAGAAACGCCACTTTTTATTGATATAGAGGCATGTCCACTTGAATCCTATAGGATTAGATACCTACAATATTTTGGATCAAGTGGTGTTTGATTGCATAGGAAATCCAAAGGAATTGTACAAAGAGGTTGGAGTGGATGGAAATTTTCCTCCAAAATAGAGTGCAAAGGAATCCTTTGAAGGAATTCCTAAGGATTATACTCTTTTGAATCAAACAACATTTTATAGAAAAAAATCCTAAGGATCCAAATCCTACAAAAATCCTACACAATTCCTTTGAATCCCAAGGCAATCCAAAAAGGAAAGACTGGTGTCCTACAAAAATCCTACAATCCGAGGAGGGCCTGAAAGTACAAACAAATCAAGAAACCCGACTTCATTGTATTGCGCTCACATTTGAGATGCTGGTTAATAATACCTTTCATATTTTGACAATGAACAAACTTACTAGTGCAGGGACGTCATCATACACTATATTTTTGGAAGACATATTACTGGTACTAATTCATTACTAGCAATGGTCCATTCACTCATTCAGTCATATAAAAGGTAAAACATAAACAAGGTAGTTAAAGAACAACTTCACTGAATCACTCACAATGTATCATGGAACTAGAATTACCTTCTGATGTGGGATCCTAGAAGTAGGTGCAGCCATGACTTGTGACCGCAAAAATGAGGCCACTGTGTTTAATGGCATCATAGTATTGTCGTCTTCCATGACCTGGATGGTCTAGACATCTCCATTATTATATAGACACCGTGTTCAATGGCATCATAGTATTGCCGTCTTCCAGCAACCTACTCATAAAACACCATAAATCGTAAGTACAACATGTTGTTGGTCCACTATATATGTGTGAAAACTTGGCTTGTGGCATTCAAATCCAATATTCTTCGCACTTTCTTTATGGGAGAGAACGATCTCGTCATCACACTCGGAAAACTGAGAATGTTCTTTCCTGGTAGTTGAACACTAACATCGACGACACTGCTTACTACAAGAAGATGCACCCATCTACCTCTTAAATGACATTTATTTCAAGATCAATCTATCGTGATTACTTGCAGCTCAAGTTTGAACTAATTTCATTAAACTGTCAGGATGCAAAATCTTAGTAAGAAGATGAACGTGTCCTCAAAACTCTCAGTTGTTTTTGATATATTAATTGTGACCCTCTGATTGGTACCTCCAAAAGCATTTTCATAAAATTTTCAGAGAAACCTACAATTTACTTGTAATAGTTCTAATTTGACTTAATTTCGATTAATCGATATAAAGTCATTCAAGTGGGCGGAGTTATTAGCTAGGAAGTTTGAGAACACATAAAATATGGAAAATCATAAGTACAATATGTTTGTCCACTATATATGCGTGACAACTTGGCTAGTGGCATTCAGATCCATATTCTTCGGATTTTCTTTACGGGAGAGAATAATCTCGCCATCACTCAGAAAATTGAGAATGTTATTTCCTGATAGGTGGTAACTCACACTGACGACATTGTTTACTACAAGAAGATGCACCCATCTACCTCCGAAAACACATTTAATTCAAGAGCAATCTATCACACTTACTTGTAGCTCAAGTTTAACCTAATTTCGTTAAAATGTCAAGATGCAAAATCTTAGCAAGAAGTTCAACCCGTCGTCAAAACTCTCGGTGGTTTCTGATATATTAATTGTGACCCCGCGATGGATACCCAAAAGCTTTTTCATAGAACTTTCAAAGCAACCTACAATTTACTTGTAGTTTCAAATTTGACCTAATTTAGATAAATCGACACAAAGTCATTCAAATAGGCAGAGTTAGCTAGGAAGTTTGAAAACTCATAAAACATGGGAATCGTTGGTACAACATATTGGTCCACTATATATATATATATATGTCTATAGACTTGGCTTGTGGCATTCAGATCCTACATTCTTCGAACTTTTCTTTACGGAAAAGAACAACCTCACTCGTCTTCACTCAGAAAGTGTAGAATTGAATGTTCTTTCCTGAGTTGGAAACTCACACTAAGGACATTGTTTACTACAAGAAGATGGACAAATCTACCTATGAAAATACATTTAATTGAAGAGCAATATATCGTCATTATGTGTAGCTCAAATTTGACCTAATTTCGTTAAATTGTCAAGATGCAAAATCTTAGCAAGAAGTTGAACCTATCGTCAAAACTCTTGCTGGTTTCAGATATATTAATTTTCACCCCTTGATGGGTACATTGAAATGCTCTTTCATAAAACTTTCAAAGCAAAACCTACAATTCACTTGTAGTTTCAAATTTGACCTAATTTCGATAAATCGACATCAAGTCATTTAAATGGGCACAATTAGCTAGGAAGTTTGAAAACTCATAAAATCTAGGAATCGTTGGTTCAACATGTTGGTCCACTATATATATATATGTCTATAAACTTGGCTTGTGGCATTCGGATCCAATATTCTTTGGAATTTTCTATACGGAAAAGGACAACCTCCCTTATTATCACTCAGAAAATTGAGAATTGAATGTTCTTTCCTGATAGTTGGAAACTCACACCGACGATAGTGTTTACTACAAGAAAATGCACACATCTACTTCTAAAAAGACATTTATTTCAGGAGCAATATATTACGCTTACTTGTAGCTCAAGTTTGACCTAATTTCGTTAAATAGTCATGATGCAAAATCTTAGCAAGAAGTTAAACCTGTTGTCAGAACTCTCGGTGGTTTATTATATAATAATTGACCCCACGATAGGTACCTCAAATTTTTTATCGTAAATGTTAAGAAGCAACCTACAATTTAGTTGTATTTCATGTTTGACCTAATTTCAAAAAATGAGCATGAAGTCATTCAAGTGGGGAATAATTAATTAGCTAGGGAGTTCGAAAACTCATAAAACATGGGAATTGTAAGTAAAACACATTGGTCCACCTAATATGTCTAGAATCTTGGCTTATGGCATTGAGATTCATATTCTTTGGATTTTCTTTACGGAAAAGAATCATCTCGTCATCACTCGGAAAACTGATAATTTTCTTTCTTGATAGTTGGAAACTCACACTGATAACATTGTTTACTACAAGAAGATGCACCCATCTACCTCTGAAAATACATTTAATTCAAGAGCAATCTATCGCACTTACTTGTAGCTCAAGTTTGACCTAATTTTGTTAAATTGACAAGAAGTCACTAAAGTGCGTGAAGTTAGCTAGGAAGCTTGAAAAATCCTAGTACTAAACACTTAGGTATTACGTATAAGAAACCGTGGTCCAGTATGTGTGATAATTGGGGTGATTGCATTTTCTTTTAACTGTGGTAGGTCTTGTAGGAGCGAGGTGCTTGAGAGTTAACACGGTCGGTGGAAGTACAAGTTACATCAAGGACCTCACAAAAATGAAAATTGCATCCAAGTCGATGCATTTAGCACAAGGACCCAGAAACTGAGCAATAAAGTCTGTGTTTTGAGGTTTGCGCATACCAGTGTTCATCGTGCTAAAGACTATCAATAGAATCTTTCTAGATGCTAAGAATGGAAAAAAGATCCAACGGTTAGCAATTTTTGGATTTGCCAGTATAGATCCAACGGTCAATGTTCAAAGTTGATCCGTACACTATATAAAGTGGTATGGTATTGTAAGAGATAAGCTAAGATAAGAAGTACTGCGAATATCCGATCTAATGGTAGGTCTCGTAGCAGTGAGGTGCTTGAGAGTTAACACTATCGGTGGAAGTACAAGTTACATCAAGGACCTCATAAAAATGAAAATTGCATCCAAGTCCATGCATTTGGCACAAGGAACCTAACACTGGGCAATGAAGTGTGTATTTTGAGGTTTGCGCATACTAACATTCATTGTGCTAAAGAATATGAATAGAATCATTCTAGGTGCTAAGAATGGAAAAGAAGATTAGCAATGTTTGGATTTGCTAGTATTGATCCAACAGTCAATGTTCAAAGTTAACTCGGACACTATACAATGGTATGGGATTGTAAGAGATGGGCCAATATAAAGATAAGATAAGAAGTACTGCGAATGGCTGATCTAGTGGTAGGTCTCGTAGGAGCGAGTTGCTTGAGAGTTAACACGGTCGGTGGAAGTACAAGTTACATCAAGGACCTCATAAATAATGAAAATTGCATACAAATCCACGCATTTAGCACGAGGATCCTGAAACTGATCAGCAATCAAGTGTGTGTTTTGAGGCTTACGCATACTAGCCTTCATCGTGATAAAGACTATCAGTATAATCTTTGATGAGGACATCCCTATAGTTACACCTACCCTAATTGCTAATGATGATGTTCCAATTGCTACAAAGAAAGATCAGTCCAATGAGATAAGGATTGGACCAATTACAAGAGCTCGTGCTAAGCTACTAGAACAACGGGTGAACTTGTTTCTTAATGAACCTAGTGTTTTAATTAATAAGAATTTTATACTACCTAAGTCTTTGAATTATTGCATGATCAGGTACTTAGGAGAAGAAGGCATAGCACGGAGTGAGGAGCTAATAGAGCATGGCGTGTTGATCAATGAAGAATGCGCGAGGGAGGAGAGGGAGGAAGCACAAGGAGCTGTCCAAGACGAAGATCAACAGTTGGAGGAACTTCTCTGCCGCGGCAGAGAAACACATCCGTTTTCTGCCACGACAGGCTGCCGCGGTAGGAAAACCGAGTCCGGCTCTACCATGGCAGGCTGCCACGACAGAGAATCCGGCTAAAAGTCTGCCACGGTAGAGGTGTTGAGGCCGAACCCTTTTGGGTCGGTTTGTATCTAGTTGGGTGGGACCAACTCGGATCCCACCTTAGGCCGCCGCCTCCTAGACCCTTAAATAGATGGGGCGCACTAGCTTTAGTCTTTAGACCACGTTAAAATTATTTTGGAGTTGTTTCTTTATAGAACCTCTGGAATTACCCTATGATCGAATTCTACAATTGCAATTGAGTGTGATCTGTTGTTCCATTGGGAATTAGTAGATTGCATACTACCGTTCGTGGTCGACGGCTTCGTGCGCAAGAGTGTGGTGTTGTGAATATCCTACAAGGTTCGAGAGTTGTTGCATTGGCATCAGGGATCGAGCGGGAGAGATCATAGCTACGCACTAGTTATCAATATCCACCATTACCATCGATAAGAGCTTGCTGAGAAGATCGGGCCACCCCATATCAATCTTTTAAGATGCTAAGAATGGAAAAGAATATCCAACGGTTTGCAATGTTTGGATTTGCCAGTCTTGATCCAACGGTCAATGTTCCGTACACTATATAGTGGTAAGGTTTTGTAAGAGATAAGACAAGATAAAGACAAGATAAAGATAAGATAAGAAGTACTGTGAATGGCCGATCTTTTGAATAACCTTCCCTCCCGATGTTTGAGAAGCATGTGAAAATTTTGAAAATCGGAAAAGTTTGAATTTTTGTGCCGCCAAGGACCAAAGTGGTTTCCTTCCTATGTACTCCTCGTCCCTACTCCACACCAACGCGCGGCTGCCGAACACGCCAGAGACATAGAGCCACCATACCAAGGCACACATGCGCAACGCCACGCTATGGACGAGGGAGAGATCAGCTAGGCTGGTGCACAAGGGGAAAGGGGAGGAGAGATGGAGGATAGCGAAGGAGAGAGAAAACACACGATTTGTTTTGCTTGCATAGGTCCTGAAATTTACTACTAGTAGAGTGTACACTATAAGGCCGTGGGAGTACCTCGTGTCAGGAACGCATAATAACTTTGCTCTAACATGGAACTCCCCTACCAACGTTTTCTTTTATTAGCATGTACGGCGCGTGGACAGAGGTGAGCATATGTCTAAGCAAAGAAGTACACTACTCCCTCAATGTGTAAAAAAGCACACCTTAATAAGGCCTAGTATGTGGCATCTTCTAAGGTTCACCTTATACATTGTGGAAAAAATAAAGTTATCTTTAAGCCTAAGGTGCACCTCAAGCTTGTGGGTTACCCATAGAGAATAGAAAACTCATTGGCCCTCTCTCCTTATTGTTGGGAATATGCCCTAGAGGCAATCATGTATGTTGTAATTCCCAATGTATTTATAAAGTAATAAAGTTATCCTTGTATGAACATCATATATATATATCATCGAATATGTGATTCCGTTGTGGAACTATATATTCATGTTTGTTCATACTAGATTGTTCTTGGTCATTAAGGTCATGCTGGACACACAACTTAGACCAATGTGCAAGTTGGCTGATGACATAGTTCCACTTGTCATTGGCATGATGATGCCATTCCAACCTACATGGACTCGGCTAAAGAGTTTAGCGAGTCGGACTGACCCACGATTGAGATGCAACGAGCATGTTTTCATTTGCATTCTCAAGCAATGGAATCCTTAGACCTGAGAAGATCGCATGATCCGAGTTGTGAATCACCAACTTAGGTTCTATCAAACGTTGATCCGTAAATGGGCAGTTATAAAGGTAGAGTTAGGGCTGGTTGTGAAGCAAGCTACATGACGTGGATTACCAAGATGGGATTTTCCCCTCCGTAATGGAGATATTCTCTGGGCCCTCTAGTGTGATATGATTCCGAAGCATGGCCATGCACGACTTGGTTAAGTGTTAACCAAGAAGTTGAACTAAGTGTTAGTCCAGTGAATCATATATCATGGAACGAGAAGAGAGAGTTGAGCTATTAAAGGGATGGCAACTACTCTCCTATAGCTTGACAAGGTATATCGTGAGGCAAAGGACTTGGTCGAAAGTCACATTGAGAAAGGATTGTCTTATGACTTTACATCACTTGGGAGTTGTCACGTCTTGCTAGAGGCCTCTACCAGCTATCGACTCGGAGTGGTGACTCGTGTCATGTCCAGGTGTACGTGAACCAATAAGGTCACACACTTAAGGGAAAGGAGCCCATGTGGATTCGATCCATGTGGAGATTGGGATACGAGCTAGATGGCCTCAAGCGTTGAGACCAGCTAGGAGTGTATATAAGTGGAGTGACAAGGGATAGTCCCTAACCTAGCCGTCACTTTCTCCAATCCTCTTCGGGTTAGACAGGATCTAGCAGTCCTCTGCCTGGAGCTCCTCCTTGTATGTGTGGATACCGGTAGAGGCATTGCATGTGCGGTGCTAGAGACAAGGAGGTTCGTTGGGATCTAGACATGTTGTACGTGGGATCGTTCGGCACGACATCAACTGGCGCGCTTCGTCGATAATCCACACCTGCGCGTCTAGTGGTAAATCTCGTGCCCTATCTCCTGAGCTAGATCTTGGGAGTACCACATAGGGGAAAATTTTTCTTTATCTCTGCGTGGCCCAATAGTGGTATCAGAGCATTAGCTTATGGTTTTAGGCTCTAGGTCTCGCATATGTGACATGCGGTTGGCATTAGATTGGATCTATTTGCTGTTTTGGTGGTCGATCTATGAGATAGATTGGTTTGAACTAGGTTGATTGGATCAACTGTTCTCAGGGAATGGATGATCTGGTTTCCATGATTATACTGCTGAGGTCGTGGAACGACATACCCCTACCGGTTGGCTTCCGCCATCGGGGTAGACTATGACATATAAATCTAGATGCGGCGGTCGAAGATCAAAGGAGTATTATCAAATCGGAGTACATATCGGATTTGGGTAAAATTGTTTTATCCGATGAAGAAATCCATGTTCGGAATGCAGATGAGATCTGCGTTTTCGCCATGTCATAGCGCCTTAGATGTCATTGCGAGTTTCACAACATTGGTAGATATCGTATATATGCATAACTTTTTTTGCAGGTTGATGTTGTGAATGGTATGACTTATATGCATGTGATATGTGTAATCCATACGTGATCTGTGTATCACGGTTTTTGTCAGCCGGCTGGAGCTTAGGTGCTGTCATTTTATTGTATTACGACCTGTGTGTCAGATTCTCCATGTAATTTTATTTACTTAGCTAGTGTAGCTTTCTGGAGAACCCGGATGGCATGCAAGTCGATGTACAAGTCGGCTACATGGAGTAAGGTGGCACGTGACAAGAGTTGGCACGAGTCAAATTACAAGCTTCGTGGAGATCACCATGAAAAGAGACATAGAATTTCACATTATAATTGCTTTATTTTGTGTTATGTTTATGTCTCTATTTTACCTCTATTAGATAGTTGGTACAATTTAATCCCTCAAAGAAGGTCTAGTCAGTCTCCTCGCCAGTGATGCACCACACAAGTCCGACATTCTTGGTAGTGGACTCATAAAATTGAGGTGCTACCAATTCTTTTCGACTAGGTGGGTTTGAGTCGAACTCTTACAGCGGAAGCACTTGGTAAGCTAGACAGGTCTATCACAATGGTTCTGGGACCCGGTGAGAGGTCGGTCAGGAGTCGGGGCTTGTGATGCCACCCGACCAACAGGAGTCGCATGAGATGCGATTGTCAAGGAGTTGCCTACCTAGATCACTTGACGGCTAGAGGTGATGCTAAAGCTCACTAGTCGGCTTGCTTATTTAGGATCCTGAATCACTAAGTAACCATCAGAGGGGTGTTTGTTCTAGTGGGAGCATAAGTATTAAAATGTTTAATATGCTTGCTCTTTTATGGATACATGTCTTAAATGTTTTGCATATTTTTTGTTGTAGATAATGGCACCTTGTAGCAGTCTCCCTTAGTTATCCAGTTTTGCGTTGACGACCATCTTAGAGAAAGATAAGATTAGTGGAACTAATTTCACCAACTGGTATCGTAATCTGAGAATTGTTCTCAAACAAGAAAAGAGGGACCATGTTCTAGACAAACCGCTTCCAGATGAGCTGAATGAGAATGCGAGTCTTGCAACAACCAATGCCTACCATAGGACATGTGATGAGTCTACAGAAATTAGCTGTCTTATGCTTGCTCACATGGAATCGGACTTGCAGCAGTTCGAGAATGTTGAGGCCTACGATATGATCGAAAGCCTCAAAAGTATGTTCGAGGCTCAGGCAAAGACCGAGAGGTATCAAGTCTCTCAAGCTTTGCTGAGTTGTAAGCTTAAGGATGGCAATCCACTGAGTCTACATATGATCAAGATGGTTGGTTATGTGCAGTCTCTAGAGAGGCCTGGCTACCCCATTAGCAAAGAGTTCTCTATGGATATAATTATGAACTCTCTTCCTGGTGTGTATGGTCAGTTCATATCGAACTACCACATGCATGGTATACATAAGAAGCTCACTGAATTATATGGGATGCTTAAGCAGGCAGAGGCTGATCTCAAGCAGGGTGCTAGTCAAGGGTTGATGGTACAAAATAAGGCTAAGTTCAAGAAGAGTTCTTGGACTAAGAAGAAGAAGGCTAAGTCAGGAGGTAATGCTCAGGATTCGATCCCAAGTGATTCCTTAGGGACTAATCCATCTCCTTTAGCTAGATTGACCTGCTTCTGTTGCAAGGAGGATGGCCACTAGAAGAGGAATTGCAACAAGTATTTGGACGACAAAGCCAAGAGTGGAGGTGTGACTTCCAACTCAGGTACGCTTGTATGCAATGTTATAGACATCTATCTTGCCGATACACCTAATAGTTCTTGGGTATATGATACCAGATCAATAATCCACATCTGCAACACATTGCAGGGACTAGTAAGAACTAGGAGTGTGGAAAGAGGCGAGGTGGACATTCGAGTCGGCAACAAAGCGAGAGTCGCTGTGTTGGAATTCGGCATGATGCAACTTCATTTACCATCAGGATTCTTAATGGAGATAAATAATTGTTATTATGTGCCAGTGCTTACTCGAAACATTATTTCTGTCTCATGTTTGATGAGACAAGGCTATGAGTAGAATATTAAGAATAATGGTTGTTCTTTATATTTGAATTATATGTTTCATGGCCAAGCACCCATCCAGGATGGGTTATTTATTTTGAATCTTGATGGTGAGTCAGTCTATAACATAAGTGTGAAAAAGTTGAAACCAAATGATATGAATATGACTTACTTTTGGCACTGTTGGCTTGGTCATATAAGTTGGAAACGCATGAAGAAGCTCCATGATGATGGAGTCCTAACTTTGTTCGACTTGGAGTCGTTCAAGACATGCGAATCCTGCCTACTCGGCAACATGACCAAGACACCTTTTGCAAAGAGTTGTGAAAGGGCGTCTGACTTGTTGGGACTAGTACATAGTGATGTATGTGTCCCGATGAGCACGACAGCCAGAGGAGGTTATGAGTACTTAATTACCTTCACTAATGATTTGAGTAGGTATGGATATATCTACTTGATGAAACATAAGTTGGAAGCCTTTGAAAAGTTCAAAGAATTCCAGAATGAAGTACAGAATCAACTCAACAAGAAAAAAAGTTTCTTCAGTCGGATCGAGGAGGTGAGTACATGAGCCACAAGTTTGATGATCATCTAAAGAGTTATGGAATAGTTCCTCAACTCACTCCGCCAGGAACGCCGTAGAGGAACGGTGTGTCAGAGAGGCAGAATCGGACCTCGTTAGACATGGTACGATCAATGAGAGTCAGACATATCTGCCTTTATCATTTTGGGGTTATTGTCTAGAAACTACAGCGTTCACACTTAATAGAGTACCATCAAAATTGGTAGATAACACACCGCATGAGAAGTGGACTGACAAAAAGCCGAGTTTGTCTTTTCTTGAGATTTGGGGTTGTGAAGCATTTGTCCAGCGACTTTAGTCAGACAAGCTTACAGCCAAGTCGGATAAGTGTGTTTTCGTGGGGTATCTGAGGGAAACCCTGGGTTACTACTTCTACAACCGAGAAGAGGGCAAAGTGTTTGTCGCTCAAAATGGTGTCTTACTTGAGAAAGAGTTTCTCAGTCGAGGAGTCAGTGGGAGCACGGTGCAGCTCAAAGAAATTCGAGAGGAACCGGCCAGTAGCGAGCTGGCAAAAGCCTTGGAGGTTGAACCAGTCGTGGTACCTGAACCGACAGCTGCACCAACACTACGGAGATCAGCCAGATTGCAAAGTGTTCGTGATGTGTTACTTTTGGACAGTGATGAGCCAACAACTTATTCGGAAGCGATGGCGGGATCCAATTATGAGTCGTGGCTTGGAGCCATGAGATCCGAGTTAAAGTACATGGATGAAAATCAAGTTTGTAACTTGGTTGATCTCCGAGACGGTGCAAGACTCGTCGAGTGCAAATGGGTCTTTAAGAAGAAAACTAATATTGATGGAAATGTTTCTGTCTATAAAGAACGACAGGTTCAAGGAGTTCACTATGATGAGACCTTCTCACCCATAGCGATGCTTAAGTCAGTACAGATCGTGTTAGCTATATCAGCCTATTTCGACTATGAGATATGGCAGATGGATGTCAAACGACTTTCCTTAATGGAAGATTAACTGAGGACGTGTATATGATACAACCCGAGGGTTTTGTCGATCCTACTAATGCTGACAAGGTATTCAAACTTCAGAAATCCATTTATGGGTTGAAGCAAGCATCTTGGAGTTGGAACATTCGCTTTGATAAGGTAGTCAAATCGTTTGGCTTAATCAAAAGTGATCATGATTCTTGTATATACAAGAATTTTAGTGGGAGCAAAGTAAACTTTCTAATATTATATGTGAATGACATATTACTGATTGGAAATGATGTCTAGATGTTGCAAGAAACCAAGGAATCATTGGAAAAGAGTTTTTCAATGAAGGACTTGGGTGAGGCGACTTATATACTAGGAATCTGAATCTATAGAGATAGATCAAGGAAGCTTATTGGATTGAGTCAGAGTACATATTTGGACAAAGTGTTGAAGAAGTTCAACATGGAAGTCTAATAAGGGGTTCTTACTGATGTCCTATGGTGTAAAACTTAGCAAGACTCGGTGTCCTTCGACAACTGATGAGCAAAGTCGGATGAGTGTGATTCCGTATGCTTTGGCAGTTGGATCCATCATGTATGAAATGATTTGTACTAGGACAGATGTTTCCTATGCTCTATGTGTTGTGAGCAGATACCAGGCTGACCCTGGAGAGATCCACTAGGCAGCGGTTAAGAACATCATTAAGTACCTGAGAAGGGCTAAGGATGTGTTCCTAGTTTATGGAGGTGAGGTTGAACTCGGTGTAAAGGGTTACACGGATGCAAGTTATCTTACTAACTTAGATGATTCTCATTCGCAATCTAGATACGTGTTTGTAAAGAATGGAGGGGCTGTGAGCTGGAAGAGTTCCAAGCAAGAGACTGTGTCTGCATCTACAACAGAGGCTGAGTATATTGCTGCCTTGGAGGCGGCAAAGAAAGCCGTTTGGATCAGGAACTTCCTGATGGATCTTGGTGTGGTTCAGGGCTCGACCAATCCGTTAGACATGTATTGTGACAACAATGGTTCTATTGCACAAGCCAATGAACCTAGACAACACCATAAGGACAAACATATACTCATGCGGTACCACCTGATTCGCCAGTTTGTGGATCAAGGTGATATCAAGTTATGCAAGGAACACATGGATGCAAATGTTGCGGATTTGTTGATGAAGCCGTTTCCACATCCTAAGAATGTGGCACATGTAAGAGCCATGGGCATTAGATGCCTAGACATGTGATGTTAGGATGATTGACTCTAGTGCAAGTGGGAGACTGTTGGGAACATGCCCTAGAGGATATCATGTATGATTTAATTCACAATGTATACATAAAGTAATATAGTTGTCCTTTATGAACATCAGATATATATCATTGAATACGTGATTCAGTTGTGGAACTATATATTCATGTTTGTTCATACTAGATTGTCCTTGGTCATTAAGGTCGTGTTGGACACACAACTTAGACCAATGTGCATGTAGGCTGATGACACAGTTCCACTTCTCATGGGCATGGTGATGCCATTCGAACTTACATGGATTGGCTAAAGAGTTTAGCGAGTCGGACTGACCCACGGTTGAGATGCAATGAGCATGTTGTCATTTGAAGTCTCAAGCAATGGAATCCTTAAACCTGAGGAGATCGCATGATCCGAGTTGTGAATCACCAACTTAAGTTCTATTAAATGATGTTATGTAAATGGGCAGTTATAAAGGTAGAGTTCAGGCTGGTTGTGAAGCAAGCTATGTTACGTGGATTACCAAGATGGTATTTTCCCTCCGTAATGAAGAGATATTCTCTAGGGTCTCTCGTGTGATATGATTCAGAAGCATGTCCATGCGCGACTTGGTTAAGTGTTAACCAAGAAGTTGGACTAAGTGTTAGTCTAGTGAATCCTATATCATGGAATGACAGGAGAGAGTCGAGCTATTAAAGGGATGGCAACTACTC
Source organism: Avena insularis (assembly GCA_023614405.1). Classification (NCBI taxonomy): domain Eukaryota; kingdom Viridiplantae; phylum Streptophyta; class Magnoliopsida; order Poales; family Poaceae; genus Avena; species Avena insularis. Next base: position 279,220,520 of record CM042688.1, read on the forward strand.
GCCTATAGCTTGACACAGTATATCGTGAGGCAAAGGGACTTGGACGGAAGTCACATTGATAAAGGTTTGTCTTATGACTTTACATCACTTGGGAGTGGGCACGTCTTGCTAGAGGCCGCTACCAGCTATCGACTCGGAGTGGTGACTCGTGTCATGTCCAGGTGTACATGAACCAACAAGGGTCACACACTTAAGAGAAAGGAGCCCATGTGGATTCGATCCATGTGGAGATTGGGATACGGCCTAGATGGGCCTCAAGCGTTGAGACCAGCTAGGGTATATAAGTGGAGTGACAAGGGATAGTCCCTGACCTAGCCGTCACTTTCTCCACTCCACTTCGGGTTAGACACGATCTAGAAGTCCTCTGCCTGGAGCTCCTCCCTGTACATGTGGATACCGGTAGAGGCATTGCACGTGCAACGCTGGAGACAAGGAGGTTCATGGGGATATGGACGTGTTATACATGGGATCGTTCGGCATGGCATCAACTGATGCGCTTCATCAATAATCTGCACCTGCATATCTAGTGGTAAATCTCGTGGCCTATCTCCTGAGCTAGATCTTGGGAGTACCGCGTAGGGGAAAAGTTTTTGTTTATCTCTGCGTGGCCCAACACTTATTTCATGTGATCATTTTCAAAAGGGGTTCAAAATTTTCAAGATGCAAAATCTTAGTAGCTAGAAGTTAAACCAGTCGTCAAAACTCTCTGTGGTTTCTAATATATTAACTGACCGCTCGATGGGTACCTCTGAAAGCTTTTTTCATAAAACTTTCAAAGAAACCTACAATTTATTACTTATAGTTCACATTTGACCTTATTTCGATACATCGACATAAAGTCATTCAACAAGTGGGCGGGGTTAGCTAGGAACCTTGAAAACTCTTAAAACATGGGAATCACAAGTAAAACATGTTGTTGATCCACTATATATGTCTAAAAACTTGGCTTGTGGCATTCAGATCCATATTCTTTAGACTTTCTTTACGTCAAAGAACAATCTCATCATCACTAGTAATATTGAGAATTTTTTTTCCTGAGATAGTTGGAAACTCACATCGACGACATTTTTTACTACAAGAAGATGCACCTATCTACCTTTGAAAATACATTTAATTCAACAGCAATCTATCGTGCTTACTTGTAGCTCAAGTTTGACCTACTTTTGTTAAACTATCAAGATGCAAAATCTCATTAAGAAGATGAACTTGTCGTCAAAACTCTCGGTGGTTTCTCATATATCAATTGTGGCCCCTGATGGGTACCTCCAAAAGCATTTTCATAAAACTTTCAGAGTAACCTACAATTTACTTGTAATAGTTCTAATTTGACCTAATTTCGATAAATCAACATAAAGTCATTCAAGTGGGTAGAGTTATTAGCTAAGAAGTTTGAGAAATCATAAAACGTGAGTAATCGTAAGTATAATATGTTGGTCCACTATAGATGTGTGAAAACTTTGCTTGTGGCATTCAAATCCATATTCTTTGGACTTTCTTTATGGGAGAGAATAATCGCCCCAACACTCGAAAAATTGAGAATGTTCTTTCCTGATAGGTGGAAACTCACACTGACGGTATTTTTACTACAAGAAGATGCACCCATCTACCTCTGAAAGGACGTATAACTCAAGAGCAATCTATCGCGCTTACTTTTAGCTCAAGTTTAATAAATTTCGTTAGATTGTCAATATGCAAAATCTTAGCAATGAGTTTAACCTATCGTCAAAACTCTCGATGGTTTCTAATATATTAATTGTGACCCCCCGATGGTTACCTCCAAAAGCTTTTTCATAGAACTTTCAAAGCAACCTACAATTTACTTGTAGTTTCAAATTTGACCTAATTTTGATAAATCGACACAAAGTCATTCAAATGGGCAGAGTTAGCTAGGAAGTTTGAAAACTCATAAAACATGGGAATCGTTGGTACAACATGTTGGTCCTATATATATGTCTATAGACTTGTCTTGTGGCATTCAGATCCAATTTCTTCGAACTTTTCTTTATGGAAAATAACAACCTCGCTCGTCTTCACTCAAAAAATGTAGAATTGAATGTTATTTCCTGATGGTTGGAAACTCACACTGATGACATTGTTTACTACAAGAAGATGCACCAATATACCTATGAAAAGACATTTAATTCAAGAACAATCTATTGCCATTGCTTGTAGCTCAAGTTTGACCTAATTTCATTAAATTGTCAAGATGCAAAATCTTAGCAAGAAGTTGAACCTATCATCAAAACTCTCGCTGGTCTCAGATATATTAATTTTCACCTCTCGATGGGTACCTCCAAAAGATTTTTGTAAAACTTTCAAAGCAAAACCTACAATTTACTTGTAGTTTCAAATTTGATATAATTTCAATTAATCGACATAAAGTCATTCCAACGGGCACAGTTAGCTAGGAAGTTTGAAAACCCATAAAACTTGGGAATCATTGGTACAACATGTTGGTCCACTATATATATATATGTCCGTAAACTTGGCTTGTGGCATTCAGATCCAATATTCTTCGGACTTTTCTTTACGAAAAAGAACAACCTCGCTCGTTATCACTCGGAAAATTGAGAATTGAATGTTCTTTCCTGATAGTTTGAAACTCACACCAATGACAGTGTTTACTATAAGAAAATGCACACATCTACCTCTAAAAATACATTTATTTTAGGAGCAATCTATCGCGCTTACTTGTTGATGGCTCTTATTTTTGCCATCTTCCACTATGTTTAAATGTTGTTTTGGTTAAGAAATTGCCAAAGAAACTCTCAACTCTTGCCACTAACGACTAATAATTGCAAAGATATGCAAATCCCTTCTTTTATTTATGCTGTGCAGGAAATCATAGCTTTTAAAGCAAAATAAGGAGTCATAATTGGATTTTGAGGAAGTACACACGGCCAAGTAATTGGAGAAGCATTTGAGGGCGTCTGCAAGCTTAGTCTGATCACCCGCATCACCGCATACCAAGTGGAGATGGCTTCGTCTCGTCAAACCCTACAACTTTCATGAAGATGCCTATATATTTCGAGGCTCCAGCCGCCGGCTAGAGAGTCAAATTCTCAGATTGCATCACAACACCACCAAAGGAGATTCACACCATTGTTCATCACTTCCACCATCCATCTATCTACTAGCCATAGCCATTGCTTTGTACTTTAGATCTCCTTGTGATTTGGTGACCATTATAAGAATGTTTGATTTCAATCTAAGTATTTGCATGATGTTTTCTATCTCTGATCTATCTGTTATGAGTGAGTAGTCCTCATGGGTTGCGGGTTGGGGAGACACCTCGCAGCAATTATGTGCATCTAGATCATGGGAGAATTGTATTTTTTTGTGATTGTGATTTGTATCTTTTGTTTCTTCGTCTCTTGTCTCGATCTGTGGACTTGTACGTACCCAAGATCCCATAGATTGATAAAGGCTTGAGGTGAGATACTTGGCTAGCGGTGATCTCATAGGAAACTCATTGACTGAAAGGGTAGTACGGTCTTCGCTTAGCGCCCCATTCGGGATCAACAACAACATCACCAATTAAAGCTTTGATCTGTGTTTTGCACTTAATAATCGTTCGTAACCCATGGCTTTGGTGTACTCTCAGTTGGATTAAAAGTCTATTGCTATGCCTGGTACATCACGGGGATCTAGAATATTAGGATGTGTTGCCCACAAGATATTATCTTGATACATACATTATACATGACTATGCTTATTATTATCTTTTATCACATTTGATGTGCAACTGCAGGTGGATCTTCAACCCTGTCCTATCTCCATCCATTGATTCAATCCCGTTATAAAGTAAACTAGATTGGTCTGGTCACTTAAGGTAAAATTAACAAACAAAGTCTTGTAGATGTGTCCTTTTTTATTACCTTTTAGCAGTGCTTTCCGAGGTTCGATTAAACCTAGGTCTACTAGGGAAAAAGCAATTATACTACATCTGTGAATCCGGATCGAAGGTATCACTTGTAGCTCAAGTTTGACCTAATTTTGTTAAATAGTCATGATGCAAAATTGTAGCAAGAAGTTAAACATGTTTTCAAAACTCTAAGTGGTTTCTGATATATTAATTGACCCCATGATGGGTACCTCCAAAAGTTTTTTCATAAATCTTTAGAAGAAACCTACAATTTAGTTGTAGTACAAGTTTGACTGAAGTTCGATAAATCGACATGAAGTCATTCAAGTGGGGCATAGTTAATTAGCTAGGGAGTTTGAGAACTCATAAAACATGGGAATCGTAAGTAAAACACGTTGTTTCACCTAATATGTCTAGAAGCTTCGCTTATGGCATTGAGATCCATATTCTTCAGACTTTCTTTATGGAAAAGAATCATCTCGCCATCACTTGGAAAACTCAGAATTTTCTTTCATGGTAGTTGGAAACTCACATCGACGACATTGTTTACTACAAGAAGATGCACCCATCTACCTCCGAAAAGACATTTAGTTCAAGAGCAATCTAACAAACTTACTTGTAGCTCAAGTTTGACCTAATTACGTTAAATTGACAAGAAGTCACTAAAGTGAGTGAAGTTATCTAGGAAGCTTGAAAAATCCTAGTACCAAAAACTTGGGTATTGCGTATAAGAAACTGTGGTCCAGTTTGTGTGATAATTGGGGTGGTTGCATTTTCTTTTAACTGTGGTAGGTCTCGTAGGAGCGAGATGCTTGAGAGTTAACACAGTCGGTGGAAGTACAAGTTACATCAAGGACCTCATAAAAAATGAAAATTGCATCCAAGTCCATTCATTTAGCACATGGACCCTGAAACTAAGCAATGAAGTGTGTGTTTTGAGGTTTACGCATACTAGCATTCATCGTGCTAAAGACTATCAATAGAATCTTTCTAGATGCTAAGGATAGAAAAGAAGATCCAACGGTTAGCAATGTTTGGATTTGCCAGTCTTGATACAAAGGTTAATGTTCAAAATTAATCTATACACTATATATAGTGGTATGGTATTGTAAGAGATAAGAAAAGACAAAGATAAGAAAGACTGTGAATGGCCGGTCTAATGGTAGGTATCGTAGGAGAGAGGTGCTTTAGAGTTAACATGGTCGATGAAAGTACAAGTTACATCAAGGACCTCATAAAAATGAAAATTGCATCCAAGTCCATGCATTTAGCACATGGACCCTCAAACTGAGAAATGAAGTGTCTGTTTTCAGGTTTGCGCATACTAGCGTTCATCGTGCTAAAGACTATCAATAGAATCTTTTTAGATGCTAAAAATGGAAAAGTAGATCAAATGGTTAACAATGTTTGGATTTGCCAGTCTTGATGCAATAGTCAATGTTCAAAGTTAATTCATACAATATACAGTGGTATGGTATTGTAAGAGATAAGACAAGATAAAGATAAGATAGGAAGTATTGCGAATGTCCGATCTAATGGTAGGTCTTGTAGGAGTGAAGTGCTTGATATTTAACACGGTCGATGGAAGTACAAGTTACATCAAGGACCTCATAAAAAATGAAAATTGCATCCAAGTCCATGCATTTAGCACAAGGACCCTGAAACTGAGCAGCAATGAAGTGTGTGTTCTGAGGATTGCGCATACTAGTGTTCATCATGCTAAAGTCTATCAATATAATATTTGTAGATGCTAAGAATGGAAAAGAAGATCCAATGGTTTGCAATGTTTGGATTCGCCAGTCTTGATCCAACGGTCAATGTTCCGTACACTATACAATGGTATGGTATTGTAAGAGATACGACAAGATAAGGATAAGATTAGAAGTACTACGAATTGCCAATCTAATGGTAGGACTCGTAGGAGCGAGGTGCTTTAGAGTTAACACGGTCGGTGGAAGTACAAGTTACATCAAGGACCTCATAAAAAATGAAAATTGCATCCAAGTGAACGCATTTAGCACAAGGACCCTGAAACTGAGCAATGAAGTATGTGTTTTGAGGTTTGCGTATACACGTTCATCGTGCTAAATACTATCAATAGAATCTTTTCTAGATGCTAAGGATGGAAAACAAGATCCAATGGTTAGCAATGTTTCGATTTGCTAGTCTTGATCCAACGGCCAATGTTCCATACACTATACAGTGGTATGGTATTGTAAGAGATAAGACAAGATAAAGATAAGATAAGAAGTACTACGAATGGCCAATCTTTTGAATAACCTTCCCTCCCGATGTTTGGGAAGCAAGTGAAAATTTCTAAAACTGGAAAAGTTTGATATTTTGTGACGCCAAGGACCAAAGTAGTTTCCTTCCTATGCACTCCTCGTCCCTACTCCACACCAATGCGCAGCTGCCAAACATGCTAGAGACACAGAGCCGTCGTACCAAGGCACACGTGCGCATCGCCATGCTATAGATGAGGGAGAGATCAGCCAGGTCGGTGCGCAAGGGGAAAGGGGAGGAGAGATGGAGGATAGTGAAGGAGAGAGAAAACACACGATTTGTTTTGCGTGCATAGGTCCTGAAATTTACTACTAGTAGTGTAGTAGACTATAAGGCCCCATGAGTACCTCATGTCAGAAACCCGTCATAACTTTTCTCTCACATGGAACGGCCTACAACTCCCCTTCATTGTTGCCCCCTTCCCCTGCCAACGTTTTATTCTCTCAGCTTGTACAACGCGTGGATAGAGGTGACATATGTCTAAGCAAAGAAATATACTACTCCCTTAATGTGGAAAAAACACACCTTAATAAGGCCTAGTATGTGGCCTACAATTTCATAGCAACCTATAATTTACTTGTAGTAGTTCAAATTTGACCTAATTTTGATAAATCGACGTAAAGTCATTCAAGTGGGCGGAGTTAGCTAGGGAGTTTGAGAACTCATAAAACACGGGAAATCGTAAGTACAACCTGATGTTGATCCACTATATACATGTGAAAACTTGGCTTGTGGCATTCAGATCCAATGTTCTTTGCACTTTCTTTACGGGAGAGAACGATCTTGTCATCACACTCGAAAAATTGAGAATGTTCTTTCCTGGTAGTTGGACACTCACATAGACATTGCTCACTACAATAAGATGCACCCATCTACCTCTGAAATGACATTAATTCAAGAGCAATCTATCACACTTACTTGTAGCTCAAGTTTGATATAATTTCATTAAAATGTCAGGATGCAAAATCTTAGCAGGAAGATGAACCTGTCGTAAAAGCTCTCCATGGTTTCTGATATATATTAATTTACCCCCACATGGGCACCTCCAAGAGCTTTTTCGTAAAACTTTCAAAGCAACCAACAATTTACTTGAGTAGTCCAAAATTTACCTAGTTTTGATAAATCGACATAAAGTCATTCAAGTGGTTGAAGCTAGTTAGGAAATTTGAGAACTCGTAAAACATGGGAAATCATAAGTGCATCATGTTGGTCCAGTATATATGTATGAAAACTTCGCTTGTTGCATTTAGATCCATAGTATTCGGACTTTCTTTACGAGAAAGAACAATCTGGTCATCACTCGGAAAATTGAGAATGTTCTTTCCTGAGATAGTTGGAAACGCACACTGGCGGTATTGTTTACTACAAGAAGATGCACCTATATATATGATACGTCATAAACGTATCTATAATTTTTGATGTTCCATGCTTGTTTTATATCTACTTTCTTATGTTTTGTTCACACTTTGGGGTATTTTTATACATTTTCTGGAACTAACCTATTAACAAGATGCCAAAGTGCCAGTTGCCTGTTTTCTACTGTTTTTGGTTTCAGAAAAGCTAGTAAAGAAATATTCTCGGAATTGGACGGGACAAAAGCCAAAGTCAATATTTACCCGAAGCAACACGGAGTCCGGAGGGGAGACGAAGTGGCGCACCAGGGCGTCCACACCTAGTGGCGGCGCGGCCAGGGGCGCGCCACCAGGGGTGTGGGCCCCCTAGTGCTCCACTGACCTTGCCCCTTCACCTATAAAAGCCTCCCAGGATGAAAACCCTAAGTACCCGATCAGAAATCCACGAAAGAGTCTGTAGCCGCCACCATCTCCATCCCTAGATCGGGGGGGATCCGAAGCTCTTCTCGGCACCCTGCCGAAGGGGAGAGATCACCCTGGAGGCCTTCTTCATCACCATGCCTACCTCCGGTGTGATGCGTGCGTAGTTCATTTTTGGACTACGGGTCCATGTAGTAGCTAGATGGTTGGTTCTTCTCCTTTGTGCTATCATGTTTAGATCTTGTGAGCTCCATTCATGATCAAGATCATCTATTTGTAATCCTATATGTTGTGTTTGCAGGGATCCGATGGATATTCAGATTCTATGTCAAATTGATTATTGATTCTATCATATCTATGTTATTTGTGATCTTGCATGCTCTCCGTTGTTAGTAACTATCTTGGCCAAGTAGATGTTTGCAACTCCAAGAGGGAGTATTTATGCTCGATAGTGGGTTCATGCCTCTAGTAATCTGGGGAAGTGACAGAAATCTCTAAGGCTGTAGATGTGATGTTGCTACTAGGGAGCAAACAACAATCTTTTGTCCATGGGGCAATTGTATTGTTTACTTTACACATTTTGCTTAATGTAATTATATGTTGCTTGTAACTTAATACTGGAAGGGGTTCGGACGATAACCGGAAGGTGGATTATTAGTCATAGATGCAGTTGGATTACGGTCTATGTATTATGTTGTAATGCCCAATCAAATCTCATAGGAGTCAAGATGTCTAGTATATGCATTATATGCTTTCTGAAATCTGTCAATTGCCCCGCTGTAATTTGTTCACCCAACATGCTATTTATCTTAAGGAGAAACACCTCTAGTGAACTATGGACCCCAGTCCATTCTTTTACCATTGATATACCATCTACTATTTACCGTTTACTGTTTACTTTCTGCAAGGAATTACTATCTTCCACACTATACGTTTAATCCTTTGTTTTTAGCAAAACCAGTGAGATTGACAACCTCACTATAAGTTGGGGCAAAGTTCTATGGTTGAGTTGTGCAGGATTCCAAGTTGTTAGCAACACCTTGGAGTTGTTTCCTTGCTCCTACTGGTTCGATAACCTTGGTTTCATAACTAAGGGAAAACTTGCTACTGTGCTCATCATACCTTCCTCTTGGGGTTCCCAACGAACTCTACATATTTTGAGCCATCAAGCACTTTTTGTGGCACCGTTGCCGGGGAGTTAAGGACAGCTTCACAAGGGGAGTCTCTCACAACCAATCTCTTTACTTTGTTTTTTGTTTTGCTTAAGTTTATTTTACCTTTTTTTGCTTTTTTTTCTTATCAAAAAACACAAAAAGTTTAGTTGTACTGGTTTGCTTCTTTTATCAAAAACACACACAAAAAATTCTATTTCAAGTTGCTTTTATGTCTAGCATTGCTCCAATCACTATGTCACCTGAGGAAATGATTTTTACTTTCAAACAAGGAATTGAAGAGAGTTTAAAAGAAGCTTGGTCTAGAATTTCTGATTTACATAAAAAAACGGTACCTAAAATGACTCTAAGCTTGTTTCTTAGTTGTTTGTACTTTGGTATTGCTCTTTGTTATAGATATGCTTTGGATGCTGTTGTAGGAGGAGATTTCCTCCAGTGCAATGAGGGTGAATCTTTTAATGCCATAAAAAAGATGGTTTCAACATATAACTTGCCTAGCAAATCTGATTCCTCCTTTATAAACATATTTGCTAGATTAAACACTCTTGAGACCAACATAGCTAGTTTAAAAGAATGTTATAACAAGCTTAGAGAGCATCATGAATATGTTCCAATAAATTACGAGTCTTCAAAATGGCTCCCTACAGTAAAAGTTGTTATAAATAATGAAACTTTTTATGATCGTTGTGATACATGTCTGAATTCTGTCTTATGCCTAAAGATATCTATGAATCTTTGGGGACTTTCTAAGGAAGGAGAAGAAAATCTCTTACCAATAATGCCACAATATTACCCATTGGAATAGGTGAATGAGTGTTTACAAAGATCTTAGGGAAAGTGGTGTCTACTGATTATCTTGTTATTGAATGTGTAGGAAAAGGACAAATTACACTTGGAAGATCCCTACTAAAACTCCTTGGAGCAATAATAGATGTGGAAAAAGGCATCATGCACTTTGCTTCTCTACCAAACAATCATACATTCCCTAAATATAAGAATAAAGGTAAGTAAGGTAGGGGCAAGAAATTTGGTCTTAATGCTTCTTCATTCAAAAATACTTGAATCTTGCTTCCTATGCCTAGCTGATAGGCATTAAAGAAAAGCACTATTGGGAGATAACCCAAATTTTTATTCAGTAAGTTTTTATTTTGTTGAGTATTGAAAGTTATTGCCTCATTAATAACCACTCCTTATCCTTTTTGTGTTGTTTTCTGCCAAGAATAACCTCTAATGAGAGAGAAGTAAGACTTGGGAAAGTTGCTATCCCGAAACAGATTTTTGTGCTTCACTTAAAAAAATCATAAACAATACCTATGCGTCGGATTGAGCTGTAATTTTTTGTGCTAATGCCCCAGGTTATTATCTAACTTTCGTTAGTTTAACACTTTTCGATTTGAGCAATAGAAGGTCTTCGAAAAAATCGGTTTTTACCTGCTGGTCTGTTTTGACAGATTTCTGCCATTATTTGCATTTGCCTCTTAATCTCTTTCTCTTTGAGTTCTCCTTGATCACTTGAGCTTTTAGAAGGAATTGATACATTATCTTGTGTTTTAGTGGAAGTTTTACTTGTGTTGAAACTAAACCCAAAGACTTATTATCTTGAATACACTAATGTTGCTAATGAAGATTGTGTGAAGTTTTGTATGAAGGAAATTTTCAAGTGTAGGGAAGAATAATGTGATGAGATGAAGAATGGACAAAAGCTCAAGCTTGGGGATGCCACCCGTGTCACCCCAAGAAATATTCAAGAATTACAAGCATCAAAGCTTGGGGATGCCCAAGGCATCCCCTTCTTCATCAATAAAAATCTCAGGTTTTCTCCCAAAACACTTCATTTTTATTGTTTCATGCACAATTGTGTTGTTCTTGGAGCATCTTTGTTTTTGTTTTTAGTTTTCTTTTGTTTGGTTTGCTTAAACAAATTGGTTGGACCCCCGCATTCATACATTGTTTCAAATAAGTTGATTGGTGTTGAAAAAGAGTAGGAAGCTTCATGCTTATAAGTGGTACAAAAGGAGCTTGTTTTGACTGTGGCCTAGACTTTATCATGTCATGTTTTGATATTTCTTTGACTTTATGCTTAGTGATTATTGCTGTAGCATGACTTGTTCCAAACAATTGAGATTGCTTAATGTGCCTTGAAAGAATCATGCGTTGTTTTAGCATACAAAAGGATAATATTGTGGTATTCTCCTTTGGTGCTTTATTTGGGTTGACTTGGCACATGCTCACACCATGTTAATACTATGAACCAGTCACCTTAGCCTCTATGATCATTTAGTTTTTGACTGTAATATCACTTTATGCTTTAATTAATAATGTTTTGTCGCTTTGCATGATTATGGCCATTATTGCTCTCTTAGTTGGTCGCTCCCAGTCTTTTGCTAGCCTCCACATGTACCAAGTGTGAGTTCCACGCATGCATCCAACTCCTAAGAAATCCAAGTTATTCCAAAGAGTCCACTATAAATTCCTATGCATGGTGTGTTACACCATTCCAAGTATATTCATGCTTTTATTTACCTTCCGAATTAAACCTGTTATGTGAAAATTAGTGATTAAAGATCTCACAAACTTGATGGCACACTTTACTTTCTTACACTTAATAAACTTGAACCATTGTGTCCATCTATGTTGCTTATATGCTTGCACTTTATAAGTTGTGAAATTAGCAGAACCATGTACCATGGGGAACGCTTTCAACATTGCACTTATTATTCAGTTGATATCATGTTCTTTTGTTTATGGATCCCGGCGGTGTGAAATAAAAGGGGAACTAGTAAGCTCATGGAGTTTGTATGTGTGTTAGAGAAACGCCTGGGCGGCTAGCCTAAGCCATATCTAATCATGGTGGAAACTTGCAGCATAACCATAGCGAGCAATCTGTGAAGCATCCTCAATAAAAACCTATGCAAATAGCAAATAAAAAGATCGCTGAGATGCTCATTTTCTATTGCCTTGTCATTTTGATATGGGATAGCTCCTGTGTCATGGGGCAAGGGTTACCCCGTTGGCAGTTCTCCATGATACACATGTACTTACAATGACAAGAACTTACTCGTGACTAAAGTTAAGTAGCATGAGGTTCGGTACTTGTAAGCAAGGGGCATGAGATTTTCAACTTATAACTTGTCAAGCATATCCTCATATTTGTGTCACTTTAACCTTAATCACCTCAAGATGCTTATGATAGGAGCAATGATAGCTGAAAGCTAATAAGTACCATAATTTTTGGAAGCTCTTCATGAGACTTGAATCCCTGCTTCCCTCTGTGAAGGGCCTTTCTTTTGACTTTTATGTTGAGTCTCCATCTTCTACCTTTATGCACCAATTAAGAGAGCATAGTGGCCATTATTAGTTTAATGTGAATTGTCCCAAAACTTGTTGATTGATTCATAACTTTGATATTGCTTGTCCTTAAATTATTTGTATCTAGTCACCCTTATGAACTTTGAAGGTGTCCTATGCATTTATGTTTTGCTATACCATCAGGGACAAGCTGAATACCACTCTTATTATGTTTTCTATATGTGAAACAAACAAACGTCTTTCAATGCATTGTTAGTCATGATCTTTTGTTTGTACCTTTTCATGTTACAACATAGTTGCTATGTCTTATTGTTAGAACTATATCTTTCATGTCTATGTTAGGGTACTATGATCCTAGCTATCAATGTTTACAAATACCTTGATCAAGATTATGATGGTGCATGTCACCTCAAAAATTATTCTTTTTATCACTTACCTAATCGAGGACGAGAAGGAGTTAAGCTTGGGGATGCTTGATACGTCGTAAACGTATCTATAATTTTTGATGTTCCATGTTTGTTTTATATCTACTTTCTTATGTTTTCTTCACACTTTGGGGTATTTTTATACATTTTCTAGAACTAACATATTAACAAGATGGCATAGTGCTAGTTGCCTGTTTTCTACTATTTTAGATTTCAGAAAAGCTAGTAAAGAAATATTCTCGGAATTGGACGAGACAAAAGCCAAAGTCAATATTTTACCTCGGCAAGCACGAAGTCCGGAGGGGAGACACGCCAGTATGCCACACTGGTGGCAAGACGGGGCACGCCACCAGGGGGTGTGGGCCCCCTGGTGCTCCACCGACCTTGCCCCTTCGCCTATAAAAGCCTCCCGGGACGAAAACCCTAAGTACCTGATCAGAAATCCACGAAAGAGTCTATAGCCGCTGCCATCTCCATCCCTAGATTGGGGGATCCGAAGCTCTTCCCAGCACCCTGCCGAAGTGGAGAGATCACCCTGGAGGCCTTCTTCATCACCATGCCTGCCTCCACTATGATGCGTGAGTAGTTCATCTTTAAACTATGGGTCCATGTGGTAGCTAGATGGTTGGTTCTCCTCCTTTGTGCTATCATATTTAGATCTTGTAAGCTTCATTCATGATCAAGATCATCTATTTGTAATCCTATATGTTGTGTTTGCGGGGATCCAATGGATATTGAGATGCTATGTCAGATTGATTATTGATTCTATCATATCTATGTTATTTGTGATCTTGCATGCTCTCCGTTGTTAGTAACTATCTTGGCCAAGTAGATGCTTGCAACTCCAAGAGGGAGTATTTATGCTCGATAGTGGGTTCATGCCTCTAGTAATCTGGGAAGTGACAGAAATCTCTAAGGTTGTAGATGTGCTGTTGCTACTAGGGAGAAAACAACAATCTTTTGTCCATGGGGCAATTGTAGTTTTTACTTTACACACTTTGCTTAATGCAATTATTTGTTGCTTGCAACTTAATACTGGAAGGGGTTCGAACGATAACCGGAAGATGGATTATTAGTCATAGATGCAGTTGGATTACGGTCTATGTATTATGTTGTAATGCCCAATCAAATCTCATAGGAGTCAAGATGTCTAGTATATGCATTGTATGCTTTCTGAAATCTGTCAATTGCCCCGCTGTAATTTGTTCACCCAACATGCTAATTATCTTAAGGAGAAACACCTCTAGTGAACTATGGACCCCGGTCCATTCTTTTACCATTGATATACCATCTACTGTTTACCGTTTACTGTTTACTTTCTGCAAGCAATTACTATCTTCCACACTATACGTTTAATCCTTTGTTTTCAACAAAATAGTGAGATTGTGATATGGGGTGGCCCGATCTTCTCAGCAAGCACTTGTCGATGGTGATGGTGGATGATAGATAAGTAGCCTATAGCTATGAATTCTCCCGCTCGAACGCTGATGCCAATGTAACAGCTCTCGAACCTTGTAGGATATTCACAACACCATGCTCTTGCGCACGCAGCCGTCGACCACGAACGGTAGTTTGCAATATACTAATTACCGATGGAACAACAAATCACACTCAATTGAAATTGGTACAATTCAATCACAGTGTAATTCCAGAGTTTCTATAAAAGAAACAACTCCAAAATAATTTTAATGTGGTCTAAAACCCTAAATTAGTGCTCCCCATCTATTTATGAGTCTGGGGGTGCGGCGGCCTAAGGTGGGATCCGAGTTGGTCCCACCCAACTAGATACAAACCGACCCAAAAAAAGGGTTCGGCCACTTGACTCTGTCGTGGCAGAGTTTCAGGCGGTTTCTCTACCGCGGCAGCCTGGCGTGGCAGAGCTGGACTCGGTTTTCCTGCCGTGGCAGAAAACGGATGCTTTTCTATGCCGTGGCAGAGAAGTTGCTCCACTTGTTGATCTTCGTCTTGGACATATCCTTGCGCTTCCTCCCTCTCCTCCCTCGCGCATTCCTCATTGTTCAACACGCCATGTTCCATTAGCTCCTCGCTCCGTGCTACGCCTTCTTCTCCCAAGTACCTGATCATACAATAATTCAAAGACTTAGGTAGTATAAAATTCTCATTAACTAAAACACCAAGTTCATTAAGAAACAAGTTCACCTGTTGTTCTAGTAGCTTAGCACAAGCTCTTGTAATTGGTCCCATCCTTATCTCATTGGATTGATCTTTCTTTGCAGCAGTTGGAACATCATCAGTAGCAATTGGGGTAGGTGTAAGTGTAGGGATGTCCTCATCATCTCCCGCCCTTCAAAAGGCGTCGACCTCGATGCTCCAAGGTCTTCTCCATCATATGGTGACAAATCGGCAATGTTGAAACTGTTGCTAACTCCACCAAACTCCTCAATAGGTATATCAACCGAATAGGCATTATCATTAATTTTGGCTAACACCTTGTAAGGACTAGCACCACATGGCTTCAACTTGGACTTGCAAAGTAGTGGAAATATGTCCTTGCGCAGATGCACCCAAACCATGTCTCCAGGCTTGAACAACACATCCTTCCTTGCTTGATTCCTTGCAGCAGTAATGTTCTTGCCTTTCTTCTCAATAGCCTCTCGAGTCTTCTCATGAATTTTCTTCACATAATCAGCACGTTTTGATGCCTCCATATCAACTCTCTCATGTAGTGGCAAAGGCAACATATCAAGTGGCATCAATGGCTTGAAGCCATACACCACCTCAAAAGGACAAAGCTGAGTAGTGGAATGCACAGCCCTATTGTAGGCAAACTGTTGAGGGCAAACCTCTAGGGTGGCCCGATCTTTCATGCATCCCGTTCAAATCAAGGATGGAGTGCGGGGAGAGGAGGGGAGGATGAACATGACAAACTCACGCATGAAGAACACGATGAACACACACACGCAAAACAACGATACACACCAATAGCTCACGCCGGCGGTGACCGGTCTGGCGCAATCCCTAGGATCAGCGTCGGGCGGAGGACTTTCTCTCAAACCGGCACGGCGAGGAGGGAGACTCGATGAGATCTTGACGTCTAGGCAAAGGGACTCCGATGAAAAGGCCTTGTACAACGCGGAGGCATGATGCAAACTTCAACGAGGTTTGGGATATTTGGTGCTCCTTTGTCAAAGGAGCATGAGGCAAGAACTAGATAGATCCACAAGAGGTTTCCACTAATTCCAAATATCATGCCTAGGGTTTACAATAGACGTGGGGGACTATATATAGGCCAGCCACAAGTTCAGGGGTAATTTAGGCATTAAAGTAGAGTTCTGGGTGAAGTAGAGGGGTACATGGGACACAGGGCCCAGCTATGGCTCGTAGGCCCATCTTTAGGCCAAACAGTCTGGGTCGTGTGGACTGGACAGTCCGCGGCGGCCGGACACTCCGGGTAGTGTCCGAAATGGCATACTGAATGTCTGTGCCAGGATGGAGCTGGGGTAGGTCGGACACTCCGGCTGAGTCGCGCCAGACACTCCGGCTACACCGGACACTCCGGCTGGATTGTGGTGGACACTCCGGCTAAGGAAGCTTCAGGACAGGTGCAGCTTCAGGGCTCGTTGGTCGACGCGGCGGGGTTTCGTACCTGATGATGCACAGAGTAGTGGTATGAAGTAGCAAGTTGTCCAAGTGTACGTCAAAGTCACATGATGAGAGGAGCGAATTCACCTTAGCTTGAAGGATCTTGGCTCGGGCACGGGTCATCGGTCCACTTGGGGACTTGGTGGTGTAGATGTAGGAGCGTCCGTAGGATGGGCTGCATCAGCTCCCCCCTTGGAAAGAGTCGTCCTCGACTCTTCATGGTTGTCATCTTGAACATCTCCATGGTAGGGTGAGAGATCCTTGACGTTGAATGTATTGCTTGCAAGGTATTTGTATGTCGGTATGTCGATGATGTAGGCGTTGTTGTTGATTCGTTTGAGGACCTTGAAGGGACCATCTCCTCTTGGTTTGAGCTTGGAGTCGTGTTCCTTGGGGAAGCAGTCTTTGCTTAGGTGTATCCACCCAAGATCACCTTCTTCAAAGATCATCTCCTTCTTATCCTTGTTTAACCTTGAAGCTTGGCGAATGACTTGTTGCTCGATAGTAGATCTTGTTTCTTCATGAAGCTTCTTCATAGCTTGTGCGCTCTTCTCAACGTCCATGTTGGTGCGCTCATGGAGAGGTAGTGGTAGGATGTCGAGCGCGGTGAGGGGATCGAAACCATAGACGATCATGAAGGGACTCATCTTAGATTTTGAGTGCTTGGCTCAGTTGTAGGCGAGCTCGGCGTGGGGAATGCATTCCTCCCAATCCTTCAAGTTCTTCTTGATCAACACCCATAGAAGAGTTTCGAGGCTTCGGTTGACAACCTCGGTTTGTCCATCGGTTTGAGGATGCGATGCGGATGAAAAGAGAAGCTTGACGCCAAGCTTGGCCATGAGAGTCTTCCATAAGTAGCTCATGAATTTGACATCGCGGTCGGAGACGATTGTTCTTTGCACACCCTGAAGATGGACGATTTCCCTGAAAAACAAATTGGCAACATGTGAAGCATCGTCGGTCTTATGGCATAGTATGAAGTGTGCCATTTTTGGAAAAGCGATCCACGACAAAAAATATAGAATCATGACCATCCTTAGATCTAGGCAATCCTAACACAAAATCCATACTAATGTCGGACCAAGGTGTATGAGGAATAGGCAACGGCATATAAATACCATAAGGGTTAGCTTGCGACTTAGCTTGAACACATGTCGTGCATCGTTGAACGTAGCGCTCCACGTCGCGCTTCATCTTGGGCCAAAAGTAGTGAGTGGAGAGCATGCCCAATGTCTTGTCACAGCCAAAGTGACCCATGAGGCCTCCACCATGAGATTCTTGGAGAAGCAAAAGTTGGAGCAACGATTTCGGAATGCATAGCTTGTTTTGTTTAAAGAGAAATCCCTTATGCAAATAGAAATCATCAACTCCTTTGTCAATGGAGCACTTTGCGAAAATTAGTTCAAAGAACGGGTCAGAAGCATACAAAATTTTTATTTCCTCAAGACCCAACACGTTGATTTCAAGTCTCGTAAGAAGGCTTGTGTGTTTGCGAGACAAAGCGTCCGCAACTACATTATCTTTGCCCTTCTTATACTTGACAATGTACGGAAAAGACTCCATAAACTCAACCCACTTAGCGTGTCTCTTACTCAAGTTGGCTTATCCTTTGAGATATTTCAACGACTCATGGTCGGAATGTATGATAAATTCCTTGGGCCATAGGTAGTGTTGCCAAACTTGAAGAACACGAACTAAGGCAAAAAGCTCTTTGTCATAAATTGGATAATTAAGGCGAGCGCCATCAAGTTTCTCGCTATGGTAGGCTATAGGACGTCCGTTTTGCGTAAGGACTCCTCCAATGCCAATACCACTAGCATCACACTCTATCTCAAAAGTTTTTGTGAAATCCGGTAACACAAGAAGGGGTGCTTCGGTGAGCCTCTTTTTAAGTTCATCAAAAGCTTTTTGTTGAGCTTTGCCCCACATAAAGGTGACATTCTTTTTCGTCAACTCGTTGAGAGGACAAGCAATGGTTAAAAAGTCTTTCACAAAGCGATGATAGAAACCAGCCAACCCGTGAAAACTTCGGAGTTCACTCACATTTGTAGGGATGGGCCAATATCGTATGTCCTTTACCTTGGACACATCAACTTCAATGCCCTTCGAAGAAACGACAAATCCAAGAAAAATCAACTTGTCTTTAGCAAAAGTGCACTTGGGAAGATTAGCATAAAGCTTTTCATGTCAAAGGATTTGCAAAACTTCCTTGACATGTGTAATATGGTCCTCAAGTGACTTGCTATACAACAAGTATATCATCGAAATAGACAACAACACTTTTTCCAATGAGAGAACGCAAGATATGATTCATAAGGTGCATGAAGGTAGATGGGGCATTAGATAAACCAAATGGCATAACCAACCATTCATAGAGACCAAGTTTGGTTTTGAAGGCGGTTTTCCACTCATCACCTTCAGCCATGCGTATTTGATGGTAACAACTACGAAGATCAATTTTTGAAAAAATAGTGGCTCCACATAACTCATCAAGAATGTCATCGAGACGTGGTATGGGATGTCGATAACACACGGTGATAGAATTGATTAGACGGCAGTCCATGCATAACCGTAACGTATCATCCGTTTTAGGGACAAGAATCACGGGTACGACACTTGGACTAGTGCTAACTTGGATCAAACCTTTGGAGACGAGTTGGTTAATTTGACGTTCGATCTCCTTTGTCTCCTTCGGGTTCGTGCGGTATGCGGTGCGGTTGGTAAGTGGTGCATCGGGGATGAGGTCAATGCGATGTTCGATTCCGCGGAGAGGAGGTAGTCCATGTGGGAGCTCTTCGGGGAACACATCCTTGAATTCCTGCAAAACAATCATCAAAGATGGAGGAACATTGGTTAATTCATTAGTTCCTTGCGCTAGTCCCTTGCAAAGGAGTACATAGTGCAAGATGGATGGTTGTTCCGAACATCTCTCATCTCACTTTTGGTGGCAAGGAGAACACTCTTAGTTTTTCCACTCGAGTTTGGCTTGTGGCGCTCACTCACTATGAGGTGGTTCTCTCTCTCACCGCTCTTCTCACAAGTAGGTGTTGTGCTTTCCGCCCTCGCTAAAGCCTTTGCATTGTCCGCAATTATTTGTCTAGGAGTCATTGGTTGCAAAACACATGTTTTGTTGAGCCATTTGAAGGTGTACACATTGGTGCGACCATCATGTAGAGCAGCCTGGCCAAATTGCCATGGTTGACCAAGAAGCATGTGGCAAACTGTCATAGGGACCACATCGCACTCCACTATGTCTTTGTAAGGACCAATGGCGAAGGATACTGATACAGTATGCTTGATCTTCACGGAACCTTGGTCACTTAGCCATTGCACGTGGTAGGGGTGCTTGTGCGGATGGAGGGTGAGGTTGAGATTCTCACACAACTTGGTGCTAGCAAGATTGTGGCAACTCCCTCCGTCAATGATCACCTTGATAGATTTGCCATTGATGTCGGCTCGTGTTTGGAAGATATTTGAGCGTTGGTCTTCATGCTCTTGTGCTTGAGTGGTCAAGGTCCTTGTGACAACAAGCCAAGGACTTGCGTCATGTTCACACATGAGGAGTTCTTGGTCATCTTCCACTCGTTGCCTTGCCATTGCTTCCTTGACTCAGGCATCAAATTCATCTTCACTCAAGTACTCTTCGTCGCAATTGTCATGGATGAACAATACCTTCTTGTTTTCACATTCAGCCGACTTGTGTCCTTTACCTCCACACTTGTAGCATTCACCATTGAAAGGTGTATCACTCTTTGCTTGTTTGCCACTTGGGGGCAGTTTTCCTTGAGGAAGTGTGGGCTTGAAGGAAGGCTTGGAGGTACTTGAGGAGCTTCCATTGAAGGTTGTTGGCATAGCGGTTGAAGCTTTCTTGTAGGTGAAATACGTCTTGGGCTTGTTGTACTTGATGTCCTCTTGCACTTGACGTTTGGCCTTTGTTGTGATGTGCACAAGCTCAACCATGGTGTTGTATGTTTGGAACTCGACGATGCGCTTGATTGGGTGGTTCAACCCAATAAGGAAGCGTGCCATAGTTTGCTCCATCCACTCATCAATGTTGGCGCGAATCAAGTTGAGTTCCATTTCCTTGAAGTACTCTTCCACGGTCTTTGTCCCTTGATGAAGCGACTGAAGGTCGTTGAAGAGGTCATGCGTGTAGTGCGCGGGGACAAAGCGGGATCTCATACGAGCCTTCATGTCATGCCAAGTTGTGATTGGCGGTTCTTGTATTGCATCACGAGCAATTTGAACTTGTTCCCACCAAAGGTTGGCGTAATCATCAAACTCAAGCGAAGCCATGGTGACCATCTTCTTGTTGCTATAATTGTGCATGCGGAAGATCTTGTTGACTTTGAGTGCCCACGAGAGATATTCTTCGGGGTCATTTGATCCGGTAAACTTCGGCATTGTGAACTTGAGCTTGCCGAAAGTTTCTTCATCAGTGCGGTCAGGGTAGTGATGGTTGCCATGTTGATGATGGTCTTCATCTTCCATGCGATCATTGCGATGAGCTTGTTGATGATATTGTGGTTGAGGAGGTGGAACTTGGTTCTCGTGACCTTGTTGCGGAGCTTCCTCTTGATGTTGTTGTTGTGGAGCTTGCTCTTTCTCTTGGCGTGGTTGGTGACGTGGTTGAGGCGCTTGGGCCTCATGGTGGCAAGGGTGTGGAGCCTCATGACGCGGTTGATGACGAAAGGGAGGCTCGTTCCTCGGTTGGTGATGTTTATTAGGCGCACGGGCCTCACGGCGAAGATCATGGTCTTGAGCCTCTTGACATGGTGAGCGTCACTCAATTTGTACCACTTGACGCTCCATGTTTTGGTGTGGTGGAGGAGGCGCCTCGTGATGACCATGTTGTCGGTGCAGACGTAAATGATGGTGATGGCGAGGAGGAGGATCTTGGAGAGCTTCATGTTGATGACGAGCTTGATTTGCCAAATTGGAGTCATCACTTGTTGTGTCAAGCACGTGTCGCAGACGATGGTGGTAGACTTGCGGTTGCACTTGCAGTTCTTGTTGTGGTTGCTCTTGTTGGATCACCAATGCCCTTGTGTGATGATGGTGTGCTTCTTGCCTTGCCCGTGGTCTTGAAGAGAAATCACCATCATAGCTTGACGTTGCGGCATGCCGTGGGGAAGGTACATAGTTCGAAGAACTTCCATCTTCAACCACAGGGGTATCATTGCGTCTTGAAGCACTTGGATGTAGATCTTGTTAAAGAGGTGCATGATGACGCGAAGAACTTGAAGAGCTTGATGCGCGTGAATGTGGTCTTGCCATTCTGTTGATGAGGCGTTGAAGATTGTCATTTGTTTCGGTGACGGAGTGTTCAAGCGCTTCATTTTGGTGGCCGAAGTTGTGATGCATCGCATGCATTTGTCGTTAAGGCCGTCGAAGTGGTTGTCGATGTTCTTGAACTCGGCTTGCGTCTCGCCAAATTGTTCATCTTGTCGCGTCTCAAGGGCTTGGCAACGTTCATGGAACTCTTGTCGGACGATGAAGTGACTTGCACGCGTCATGTACGGTCCTTGTTCTTCTTCTTGGGGAGGTGGTTGGCTCGACTCACCATGCCTATCTATCATGCAAAAGACACAAGTATTGTATATGGAAGTGGAATATGGTGGTGTTAGCCTTGAACCTCACCTTGGGGATCGCACCAAACTAGAAACCACAAGTGAGAGCTATAAGCGTGCAAAGTGGAATTGCAAAGAAAACTCACACTAAAGAAAGAACTAACTCTCAAAAGCTTGTTGGTGGTAGGTTAGGGTTGTGGAATGCCAAAGAACCAACCAAAAGAAAAGGGATAGTCAAAAGTGGGTAAAATCCAACAAAACTCAAGTCAAAGGCGAAGGTCAACAACTCAAAGGGGTGATGAGAACCTACGACTATATACACACACGTGGAGATTGTTGGGATTGACACAACTATGAAAATGAGCAAACCAAATGTCCTAACAAAGACTAAGCTCGTTGTCGTGCCAATGCAAGGAGAGACTGTGGCTCATTTGCAAAGAAGAAGAATGAGCAACGGATTTGTGCACTTGTCTTGGGCGCTCTTCTTTCTCTCTTGCTTACAAGCTTTGATACTCTCTTTTGCAATGGGAGACTATTTTTCTTTTTCTTTTGCTTTGTATCTTTTTTTGCTCTCCCTTGATACTACCAAGGCACTCTTGCTATTGCTTTTGCACTCTCACTATCCAAGGACAAATGCACAATGCTCAAGCAAACACAAGATGAGCCACTCTCGTGGGATAGGTACACACAAAGGAAGCCAAAGGTGACGCAAGTTATACCTTCGTTGGTGATGATGAACATGCCGTCGGTGGTGCGGGATGATGTTCGTGGGCCATGGTGTCAATGAGCGCAGAGGTTGTTGATGCGGAAGCTTGTTGTTATTTGCTGGCACACACACGGGACACGACCAAACAAAGGAAATTAGCCAATGCAAAAAATGAGGCAAAACTGTCAAAACTGGCGTTACGGTCGGACACTCTGGTCTGATGCAGCCTGTCCTATGGATGCTCCCACATCTACACCACCAAGTCCCCCAAGTGGACCAATGACTCGTGCCCGATCCAAGCTCCTTCAAGCTAAGGTGAATTCGCTCCTTGTCTCATGTGACTTCGATACATCCTTGGATGGCTTGCTACTTCATGCCAATACCTTATGCATCATCAGGTACGAACCCCATGAAGAAATGCCAAGAAAAGGAGCCAAGCCAACGCGAGCCGGAGTCCCAAGCCAAACCGGCGCCAGGATCGGCGGACCGGATTTCTCGCTGGAACTTCCGGCGCACGCCCCGGCGGACCGGACCCAGGACCGGAATTTCGGCGCACGCCAGAACCGAACGGCGCACGCGGAAACACTGTTTTGTACGCCATTCCGGTGGCTGACCAGAACGACCGGCACGAACCAAAAATTCTGGCACCTAGTCCGGCGCGACCGGACTTATCGTCGGAACGCCTCCAATCTCAAGTCGACTAGGGTATGATGCCCGAGAATATTCCCTATTTCGTCCAGTTTTACCCTTTTATGTCCAAACTACCCCTGTTTTAGTGGCTGGCCTAGAAATAGCCCCCACACCCCTTTGTAATACTTAGGCATGATATTTGGAATTAGTGGAAACCCCCTTGTGGATCTATATAGTTCTTGCCTCATGCTCCTTTGACAAAGGAGCACCAAATATCACAAACCTCGTTGGAGTTTGCATCGTGCCTCCGTGTTGTACAAGGCCTAGGCATCGGAGTCCCTTTGCCTAGACGTCAAGATCTCACCGAGTCTCCCATCTCGCTGTGCCGGTTCGAGAGAGAGAGATCCCCGACCGACACTGATCCTAGGGATTGCGCCTGACCGGTAGCCGCCGGAGTGAGCAATTGGCTTGTATCGTGTCTTCATGGTGTGTGTGTGTGTTCATCGTGCGTGAGTTCACGGTTTCTCTCTCCCCCTCATCCCCACACCTCTTCCACCTCGATTTCAAGGGATTCGTGAAAGATCAGGCCACCCTTGAGGTTAGCCCTCAACATATTGGTATCAAGAGCTTCGTTGCTCACGAATTCCCCCACAAAATTTTCTTCTATACACCAAAAATTTGAAAATCCCCAAAAAAAGAGCCCCAAATTTTCCTTCGGATCGATCTCTGGATTTGGTGCATTTTTTGTGGTTTTGTTCCACAGATCTGTTGCTTTGGGTACCGATCTACCTTCCTAGAACCTTTTCCTAGCCCAATTTGGACAATATTCCGAAAATTTTGACCGTTGACTTTTGGAGTTCGTCACGAACTCAAACCGGCACCAGGCTCGGCGGACTGGCCCAGCTACCGGAAATTTCGTCGACCGTTCCGACGAACCAAAATCTCGATCAGAATTTTCGGCGCCAGGCTCGGCGCCGCCGGTTTGGCCGCCGAAATTTCTGTTTCACCCATTTTTGTCCGTTTTTCCTCTCGCGTTGTTCGTGTTTCGTGTGCGTGTCGCCCAACTAACTTGAAGATTCCGCAACAATATTCACATATCGCGCTCATCGACATCGCGACACCGAACATCATCCCCAACACCGGTAACAAGTCATTATACCGAAGGTATAACTTGCTCCACCTTGTTAACCCTTCTTCCTTATGTGTATATATCCTATGAGAGCAACTCATCTTGTGTTTACCTGAGCATTGTGCACTTGTCCTTGGAAAGTGAGAGTGTGAGAAAAAATACAAGAGTTAACATAGTAGTATAGAAAGGGAGAAAAAGAATAAAAAAACAGAAAAATAAAAAGCAAAAGAAAAATAGAAAGATACATAGTATCCCAATACAAAGAGATTCTCAAGCTTGTAAGCAAAGAGAGCAAAAGAGCGCGACTGAGGCAAGTGCACAAATCCGTTGCTTATTTCTCTTTTGGCGAACAAGTTGTGGTCTCTCCTTGTGTTGGCACAACACCGAGCGTAATCTTCGTTAGGACCTTTTGTGCTCATTTTCATAGTAGTGCTAACTACATCCGTCTCCACGTGTGTGTATCCTAGTGTTTTGTAGATCGCCTCCTATTTGCTTTTGATCTTTTGGTTCTCTACCATGTTTAACAATAACCTTTTCTTTGGATCGTTTCGTTTGGTTTTCCACAACCCTAACCTTCCACCCACAACTTTTGAGAGCTTTAGCTTCCCTTCTTTAGTGTGAGTTTTCTTTGCGTTTTCATGTTGCAAGCCAATAGTTCCCTCTTGTGGTTTCTAGTTCGGTGCAATCCTCAAGGTGAGGTAAAGACTACCACCCACCATATTACACTTCCATATACAATCGTTGTTTGTGTTAAATGATGGATAGGCACGGTGAGTCGAGCCAACCACCTCCCCAAGAAGAAGATCAAGGACCGTACATGATGCGCGGAAGCCACTACATCATCCGACAAGAGTTCCGTGAACGTTGCCAAGCCCTTGAGACGCGACAAGATGAACAATTTGGCGAGACCAAGCCGAGTTCAAGAACATCGACAACCGCTTCGACGACCTCGAATGACAAATGCATGCAATGCATCACAACTTTGGCCACCAAAATGAAGCGCTCCAATGCTCTGTTGCCGAAACAAATGACAATCTTCGACGCCTCATCGAACGAATGGCAAGACCATGCTCACATGCAACAAGCTCTTCAAGTTCTTCGTGTCGTCATGTTCCTCTACAACAAGATATCCATCCAATTGCTCCAAGACGCAATGATGCCCTCGTGGAAGATGGAAGTTCTTCCAACTATGTACCTTCTCCGCGGCACGCCGCAACGTCAAGCTATGATGGTGATTTATCTTCAAGGCCACAAACAAGGCAAGAAGCACACCACAAGAAGAACCGCAAGTGCAACCTCATGTCCACCACCATCGCCCGCGACACGTACTTGACACAACAAGTGATGACTCCAATTTGGAAAATCAAGCTCGTCATCGACGTGAAGCTCTCCAAGATCCTCCTCCTCGTCATCACCATCATGAACGTCCGCACCGACACCATGGTCATCACGAGGCGCCTCCTCCACCATGTCAAAACTTGGAGCACCAAGTGGTCCAAATTGAGCAACTCCCACCATGTCAAGATGCTCAAGGCCATGATCTTTGCCGTGAGGCCCATGTGCCTAACCAACGTCACCAACCGAGGAACGAGCCTCCCCTTTGTCATCAACCGGGTCAAGAGGCTCCACGCATTCGCCACCATGAGGCACAAGTGCCTCAACCACGTCAACAACCGCGCCAAGATCAAGAGAAAGCTCCACAACAGCAACATCAAGAGCAAGCTCCGCAACAAGATCACGAGAACCAAGTTCCACCTCCTCAACCACAAGATCGTCAACAAGCTCGTCGCAATGATCGCATGGAAGATGAAGACCATCATCAACATGGCAACAATCGCTACCGTAACCGCAATGATGAAGAAACTTTCGGCAAGCTCAAGTTCACAATGCCCAAGTTTACCGGATCAAATGACCCTGAAGAATACCTTTCGTGGGCACTCAAAGTCGACAAGATCTTCCGTATGCACAATTATAGCAACGAGAAGATGGTCGCCATGGCTTCGCTTGAGTTTGATGATTACGCCAACCTTTGGTGGGAACAAGTTCAAGTTGCTCGTGATGCAAGACAAGAGCCGCCAATCACAAGTTGGCATGACATGAAGGCTCATATGAGATCCCGCTTTGTCCCCGCGCATTACACGCGCGACCTCTTCAACAACCTTCAAGCGCTTCGTCAAGGGACAAAGACCGTGGAAGAGTACTTCAAGGAAATGGAACTCAACTTGATTCGCGCCAACATTGACGAGCGCATGGAGAAAACTATGGCACACTTCCTTATTGGGTTGAACCACCTAATCAAGCGCATCGTCGAGTTCAAAACATACAACACCATGGTTGAGCTTGTGCACATCGCAACAAAGGCCGAACGTCAAGTGCAAGAGGACATCACGTACAACAAGCCCAAGACGTACTTCACCTACAAGAAAGCTTCAACCGCTACACCAACGGATTTCAATGGAAGCTCCTCAAGTACCTCCAAGCCTTCCTTCAAGCCCACACTTCCTCAAGGAAAACTGCCCCAAGTGGCAAACAAGCAAAGAGTGACACACCTTTCAACGGTGAGTGCTAGTGTGGAGGAAAAGGACACAAGTCGGTTGAATGTGGAAACAAGAAAGTATTGTTCATCCACGATAATGGCGAATAAGAGGACTTGAGTGAAGATGAATTTGATGCCCGAGTCAAGGAAGCAATGGCAAGGCAACGAGTGAAAGATGACCAAGAACTCCTCATGTGTGAGCATGACGCAAGTCCATCGCTTGTCATCACAAGGATCTTGACCACTCAAGCACAAGAGCATGAAGACCAACGCTCAAATATCTTCCAAACACGAGCCGGCATCAATAGAAAATCTATCAAAGTGATCATCGATGGAGGGAGTTGCCATAACCTTGCTAGCACCGAGTTGTGTTAGAAGCTCAACCTCACCCTCCATCCGCACAAGCACCCCTACCACGTGCAATGGCTAAGTGACCAAGGGTCCATGAAGATCAAGAATGCTGTATCGGTCTCCTTCGCCATTGGTCCTTACAAAGACACGGTGGAGTGTGATGTGGTTCCCATGACAGTTTGCCACATGCTACTTAGTCGACCATGGAAATTCGACAAGGCTGCTCTACATGATGGTCACACCAATGTATACACCTTCAAATGGATAAACAAGACATGTGTTTTGCAACCGATGACTCCTAGCCAAATAATTGCGGACAATGCAAAGGCTTTAGCGAGGGCGCAAAGCACAACACCTACTTGTGAGAAGAGCGGTGAGTGAGAGATCCACCTCATAGTGATTGAGAGCCACAAGCCAAACTCGAGTGAAAAAACTAAGAGTGTTCTCCTTGCCACCAAAAGTGAGATGAGAGAAGTGTAGAAGAACCCATCCATCTTGCACTACATCCTCATTTGCAAGAGCCTAGCTCAAGGAACTAATGAAGTAACAAATGTTCCTCCATCTTGGATGATTGTTTTGCAGGAATTCAAGGATGTGTTTCCCGAAGAGCTTCCACACGGACTACCTCCCGTTCGTGGAATTGAGCATCACATTGACCTCACCCCCGGTGCACCCCTTCCAAAACGCGCCGCATACCGCATGAACCCGGAGGAGACAAAGGAGATCAAACGTTAAATCAACCAACTCGTCTCCAAATGTTTGATCCAAGTTAGCACTAGTCCAAGTGCCGTACCCATGATTCTTGTCCCAAAAATGGATGATACGTTATGGCTATGCATGGACTGTTGTCCAATCAATGCTATCACCGTGCGTTATCGACATCCCATACCACGTCTCGATGACATTCTTGATGAGTTATGTGGAGCCACTATTTTTTCAAAAATTGATCTTCGTAGTTGTTACCATCAAATACGCATGGCTGAAGGTGATGAGTGGAAAACCGCCTTCAAAACCAAACTTGGTCTCTATGAATGGTTGGTTATGCCATTTGGTTTATCTAATGCCCCATCTACCTTCATGCGCCTTATGAATCATATCTTGCATTCTCTCATTGGAAAAAGTGTTGTTGTCTATTTCGATGATATACTTGTTTATAGCAAGTCACTTGAGGACCATATTACACATGTCAAGGAAGTTTTGCAAATCCTTCGACATGAAAAGCTTTATGCTAATCTTCCCAAGTGTACTTTTGCTAAAGACAAGTTGATTTTTCTTGGATTTGTCGTTTCTTTGAAGGGCATTGAAGTTGATGTGTCCAAGGTAAAGGACATACGAGATTGGCCCATCCCTACAAATGTGAGTGAACTCCGAAGTTTTCATGGGTTGGGCGGTTTCTATCGTCGCTTTGTGAAAGACTTTTCAACTATTGCTTGTCCTCTCAACGAGTTGACGAAAAAGAATGTCACCGTCATGTGGGGCAAAGCTCAACAAAAAGCTTTTGATGAACTTAAAAAGAGGCTCACCGAAGCACCCCTTCTTGCGTTACCGGATTTCACAAAAACTTTTGAGATAGAGTGTGATGCTAGTGGTATTGGCATTGGAGAAGTCCTTATGCAAAACGAACGTCCTATAGCCTACCATAGCGAGAAACTTGATGGTGCTCGCCTTAATTATCCAAGTTATGACAAAAAGCTTTTTTCCTTAGTTCGTGTTCTTCAAGTTTGGCAACACTACCTATGGCCCATGGAATTTATCATACATTCTGACCATGAGTCGTTGAAATATCTCAAAGGCCAAGCCAACTTGAGTAAGAGACACGCTAAGTGGGTTGAGTTTATGGAGTCTTTTTCGTACATTGTTAAGTATAAGAAGGGCAAAGATAATGTAGTTGCAGACGCTTTGTCTCGCAAACACACAAGCCTTCTTACGAGACTTGACATCAATGTGTTGGGTCTTGAGGAAATAAAATTGTTGTATGCTTCCGACCCATTCTTTGAACCAATTTTCACAAAGTGCTCCATTGACAAAGGAGTTGATGATTTCTATTTGCATAAGGGCTTTCTCTTTAAACAAAACAAGCTTTGCATTCCGAAATCGTCGCTCCAACTTTTGCTTCTCCAAGAATCTCATGGTGGAGGCCTCATGGGTCATTTTGGCCGTGACAAGACATTGGACATGCTCTACACTCACTACTTTTTTCCCAAGATGAAGCACGACTAATGCGTCCATAACGTATCTATAATTTTTGATGGTTTTATGCTAATATTATGCTTTTGACGCTTCTTTTTATACAAAGTTTATGATTTATTTGGACTAACCTACTAATAGTAGCAAAAGTGCACAATGTTATTGTTTTACACTTTGATGTGTAGGAATTACCAAGAATACAAGTGGAAACCTTGTTGGAGTCAAATTGGAATTTTCCAGAAATCTGTCTCGTAACTCTTTTTAAAGATGGTCACGTTTCGGTTCGAAGACGACGTCAAACAGAAAACTCTTCAACTACAAAGTTGTTGTAAATTTCGCAAAACATTCTGGACGTAAAATTTAGTTGATTCCGAGTACGGACGGGCCTGCTAGGCCCGATTTACTGCAGCCCAAGGTGGGGTGACGGGAATACGAGAAGCTATATAAAGGGAGGAAACCCAATTCGTGGGGGACACCTCCATCCACGAATTTGCAGCCACCAAAGCCATGTTTTTGCCTCCCCATGGATCCCATCTCCATGGGGAGGGCTCCTGTAGCACCCCGATAAAACCACTACTAGAAAATCGTTGTTTTTTTTGGCGCATCATCATGACCGCATGCTCATGTCATCATGCCACATTGCATTTGAGCATCGTCATGTCATCATGCATATTTTGCTAAAACTATTTTCTATCTTTGTTTCTAAATATCCTCGTTTTTATTTCAAATCAAAACCTCGATCTTATCCAGATCTATTATTTGTCTAAAAACTATTTACAAAAGTCTTATTGAATTAAACAAACAAATAAATAAAGATAAACTATTTTATACTGGGGAGACAGCCCAGGCCGTACGCTAGGCCACCTACTACCCGGCAGATCAAACCCTAAAAGATCTACACCTAAACCTAACCCTAGACTACCCAAACCCTAATCCCCACCTACCCCGTACCCGTGCCGCCGCCACCACCTAGCCTAGCACGCACTCACCCGCGTGCAAGCACACACGCCACTGCACCTCCCTAGGACCAGCCTCGCTACAAGTTGGGCTACTCGGTGTTGTCAGTGTGGATGTCAATCTGGTGATGTTAGGAGCGTTTGTTCGAGACCTCGAGATGGCCAAGATAGATGAGATGAAGACGCGGCTCGGCTACCCCGACTATGTTCGTGTGGCCATCGAAGTCCGAAACGGAAGAACCAAGAGGTGTCGACGACATGGACCGAACATCGCCTACATGGAAAGACAAGTCCTTCTTCTCGGATCCGATGGCCGAGACCCTGAAGACCGATCTCGGTCAGACCGAACCCGAACCTCTCCGAACCAAGATCATCGACCCTAAACGTGCAACCCTAAGCCTCTATTTTTGTAACATGATATTTGACTTGTTGCATATTAAATTGTTCATACTTGAATATTGTGGGTGTTTGGGGCTATTTCGATGATTCACCTAAATTAAATATGGAGTCTATATGGGGGCTATTCTAGTCTTATATTGGCTCCATTTAAATTTGCGTAGCGAACCGATGCCATGTTTTGCCTTGTTAAGACAACCTTTAAATTGCGGGTACCTAAACAACATGAACCACTTAATTAATTGTCGAGACCCTGGTTCCGCTTAATATTGCC
Organism: Avena insularis; assembly: GCA_023614405.1. Taxonomy (NCBI): domain Eukaryota; kingdom Viridiplantae; phylum Streptophyta; class Magnoliopsida; order Poales; family Poaceae; genus Avena; species Avena insularis. The sequence goes on from CM042688.1 coordinate 279,251,684, forward strand.
TAGTTGTATCGCATCTTTGCCATGTCATACATAATACATGCATCATGCCCGATCTTCTATCATAGTATTAAATAGTGCATCCGGTGTTTCTTTTAGTACTTTGGTTCTTCGTGGATTAGGCTGTTGAGTGGATGCGAGTATCGACAAGATCTTCAGAAAATGAATCTTCGGTTGTGTTTCCCAGGCGAGCATTCTCCCCCTTTGTACCTATTTTGCATTTATAGTCTTTATTTCCTCCTGTTGATCTATTTCTATCCGTGTCACGATGCTTTAGTGTTCCGTACCAGATATATTCTGTGCAGCCTTTATATTGCCTTGGACACCTCCTATTACCTGTTGTTTGGTAGATAGATGGTCTTGTGAGTCGTAGGCGCTTGCTCAGGTGCGATCCCGTGTCATGAAGTACCAGACAGTTGTTGGAATGTTGTCATATGCTTACGGTGGAGAGGATCATGATTTTAAATACAACTATTAAATTGCTGGGATAACTAATGAAAGAGGCACCGGTGGGCAGTATATGCTATTTGGTTTTTCATGTCCACTTGTGTCCCGTAGGCCCGGAGTACTTGATACCTGTTCCTTGATTATTCGCACTATCCACATCCGGGAGACCCTATGGATCCTCCTTAGCCAGAACTTGATTCATTTCTTATTTCTTGGGGCCACAAAGTAGTTTGGGGCTTTATTACTATCCTGTACTTATGCCATGATTTACTGCTTTATTTACGATTGTGCGTGGAGCACCTGTACTGTTTTGGAACGTGGAATGTTTTTGCGGTATCGACAAGCCCAGTCACACTTTCGGGTTCCTAGTCGTTTACAGCCATTGTCACAAACCCTAGGTCCGTCTCGGAGCCGGCCAATTTTGTTGCGGGTAGCTTAGTGGGGTGGCCCCATGAAATGATTTATGAATCCTGTGATTGCTTTGTCGTGAAAGCCTCGTTGGGTTTTGATTTGGTTTTTCCGAGGTTGATCGTGTGTGTGTTGCTATTTGTGCACCCTGAGGTAAATCTTTCTGAAAGCCGTGTCCGCGGTTATGGACGGCTTGGAGCACAGTATCTCGATCATAGACAAGCATAACTAAAGTAGTGCTATAAATTTGACTTAATATGTGACTAGTAATCAGCTTCACTACAATGGAATGGATATTAAAAGTGCCAACAACTGGTGGAACTGGGGTGTATCGTGTCATGTTATACCTGCCTAGTAAGTATCGCAATTCCAATGGAATGAAATAAAAGTGCCAACAACTGCTGGGTTTGGGATGTCACATGCTAATTTTATCTAACTAGTAAGTACTGCAACTACAACTGAATGGTTAACTAAAACTGCCCACTACTTATGCTATCAGGATGATTCATGTTATCTATATCTGACTAGTAAGTGCTTCAACTATAATGGAATGAATAAAACTGCCAACCTGTGAGTTCCTCGGTTTGACTTCCTCATTTGGTCTCGAGGGGGAAATGCCAGGATGAGTATGTTTGGTGTTAGTATCAGGTTGGATCCGAATAGGTCTTTCTTATCCCTCTCTAATAGCCGACAATTGAATTGAGTCTCTATAGATTGTTTAGTGCATGCTGCGCTACCGCTTTAGTCCACCATACCTATGTAGGCGAGAGCTGCCGAATTCTAGCCTCTCCGTGTACTGGCCTCATTATTGGCCGCTCCCTTTTTCCTTTGCCCTTTGTCGACAACCTTTTTGTTTTAGCAGGTATAAGTTCGACGTCGTTAGCAGGGTTACCCTTCCGGCTTGGCCTGGGCAGGGTTATGGACGCCATTGGTTATTCTTCAGGACTCTTAGCCCCATTTGCATCTTATCCGTACTCGGATGTTGTATCGATTTCAAGGTGATTTGGATCTTTGTATTGAATATTTGTATTCTTGACTCATGGAGTCATTGTTGTATATATATGTTCTGTGGGTTCCGTCGTAGACTAATGTGTAATGGTATTACTTTGTTTTCCACCCGCATGTAAGTGCCTGGTGGGCGTCCTTGAATCGTTTCTATGCGGGTTTGGCGAGAAGCGCTAAAACTTGCATAGGGCTGATTCGAGGGTGTTACAAAGTGGTATCAGAGCTCAGCAGTTGCGATACCCCACTAGTCCAGCCTGTAGGATAATCTAGTTAACGGCCGGTGTAGAGTGTCAAAGTATTTTGCAAAATCGGTTGGATAGATCTCATTAGGTATGTTTTACTCCTTACCCCTCTGCTATTCTCCTCTTACCTCTGCGTGTTTTGAATTTGCTCTCTTATCTTTTCTTCGAGTCCAGGAATTCTAAATGTTTGGGTTTACGTCACCTTGAGGTTTCGCTTCCTCCCTCTGGTAACGATTCTCCACAGCCGGTCTTCATGCTATCTGAGGAATCTTTCTTTGTGTACCTTTCAGTGTTCTTTGTATTTTACGGTGTTCTTCGACGCGATGACATCATCTACGCCAGATCCGATGAAGAGCCTGCATCACTTCTTTGTTTCCGAACATCGCTCATCAAGATCTTGAGTCTGAATTCGAGAGTGGGTTGCATAATTCTCCTATTCATGTGCAGAGTAATGTTTTGGGTGCGCGATGGATTGATCGCCATCCGACTACTCTCTTCATTCGCTATTGTACATTGAATTGGTGGATCAATGCAATCTTTACTCCTTTCATGGAAGTTAGAGGTGGCCTTTTCTTTCGATACCTTTACCTTCATCTTTGTTTCTCCGGAGCGTTTTCTCGATGAACGTGAGCAACGACCACTTGTTGGTGGTGTCGCTAATTTCAAGATGGAGCAAGAATCTTTGTTAGTGGTGTCACGAGGATCTACACGGAGCAAGAATATCCAAATCATCGGCATTCTTCCCTGTACCATGAGGCGGATCTCGAGGGCGAGATCCATTGTTAGTGGTATCGAATTGTAGCACCCCGGTAAAACCACTACTAGAAAATCGTTGTGTTTTTGTTTGGTGCATCATCATGACCGCATGCTCATGTCATCATGCCAGATTGCATTTGAGCATCGTCATGTCATCATGCATATTTTGCTAAAACTATTTTCTATCTTTGTTTCTAAATATCCTCGTTTTTATTTCAAATCAAAACCTTGGTCTTATCCGGATTTTTTATTTGTCTAAAAACTATTTACAAGAGTCTTATTGAATTAAACAAAAAAATAAATAAAGATAAACTATTTTGTACCGGGGAGGCAGCCCAGGCCGTACGCCAGGCCACCTACTACCCGGCAGATCAAACCCTAAAAGATCTACACCTAAACCTAACCCTAGACTACCCAAACCCTAATCCCCATCCACCCCTTACCCGTGCCGCCGCCACCACCTAGCCTAGCACGCACTCACCCGCGTGCAAGCACACACGCCACTGCACCTCCCTAGGACCAGCCTCGCAACACACGTATCACACGCACGTTTTTTTCTTCCCCGTACACTACCGACAACCACCCCCACTGCTCCGTTCCTGGGCCCCACCACACCCACGCGTCGATCCCATGAGACCATCCCCGCGAGCGACCCCACCCCGAGTCGCCTCTCTCCCTCGCGCACGGTTCCTCCCGCACGCCAACCGCACCGACGAGATCCCCACCATCCCCGCCGCCTCTGCAAGCAACCGCCGCCGTGACCGGCCTTCCCTCGCCTCCTCTGCGCCCTATCCGACCCTGAAGCTCGCCGCCCTACCCCAAAGGCGAGCACCGCCTCCGGCCAGCACCCCGTTCATATTGCATTGTTGCCTCCGAGCCCCGCCTACCGCCCTTGACCAGCGCGCGCCGCCGCGGCCGCCCGAGCTCGGGCTCCTCATCATCGGCCTATGCACCCCCTTTGCGACCGGCCACGCACCTCGCCGGCCCCGTGTCTCCTCTCTCGCGTGCACCCGCATCCTCCTCCGGCCTCCTCGCCCAGCTGAACGCCGTCCTCGTTGGTCCCCACGCTGTCGCCTGAGTCCCTCGGCCTCAAGTCAGGCTCCGTCCATCTCTCCGGTGGCCATGGCGTCATTCCCCTGTGCATCCTTCTCCACCTCACCGCCCGGCGCGCGTCTGCGCCTCGCCCTTGCCATGCGTCGGCCGGACGAGCTCCTGACCATCTCTGTCTATCCCGCCCTGTCCATCCTTGCCCCGTGGCTGCCAGCGAGCGTCGCTTCCATCTAAGCAGCGCATGGTCCCGCTGCCTTGAGGTGGCCCCGTCTCCAGCGCCGGCCCTGCCACTTGCAGCTGGCCAAGCGACGCCACGATGCTCGCTGCCGTCGAGATTTCTTTGGCTGTCTGTGTGAAACGCTGCTGCTGCTCCTGTACAGTGTTGATGCCCAACACAAGTGTGCCCTGCTTTTTGTGTTGCCGATGCTTGAGAATAGTCAGCCCCCCGCTACAACCTCAAGTGCTACAAGTTGGGTTACTCGGTGTTGTCAGTGTGGATGTAAATCTGTTGATGTTAGGAGCGTTTGTTCGAGACCTTGAGATGGCCAAGATAGATGAGATGAAGACGCGGCTCGGCTACCCCGACTATGTTCGTGTGGTCGTCGAAGTCCGAAACCGAAGAACCAAGAGGTGTCGACGACATGGACCGAACATCGCCTACATGGAACGACAAGTCCTCCTTCTCGGATCCGATGGCCGAGACCCCGAAGATCGTTCCCGATGAGACCGAACCCGAACCTCTCCGAACCAAGATCGTCGACCCTAAACGTGCGACCCTAAGCCTCTATTTTTGTAATATGATATTTGACTTGTTGCATATTAAATTGTTCATACTTGCATATTGTGGGTGTTTGGGGCTATGTCGATGATTCACCTAAATTAAATATGGAGTCTATATGCGGGCTATTCTAGTTTTATATTGGCTCCATTTAAATTTGCGTAGCGAACCGATGCCATGTTTTGCCTTGTTAAGACAACCTTTAAATTGCGGGTACCTAAACAACATGAACCACTTAATTAATTGTCGGGACCCTGGTTCCGCTTAATATTGCCTAGTTGTATCGCATCTTTGCCATGTCATACCTCATATATGCATTATGCCCGATCTTCTGTCATAGTATTAAATAGTGCATCCGGTGTTTCTTTAGTACTTTGGTTCTTCGCGGATTAGGCCGTTGAGTGGATGCGAGTATCGACAAGATCTTCGGAAAATGAATCTTTGGCTATGTTTCCCAGGCGAGCATTCTCCCCCTTTCTACCTATTTTGAATTTATAGTCTTTATTTCCTCCTGTTGATCTATTGCTATCTGTGTCAGGATGCTTTAGTGTTCCGTACCAGATATATTTCGTGCAGCCTTTATATTGCCTTGGACACCTCCTATTACCTGTTGTTTGGTAGATAGATGGTCTTGCGAGTTGTAGTCGCTTGCTCAGGTGCGATCCTGTGTCGTGAAGTACCACACAGTTGTTGGAATGTTGTCATATGCTTACGTTGGAGAGGATCATGATTTTAAATACAACTATTAAATTGCTGGGATAACTAATGAAAGAGGCACCGATGGGCAGTATATGCTATTTGGTTTTTCATGTCCACTTGTGTCCCGTAGGCCCCGAGTACTTGATACATGTTCCTTGATTATTCGCACTATCCACATCCGGGAGACCCTATGGATCCTTCTTAGCCAGAGCTTGATTCATTTCTTATTTCTTGGGGCCACAAAGTAGTTTGGGGCTTTATTACTATCCTGTACTTATGCCATGCTTTACTGCTTTATTTACGATTGTGCATGGAGCACCTGTACTGTTTTGGAACATGGAATGTTTTTGCGGTATCGACAAGCCCAGTCACACTTTCGGGTTCCCAGTCGTTTACAGCCATTGTCACAAACTCTAGGTCCGTCTCGGAGCTAGCCAACTTTGTTGCGGGTAGCTTAGTGGGGTGGACCCCTGAAATGATTTATGAATCATGTGATTGCTTTGTCGTGAAAGCCTCGTTGGGTTTTGATTTGGTTTTTCCGAGGTTGATCGTGTGTGTGTTGCTATTTGTGCACCCCTGCAGGGTAAATCTTTCTGAAAGCCATGTCCGCGGTTATGGACGGCTTGGAGCACAATATCTCGATCATAGACAAGCATAACTAAAGTAGTGCTATAAATTTGACTTAATATGTGACTAGTAATCAGCTTCACTACAATGGAATGGATAATAAAAGTGCTAGCAACTGGTGGAACTGGGGTGTATCGTGTCATGTTATACCTGCCTAGTAAGTATCGCAATTCCAATGGAATGAAATAAAAGTGCCAACAACTGCTGGGTTTGGGATGTCACATGCTAATTGTATCTGACTAGTAAGTAATCTTTCTACAACTGAATGGTTAACTAAAACTGCCCACTACTTATGCTATCAGGATGACTCATGTTATCTATATCTGACTAGTAAGTGCTTCAACTATAATGGAATGAATAAAACTGCCAACTGTGTGAGTTCCTTGGTTTGACTTCCTTGTTTGGTCTCGAGGGGGAAATGCCAGGATGAGTATGTTTGGTGTTAGTATCAGGTTGGATCCGAATAGGTCTTTATTATCCCTCTCTAATAGCCGACAGTTGAATTGAGTCTCTATAGATTGTTTAGTGCATGCTGCGCTGCCGCTTTAGTCCACCATACCTATGTAGGCGAGAGCCGCCGAATTCCAGCCTCGCCGTGTACTGACCTCAGTACTGACCGCTCCCTTTTTTCCTTTGCCCTTTGTCGGCAACCTTTTTGTTTTAGCAGGTATAAGTTCGACGTCGTTAGCAAGGTTACCCTTCCGGCTTGGCCTGGGCAGGGTTATGGACGCCATTGGTTATTCTTCAGGGCTCTTAGCCCCATTTGCATCTTATCCGTACTCGGATGTTGTATCGATTTCAAGGTGATTTGGATCTTTGTATTGAATATCTGTATTCTTGACTCATGGAGTTGTTGTTATATATATATGTTCTGTGGGTTCCATCGTAGACTAATGTGTAATGGTATTACTTCGTTTTCCACCCGAACATAAGTGCCTGGTGGGCGTCCTTGAATCATTTCTATGCGGGTTTGGCGGGAAGCGCTAAAACTTGCATAGGGCCGATTCGAGGGTGTTACAGCGCCCAAGAAGCCATGAAGGAAGGGGGCTAAGGGGCGATGCTCCCGCATGATACGGGCAGTGGAGAAGGAGTCCCCCGCGCCGCCGCCGCCCTCTTCACCATCTTCACTGCCATCTTCACCACCTAATCCTCCTAGTATGCAGTGGTTCATTCCCCCACACACCTCTGTACCGTCCTATGTAAACATGGTGTTTGATGCTATAAGTTATAATCCTGTGATCTTTGTCATGTTTGTGTAGTTTCTTTGTTCTTAGATTGAATGGTTGAACGTCTTTGGTTCATTAGAGTTGTATGTCGATATAGTACAGTTCTTTGGTGTCCATTATATTTGTGCGCGCATGGATTAAACATCATATGGTTTGTAGTATGTGTAAGAGGAAGGGGAAGTTCTGCCGGAGTGACAGAAACTTGAGAACGCGAACTGGAACGTTGCACGTATGGGAGTAAGAGAACCATTAAACTTAAGGCTATGGTTGGGGAAACCTTAATGCATTGTTAGTAGTTACGGATGTTTGCTAACAATCCAATCATATAGTACATGTAATTCCAAGTAGTGAAGCGCATGTATATTTAGCCTCTCTCACATAGAAAACTGCATCGAAGATAATGAACCCGATTTATTCACTAATTAAACTTGAACAAAGCCACCACAATTACCACCACTATTCCACACTCATGGTTCTGTTAGCTTAGTATATTTTATTGCTGCAGCAACAAACTTTACTTTCTTGTTATTTATTATCATGCAAGGCTATCTCTAGTACTCGTATTGTTGCTCTAGTTTTATTCCCTAGATAATGCAAACATTTAGTGTGCGTAGAGTTCTATCAGTGGTTGATAGAACTTGAGAGAACATTTATCCTACCTTTAGCTCCTCGTTGGGTTCGACACTCTTACTTATCGAAAAGTCTACACACGATCCCCTATACTTGTGGGTTATCAAGATGTTTTCTAGCGCCGTTGCTGGGGAGCTATAGCGTGTGGGTGAATATTCTTGTGTGCACTTGTTTGCTTTATCTCTAAGTAGTTTTTACTTTAAGTTTTAAGTTGTTCTCTATCTTAGTATGGATAGGGAATACGAATTACAAAAAAAATAGTTGTACTTGTTACCTAAAAATGTTTTCAAAAAGGAAAGTGATTGGAAAGATGAGTAATGGTTAAGTGGGGGTCGACCTTGAACACTTGGGTTCATGCCTATGAAACCAAAACAAATCTTCCCATAGAAGCTTTTCAGTTAAAAACTTGTAGGAATGCATGAAGCCTTGGAAAATACTTATTCATTCGAAAATACTTGAATCTAGCTCCTATGCCTAGCTGAAAGGCGTTAAAGAAAAGAACTATTAGGAGATAACTCAAATTATTTTTATTTTCCATAAGTTTTTATTTTTTGAGTCTTGGAAGTTATTTCTTCAGTAATAACCTCTCCTTATCCTTTTTTTGTGGGTTTTGTGCCAAGAATAACCTCTAATGAGAGAGAAGTAAGACTTGGGAAAGTTGTTGTCCCGAAACAGATTTTTGTGCTTCACTGTAAAAAATCGTGAAAAATTCCTGTACAACGGATTGAGCTGTCATTTTTTGTTCTTATGCCCCAGGTTTTTATCTAACTTTCGTTAGTTTATCACTTTTCGATTTGAGCAACAGAAGGTCTTCGAAAAAATGGGTTTTTACCTGCTGGTCTGTTTTGACAGATTTCTGCCGTTATTTGCATTTGCCTCTTAAAATCTCTTTCTCCTTGAGTTCTCGCCAATCACTTGAGCTTTTAGAAGGAATTTCTACAGTAGCTTGTGTTTTAATGGAAGTTTTACTTGTGTTGAAACTAAACCCAAAGACTTATTATCTTGAATACACTAATGTTGTTAATGAAGATTGTGTGAAGTTTTGTATGAAGGAAATTTTCAAGTGTAGGGAAGAACAATGTGATGTGATGAAGTATGGACAAAATCTCAAGCTTGGGGATGCCACCCGTGTCACCTCAAGAAATATTCAAGAAGTACAAGCGTCAAAGCTTGGGGATGCCCAAGGCATCCCCTTCTTCATCAATGAAAATCTCAGGTTTTCTTCCAAACACTTCATTTTTATTGTTTCATGCACAATTGTGTTGTTCTTGGAGCGTCTTTGTTTTTGTTTTTAGTTTTATTTTGTTTGGTTTGCTTAAAAAATTGGTTGGACCCCTGCATTCATATGTGGTTTTAAATAAGTTGATTGGTGATTGGAAAAGAGTATGAAGCTTCATGCTTATAAGTGGTACAAAAGGAGCTTGTTTAGACTGTGGCCTAGACTTTATCATGTCATGTTTGATATTGTTTTGATTTTATGCTTAATGATTATTACTGTAGCATGACTTGTTCCAAACAATTGAGATTGCTTAATGTGCCTTGTAAGGATCATGCGTTGTTTTAACATTCAAAATCATAATATTGTGGTATTCTCCTTTGATGCTTTATTTGGGTTGACTTGGCGCATGCTTACACCATGTTAAGACTATGAACAAGTCACCTTAGCCTCCATGATCATTCAGTTTATGACTTGTAATATCACTTTATGATTTAATTAATAATGTTTTGTCGCTTTGCATGATTATGGCCATTATTGCTCTCTTAGTTGGTCGCTCCTGGTCTTTTACTAGCCTCCACCTGTACCAAGTATGAGTTCCACTCATGCATCCAACTCCAAATAAAACCAAGTTGTTCCGAAGAGTCCACCATAAATTCCCATGCATGGTGTGTTACACCATTCCGAGTATATTCATGTTTTTATCTACCTTCCAAATTTAACTTGTTATGAGAAAATTAGTGATTAAAGCTCTCACAAACTTGATTGCACACTTTACTTTCTTGCACTTAATAAACTTGAACCATTGTGTCCATCTATGTTGCGTATATGCTTGCGCTTTATAAGTTGTGAATTAGCAGAACCATGATGTCATGGGGAACGCTTTGAACATTGCACTTATTATTTAGTTGATATCATGTTCTTTTGCTTATGGATCCCGATGGTGTGAAATAAAAGTGGAGCTTGTAAGCTCATGGAGTTTGTATGTGTGTTAGAGAAACGCCTGGGCGGCTAGCCTAATCCATGCCTAATCATGGTGGAAACTTGCAGCATAACCATACTGAGCATTCTATGAAGCATCCTCAATAAAAACCTATGAAAATAGCAAATAAAAAGATCGCTGAGATGCTCATTGTCTGTTGCCTTGTCATTTTGATATGGGATAGCTCATGTATCATGGGGTAAGGGGTACCCCATTGGCGGTTCTCTATGATACATATGTACTTACAATGACAAGAACTTACCAGTGACTAAAGTTGAGTAGCATGAGGTTCGGTACTCGTAAGTAAGGGGCATGATATTTTCAACTTATAACTTGTCAAGCATATCTTCATATTTGTGTCACTTTAACCTTAATCACCTCAGGATTCTTATGATAGGGGCAATGAGAGCTCAAAGCTAATAAGTACCATAATTTTTGGAAGCTCTTTATGAAACTTGAAATCCCTGCTTCCCTCTGTGAAGGGCCTTTCTTTTTACTGTTATGTTGAGTCTCCATCTTCTATCTTTATGCACCAATTGAGAGAGCATATTGGTCATTCTTAGTTTAATATGCATTGTTCAAAAACTTGTTGATTGATTCGTAACTTTTATATTGCTTGTGCTTAAATTTGTTATATCTAGTCACCCTTATGAACTTTCAAGGTCTCTTATGCATTTATGTTTTGCTATACCATGAGGGGAAAGCTGAATACCACTCTTATTATGTTTTCTATATGCGAAACCAACAAACGTCTTTCAATGCATTATTATTAATGATCTTTTGTTTGTACCTTTTCATGTTATAACATAGTTGCTATGTCTTATTGTTAGAACTCTATCTTTCATGTTCATGTTTAGAGTACCTTGATACCAACTATCAACGGTTTTACAATAATGATGATCAAGGTTGTGTTGTCTGCATGTAACCTCAAAATATATATTATTTTTATTGTTTACCTACTCGAGGACGAGCACGAACTAAGCTTGGGGATGTTGATACGTCCATAACGTATCTACAATTTTTTATGGTTTTATGCTAATATTATGCTTTTGATGCTTCTTTTTGTATAAAGTTTATGATTTATTTGGACTAACTTACTAATAGTTGCAAAAGTGCACAATGTTATTGTTTTACACTTTGATGTATAGGAATTATCAAGAATACAAGTGGAAACTTTGTTAGAGTCAAATTGGCTTTTCTAGAAATCTGTCTCAGAACTCTTTTTAAAGATGGTCACGTTTCGGGTCAAAGAAAGCGTCAAACGGAAAACTCTTCAACTACAAAGTTGTTGTAAAATTCGCCACAAATGTTCTGGACATAAAATTTAGCTGATTCCGAGTCTGGATGGTCCCGCTAGGCCCGATTTACTATAGCCCAAGATGGGGTGACGGGAATCCGAGAAGCTATATAAAGGGAGGAAACCTAATTCGTGGGGGACACCTCCATCCATGAATTTGCAGCCACCAAATCCACGTTTTTGCCTCCCCATGGATCCCATCTCCATGGGGTAGGGCTCCCAAGAATCCATGAAGGAAGGGGGCTAAGGGGCGGTGCTCGCCCATGTTACCGGCGGCGGAGAAGGAGTCCCCCGCGCCGCCGCCGCCCTCTTCACCATCTTCACGGCCATCTTAATCACCTAATCCTCCTAGTATGCAGTGGTTCATCCCCCCACACACCTCTATACCGTCCTATGTAAACATGGTGTTTGATGCTATAAGTTATAATCCTATGATCTTTGTCATGTTTGTGTAGTTTCTTTGTTCTTAGATTGAATGGTTGAACGTCTATGGTTCATTAGAGTTGTATGTAGATATGGTATAGTTCTTTGGTTTCTATTATATTTGTGTGCACATGGATTAAACATCGTAGGGTTTGTAGTATGTGTAAGAGGAAGGGGGAGTTCTGCCGGAGTGACAGAAACTTCAGAACACGAACCGAAACATTGCACGTATGGGAGTAAGAGGACCATTAAACTTAAGGCTATGGTTGGGGAAACCTTAATGCATTGTTAGTAGTTATAGATGTTTGCTAACAATCCAACATATAGTACATGTAATTCCAAGTAGTGAAGCGCATGTATATTTAGCCTCTCTCACATAGAAAACTGCATCGAAGACAATGAACCCGATTTATTCACTAATTAAACTTGGACAAGGCCACCAAAATTACCACCAATATTCCACACTCATGGTTCTGTTAGTTTAGTGTATTTTATTGCTGCAGAAACTAACTTTACTTGTTATTTATTACCATGCAAGGCTATCTCTAGTACTCGTATTGTTGCTCTAATTTTATTCCCTAGATAATGCAAACATTTAGTGTCCGTAGAGTTGTATCAGTGGTTGATAGAACTCGAGAGAACATTTATCCTACCTTTAGCTCCTCATTGGGTTCGACACTCTTACTTATCGAAAAGGCTACACACGATCCCCTATACTTGTGGGTTATCAGCGACGTGGAGCGCTACGTTCAATGATGCACAACATGTGTTCAAGCTAAGTCGCAAGCTAACCCTTATGGTCTTTATATACCATTGCCTATTCCTCATACACCTTGGTTCGACATTAGTATGGATTTCGTGTTAGGATTACCTACATCTAAGCATGGTCATGATTCTATCTTTGTTGTCGTGGATCGTTTTTCCAAAATGGCACACTTCATACCGTGCCATAAGACCGACGATGCTTCACATGTTGCCAATTTGTTTTTCAGGGAAATCGTCCGTCTTCATAGTGTGCTAAGAACAATCGTCTCTGACCACGACGTCAAATTCATGAGCTACTTACGGAAGACTCTCATGGCCAATCTTGGCATCAAGCTCCTCCTTTCATCTGCGTCGCATCCTCAAACCGATGAACAAACTAAGGTTGTCAACCGAAGCCTCGGAACTCTTCTACGTGTGTTGATCAAGAAGAACTTGAAGGATTGGGAGGAATGCATTCCCCACGCCGAGTTCGCCTACAACCGAGCGAAGCACTCAACAACCAAGATGAGTCCCTTGATGATCATCTATGGTTTCCTCATGTGTTTTTGCCGAATTCTCCTATCCTTGCATCAAAGACATTGGTCAATACTTTAGTCAATTGCTTTGAGTGCCACACTAAGATGTCATACGGAGTTTTTGAGTTCCCACATTTGGATGATGTTCAAACGAGTTCCATGCACTTTGCCCTTGAATACGCATTTCGTTTGTGATACTTGAGTTGTGCTAATAGTGTTGTGAACAAGAATGGACATGCCACAAATGAAATGCTCCTCTATCACACACAAACATATGTTGCTTGGTCTTTGTTGTGTGAAGGTACAATTGCTTCCGCGTCAACGTCTATGGACCATAAGTCGACAAGACGAATCAAAGAGAGTTACCTAGGGCTACCCTTCAACGAGCTATCTCTACATTATAAGGTGACTTCCTTCTACTTGAGGACTCATGCTATAATCTTCATGAATTGGCTACTCTTTGAGTGTTGCTTCGCTTTTGTTGTGAGCTTTGTAGGCTTCATGGAAGGTGAAGGAACATTGAAGAGTTGCCACATCAAGCTTCTTAAGGACGACTATATGGTGAACCCTAGGATCAAGAAGGTCTCTCGACATCATCTTCTTAGTGATGAGCATGAAGAGTCGAGGACGACTCTTTTTGAAGGGGGGAGCTAATGCAGCCTGTCCTGCGGACGATACTACATCTACAACGCCAAGTCCCCAAGATCGTCCCCAAGTCAACCAAGAAGATGGACAAGGAGCAGCAAGCTCCAAAACCCGAGTCTCTGCCGCCATGCCCCGAAGTCTCCGGCCCTCCGACACCAGAGTCTCCGGCCCTTCGCACCGGAGTATCCACCCCTGGACTCCGGCCCAGTCTCCGGACCCCTGCCAGGAAGTCTCTGCATGCCACCCCGGAGAGCCACGTCGACCCCGGAGTCTTCAGCCCACCCCGGAGTCTCTGGCCCCTGCACCCCGGAGACTCCGGCCTAAGTGGAATGGGCATGCGCGCCTTGAGCTGGGCCTTGGCCCATGTACCCCTCTATTCCGCCCCAAACCCTAGTATTATTGCATAAACTACCCATTGTTAAGTGGCTGGCCTATATATAGAGCCCCCACCCCCTCATGTATCCCTTAGGCATAGATGATAGAGTAAAGAAAACCCCCTTTGTGGAATCTCTAGTTTTGCCTCATCCCCTTCTACCAAAGGGGATCAACTATCGTCACCACCTCGTTGGAGTTTGCATCGCGCCTCCCTCATTGTACAAGGCCTTGGCATCGGTGTCCCTTTGCCAAGACGTCAAGACCCTCTCCAAGGTGTTCTTCCCTCTCCGAGTGGGATCGAGGGAGCACGTTGACCGATCTTTCCTTGCAAGGATTCTATCGGACCGGTGGCCGTCGGCGAGAGCAATTGTCCTTATATCGTTTGAGTTTTGCGTGTGTTCATCGTGTTCTTCGCGAGGTATGTGTCCTCTTCTGCTACCTTCTACCTTTCCCCTCGCTTTCCCATCGATTTGATCACGAGATCCGTGAAGATCGGGCCACCCACGGGGTTACCCCATAACATATGGTATCAGTAGCTTTTGGTTGCCACGGATTTCTCCCTGATTTGGTCTTTTCCCCATAAATTCGAAAATTCCACCAAAAATAGCCCCAATTTCGTGTTTTGGATCGATATGTGATTTTAGTGTGTTTTGGTAGGTTTTGATCCGTGGATTACTTGCTAAACTTATTGATCTACCTTCCCCTGTGTTTCCATGCCCTAATTCCTTGATTTCTCCCACCAATTTGAGGTTTTGGTTCGAGTTTTTCACCCAAAATCGTGCCACGGACGAGTTCTGGACGTTCTGGAAGTCCTAGACCGGAGTTTCTGGCCCGGAACTGGAGTCTCTGGGGTTAGTGAGCTCAGACCGGAGTCTCCGGCCCTCGGAACCGGAGTCTCCACCCCCTTGCTGACAACAAATCTGTTTCACGGTTTTGAGCATAACTTTTGCATACGAACTCGGATTTTGGTGTTCTTTAGCTCATTTTGAAGAGGAGAAGGAGCTCTACATCATCAGATCCGTAGTTCATGCTATCTACTCTATCCAATTCCGTGAGAAAGGTGGAATCCACCAATAAAGGGTGAAGATCAGCGACGAAAGGTATAAAAATTCCGCGACTTCTCCCCACTTGCATCCCTTTGTGAGCTACACTATCTTTGCATTCAACAAACACCTATTGGGACTAGTTCCTCCTACGATTCTTGGGCAATGCACATTTGATACTTGGAGAATACCGAGCAAAATTTGTGAGCGCGCTATCTCATATAGTTATCTTGTATAGTTGTTGGCACAAAGAAGAGTCAAGTGAAAAAGAAAGAAAAAGAGAAAAAAATATAAAAAGAAAAAGAAGAAAAAGAAAGAAAGAAACAAGTGCCTCATGGAATAGGAAGCGGAAGCTTGATGAACATCAAATAGGTGGTACTTATTGTGCATATCTTGTAGCCCACCAATTTATTGCAATCGAAATAGCGTCTCTCCTTGCACTTGTGCGACACGAGCGTATAGTCCTTGCTAGGTAATCATTTGGTTCTTAGCTCACTTTATCAGGCGCACAAGTCCCATTTATCCCACCATGTGTGTTTCCTTGTACATAATTCCTATATCTTGTGGATTGACTTGTTTTTCTTTGTGATCATCGTGGTTCTTTACTTGCCATTACAACATCTTGATTTCAGATTGGTTCTTGACATGCCACCTTTCATAACTATCCACCATAAGCTTTGTGTGTGTGTGTTTTAGTGGTTAGTGTTTTGGTGTTCCGCGTGAACTTCACTTTACTTGGTTTTGATTGCTCTCAAGTGTTGCCACTTGCACAATACTGTCTTCCAAGGTAAAGTAAGGTTTGACGTTGCATCCCTAACCCCTACCACTTCCATATACACCACTTGGTCTTGTGATACATGTCTAGGGACTCCGGAACCGAGGATGATTTCTATGAAGAATCCACGATGAGCCACCATGCATATGCCTCCACAAGCATGGATGACATGATGGAGCACTACACCGACAATGGCTCCCCATGCTTGGCTGATATGGAGTTCTACAACAACAATAACTCCCCAAGTATGGAAGACTTCGAGAACGACAACGACAAGCTCCTCAAGTCACATCGACCAAGACGGAGCCTCCAACTCGAGAGCACCAAGGTCCACCACCCAATGGACAACTTCAAGCGCGACATGGACAACGACTTCGCCAAAACCATGAGCATGATGGCCAAGGCTAATGATGCTTTGTGCTCATTATAACGCCTCACCAAGAAGAGTGCCAAGGACAAGAAGCATCGTCACGAGCGTCATGTGGATGACCAAGTGTGCCATGTACATCAACCTTTGGCAAGGCATGCCAATGACCTCCGGCGATACCATCATAAGGAACCTTCAACTACTCGTGCCACCACCAAAATGGCACCAAGAGCAAGCTCTCCTCCATGCCATCAAGCTTCAACGCCCAAACTTGACGTCCTAGATGACGCATGCAACTTCATGGATGAGGAAGACGAAGACCTCTACCTCGCCAAGTTGGACAAGTACGCCAAGAGGATGTCTACACAAGCCAAGGAGACCATGGCAAAGGATGAGCAAGCTCCAAGACAAGGGCCTACCCCACAAGATGGCAACGACAAGGTCAAGATTGGTGAGCACAGGACTTTCCCTTCACTTGGGTGATGATGTGGTACCAATCCCATGTGAGTACGAGAGCCACTTAGCCCACTTGGGTGAAAACAAGAGTGAGATGAGTGACTCCACCTTATGTGAGATTGAGTGCTTCCACTTTGAGGGCATGAGTGATACACCAAGTGAGTTGAGAGTGGTAGTTGATAGGTCATGTGAGACCACTTTGACTTCTAACGACTTACCCTCAACCTCTAGTGTGTTATCTCATGATGTGGTAGGTTCAATGGATCAAACACTGCCAAGCATGGAGATGATGATGCCTCTGACGGAGAAGATATACATGGTGGATGAAGATGATGCCATCCCCATACATGATGAAGAAGTCGTCCACATGGAGACCAATCCTACCACAACACCCACTTCATATGAGAGGTATGAACAAGGTAAAAATAAGGGTGTTGATGATATCATGATCCCAATAGTGGACATGATGACTTGTGATGATTGGCATGCTATGGATGATGTCTGTTGTAACACCCTCAGAATCGGCCCTATGCAAGTTTTAGCGATTCCCGCCAAACCCGCATAGAAACGATTCAAAGGTGCCCACCAGGCACTTGCGTGCGGGTGGAAAAACGAAGTAATACCATTACACAATAGTCCACGATGGAACCCACAGAACAGATATATACAACAATGACTCCATAAGTCAAGAATACAGATATACAGTACAAAGATCCAAATCACCTTGAAAACGGTAGAGCGTCCGACTACGGACAAGATGCAAATGGGGCTAAGAGCCCTGAAGAGTAACCAATGGCGTCCATAACCCTTCCCAGGCCAAGCCGGAAGGGTAACCCTGCTAACGACGTCGAGACCTGCTAAAACAAAAGGGGTGCCGACAAAGGGCAAAAGAAAAAGAGGAGCGTCAGTACTGAGGCCAGTACACGACGAGGCTAGAATTCGGCGGTCCTCGCCTACATAGGTATGGTGGACTGAAGCGGCAGCGCAGCATGCACTAACAACCTATAGAGACTCAATATAACTGGCGGCTATCAGAGAGGGATAAGAAAGACCTATTCGGAACCAACCTAATACTATCACCAAGCATACCCATCCTGGTATTTCCCCCTCGAGACCAAACGAGAAAGTCAACCGAGGAACTCACACAGTTGGCAGTTTTATTCATTCTGTTATAGTTGCGGCAATTACTAGTCCAGTATAGATAGCATGAGTCATCCTGATATAATAAGCAGTGGGCAGTTTTAGTTATCCATTCCGTTGTAGTTGCAACACTTACTAGTCAGATACAATTAGCATGAGATATCCCAAACCCAGCAGTTGTTGGTACTTTTATTTAGCAATTCCGTTGTAGTGGAGCTGAGTACTAGTCATATCGGATACAAGTCAAATTATAACAGTAAACTTTAGTTATAGTTGTCTATGATCGAGAACTGTGCTCCAAGTCGTCCATAACCGCGGACACGGCTTTTCGAAAAGATTTAACCCTGCAGGGGTGCACCAAAGTATCCACACGCACTTCGACCCTTTTTGCCAGATCAGTTAACATACACCCATCGGTATGTCGGCGGGGCCTAAGTCATGATGTTTCCCAGATCCAAAGCAAATGCGTGGGGGCCACCCCACTAAGCTACCATAGCGAAGTCGGCCGGTCTCCGAGACGGACTCGGGTTTGCGTCGATGGTGTAAACGACTGGAACCCGAAAATGTGGGGCTTGTCGATACCGCAAAAACACTCGCTTCCTAAATAAGACAGGTGCGACTGCACAATTTTAAATAAAGCAGTAAAGCATGACATAAGTACAGGATAGTAATAAAGCTCCAAACTACTTTGTGGCCCCCAGTACAATACTTTGAAATCAGGTACTAATCGATGGGGGTGCCCACACACCCCACCTGTGGTTAGCGCGCTCGATCTCGGAACAGGTGTCAAGAACTCGGGGTCCTACGGGACACAAGTGGACGGTTAACAACCAAAAAACATCTATTGCCCACCTGTGCCTCTGCATTTACCTACTTGAATTTTAGTTATTAAACAGTAATTAAAGTCATGATCATCTCCAACATTAAACATGCGGCAATACTCCAACAACTGAGGTACTTGACAACACGCAACAGCACTTGAGCAAGCGACTACGACGCGCAAGTCCAACTATCTACCAATCAACAGGTAATAGGATGTGTCCAAGGCAATATAAGGCTGCAAGGGATATCACGGGTACGAAAACTAGAGCATCGCAACACAGATAGCAATAGATCAACAGGAGGGAATAAATACTATAAAAGTAAGATAGGTAGAAAGGGGAGGTGCTACTTTGAAAAACATTGCCGAAGGTTCATCCGAAGATCGGGGCGAAGCTCACATCAACTCAACGGCCTTATCCGCGAAGAAGCAAAACACTAGAATAAACACCGGATGCACTATTTAATACTACGGCAAAAGATCGGGCATGATGCATGTATGATGTATGACATGGCAAGATGCGATGCAATTAGGCCATATTAAGCGGAACCGGAGTCCCGACAATTAATTAATAGGTTCATGTTATTTAGTTACCCTGCAGTTTAAATGTTGCATTAACAAGACAAAAGATAGCACCGGTTCGCTATACAAATTTAAATGAGGCCAATATAAGACTAGATTTGCCCGCATATGGCCCCATATTTACTTTAGGTGAATCGTCTAGATACCCCCAAACACCCACAATATGTATGCAAACATGTACAAATTATATGCAACAAATATATTATTATAAAATAGGGGAGGATAAGAGTCACACATTGGGTTTGGGAGATCTTGGGGTTCCGGGGGTTCGGGGTTTGACAGGGTTCGACGGGGATCGGCGAGGTTCAGATACAAGATGGAGAACTTGGGTTCCAAGCAGTCGATCTTGCCGTCGATGACGAACTTGAATGGTTAGGGTACCGGTGGTCTTCGGGTCCGTGTAGACGGTCATGGCGTCCGAGATGAAGAACTTGGCGTTCCGGGAAGAAGGTCTTGCGGTTCTCGTGTCTTCGGTTCCATGAAGGCGTGCTTGTCATCCGTGATGGCGAACTCGATGTCCCGAGAAGATCTTGTCATACCGGCGGCACCGGATCCTCGTAGGAGGGCATGGCGTTCTAGGCTGGAGAACTTGTCGTTCCGAGAGTTCAACGTGTTCATCGGGTTCGGGTCTCGAACTCCAGGATCGGTCTTCGGATCACCGGGATCGGGCTTTGAATCCGTGAAGGAAAAGATATTTCTGTGTCCGAGAAGAAGGACTTGAGGTCTTCGTGTGGGCCTTCGACATATAGCAGAATCATCAGCACACGCTCGAGGAAGTTGAAACACGAGATGTTGGCACATATATCCTGCTGTTACAATTCAGGTACCAACAAAGGAAGTCGCAGGCACATGAATAGCAAAGGAGGCACGCGAGCTGACGTCGCTTGACCAAAAACAGAGCACAGGGCAACCTGACAAGGAGGAGCACAGCACGGGCGGCACATGGCGTACACGAGGGCGACGAGCAACTCTTGAGCGTCGGGGAGGCGATGCCAGGGACGGAGGCGGACAACACCGTGGAGGGCGTGGCGGCGGGGGAAGTGCTCGGGGCCTCGGGGACGGCGCAGGGTTGGCGGAAGGAGGGCGTCCTGGGGAGGGAACGAAGCCGGCAGCGGGCTTGCTGCTGCGAGGCGCGAGCAGAGCGTCTGGCGAGGGCAGCGAGCGAGGAGGAGCCGTGCTTGGCGCAGGAGGATGACGCGGAGACGCTGCTCGCGGGCAGAGGCGGCTAGCGGCGGCTCAATGACGGGGAGGCGCGGGGTGCTGAGCCTGCAAGAGGTAGCAGAGGAGGCGGCCACACGGAGGGAGGCGCGGGACGATGGCGGTCGGACGCAGGGCGGCGTCGATGCGGCCGAGAGCGAGGAGGACGAGGCCGCGGGGTGCTCGGGCGGCGAGACGAGCTCGGTGGGGAGAGGAGGTGCCTAGGGCCAGAAGAGGCGGCGGAGGGGCGGCTCGGTCGGAGGTGCTTAGGCGCGGTGTGGCGCTGGAGGCCATCTTGGCGGAGGAGGTCGAGGTCGAGGAGCCCAGCGGAGAGGCGGCCTTGAGGGGGAAGGGCAAGGCGTCCGACGTGGCGCTCTGGCGGAAGAGGTGATGGCACGAGATGAGCTCTGCGGCCTCATGTGAAGCAGGGACGGGGAGGCGAGGAGGTCCGGGAAGCGCCGAGGAGGAGACCAGCAGGCGGCGGAGGCGCCAGGCGGCGGGAGGTTGGAGAGAGGAATGAGAGGAACGCGGGGGAGACGGGCCGAGCGGGGGAGGTGGGGATCGGGTCGGGGTGGTTGCGTCGCTCCCACGCGGAACGCGTGGGGTCAGGGTGGGGCCGGGGTTGTCGGTTGGTCCAGGTGGTGGGAGGCGCAGGGTGGTTGGTGGGGTGGGGCCAGACGGGAGGCAGGTGGAGTGGGAGGGTCGGGGCGCGTGCCCAGGGGGGCGGCCGGTCAGGCGTGGGCCACGCGGGGTGGGCGGGAAAAAGGTTAGGAGGTGGGCCTGAGGGGATAGGTGGCAGGCTAGGATTGGATAGGGGGAAGGGAGTGGTGAGGTGGCGGAAAGCGATTGGCCGGGGTGATGTGGAGGGTGATGGGTAGATCAGGATTAGGTAGGAAAATATTTTGGGTAGGCTGGTTTTGCACTTGGGGTGGCCGACTGGGTCGGATCGGCCCGGTACGGCTGCCCCTAAAAATAAAATAACTGTTTTAATATTTAAAATGGGGCTTTTGAAAACCGTTGGTAGACAAAGCAAAATAATCCGGAGACCCGGGTTTTGGATTTGAAATAACGGCGAGGTGTTTAGAAAACAAAAATATGTTTTTTGGAAAAATAGTTTCAGACAAACAAATGCATGATGATGACGATGCTCAAATGCAAGGTGGCATGATGACATGAGCATGCGGTCATGATGATGCAATGCACGAAAACAACGCGATTTTCTAGTAGTGATTTTGCGGGGCGCCACAATTCGACACCACTAACAATGGATCTCGCCCTCGAGATCCGCCTGATGGTACCGGGAAGAAGGGTCGGCGATCTGCGTCTTCTCGCTTCATGTAGATCCTCGCGACACCACTAACAAGAGGTCGTGGTCCGTGATCGTCGAGAGAACACTCCGGAAACAAAAGGCGAAGGCAGAGATATCCACAATTAAAGCCACCTCTAACTTCGATACAAGGAGAGAAAAGATGCGGCCTATCCCACTTCAATGTACAAGAGCGAATAGAAAGGGTAGTCGGCATGGGGGCCAATCCATCACGCACCCAAACTATTACTCTGCACAATCAGTAGAAAAGCGTGCAACCATTCTCGGAATCAGACTGAAGATCTCGACAATCGAGGTTCAAAAACAAAGGAGTGATGCAGACTCTGCATCAGATCTGTCGTAGATGATGTTGTCGCGTTGGAAAACACCGGAAGGCACGAGAAGGAACAAAGAGAAGTCCACCAGACGAAGGATTCCTCGGATAGCATGAAGACCAGATGTAGCAACACCGTTACCAAAGGAGGAAGCGAAACCCTGAAGGTACGATGGAACCCAACCACAAGAAATCCTGGACTCGAAGAGAGAGAAAAGAGCGGATTCAAAACACGCAGAGGTGAGAGAAGAGCAGCAGAGGGGTAAGGAGTAAAATCAGACCTAATCAGAACTATCCAACCGATTTTGCAAAAATAGTTTTGACACTCTACTTCGGCCGTTAGCTAGGTTATCCTACAGGCTGGACTTGTGGGGTATCGCAACTGCTGAGCTCTGATACCACTCTGTAACACCCTCAGAATCGGCCCTATGCAAGTTTTAGCGATTCCCGCCAAACCCGCATAGAAACGATTCAAAGGTGCCCACCAGGCACTTACGTGCGGGTGGAAAAACGAAGTAATACCATTACACAATAGTCCACGATGGAACCCACAGAACAGATATATACAACAATGACTCCATGAGTCAAGAATACAGATATACAGTACAAAGATCCAAATCAACTTGAAAACGGTAGAGCGTCCGACTACGGACAAGATGCAAATGGGGCTAAGAGCCCTGAAGAGTAACCAATGGCGTCCATAACCCTTCCCAGGCCAAGCCGGAAGGGTAACCCTGCTAACGACGTCGAGACCTGCTAAAACAAAAGGGGTGCCGACAAAGGGCAAAAGAAAAAGAGGAGCGTCGATCGAGGCCATGCAGCGAGGCTAGAATTCGGCGGTCCTCGCCTACATAGGTATGGTGGACTGAAGCGGCAGCACAGCATGCACTAACAACCTATAGAGACTCAATTTAACTGGCGGCTATCAGAGAGGGATAAGAAAGACCTATTCGGAACCAACCTAATACTATCACCAAGCATACCCATCCTGGTATTTCCCCCTCGAGACCAAACGAGAAAGTCAACCGAGGAACTCACACAGTTGGCAGTTTTATTCATTCCGTTATAGTTGCGGCAATTACTAGTCCAGTATAGATAGCATGAGTCATCCTGATATAATATGCAGTGGGCAGTTTTAGTTATCCATTCCGTTGTAGTTGCAACACTTACTAGTCAGATACAATTAGCATGAGATATCCCAAACCCAGCAGTTGTTGGTACTTTTATTTAGCCATTCCGTTGTAGTGGAGCTGAGTACTAGTCATATCGGATACAAGTCAAATTATAACAGTAAACTTTAGTTATAGTTGTCTATGATCGAGAACTGTGCTCCAAGTCGTCCATAACCGCGGACACGGCTTTTCGAAAAGATTTAACCCGAGGGTGCACCAAAGTATCCACACGCACTTCGACCCTTTTGCGGATCAGTTAACATACACCCATCGGTATGTCGGGGCCTAAGTCATGACGTTTCCAGATCCAAAGCAAGTACGTGGGGCCACCCACTAAGCTACCCGCAAGTCGGCGGTCTCGAGACGGACTCGGGGTTTGGTCGATTAGTAAACGATTGGGAACCTGAAAATGTGGTGGGCTTGTCGACATGAAAACACTCCGCTTCCTAAACAAAGACAGGTGCAGTACCTCGCACAATTTTAAATAAAGCAGTAAAGCATGGCATAAGTACAGGATAGTAATAAAGCTCCAAACTACTTTGTGGCCCCCAGTACAATACTTTGAAATCAGGTACTAATCAATGGGGGTGCCCACACACCCCACCTGTGGTTAGCGCGCTCGATCTCGGAACAGGTGTCAAGAACTCGGGGTCCTACGGGACACAAGTGGACGGTTAACAACCAAATAACATCTATTGCCCACCTATGCCTCTGCATTTACCTACTTGAATTTTAGTTATTAAACAGTAATTAAAGTCATGATCATCTCCAACATTAAACATGCGGCAATACTCCAACAACTGAGGTACTTGACAACACGCAACAGCACTTGAGCAAGCGACTACGACGCGCAAGTCCAACTATCTACCAATCAACAGGTAATAGGATGTGTCCAAGGCAATATAAGGCTACAAGGGATATCACGGGTACGAAAACTAGAGCATCGCAACACAGATAGCAATAGATCAACAGGAGGGAATAAATACTATAAAAGTAAGATAGGTAGAAAGGGGGAGGTGCTCGCCTGAAAAACATTGCCGAAGGTTCATCCGAAGATCGGGGCGAAGCTCACATCAACTCAACGGCCTTATCCGCGAAGAAGCAAAACACTAGAATAAACACCGGATGCACTATTTAATACTACGGCAAAAGATCGGGCATGATGCATGTATGATGTATGACATGGCAAGATGCGATGCAATTAGGCCATATTAAGCGGAACCGGAGTCCCGACAATTAATTAATAGGTTCATGTTATTTAGTTACCCTGCAGTTTAAATGTTGCATTAACAAGACAAAAGATAGCACCGGTTCGCTATACAAATTTAAATGAGGCCAATATAAGACTAGATTTGCCCGCATATGGCCCCATATTTACTTTAGGTGAATCGTCTAGATACCCCCAAACACCCACAATATGTATGCAAACATGTACAAATTATATGCAACAAATATATTATTATAAAATAGGGGAGGATAAGAGTCACACATTGGGTTTGGGAGATCTTGGGGTTCCGGGGGTTCGGGGTTTGACAGGGTTCGACGGGGATCGGCGAGGTTCAGATACAAGATGGAGAACTTGGGTTCCAAGCAGTCGATCTTGCCGTCGATGACGAACTTGAATGGTTAGGGTACCGGTGGTCTTCGGGTCCGTGTAGACGGTCATGGCGTCCGAGATGAAGAACTTGGCGTTTCGGGAAGAAGGTCTTGCGGTTCCCGTGTCTTCGGTTCCATGAAGGCGTGCTTGTCATCCGTGATGGCGAACTCGATGTCCCGAGAAGATCTTGTCATACCGGCAGCACCGGATCCTCGTAGGAGGGCATGCCATTCTAGGCTGGAGAACTTGTCGTTCCGAGAGTTCAACGTCGATGGTTCATCGGGTTCGGGTCTCGAACTCCAGGATCGGTCTTCGGATCACCGGGATCGGGCTTTGAATCCGTGAAGGAAAAGATATTTCTGTGTCCGAGAAGAAGGACTTGAGGTCTCCGTCTGGGCCTTCGACATATAGCAGAATCATCAGCACACGCTTGAGGAAGTTGAAACACGAGATGTTGGCACATATCTCCTGCTGTTACAATTCAGGTACCAACAAAGGAAGTCGCAGGCACATGAATAGCAAAGGAGGCACGCGAGCTGACGTCGCTTGACCAAAAACAGAGCACAGGGCAACCTGACAAGGAGGAGCACAGCACGGGCGGCACATGGCGTACACGAGGGCGACGAGCAACTCCTGAGCGTCGGGGAGGCGATGCCAGGGACGGAGGCGGACAACACCGTGGAGGGCGTGGCGGCGGGGGAAGTGCTCGGGGCCTCGGGGACGGCGCAGGGTTGGCGGAAGGAGGGCGGCCTGGGGAGGGAACGAAGCCGGCAGCGGGCTTGCTGCACGAGGGGCGCGAGATAGGCGTCTGGCGGGAGACGACGCGAGGAGGAGCTTGGCGCAGGCGGATGACGGAGACGCTGCTTTCATGAGCGAGGCGGCTAGCGGCGGCTCAACGACGGGGAGGCACGGGGTGCTGAGCCTGCAAGAGGTAGCAGAGGAGGCGGCCACACGGAGGGAGGCGCAGGACGATGGCGGTCGGACGCAGGGCGGCGTCTGCCGAGCGCGAGGAGGGCAGGCAGGGGTGCTCAGGCGAGCAGGCTCGGTGAGGAGAGGAGGTGCCTAGGACGGCAGAAGAGGGCGGCCGGAGGGGCGGCTCGGGTCGGAGGTGCTTGGGCGCGGTGGCACTGGAGGCCGTACTGGCGGAGGAGGTCGAGGTCGAGGAAGGCTCTGGCGGCAGAGGGCGATGGCACCGAGATGAGCTCGAGGCGGCCTCATGCTGCAGGGAAACAGGGACGGGGAGGCGGCAGGAGGTCCGAGGAAGCCGAGGAGGAGACCATGAGGCGGCGAGGCGCCAGGCGGCGGGAGGTTGGAGAGAGGAATGAGAGGAACGCGGGGGAGACGGGCCGAGCGGGGGAGGTGGGGATCGGGTCGGGGTGGTTGCATCGCTCCCTCGCGGAACGCGTGGGGTCAGGGTGGGGCCGGGGTTGTCGGTTGGTCCAGGTGGTGGGAGGCGCAGGGTGGTTGGTGGGGTGGGGCCAGACGGGAGGCAGGTGGAGTGGGAGGTGCCCGAGGCGGTCGTGCGTGGGCCAGCTGTGAGGTGGGCGGGAAAAAGGTTAGGAGGTGGGCCTGATGGGATAGGTGGCAGGCTAGGATTGGATAGGGGGAAGGGAGTGGTGAGGGGTGATGTGGAGGGTGATGGGTAGATCAGGATTAGGTAGGAAAATATTTTGGGTAGGCTGGTTTTGCACTTGGGGTGGCCGACTGGGTCGGATCGGCCCGGTACGGCTGCCCCTAAAAATAAAATAACTGTTTTAATATTTAAAATGGGGCTTTTGAAAACCGTTGGTAGACAAAGCAAAATAATCCGGAGACCCGGGTTTTGGATTTGAAATAACGGCGGGGTGTTTAGAAAACAAAAATATGTTTTTCGGAAAAATAGTTTCAGACAAACAAATGCATGATGATGACGATGCTCAAATGCAAGGTGGCATGATGACATGAGCATGCGGTCATGATGATGCAATGCACGAAAACAACGCGATTTTCTAGTAGTGGTTTTGCGGGGTGCCACATTTGTGCTATCACATATGCTTCATTGATATTTCCATGTGATACTTTGCCTTTGCATAATGTTGAGCATGTGAAATTATTTGATTGTGATGATGTTGCCACAGACATGCCATGCTCTAAACGTTATGTTGATGATATCATTGCTTGAACTGTGTTGAACAATTGCTCTTTCCAATGTTTTGCTTGGAATGATGTTAACAATGGTACCCCTCGAACCATGCGTTGTCATGAATGTTTTACAACCTCTCATGTTGCTTGCAATAAGTTGAATAATTGCTCTTTCACTTGTTTTGCTTGCAACAATAATTCTAATATGGTTTATATTGATATGGCCCCATAGCTTTCTCAAATTTTGGAGATTTTGATGATTGCCATGATAAGCATGTTCACCACTTGCATACTCACCATGCATATTTTTCATACTTGATTGACACTAATGGTGATGTGCACAAGAAGAGATGTGTCATGATGGATGATGTGTTTCTCTACCATGAACACACATTCTTCCGTTTGTGTATGATGTGTGTAGGTACCCACACAAGAATGTCAACCTCGGTTGAGCACGAGTTGACAAAAAGAGCTCTAGAGAGCATCCCCCAAGTGAGTTCAAGATCGAACCTAGCTCTGATACCTTTTGCATGCTTTGTATCTTTCATGTTGACAAATTGCTATTTCCTATGGTTTGCTTGCAAGCATGTTGATGGTATTCTTTCACCTTGTGACAATCATGTCTTGTTGCTATTGGATATTGATGCTTTGTGTGTTGCCACAAAAATGTTGAACAATTTCTCTTTCTGATGTTTTGTGTGGAACCATAATGCCATTATGAGCATGTATTGTCATGAGAGCTTCCAAGTCTCTCGTATTGTTGTTGCAACAAACATAAGGACCACTTGCTCTTTCATTTGGTTTGTTTGCAAACATGTTGTTTTTTCTTCCGCTTGCAATACCCATACCCCCATGATTTTGGCTTTTGATGATATGTGTATAGCATCCAACATATTGAACAATTATTCTTTCCAATGGTTGGTTTGCACACATAATGATGTTGTTTTGGATATCTTTCCTCATGTGTTTTTGCCAAATTCTCCTATCCTTGCATCAAAGACGTTGGTTAATACTTTAGTCAATTTCTTTGAGTGCCACACTAAGATGTCATATGGAGTTTTTGACTTCCCACATTTGCATGATGTTCAAACGAGTTCCATGCACTTTGCCCTTACATACGCATTTCGTTGGCGATACTTGAGTTGTGCTACTAGTGTTGTGAACAAGAATGGACATGCCACAAATGACATGCTCCTCTATCACACACAAACATATGTTGCTTGGTCTTTGTTGTGTGAAGGTACAATTGCTTCCGTGTCAACCTCTATGGACCATAAGTCGACAAGACGAATTGAAGAGAGTAACCTAGGGCTACCCTTCAATGAGCTATCTCTACATTATAAGGTGACTTCCTTCTACTTGAGGACTCATGCTATAATCGTCATGAATTAGCTACTCGTTGAGTGTTGCTTCGCTTTTGTTGTGAGCTTCGTAAACTTCATGGAAGGTGAAGGAACATTGAAGAGTTTCCACATCAAGATTCTTAAGGACGACTATATGGTGAACCCTAGGATCAATAAGGTCTCTCGACATCATGTTCTTAGTTATGAGCATGAAGAGTCGAGGATGACTCTTTTTGAAGGGGGGAGCTGATGCAGCCCGTCCTGTGGATGCTACTACATCTACAACGCCAAGTCCCCAAGATCGTCCCCAAGTCAACCAAGAAGATGGAAAAGGAGCAACAAGCTCCAGAACCCGAGTCTCCGCCGCCATGCCCCGGAGTCTCCGGCCACACCGGAGTCTCTGGCCCTCCGACACCGAAGTCGCCGGCCCTTCGCACCAGTGTCTCCGCCCCTGGACTCCGGCCCAGTCTCCGGACCTCCGGCAGGAAGTCTCTGCATGCCACCCCGGAGAGCCACGTCGACCCCGGAGTCTCCGGCCCCTGCACCCCGGAGACTCCGTCCTAAGTGGAATGGGCATGTGCGCCTTGAGCTGGCCTATATATAGAGCCCATGTACCCCTCTATTCCGCCCCAAACCCAAGTATTATTGCCTAAACTACCCCTTGTTAAGTGGCTGGCCTATATATAGAGCCCCCACCCCCTCATGTATCCCTTGGGCATAGATGATAGACTAAAGAAAACCCCCTTTGTGGAATCTCTAGTTTTGCCTCATCCCCTTGTACCAAAGGGGATCGACTATCGTCACCACCTCGTTGGAGTTTGCATCGTGCCTCCCTCGTTGTACAAGGACTTGGCATTGGTGTCCCTTTGCCAAGACGTCAAGACCCTCTCCAAGGTGTTCTTCCCTCTCCATGTGGGATCGAGGGAGCACGTTGACCGACTTTCCTTGCCAGGATTCTATCGGACCGGTGGCCACCGACGAGAGCAATCGGCCTTGTATCGTGTGAGTTTTGCGTGTGTTCATCATGTTCTTCGCGAGGTGTGCATCCTCTTCTGCTACCTTCTCCCTTTCCCGTCTCTTTCCCATCGATTTGACCACGAGATCCATGAAGATCGGGCCACCCACGGGGTTACCCCGTAACATTGAGAAGTGCACACAAGCTATGAAGAAGCTTCATGAAGAAACAAGAGCTACTATCGAGCAACAATTCCTTCGCCAAGCTTCAAGGTTAAACAAGGACAAGAAGGAGATGATCTTTGAAGAAGGTGATCTTGTGTGGATACACCTAAGCAAAGATCGCTTCCCCAAGGAACGCGACTCCAAGCTCAAACCAAGAGGAGACGGTCCCTTCAAGGTCCTCAAACGAATCAACAACAATGCCTGCATCATTGACATACCGACATCCAAATACCTTGCAAGCAATACATTCAACGTCAAGGATCTCTCACCCTACCATGGAGATGTTCAAGATGACAACCATGAAGAGTCGAGGATGACTCTTTCCCAAGGGGGGGAGCTGATGCAGCCCGTCCTACGGACGCTCCTACATCTACACCACCAAGTCCCCCAAGTGGACCGATGACCCATGCCCGAGCCAAGCTCCTTCAAGCTAAGGTGAATTCGCTCCTCTCATCATGTGACTTTGACGTACACTTGGACAGCTTGCTACTTCATACCACTACTCTGTGCATCATCAGGTACGAAACCCCGCCGCGTCAACCCACGAGCCCTGAAGCTGCACCTGTCCTGAAGATGCCTAAGCCAGAGTGTCCGGCCACACCAGACTGTCCGGTCCACCCGACCCGGACTATCCGGCCTGAAGATGGGCCTACGAGCCCTAGCTGGGCCCTGTGGCCCATGTACCCCTCTACTTCACCTAGAACTCTACTTTAATGTCTAAATTACCCCTGAACTTGTGGCTGGCCTATATATAGCCCCCCACCTCTATTGTAAACCCTAGGCATGATATTTGGAATTTGTGGAAACCCCTTGTGGATCTATCTAGTTCTTGCCTCATGCTCCTTGACAAAGGAGCACCAAATATCCCAAATCTTGTTGGAGTTTGCATCGTGCCTCCGCGTTGTACAAGGCCTAGGCATCGGAGTCCCTTTGCCTAGATGTCAAGGACTCACTGAGTCTCCCTCCTCATAGTGTCGGTTCGAGAGAGAGTCATCCGCCCGACGCCGATCCTAGGTATTACGCCGGACCGGTCACCACCGGCGTGAGCTATTGGTGTGTACCGTGGTTTTGTGTGTGTGTGTGTGTGTTCATCATGTTCTTCATGCGTGAGTTCGTCGTGTTCATCCTCCCCTCCTCTCCCCACACTCCATCCTCGATTTGAGTGGGATTCGTGAAAGATTGGGCCGCCCTAGAGGTTTGCCCTCAATAGATTGGTATTCTGAAAGTTTTTGAGCTTGGATCCATGGTGATCTTGGTTTCCATGGCCTTGATTATTGTGGGCCATCTGGGATATCTATTGAAGAGTGGCTAAGTTGGCTTGACGTTTAGCTCTACCGGCATCACGGTCAGAAACTAACATTTGCAAAATCTGTAGCATTGGGTCCTGAGATGAACTGCTTCCTCCGGGGTTTCCGCGAGTCATCTGAAGATTGAGTTATATAGTGAGACAAGAGGGAAATTTCTATGTTCAGGGGTTTATTTTCAAAAGCTTTAAACTTTGAGTTTGACATTGGTTTCGCAAACTAACAACTTCTTCTCATTCATTCATTCCAACACACAATATAAACACACACCACAACAAGGAAACAGATGGTTTTAAGAACCATTCTGTGAAGCTACGATACAGTGGGACCAGGTACAACTCACACCTACGATAGTGCTCAGGTGCGACTACTCGTCATCGGGGGTATCGGGCTCCTCATCATCAATGAAGTCAGCATCATCCTCATCGGTGTTCTCCTCCATGGCAACGTCCTCTAGATAGTCATTGTCATCACTGAGGTAAGAGTGAATATCCCCACGGATGTCTTCACCTTCCTCCTCCTGCTCCTCCTCCAGCTGGATCTTCTGGTCATGGATAGTCTCCTCCAGGGTGGCTATCTTCTGACGAAGACGGGCGATGGTGCGATCCTTTTTGTCTCGCTGGCTGCAAAGTGACTTGTGCTCCTTGGTGAGAATGGCGATGGTTTGCTTCCTCTCAATAGCTTCGGCATGATTCTGGTTGGTGTAAGCTCGGGAATTGTCTAACTCTTTCTACATCTCGTGCAGCATGAAGGCCATGTGATCCACGTGATGCTTCAACTCTGGATGTGCCGACATTGCCAAAGGTTGTCCTGTAGAGTCACGTCTTGCATAGTGAGCAAAACGGGTGCCGATGATCTGGTTGATGTTTTGAGCACACAAACATGCAAGAGCTTCTTGCATTGCCCTGGCTAATCCGTCTAGCCAGTTGTTCTCCCTTATGCTGAACTAAATCTTATCAGAAAGATGTGGCTCCATTTTGCCTCTGAGATCGGCAATAATCAGCCACTATAGCTCCCCTCTAGATTGGTTGTTGAGCTGTGCTCCGAAGAAATCCGAGTGCGGGCGTCCAAGATACTCTGAAAGCTGGTCCAAATCCCTCTCAAAGATAAGATGTCATCCATTGCCCAACTGGTAAAACTTGCTATATTTAACCTCATTCTATAAGCAATTAGGATGAGTAAGTTAGTGGAGTGATCAAGTGTGTCAAATTTTATGTAGAATAGTAAGAGTTTTGAGTAACATGTTTTCTCTTTTGGAAAGAATCTCAAGGATAAGAATGAGAATAGGTTTTTGTAAAAACTCACTTTTTTGTTTTGAAGCTAGGTTTTTCAGGTGTCCATTCTAACTAGGGTCTCCTATGGTTAGGATGACTCTAATACCAACTTCTCAACACCCGAATTTTTAAGTCCAAATGCCTGTTATGCCGTACATCGCAATCCCAGGATTACCATTTTTGTGAGACATAACAGAAGTAGTACCACAGTACATCATCCATTACAAACCATAATAAAGGTCTTACAAATAAAGGATCTCATGATCCAGTCTTAATACAATCAAAGCAGCGGAAAGTAAATGTAGTAGGTTCCTTCTTCATGATCACAGGTAATGCTGACCATGGGAGATGATCCTAGTTGTCATAGACCTCCTGTTGTCCATCTTCTGAGTAATCCTCCTCATAGTGTGGCCATGGGAATAGCCAGGGGCAAAGCCATGGGTACTCTTTAAGTACTCGCAAACTATCACTAACATAAGTAAGGTAAACCTTGTAGGAATCATAAGCTCTAGGTTTGTTTGCAAAAAGCCAGGTTTATTTCATAAAGCCTTAAGAGTAAATACCTAAGTTTAGTTCTCTACATTACTTAAGTGGGAACTTAGATTTCATGTCCACAACTCTGTTGTGGTCAAGTCAAAGTCATCTTTCAAGTCACAAGTCATTTTGAAAACATCTGACAATGGAACATTATGGCCACTCCAACTATCCATAACTGCGGACGCGGCTATTCGAATAGTTTGACACTCTGCAGAGGTGGTACACTTTTACCACAAAATTCGATACATCCGTCAGGGATAACCCTGAATCATCATACTTGGTATGCGGATAATCAATCCTAACCTTTCAATTACACATCCTAGTATAGGCACCTCCCCTATGAGCTTGGCCTCCCAGCCATGACCATCTGTCATCCTGGGCACTACATAGGTGGACATTCATCACGAGGTATCCTCAGCTCAACCTCTTCCTTGAGGGAACCCATACTAAGACATATAAACTTTTAGTCAAGCCCTACACAACTTAGGTATTGTGGTTGTACGGTAAAATTGGAATGGTATCGCATCCGAACCCAACCATCAGTTTTTATTAAAGTCAAGGCTCATGCCTCAACATTTTCATCATCATACCATTGTGTATCATAACACATGTCAAAACATTTCAATAGAATGAATAATCATTCCAAGGTTTTCATAATCATTTTCACCAAGTATTCCCATCTAGAGTAATCAATTTTAGTTTAGCACTAGCCACGAGTATTGAGGGTATCACTATTGGGGTGCTAGTAAAGTATAAGTATCCAAGCTAGTTCTATGATCTTGATGGTATCCATCATATTTTCCACTAATCACAATTTAGTAACTAAATAAGAAACTGTAGTAAAGGAAAAAAGAAAAGCTTGGAGTAAAACTAGGAATTGGTAAAGTTGCATCTTAAAGATTTGCATAGGGTGTCTGTACAAGTTAGCTGGCATAGCTAAACTTGCAGGGATAGCTTTCATAGTGGGCTTGCCTTGAGCAGTGCAGTCGTTGAAGTTCTCTTCCTCTTCCTCGAAGTACTCCTCCTCGTTGTAGCCCGGGTCGGTACTAGCGTCTATAAATACATACAATGTACACAATCACCAAACAACCCTGAACTACTTCTATTTAGCACTCAAGGGATCATATTAGATGATCTAGCATCATCTCATTCATCACATGGAATACTAACACATTCTCATTTATCTTATTTGAGAAAAGTAATTTCTACTCATTGAGAAATACTTAAGATTTAATATTCACCAATTAAAATAGTGGATCATGTTGACACATGTCATCACCATCTATTCCAATACTTGGGAATGTGATTTAAAATGGTGATCATATATTACAAGATTTAATATTAATAAGCATTTATAGTTTATTTTCTAAAAATGTTTGAAGTGGCAAAAGCCTCTATCTTGTTATTTTTGGTATAAGTGATCTGTAGTTTCAATTGGTTTGAATCCAATGGGAGTGACTAGATATTTTAAATACCTTTCTAGCAAAATTGGAATCATGCATTTTGGATCAATATATCTCTTTGAATTCAATTTTTGAATATAGCTACTGAATAGAGTTTTAACTAAAATGGAAAAAGTCTATTTGAATTGCTGGGCTTTGCGCGAGAAAAGAAATGGGCCGGCCCAACTGCACTACGCTGGCGTAGCAGGCTGTTGAAAGAACGGTCCCACGCATCAACGACTAATTCTAACCGAAACGGTATTAAGCAATCCTAGCCCTACGATTAGAACTGGATCCTACGGCTGAGGTTTGTCGTCTCCGTCGAACAGCTCCAGCGAGAAACAAACCCTAAAACGGCGGTGGTGTCACTAGGGACTCACCAGGGCTCCAGCTAGGGTCGGCGATGGGGGCGATCAGGCTTATCGTTGACGGCGGTTCGAGCACGGTCACGGCAGCTCCTGGGGTGGCTCCAATCGACAGCTTCCTTCCTCGACTGCAGCGGCAGACTCCGGCCAAATTCTGGTGCCGTGGTGCTTGCCTTGCTCCTGGGAAGGGTCGGTGAGGTTCCTGGGTGAGTGGGGAGTGGAATGGTGTGCAGAATGAGGGCTGGGTGGCCTCTATTTATAGACCAAGGTTGGAGGCAGGGCGGCATGGTCGGGCTCCTCCGGCGACGCTGCTACAGGTCGCGCTAAGCATGGCAGAGGGCATGGGTCGATGCGGGGTACTACAACGATCGTCATGCACGTGACAGCATGTCAATGGGTGGTCTTAGTCGGTCAGGTGACGTCGGCGCTCTGTTCGGGTACGCAGGTGTTCGTCACTCAGTACGGTGGTCACGTGGCGTGCGGCGGTGAACGATCATGTCTGGGAGGTCACTGGTGCCACGACGACTACAGGTACGAGCGGATAGAGCGAGGCGCGGCGTGTGCGTGCGAGGCAGCTGTGGCGCTCCTTCGTGCTATCGGCATGGCAGAGGCTTAAATGGGTGCGGCGATTCCAGGGGTCGTGGGAGAGGGCGACGCGGCGTGCATCGGCTGGTTCATGCTCGACCGGCATGGCTGGCTCAGTACGGGCATGGCACTGGTCAATGTGGCTAGTGATGCCTCTCCTCTGCACGACCAAGTACCAGGGATGATCATGGACAATTGAATGGGTTGATTGCAGTACAAGAGATGAGCAATTGATAGCTCAAAACAGTGTATAGTGGTTGAGGTTGTACTGTGCCTACCAGGTGCTCGACCAAATGGCCGCATGAATTCAACTTTCAAATTTTTGAATGATTTTTGGTGAGTAATCTAAGTACTTGCTTAGTAGTCTATGGTTGCTGGGAATTGGCAAGTGGAATTTGTTTGAATGGTTTTTGAAAAATGATGACCTAGGCATATGAACTTAATTCAATTTTGCAATGCCTCTTACATAGATTTGAAAATAGTTTCTATGCATTTGTAAAGTTTGCTTGGATTCATTTTGAGTTGCTCTAGCAAGGGGTGAAAATAATTGGAATTGTTTTTGTTAGAAATCTTTTACTAGGAACATCCAAAGTGGGCTAGTGGTTAATAATGGCAAAAGTGACCATTTGATCATATGTCTTATATTTAATTTTATTTTTATTTGATTTTGCTTGTAAGTGATCTATATGATGTTGTAAACCTTTTTAAACTAATCTTTACCATTGGTAGCAATCAAACATAGCAATTGTAATCATTCATTCAATAATGGAATTTACACAATGATATGGGCATGAAGGAGGAGGTGAAGCCTAATTTTAGGACTCCACCAAGCTAGGTGATGCGAGCACATCCCATTGATGCTTGGCACGCCAGGACGACCTATGATATGTAATGATAAGTCTAAGGTTGTGTCAAATATTGTTGCTATGTTATTGAGTCTAAGTCTAGGTTAGGTTCGAGTCCGTTGTGTGTTTGGTTTGGGTCTATCCAACTGACTAGTTGCAGGCCTCCTATATAAAGGATCCATCCGCCTAGGGTTTAGGGGAGTTTAGTTGTTTAGTCTAAAAACTATATTGTGCTCCACCGTGTATCATCCCTCCGGGGATGGCGATACCGTTTATCAGATTATTGTTGCGGAGGTTCTTGTGTTTATCAAGGATTGTCGTGCTCAGGTTTTAGGCGTGGTGATCTTCATCATGTTACTTGCTGGATTGATTCCTCTTCTTCAGGTTGCGTCTATCGCGTGATTGGAAGGATTACTATCCAGGTTATTCACTGTGAAAGATCGGGACAATAATCATAGGATCATCGGCCTAATCCGTATCATGTGGTATCAGAGCTCTCGTTGATCACAGTGTATTTTTGGATCATCTGCAGACTATTTTTCGACAAGCAATTTACAGATCGGTGGGAGAAGAGATTGAAAGTTGAAGTTTTCAGATTGGATCGTGTTCTTCGTTGGTAGGCAAGTCAGATTGGTGAGGAGTTTTTGCATTAGGCATCGTTGGTGCGATCGATTTCCTCATCTGTATTCATCGTTGGAATTTCCGTCGGTTTCCAGATCCGATCGATCTAGTGTTATGGGGTAACCCCGTGGGTGGCCCGATCTTCACGGATCTCGTGGTTAAATCGATGGGAAAGCGAGGGAAAAGGGAGAAGGTAGCGAAAGCGGACGCACACCTCACGAAGAACACGATGAACACACGCAAAACTCACACGATACCAGGCCGATTGCTCTCACCGGCGGCCACCGGTCCGATAGAATCCCCGCAAGGAAAGACCGGTCAACATGCTCCCTCGATCCCGCATGGAGAGGGAAGAACACCTTGGAAAGGGTCTTGACGTCTTGGCAAAGGGACACCGATGCCAAGGCCTTGTACAACGAGGGAGGCGCGATGCAAACTCCAATAAGGTGGTGACGATAGTCGTTCCCCTTTGGTAGAAGGTGATGAGACAAAACTAAAGATTCCACAAAGGGGGTTGTCTTTAGTCTATAATCTATGCCTCCGGGATACAATGATGGGTGGGGGCTCTATTTATAGGCTAGCCACAAGTTCAAGGGTAGTTTGGGCATAAAACTAGGGTTTGGTGCGGAATAGAGGGGTACATGGGCCAAGGTCCCAAATGTTGGCTCGCAGGCCCATCACTTAGGCCGGACAGTCCGGGTCGGGTGGACCGGACAGTCCGGGGTGGCCGGACACTCCAGGTAGTGTCCGGGTAGAGTCCGATGTAGCATACTGATTGTCCGCGCCAGGATGGAGCTGGGGTAGGCCGGACACTCCGGCGTGGTCGGGTCGTACACTCCGGCTGCATCGGACATTCTGGCTAGCATCGGGCAGACTCTCTAGGGCGATGACGGCGGAGACTCCGGGCGATGATGGCAGAGACTCCGGTTCTGGAGCTAGCTGCTCCTGGTCCATCTTCTTGGTTGACTTGGGGATGACCTTGGGGACTTGGCGTTGTAAATGTAGTAGCGTTCGCAGGATGGGCTGCATCAGCTCCCCCCTTCAAAAAGGGTCGTCCTCGACTCTTCATGCTCATCACTAAGAAGATGATGGCGAGAGACCTTCTTGATCCTGGGGTTCACCATATAGTAGTCCTTGAGAAGCTTGATGTGGCAACTCTTCAATGCTCCTTCACCTTCCATGAAGCCTACAAAGCTCACAACAAAAGCGAACCAACACTCAAAGAGTAGCCAATTCATGAAGATTATAGCATGAGTCCTCAAGTAGAACGAAGTCACCTTATAATGTAGAGATGGCTCGTTGAAGGGCAACCATAGGTCACTCTCTTCGATTCGTCTTGTCAACTCTTTGTCCTTAGAGGTTGACGCGTAGGCAATTGTACCTTCACACAACAAAGACCAAGCAACATATGTTCGTGTGTGATAGAGGAGCATGTCATGTGTGGCATGTCCATTCTTGTTCACAACACTATTAGCACAACTCAAGTATAGCAAACGGGATGCATATGCAAGGTCAAAGTGCATGGAAATTGACTGAACATTATCCAAATGTGGGAACTCAAAAACTCCATATAACATCTTAGTGTGGCACTCAAAGCAATTGACTAAAATATTGATCAACATCTTTGATGCAAAGCTAGGAGAATTCAGCAAAAACACATGAGGAATAATATCCAAAGCAACATCATTATGTGTGCAAACCAACCATTGGAAAGAACAATTGTTTAATATGTTGGATGCCATACACATATCATCAAAATCCAAAATCATGGGGGTATGAGTATCGCAAGCGGAAGCAAAAACAACATGTTTGCAAACAAACCATATGAAAGAGCAAGTGGTCCTTATGTTTGTTGCAACAACAATACGAGAGACTTGGATGCTCTCATGACAATACATGCTCAAAATGGCATTATGGGTGCACACAAAACATCGGAAAGAGAAATTGTTCAACATTTTTGTGGCAACACACAAAGCATCAATATCCAATAGAAACGAAACATGATTGTCACAAGGTGAAAGAATACCATCAACATGCTTGCAAGCAAACCATAGGAAAGAGCAATTTGACAACATGAAAGATGCAAAGCATGCAAAAGGTATCAGAGCTGGGTTCGATTTTGAACTCACTTGGGGGGATGCTCTCTAGAGCTATTTTTGTCAAGTCGTGCTCAACCGAGGTTGACATTCTTGTGCGGGTACCTACACACATCATAGATAAAAGGAAGAACGTGTGTGCATGGTATAGAAACACATCATCCATCATGACCTATCTCTTCTTGTGCACATCACCATGAGTGTCAATCAAGTGTAATTTATGTGCATTATGAGTATGCAAGTGGTGGACATGCTTATCATGGCATTTACTAAAATCTCCAAAATTTGAGAAAGCTATGGGGGGCATCTCAATAGAAATCATATGAGAATTATTGTTGCAAGCAAAACAAGTGAAAGAGCAATCATCCATATTGCAAGCAACGGGAGAAATTTTAAAACACTCATGACAAAGCATGGTTCGAGGGGTACCATTGGTAACATCATTGCAAGCAAAACATTGGAAAGAGCAATTTTTCAACAAAGTGCAAGCAATGATATCATCAATGTAACTTTTAGAGCATGGCATGTCTATGGCAACATCATCACAATCAAATAATTTCACATGCTCAACATTATGCAAAGGCAAAGTATCACATGGAAATATCAATGAAGCATATGTGATATCACAAACATCATCCATAGCATGCCAATCATCACAAGTCATCATGTCCACTAGTGGGATTATGGCATCATCAACACCCATATTCTTACCTTGTTCATACCTCTCATATGAAGTGGGTGTTGTGGTAGTATTGGCCTCCATGTGGGCCACTTCTTCATCATCCATGGGTATGGCATCATCTTCATCCACCATGTACATCTTCTCGGTCGGAGGCATCATCATCTCCAAGCTTGGCGCTTCTTGATCCATGGAACCTGGCACATCATGAGGAAACACACTAGAGGTAGAGGGTAAGTCGTTAGAAATCAAAGTGGTCTCACATGACCTATCAACTACCACTCTCAACTCACTAGGTGTATCACTCATGCCCTCAAAGTGGAAGCACTCGATCTCACATATGGTGGAGTCACTCATCTCACTCTTATTTTCACTCAAGTGGGATAAGTGCTCTCCACTCACATGGGATTGGTACCACGTCATCACTCAAGCATGTAGGGATAGGGTCGATTCTCTCAACTCCATGTGCCTCCTTTGGTGAAGGGAAAATCCCATGCTCACCATTGTCGACCTTGTCGCCATCTTGTACTTTGGGTGCCATTGTTGATGAGGACATCCCTATAATTACACCTACCCCAATTGCTAATAAAGATGTTCCAATTGCAAAGAAGGATCAATCCAATGAGATAAGGATTGGACCAATCACAAGAGCTTGTGCCAAGCTACTAGAACAACAGGTGAACTTGTTTCTTAATGAACCTGGTGTTTTAATTAATGAGAATTTTATACTACCTAAGTCTTTGAATTATTGTATGATCAGGTACTTAGGAGAAGAAGGCATAGCACAGAGTGAGGAGCTAAAGGAACATGGCGTGATGATCAATGAGGAATGCGCGAGGGAGGAGAGGGAGGAAGCGCAAGGAGCACTCCATGAGAAGATCAACACATGGTCGACGGATCTCTGCCATGGCAGAGAAACCATGCAGCCTTCTGCCGCGGCAGCCTACGCGCCTTGAGCCGACCACCTTGGGTCGGTTGTATCTTAGTCTAGATCGAGTTGAACTGTTATTCCTAGTCGCAACCGCCGACCCTTAGCCCTTAAATAGATGGGGGCGTCGTAGTTTAGGGTTCAGACCACGTTAAAATATTTTGGAGTTGTTTCTTTCATAGAACCTCTGGAATTACCCGGTGTTCGATTCTACCAACTATAATTGAGTGTGATCTGTTGTTCCATTGGGAATTAGTAGATTGCATACTACTGTTCGTGGTCACGACTGCGTGCGCAAGAGCGTGGTGTTGTGAATATCCTACAAGGTTCGAGAGCTGTTGCATTGGCATCAGGGATCGAGCGGGAGAGTTCATAGCTACAGGCTAGTTATCTATCATCCACCATCATCACCGCCATCCGCTTACTGAGAAGATCGGGCCACCCCATATCATCTTGGTATTAGTTTTCCTCGTTGCCTCGGTAAGCAATCCACAATCCATCCATAGATTAGAGAGTGTTTTTTAGTCCTATCCAGAAAAAGCCCACAAAAAGAGTTGTCATAGACTAGATTGCATCGTAGACGAGTAATAGTTGCTGGTCGTGTTCATCCTTTAGTTTCGATCTAGATCTGTTTCTTCGTAGTTTGTTTTTCTCTTTGTTTTTAGTCGATTGCCACCATTGTTTTCCGCCACCATCAAGTCAGATCCGATCTACTCTAAGAGTCCTAGTCTTCTACTCTTGGCTGAATCGGCTTTAAAAAAATACTTTCCAGGTTACCGCGTCTGCCACAACAGGATTTTGGCATCTTTTTCTGCCACGACAGGACTTTCCGGGTTATCAAATCTGCCACGGCAGGATTTCTGCGTTTTTCTCTGCCATGGCAGGACTTTCTGAGTTACCAAGTTACCACTCTGCCGCGGCACGATTTCTGGCAGTTTTGCTGCCGCCGCTCTACCACGACACCATAATTACAAAGTGTGACCAATTTGTACTTTTCCAAAACCCTTAGCCACAGCCAATCTACTACATAGGTGTAGGAACTTGCCTATTGAGACTAGTTTCCGCTCCGACAGGCTGCTCTTAGGACTTTTGGTGCCGTCTTTGTAGTTGGCCGTGTGTTATCTATCAAAAAAAAGCAAGACATCAAAAGGAAAAGTATCAAGAAAAAGCTATACAAAAGAAAAAGAAAAGTTGTGGAAAAAAAGAGAATTTGAGCAAGAGGCCTAGTGTTATCTTTGTGCACCGGTAGATTGAGCAATCTTGTGCTGTTACTTTGAGCTTTGCTAGTGTCTCTCGGCGTGGTCAACACCCTTTATAGTTGTATTGCCACGTTTTTCTCCACGTGTGTGTTTCTTGGGTATTTGTACGATCACTAGGACTTGTTTGCGGTGTAGTTAGGATACCATACCTCTGCTCCACCATAAATACCTGTGTGCCCTGTGATCGTTCTCTATACCTTTGATATTCACTTCATCACATCATTGCATCCGTTTTGATTTAAATGGTAGAGCATCTCTATTCACTTTGGAACGGTAAGATCTCCTTTCTTATTAGTTGTGAGTGAGCTGTGAGAGTTCCACCATATAGATTTTTGATTTTTGTGCACTAACCTACTGATCATGTCTTCTAGTGATGATGATGTTGTGATGCAGAAAAAGAAGGATGAGGGGCTCGTCAATTGGCGTGAATATGAGGCTTTGAAGTCCCACTTGACACGTGTGTTTACTCACACGACAGATGCCATTGACAAGAATCTCCAGGATCTGAATGTGAGATTGGATCACCATGTTGGAATGGTTGATACTATTCAAACACAAGTGGCTACGCTCAATGTCAATGTCACCGCTTTGCAGCAGTCCATTGAGGGTTTGACAACCGCTTTACATAGAAGGGAAGAGCCTCAACATGATGATGCCTTTGATGATTTTGATGAGGGTAGCATTGTGGATGCTGCTCCACCTGTTGGCAGGGGACGTGCTATTCCCCCTGCCCCTGCACCTGCCCATGCACCTGCTCATGGTCGTGGGTATGCTCCTCTTGGGCGTGCTCAACGTGTTCCCAACCAAACTCCTGTTGATGGTTTGGGCAAGCCAAAATTCTCAATTCCTAAGTTTGATGGTTCCATTGATCCTGAAGACTACCTCACATGGGAGTTGAAGATTGAGAAACTCTGGCGCTTATTTGACTATCCAGAAGATAAGAAGGTCAAGCTTGCAGCATATGAATTTGATGGTTATGCTTTGCGTTGGTGGGATGCTCTTGTGCAACAAAGGAGGGAGGACAATGAACTTCCTGTGATGGATTGGCGCGAGATGAAGCAAATCATGAAAGCTCGTTTCGTCCCAACCAACTACTTGCGTTCAGTTTTTGATAAATTGACGCAACTGAAGCAAGGAACAATGGCAGTTGATGAGTATTACATGGAGATGGAGATGCTTATGCAGCGTGCTAGAATTCGTGAGTCCATTTCGATGACCATGCAGCGATTCCTAAACAATTTGATGTTACCAATCAAGAGCATTATTCGTCATCACAAGTATGAGACCATGAATGAGTTGTTGCATCATGCTAGAGAGGCTGAATCCCAGTTGGCAGAAGAGGCGAAGTCACGTACTCGTTTTCCATCCTCCAGCAGATTTTTGGCCAGACCTATTCCTCCTACAGCTGCGTCACCAGCTGCTGTTCCGTTCACACCATCGGCCAAACCAGAAAGTACACCTTCGTTTGGTTCTAATGCTCGGAAACCCGCTGCTCCTGCTGCTAGCTCGGGTTCCAATATGTCTACTGCACGTACTCGTGATGTGGTGTGCCACACTTGTGGTGGTAGAGGTCACTACAAGAAGGATTGTCCAAACAGCAAGGTTATGTTTGTTAATGAACAAGGTGAAGTAGAAAGTGGAGATGAATCTTCTGATGTTGATATTGATGATGGCGAGGATGGTGCTGATGCATATGCTGAGTGTGCACCAACTATCGTCGTGTCTTCACGTGTACTGAGTGTGCAACCGGTTGAGGAATCCCAGTGTTGCAACTTGTTCCAAACAAAAGCTCTAGTTGGACCAAATAAAGCTTGCAAGGTCATTATTGATGGAGGTAGCTGCAGAAATCTTGCAAGTAAGGAATTATGTGCCAAACTAAATTTGACATACTTACCTCATCCCAAGCCATACTACATACAATGGTTGAGCAACAATGGTGAGATGAAGGTAAATCATATGGTACGAGTGAACTTTCAAATAGGGCCATACAAAGATTCTATTGATTTTGATGTGGTTCCTATGACTGTTTGTCATGTCCTATTGGGTCGGCCATGACTCTATGATCGTCATGTGCAACACAATGGCCGAGCCAATACATATCACTTGGAATTCAAAGGAAGAAAGATTACTATGCAGCCAATGACACCACAAGAAATTGTGAATGATTCTCGCCAGAAGATAGAGGTCAATTTGAAGGAAGATACTACCACTCGGCGAGATTGTGTGACAGCTGTTCCTGATGTAATTGAGCCTAAATTGAGTGATATAACGAAAAGTGAGAGAGTGCCTGGTTTATTGATATTAGCCACTAAGGAAGATATGAGAGAATTTCGTGAGGATCCTACAGCCATGCCACTTGTGCTCATGTATAAGGGCGAGGTATTGGTTTCTAACGACATGACCCCTATTTCTCTTGGTGTTTCATCTGTTTTGCAAGACTTTGGGGATGTGTTTCCAGAAGACGTACCCGCAGGTTTGCCTCCCTTGCGTGGTATAGAACATCAAGTGGACTTGATTCCTGGCGCCACACTTCCCAACCGTGCACCTTACAGGACTAATCCCGAAGACACTAAGGAAATTCAGAAGGAAGTACAAGCGTTGCTG
Organism: Avena insularis; assembly: GCA_023614405.1. Lineage (NCBI taxonomy): Eukaryota > Viridiplantae > Streptophyta > Magnoliopsida > Poales > Poaceae > Avena > Avena insularis. Next base: position 279,295,738 of record CM042688.1, read on the forward strand.
GATAAAGAGTACATTCGTGTCTCTCTTAGCCCTTGTGTTGTTCATGTTATTTTAGTTCTTAAGAAAGATGGTACATGGCGCATGTGTGTTGATTGTAGAGCGATTAATAACATCACTATTCGATATCGTCATCCTATTCCACGCTTAGAAGATATGCTAGATGAATTGAGTGGTGCTGTTGTTTTCTCTAAAATTGACTTGCGTAGTGGTTATCATCAAATTAGGATGAAAGAAGGGGATGAATGGAAAACTGCTTTCAAAAATAAATTCGGTTTGAGTGGTTAGTTATGCCGTTTGGTCTTACTAATGCACCTAGTACTTTCATGTGTTTGATGAATCATATTTTGAGAGAGTTTATTGGCCGTTTCGTGGTTGTTTACTTTGATGATATACTCATATACAGCCACACCGAATCTGAACATTGCACTCATATTAGACAAGTTTTGCAAGTGTTACGTGATAATAAACTATATGCTAATCTTGAGAAGTGTACATTTGCAAAAGATAAGGTCATATTCCTAGGATTTGTTGTTTCTAAGCATGGAGTAGAGGTGGATCAATCTAAAATTGAATCAATTCAGAATTGGCCTACTCCAATGAATGTAAGTCAAGTGCGTAGTTTCCACGGTCTCGCTGGTTTCTATAGGCGCTTTGTGAAAGATTTTAGCACCATTGCTGCACCTTTGAATGATTTGACAAAGAAAGGTGTTCCTTTTGTATGGGGCGCAGCCCAAGACATTGCATTTGATACATTGAAACGTTTGCTTACTTATGCACCCTTGCTTGCATTACCTGATTTTTCGAAGCAATTTGAAGTTGAATGTGATGCTAGTGGTATAGGCATAGGTGGCGTTTTGATGCAAGAGGGTCGGCCTATAGCTTATTTTTCTAAGAAATTGATTGGTGCTCGTTTGAATTATTCTATCTATGATAAAGAATTGTATGCACTTGTTAGAGTACTTGAGGTTTGGCAACATTATTTGTGACCAAAGGAATTCATCATACATTTTGATCATGAAGCATTGAAATACTTGAAAGCTCAATCAAACTTGCATAGAAGATTAGCTAAATGGGTTGAGTTCATTGAGTCTTTTCCTTACATCATTAATTATAAGAAGGAAAAAGAAAATGTTGTTGCTGATGCTCTATCTAGGAAGAACATGCTATTAACCAATCTTGATGTTAAAATTCCTGGATTAGAAGCTATTTGTGCACTTTATGCTACTGACCATGATTTTGCTGAATCATATCGTTTGTGTGCTCTTAGAAACGCATGGGATAAGTCTCATATACATGATGGATATTTGTTTCGAGCTAACAAACTATGTATTCCAGATTCGTCGTTGCGTTTGTTTTTAGTGCAGGAATCACATGCTGGTGGTCTGATGGGTCACTTTGGGCGTGAGAAGACGTTGCTCATGCTTGCTGATCACTTTTATTGGCCCAAGATGAGGCGTGATGTGTACAGATTTGTGAGCCGATGTATTACATGCCACAAGTCGAAATCTAAGCTGAAGCCTCACGGTTTGTATACACCTCTCTCTGCACCTACTACTCCATGGGAAGACATTAGTATGGATTTTGTGCTAGGTCTACCTAAAACTCAGAGAGGTCATGATTCTATATTTGTGGTAGTAGATAGGTTCTCTAAGATGGCTCATTTTATTGCCTGCCACAAAAGCAACGATGCGTCGCATGTTGCTAACTTGTTTTTTAGAGACATCGTGAGATTACATGGAGTACCAAAGACGATTGTTTCTGACCGTGATGTGAAGTTCATGAGATACTTTTGGAAGACCTTATGGGGGAAGCTAGGAACAAAGTTGTTGTTCAGTACTACATGTCATCCCCAAACAGATGGTCAAACGGAGGTGGTGAATAGAACATTGTCACAGCTGCTAAGGACCATGATTAAAAAGAATCTGCGGGAGTGGGAAGAGTGTTTGCCACATGTTGAGTTTGCTTACAACAGGGCTGTGCATTCAACTACTCAGCTTTGTCCTTTTGAGGTGGTGTATGGTTTCAAGCCATTGATGCCACTTGATATGTTGCCTCTGCCATTACATGAGAGAGTTGATATGGAGGCATCAAAACGTGTTGATTATGTGAAGAAAATACATGAGAAGACTAGAGAGGCTATTGAGAAGAAAGGCAAGAACATTGCTGCTGCAAGGAATCAAACACGAAAAGAAGTGTTGTTCGAGCCTAGAGATATGGTTTGGGTGCATCTACACAAGGATAGGTTCCCACTACTTCAAAAGTCAAAATTGAAGCCACGTGGTGCTGGTCCTTACAAGGTGTTAGCCAAGATTAATGATAATGCCTACTCAGTTGATATACCTATTGAGGAGTTTGGTGGAGTTAGCAATAGCGTCAATGTTGCTGATTTGTCACCATATCTTGGAGAAGACCTTGGAGCATCGAGGACGACGCATTTTGAAGGGGGGAGATGATGAGGACATCCCTATAATTACACCTACCCCAATTGCTAATAAAGATGTTCCAATTGCAAAGAAGGATCAATCCAATGAGATAAGGATTGGACCAATCACAAGAGCTCGTGCCAAGCTACTAGAACAACAGGTGAACTTGTTTCTTAATGAACCTGGTGTTTTAATTAATGAGAATTTTATACTACCTAAGTCTTTGAATTATTGTATGATCAGGTACTTAGGAGAAGAAGGCATAGCACAGAGTGAGAAGCTGAAGGAACATGGCATGATGATCAATGAGGAATGCGCGAGGGAGGAGAGGGAGGAAGCGCAAGGAGCACTCCACGAGAATATCAACACATGGTCGAGGGATCTCTTCCGCGGCAGCCTGCCGCGACAGAGAAACCGGGTCCGACTCTGCCATGGCAGAGTAGGCCTGCGCGCCTTGAGCCGACCACCTTGGGTCGGTTGTATCTTAGTCTAGATCGAGTTGAACTGTTATTCCTAGTCGCAGTCGCCGACCCTTATCCCTTAAATAGATGGGGGCATTGTAGTTTAGGGTTCAGACCACGTTAAAATATTTTGGAGTTGTTTCTTTCATAGAACCTCTAGAATTACCCTGTGTTCGATTCTACCAACTATAATTGAGTGTGATCTGTTGTTCCATTGGGAATTAGTAGATTGCATACTACCGTTCGTGGTCACGGCTGCGTGCACAAGAGCGTGGTGTTGTGAATATCCTACAAGGTTCGAGAGCTGTTGCATTGGCATCAGGGATGGAGCGGGAGAGTTCATAGCTACAGGCTAGTTATCTATCATCCACCATCAACACCGCCATCCGCTTACTGAGAAGATCGGGCCACCCCATATCAATTGTGGTGGTGGCACTCAAATTGGAAGTATTGGTCCTTGACGCCATCTTTGCTCTTGCATCCACTTGTTGGCAAAGCAACTTGTTTTCTTCTATTTCTTGGGGGGTCATGTTTTTGACGGCCTCGTCCAACTTGGTGAAGTATAGGTCCATCTCTTGATTGAATGACATTCTTGGAGTGCTTGAAGAAGAAGTTGCATTGAAGCTCTTGTAGTTGGATGCTTCCTCTTGAACTTGGAGTCTTGGCATTGAAGCTGGATGGTGTGGAAGAAGGCTTGCTCTTGGTGCCATTTTGGGGGTGGAACTAGTAGTTGAAGGTGCCTTATGATGATGTCGACGGAGGTCATTGGTGTGCCTTGCTTAAGGTTTATGTTGGAGAAGCACTTGGTCATCCACATGACGCTCATGACGATGATCCTTGTCCTTGGCACTCTTGTTTTGATGGTGGTGCCTTACTGCGCTTGGTTGAGCATTATGGATGGTTCTCAACATGTATTCTCCATCTTCATGGCGAAGATGCTTTGAACGATGTCTTGTATCTTGATGTTTGCGATGATCTCTAGAGGATGTATGTCGATGAAGATTCTTGCCTTGTGGCGCCTTGTGTGGAAGATGATGTTTGGGTTCCACTCTTCTTGGAGTAGATGGCACTTGATGCCTTGGAGGTAGATGCACTTGACGCCTTGGAGATGGTCGTGCTTGGCGCCTTGGAGATGGTGGTGCATGACGGCTTGGAGGTGATGGCGGTTGTCGCCTTGAAGATGGTGGCGCATAACGCCATGTAGGTGGTCACGATTGACGCCTTGGAGGTGGATGATCGAAGTAGGTGGTACCCTTTGGTGTTGCACGCTTGGCCTTGAAGGTCATGGTTTCTTGATGATGCGCCTCCGCTAGCTTGGCGTAGTAGTCCTCCATCTCCAAGTGGTGGAGGTATTCTTCATGGCTCATGGAAGAGCCCTCGAAGTTGGTGAAGTTCGCCATGTCCTCCATGTTTGGTGAGGCATCGTTGTTGTAGCACTCGAAGTCGTCCATGCTTGGGAAGTCTTTGTTGATGTAGTACTCCATATCACCCAAGCATGTGGATCCATTGTCGGTGTAGTGCTCCATGCATGAGGAGCCATTGTCGATGTAGAGCTCCAATTCCTCCATGCTTGAGGAGCCATAGTTGATTACATGCTCCATGTCTTCCATGCATGTGGAGTCATCATAGGTGCAATGCTCCGGGTCCTCAAAGCATGCGGATCCATTGTCGATGTAGTGCTCCATCATGTCCTCTATACTTCTAGAGTCGTAGTTGTGGTGGCTCATCATGGATTCTTCATAGATATCATCCTCGGGTCCGGAGTCCCTAGACATGATTCATAAGACCCAGTGGTGTATATGGAAGTGGTAGGGGTTAGGGATGCAACGTCAAACCATAATTTACCTTGGAAGATGGTATCGTGCAAGTGGCAACACTTGAGAGCAATCAAAACCAAGAAAAGTAAAGTTCACGCGGAACACCAAAACCAACTAACCACTAAAAAACACACACACAAAGCTTATGGTGGATAGGTATGGAAGGTGGCGTGTCCAAGAACAATCCGAAATCAAGATATTGTAATGGCAAGTAAAGAACCACGATGATCACAAACCAAAACAAGTCAATCCACAAGATAGTAATTATATACAAGGAAACACACACGGTCGGATAAATGGGACTTGTGTGTCAGAGAAAGTGAGCTAAGAACAAAATGATTACCTAGCGAAGACAATCTCGTGTCTCACAAGTGCAAGGAGAGACGCTAGTTCAATTGCAATAAGTTGGTGGGCTACAAGATATGCACAATAATTACAACCTATTTGATGTTCATCGAGCTTGCGCTTCCTATTCTATGAGGCACTTGTTTCTTTCTTTCCTTTTCTTCTTTTTATTTTTCTTTTTCTATTTTTTCTATTTTCTTTTCTTTTTCACTTGCCTCTTCCTTGTGCCAACAACTATACAAGATAACAATATGAGATAGCGCGCTCACAACTTTTGCTCGGAATTCTACAAGGTATCAAATGTGCATAGCTCAAGCAATCATTGGCGGAACTACTCTCAATAGGTGTTTGTTGAACGCAAAGATAGTGTAGCTCACAAAGGAAAGCAAGTGGGGAGAAGTCGCGTAATTTTTATACCTTTTGTCGCCGATCTTTACCCTTTATTGGTGGATTCTGCCTTACTCACAGAATTTGGATGGAGTAGATAGCATGAACCACAGAGATGATGATGTAGAGCTCTTTCTCCTCTTCAAAACAAGCTAAAGAACACAAAAATCCGAGTTCATATGCAAAAGTTATGCTCAAAACCGTGAAGCAATTTTTTCTGTCACCAGGGGGCGGACATTCTGGGTCGCGCAGGCCGGACAGTCCGGCCGGGGCGGATATTCTGGTCCGTTTACGCCGGAAACTCCAGTGGGGCGGATATTCCGGTCCGTTTTGGCCGGACAGTCCGGTTCAAAACAGGACGAGTTTTGGCGGAAAAACTCGAACCAAAATCTCAAATTGATGGGGGAAATCAAGGAATTAGGCTATGGAAACGCAGGGGAAGGTAGATCAACAAGTTTAGCAATTAATCCACAGATCAAAACCTACCAAAACGCACTCAAACCACAGATCGATCCAAAACACGAATTTGGGCTATTTTTGGTGGAAATTTTGATTTTATGGGGAAAAGACCAAATCGATGAGGAATCCGTGGCAACCAAAAGCTGCTGATACCAGATGTTATGGCAACCCCGTGGGTGGCCCGATCTTCACGGATCTCGTGGTCAAGTCAATGGGAAAGCAAGGGAAAAGGGAGAAGGTAGCGGAAGCAGACGCACACCTCGTGAAGAACAAGATGAACACATGCAAAACTCACACGATACAAGGCCGATTTCTCTCGCCGGTGGCCACCGGTCCGATAGAATACTCGCAAGGAAAGATCGGTCAACATGCTCCCTTGATCTCGTCTGGAGAGGGAAGAACACCTTGGGGAGGGTCTTGACATCTTGGCAAAGGGACACGGATGCCAAGGCCTTGTACAACGAGGGAGGCGCGATGCAAACTCCAACGACGTGGTGACTATAGTCGATCTCCTTTGGTAGAAGGGGATGAGGCAAAACTAGAGATTCCACAAAGGGGGTTGTCTTTAGTCTATCATCTATGCCTCCGGGATACAATGAGGGGTGGGGGCTCTATTTATAGGCCAGCCACAAGTTCAGGGGTAGTTTGGGCATAAAACTAGGGTTTGGTGCGGAATGGAGGGGTACATGGGCCAAGGGCCCAAACGTTGGCTCGCAGACCTATCACTTAGGCTGGGCAGTCCGGGTCGGGTGGACCGGACACTCTGGGGTGGCCGGACACTCCAGGTAGTGTCCGGGTAGAGTCTGATGTAGCATACTGATTGTCCATGCTAGGATCGAGCTGGGGTAGGCCGGACACTCCGGCGTGGTCAGGCCGAACACTCCGGCTGCGTCGGACATTTTGGCTGGCATCGGGCGGACTCTCCGGGGTGATGATGGCGGAGACTCTGGGCGATGATGGCTGAGACTCTGGTTCTGGAGCTAGCTGCTCCTGGTCCATCTTCTTGGTTGACTTGGGGACGATCTTGGGGACTTGGTGTTGTAGCGTCCACAGGATGGGATGCATTATCTAGGTTCTTGCCAGATCCAATCGTGGGCAGTTAAAAAAACCCGAATCAAAGCGATCCCCCGTGCTTGGTGATCGAACCAATCCTGCGCCGCCTAGAGTCTTCACCTGGCCGCCTCACTATTGGGGATTGATTACCAGATCCGATCGAGGCAGTTAAAAAAGGGAAAGAGTCCTGCTCACGTGCGCCTCACGATCGAGGCCATCAAGTGACTGGCGCGCCGCTCGTGAGAAGTCTACCTGGATACGTGAGGATCTCACGTGTAAAAAAACAGAATTGCTGCCGCATTGGAGGGATGATACACGATGGAGCACAATATAGATTTTTGACTAAACAACTGAACTCCCCTAAACCCTAGGTGACTGGCTCCTTTATATAGGAGGCCTGCAACTAGTCGGTTGGATAGACCTAAACCGAACATACAACAGACTCGAACCTAACCTAGACTTGGACTCAATAACATAGCAACAATATTTGACACAACCTTAGACTTATCATTACATATCGTAGGTCGTCCTGGCATGCCAATCATCAATGGGATGCACCCGCATCACCTAGCTTGGTGGAGTCCTAAAATTAGGCTTCACCTCCTCCTTCATGCCCATATCAGATCAGAATTGATCGATTGGCAGCCAAGTCAGATCGTTTGGTTCGTCATTGAAGTTTTGTCGGCGTCGAGTTCATCTAGATCGAGTTCGTTAGCTGTGCATCGGCAGTTTTTCAGATCTGATTGATTTGAGTTCTGCTAGATCCGATCGGTTACAGTAAAAAAAAGGAGAGGTCGTCTGCCCGCGCCTTACGATCTCATCCAGATCTCGTCCGATCCATTTGGATCGATTGGCCATGTTCTTTTCAAATCTGATTGTGGGCAAAGCAAAAAAACAAAGAAGGAAACGAATCGATGCCGCTTGCTGGGAATTGGATCGATCGTGGGGATCCTTGTCTATGCGTGACTGCCATACAATTTGTTCCAGATCTGATCGGGCATTGTATTAAAACAAAGAGCAGGAGGCCAGCCGTCGTACGCCTCACGAGACTCCTAGCGATCGCACCCACCTCTGCCCTAGCGCACGCGATCAGGGATTGCTAATCCCGAGCACCCTAGGAGCGAGGGCAGCAGAAGCCTGGTTGATATGGGGTGGCCCGATCTTCTCAGTAAGCGGATGGCGATGATGATGCTGGATGATAGATAACTAGCCTATAGCTATGAACTCTCCCACTCAAACCCTGATGCCAATGCAACAGCTCTCGAACCCTATAGGATATTCACAACACCACGCTCTTGCGTACGCAGCCGTCGACCACGAACGATAGTTTGTAATCTACTAATTCCCGATGGAACAATAGATCACACTCAATTGCAGTAGTATAATTCGATCACAAGGTAATTCCAGAGGTTCTAGATAGAAACAACTCCAAAATAGTTTTAACGTGGTCTCACCTAATCTAGAGGGTGTTCCCAGGCTTATATGGCTGCCAGAACGTCCGAAAAATGCGAAACGAAAACGTTTCTGATAGATCCGTCTGGATCTGATGGGAACTTTTTGGGCCAGATTATCCGGTCTAAGTGGGCCGAATTATCCGGGGGCCATACAGAAAGTCGCGCACAATGTCCTTAGCAGAATCTCCAAAGCAGGGCCAGATTATCCGGGGTGTGCGGCCCGGATTATACGGGGTCTTTAGACGTGGAAGTACTCATTGGAAAGATCTTGGAATTATCTATCCAACAAGTGAATATTTGCTTGATTTGGAGTTCGTACGAGGAATCCACATCCGTTTCAATTTCAGGACTTCTGTCTGTCCGAATTGAACGTTCCTTCTCTTTGATGATCTCCTTGCTTGTATTGTGCCTTCCTCCCGCTCCTCCCTCGCACATCCTTGGATGATCATCACGTCGGACTCCTTGCCTTCATCCCTCTCTTTCCCGCTAGCGCTAGTCCGAAGGATATTAAAACTAGTCAAACAATAAAACCATGATTTAGGTAGTATGAAGTTCTTAGAAATCAAAGTATCTTGTCCAACTAGGAATGCAGTCACCTGATAGTCATCATTGATTTGACTCAATATTTCCTTCCAGTTCAAGCAGTCAGAATCATTGTAATCCATGTATATATCCTCATCATCCTCCCTTTCTTCATGAAATGCCGTCCACGGCTTTGGGTAAGCTAAAAGTGGAAGAAACAAAAAGAACAATGTGTACGCAAAGTATATGTATATATAACATGTTCTATTATTGTTGTTCACACGAAAAGTATGTCCAGTATATGTTGGGCTTCGCAGCATAGAAAACAAAAAATTTCCTACGATGGGAACTATACGCCAAGATCTATCTACTAGATACAAGCAACGGGTGGATATACATCCATAGAGAACTTACCCTTGAAGACAACAAAGCTTTGTTAACGAGATGGAACTCGTGGATGATGTAGTCGTACACTTGCTGATCTCAAGATCATGATGAAGTCCAGCAGGTCCGGCTCCAGCACGTCCTTCAGATACAGCTCCATCAAGTCCAGCACCACCAAGTCCAGCACCACAAAGCAGCGGTGCATCCGTGATCGCACACACGTCCGGTACCCCGACAACCTCCGTCCCTCGCTCAGCAAAGCAGCGGAAGCAGCAACTCCTTTCCAGATAAAGCCACCGAGAACATGTATCTCGCTAATCCGAGACCATGTGTAAAGAAAACGAGAGGGGGAGAGAGATCCTTCACGAGGAGGTGTGAGGAAGAAGGAGTGAGAGGGGGGCCTTTTATAGGAGGAGGGGAGGGTGTCCCTTCACCTCCCCCATTCATGTGGTGGTAACCCCCTCCACATTAAAATGCCCTTCACATTCTCTTTTAAAGTCTCCACTTTAGATGCATTAAATTTCTCCAAATTTAATGCTCTCTCATTTAATAAAACTCTTTTATTAATTTTATTCAAAATTTTGTTAATTACTTTAATTAACAAACATTCACATAAAACCCCCTGCAACATTTCAATATTACATGCAGAACCAATTCAAGCAATTTCACCCAAAACAGTTTTGGTGTCTATTGAAATAATTCCAGCGCTTTCTTAAATCTTTATCTGAAACATATTTGCTCCAAATGGTGTCGGTATCCCTTAAGTGTGTCACCCTACGGTTCACGAATAATGCAGACATGATCAAGACCCCTCTCAGATCAATAATCAGAAGCGGGACCTGGAGATCCATACTGACTCCTACACATTCAATGATGACTTCTGTGATCGTGAGAACCTTTAACGCTAGTAACTAAAATCCCTTTGTATCATGATATAATACATGTCCGAGATTCGATCATCGGTATCCAAATACCTAGTTTGATCTCGTTACCGACATGCACTCTTTTCTCGTTCCCATGATATAACATTCTAGTGATCACATCACTTGCTTGCAAGCTATCTTAATGTGATATCACCGAGAGGGCCCAGAGTATATCTATCCGTCATCGGGATTGACAAATACCACTCTTGATCCATGAGCCTCAACATAACACCTTCGTAGTACTGAACCCACCTTTATAGTCACCCTGTTACGGTGTGACGTTTGGTGTTATCAAGATACTCTTTTGGTGTTAGCAATTAACATGATCTCATGGTCTAAGGACTAAGATTACTTCATATGATGTTATAGCAATATAAACATAATGACTTTGATCGTAATGCTATACTTCGGATGAATGTTCATCACATCATTCCACCAATGTTGTGACCTCATTATTAACAACATCCAATGTCCATGATCAGGAAACCTTGATCATCTTGTTAATCAACGAGCTAGTTTATATGAGAGGCATTACTAGGAACTTTGTATTTTGTTTATTAAACACACATGTATTAACGTTTCCAATTAATACAATTATAGCATGCAAAATAAACATTTATCATAAACATGGAATAAGATAATAACCACTTTATTATTGCCTCTCGGGCATATTCCCTTCATTCTCCCACTTGCACTAGAGTCAATAATCTAGTTTGAAAAACTTTGCGTATTGAACACCTATGGCTTTCTGGTGTTGCATATACGCGATTGCTAGTGGTTAACATAATCTCCGGATCTGATAGTTTCAGGTCCGTGTGTATTTGCATGTCTTTGCGTCTCTACGCATCACTCATCTTCAAATGAGATGGCATTGTATAAATTTGGTCCTTTAGTGAGACCTTTAGTTCGTTCGGGTTAAAATATGTTGATATTATTGTCATACAATATATATTCATAGTATTAGCCCACTTTGAACCACACCAAGTTTGATAACAAACTACTTAACACAAATGCCCTCCTTTGCTGCCACTATAGCAGTCATATACTTAGCCTTTTGTTGTAGTATCCGTCACAATGTCTCAACTTTCAAACTCATCCAAATCCATCATGGAACATCCTTTCCATTACATTGTGCCACCCATAGTCTAAATTGAGATAAATTTAATTTGTATCTTGTGACAAAACTAGTATCAATGTAACACTTTACAATGAACTACCTTTAACTATTTGTCACTTATACATGATATATTCTTAGTTCTTCCAAAGCTCATAAGAATATATTTACTATCATCCAATGATCACCTTATGAATCATTCTAGTATGTGCTCATAACATTTAGAGCATAGGACATATTTGGATATATACATATCACGGTATAATTGATCAAAATATTCATGTGATTTTACTCACCAAGTGTTGAAACACTTGAATCTTGATACAATCATTTTCATGCAGCAAGAATCTTTCTTGTTGTTTCCATATTGAACCCTTTCAATATCTCATATATGTACGTCTGGCATAACCATATTAGCGCCTCAATCTATCCATATATACATTGATGCCTAATATTCTGGTTTTGCCCAAGTATTTCATCAAAATCTTATTTTAATGAAATTCTTAACTTGTGTCAATACAAGATACATCATTTCTAATCAACAATATGTCCTCTACATAATGTATTGGAAATTTATCTCAGCGCTCCCACTTAATTTCTTGCAAATGCAAGCATCTTCATCATCTCCTATGAATTTAAACTCCTTTAACATTTTTCATCATGGTGAAGATTCCAACTCCGCTATGCTCACTTCAACTATTGAAGTTTGCATGCCTTTTTAGCATCCTTTGAATTAACAAATCCCTTCGGACCGTGTCATGTACACGTCCTAGGTAACCATTCTATTAGAAGAACCTTGTTTTGTCTATTCAACTACCATATACCAAATTATATGTAGTGGTTGCTACATTAATCCGTCAAAACTAAATATCGCTATGAAAGATCAAATCTTGTCATAGTCAACTCCTTGAACATTGCCGTAAACTTCTTTCTAACATGTCGACTATTTCATAGATGTTAAACATCCATGTCTATTTCTTTATAGATCCAAACATGACCGATAGGCTTCACGCCTTTCCGGAGGGTCTTCCAAGTTCAGAAACTTGATTTCTCGTGTATGGATACTATCACGGATTCTATGACTTCCAGTCATTTTATGGAGTCAGGGCCCATCATCGCTTCCTTGCATGTAGTCAGTTCATCATTGTCAAAACAATAACGACTTGCTTATCAAATCACACTATTTGATTTTTACCGACCCTCACGGTTCAATAGGAACTCTAATCTCCGAGATCACAACCTTTGTAATCACGGGAGCCATGAGCATTGTGGCCGCCACCGGGACACTTTCCGGCGTTGCTCTACTTAGCACATATAGCTAAGGTTCAACAACCTTATCAAAGTTCTACTGTCCTCCCACTTAACTTTTCGCGAAAAATTCCTTCTCAAGAAACTTGACGTTCCAAGTAACAAACTCTTTTGTCCTCGGTGTTATGGAGAAATTCCCAACAAATTCTTTGGGATAACCTACAAAGACATTCTTATCCGACTTTGGTTGTAAACATTTTACTTATGCATAGCATACCAAAGTTTAAGAAAAGACAATTCGGGTTTTATCCCAAACCATAACTCATATGGTGTCATTTCAACGGATCACGATGGTGCTCTTTTCAGTGTAAAAGCGGTAGTCTCTAAAGCTTCAATCCTGTAGCACCCCGGTAAAACCACTACCAGAAAATCGCTCGTTGTTTCTAGTGCATCATCATGACATCATCATGCATGTTTGTTCATAAAAGTACTTTGCAAAAACCTATTTTGTTTTCTAATTAGCCCTCCTTTAATTTCAAATCATAAAACCAGGTCTTCCTGGATAATTTATTTGTCTAAAAACTGATTACAAAAGCCTTTTAAATAATAAATAAAAAGTTATATTATTTTTGGGAGGCAGCTAGCCAGGCCCAAAAGCCCAGCCGGCCACCTCCAACTAAACCTAAACCCTAACCCTAGCTCTACCTAGACCCAGCCGCCACACCCCAACCACCTAGCTGCCGCAGCGGCACAACACACACCTCGCACACACACAGACGCCCGCATGCTGCATAACGCAGGCGGCACAACCCTCACCACGACACGCTCGCCTGGACCCAATCCCACCTGCCCGATCGATCTCTCGCGATCGATTTCCACCCCGCTGACCACATCCCTCTCCCGTCCCACCTCGCGCCCGACTCCACCCAGCGGACCCCACCACCACCCCACGTCGCGTCCCCATCTCCCTCTCCCCGTGACTCTGTCTCCTCCCGCCGACAAGCTACAGCGACCACCAGGGAGAGCCCTGCTTGATCCCCATGGTGCCACCGCCACCGCGTTCGTGGGTCGCTGACCCCGATGCTCCTCTCCCGCATCCCTACAAATCGACACCAGCCGCCGCCCTCTATTCTGGCCGCTGCCCCGAGCCCCTGTGTCGCCTTCCGCCGCCGTGTTCCCGTGGTGCTCGCCCGCAGGGACTCCAGGCCGAGCATAGCAGCCTCCAGGAGCGAGGCGAGCCGCTCGATCCCCTCTGCCTGGGCCTCCTCTCTGCCTCGCTGTCGGGAGTAGACCTGCTACGTTCCGCCGCCAGCGTCCGAGCCGCCTGGAGCCCCACGCGGTTCCTCGTCTGTGCCCGGCCACCACCAGGTCCGCCTCTGCTCCAACACCCGCCACCACCGGCCTTGCCAATCCCCGCTACCACCGTCGAACCACACCGTTGCCGTGCATCCCTCGAGCTCCCATCGCCGCAGCGTCCGTGCCCTCGAGCCACCGAGCTCCTCCCCGAGCGGACGTCGTCCCCTCTTCCTCTACCTGCCATGCGCGGCCACACCCTGGAACCTCGTCGTCCTCACCTCCGTGAACCGCCGTCCTCTTCTCTGCCGCTTCCCCGATGCCCTGCCGCAGCCTCTCGATCCTGTTGTCTGCAGCGCGGCCCGCTGTCGCTAGCATCTCCAACCTCACTGCCTCGACCCTGCGAGCGCCCCAGCACACGAGCCGCCTCCCTGTCGCCCTCCATCTGCTGCGTGCCGACTGCGGTCGCTGACTCGCCCTCCCCTCGCACCGAGTCCATCGTCCTCTGGGTCGTGCGAGTGCCCCTGGTGCCTTTTGCTTGGTCTGCTAGTGATGTTGCTGTGAGGATGTGGTGTGTACTGTTGGTGAAGATTGGACGGCATTGCGCGTGTGAAGTTACTGTGTTTATGCGAAGACAAGAACAACAACAGGTAGTGGCGGTGACATTCTGGTGTGGTTGGTGGATAAGTAGCGTTGCTCCTGGGTGTTTCGGTTCATCCACCGCAACTTGAGGATGCCGTTCGAGAGACCGAGATGAGGACCCGAAGATGCCCACAAGGTCACTGGGCCTAATTCAAGTTCACCGTCGGCAACGGAACCGCAAACCCCAAGATCTTCTCCACGGACCCGGACTCGAAGATCGACCACATGAAACCCCAAGGTCTTCGATATGGAACCGCCATGTTCTTCCCATAGATCCCGAAACCCCAAGATCTTCGGACCAATGTGTGATCCCTTTTCCGAGACCCCTATTTTATAAATTACCATCCATATACTTGTTGCATATTAAGTCTATTCATGTTTGCATACATCGCATCATGTGTTTGGGGGCATTATGCCGATTCAAGTCATAAATAAATATGGACACCATATGCGGGCTATTTTAGGCTTATATCGGCTCCATTTAAATTTGTGTAAACAACCGATGCCATGTTTTGCCTTGTTCTTACAACATTTAAATTGCGGGGTATCTAAATAACATGAACCTTATAATTAATTGTCGGGACCCCGGTTCTGCTTAATATTGCCTAATTGCATCACATCTTTGCCATGTCATGCATCATATCATGAACATGCCCGATCTTCTGTCATAGTATTAAATAGTGCATTCGGTGTTTCTTTTAGTGCTTTGCTTCTTCGCGGATTAGGATGATGAGTTGATGCGAGTATCGACAAGTTCTTCTGTGTATCTTCGGCAGTGTTTCCCAGGCGAGCAATCTCCCCCTTTCTACCTATTTTGCAGTTATAGTCTTTACTTCCTCCTGTTGATCTATTGCTATTCGTGTTGTGATGCATTAGTTTCTGTGCACCCTTTATATTCCTTGCAGCCTCTATATTGCCTTGGACACATCCTATTGCCGGTTGTTTGGTAGATAGTCGCCTGCAGTCGTGAAGTTGCTTTCGAGTCTTTGCTTCGCGTTGTTGTCGCTCCACCATTGTTGGAAGGTTGGCACATGTTTAATGGTGGAGATGATCATGACTTTAAATATAACTATTAAATTACTGGGAATAGATATAACTAATGTAGAGGCATCGGTGGGCAATAGATATTATTTGGTTTTTCCATGCTCACTTGTGTCCCGTAGGACCCCGAGTACTTGATACCTGTTCCTTGACTATCACACTATCCGCATGTGGGACCATGAATCCCCTTAGCCAGAGCTTGATTCATTTCGTATTTCTTGGGGCCACAAACTAGTTTGGGGCTTTATTACTATTCTGTACTTATGCCATGCCTTACTGCTTTATTTATGATTGCGCGTGGAGCGCCTCTACTGTTTAGGAACCCCGTGCCACGTTTCCGCTGTATCGACAAGCCCAGTCACACTTTCGGGTTCCTAGTCGTTTATAGCCATCGCCACACACCCTAGGTCCGTCGCGGCGCCGGCCGACTTTGTAGCGGGTAGCTTATTGGGGGTGGCCCCCTGAAATATTTTATGAATCCTATGATTGCTTTGTCGTGAAAGCCTCGTTGGGTTTTGATTTGGTTTTTCCGAGGTTGATCGTGCGTGTGTTGCTATTTGTGTACCCCTACAGGGTAAATCTTTCTGAAAGCCGTGTCCGCGGTTATGGACGACTTGGAGCACAGTATCTCGATCATAGACAAGCATAACTAAAGTAGTGCTATAAATTTGACTTAATATGTGACTAGTAATCAGCTTCACTACAATGGAATGGATAATAAAAAGTGCGAACAACTGGTGGAACTGGGGTGTATCGTGTCATGTTATACCTGCCTAGTAAGTATCGCAACTCCAATGGAATGAAATAAAAATGCCAACAACTGCTGGGTTTGGGATGTCACATGCTAATTGTATCTGACTAGTAAGTACTGCAACTACAACTGAATGGTTAACTAAAACTACCCACTACTTATGCTATCAGGATGACTCATGAAATCTATATCTGACTAGTAAGTGCTTCAACTATAATGGAATGTATAAAACTGCCAACTGTGTGAGTTCCTCGGTTTGACTTCCTCGTTTGGTCTCGAGGGGGAAAACCAGGATGGGTATGTTTTGTGTTAGTATCAGGTTGGATTCGAATAGGTCTTTCTTACCCCTCTCTAATAGCCAATAGATGTATCGAGTCTCTATAGGTTGTTTAGTGCATGATTCGCTGCCGCTTCAGTCCACCATACCTATGTAGGCGAGAGCCGCCGAATTCTAGCCTCGCCGTGTACTGGCCTCAGTACTGGCCGCTCCCTTTTTCCTTTTCCTTTGTCGGCACCCCTTTTGTTTTAGCAGGTTTGAGATCGACGTCGTTAGCAGGGTTACCCTTCCGGCTTGGCCTAGGCAGGGTTATGGACGCCATTGGTTATTCTTCAGGGCTCTTATCTCAATTTTCTTCTTATCCGTACTCGGATACTGTATCGTTTTCAAGGTGATTTGGATCTTTGTACTGTATATCTGTATTCTTGACTCAGTGAGTCGTTGTTGTATATATATCTGTTCTGTGGGTTCCATCATGGACTATTGTGTAATGCTATTACTTGGTTTTCCACTCACACGCAAGTGCCTGGTGGGCGTCCTTGAATCGTTTCTATGTGGGTTGGCGGAAATCGCTGAAATCTGCATAGGGCCGATTCGAGGGTGTTACAAATCCTTAAAACATAATGGCAGTTTTATAAATGACACCCTTGATCTTACCATGTCAAACATGGTTTGATTTCATCTCTCAAATATGCCATACTCCTATGGTTTACCGGAAAACACAAATCATGGAACAATTCCTCAAATCTTAAGTGTTTTGCTAAACATGTAACTCAAATATCTTCCTTTATGATCAAACCATAAACTCTTTTATTTTCTTGTTACAATGGTTTTTCACTTCATCTTGAAAGTCTTTGAACAATTTTCAAATGTTACATACTTCTTCCTTATTAAGTAAATATATAGATATATTCACTCAAATTTCTGGAGAAAGCATATAAAGCAAAAAGATACATCGCATATGGCTACATATAATGGACTATATACATCAATATGTATAATATCCAATAAGTTAGTCATCCGTTCCTCTTTGGCCTATGGACGGAGTTTCAATTATCTCGAGGAAAGTCTCACAAGCGTCAATTGATCAAAATCAAAGACTCCAAAAATCCATCAACATGGAGTTTCTTCATGTTTTCTTTCCAATATAATTTAAACAACGATGTCACTTCATAAGTGATCTTTCAATCATTTGTCTTGCGACATTTTAGCAATAGTGTTTATGGATGTGATTTCTCCCACTAGACTTGTAAAAGTGCATCCATCCTTTATGGAATACGGTAATTATTTGAACAACCATTGTTCTCGTAATACCGGAACAAAATAACAATTATTAAAACAAATCTTGAAGGCTAGGTTTGATGACAACGAAAAACACAATAACACTTTATTTGTTTTCGATGAACATCATCATTTATTCTCTTGCTAGTTACTTAGGGCATTGCAGTTCATGAATTTCATTGTCCTGTATGACACTTCATACCAACCAATTCGGTATCCAATACCTAAGAACCACATTGTTTAACAAGCAAAGAATACATCCATAACATGTATATCTTCTATATACCTAAGTTGGACATCTCCAACCTTTTATTTTCTGCCAAATATTTTGTAGATTCTCTTTCAACAATTCCTTTTCTTTTAAAAGAATCTATAAACATCAATAGTGGTGTCATTCACATGACACATAGTACAAAGTGTATATAGTCAAATACTAATACCTTTGAACTTGCACTTTGAAGTGGATCACCATCATCAAATGTTTGGTGTTCTTTCAAAAATCCATTCTTTAGTAATCTATTAGTATAGTAAACATTTTATTTACATCTTCTATTCATCCTTATCATGACAACTTTCATGATCAAGCTACTATAGCCTGTAAGGAAGAATCGCGAGTATAATGTTAGTTCCCAAAACCTTTTTGGAAGATCCGGATGCTTAGCATCTCCATACTTCACAAATTCTCATACAATATGAGAACATGTATTTTGCAAAATTATACTCTATCATAATGCAACCAAAAACATTGTTTTAGATATTACAATATCTTTCACACATGATGGTTTCTGAAACAATTTTCAGCTCCTATATAATCTTGATATTAAAACAACTTTTGAATATCAATAATCATGGAAGCAAACATGATACTTTAGATACTAACATTGGAATTCTTACTCTTGATTTAATACTACTTATTAAACTTCATGGAGTAAATAGAGTTTGCTGAAAGTTTGCAATAGGACTTATAAACTTTAAATTGACATTCAAAACAATACGATACCAGTTCATAAAGTAAATATCCAGAATTCTATAGTTCTATTATCTCAATTAAAACTAAGCATAAGGTAGTGAACAGACGCCAATGACTACAACAAACTATGCAAATTCACTTCGATTTAATTTATGACAAATTGAGTTCGACTAATCCAAATTGGAAATGAACTCCCACTCAAAAACGACATCCCTCGTGCCTTTTTGGTGATTACATGAACCAAATCCACTACACCAAGTCCGATCATCACGTGAGTCGGTGTAGCTTCAAAGGCGAGCATCTATATGGGCATCATATCAACTATATGACTCATGCTTAACCTTTCGGTCCATGTTCCGAGGCCATGTCTGTACATGCTAGGCTTGCCAAGTAAGAACCTTAGTACTCGCGTGTGTAAAACTGTCTTACACCCGTTGTATGAAAGCGTAGAGTCGAGTACACCCGATCATCACGTGATGTCTCGAAACATGATCCATAGAACGGTGCATACTTAAGGAAGAACACATTTTATCTTGATATCTAAATGAGGGATCATCTTACAATGCTACCAAAAGCGCAAAACTAGCAGTATAAGATGCTAACATCTAATGTGTAAAGTGAGATGATATGGTCCATGCATTTGATCTCTATCATTTGCATCGTGGTATGATCTCTATCATTCCTTTGTGTGTAAGGCCAAGGTCTATGGAACTTACACGTTGAGTGTGTTGTAAGAGTATCTATCATACATCTACTTACAACAATACCATATCAAGACACTAGCCCAGCAACGATCTAAACTAGACGCCTCTAATTTATCAATTGCAAGTTTTACGTGGCTTAGGGCTTTCGGAGATAGAACCGTTCTTACCTCATTTAACATGAACCACAACGAGGATAACCAAGTTATTAGCAACTCGTTGTAAATCAGATATTGACTATAGTAGGAGAGACAGACACCCGCCAGCCACTTATGCAAAACAAGTTGCATGTCAGTCGTGGAACCGGTCTCATGTACGATGACATGTAAGGTTGGTCCGGGCCGCTTCATCCCACTATGCCACCAATATCCAAAATACATAGAAGATGCAATAACATGATCATCATCACCCACATATAAACATATGTGTACTACCCGTGCAAAGCACCTACGCATAGATCAGGCTCTGATACCACTGTTGGGGTTCATAGCATAGAAAACAAAAAATTCCTACGATAGGAACTATACGCCAAGATCTATCTACTAGATACAAGCAACGGGTGAATATACATCCATAGAGAACTTACCCTCGAATACAACAAAGCTTTGTTAACAAGATGGAACTCGTGGATGATGTAGTCGTACACTTGCTGATCTCAAGATCGTGATGAAGTCTAGCAGGTCCGGCTCCAGCACGTCCTTTAGATCCAGCACCACCAAGTCTAGCACCACAAAGCAGCGGTGCATCCGCGATCGCACACACGTCCGGTACCCCGACAACCTCCGTCCCTCGCTCCAGCAAAGCAGCGGAAGCACCAACTCCTTTCCAGATAAAGCCACCGGGAACATGTATCTCGCTAATCCGAGACCATGGGGAAATAATACTAGAGGGGGAGAGAGATCCTTCACGAGGAGGTGTGAGGAAGGAGTGAGAGGGGGGCCTTTTATAGGAGGAGGGGAGGGTGTCCCTTCACCTCCCCCATTCATGTGGTGGTAACCCCCTCCACATTAAAATGCCCCTTCACATTCTCTTTTAAAGTCTCCACTTTAAATGCATTAAATTTCTCCAAATTTAATGCTCTGTCATTTAATTAAACTCTTTTATTAATTTTATTCAGAATTTTTTTAATTACTTTAATTAACAAACATTCACATAAAACCCCCTGCAACATTTCAATATTACATGCAGAACCAATTCAAGCAATTTCACCCAAAACAGTTTCGGTGTCTATTGAAATAATTCCAGCGCTTTCTTAAATCTTTATCTGAAACATATTTGCTCCAAATGGTGTCGGTATCCCTTAAGTGTGTCACCCTACGGTTCACGAATAATGCAGACATGATCGAGACCCCTCTCAGATCAATAATCGAGCGGGACACAGAGATCCATCGACTCCTACACATTCAATGATGACTTCTGTGATCGTGAGAACCTTTAATGCTAGTAACTAAAATCCCTTTGTATCATGATATAATACATGTCGGAGATTCGATCATCGGTATCCAAATACCTAGTTTGATCTCGTTACCGACATGCACTCTTTTCTCGTTCCCATGATATAACATTCTAGTGATCACATCACTTGCTTGCAAGCTATCTTAATGTGATATCACCGAGAGGGCCCAGAGTATATCTATCCGTCATCGGGATTGACAAATTCCACTCTTGATCCATGAGCCTCAACATAACACCTTCGTAGTACTGAACCCACCTTTATAGTCACCCTGTTACGGTGTGACGTTTGGTGTTATCAAGATACTCTTCTGGTGTTAGCAATTAACATGATCTCATGGTCTAAGGACTAAGATTACTTCATATGATGTTATAGCAATATAAACATAATGACTTTGATCATAATGCTATACTTCGGATGAATGTTCATCACATCATTCCACCAATGTTGTGACCTCGTTATTAACAACATCCAATGTCCATGATCAGGAAACCTTGATCATCTTGTTAATCAACGAGCTAGTTTATATGAGAGGCATCACTAGGAACTTTGTATTTTGTTTATTAAACACTCATGTATTAACGTTTCCAATTAATACAATTATAGCATGCAAAATAAACATTTATCATAAACATGGAATAAGATAATAACCACTTTATTATTGCCTCTCGGGCATATTCCCTTCAGTATACATCAAGCAGATTAAATTGCAGGTATAAGTGAAGTACAAAGAATCATGATCATGCTGAAAAACAACTAAATAGATAGTCTTGTTCTTCAATATTAAATTCAGTTTTCTCAAAGAAGATCTATGATCAAAGTTTTGAACAAGATCAAACCAATTCAATATGTGTGAAAACCAAATTGATTCATGCCATGCTTCAACTGCGCTACTCTGATTATTATGAACATGATCATGTTGTCCAGTATGGAAGATGCAACTCAATTTGCAAATATAAGTGAAGTCTAAAGTAGTAACATAACTAGACAAAGACTTTTGGGACAAACACGATGAATATGAAAACTTGAGTTCTATTCTAGCAAGCTTAGAACAATCCAACATAGGTAAAATTACTTGTGTTGGTCGCAATATATCAACTAGACTAGAATTTATTTTCATAATATCTCGAACATGAACTATTGTCACATAGCAAACATTTTGTGACACATTGCATATATGGCTGAAAACAGCTTGTTTTAGTTCAGCGATTCTATCACAAGTAATGCATATGTGATCCACAAGAAAATATTCATCCATGCTATATTCACCTATTAGATTGAAAGTGAAACAAGGAGAATATGTGCTAGAATTTAGACATGAAATTTCAGAAATCTTATCCATAGCACAACTCATACTCATAGGTTCATTTAGCATGATGGAATACACAATATTAGTAGGTGGTATTTGAGCAAGTATTTCCTTATGTGTTATCAGTACCACATGATCAAAATTCGAATTTGGTAAACTATCACATGGTGTTGTAACATTAGTGCAAGGCAAATCACAAGGAGGCATCAACAAAGGAATAGACTCACAGTATGTTGCGCTTGTTGACTGTAGCTCCAAATCAGTACCTATATCAATAGTGTTCTCTTCACATCTAGTAGATATCGTTACATCCTCCGCAAGTGACAATGCACAATCTGACGATGCAGGTTGTAAAATAGATGCTCCCTTTATTCAAAAGCAACCTGCATAGCACAAGAAACAATACCAGGAGTAGAGATGATTACATTAGTAGGTTTGGCCGATGGTGGAGGGTGGTTAGCAGCTGCTGCAGGTGGCGCCATAGGAGGCAGTGTAGATCTGACCGCAAAATGGCTAGTGGATGGAAAACATGCACGTGACTTAGCCTCCTCAGCTAGCTGTGACTCGGCCTCTCTAGCATGGTGCAACAATTCGTTCATAGTCTCGTACTTGTGATGATGAACAATGCTCTTGATTTGAAGCTACAATTTTTTGAGAAAACGCTGCATAGTCATCTCAAGGGATTCACGAACTCTAGCATGTTGCATAAGCATCTCCATCTCTATGTAGTACTCATCTACTGACATGTTACCTTGCCGCAACTGTGTGAGCTTGTCAAAAACTGATCGCAAGTACCTTGGCTGAATCGTCGCTGTAAGGGCCTCAATCGAACGCTGCAAGGTGGCCACATTGATATTGATTGCTGTCACTTGAGTCTGAATATTATTGATTGCGCCAGTATTCTGCTCCACTGCATCTTGCATGTCCTTGATATTCCCATCAACAGACTCGCCCCAAGTAACAAGCTCCTCAAGCTGCTTTTTCTGTGACACAACTTCATCATCACTCAAAGACATGATTAGTAGGTTAGTGCAAAAATCAAAATCTGTATGGTGGAAAACTCTCACAGCTCACTCACAACTGACAAGAAAGCAGATCTTACCGTTCCAAAGTGAATAGAGATGCTTTACCAAATGAAATCAAAGACTTATGCACAGATGTGATGAAGTGAATATCAAGGGTATGGAGAACGACCGCAGGGCACACAGGTTATTTGTGGTGGAGCTGTAGGTATGGTATCCTAACTACACCAAAGCAAATCCTAGTGTTAATCGTATGACAAACACCCAAGGAAACACACACATGGAGATAAATGTGGCAAATCAACTTATGAACAGGAATATTGCAATGCACAAGAGAGACGCTAGTAATAGCTCAAATAGAACAGGCACAAGATTGATCAATCTACTAGTGCTATTATGAAACCAGTCCTCCAATCAACTTTGATATCTCCTTTTTTTCACTTTTGTAATGCTTTTCTTTTCTCTTTTTTTCACAACTTTCTTTTATTTTTTTTTGATTTTTTAACTATCTTGACACAATGTAATACGGGATGCAACAATTCTGAGCAATTAGGGGCCGGATATTCTGGTTTTTCGGGGGCCGGATAATCCGGTCTACCTGGACGAAATTTTGCACTTCAAAACCCTAATGAGCAGCCTATTCAAAGCAAAGCAACTAGTCTCGTAGGTACGTTCCTAGGCACCCATGTTGTAGATAGGTTGTAGCTAAGGTTTGAAAACACCAAAAGTATGCTATGTAGACTCAGAAAAGTATATGTAAGCTAGCGGAAACGATGAAGAACGACTCAAAAACATGGAACAAATGAAAATAACAAGGAAAACCTAGACACTACGACTCGTACTAGAAGAGATCGGATCAAAGACACGACAACGACCAGCAACTAAGACTCAACTCCGATGCAATCTAGGCTATGGCAAAGACTAACCCTAATATTTTTGTAAGGCTTTTTCTATATAGGACGAAAAAACAAACTAATCTATGGATGGATTTATGGATGCTTACCGAGGCAATGCTGGAAATCTGATACCAAGATGATATTGCTCACCGAGTAAACCCAGCGCTCTGATACCAAGATGATATGGGGTGGCCCGATCTACTCAGTAAGCGGATGGCAATGATGATGGTGGATGATAGATAACTAGCCTATAGCTATGAACTCTCCCGCTCGAACCCTGATGCCAATGCAACAGCTCTCGAACCCTGTAGGATATTCACCACACCACGGTCTTGTGCACGCAGCTGTCGACCATGAACGGTAGTTTGCAATCTAATAATTCCCGATGGAACAACAGATCACACTCAATTGCAGTAGTATAATTCGATCACAAGGTAATTCCAGAGGTTCTAGATAGAAACAACTCCAAAATAGTTTTAATGCGGTCTTACCTAATCTAGAGGGCGTTCCTAGGCTTATATGGCCGCCGTAACGTCCGAAAAACGTGAAACAAAAATGTGTCTGATACAGTCCGATCCGTCCGGATCTGGTGGGAACTTTTTGGGCCAGATTATCCGGTCTAAGTGGGCCGGATTATCCAGGGGCCATACAGAAAGTCGCGCACAAAGTCCTTAGCAAAATCTCCAAAGCAGGGCCAGATTATCCGGGGTGTGGGGGCTGGATTATCTGGGGTATTTAGACGTGGAAGTACTCATTGGAAAGACCTTGAAATTATCTATCCAACAAGTGCTTATTTGCTTGATTTAGAGTTTGTATGAGGAATCCACATCCGTTTCAATTTCAGGACTTCTGTCTGTCCGAATTGAACGTTCCTTCTCTTTGATGATCTCCCTTGCTTGTATTGCGCCTGCCTCCTGCTCCTCCCTCGCGCATCCTTGGATGATCATCACATCGGACTCCTTGCCTTCATCCCTCTCTTTCCCGCTAGCGCTAGTCCGAAGGATATTAAATCTAGTCAAACAATAAAACCATGATTTAGGTAGTATAAAGTTCTTATAAATCAAAGTATCTTGTCCAACTAGGAATGCAGTCACCTGATAGTCATCATTGATTTGACTCAATATTTCCTTTCAAGTAGTCAGAATCATTGTAATCCATGTATATATGCTCATCACTGGTGGGTCGGCCTATCTGCCTCGAGCGGATTCCTGGTCAGCGCATGGGAGCGAAGACAGCGCACTCGCCTGTTCGTACGTGACGTGAAGTGATAGCGACCTGGCCGCGACCTGAAATGCTAGCGATCCTTACAGTTCGTATGTGAGGATTAATTCAATTGCCAATTTGCAGATTGCCGACAGTGTTCTTTCAGCGCAAGATGTCTACAATGATTATCTAGACCTGAAAAATTTTGTGCGCTGTGATTCTAGTAAATTGAAGTGGAAGCTCTTACATACTGCAACACCGACAGAATACAAGTTATGGGAAGAGACAATGCAAGCTGGTTTTCTCTTATGTGTAGATCTTTCTCCAGATCTGCAGTTTGATGACCATATAGCTTTTCTTCTTGTAAAAAGGCGTGAGGATACGCGAATTTGGTGGTGGTGGAATATGGACACACATACGCGAGGTGTCACAAAGAATACTGTTTGGGAGGACTACAGAAATTTTTTATGTGCTAAATTTTTGGCACCATCAGAGATAGAGGACAAGGTGATTGTTTTGGAGGATGAGGTTGTTACATTGAGTGGGCTGAATTTGCAACTCAAGAAAGTATAAGGCGATGCTTGCATGATAGTTGACAAGGGCCAGCGTTGGAATTTATTTCAGGCGCAGTGTATGATCAAAGGCAAAGTATGCAAGTTGATTGTTGATGGAGGAAGCTATACTAATGGCATTAGCAAGGAAATGGTGGCAGCGTTGGGGTTGTCCACATGGCATATTCCTGAACCTAAGCATCTAGAGTGGTTAAATAGCTGCGGTATGTTGAAGGTAACTCATAAGGTGCGTGTGCCATTTACATTTGGTGATTATGTTGATGAGATTGAGTGCCATGTGTTGCTATTGGAGGTGTGTGGGTTGTTACTTGGACGTCCATGGCAGTATGATCGCAACGTTACACATTCTGGAAGAGCAAATACATATTCTTTTGTGCATGGTGGCAAACAACAGACTTTGAAGCCTATGTAGGATGAACACATAAAGTCTGATGTAGAGCTGGTGGTACATAAGGAGAAGGTGCGCAAGGCTAAGCCAAGATCTGGGCTAGCTAAGGTGCAGGATGGAGAGCATGATGCATAATGCGACAATGTTGATATTGCTTCAGCTATGCATGTAGATGACAAGCCAGTGGAACTTGTTAGTGACAAGCCAGTTGAAGTGCATCCTCTTATTGCTGAGAGGAAGGATGTTGCAACATGTGTTCAGAAGGTTGTTTGTGTTGACACAGGTGTTCAGATGGCTGATAGTTGTGCTCCTGATGTTCTAGTGCATGTGGTGCAGTGGGGTAACAAGAGCAGTTTTGTTAGCACACCTGTGAGGCGTTTTGTTGGGACAGTTGTGCGGATGCATGGAGGCAAGGATGTACATGTTCCTCAGTTGTGTGGTCCAGGCATTATTCATCTTATGCATGGTCGTGCAAAGAAGGTCCATGTTCAGCAACCACGGGTTCCAACAAGAGTTGAGAATAAGAAGACGGTGGCGCCTAGGTCCAAGCTCGTACGGAGACACAAGGAGGTGCAGGCGCCAAGGGCTATATCAAGTCGAGTAGGCCAAGAGGGAGGATGTGGTGAGGAAGGCAAGCAAGACTTGAAGATGGCAAAGACGCGTGAAGCGATTGTTCATATCACGCCACCTTTCCGACCCGACCCGCAAGTGTTGGGGACAACGCTTCTTGAAGGGGGGGATGATGATATGGGCATGAAGGAGGAGGTGAAGCCTAATTTTAGGACTCCACCAAGCTAGGTGATGCGGGCGCATTCCATTGATGATTGGCATGCCAAGACGACCTACGATATGTAATGATAAGTCTAAGGTTGTGTCAAATATTGTTGCTATGTTATTGAGTTCGAGTCTAGGTTAGGTTCGAGTCCGTTGTGTGTTCGGTTTGGGTCTATCCAACCGACTAGTTGCAGGCCTCCTATATAAAGGAGCCAGTCACCTAGGGTTTAGGGAAGTTCAGTTGTTTAGTCTAAAAACTATATTGTGCTCCACCGTGTATCATCCCTCCAGGGATGGCGATACCGTTTATCACATTATTGTTGCAGAGGTTCTTGTGTTTATCAAGGATTGTCATGCTCAGGTTTGAGGCGTGGTGATCTTCATCACATTACTTTCTGGATTTATTCCTCTTCTTCAGGTTGCGTTCATCATGTGATTGGAAGGATTACTATCCGGGTTATTCACTGTGAAAGATTGGGAAAACAATCATAGGATCATCGGCTTGATCCGTATCACACAAGCACTCATATCAAGTTTAATAATAAAAGTTTTTGTTAACCCTAAACTTGGGTGATTAGATTTTGATAAGCTTGATTAATATTTTTGAGGTGTTACACTTTCTTCCTATCTTGAATTGTGTTGGATTACTTTTCTGTTCTTATTGTGGATTTCCATGGTAATATCAAGAAGAACTCCCTTTATTTAATTATATCAATGATGCTTTCTTCTCTCATGTGCGAGTAAGTTCCTTGGGCGTGGAAAATGTAAGGGATTGGTGAGATGTGATGTGCCTCCATATATTTTACATTAGTTTGTGATTTATTTTAATTACTATATGTGTGCTTGACTATCTGTGGGATGCCTAATGCTTGTTGTCCAATTAAGGGCCCAGACAACATGATGCTTTGTTCTACATAGATAGGATCTTGTTCGCTAGCAGACCGGTGACCCCTGAGTGACATGGAGATATCAATGGGAAACTAGTTTGACTCGAGGATAACAAGGAACCACTATGCTTATTGCATTAGTCCGATCCAAGGAGCTTAATTGCTAAGCAACCTGAAGGATCTTAATCGTCTAGTGACTGACCATGGTTTTGGTAACAGGCTAGTAGGATTATTAAAGTTGGGATGAAATCTACCAAGAGGAGTTCTGGCTAATTATGGGTTGCTCGCCTACACATATATTTATAAGATTATAATTGTTACACTTATCATTCGTCCACTTGGCAGTCACTATCACCATGAACTGTATCTCCCCGCGCCTTCTTCCTCATCTGCAGAAAACCACAAACAATCGAATTGTTCTTTACATTTATGCTTTTTATTCCTGAAGTTTACATTTTAGTTTTATTTAAATACATCTAGTTTAATCCAAATTTCATTCTTATTTCCACACTTGCAGTCAATTCACTCGAAGACCAGTGACAACTTTGAGTGTGACAGAGACTTCACTCATAAACACTTACCTTTGGGCTCCCTGTGGGATCGATATATATACTTCAAAACTAGCTACAAACAATCTATGCACTTGCAGACATGAAGCTATTTTCTGGCGTTGTTGCCTAGGAGCTAAGAGCTAAGTGTTTGTCTCTTGACATTTCAGGTGTTACTACTACAAAATGGTCTCCCTAGGAGACAGAGGGTCTACACGCTCTAGTACGACCTATTTACCAGATTATTTTGAGCGTGATCCTATTCAAAGGCACGAAGAAATTATTGAAAAACTTTAAAGATCAGACAAGATTGAAGTTGAAAACCTGAGTGATTTTATGGAAATCATGTCCATTTACAGGACAACTCCCAAGAAACCTGAGAAAACTCTCAGAGAATAAAGTGCTCCAAACTCTGCTTTCCTTAAACAACCAATAGAATTTCCTAACCCTGGAGTTAGAGAATATCGATTTGATGGTGGGATTATTAAAAATTTGCAGGAAAAAGCTTTCAGTGGAAGGGATGACGAAGACCCAGGAAGACATATTAGAGAGTTTGACAATTTGATGACAACACTTGGACCAAAAGGTTTGCCAAGAGACTTCTCTCGTCTAAATTTTTTCCATTGGTCTCTTAAAGGTAAATCTCTAGACTGGTTATATTCTCTCCCTCGTCATTACATTAAATGTTGGGAAAAATATATTGTCAAACTCATAAACAGGTTTAATCCTTTTAAAAAGGTAACTGAAACTATAAAGAATATAGGCAACTTTAGTCAGAACATGGGAGAAAACTACCCACAAGCCTGGGATAGATTCTTTGGAATGATCAATAGAATTCCTAATCATGGCTATTCTGAATCAACCATTTGCCATTTATTTTACCATGGTCTTGATACTCAAATAGAGTTGCTCAACTGATCAGCGGGAGGATCGATTAATACTTTAATTATTAAAGCATGTTCGGAATTAATGTCTACTTGGGCTAAGAATGATTCTATATACAATCTTGATTTCAACACTAAGCTGGAAAATGGGATGCTTCGTATAAATCCTGATCTTATGCCCGAGGTACGCAAAACAATGAAAGAAAAAGGTATACCTTCTGAACTTGTTAAGGAAAACAAAGTAGACATATTACAAGTTTTTACTGAAGAAGATGAAACTAGAAAAGTTTTCAAGAATTAAAACATGGACAAGCAAAATCTCATAATAACCTGCATAAGCATTTTCACAAACATAAAAAGATTTTGGCAGAACTCACAAAAAATTATGATGAGATTGGCCAAGAAATAAAATTATTTCATAAGTATCTTAGTATGATTGAAACCCAATGCGAACAAATAGCATATGGTTATCAAATTTTTCTTCAAGATGATATAAATATTCCTATTTCTACTAATGTTGTTACAAAAAGAGGTGCAGTTGTTACAGGACCACCAGGATTATGATGATTCCGACTGCTTCAACTGGAAGGAAATATTGAGTCAAATCAATAATGACTATCAGGAGAATTCACTCCTAAATGAATCTGATGTTTTTGCTAATGAGAATTTTATACTGCCTAAGTCTATGCATTTATGTATGCTCAGGTTCACTAAGGAGACAAGCATGGCACGAGAAGGAGAAGGGTTGCGTCAAGAGGAGCTAGACGTGATGATCATCCATGATGGCACGAGGGAGGAGAGGGAGGCAGGCGCAATACAAGCAAGGGAGATCATCAAAGAGAAGGAACGTTCAATTCGGACAGACAGAAGTCCTAAAATTGAAACGGACGTGGATTCCTCATACGAACTCCAAATCAAGCAAATAAGTACTTGCTGGATAGATAATTCCAAGATCTTTCCAATGAGTACTTCCACGTCTAAAGACCCCGGATAATCCGGCCCCCACACCCCGGATAATTTGGCCTTGCTTTGGAGATTCTGCTAAGGACTTCGTGCGTGACTTTGTGTATAGCCCCGGATAATCCGGCCCACTTAGACCGGATAATCTAGCCCAAAAAGTTCCCATCAGATCCGAACGGATCTGACTGTATCAGACACATTTTCGTTTCACGTTTTTCGGACGTTCAGGTGGCCATATAAGCCTGGGAACACCCTCTAGATTAGGTTAGACCACGTTAAAACTATTTTGGAGTTGTTTCTTTCATAGAACCTCTGGAATTACCCTGTGATCGATTTTACCAACTATAATTGAGTTGATCTGTTGTTCCATCGGGAATTAGTAGATTGCAAACTACTATTCGTGGTCGACGGCTGCGTGCGCAAGAGCGTGGTGTTGTGAATATCATACAGGGTTCGAGAGCTGTTGCATTGGCATTAGGGTTCGAGAGGGAGAGTTCATAGCTACATGCTAGTTGTCTATCATCCACCATCATCACCGCCATCCGCTTACTGAGAAGATCAGGCCACCCCATATCATCTTGGTATCAGAGCTCCTCGTTACCTTGGTAAGTATCCACAAATCCATCCATAGATTAGTTTGTTTTTCATCCTATATAGAAAAAGCCTTACAAAAAGATTAGGGTTAGTCTTTTCCATAGCCTAGATTGCATCGGACTTGAGTCTTAGTTGTTGGTCGTTGTCGTGTCTTTGATCCGATCTCTTCTAGTACGAGTCGTAGTGTCTAGGCTTTCCTTGTTATTTTCGTTTGTTCCGTGTTTTTGAGTCGTTCTTCATCGTTTCCGCTAGCTTACATATAATTTTCTGAGTCCACATAGCATACTTTTGGTGTTTTCAAACCTTAGCTACAGCCTATCTACGGCATCGGTGCCTAGGAACGTACCTACGAGACTAGTTTCTTTGCTCTGAACAGGCTGCTCATTAGGGTTTTGAAGTGCAAAATTCGTCCAGGTAGACCGGATTATCCGGCCCCCAAAAAACCGGAATATCTGGCCCCTAATTGCTTAGAATTGTTGCATCCCGTATTGCATTGTGTTAAGATAGTTAAAAAAAAGTTGTGAAAAAAAAGAGAAAAGAAAAGCGTTACAAAAGTGAAAAAAAGGAGATATCAAAGTTGATTGGAGGACTGGTTTCATAATAGCACTAGTAGATTGAGCAATCTTGTGCCTGTTCTATTTGAGCTATTACTAGCGTCTCTCTTGTGCATTGCAATATTCCTGTTCATAAGTTGCTTTGCCATGTTTATCTCCACGTGTGTGTTTCCTTGGGTGTTTGCCATACGATCAGCACTAGGATTTGCTTTGGTGTGGTTAGGTTACCATACCTACAGCTCCACCACAAATAACCTATGTGCCCTGCGATCATTCTCCATACCCGTGGTATTCACTTCATCACATATGTGCATAAGTATTTGATTTCGTTTGGTAAAGCATCTCTATTCACTTTGGAATGGTAAGATCTGCTTTCTTGTCAGTTGTGAGTGAGTTGTGAGAGTTTTCCACCATATAGATTTTGATTTTTGCACTAACCTACTAATCATGTCTTTGAGTGATGATGAAGTTGTGTCACAGAAAAGGCAGCTTGAGGAGCTTGTTACTTGGCACGAGTCTATTGATGGGAATATCAAGGACATGCAAGATGTAGTAGAGCAGAATACTAGCACAATCAATAATATTCAGACTCAAGTGACAGCAATCAATATCAATGTGGCCACCTTGCAGCGTTCGATTGAGGCCCTTACATCGACGATTTAGCCAAGGTACTTGCGATCAGTTTTTGACAAGCTCACACAGTTGCGGCAAGGTAACATGTCAGTTGATGAGTACTACATGGAGATGGAGATGCTTATGCAACGTGCTAGAGTTCGTGAATCCCTTGAGATGACTATGCAGCATTTTCTCAAAAATTTGAAGCTTCAAATCAAGAGCATTGTTCGTCATCACAAGTATGAGACTATGAACGAATTGTTGCACCATGCTAGAGAGGCCGAATCACAACTAGCTGAGGAGGCTAAGTCACGTGCACGTTTTCCATCTATAGCCCGTTTTGCAGCCAGATCTACACCGCCTCCTATGGCGCCACCTGCGGTGGCTGCTAGCCATCCTACACCATCAGCCAAACCACATGTTGATCCTGTCGTAGAAGAACCGAGAGCGAGAGTTGATGAGACAAATGAGGTTTCTACTAATGTAATCATCTCTACTCCTAGTGTTGTTTCTTATGATATCCAGGTTGCTTTTGAAGAAAGGGAGTCGTCTATTTTACAACATGTATCACTGGACTGTGCATTGTCACTTGTGGAGGATGTGTTAGTACCTACTACAACTGAGGAGATTGCTGATGACATTGGTACTGATTTGGAGCTTCAGCAAACATGTGTGACATATTGGAGTCTATTCCTTTACTGAAGCCTCCTTGTGATTTGCCTTGCACTAATGTTTCAACACCATGTGATAGTTTACCCATTTCAAATTTTGATCATGTGGTACTGATTACACATAAAGAAATACTTGCTCGAATACCACCTACTGATATTGTGTATTCCATCATGCTAGATGAACCTATGAGTATGAGTTGTGCTATGGACAAGATTTCTGAAATTTCATGTCTAAATTCTAGCACATATTCTCCTTGTTTCACTTTCAATCTAATTGGTGAATATAGCATGCATGAAAATTTTCTTGTGGATCACATATGCATTACTTGTGATAGAATCGTTGAACTGAAACATGTTGTTTTCAGCCATACATGTTGTGTGTCGACGACTTTGTGTTGTGGGACATATGCTAAAATTTGTGATAGTATGAAACTAAAGTCAGATCTAGTTGATATAATGCAGCCAACACAAGTAATTTTACCTATGTTGGATCATTGTAAACTTGCTAGAATAGAACCCAAGTTTTCATATCCATTGTGTTTGTCCCAAAAGACTTTGTCTAGCTGTGCTACGGCTCTATACTTCACTTATATTTGCAAATTGAGTTGCATCTTCCATACTGGACAACATGATCATGTTCATAATAATCAGAGTAGCGCAGTTGAAGCATGGTGTGAATCAATTTGGTTTTTACACATATTGAATTGGTTTGATCTTATCCACAAATTTGATCATAGATCTTCTTTAAGAAAACTGAATTTAATATTGAAGAACAAGACTATCTATTTAGTTGTTTTTCACCATGATCATGATTCTCTGTACTTCACTTATACCTGCAATTTAAGTTGCTTGATGTATATTGGACATACTTTTGATGTGAACAACAATAATACAACATGTTATATATACATACATGTTGTTCTTTTTGTTTCTTCCACTTTCAGCTTACCCAAAGCCGTGGACAGCTTTTCATGAAGAAAGGGAGGATGATGAGGATATATACAGGGATTATGATGATTCCGACTGCTTGAACTGGAAGGAAATATTGAGTCAAATCAATAATGACTATCAGCTGAATTCACTCCTAAATGAATCTGATGTTTTTGCTAATGAGAATTTTATACTGCCTAAGTCTATGCATTTATGTATGCTCAGGTTCACTAAGGAGACAAGCATGGCACAAGAAGGAGAAGGGTTGCGTCAAGAGGAGCCAGACGTGATGATCATCCATGATGGCACGAGGGAGGAGAGGGAGGCAGGCGCAATACAAGCAAGGGAGATCATCAAAGAGAAGGAACGTTCAATTCGGACAGACAGAAGTTCTGAAATTGAAATGGACGTGGGGATTCTGCATACGAACTCCAAATCAAGCAAATAAGCACTTGCTGGATAGATAATTCCAAGGTCTTTCCAATGAGTACCCCCACATCACGGATAATCTGGCCCTGCTTTGGAGATTCTGCTAAGGACTTCGTGCGCGACTAATCTGGCCCACTTATACCGGATAATCCGGCCCAAAAAGTTCCCATCAGATCCTGACGGATCTGACTGTATCAGACACGTTTTCGTTTTGCGTTTTTCGGACGTTCTAGCGGCCATATAAGTCTAGGAACACCCTCTAGATTAGGTTAGACCACGTTAAAACTATTTTGGAGTTGTTTCTTTCATAGAACCTCTAGAATTACCCTGTGATCGATTTTACCAACTATAATTGAGTGTGATCTGTTGTTCCATCGGTAATTAGTAGATTGCAAACTACCGTTCGTGGTCGACCACTGTGTGCGCAAGAGCGTGGTGTTGTGAATATCCTACAGGGTTCAAGAGTTGTTGCATTGGCATCAGGGTTCAAGCCGGAGAGTTCATAGCTACAGGCTAGTTATCTATCATCCACCATCATCACCGCCATCCGGTTACTAAGAAGATCGGGCCACCCCATATCACATAGGATGACCATTATGACTCTGGTGCGGAGACGGTTGATCCTAGAGAAGAAAAAGAGATAAGCAATGAAGATGAAGTTGTTGTAGTAGAAAAGAAGAAAAGAGATAAGGAACAACAAAAGAAAGCGACAAAAGATCCTGATCCCCCACAAAAGGTAAAAGACAAGAATAAGAAAGGTGAGCAAAAGCTTCCTTATCCAGATCGAAAAAAGAAAGAACCGGATCAGGTAATCTATGATTCTTTCAAAAGGGCACTTGGTGATCTTCATCTAGAAATTCCATTTGCAGATGCAATAGAAGTTCCCACCTATTCTAAATTCCTCCGTGATATTCTTAGTAGAAAGAAAGTAATAACTGAAACCATTGCCATGGTGACTAGTTATCCTGCTAATGGGAAGCTATTGTCCAAATTGGGAGATCCCGGAATACCAACTATTTCATGCTCAATTGGCAAAATTGATATTCACAATGCCTTGTGTGATTTAGGTGCAGGAGTTAGTGTAATGCCATATTCCCTCTATAAAAGGTTAGGATTAGGGAAGTATTCCCCTACTATTATCACTTTACAGATGGGTGACAAGTCCACTAAACAACCTACTGGTATAATTGGGTATGTTCTACTTAGAATGGATGAGCATGTTATTCTCACTGATTTTATTATTCTTGAAATGCCAGAGGATGAAAAATTATCCATAATACTTGGAAGACCTTTCCTTAGTACTGCAGGAGCATCAGTTGATTATGCTGAGGGAAAAATAATCTTTAATGTTTATGATGCTGAAATCATCCGGTATTTTCCAAAGAAGCTAGAAGCAGGAGAAAGATATATTCCACTGGCAAAACGAGTTCGTGTGGTAAGTGCCTTTGATAAGCGGCAACCCAAGGTAAGAATTTGAGAACAGAGAAGGGCCTAAGTTATTCAACCATTCTTAATAAAATGCTTAATGGGAGTCAACCCATCACATTAATAAAATAAAATAAAGAATAAAATGTTCATTGCATTCCTACAACTTTTTCACATTCTTGCGAAAGCACCCCCATGAAGATGCAGCTATCAAAGAGTAGTAGAAATATCGATTGAACAAGCATAGAATAAGTATCTAAATAAAAGTTTGAGTTTTATCTGCAAAAACTAGCTTAATCATTTTGTCCGGATTAAAAAGTGAACCTCCAGTTGAGGAGAAGAAGTTAGGTAGTACTAGAAATCCTGCTCTATATATGTTGTTTTTGGTAGACAATTTCTACTATCATTTTTCTATCAAAAACAAGGTGTTTCGCTAAGTTTCAGGATAAGAAGGTATTCTCGAAAAAATAGAAACTTTTTGATGAGTACTAAAGGTTTAACGACCAACTATATGGCAGGAATAAAAATTCTGGCCATATAGTTTGGTCGTATAGATATCTTTGCCATCAACAAATTTTCTTTCATAGGCACAGAGGATTTAGCGACCAACTATACGGCGGGAATAAAAATTCCGGCCGTATGGTTCTGGCCGTATAGATATCGATGCCTTCATCAAATTTCTTCTCAAAGGTACTGATCGTTTGACGACCAACTATACGGCGGGAATAAAAATTCCGGCCGTATAGTTATCGAGGCATGTCCAAGAAAATTTATCTCGAGGACACAGACATTTTAACGACCAACTATACGGCGGGACCATTATGATCCGGACGTATAGTTGTGCCCATATAGTTGTGTTCTAGCTTAAAGAAACCCTACCTGGCGGTGCCGCTACAACTATACGGCAGGAACAACATATCCTACCCGTATAGTTGAGGCCGTATAGTTCAGCGCGACCTCTTAATCGCATCGGGGCAGCTAGGTTTCTTCTCCCTCCTTGCTTTTTATCTCATATTCTCTCTCCAAACCTCTCAAAACCAACCTAGAACTCTTGATTCTTCGTGGATTTCGTTCGTTTGAGTGGGGAAATCAACATATCGGTATGTTTCTCTTCCTATCCATGCTTTATTTTTAGAATTCCATGGTTGAAACTCTCATATTGATCTAGTGGATGAACTCAAGCTTATTTTGTTTTTCTTTATGATTTCTCATGTAGAATCGTTCGTATATCATGTAGAATCGTCCGTATATCACGTAGAATCGTTCGTATATCATGTAGAAACTCTATGCCTAAAGTTTTATGGTGAAACTTTTCAGTGCATCAAGATGAACAAAATTGGTAGCATTTTTCGCAAGAGCAAGCGCCAACGTGGCGAGAGTTCAGGGCACCGGGCCGACCTCAACCCCAAGTTGGCCATAGTTTCATCAAGGAGGCTGATGCCCACATGTTGGGCCGATGATAGCTTTCTCGTTGCGGCAGGGTTGAGGGCGGACTTTGACCTCATGTATGCAAATTCAAGGCTAGCACTACTCGCCTATGCAAGTCACAATACCTACGCCGAGATCACCTATGAGTTCCTTGCCTCCTTCTATGATGACCACAAGGAGAAAGGTAATGTGTGCACGATAAGCTTCACCATGAACCAGCGGCACTATGAAATAACTTTTGAACAATTTTGTGATGCTTTTGGCTTCCCTCGCAATGGGGAGTCAACTGATACAATTTTTTTATAGCATCACAAGTGGAGATGCTTGGGAGGTTGTTTCTGTTAACGGTGGCAGGGACTTCTACTAGAAGAAGATGTCCACCATTCAGAACCCAATATTTTGCTACTACACCTTGTTCCTCGGCAACACACTGCTGGGAAGAGGAGATACCGGTTCCAGGGCCAATGCGGACATGGCCATGATCACCAATGCACTCTTGCCCAATGCACCGCAAAGCCCCAATCCCGCGGCTCTACTCATCCAGCACTTTCGTCACCAGAGCAACAATACGAAACATAACATTCACATTGGTGGATTGGTAACCCACCTTGCCCATGCACTAAACATTATATTACCTGTGATGCAACCTATTGATGGCTCCAAACTTATGGATGTCAAATATTTGACTACTTGTGGTTTCCTTGGTGTTTAGCAAGCTAACAAGAGACTCCGAGCATATCAGTTGGTTATCTTGGTGATGCATAGGTTGAGCCGGTTTTGTTGCCCTGTCCACCAGCCTTCACGATTGTGGAGAAGGACAAGTGGATCCTCACCAAGGATCAAGTGGTGGAGATCATGGCTGAATTCCAGCCCGATCAAGAGGAAGATGAAGAAGGAGAGCAGCAGGAAGAGGATGAGCATGAGCAGGAGCAGGAGCAAGAATACAACCCTACTTGGGAGGGACAGCAGCAGCAGGGGGATCCTGGGACCCATGGCCCAATCAGCCGCAGCAGGGGTTCAACTACGTCCCCTATCAAGAATTTCAGCAGCTCAACCAGCGCGTGGGGGAGATTGACCACACTCTACAAGGAGTGAATGAATATGTGAGTTCCTTAACTAAAAACTTCAGTCACTTCATGACCAACTTCCCCGGCTACTACCAGCAGTATCCACACCAGCCGTCGAATGACGGCAACAACTGAGCCTAGCAATAGCCTAAGCTTGAGGGAGGTTTGAAAACCTCCAAACCTTGCGTTCATATTTTTATTTCTTCTTCAAAATTGCATGTTTACTTTCATTTTGTATTCCTAAACCAAAAATACAAAAAACTAGTTGTAACTTTTATTGCAAATTTATTTCTTTATTTCTCTCAAAGATTACTCAATTTCAGGTGACTTGGCAATAGGGAAATATAGAGGGGGTTTAACTCAAGTACGAGAACGAAGCAAGCAAGAGTGTCTCCTTAGATTGCTATCCTATAAATTCTATTCCTTTGCCAGTGTCTCCTTTTTAGCTTTGAAACAATGAGTAATAAACTTGGTTAAAAATATTTCCTACATTTTTACAACAATAAAAAGCATCCAAAAGATGACTTGAGTCCATGTTTAGCCCAAAGGATTTGATTTTAGAACTACTCCATCCCATTTGAGCTTAATGTAAATAGACTCGATAGCATCCTTGAATGAAATTGTCTGATAAAATGGATGCTTCGAAGTAGTACAGATTATGCCACTGATTTTTCTAATAATTACCGTAAGGTATTGCTTTACGTGTGTCATTACAACACTGTCATGCTCCATGGGGAACTATTAACTCCGCTGGCCAGCGAACGATCTAAATGTGGGAAACCACTTGATTTCGGCTATTGAGTTATGTAAACGTCTATAGCAGGAATGCTATAACGGGTAAAATTTTAGTCTCCTCGTGGTTTCACGTTCCAAGTGAAGTTGTAGTACTCCTCTGGCCCACTATTGCTCAACAATTATTTATTGGCATGGTCACGAGTGCACAACACAGTCCTAGTTAACATGTTAAAAACAGTGGCATGATTTCTCTATGAAAGAGTTGAAGTTTTTGAAAAGCAAGGAAAGGAAAAAGGTGCTTTTAGAGTCTTGAAATTTTAACCTGGGAATAGCTGAGTTGTTCTTAAATTGAATGTTTTGGTGCCAACTTGAGTACTCTTAATTGATTAAATAAACAAGAGCAAAAAGTGTTCATCTCTCAACAAAGAGAGACACCAAAATAATTTGTTTCACTTTCCTAGCTAAACTTTTGACACTTGCTCGGGCATATGATTTATTTGCTAGCAAGATATACGTGGTTAGAAAGTGGACTCAGTGCAATCTTTTGAATACTTGTATGATCATGTTTAAGATTGCAAGAATTCTGAAGAAAAGAGTTTGACATCAATTCGAGCTCGTAAGTTCTTTTATTTCAGTCTCGAATCTCCGCTATTCTTCCTTATTTCCTTGTCACTCGAGGGCGAGCAACATCTAAGCTTGGGGGAGTTGATAGCTGTGAGATTCAACACATTTTTATGGTTCTTATTGATGGTTTTCTCCTGGATTTGATCATTTTCTAGCTTAACCTAATGCTAATACTTTGGTAGCAAAGAAAACTTGGTTTTTAATGTGTGCTTTAGCTTCTGAACGTCAACAGAGGGTTTTAACTAGAGAAACACAATATTTAGGTGAAAACAAGCAAGTCTCTCTTTGGAAGAAATCGAGGGAAGCGTACAGAGGCTTTAACGAGCAACTATACGATGGGAGCAATTTTTCTAGCCGGATAGTTCCCGATGTATAGTTGTCGCCGCCTCTGTCTTGTCAAAAGGGACAACTTCCATGAAGGGACCAAGGACGAAAACACAACACAGCAGCCACCACACCATCCAGAAGGGAGAAAGAAGAGATCTGGAGAAGAAGGAGGAGACGTTCTTCATCTCGCTCCACGATCTTCGACCTCCTAGCCAACACACCCCCATAGCCATTACTTGTACTTGAGAGAGAGAGAGATCTTCACCTTTCAAGACTAGGGTTTGAGATTGTTTCTTCCCATCTTGAATTGTGTTGGATTACTTCTCTATTCTTATTGTGGATCTCCACGGTAATATTGAGAAGAACTCCCCTTATTTAATTATATTGATGATGCTTTCTTCTCTCATGTGTGAGTAAGTTCCTTGGGCGTGGGAGATGTAAGGGATTGGTGAGATGTGATGTGCCTCCATATATTTTCCATTAGTTTGTGATTGATTTTAATTACTATATTATGTGTGCTTGACTATCTGTGGGATGCCTAATGCTTGTTGTCCAATTAAGGGCCCATACAACATGATGCTTTGTTTTACGTAGATAGGATGTTGTTCGCTAGCAGACCGGCGACCCCCCAAGTGACACGGGGATATCAATGGGAAACTAGTTTGACTCAAGGATAACAAGGAACCACTGTGCTTATTGCATTAGTCCGATCCAAGGAGCTTAACTGCTAAGCAACTTGAAGGATCTTAATCGTCTAGTGACTGACCATGGTTTTGGTAACAGGCTAGTAGATTATTGAAGTTGGGATGAAATCTACCAAGATGAGTTCCAGCCAATTATGGGTTGCTCGCCTACACATATATTTATAAGATTATAATTGTTACACTTATCATTCGTCCACCTGACATAGTCACTATCACCATGAACTGTATCTCCCCGCGCCTTCTTCATCATCTGCAGAAAACCACAAACAATCGAATCGTTCTTTACTTTTATCTTTTTTATTCCTAAAGTTTATATTTTAGTTTTATTTAAATACATCTAGTTTAATCCAAATTTCATTTTTATTTCCACACTTGCAGTAAATTCACTCGAAGACATGTGACAACTTTGAGTGTGACAGAGACTTCACTCATAAACACTTACCTTTGGGCTCCCTGTGGGATCGATATCTATACTTCAAAACTAGCTACAAACGATATGTGCACTTGTAGACATCAACTATATATATTTATGTGTGAAAACTTGGCTTGTGGCATTTAGATTAATATTCTTCGGACTTCCTTTACGGGAGAGAATAATCTCGACATCACTTGGAAATTTGAGAATGTTCTTTCCTGATAGTTGGAAACTCATACCAACGGCATTGTTTACTACAAGAAGATGCACCCATCTACCTCTGAAAGGACATCTAATTCAAGATAAATCTATCGCGCTTACTTGTAGCTCAAGTTTAACCTAATTTCGTTAGTTTGTCAAGATGCAAAATCTTAGCAATAAGTTCAACCTATCGTCAAAACTCTTAGTGGTTTATGATATATTAATTGACCCCCTCCCCCTGATGGGTACCTCCAAGAGATCTTTCATCAAACTTTCAAAGAAACCTACAGTTTACTTGCGGTAGTTCAATTTTAACCTAATAATTTCGATAAATTGGCATAAAGTCAATCAAGTGGGCGAAGTTAGCTAGGTAGTTTGAGAACTCATAAAACATGGGAAATCAGAAGTACAACATGTTGGTTCACTATATATGTCTGAAAACTTGCCTCGTGTGTCATTCAGATCCATATTCTTCGGACTTGCTTTACAGGAAAGAACAATCTCGTCATCACTCGGAAAATTGAGAATGTTCTTTACTAAGATAGTTGGAAACTCATACTAATGGAATTGTTTACTACAACAAGATGCACCTATCTACCTCCGAAAAAGACATTTAATTCAAGAGAAATCTATCGCGCTTACTTGTAGCTCAAATCTGACCTGATTTCGTTAAATTGTCAAGATGCAAAATCTTCACAAGAAGTAGAACCAATCGTCAAAACTCTTAGTGATTTCTAATATATTAATTGTGAATCCCTGATGGGTACCTCCAAAAGCTTGTCCATAAAACTTCCATAGCAACCGACAATTTACTTGTAGTAGTTC
The DNA here is from genome assembly GCA_023614405.1 of Avena insularis. NCBI lineage: Eukaryota > Viridiplantae > Streptophyta > Magnoliopsida > Poales > Poaceae > Avena > Avena insularis. The sequence continues at coordinate 279,337,724 of CM042688.1, forward strand.
AAATTTGACCTAACTTTGATAAATCAACATAAAGTCATTCAATTGGACGAAGTCGGCTAGGAAGTTTGAGAACTCATAAAACATGGGAAATTGTAAGTATAACATGTTAGTCCACTCTTTATGTCTGAAAACTTGGCTTCTGGCATTTAGATCCATATTTTTGGACTTTCTTAACGGGAGAGAATAATCTCGTCATCACTCGGAAAATTGAGAATGTTCTTTTCTGATAGTTGGAAACTCACATCGACTGCATTGTTTACTACAAGAAGATGCACCCATCTACCTCCAAAAAGACCTTTAATTCAAGAGCAATCTATCGTGCTTACTTGTATCTCAAGTTTGACCTAATTTCGTTAAATTGTCAAGATACAAAATCTTAGGAAGAAGTTGAACATATCGTTAAAACACTCGGTGGTTTCTGATAAATTAATTGTACTATGAACCCCCAATGAGTACCTACAAAATATTTTTCATATAACTTTCAGAGCAAGCTACAATTTACTTGCAGTAGTTCAAATTTGATCTAATTTTGACAAATCGACATAAAGTCATTCAAGTGGATAGAGTTAGCTAGGAAGTTTGAAAACTCCTAAAACATGGGAATCGTTGGTACAACATGTTGGTCCACTATAAATGTCTCGAATTGTGGCTTGTGGCATTCAGATCCAATAATCTTTGGACTTTTCTTTATAGAAAAGAACTACCCCACTCGTCATAACACTCAAAAAATTGAGAATTTTCTTTCTTGATAGTTGTAAACTCACACCGACAACACTGTTTACTATAATAAAATGCACCCATCTACCTCTCAAAATACATTTTTTCAAGAGCTATCTATCGCGCTTACTTGTAGCTCAAGTTTGACCTAATTTCGTTAAACTGACAAGATGTAAAATCTTAGCAAAAGTTGAACCTATTGTCAAAGTTCTTGATGGTTTCTCATATATTAATTGTGACCCTCGGTTGGCCACCTCCAAATTCTTTTCTGTAAAACTTTCATAGCAAAACCTACAATTTTGCTTGTAGTTTCAAATTTGACCTAATTTTGATAAATCGACATATATTCATTCAAGTAGGTGGAGTTCGCTAGGAAGTTTGAAAACTCATAAAACATGAGAATCGTAGGTACAACATGGTTGTCCAGTATATATGTCTATAAATTTGGCTTGTGGCATTCATATCCAATATTCTTTGGACTTTTCCTTACGGAAAAGAATGATCTCGTCATCACCCGAAAAATTGAGAATGTCCTTTCCTAATAGTTGGACACTCACAGCAACGACATATGGATTACTACAAGATAAGATGTACCCATCTACCCTAAAAATATATTTAATTCATCAAGAGCAATCTATCACGCTTACTTGTAGCTCAAGTTTAACTTAATTATGTTAAACTGTCAAGAAGCAAAATCTTAGCAGGATGTTGAAGCTGTCATCAAAACTCACGAATGTTTATGATTTATTAATTGACCCCACAATGGGTACATCCAAAAGATTTTTCATAAACCTTTCAAAGCAACCTACAATTTAACTTGTAGTTCAAATTTGACCTAATATAACTTTGAAAAGACATTTAATTTTGTTAAATTTTTAGCTCGTGACATCACTCGAGAAATTGAGAATGTTCTTTCCTAATAGTTGGAAACTCACACTGATGATATTGTTTACTACAATTAGATGCACCCATCTACCTCTAAAAAGACACTTAATTCAAGCTCAATCTATCGTGCTTATTTGTAGCTCAAGTTTGACTTCAACTTGTTAAATAGATAAGAAGTCTCTGAAGTGTGCGAAATTAGCTAGGAAGCTTGAAAATTCCTAGTACTAAAAATATGGGTATTACGTATAAAAAACCGTGGTCCACTTTGTGTGATATATAATTGGGGCGGTTGCATTTCCTTTTAACTATGGTTAGTCCCGTAGGAGCGAGCTGCTTGACTTAACACGGTCGGTGGAAGTACAAGTTACATCAAGGACCTCATAATAAATGAAAATTGCGTCCAAGTCCATGCATTTAGCACAAGGACCCTAAACCTTAAAACCCTAAACCCTAAACACATGTCTACTCATTTGTCTAAAATGGGTGGTGGCAAGCTCTCGCGTGGAAAGTTTAATGAGCCCTAGCTCGTCCAGTCAGCTCTTTTGAGATTCGTTTGCTTAACAAAGTTTTGTGAGAAACATTTTTTGCTCGTTAATGTTAACATACTAAACAATATAGTTAAAGAGTTTCCTAAGCTACTCGTTAATAGATCGGTCATAATAAAGAGCTTAGAAAGTGTGTTTCGGCTAATTTCTTGTATGCCAGTTATTTAATTGTGTATCGTGTACTATATATACAAGAGAGAGAGAGTTAACCCATGGTTGGATGTTTCTGAGTGAAGTGGTACCCCTAGCCCACCAGAGTTCAAACCCCATCAGGTTTGGCACTTTGGTGTCTCATAAAAGGTGGAATATTATACTTAAGTAGGAAGCGATGTCCCCGTCTATAGCTTGTTGTGTATGGTGACTTCGTCAAGCTCAAGCCCTGCCCCGTATTAGTCTCAAGACACAGTCTTTCGTAGGTGGTCATATAGAGGTAGGGTGTGCGTCCGTTCATAGGGTGAGTGTGTGTATGCATTTTTGAGTGTTTCTGTTTTGGATTGGGTTTTCGCAAAAAAAATGTGTGAGGGGCCTTTGGTTTGTATTGATTTTTGCTCGGTTATCCAAAAGTACCTAGGATGCAAGTCAAACTAGGTCACTGAGAGCATGTGCAACGTTGGAATTTTGGGGTGTACTCTAAGAGAATCTTTTTTTACAAGACCTAGGTTTAAACAATGGAGAGGGTGAGTCTAGCTAAGTTTTTTGGACCCTGGGTCTATACAAGACACATGTCTAAGGGGATCAAATGGCAGTCGAACCCACTCATTAGTGTCTAGAAGGTTTTCTTTATTGTTTCTTTCTACTCAGATGAGTGGGTCCCCTATCTGGTCTAAATAGTGGAGCAGATTTTTATTTTATTAGAGATGAGGCTAGTAAATTTCTAAGCTACGTCTAGTAAGGGTGTGTGTAGTGTCTAGAAGTAGCTAAGAAAATTACTTTTGCTCCAGCATTTAGAAATGAAGTGGGTCCACACAGCCATGCTAAAAAGAAAAGGAAAAACAGACTGTTATCCACTGACTAGTGGGCCCTCCTGCCAATTGATTCTTTTAGACATAAGTCTAGCACTAGACTCGCCTTGAAGAATCTTTTTGTTAGCACCACCCACTCCACCGTTTAGACCTATGTTTAAGACTTTATGCCATGCTTGCTCTAATGTCTAGGGCCTATGGGCTCACTACCTTGGGGCCACATTGTTATTAGTGGTCCAGTTATATCCTATAGTAGCCAACGAATGTTAGCTCTAACTCCTATAGATCTTCCTTCTCGATGAAGCCTCGATGCTCGGCTTTGAAGGATGGTTACGAGGGTAGTAGGACGCGATGTTCCCATCGAAAGAGAGGTTCCTATGGTGACTTCGTCAAGCTCAAGCCCCACTGGACCAGACTGAAGACACAATCTTTCGGAGGTGCTCATATGGGTAGGATGTGCGTTCATGCGTTCAAAGGGGTTAGTGTGTGTATGAATTTGTGAGCATGTGTGTTTTATAGTGGGTTTTCGCAAAAAAAAGAGAGATGGGCCTTCCGTTTATATTAAGTTTGCTTGGTTTTCTAAAAGTAGATGCAATGATCACTATTGTCTAGGGTATATGGGCTCACTATCATGGGGCCACATTATTAGTGGTTCAGTTACACATGGAATGTGAGCTTCGACCCCCCTAGCACTTCCTTCTCCACAAAGCCTCGGCGCTCGGCTTTGAAGGATGGTTATGAGGGTAGTGAGAGGCGATGTTCCCGTCAATATATAGCGAGGTGCCTATGGTGACTTCGTCAAGCTCAAGGCCCGCCGGATCAGTCTCAAGATCCAGTCTTTATGAAGTGCTAATAGGTGTAGGGTGTGTGTACCTGCATTCATAGGGGTGAGTGTGTGTACGCATTTTGTAGTGGGTTTTTGAAAAAAGAGAGGGGGGCCTTGTTGGAGATATGCCCAAGAGGCAATAATAAAGTGGTTATTATCATATCTTCATACTTATGATAAATGTTTACATACCATGCTATAATTGTATTAACAGGAAACATTAATACTTGTGTGATTTGTAAACTAAAATAAGAGTCCCTAGTAAAGCCTCTTGTTAAACTAGCTTGTTGGTTAATATATGATCATTGTTTCCTGATCATGAACATAGAGATGTTATTAACAACAGGGTCATATCATTAGGAGAATGATGTGGTGGACATACTCCTATAGATAAGCGTAGCATAAAGATCAAGTCATTTCAATAGTTCAATTGCTATATGCTTTCTGATACATAGTAACCTAATTCCTTCGACCATGAGATCATGCATATCACCTTTACTGGATGGATGCTTTGATGTCATCAAACACCACACCGTAACAGGGTGGCTATAAAGGTGGCATTGAGTGTTCGGAAAGTATTGGTTGAAACACATGGATCAAGAGTGGGATTTGTCCATCCACATGACGGATAGATATTCTCTGGGCCCTCTCGGTGAAATGTCATCCAATTAGCTTGCAAGCATGTGACTTGGTCACAAGGGATCACATATCACGGGAACGAGAAAAGAGTACTTATCGAGAACGAGGTTGAACTAGGTATGCGAGATACCGACGATCATAACCTCGGATAAGTAAACTATCGTGAGACAAAGGGAAATTGGTATCGTATGTAAGTGGTTCATTCGATCGCAAAGTAATCGTAGAAATATGGGAGCCATATGAATTTCCAGATTCCTCTATTGGTTATTGATCGAGAAGTGTCTCGATCATGTCCGCATAATTCACGAACCGTAGGGAGACACACTTAAGGATTGACGTTGTTTTGAGTAGTTATGGTATTATGAGAAAGAGACCGAATGTTGTTGAGTCTCGGATGGGATCCGGGATATCACGAGGAGATCCGGAATGGTCCGAGAATAAGATTCATATAAGGAAAGTCCCATTTCGGAGTTGGGGAATGGTTCCGTGTTTTCATCGGAACATTCTAGAAGGTCCCGGAATGTCCGACTCAGGAGGGGAAGGGTACATGAATGTGTCATTGTAAGTTGGAATGATTGCATCATGTACTAAGTGTTCTCGCTGTCCAAAATAAAGGGTTTATTTAAATCCTAAATTGAAAAGTCAAACGGCTAGTTTGAAAGTCAAACGGCAAGTTTTGGAAAGTGGAAAGAGGAGGAGAAGTGGAAACCGAGTTGGGAGGATTCCTCCTCCCCAAGCCGGCGCCCCACTCCAAGGCCGAGTTGGGGAGGGACTCCACTCCCTCCCCTTGGCCGGCCCTCCCACCTATATAAGGAGGGGCAGGGCTCCCTCCTACTATACACAAGTTTCCACCTCTAGATCTCCGGTTTAGAGCCGTTTTGGTTTAGAGCTTCTAATTGCTTTAGCCAGCGGTTTAGAGCCTTCTAATTGGTTTAGAGCCTTCTAATTGGTGTGTCTAATTACTAGACCACTAATAGCCTCTCTCATAAGCTCCACCATACTGCACCGCTTAAGGCGAAGCCTCATGGGATTTCCCTCTACTTCCTGTACCACGCCAGGTCTTCTTAGGAATCGCGAGGAGAGTGCTACAACCTCCGCTGCCTGCTGGAACAAGGGAGAGGAAGGTCTTCGTCAAGTACCGAACGTGTGACCGACTACGGGAGCGCTTGGAACGTGGCGCGGAAGGATCGCTCACGCGATCTTGAGATCGGAAAGAGTACGACTACATCATCCACGAGAATCTGCTCTCGTTAACCGCTTTGGAATCTTCGAGGGTGAGTTCCTCTATCGACTCGTTGCTACAATCTAGTAGATAGATCTTGGCTTGTTTGTTTGTATGCGATAGAAAATTTTTGTTTTCCATGCTACGAACCCCTACAAAGGGTATCGAGCCGTGTCTATATGTAGATCTGTTGCACGAGTAGAACACAATGGTCATTGTGGGCATTGATGCTTTTATTGTAGATTGCTTTTTGTGTACTTTGCATCTAGCGGTATGTTGGGATGAAGCGGCCCGGGCTAACCTTACATGACATCGTTCATGAGACTTGCTCCACGCTTGACATGCAACTTGTATTGCATAAGTGGCTCTGCGGGTGCCTGTTTCTCCTAGCATAGTTAAGATCCAATTTACAACGGGTAATCAACAATGCTAGTATCAATGTTGTGGTTCTTGTTCGTAAGTTAGAACGACACTTATAGAAAGCCCCAAACCACGTAAAATATGCAAAGAAAGTAGAGGCGTCTAACTTTGTTTTGCGGGTGCAGTGATGTGATATGGCCATGATTGTGATTATATTTGATGTATGCAATGTTCCTTATTGTAAGTTGGCAACCGGCAGGAGCAATATGGTTGTCTTTAATTTTGTTAAGACCTGCGTGTCTATTCAAAGTAGTTGTAATAGTTGAAGCTGGTGGACGATAACCATGAAGAAGCGTCATTGACCTTGATGCTATGCCGGTGATGATGGAGATCATGTTCGTGCTTGAAGATGGAGATCGAAAGCACAAAGAAGAAAGGCCATATCATATCACATATTATGAATTGCCTGTGATGTTAATCCTTTATGCATCTTGTATTGCTTAGTAGACGACGGTAGCATTATAAGATGATCCCTCATGCACATAAATTTCAAGTTCTAAAGTGTTCACCCTTAGTATGCACTGCCAAAGCTTGCTGCTCAAGCACCACGTGATGATCGGGTGTCTTTGATTCCGCGGGTGAATACAACGTAAGCAAGCCAGATTTGCTTATGCGGTAGCTAAGGTTTGATCTTGACGAGCCTAGCATGTACAGACATGGCCTCAGGAACACGGATTACCGAAAGGTAGAGCATGAGTCATATAGTAGATATGATGAACATGTTGATTGTTCGCCATTGAAACTATATCAACTCTCGTGATGATCGGTTTTGATGTGGTGGATTTGGTTCGTGTGATCACTAAAACAATGTGAGGGATGTTGTTTTGAGTGGGAGTTCACCTAGATTAATTTAATTATTAATTAGAACTCAATTTATCATAAACTAAAATCAAAGTGAATTTGCATAGTTGTTGTAGTCATTGGCATCCGCTACCACCTTGCGCTTAGTTTTAATTGAGATGATAGAACTATAGAATTCTGGTTAGTTACTTTACTTAACTGGTATCGTATTGTTTTGAAGTGTTAATCTAAAGTTTAAAGTCCTATTGCAAACTTTCAGTAAGTTCCGGTTACTCCATGAAGTTTAATAATTGGTATTAAAACAAGAGTGACAATTCCAAAGTGTTAGTATATGAGTATCATGTTTGTCTCCATGATTCTTGATATTCAAAAGATTCTCTTAATATCAAGGTTATCTAGGATCTGAAAGAGTTGTTTCAGAAACCATGATGTGTGGAAGATATTGTGATATCAAACGAAGTTTTGGTTACAACATGATAGAGTATAATATGGCAAAGTCATGTTCTCATGTTTGATGAGAATTTGCAAAAGGTTGGAGACACTAGTTGTCCTAATCTTCCAAAAGGTTTTGGAGAGCAACATTATACTCACGATTCACCGTTATAAGCTAAAGTAGCTTGATCATGGATAAATCCATGATGAAGGTGAATATTTGATGTAGGTAAAATGTTTACTACACCAAGAGTTAACTAAAGAAAGGAATTTGAAAGAACACCAAACATTTGATAATGGTGATCTACTTCAAAGTGCAAGTCCAAAGACATTGGTATTTAACTATACACGCTTTGGACTATGTGTCATATGTATGACTCCACTATTGATGTTGATAGATTCTTTCAAATGTAAAAGGAAATCTGAAAGAGAATCTCATAAGTATATGGCGAAAAGAAAAGACTAGAATTGTTCAGTTTAAGTATATAGATGATATATGTGTTATGGCTATATTCTTTGCTTATTAAACAATGTGGTTCTTAAGTATTTGATACTGAATTTGTTGGTGTGAATCGTCATACGAAACAACACAATTCATGAACTACAATGGCCTAAGTAACTAGCAAAGAATAGGTGATGATGTTCATCGAGAACAAATAAAGGGTTATTTTGTTGCTCGTTAAACATCAACGCTTGCCTTCAAGATTTGTTTTATCAGGTATTATGAGAACAAAAGGGTTGTTCAAATAATTGCCGTAATCCATAAAAGATGGATGATTCACAAATCTCGTTGGAGAAATCACATCCATAAAACTAGTGCTAAAATTGTCGAAAGACAAATTGATTGAAAGATCACTTAGGAAGTGACATCGCCGTTTAAATTATATTGGAAAGAAAACATGAAGAAACTCCATGTGGATGGAATTTTGGAGTCTTTTGATTTTTGATCAAATGACGTTTGTGAAACTTTCCTAGAGATAATTAAAACTTCGTTCATAGGCCAAAAGGGAACGAAAGACTAGCTTATTGGAACTTGTGCATATTGTTGTACGAACTCCATTGTGTGTAGTCAAGAGCGATGGATTTCAACTTCATATGCTTTCTCCGAAAATTTGAGTGAATATATGAATATTTACTTAATAAGGATGAAGTATGAAATATTTGAAAAGTTCAAAAGACTTTCAAGATGAAGTGCAAAATCATTGTAACAGAATATGAATAGTTTATGATAAGATCATAAAGGAAGATATTTGAATTACGAGTTTAGCATAATACCTAAGATTTATGGAATAGTTCCGTGGATTTGCATTTCCCGAAACACCATAAGAGTATGGAGCATTCGAGACATGTAATTAAACCTTGTTTGACATGGTAAGATCGAAGGTATAATTCATAAAACTGCCATTATATTTTAAAGATTAAAAGCTTTAGAGATTACCGTTTTCCACTAAAAGAGCTCCATCATAATCCGCTGAAATGACACCATATAAGGTTATGGTTTGGGATAAAACCCAAGTAGTCCTTTCTTAAACATTGGTATGCTATGCATAAGAAAGATGTTTGCAACCAAAGTCGGATAAACCTGTCTTTGTATTACTGTTAAGTATTCCTCCATAAACACCGGAGACAAAAGTGTTTGTCGCTTAGAACGTCAAGTTTCTTTGAGAAGGAATTTTTCATGAAAAGTTAAGTGGGAGGACAATAGAACTTTGATAAGGTTAAAGGAACCTTAGCTATATGTGCAGAGTTGCAAAGACCGAAAAGTGTTCCGGAGGCAAGAATAATGCTCATGGCTCACGTGCCTCAAAGGTTGTGGTCACGGAGGTCTAAGTTTCTATTGAACCAAGTAGGTCAAGTAAACAATCAAATACCAAGATTTGAGGGTTGAATCATTATTTGAGAATAATGAACGGACTACATGCAAAGAAGCAATGATGGGCCCTGACTCCGTCAAATGGCTTGAAGCCATATAATCCGTGATAGTTCCATACACGAGAAATCAAGTCTTGAACTTGAAGGACCCTCGAAAAAGGTGTAAGACCTTGCAGTTGTGTTTGGATCTATAAAGAAGTACATGGATGTTTCACATCTATGAAATAGTCGACATGTTGGGAAAGAGTTCACAACAATGTTCAAAGGTTGTATATGACAAGATTTGATCTTTCATAGCGATTTTTAGTCTAGACGGATTAATGTAGCAACCACTACATATAATTTGTTATGTGGTAGTAGAATAAACAAAACAAGTTCTTCTAATAGAATGGTTACCTAGGACGTGTGCATGACACGGTCCAAAGGGTTTTGTTAATTCAAAGGATGCTAAAAGCATATGCAAACTTCAATGGTTAAAGTAAGCATAGCGGAGTTGGAATCTTCACTATGATGAAACTGTTAAAAGAGTTTAATTTCATCGGAGACAATGAAGATGCTTGCATTTGCAAGAAATTAAGTGGGAGCGCTAAGACATGTTTCTAATACATTATGTGGAAGACATATTGTTGATTGGAAATAATGTATCTTTTATTAACACATATTAAGAATTTCATCCCGATGAAAGACTTAGGCAAAACCCAAATATTTGGCATCAATAGACGCTAATATGGTTGTGCCAAGTACATAAGACGAGATATTGAATGAATTCAATATAGAAACTACAAGAAAGGTTCTTGTTGCACGTAAAGGATTGAAAGAGTTCAATGTTGATGATATATTCAAGTGTATTGGCACTTGGTAAGTGAAACAAAGATTCAAGTATAGATTGATACTTGATGTATGAAATCACAAAGAGTATTTATATCAATCATACTGTGATATGTACAAATCCAGATATGTCCTATGCTATAAATATTATGAGCATATACCAGAATGATTCATAAGATGATCATTGGACGATAGTAAGGATATTCTTATGATCTTTTGGAAGAACTAAGAGTATATTATTTGTAGAAGTGACAAATAGATGATTAGTTCATTGTAAAAGTACTACATTGATACTAGTTTTGTCACAAAGTACAAATTAAGTTTATCTCAATCTAAATTAAGGGTGGCACAATATAATGGAAAGTGAGTTCCATAATGGATTTGGATGAGTTCCAAAGTTAAGACATTGTGACAGATACTTCAACAAAAAGGCTAAGTATATGACTGCTATTATAGCAGCAAAAGAGGGCATTTGTGTCAAGTAGTTTGTTACCAAACTAGGTGTAGTTCACAGCGGGATAATACTATGAAGATATATTGTGCGACAATATTATCAACATGTTTTAACCTCAAAGAACTAAAGGTCACACCGAAAGACCAAATCATACAAAGCCATCTCATTAGAGAATGAGTGATGCGTAGAGACGCAAAGACATGCAATTACACACGGACCTGGAAGTGTCAGATCCGAGATCGATTGACCACTAGCAATCGTGTACATACAACACCGGAAAGCCATAGGTGTTGAATACACAAAGGTTTGAAACTAGATTATTGACTCTAGTGCAAGTGGGAGACTGTTGGAGATATGCCCAAGAGGCAATAATAAAGTGGTTATTATCATATCTTCATACTTATGATAAATGTTTACATACCATGCTATAATTGTATTAACAGGAAACATTAATACTTGTGTGATTTGTAAACTAAAATAAGAGTCCCTAGTAAAGCCTCTTGTTAAACTAGCTTGTTGGTTAATATATGATCATTGTTTCCTGATCATGAACATAGAGATGTTATTAACAACAGGGTCATATCATTAGGAGAATGATGTGGTGGACATACTCCTATAGATAAGCGTAGCATAAAGATCAAGTCATTTCAATAGTTCAATTGCTATATGCTTTCTGATACATAGTAACCTAATTCCTTCGACCATGAGATCATGCATATCACCTTTCTGGATGGATGCTTTGATGTCATCAAACACCACACCGTAACAGGTGGCTATAAAGGTGGCATTGAGTGTTCGGAAAGTATTGGTTGAAACACATGGATCAAGAGTGGATTTGTCCATCCACATGACGGATAGATATTCTCTGGGCCCTCTCGGTGAAATGTCATCCAATTAGCTTGCAAGCATGTGACTTGGTCACAAGGGATCACATATCACGGGAACGAGAAAAGAGTACTTATCAGTAACGAGGTTGAACTAGGTATGCAGAGATACCGACGATCATAACCTCGGATAAGTAAACTATCGTGAGACAAAGGGAAATTGGTATCGTATGTAAGTGGTTCATTCGATCGCAAAGTAATCGTAGAAATATGTGGGAGCCATATGAATTTCCAGATTCCTCTATTGGTTATTGATCGGAGAAGTGTCTCGATCATGTCCGCATAATTCACGAACCGTAGGGAGACACACTTAAGGATTCGACGTTGTTTTGAGTAGTTATGGTATTATGAGAAAGAGACCGAATGTTGTTCGGAGTCTCGGATGGGATCCGGGATATCACGAGGAGATCCGGAATGGTCCGAGAATAAGATTCATATAAGGAAAGTCCCATTTCGAGTTGGGGAATGGTTCCGTGTTTTCATCGGGAACATTCTAGAAGGTCCCGAATGTCCCAAGACTCCGGAGGGGAAGGGTACATGAATGTGTCATTGTAAGTTGGAATGATTGCATCATGTACTAAGTGTTCTCGCTGTCCAAAATAAAGGGTTTATTTAAATCCTAAATTGAAAAGTCAAACGGCTAGTTTGAAAGTCAAACGGCAAGTTTTGGAAAGTGGAAAGAGGAGGAGAAGTGAACCGAGTTGGGAGGGATTCCTCCTCCCAAGCCGGGCGCCCCACTCAAGGCCGAGTTGGGGAGGGACTCCACCCTCCCTTGGCCGGCCCTCCCACCTATATAAGGAGGGGCAGGGCTCCCTCCTACTATACACAAGTTTCCACCTCTAGATCTCCGGTTTAGAGCCGTTTTGGTTTAGAGCTTCTAATTTCTTTATCCAGCGGTTTAGAGCCTTCTAATTTGTTTATAGCCTTCTAATTTGTGTGTCTAATTAATAGACCACAAATAGCCACTCTCATAAGCTCCACCAAACTACTTGCTTAAGGCGAAGCCCTCATGATTTCCCTCTACTTCCTGTACCACGCCGTTGTCGCCGGAATCGCGAGGAGAGTGCTACAACCTCCATTTTCTTTGGAACAAGGAGAGGAAGGTCTTCGTCAGTACCAAGCGATGTGACCGACTACGGGAGCGCTGCCGGAACGTGGCGCCGGAAGGATCGTCTACGCGATCTTGAGATCGGAAAGAGTACGACTACATCATCCACGAGAATCTGCTCTCGTTAACCGCTTTGGAATCTTCGAGGGTGAGTTCCTCTATCGACTCGTTGCTACAATCTAGTAGATAGATCTTGGCTTGTTTGTTTGTATGCGATAGAAATTTTTTGTTTTCCATGCTACGAACCCCTACAGGCCTTTGGTTTTTTTTATTGAGTTTTGATATGTTTTCCAAAAGTACATGTAATGCAAGTCAAACTAGGTCAGTGATGTTTTGGGGCCCACGGGCTCTCTAGCGCGAGCCCCAGTTATCAATGGTCAAGTTAAATCCAATAGTAGCCAGCGAATGTGAGCATCGGCTCCCCTACCTCTTCCTTCTCCATGAAGCCTCTATGCTAGGCTTTGAAGGCGCGCTTGTTTTTCGAGCAATGTCGGTGGATTCATTCATGTCAGTCCGGCGAACAATAGGTGATCTTGATACGCAAGGCGGCCAGGTTAGGGTAAGTATACCAGAGTTCACAGTGTAAGTTTATGTTCTCGAATTCAGCTTATGGGTTCTCTCCTTTTGGGGGGTTTTCTCTATTCTGCCTGTCTTGATCGACGATGTTTCCTGGGTTCAGATGCCAACATGGATGGTAGACGCAGGGTGGTATGGCATCATTACCAATGCAGATCTCTGGCTCTAGTGTGACGGTGCCCTGGCGCCTCGTCACCATGTCACGTTCGAGGGAACAAACTTCGGCCGCAGGTTCTTGGGTTGCAACAACAAATGCGAGCATTGCACGTTCGTCCACTGGTTCGATATACCGTACTCACTTTTTCTGCAACGCGCGATGATGCCGCTGTGGTTACAGCTCGAGATTCGCGATGACCTCGAAGAGGAGGAGCAAGAGAGCCATTAGATGCATGCCAAGGAGATGGCTGCAGAGTTAGCAGATGTCTCCAACTCACTACACTCGGTCGTAAATAGGATATATGCTCTTAGATTTGGGTAATTAGAGCTGGATATTAGGTTCTTAACCAAGTATGGTCTGCAATCTAGATATTTAGCATGCTCATGATGCTTTTGGTGGCTAGATGTAGATTCCACTAATAATTAAGTAATCCCCTTTTGTTACTAGTACTCACCATCTCATAGTACTTCCATGTTAAATTACACTAGGTTAATTAATATGGGAGTAGTTGATAGTCTGCTTACAGCCTGTCTGGAGTTCATGGTTACTACTAATTGATCTAGTTTATGTGTTGCTGCTATCTCTATCTATATACGAGTATCGCTACATTTTTTGCACATTTGTGCACCTCCCCCATTACGCACCTTCTTTACCCAGCAGCGTCCTCCTTTCCATCACATCAGCGCAATCTCTGGTGAGTCTGCAACCATCCGTACAATTGTTTAGGTGATTGCTATTTAAAATAGTAGATCTATATGCCACATTAGGAAGTTGGGATCACCATGGAAGTAGCATGGAATTAATTATAAGGTCCACTAAAAATAGGTAAGTATATGTTGCCAAGAAGAGTCTTATGAGGATGGGAAGCTTGCCCCCTTTCTTTATTTCACAGAACGGTCCTCTACTAAACAATGCAAAAATAATTTACTGCATATCGTTTAGATTATTTTTTGCTAGTGTCCTGCATTGCTGAGTTCTTTAAATTAATTTTTTTGGTAAAGGGGAACACGGCCAATCCTTGGCATCAGATTAATGCACGTATCCTTCTTTGCATTACAAAGTTGATGTGTTCTTTCCTAAAATTTACTGGTTTTGCTGCATTACCTTTAGCATCTTGCGCATGTCCCACCCGTGGAGGAGGCATTATCGAGTGACAAGTGTTTTTATGTATCCAGCTTCTTTGCTAGAATTTTTGTAACCTATGCTTTGTCCCCGAAAACATTTTTTTTGATAAAGGGTGCTTTATTACTTAAAATTTCACCTAAAATATATCGATCATTTTTGTTGCATCATGATTTGCAGAAATGAAGTCATTCTGATCTGTTGCCACTTAATAAGGCTAGGACTGCTAATGTGCTAGCTAAGAAGGCAAACACTGAAGTACGGCCCTTTTCATGTCGGTTATGTTTCCCATGTTTGGGCAATATGCCTCTATGGTTCTTTGCTATTTGCGGTACCACTATGGAGCTTGCACAATGTGTGCAGCTGAAATTTGTAGCAGCCCAATTGTCTAACAATTGCAATGCTACTTTCCTAGTCTAAATATTGCTACTTCTTGCATGTCATCATTGCATCATCATTATATCATGCTCATGTCACAATACCACCTTGCATTTGAGAATCATATAAAACCCCTCTATTTGGTTCTTATCCCATATGCATTACTTGTAGTTGCCTCTTGATATAATGTATTTGCTTCATGATATATTGCTTCATGCCCAAGTTGTGTTGGGGGCATATCTTTTCTTGACTCCACCACCTTTCTATGTCACCACCTCATAATTCCACCATCCAAACTATATGTGGGCCTTTGTATTTCGTTTGGGTCTTGTCTAGCTCACCTATATAAAGATGGTTGCACTTCTATACCACATGCTCTCATATATGCTATTATTGTCTTCACAATATAAATGATGGGGAGCCACATGTGGGGATGCTTATATATCCATTATATGGTTTGTTTTAAATGAGTAAGCATGTCTAAATATGGATGGGGCCAAATAATAATCTAGTGGAACCACATACTAGCATGGCCTATTTATATTCATTTATGCTTGTTGTAATACATTCCATATAAGAGGGCAAGCTTGTCCAATTTTGTTGGCCTTTATTCAAATTTAGAATGCATGCATCAACATAAAGCCATGTGAATATCTAGATGTTTTCACAACTAGAAATCATGGTCATTATGATCCATGCATGGCCCATGCAAGCTTACACCTCCACTTGATCCTCCTTTCATTTGGATTCTCTTGTTTTGTCATTTGTTCTTCTTTCAAGCTATGTATGTATACATGCATACATTTATGATAACTCTTGTATGTCTCTCTCTTAATCCTAGATTGATCTTTGTCCCTATCTTTCTTAAACCCTAAATCCACAAATCTGGTAAAGTGCCTAGATTGGCACATACACCTATTGTGTATGTGTTCATCCTTCTTGCGTTACTACTCTCTTTCTCTCTTGACTTTATTTGAAATCCTCTCTGTTTCAAATCCCTACAAAATGTTTCAAAAGTTTTCAAAAAGGTTTTGTAAAGAAACTAAAAGAAATTTTTTTGGAAAGAAAAAATAAAAAGAAGAGAGAGGCCTACCTGGCGTAGCCCACCTTTCTGGCCTAGCCGCAGTAGCCCGCCTCCCTTCCTTGCCCATTCCTTCTCCTTCTATTGGGCCACCCATACCGCCTGGCCCGTACTGCTTCAACAGAGAGGACTCCGTCTCCTGTTCCTCTTCCTCCCCTTCCGTCTGACGTTGTTGCCCCCCCCCCTCTCTCAGCAGCAGACAGCGAAGAAGGTGGTCGTCAGGCCCCGTCGTCCTCATCAGCTCATCACACGCATCGCGTGATTCCCCTCGCTCTTATCCCCACGTCAAGGCGTCCACCAGAAAACCCTAACCCCATCCTTCTCCTCCCTCAACTCTACAGCCTCCACCGCCGCCTTGCAATAGGTTGTGGACTGGCTGTTCTAGGGCACCCCCTACCTCGCTGCAAGCAGCGAAAGAACCGCCGCAACCTAGAGAATCCCTATGTAACCGTATTTTTCCCGTGCGCGACTCTACCGTCGTCTTCGTCCACGTCTTCAACTCTGGCGGTCACGAACCACCACAAATTCCGGCGCCCCCGAGCCTCCTCCATCCTCTCCGGCCACATACTCGTGTTCTAGGTAGCATGGCACTTATCCTCGCCCACTATCGACCCTCCTCCCTCTCTATCTCATGTTTCCACCATTGACTATGACTGTTCCTACAGCAGCGAGCCTCAGAGCAGTCATGGTGAGCTGGGTCCGGACTCCTCCTACCGCTTCAAGCTATGAACCACTGCGCCTTCATCGCCCTCCAACGAGCAGCAGACAGGCCGCAGCTGCTGGATCGTGGCCACGTTGTTGTTCCTGTTAGAATCCGGTAGCGCCCCCACAGGACCTCGCCATCGTGCCAAAACCTCTGTCGGCATCACCATCATGTCGTTGTTTCAGTCGTCTCCAGGCTAGCCAACGCTTGCGGTGAGACTTCACCTTGCCTCTTCCCTCTCTGGTTTTCCTCCGTCCTAGCCGCGCGCGCACCACACCATGCTGCTCGTCGTGCCGCGTGCCATGCCTAACGCGCGCGAGCAACCACAACAGTCGCGAGATCCTCGGTTTCTTCCCTATTCCATCCGCCACAGACCTTCCCTGGTGACACCCAGCTCATCCTTGCAAAGAGGGCACCCTCCTCTTTCCATCAAGCCCGGTTGCACTCCTTTTGACGCACCACCTTAGTCCCTAGCCTCGTCGGAAGGAAGCCCCGCCGTCGACATTGCTGGCGAGTTTCAGAGAGTAGGCTGGGTTCAGTTTCATCAGAGGATCCGCGTAGACCGTTTTGTAGAAAACCCCTGGTAGATTTTGTCGATCACGTTCGAGTCCTTCTGCGTCCCACGTGGCAGACCCACCTTTGTCTGCGCGAGTGGCCCCGTTTTTCCCTTAAGGCCCACCTGTCTGTGTTCCCGGGTAGGACATGCCCAGCTGCAAAACGTCCAGGAATCTTTTTCTAATTAAATAAAATTCCAAAATATTGATTAAATCTAATATAATTCATATCTCTTTAAATATTTCGAATTTGACAAAAATATTAAAATGAAAAGTGTTTCAAATTTAAATATGAATTCATCTACAAATTCAAATATGACCAGAGTCAACTTTAACTAGTCAAACTTGTGACATTTGACCCCTTTTGAATTAATTGCATTTAATAAATGTTTAAAATTCATAAATTCAAATTTTCCAAATGATATCTGATCATTAAAATGCCCGGAATTCAAATATGCCATCCAAAATAAATTTTGAGCAATTTAAAATTTCGAAATTATTTAAACATCAAGAAATCCCTTTTCCAAATAAATCTATAACTTTAATTTCATAATTCCAAATTCGACAAATAATATGTCTAAATCGATCAGCGCGACGAGCCCATTCTGATTATGTATTCCATGATATGAATTGAAGCATGCATCATATAAATGTTAAATAATCAGAACTGTTTATGAGAGTAAAACATGCCTAAATAAATTAATAAATGCTTATTCTTGTTTCCACACCTCACCCATGCTATGTTATGTTATACCATGCAATTGTGCATCATTCCATCATGGCATACCTTGTTGCTTGTCGCATATGATTTATATGATTATGCAATTTATTTATTTATGCCCTTGTGTGTTTAGTTTTTTATCCGGATAGACACTGATCAAGAAGAATACCAGGAGCCTCAGGAGTATTACCCGGATCCTTCTTATTCCGCAACTGAACTACCAGACAAGCAATTCCCTATGCTTGCATATATATAGTACATATGCTTCTATCTTACTCTTGCACCATTGAGTCGCAATTGCATTAAATTGAATCCCAAGTACTGCAAAGCGTTTACTTTTAAACCACACTGAAGCTTGTACCTCAATCCCATGAGCCATTACTGCAGGAGTTATTTGAGCCATGCGAGTTGTTGAATTGCATGTGGAGGGTTTGTGCGAGTCTTTGGCTAACGAGGTACCTAAACAACTTAGCCTGAGAAGTAATGGGATAACTAATGAAAGAGGCATCAGTGAGCATTATCTGTTATTTGGTTCTTTAAGCTCACTTGTGTCCCATAGGACCCCGAGTACTTGATTCCTGTTCCTTGACTATTTGCACTATCCACATACGGGAGACTCTATGTATCCCCTTCACCTAACCTTGATTCGCACTTTATTTCTTGGGGCCACAAAGTAGTTTGGGGCTTTATTACTATCATATACTTATGCTATGCTTTATTGTTGTATTTACGATTGTGCGTGGAGCACCTGTACTGTTTTGGAATGCAGAGTGTATTCGTGGTATTGACAAGCCCAGTCACACTTTCAGGTTCCCAGTCATTTACAGCCATTGACGCAAACATTGGGTCCATCTCGGAGCCGGCGAACTTCGTTTTGGGTAGCTTAGAGGGGTGCCCCCCTAAATAATTTATGAATCCTATGAATGCATTGTCGTGAGGCCTCATTGCGTTTTATTTGGTTCTTCTCAAGGTTGATCGTGTGTGTGTTGCTATTTGTGCACCCCTGCAGGGTAAATCTTTTTGAAAGTTGTGTCCGTAGTTATGGACGATTTGGAGCATAGTTTGTCGATCATATACAAGCATAACTAAAGTACCGCCTTTAATTTGACTAAGACAGAACTAGTAAATAGTGCAACTCTCATGGAATGGTTAATAAAACTGCCAACGGATGGGATGTTCTTCCGCCTTCTCGTCGCTAAGCGAGAAGGAGGGAGAGCGATGTTTGTTGCTTATATAATTGTTGTTATTAATTAATGAGTGTCCGTCCATCTTTGGTTGGGCGGATGTGTAGCGTGTCTCTATAGCACTTTGTAGATATTATATTTTGCTACAATTGCGTCACCCCTAGTTTGTTCCCTTTAGATGCATTAAGACTTGCTGAGTAACCCTAGGGTCTCACACGATAAATATTTGGTTCAGATGGACAGGTATACTCTCAGGAAGTTTGCTAGGTGGAGGAGACATATGATGGTGGCAACGACTGTCTGGTGTAGAGATTCCGGGGATGGACATCCATGAGATCTGTGTGTGGGATGTGCTTACTTTCAGGGCATCTTATGCTGATTTTCTTCTTATCCATACTCGGATCATGTTTTTCGCTTCTGCTTGATACTCTATTGCGTGATGTATGAGGATGTATCCTAAACTATTATATCTATCTAGGATATTTGGATCTTCCCGTATGGAGTTGAGTACTTCTGTTCCTATTGTTTTAGATGGTGTGAATATGATGTCTATTGTATGTCGTCGACATACATACTCATTTGTGTATGTTTTGGTCACGTTATTTGTCGATTACGCCGCTCGCTCTAGTCCTGATGTTCTAAAAAGTGGGTGGGATGGTTGGCTGGTACCGTGCCCTGCTCCACGAGGTGGGCCTACTATGTGTGGCTGTGCAGCCCCACGGTAGTATGTCCTGTCCACTTTTTGTTCATCCAGGCTTGAGCTTAGAGCATAAGGTCCAAGGTATTACAATTGGTATTAGAGCCATTCTGCCCTTCAGGGTCTCAGCTAAGATGGTCGTTGTCAGTCTAGAAATTATTTTGGTAGCTATGTATACTAGGGAAAACCTAAACGTGAGAGTAGGACTGCTTCCATTTTTCTTCTTACCCACTCACCCACCCTTTTTGGTAAGGAAGTGTAACGTTTATCTATCCTCTTCTAAAAATTAAATCTAGGATTCACGTGTTTGGGGTTTCAGTAGTACCATAAGATGTGTATGTAATTCTTTGTCTATCTGTTGCATCCAACCTTGTTGTTGCAATTTGCCTTTGGTTATCAACTGTTGGTACATTCCATATTGAAAGGCTTATTGTAATCCGACGTGATCTATCCAACTCTTTGCAAACCAGTGTGGTATTTCTTACTCTTTTTGAACCGACACAATCTTGTTAAGGGTGTTCTTCCTTTTGACATGCTTTCACATAATGTGGAGTTGCTAATCTCTATCTGTTAAGGGGTTTTGCGCATCTAGTTGGTATTTTAATGCTGAAAAATGCGGAAATTTTTCTTTGATACAACCGTGTTTCCACACTCCTTTTCCACCGTGTGTGATACACTAGTCACCTTTTTTGTCAGCATGTCCATTCTAACTTGATATTTTGCTTCCGGCGCTTCAATATGGAGTTTTCCCTTCATCTTCAATTCTTTTAGGCTAAATGCATAACTTGCAACGATCTGATGCTTGTCATTGTAATTGGGCCCTCGGTATTGCTATATGACACTTATCATGAGTGGAATATGGAAAATGCTATCAATTTAATCCTCCAAATGATGGTGGTTATCTCTTGTGATTTTGAGCTATATTTTGATCATATCTATATCATATTCAAGTGTCTTCAACAATCCGGAGGTTCCTTAAGTTACTATGGTGGATTATCATTTGTTGTCGTGCTTCATATCTTTTTGAACTCCATATCCGCAAAGGTTCTCTTTGATATGAGAGAATTCATCTTTGCATATTTGATAGATTTGCTTAAATGTATGAGTTATCATCGCTTCTTTATCCAAGATCCACTTATATTGTCAACTGGTGATCCAATCAACTAGGTGGACAAGTCGGCATCTCTTTTCCTCATCTGAAGGGCCAGATAATATATTCTTTAAATTCATCTCTTCCAACACAAATCCTTGCTTGTAATGTTGATCTTTCAAAGAGCATTGAGCTCAGAAAGTATTTTGAGCATTTGTTCGTTTCTCTAGCCTCGTGAACTTGGTATTTTTGGAATATCTCGTTAAATTCATGATGGTATATCTTGAAGATATTCTCACCTATTCTATATCAATGAAAACATGGAGAACATCATCTTTTCTCTCAAGTTTCATGAACATTGCCTTTGTGCAAAGTTCTCAAAGTGTAAGTTCTGACTTTTAGAAGTCACCTATCTCGGCCACGTCCTTCTGCTAAAGACATTGCTTCAATTCTGGAGTCATCAAGTCAATTATTAATTCTATCCTCCACCTTCAACCAAACCCGGAGTTTTTTTCCTTGTTGGCAAATTATCATTGTCGTTCCGCTGGAGTTTTCCTCAAGACTACTAAATCTCTCTCAGATCTTCTCAAGAAGGACACGAAATTCTTTTGATCTCCGACTCATTAAAAAATCTTTTGAAAACCCTCTCACTTGATCTTCTATCCTTAATCCACCGGATGCCACGAAGTTCTCCAAATATTTTACAATTCTTCTATTCAAGTTTTGGGTGCTATCCATAATCAATCTCCGTGATCTTCATTCATATCTTTTCTGATGGCTTGGTACTTCCGACATGACGACAACATCATCATCTTTATCTACTTTGGATATGATGAAGTGTTTTGCATCACCTCCTTGATTCTTACGGAGCTTCATGACTTCTGCTTGTCAAGATCTTTAGTCTAAAATTTGGGAGTTGGGTTGCATGATTTGCCTATTCATGTAGGTAGTAATTCTTTGGGTGCACGATGGACTGATCCCTATCCAACAACTCTTATCATTCGCTCTTGTACTTTGAGTTGGTGGATTGATGTGATTTCATTCATTCCACACAAGTTAGAAGTGGCCATTATCTCTTGATACTTTTACTTCCATCCTTGTTTTTTGGAGTGTTCTCCTAACGAACGTAATCAACAATATCTTGTTGGTGGTCTTGTCTATTTATAAATGGAGCAAATATTCAACGATCTGGTGGAAACAAATGCAAAATCTTCTCCGTCCTCTTCATTCTACTGGTGCTCGACATCGTCAAACAAGATGGAGGGAAGCCATCTCTAACTTCAAGTTGTCAATTCCTTTCTCTTGGTAAAGCCAATTATGGTTGATGCCATCAATCGCAAAATCTATTGCGTTAACCTCTAGGTTAAGGAAAGCAATAAGCATCTCTACAATAAACTCAAGATCATCAGCATTCAACTTTTTCTCAGGATTCCACCATAAACTAGCATCATCTCCACCTCTTGAAGATATATCCGTGCATCTCAATTGTGATATCCTTTGGTCCTTACCGGTGCAAAAAAAATCTAATCAAATAATTCCTTATTCTAATGTTCTTCCGTTGTTATCAAAAACTCTGTTGTTTGAAGGCAATATTGTTTTCCAAACTTCATTTAGGGAAGAAATAGTGCTAATTTCATAGTGGTTGATAGTTCTCCAAAGTCGCTCTTTTCTTTTGGTGAGAGAAAGAATTATCTTCTCTTGCATCTTCGATCTTTACTCTTATCGAGATGTCTTATCCTTCATCCTGAAGTGGGAAATTCTCCTTCCTTTTGCTGAATTGTCGACTATCAAATCTTTAAAATTCTCTACAGTTGCAAATGCCATATCTTATCTCTTTTGGTATCCAAGGAAACTTTATCCTTGATACATCGTCTTTTCAAATTCTTTCAAGCAGTGTTTGTATTCTTTATCGTGTTCCTCGAGAGCACCGGAGCTACGTTCATCCTATCTTTATCATCTCACAACAATTCCCCAGGTTCTTCAAGTCCCTTGTTCGAAGAAGCAAAATGCAAGACTTGCAACAAGTCTATCAATTTTTGCAAGGTGTAGTGGTCGCACTATTCCGTTGATGAATCAACTTGGGAACGTGAGGATCACCTTCATTCCGAACACCCGCTTCTCCTTGTCTCTTTTTCTTTTTCCTAGGAATCTCGGGGCGAGATTCTTGTTTAGTGGGGGAGAGTTGTAGCATCCCAATTGTCTAACAATTGCAATGCTACTTGCCTAGTATATATATTGCTACTTCCTACATGTCATCATTGCATCATCATTATATCATGCTCATGTCACCATGCCTCCTTGCATTTGAGCATCATATAAAACCCCTCTATTTGGTTCTTATCCCATATGCATTACTTGTAGTTGCCTCTTGATATATTGTATTTGCTTCTTGATATATTGCTTCATGTCCAAGTTGAGTTGGGGGCATATCTTTTCTTGACTCCACCACCTTTGTATGTCGCCTCCTCATAATTCCACCATCCAAACTATATGTGGGCCTTTGTATTTCGTTTGGGTCTTTTCTAGCTCACCTATATAAAGATGGATCCACTTCTATACCACATGCTCTCATGTATGCTATTATTGTCTTCACAATATAAATGATGGGGAGCCACATGTGGGGATGCTTGTATATCCTTTATATGGTTTTTTTAGATGAGTGAGCATGTCTAAATATAAATGGGGCCAAATAATCATCTAGTGGAACCACATACTAGCATGGCCTATTTATATTCATTTATGCTTGTTGTAATCCATTCCATATAAGAGGGCAAGCTTGTCCAATTTTGTTGGCCTTTATTCAAATTTAGAATGCATGCATCAACATAAAGCCATATGAATATCTAGATGTTTTCATAACTAGCAACCATGCTCATTATGATCCATGCATGGCCCATGCAAGCTTACACCTCCACTTGATCCTCCTCTCCTTTCTTTTGGATTTTCTTGTTTTGTCATTTGTTCTTCTTTCAAGCTATGTATGTATCCATGCATACATTTATTATAACTCTTGTATGTATCTCTCTTAATCCTAGATTGATCTTTGTCCCTATCTTTCTAAAACACTAAATCCACAAATCTGGTAAAGTGCCCAAATTGGCACATACACCTATTGTGTACGTGTGCATCCTTCTTGTGTTACTAATCTCTTTCTCTCTTGACTATTTGAAATCCTCTCTGTTTCAAATCCCTACAAAAAGTTTCAAAAGTTTTCAAAAATATTTTGTAAAGAAAGTAAAATAAAACATAAAAGAAAATGTTTTAGAAAGAAAAATAAAAAGAAGAGAGAGGCCTACTTGGCGCAGCCCACCTTTCTGGCCCAACCGCAGTAGCCCACCTCCCTTCCTGGCCCATTCCTTCTCCTTCTCTTGGGCCAACCCATACCGCCTGGCCCGTATCGCTTCGACGGAGAGGACTCTGTCTCCTGTTCCTCTTCCTCCCCTTCTGTCCGACGTTGTTGCCCCTTCGTCCTCGTCAGCTCATCACGCGCATCGTATGCTTCCCCTCGCTCTTATCCCCGCGTCAAGGCGTCCCCTAGAAAACCCTAACCCCATCCCTCTCCTCCCTCAACTTTGCAGCCTATGCCACTGCCTTACAGCAGCTCGTGGACTGGCCGTTCTAGGGCATGCCCCACCTCGCTGCGTCGAGCGGAAGAACCGCCCCAACCTAGAGAAGCCCTATGTATCCGCAATTTTTCTCGTATGTGACTCCACCGTCGTCTTCATCCGCGTCTTCAACTCCGGCGGTCACCAACCTCTGCAAATTTTGGTGCCCCGAGCCTCCTCCGTCCTCCCCTGCCACATACTCGTGTTCCAGGTAGTTTGACGCTTCTCCTCGCCCACTATCGACCCTCCTCCCTCTCTGTCTCATGTTTTCGCCGTTGACCATGACTGTTCCTGCAGCGGTGAGCTTCAGAGTAGCCATGGTGAGCAGGGTCCGTACTCCTCCTGCCGCTTTGAGCTATGAACCACTACGCCTTCATCGCCCTCCAACGAGCAGCAGAGAGGCCGCAGCTGCCAGATCGTGGCCACATTATTGTTACCGTCAGAATCGGGTAGTGCCCCCACAGGACCTCGCCATCGTGCCGATGCCCGCCACCTCCGCCTGCATCACCATCATGCCATTATCACCGTCGTCTTCAGGCTAGCCAAGGCCTACGGTGAGACTTCACCTCGCCTCGTCCCTCTCTGTTTTTCCTCTGTCCTTGCAGTGTGCGCCCATCGTGCAATGCCGCTCGCTGTGCCGTGTGCCGTGCCTGACACCGTCGATGTTGCAGGCGAGTTTCAGGGAGTAGGCTAGGTTCAGTTTCATCAGAGGATCAGCGTAGATCGTTTTCTAGAAAACCCCCTAGTAGATTCCGTCGATCATGCTCGGGTACTTCCGCGTCCCACATGGCAGACCCACCTTTGTCTGCGCGCGAGTGGCCCCATTTTCCCCTTAAGACCCACTTGTTTGTGTCCCCGGGTTGGACAGGCCCACGTGCAAAAATTCCAGGAATCCTTTTCTAATTAAATAAAAAAACAAAATATTGATTAAATCTAATATAAATTCATATATCTTTGAATATTTCAAATTTGACAAAAAAATTAAAATGAAAAGTGTTTCAAATTTAAATATGAATTCATCTACAAATTCAAATTTGACTAGAGTCAACTCTAACTAGTCAAACCTGTGACATTTAACCCCTTTTTGAATTAATTGCATTTAATAAATGTTTATGATATATGATTTCTGATCAGAAAAATGCCAGGAATTGAAATATGCCATCCAAAATAATTTTTGAGCAATTTAAAATTTCAAAATTATTTAAACGCCAATAAATGCCTTTTCCAAATAAATCTATAACTTTAATTCTGTAATTCCAAATTCGACAAATAATATGTCTAAATCGATCAGCGTGACGAGCCCATTCTGATTATGCATTCTATGATATGAATTGAAGCATGCATCATATAAATATTAAATAATAAGAATTGTTTATGAGAGTAAAACATACCTAAATAAATTAATAAATGCTTATTTCTTGTTTCGACACCTCACCCATGCTATGCTATGTTATACCATGCAATTGTGCATCATTCCATCATGGTATACCTTGCTGCTTGTCGCATATGATTTATATGATTGTGCAATGTATTTATTTTGGCCCTGGTGTGTTTGGTATTTTATCTGAATAGACACTGAGCAAGGAGAATACCAGGAGCCTCAAGAGTGTTACCCGGATCTTTCTTATTCTGCAACTGAACTGTCAGGCAAGTAATTCTCCATCCTTGCATACATATAGTACCTATGCTTCTATATTACTCTTGCATCATTGAGTCGTGATTGCATTAAATTGAATCTCATGTACTGCATAGCCTTTACTTTTAAACCCCACCGAAGCTTGTACCTCAATCCCATGAGCCATTACTGAAGGAGTTGTTTGAACCATGTGAGTCATAGAATTGCATGTGCAGGGTTTGTCCGGGTCTTTGGATAAGGAGGTACCTAAACAACTTTACTTGACTAGTAATGGGATAACTAATGAAAGAGGCATCGGTGAGCATTATCTATAATTTGGTTCTTTAAGCTCACTTGTGTCTCGTAGGACCTTGAGTACTTGATTCATGTTCCTTGACTATTCACACTATCCACATATGGGAGACTATATGGATCCCCCTTCGCCTGAGCTTGATTCACACTTTATTTCTTGGGGCCACAAAGTAGTTTGGGGCTTTATTACTATCCTGTACTTATGCCATTCTTTACTGCTTTATTTATGATTGCGTGTAGAGTGCTTATATTGTTTTGGAATGCGGAGTGTTTTCACGGTATCGACAAGCCTAGTCACACTTTCGGGTTCCCAATCGTTAATAGCCATTGACGCAAACCATGGGTCCATCTCAGAGCCGGCCAACTTCGTTGCGGGTAGCTTAGTGGGATGGGCCCCTGAAATAATTAATGAATCCTGTGAATGCATTGTCATGAGGCCTCGTTGCATTTTATTTGGTTCTTCTCGAGGTTGATTATGTGTTTTGCTATTTGTGCACCCCTGCAGGATAAATCTTTCTAAAAGCCGTGTCCTCGGTTATGGATGACTTGGATCATAGTTTCTCGATCATAGACAATCATAACTAAAGTACCGCCTTTAATTTGACTAAGACATGACTAGTAAATAGTACAACTCTCATGAAATGGTTAATAAAACTACCAACGAACGAGATGTTCTTCCGCCTTCTCATCGGTAAGCGAGAAGGAGGGCGGGCGATGTTTATTTATGTTGCTTATATAACTGTTGTTATTAATACGAGCGTCCGTCCATCTCTTGTTGGGAGGATGTGTAGCGTGTCTCTATAGCACTTTGTAGATATTATATTTCATTGCAATTATGTCACCCCTAGGTTGTTCCCTTTAGATGCATTAAGACTTGTTGAGTACCCCTAAGGTCTCACATGATAAATATTTTGTTCAGATGGACAAGTATACTCTTAGAAAGGTTATTAGGTTGATGAGACGAATGATGGTGGCAACGACTGTTCGGTGTAGAGATTCCAGGGATGGAGATCCATGAGATCTATGGGCGGGATGTGCTTACTTTCTGGGCATCTTATGATGATTTGCTTATTATCCGTACTCGGATCATGTTTCCGCTTCCGCTTGATACTCTGTTGCGTGATGTATGAGAATGTATCCTAAACTATTATATCTATCTAGCATATTTGGATCTTGTCATATGGTGTTGAATACTTCTGTTTCTATTGTTTTAGATGGTGTGACTCTGATGTCTATTGTAAGTCACCGACATACATACTCATTTGTGTATGTTTTGGTCGTGTTACATGTCGATTATGCCGCTCGCTCTAGTCCCGATGTTCTAAAAAGTGGGTGGGATGGTTGGCGGTCTTGTGCCTGCTCGAGGTGGGCCTTTGTATGTGGCAGCCCCACGGTAGTACGTCCTGTCCACTTTCGGTTCATCCAGGCTTGAGCTTAGAGCGTAAGGTCCGAAGTATTACAAATTTGCATTCTTATGTTTGAAACAAGTATTTGGCTTAATTTTTTGAAACGAGAACCTGGCTTAATTTTAGATTTTTTTATCTGCAGTTTCCACCTTATTTATATCGCTCATGGCATAATGGTGTTGGTCACTAGAAGGATTTGATAATTGCTCGTCTCCGAGATAAATACAAAGCTCATAGACACATGATTTCATGCCTTCAAGAGAAAGAAAAACACCAGGATGAACAGACTAGGCGCTTGAAGGAAGAAGTGGCCACATCCACTAAGCGGATAGCTGATTTGACTGCAGGATGTAATACATCAATTTCAGTTGCTCATGATGCTGCTGTTGATTTTGAAAAGTTCATGGCTAACAACTTAGTTCCCGATAGAATGCATTTATTTTGGGCACTGCAAACTAAATAAGCTGGTGGCGTTTCCAGGAAATGAATCAGCGTCAGCGGATGCTTTTGTTGCGTCGGCGGATGCTTGTAAAGCAAAGGTGGATGTTGAAGCAGCACCAGCGAATACATGTGAAGCGGATGCGGAGGCCGATGCTTGTACCGCATCGAAGTCTTGGGCGGTGTTGAGTGATGCTTGGAAAGCGGTGGAGGCATAGTCAACATCCTCGTCGGCTACTGCTGGAACAAATTCGACTATGTTGGCTGCCGTTGCGAAACCGATGGTTGTGTGGGATGTTAGGAATACGTCAGCTCGTGGTCATGCTTCTTCAGCATCAACGGATGTGGCTTGTCATTCGTCGGTGACTCCTGCTCCATCTTCTCGGAACACATCGACCCCATAGTAAGTTCTGCGTTGGATGTTGTCTCCCTAACTCCCTCTCTCTTTTGTGTATTCTGCTCTGGTTTTTTTGGACGTAGTGGATATTAGTTTAAACTAGTAATATAGGGAACATTAAAAGCTATTTAATCACAAACTAGTGATCCGAATGAGATAAAACATTCACATGATTCAAACTTAGGCACCTATGATTTACTGAGTTTTGTCAAAAAATTTAAATAGTTTTACTTTGTAGTTCAAAATCTGAGCTACTGTGATACGTTGGATCTAAGATGGAATGTGGATCTTGGGGAAGTCACTGTGAGACTTGGGTTCACCAAGTCACTGAAGTTGTGTCCATGCTTTCTCCTCTTCTTTATGATAAAACTAGAAAATTCAGGTGGGGACCTTTCTGTCCTTCCGGTGACCTCAAAAAGTTCTTCATTCCCTTTGCCCAGTTCCAACATGGTGAAGCATTTTGCGGTGCCTTTGTACTACTCTAGTTGATTCCTTGTGCTTCTTAGGTTATTTTTTTGACAGACTCTACTTTTTAGGTAGTTTTTCAGATGCGTGCAGTTTAGGAAATTTTGGTGAGAAATTTTCATGTCAAATTATATGATGCATTATGGTGTTTACTTAATTCTTTTATTTTTTAGGGTTGTGCATTGTGCATTGTGCATTGTGCTGTTTAGTTAATTCTGATGATGCACTTGTGCTATTTGCATCATCCTACCAACTTTAGTGGAAGAACATATGCAACAATCAACGACTTGTCAGGCAATGTATTTGGTCAGATTCTTGTCAGGATTCCTCCGCACCCATCCTGCATACTAAGGGCATCAGTCACTCAAAAACATTGGATGGACTTCATGCAAGCAATGATTTCAAAAGGTTAACCATGTCACACAATAGAGGAATGTTGTTACTTGGATTTTTTACCAACAGCTCTGAGGACGCTCGATTCTTAACAAATCATAATCTTGACCAATCCATCTTCCAGAAGCTGAACAGCCTGGTGGAAGTACATAAAGCCTACAAACCATATGTACTCGGATGTTGCAATGGTAGGTTGCTACTTCAATATCCGCAAGGGTTTAACATGATAAAGGCCTGGGATCCAATGAGTGGAAGTGAAACAGTGATAACATAACCACCAATTTGGCAGAGAATTGAGTATGATAGCGACACAATTCTCTATTCGAGAAACCATGGGAAATTGGCTTCACTCTATTGCAGCAATTTCTGGGTTGTTTGCATAGTAACCAATGGTAACCAAGCACTGGTCCAGAGGTACTCATCGGAGTTAGGAAAATGGGAGGATTGGATTAAACCTGCTGAGATGCTGGCTAAGATTGATCACAGACCGTCAACTCTCATAGGGGACATTTTGTACCGGCCAACAATGAACTCCGGATATATAATTGCCTTCGGTAACGTGATAACAAAACTATGTTATATTGAGTGCCCCATGAGACACATGATATTTCCAGATGCAATTTTGTCATCGCTAAGGGTCATAATGGAGATGTTTCCCTTGCGGTTATAAGAGACTTCACTCTAAACACGTGGTCTAGTGCAAGATCATCAACAGGCAAATGGGAAGCTTGGGTGCCTCATATAAAGGTTGAGTTGGATACTCTCCTTGGCCTTGAGAAATCATGGGCATATGGTGGGAAAGACGCAGTAAGGTTACTCTATGCATTTGAGGATAGAGAAATGGTGGTTATATGGGAGAAGGAGGGAGTATTTGAATTAGATCTCAGCAGCATGAATTCTAAGAAGTTCAGATCTCGCAAATGTTGGTGTACTTTACATCTCTACATAACGACACCTAGTTAGTGCAATCATTCATGTGCAACCCTTGCATTTTTGTACACATATGATTTTGCTGATCATTTTGTTCATTTCCTTCAGCAACCGACGTGATTCATAGTGCTAAATCAAAGAAACAAAAAGGAAGTCATGTCAGCAACACAGCTGATTCAAACCGCAACATCAAGGAGATGAAAATAACACTCGGATGAACAAGCAAGACTTCTTTGGGCAAGCATGTGTTATTTGGAGTTGCAGTCTGATGTTTGTTTGTTTTGGTAGCTAATGGAACTATGGCGGCACCTTTGTTTGTGAGGCAGTCATAGTGGCAGGGGCTAGAATGTTAGAGTTGTCTGTTCGTTTTGGGGCCTATGCGTGTCTGATGAAAAACTATTTTATATGATGAAATGGTGTTCTCTATATAGTAGTGTATGCATCATGAAA
The DNA here is from genome assembly GCA_023614405.1 of Avena insularis. NCBI lineage: Eukaryota > Viridiplantae > Streptophyta > Magnoliopsida > Poales > Poaceae > Avena > Avena insularis. Next base: position 279,368,593 of record CM042688.1, read on the forward strand.
TCTTGTTTTATGTGTTTGATGACCCACAAGTATAGGGGGTGTATCGCAGTATTTTCGAGGGAAGTGAAACCCAATTTATTGATTCGACACAAGGGGAGCCAAAGAATATTTATAAGCCTTAACAACTGAGTTGTCGATTCAGCTGCACCTGGAAACAATCTTGCTCATGATTTATCAAGTAACAGTTTTGTAGTAGGAATAGAAAAGTAAAGTAAAAGACGGTAGTAACAATAGCGATGTGATGGGATTCGAAACGGTAGGCATAGGGATGGATGGACGGGTGTTGCATGGACAAGACAATTCACATAGTAATTAGAACATAGGGCAATTGCAGATAAATAAGATAAAGCATCCAAGTACTAGATAATCCTAGGCATGTGTTCCATATATAGCCATATGTTCTCGCAATGAGAACTTTCACAACATCTTTTGTCCTGCCAGCCCGTTTGCAGCGGGGCCTCAAGGGAACTATTGGCAATTAAGGTGCTCCTTTTAATAGAGCACCGGAGCAAAGCATTAACACTCCGTGAACACATGTGATCCTCACATCAAAGCCATTCCCTCCGGTTATCCCGATTTCTATCACTTCGGGGCCATTGGTTTCGGACAATAACGTGTGTATACAACTTGCAGGTAAGACCAAAAACAATACTATCATAATGAATCAATAACATGTTCAGATCTGAAATCATGGCACTCGGGCCCTAGTGACAAGCATTAAGCATAACAAGTCGCAACAAAGTCATAAAGCACTAATAGAAGATACTAGGCACCATGCCCTAAAAATCCGATGCCATAACATGAACGATCTCATCCAATCCCTACCATCCCCTTAGCCTACAACAGGGGATTACACACTCATAGATGGGGAAACATGGATGGTCGATGGAGAAGCGATGGTGATGATGATGGCGATGATCTCCTCCAATTCCCCGTCCCGGCAGGGTGCCAGAACGGAGTTTCTGGTGCTGTTTCGTGGAATCTGGTGGTGGCGGCGAGGAACTCCTTCTACGGAAAACATCGAACCCCGGTAGTTTTTAGGTCAAGGCAACTTATAAGCGAAGAGGAGACCGAGGGGGTGTCTGGCGCTGACCACCTGGCACGCTAGGCTTGCTCATGCCAGGTGGTGTGGCTTGGGCCCAGCCTCCGCCTCGTATTCCTGCCCGAGTCTTCTGGTGAAATAGGATTTTTGGCATATTTTCCGGGATTTTTCCTGAAAGTTGATTTTCTACACAAAAAGTAGACACCAAGGCAATTCTGCTGAAAACAGCGTCAGTCCGCGTTAGTTGCATCCAAATCACACAAGTTTAGAGGAGAAACAATATCAAAAGTGTTCGGGAAAGTAGATACGTTTTGGACGTATCAACTCCCCCAAGCTTAGCTTATTGCTTGTCCTCAAGCAATTTAGTTGAAAACTGAGTGCGATAAAAGAACTTTCACGAACACATTTGCTTCATATGATGTATATATTCTCAGCATGTGATCAACTACTTAGGCAATTTATAATAAAGAGTATGCTACTGAGTCTACTTAATAGTCATTGCAAGCTTATGAAGAGATTCCAACTCAAAAATAATAAGTAGCATGAAGCATAAATATAAGCAACATTACAATGCTCATAACAAGGTATGATAGAGTGGTATCTCGCTTGCCTTTGATTATGAATGCCAAGGCACCTCTGAAGTCCAAGTGAAGACTAGAAGTAAAGATGTCAAAGATACAAGCATCAAAGTCATAACACAAATAATCAAGTAATGAGACAAGCACAAAGAATGACAACTATGCTCTCAAGAAGGTGCTCAAGGAATATATGGAGACTCAACAAGTAAAAGAAAAAGTTTTGAATAATTTGAAGGGCTTCCAAATGCTGAAAGTATGGTACTCATTAGCTTTGAGGTCTCATTGCCCCTATCATAAGCATCTTTAATGTGATTAAGGTGAAAGTGAGGTACAATCTTAGTTATATGCTTGACAGACTATAAACTGAAAATCCCATGTCCCTTGAGTACGAGGGCCGCTCCTCATGCTACTCAACTTTAGTTACCGGTAAGTTCTTGTCATCATAAATATGTGCGTATCATAGAGAACCACCAATGGGGTACCCCTTGCCCGATGATACGGAAGAATCCCCATATCAAAATGACAAGGCAAGCAGACAATGAGTATCTCAGCAATCTTCTTATTTACCATGGGAAAATGGTGCTTTTTTCTCTCTTTCCTCTTTTCATAAATCTCTTTTTTTCTTTTCTCAATAGATATCTCTTTTTTTATAAGAAGAATGCTTCATAGATATCATTATGGTTACGCTGCAGGTTTCCACCATGATTAGGCATGGATTAGACCAGCGTCCCAGGCATTTCTCTAACACACATACATAACTCCATGGACTTACAAGATCCCCTTTTATTTCACACCAACGACATTCGCAAACAAAAGAGCATGGTATCAACTGGGTATATATTTACAAGTGTTGAAAGCGTTCCCCGTGACAACACGGTTCTACTAATCCCCAGCCTATAATTTGCAAGCATATAACTTTCATGGACAATCACAATGGTTCAGGTTTATTAAGTGCAGAAAATAAAGTGTGCCATCAAGTTCGTGAGAGCTTTACTAACTAACTTTCTCATAACAAGCAAACATTTTATTCGGAAGAAAACAAGGCATATTGAATATGCACGGGAGTAGCAAGTGATGCTAATAGGTAGGTATGGTGGACACTTTGGCAATATTTGGTTTAAGGGAGTTGGAAACATGAGTAAAATACTCAGTGAAAGTGAAGGCTAGCAATAGTAAGGGAGCGACAAACGAGAGAGCAATAGCTGTCATAATCATGCTTGTAACAAAACAGGACTAATCATGGCATGAAAGTGATTCAAGATCCTCAAGGCAAAATAATTCATCGAGGCTTAACTGATTATTTCAGTCATGTACATGCGTGAGCATGTGCCAAGTCAATTCAAATGAAACATTCAGAGGAGGATACCACAGTGTCATACCAAGTTATGAATAGAATAATGCAAACAAACATTCATAAGACATGCTACAAACTATTAGTAAGCTGGAGCTAATCATACAAAAGCAAGAACTAGTAAGCATCCAAAGATAACATACACCTTACACGAACAGACTAAGCATGCCCACAATGATGAGTATATGTACAAAAATGAAAACAAATAGAGTTCGTTACCAGCCTCTTACCACACCTCAAGTTGTCATTAATCCTCATTATTGCTCTTCACTTGTGTGGCTTGAATAATAATATGAAACCAATATCCACTGAGGACTGGTGAACCCTACAACAAACTCACAAAGCCAAAGAAGAACGACAAATATTTTTGTTGTTTTCGATTTTTAAAACAAGAACCAAAGGGGAAAAACAAGCAAAGCAAAATCTTTTTGGGTTTTTCGAATAGTTCAAACAAAGCAAAAAGGAAAAACAAACCAAGGCGAAAAGAAGAAGAAGCAAACCAAAGAGAAACAACAGAAATATTTTTGGTCTTTTTGTGTTTTAGAAAGCAAAAGCAAAAGAAAGAACGAAAACTAAAAAGAGAACGAAACATGAATATACAAAGTACCGATGCAACATGATATGGAGATGAGTGCGGTGTCGACGTACCTCCCCCCAAGCTTAGGCTTTTGGCCTAAGTGGGTATCAATACCAAGCCAGCCAGGATGATGTGTCACCGTAGTATGACGAGGAGGTCCCCTCGTCCTGGTGCGAGCTCGAGTACGTCCCTCCGTAGTGTGCGGAGTAGTCATAGGAGGGTACATCCTCCTGGTGCTGCTCGTGGAAACCCAGCAAGCGAAGCTTCTTGTCCACCTCCTCCTTGGAGCGTGACCACGGTCTCCTGTGAACACTAAACAAAGAAGGCTGTGGCAAAGGGATCTCCCTCTCATCCCCGTCAGTGAAAAGCATCCTATATACTAGACTGTTCAAATCAGAAGTAGTAGTGACAAAGTGATGAGTTTTCATGGCAACAAGGTCAAGCCTCTATGGTGCCAGTATAGTATCATTGGGGTCCACTAAAAGACCTAATGCACTGACCATACGTGAGGCAATGATGCCCCCATAGATAGGCCCCCTAGCAGCTAGGCGGCGAGCAATAAGCGAGCCAAGGTTGTACCGAGTATCATTGTTAAGCGCAGCAGCAAGGAATGCTAAATGATAGTTGGAGATATTACTTGTGTTCTCCCTACCCAGTATGCTAGTAGCAAGATAATATGCAAAGTATCTAAGAGCAGGGAGTTGAATATTTCTTATCTTTCCGTGTTGCGCCACGCGGTCATCATCATTGGTCACCCCTCGGTAAAGCTCCAGCAAATCAGCGGGTCGCCCTTGAATTTTCTTCACGGTCCCTATCATGCTTACACCTACAATACTACAAAATCTCTCCAAAGGCATGGTGAAGGGCAGATTATAAATTTTGAAAGAGACAGTCGACTGATAGGATGTGTTAGTAAACGTGAAGCTGTCAACAAAGGTTTTGGTGAGCATAGCATATTGTTCACTCTCATCTTGCATATATGAGGTCAAACCAACCCTCTCAATCAGTAGCAAGAAATCATCAAGAATCCCTGCAGCTTGTAAGAAAGTAAAACAAGGAAAAGTAGATGGGTGAGCATCCCCATCATCCCTTTCATTACCAATACGAGTTGCAATGAGATCTTCGTTGTATGATGGCCTAAACTAAGAGGCTGATCTTGAGGGCCTCGACCTCCTAGGTGCATCCCTCTCAAATATCTCTCCAAAGGTATGGTTATTCATGCTTGGTATTCTGAAATTTAAACACCTATTAAACAAGTGATTGCAAAGTAAATATAATGAAGGATTCTACTCATAGGTACTTGTAAGAGGCCTAAACATGCATCAAAACTATATCTCTAAGCATCAAACAAGCTTACAAGCTCTCATAACCTGTCACCTGCAGTAGCAAAATACTCAAGATATAATCCACTAAACACAAATCTACTTGGACAAGGGGAGGAGTCACATACCAAGGAACAAATGCTCCAAATTTTAGCAAAAAGATGAGCTGAGCAAGGAGATCGAAAAAATCGAGAGCAAGCACAGCAAGAACGCGATTTTGAGCAATGAACTGGAGCTTACTCGGGAGAGAGAAGAAAGTGGCAGGTGAGAGAGTTAATGGGGGGCCAGGGGTGGCCCACACCAGGGCATGGCGCCACCCAGGGCAGGCCGCACCACCAGGTGGTGTGCCTGCCTGGTGGGTCCCCCTGGTACCTCCCAGGCATTCCTCTGCCCCTTTTTCACGTAAAAATTTAATATGAATTTTCTGGAATTTTTCGAGACACTTTATTTTTGGCATTTTTCAGGAATAGAAGAATGATTTTCTGACAGACAGATTCTTTTGGAATGATGCAATGACAAAACAAGGCTAGAACTACAGGAGTTCTAAGACACTCTAACATGCAAGCAACTAACAACAAAGAAAACTAAACAAAAACTAAAATGGATAGAATAGAAGTAAACAGAGATAATCATAGTGAAAACATTGATTTGTTCAATGAAATCCTTTTGTTAACAAGGTTGATCAGGTCTCGTTACCAAAACAATTTCATATGAGACAAAACTTTGTATTCCACTAATGATTATGTTACCTCAACCTTGATAGCAATGGTCCCAATCATAATAGTTTCAAATTTTTCTCTCGGTATGGGACAATATATTTCTCCAACTTGAATGCCCTCAACATGTTCAATTGAATTCAAACCATAAGTCATTTCAATCTTCTTGGGGAAATAGACAGTATGTTCCTTGTCATTAACACTGAAAGTCACCTTTCCTTGATTACAATTAATAACAGCTCTTGCAGTATTAAGAAAAGGTCTCCCAAGAATAATGGACATATTATCATCTTCGGGCATTTCAAGCACAACAAAATCAGTTAATATCAAGCAATTATGAGCCACTTGAACAGGTACATCCTCACATATACCAATAGGAATAGTGGTAGATTTATCAGCCATTTGCAAAGATATATCAGTTGGTATTAATTTTTCTAGTTGAAGCCTCTTATAGAGAGAGAGAAAGGCATAACACTAACTCCAGCTCCCAAATCACACAAAGCAGTTCTAACATAACTATTCTTAATAGAGCAAGGGATGGTTGGAATCCCAGGGTCTCCAAGTTTCTTTGGAACCTTACCATTAAAGGAATAATTAGCAAGCAAAGTAGAAATTTCTTCATTAGGGATCTTCCTTTTATTCGAGACAATATCCTTCATATACTTTGAGTAAGGAGGCAGTTTAATAGCATCAGTCAAAGGAATTTGCAAGAATAAAGGTTTCATCCACTCACAAAACTTATTATAGTGTTCATCTTCCTTTGACTTGTGTTTCTTATCAGGGAAAGGCATAGGTTTTTGAACCCAAGGTTCTCTTTCACTACCATGTTTCTTAGCAATAAAATCTTCTTTAGTGTATTTAGTATTCTTAGTGTGGTTTTCAGGTTCTTCTTCAACTTTTTCTTCATTAGGAACTTCATTATCTTCATTACCACTTTCAGTTTCAGCATCAGAGATAGATATACTATTAGGATCTATAGCAGGTTCAGAGGGTTCTACAACAGTTTTATGTTTCTTTTTCCTTTTTTTACGAGTAGAGCCACTATTTTTAGCTTGTTGAGAATCCTGCTCAATTCTTTTGGGATGCCCCTCAGGATATAGAGGATCCTGAGTAGCAGCTCCACTTCTAGTTCTAATTTCATAAGCATGTTTTTCTTTAGAAGCATTAACTAGCAAGTCTTTTTGCACTTTAACAAGTTGATCTATTTGAGTTTCAACCATTTGAAAGTGTTTAACAATCATTTTAACATCATTAGAGGTTCTTTCCACAATATCTTTCAACTCAACAATAGCTCTAGTGTATTCCATTAGATGATTTTGCACCCTTTTATTAAAATTACCTTGCTTAACAATAAAGGTATCGAATTTTTCTAAGCATTGATCAGGAGGTTTAGAGTAAGGGATATCACCTTCATCAAAGTGTTGGAGAGAGTTTACCTCAATAGTGGAGGAGTAGGGGATAGGCTTACATAGTTCTTCTATAGGAGGTAAATTCTTGACATCTGCAGCTTTAATTCCCTTCTCCTTAAGACATTTCTTAGCTTCCTTCATCACTTCATCATTTAATTCAATAACTCCCCTCTTCTTTGATGCTGGAATAGGCACTGGTATAGTAGGTTCAGGTACAATTACTTCAGGTATAGCTTGTTCAGGAGGAGTCCAATATTCATAATTCTTACTTATTTTAGCCATTAATTCGTCAGCTTCCTTAGGAGTCCTATTCCTGAAAACACAATCAGCACAACTATCTAGGTATGTCCTAGATTCCTCTGTTAGTCCATTATAAAATATATCAAGAAGCTCATTCTTAGGTAATGGACTTCCAGCCTGTGCATGAATCAAAGCACAAAACCTTGCCCAAGATTCAGGTAATACCTCTTTTTCTCCCTGTTTAAAATCAAAAAGTTCCTGCAAAATAGCATGTCTAGCACTAGGAGGAAAATATTTCTGCAGGAAAGTACTAATCAAGCAATCAGGGCTATCAATAGATCCAGGAGGTAAATTACTAAACCAAGTTTTAGCTTCTCCTTTCAGCGAAAAGGGGAAAATCTTAGCAACAAAGTAAGTACGCATCTTAATATCATCAGAAAACAAGCCACTCATGGTAGAAAGTTCATCCATATGTGCTATCGCACTTTCATTCTTAGTCCCACAAAATGGTTCTTTCTCAATGATAGCTATGTAAGATAGATCGAGAGAGAAATCATAATCTTTATCTATAATGTTTATGGGAGAAGCAGCAAACTTAGCAATAGGAGACAATTTGGGTCTAATAGTACGCCTCTCAAGGAGACTCTTAGCAGCGCTCCTATCATGGGTGTTTTTACATTCTTTAATAAATTCATCGGTCATCTCAACATAACCATCTTCAATATCATAATTTTCACTAGACTCAGGTGAACTAACAGGTGTGGTAGTGTCTTCATTAGGAGTTTCAGTATTTCCAGCTATAGTTCTAGCAATCATAGCATCTAGGAAAGGACCTAATGAACCACTCTTATCAAGCACAGTAGAAGCAGCATCATAAGCATCAGAAGTTTCAAATTCAGCAGTAGTAGCAGTGTGTGTAGCATGTGTATGTGGTGGTGTAACGAGCTTACTTATAACAGATGGTGAATCAAGAGTAGCAGAGGTGTTCAGAACGTACCTCTTCTTATAGTGGATGGTAAAATAGGAACCTTGCCATCACGAGACTTACCCATGATGGATGGATAGCAGTGAACAATAGAGAATCCAAGTGAACTTGATAAATAAAGCTATGCTCCTCGGCAACGGCGCCAGAAAATAGTCTTGATCACCCACAAGTATAGGGGGTGTATCGCAGTTTTTTTGAGGGAAGTGAAACCCAATTTATTGATTCGACACAAGGGGAGCCAAAGAATATTTATAAGCCTTAACAACTGAGTTATCAATTCAGCTGCACCTAGAAACAATCTTGCTCACAGTTTATCAAGAGCAGTTTTGTAGTAGGAATAGCAAAGTAGTAAAGTAAAGACAAGAGTAACAATAGCGATGGCAATTGGGATTCGAGTGTGGTAGGCATAGGGATGGATGGACGGGTGTTGCATGGACAAGACAATTCACACAGCAATCAGAACATAGGGAAATTGCAGATAAATAAGATAAAGCATCCAAGTACTAGATAATCCTAGGCATGTGTTCCATATATAGTCATACGTGCTCGCAATGAGAACTTGCACAATATCTTTTGTCCTGCCAGCCCGTTTGCAGCAGGGCCTCAAGGGAACTACTGGCAATTAAGGTGCTCCTTTTAATAGAGCACCGGAGCAAAGCATTAACACTCCGTGAACACATGTGATCCTCACATCAAAGCCATTCCCTTCGGTTATCCCGATTTACATCGCCACTGGGCCATTGGTTCCGGACAATAACGTGTGTATACAACTTGCAGGTAAGACCAAAAACAATACTATCATAATGAATCAATAACATGTTCAGATCTGAAATCATGGCACTTAGGCCCTAGTGACAAGCATTAAGCATAACAAGTCGCAACAAAGTCATAAAGCACTAATAGAAGATACTAGGCACCATGCCCTAACAATCCGATGCCATTACATGAACGATCTCATCCAATCCCTACCATTCCCATAGCCTACAGCGGGGGATTACTCACTCATAGATGGGGGAAACATGGATGGTTAATGGAGAAGCGATGGTGATGATGATGGCGATGATCTCCTCCAATTCCATATCCCGGCAGGGTGCCAAAACGGAGTTTCTGGTGCTGTTTCGTGGAATCTGGTGGTGGCGGCGGAGCGGAACTTCTTCTGGAAAAACATCGACCCCCCTAGAGTTTTTAGGTCAGAAGGAAACTTATAGGCGAAGAGGGAGATCGAGGGGGTGTCTGAGGCGGCTAGACCACCCCCTGGCGTGGCCTGGGCTTGCCCGCGCGTCCAGGTGGTGTGGCCTGGGCCCAGCCCCCTCCGTCTCGTATTCTGGCTCCGGGAGTCTTCTGGTGAAATAGGATTTTTGGCATATTTTCCGGGATTTTTCCTGAAAGTTGATTTGCTGCATAAAAAGTAGACACCAAGACAATTCTGCTGAAAACAGCATCAGTCCGCGTTAGTTGCATCCAAATCGCACAAGTTTAGAGGAGAAACAATAGTAAAAGTGTTTAGGAAAGTAGATACATTTTGGACATATCAGTGTTCTACATATACTTCTAGCTTGTGTTTATGTTTTGATAGTATGCAGTAGTAGGAGTATTTGTTTTGCAACACACTTTTTACTTGATCTGAATTAGTACTACCATTTAGTTAGTGCTTCCTGTAGAAGAGTTTGTGCCGACACCTAAATAATTAGCAAACCTTGGTTACACACCATTTTCACATGCTTGAATCAGAGCTCCTTTAGACATTTGTTTGTTGTTATGTTTGTTGTTATGTTTGTTGGAGATATGCCCAAGAGGCAATAATAAAAGTGTATTATATCTTTGTGTTTATGATGAATGTTTATATCCCATGCTATAATTGTATTATAAGGAAACACTGATACATGTGTGTTTTGTAAACATAAAAGAGTCCCTAGTAAGCCTCTTGTGGAACTAGCTTGTTGATTAAATGATGATCATGGTTTCCTGATCATGGACATTGGATGTCATTAATAACAAGGTTATATCATTAGGAGAATGATGTGATGGACACACACCCATAGTAAGCGTAGCATAAGATCAAGTCATTAAGTTCGTATTGCTGTAAGCTTTCAAATGCATAGTAACCTAATCCTTCGACCATGAGGTTATGTTAATCACCATCACCAGATGGGTACTTTGATGACATCAAACACCACTTCGTAACTGGGTGGTTATAAAGGTGTCATTGGGTATTCTAAAAGTATGTGTTGAAGCGCATGGACCAAGATTGGGATTTGTCCATCCATATGACGGATAGATATGCTCTGGGCCCTCTCGGTGGAATGTCATCTAGTTAGCTTGCAAGCATGTGACTAGGTCACAAGGGATGACATAACATGGAACGAGTAAAGAGTACTTATCAGTAACGAGGTAGAACTAGGTATGGAGATACCGACGATCAAACCTCGGATAAGTAGAATATCGCGTGACAAAGGGAATTGGTTTCGTATGTTAATGGTTCTATCGATCACAAAGTCATCGTTGAGTTTGTGGGAGCCGTTATGGATCTCCAGATCCCGCTGATGGTTATTGATCGGAGAGGTGTCTTCATCATGTCTACATATTCACGAACCGTAGGGTGACACACTTAAGGTTCGAAGTTGTTTTAAGTAGATATGGAATATGCGTTGGAGACAGAATGTTGTTCGGAGTCTCGGATTGGATCCGGGACATCACGAGGAGATCCGAAATTGTTCGGAGAATAAGATTCATATATTGGGGATCATTTTCTAAGTTAGGAAATGTTCCGGAGTGTTTGTATGGAGATTCTAGAAGGTTTCGGAATGTTCTGGAAGGTTCTAGAAGAGTTCTTGGTGTTTGCTTGAAAACCAAGAAAGGGTCAAGGAATCCTTGTGGGGCAAGACACGGATTCGTGGGGGAGGAGGACTCCTCCCCCTTCCCAACCCGCCAGCCAAGGAGGGGGGGAGTCCTACTAGGACTCCCCCTCCCATGGCGCCCCTCCCTCCTTTAAATAGAGGGGAGGGGGCGCCACCCCCTAGACCTCTCCCATAACAAACCCTAGCCGCCGCCTCTCTCCTCTTCCTTCGCTCTGCTCCAGCTTAGGCAAAGCCCTGCAGAATTCTCTACTCCACCACCACCACCACACCGTCGTGCTGCTGGGATTCCGTGGAGAAGATCTACTACCTCCATGCTCATTTGGAACAGGGAGAGGAAGGTCTGCTTGACTCACGCGTGTGACCGATCATGGAAGGCGCTGCGGAACGCTTGACGGAAGGATCGTCCACACGATCTTGAGATCGGCAAGTGATCGACTACATCAACCCCGAGATCTAATCTCGTAACGCTTTCGGTTCTACGAGGGTTACTACAGATCTATCTCGTTGCTCATGTCTAATAGATTAGATCTTGGCTCTTATCTAGATTAGATCTAGGTTTTGTTTGTTCTTGCGGTAGAAATTTTTTGTTTTCCATGCTACGAACCCATCGGTGGTATCAGAGCCTTGTCTATGTGTAGATCTGTTGCACGAGTAGAACACAATGGTTTTGTGGGCATTGGTGCTCGTGCCGTCTTTTGCTTTGTGTACTTTGCATCTTGCGGTATGGTGGGATGAAGCGGTCCGGGCTAACCTTACATGTCATCGCACATGAGACTTGCTCCATGCTTGACGTGTAACTTGCTTTGCACAAGTGGCTTTGCGGGTGTCTGTCTCTACCATCATAGTATAGATCCAATTTACACTTTGCACTTGATAACACTTGTATCAACGTTGTGGTTCCGTTTCGTAGGTAAGATCCGTTCTTATTCGAAAGCCCCAAACCATGTAAAACATGCAAAGAAAATTAGAGGCGTCTAACTTGTTTTTGCAGGGGTTTTGTGATGTGATATGGCCATCATGTGATTGTGATTATATTTGATGTATGCAATGATCCTTGTTGTAATATGGCAACCGCAGAGCCTAATGGTTGTCTTTAATTGGTTAAGACATGCGTGTCTATTCATCTTGTAATAGCTTTATTCCAAGTAGATGTAATAGTTCTTTGGTGATGATGGACAACCATGAAGCGGCGACCTTGACGCAATGCTGGTGATGATGGAGATCATGTCCGTGCTTTGGAGATGGAGATCAAAGGCATAAGAAGAAAGGGCCATATCATATCACACTAATTATGAATTGCCTGTGATGTTAATCCTTTATGCATCTTGTATTGCTTATATCACGACGGTAGCATTATAATATGATCCCTCTCACTAAATTTCAAGTAATAAAGTGTTCGTCCTTAGTTGGCACCGTTGCTAAGACTCGTCGTCTCGAAGCATCTCGTGATGATCGGATGTGATAGATTCTACGTGTGCATACAACGGGTGCAAGCAGATTTGCACATGCGGAAACTAAGGTTAATCTTGACGAGCCTAGCATGTACAAAAATGGTCTCGGAACACGGAATACCGAAAGGTAGAGCATGAATCATATAAGTGATATGATGAACATGAAGATTGTTCGCCGATGAAACAACATCTTCTCTCGTGAAGATCGGACTTGGTGTAGTGGACTTGGTTCGTGTAATCACTAAGACAATGTGAGGGATGTTGTTTTGAGTGGGAGTTCACCTAGTTAATTTAAGAATTAAAGTAGAACTCAATTTATCATAAACTTAGTCTAAACTACTTGCAAATTTGTTGTAGATTATGGCCAATCTCTCCATCAATTTCAATGCGTTCCTAGAGAAAGAAAAACTTAAGAACAATGGAAGCAACTTCACGGACTGGCTCCGTGGTCTGAAGATTTTCCTCAGGGCTGGTCAGATGACCTATGTGCTCGAAGCACCGCTAGGTGACCCATCTGCAGATGATGCCACCGATGACGTAAAGAATGTTTATGCCACTCGGAAAAATCATTACTCCACAGTTCAGTGTGCCATCCTGTACGGTTTAGAAACGGAGCTCCAGAAGTGTTTTGAGCACCATGACCCGTTCGAGATCATTAAGGAGCTCAAGCTCATTTTTTAGACTCACGCGGCCATGGAGAGCTATGAGGCCTCCGAAAAGTTCTTTACCTGCAAGATGGAAGAGGGAAGCTCCGTTAGCGAGCACGTGCTCACCATGTCTAGGCACGTAAACAAGCTCCAAGAGTTGGGGATAATGATTCCTAATGAGTTAGGGATTCACCGTGTCCTCCAATCACTGCCACCGAGTTATAAGAACTTTGTGATGAACTACAATATGCACTGCATGAACAAAACGTTGCCTGAACTATCGTCCATGCTGAAAACTGCTGAAGTGGAGATCAAGAAGGAGCACCAAGTGTTGATGGTCAATAAGACCACCAATTTCAAGAAACAGGGCAAGCCTAAGAAAAAGGGCAACTTCAAGAAGGACGGCAAGAAAGTTGCCGCACCTGCTAAGAAGCCCAAGGCTGGTCCTAAACCTAAAACTGAGTGCTTCTACTGCAAGGGTGCTGGTCACTGGAAGCGTAACTACCCCAAGTATCTGGCGGATCTGAAGAACGGCAACATCAAGAAGAAAGGTATATTCGATATACATGTTATTGATGTGTATCTTACTAGTAGTCGTAGTAGTGCATGGGTATTTGATACTGGTTCGGTTGCTCATATTTGTAACTCGAAACAGGAGCTACGGAATAAACGAAGACTGGCAAGAGATGAGGTGATGATGCGCGTTGGAAATGGCTCCAAGGTTGATGTGATCGCCGTCGGCATGCTCCCTCTATATCTACCTTCGGGATTAGTTTTAAATTTGAATAATTGTTATTTGGTGCCTACGTTAAGCATGAACATTATATCTGGATCTTGTTTATTGCGAGACGGTTACTCTTTTAAGTCTGAGAATAAAGGTTGTTCGATTTATATGAGTAATATCTTTTATGGTAATGCACCTGAGATAAATGGTTTATTCTTATTGAATCTCGATAGTAGTGATACACATGTTCACAACATAGATGCTAAACGAATAAAATTGAATGATAATTCTACATAAATGTGGCACTGTCGTCTTGGTCACATTGGAGTGAAGAGTATGAAGAAACTCCATTCTGATGGACTTCTTGAAACACTTGATTTTGAATCACTTGAAAGATGCGAAGCATGTCTAATGGGAAAAATGACTAAGACTCCATTCTCTGGAATAATGGAGCGAGCTACGGACTTATTGGAAATAATACATACCGATGTGTGCGGTCCAATGAGTGTAGCATCGCGTGGTGGATATCGTTATGTTCTCACTTTCACGGATGACTTAAGTAGATATGGGTATGTCTACTTTATGAAACATAAGTCCGAAACTTTCGAGAAGTTTAAGGAATTTCAAAGTGAAGTGGAAAATCATCATAACAAGAAGATTAAGTTTCTACGTTCTGACCGCGGAGGTGAATATCTAAGTTATGAGTTTGGCATGCATTTAAAGAAATGTGGAATACTTTCGCAGTTGACACCGCCGGGAACACCACAGCGTAATGGTGTGTCCGAACGTCATGTCGAACTCTCTTAGATATGGTTGTCTATGATGTCTCTTCAGCTTTACCACTATCATTTTGGGGCTATGCATTAGAGAGATAGCATTCACTTTAAATAGGGCACCATCTAAATCCGTTGAAATGACACCGCATAATTGTGGTTTGGTAAGAAACCTAAGTTGTCGTTCCTTAAAGTTTGGGGTTCTTGGCGTATGTAAAGAAGTTACAGCCCGATAAGCTTGAACCCAAAGCGGAGAAATGCGTCTTCATAGGATACCCGAAAGAAACAATTGGGTATACCTTCTATCATAGATCCGAAGGCAAAGTTTTTGTTGCCAAGAATGGATCCTTTCTTGAGAAGGAGTTTCTCTCGAAAGAAGTGACTGGAAGGAAAGTAGAACCCGACGAGGTTATTGAACCTTCTCTCGGAGTTGAGAGTAGCGCAGCACCGGAAGATGTTTTTGTGCCTTTGCACCAAGCGGAGAGGAAGCTAATGATGGTGATCATGAAACTTGAGCGAAGTTCTCTGAACCTCATGGTCAACGAGGGTTCGTACCACTCCTGAGTGGTATGACTCTGCCTTGAACGTCATGTTGGTGGACAACACTGATGACCCTGCGACGTATGAAGAAGCTATGGTGAGCCCAGATTTCGACAAATGGCTAGAAGCCATGAAATCTGAA
Source organism: Avena insularis (assembly GCA_023614405.1). Taxonomy (NCBI): domain Eukaryota; kingdom Viridiplantae; phylum Streptophyta; class Magnoliopsida; order Poales; family Poaceae; genus Avena; species Avena insularis. The sequence continues at coordinate 279,383,948 of CM042688.1, forward strand.
ATGGGATCCATGTACGAAAACCAAGTATGGACTTTGGTGGACTTACCGGATGGCCGAAAGGCTGTCGAGAACAAATGGATTTTCAAAAGAAAAACAGATGCTAATGGTAATGTTACCGTCTATAAAGCTCGACTTGTCACGAAAGGGTTCCGACAAATTCAAGGAGTTGACTACGATGAGACTTTCTCACCAGTAGCGAAGCTAAAGTCTGTGAGGATTTTGTTAGCAATCGCTGCATATTTCAATTATGAGATTTGGCAGATGGATGTCAAAACGGCGTTCCTTAATGGAGACATTGAGGAAGAGTTGTATATGGTACAACCCAAAGGTTTTGTCGATCCTAAAGATGCTGACAAGGTATGCAAACTTCAGCACTCCATTTATGGACTGAAGCAAGCATCCCGGAGTTGGAATCAACGTTTTGATAAAGTAATCAAAAACTTTGGATTTATACAAACTTATGGAGAAGCTTGTATTTACAAGAAAGTGAGTGGGAGCTCTGTAGCATTCCTAGTACTATATGTAGATGACATATTGTTGATTGAGAATGATATAGAACTTCTTAATAGCGTCAAAACCTATTTGAATAATAGTTTTTCAATGAAGGATCTTTGGCGGCATATATTCTAGGCATCAAGATTTATAGAGATAGATCAAGACGCCTAATAGCGCTTTCACAAAGTACATACTTAGACAAAGTTCTAAAGAAGTTTAGAATGGAAGAGAGCAAGAAAGGGTTCGTGCCCATGTTGTCAGGTAAGACCTTGAGTAAGACTCAAAGTCCGGCTACGGCAGAAGATAGAGAAAAGATGAATAATATTCCCTATGCCTCGGCCATAGGTTCTATCATGTATGTCATGCTGTGTACAAGACCGGATATAGCACATGTTGTTAGTTTGACTAGCAAATATCAAAGTGATCCTGGAATGGAACACTGGACAGCAGTCAAGAATATCCTAAAGTACCTGAATAGGACTAAGGATATGGTTCTTTCTTATGGAGGTGATGAACAGCTTGTTGTAAACGGTTACACTGATGCTAGTTGGAACACCGATCTAGATGACTCGAAGTCACAGTTTGGATACATATTTATTTTGAATGGTGTTGTAGTGAGCTGGAGGAGTGCCAAGCAAAGCGTTGTGGTGAAATCTTCAACTGAATCGGAATACATAGCTGCTTCGGAGGATGCACAAGAAGCCATATGGATGAAGGAGTTCATTACTGAACTTGGCGTGGTTCCCAGTGTGTTGGACCCGATGGCCATATACTGTGACAACACAGGTGCCATAGCTAATGCACAGGAGCCAAGGTCACATAGCAAGCTGAAGCACATCAAGCTACGTTTCCATGCTATTCGCGAGTATGTCCGAGATGGTGACATAAAGATTTGCAAAGTACACACTGATCTGAATGTGGCAGAACCGTTGAGTAAACCTCTCCCTAGAGAAAAGCATGACCAACACCAGGACGCCATGGGTGTTAGGTATATTACCATGTAATCTAGATTATTGACTCTAGTGTAAGTGGGAGACTGTTGGAGATATGCCCAAGAGGCAATAATAAAAGTGGTTATTATTATATCTTTGTGTTTATGATGAATGTTTACATCCCATGCTATAATTGTATTATAAGGAAACACTGATACATGTGTGTTTTGTAAACATAAAAGAGTCCCTAGTAAGCCTCTTGTGGAACTAGCTTGTTGATTAAATGATGATCATGGTTTCCTGATCATGGACATTGGATGTCATTAATAACAAGGTTATATCATTAGGAGAATGATGTGATGGACACACCCATAGTAAGCGTAGCATAAGATCAAGTCATTAAGTTCAGATTGTAAGCTTTCAAATGCATAGTAACCTAATCCTTCACCATGAGGTTATGTTAATCACCATCACCGGATGGGTACTTTGATGACATCAAACACCACTTAAATCGGGTGGTTATAAAGGTGTCATTGGGTATTCTGAAAGTATGTGTTGAAGCGCATGGACCAAGATTGGGATTTGTCCATCCATATGACGGATAGATATGATCTGGGCCCTCTCGGTGGAATGTCATCTAGTTAGCTTGCAAGCATGTGACTAGGTCACAAGGGATGACATAACATGGAGCAGTAAAGAGTACTTATCGATGAGGTAGAACTAGGTATGGAGATACCGACGATCAAACCTCGGATAAGTAGAATATCGCGTGACAAAGGGAAGTGGTTTCGTATGGTAATGGTTCTATCGATCACACAGTCATCGGTGAGTTTGTGGGAGCCGTTATGGATCTCGGATCCTGATGGTTATTGATCGGAGAGGTGTCTTCATCATGTCTACATATTCACGAACCGTAGGGTGACACACTTAAGGTTCGAAGTTGTTTTAAGTAGATATGGAATATGCGTTGGAGACCGAATGTTGTTCGGAGTCTCGGATTGGATCCGGGACATCACGAGGAGATCCGAAATTGTCCGGAGAATAAGATTCATATATTGGGGATCATTTTCTAAGTTAGGAAATGTTCCGGAGTGTTTGTATGGAGATTCTAGAAGGTTTCGGAATGTTCTGGAAGGTTCTAGAAGAGTTCTTGGTGTTTGCTTGAAAACCAAGAAAGGGTCAAGGAATCCTTGTGGGGCAAGACACGGATTCGTGGGGGAGGAGGACTCCTCCCCCTTCCCAACCCGCCGGCCAAGGAGGGGGGAGTCCTACTAGGACTCCCCCTCCCATGGCGCCCCTCCCTCCTTTAAATAGAGGGGAGGGGGCGCCACCCCCTAGACCTCTCCCATAACAAACCCTAGCCACCGCCTCTCTCCTCTTCCTTCGCTCTGCTCCAGCTTAGGCAAAGCCCTGCAGAATTCTCTACTCCACCACCACCACCACACCGTCGTGCTGCTGGGATTCCGTGGAGAAGATCTACTACCTCACTTTCATTTGGAACAGGGAGAGGAAGGTCTGCCGACTCCATGCGTGTGACCCATTGCGCCGCTGCCGAACAGCGGAAGGATCGTCCACACGATCTTGAGATCGGCAAGTGATCGACTACATCAACCCCGAGATCTAATCTCGTAACGCTTTCGGTTCTACGAGGGTTAGTACAGATCTATCTCGTTGCTCATGTCTAATAGATTAGATCTTGGCTTTTATCTAGATTAGATCTGGGTTTTGTTCGTTCTTGCGGTAGAATTTTTTTGTTTTCCATGCTACGAACCCATCAATGTTAAACAAACATTCATGTATCGGAGATCTGCATTTTCATACGCGTGGTAGACTTTCACTCTCCCCGACTTGGATCCCCAAAATAGAGGGAGAACGACCTATTTTTTTAATTATTCTTTGGATAATCTATAAATTCAAAACCACAGTCGACCGCCAAAACCTACCGCCTACCCCGTTTGAATGTGAGACATCGGTTGATGTGACTCTCTCCTTAAATTCCTGACTAGATGGCGTTCGATCTACACAACCTTTTTTCTAGTAACAAAACTTGGTCGGCAGCCAAATTCAAAATTGTAATCGAGCAGCAAAATAATCCACCAACCCCGAAGCATTTCGCACCCCTCTGTTTCAAATATTTTGAGGCAAAATCCCCCACCGAGGTAGTACCATTTTTATATTATTACTTGGACGCTAGCCAAATTTAAAATCTCAGTCAAGCGACAAAATTGACCGCCTATGCTGTGTGAATCGAAGGTATCCAAATTTCAATGCAAAAATATGGTTATGGATGATCAGTTGATGTGACTCCTTGCCTTGAATTCCTAGACATATAGCGTACATTCTACTCCCTTTTTTCTATTAGTAGATGGACGCTAGCCAAATTCGAAATCTCAATCGAGCGGCCAAATCACCCACCTACCTTGAAGCATTTCCCGCCCCACCGTTTCAAAAACTTTGAGCCAAAATATCCCACTGACCGGGGGGAATACCATTTTTCTATTATTATTAGGTGGGCGCTAGCGAAATTCAAAATCTCAATCGAGCAGCAAAACCACACACCAACCTTGAAGCACTTCACGTCGTTCTGTTTCAAAAACTTTAGAATTTAAAATTCCAATTCTACCCATTCTTCAGACGATAAATGGGCATGCTAAAGTCGGTAGCTGGGGGGCACGATCATATTTTTTTCTGTTCACCTCTATGGTCCCGATTCGCCTAGTTTTTCCCGTTGGCCCTCCCAAAAATCTGAAGCTCCTATGTCCCCTCCATGACCACCGCGCGCACCGGCTTGACCTGCGGTCTCGTGCACCACCGCGGAGCTGTTTCACTGACGCTCACCTACCAGATATAGTTCACCGGATCTCTCGGCATAACACCAGAGCTGTGGTATCATTCACCACACCGATGGCATCATCGACCACCCAAGCTCTGCTTCCTCGCCACCGAAAGCTACCCAACCGTACCGAATCTGCTTCACCAGTGTCCATCGGACGTGATCTAATTCAAGGAGTTCCATGTCCATCACTCCAGACTAGCTGCATGACCATCGCCGTTCACTGCACCGGATCTGCCTCAGTGATGCTCTCGTCCACCGCGCTCAAGCCGGCATCAACCGCCCAAGATATGCTTCCCCGACGCCAACATCCACCGCAACTGCATCACCCTTGGTGACTTGGACGTCACTCGCACGATACCGATGATGCTTAGATGCCTGTCCGACCAAGGTTAACCAAATCTCCAACCCGTTTTTGTTTTGTTAGCAGTATAGCAGGTTCAAGCCTGTCGTAGTGAACTGCATTTTTGTAAACGTGCTAGTACATACAAGTCACTAGGCACGCATGTTCTTCATTCTAGTACATATAAGGTCATTAGACATGTTGGTTTGCATTCGCTACTATATAAATTTCAAGTCATGCATATGTTTGTTATTTTGTCATGCACATGTTCTTAGGTACTCCGTACAATAGTAATTGCATGCTACCATGTAATTCTTGCAAAATCTGAAGTCAATGGAAAATATTAGTGTGGATTCCCTCCTCTATAGTTACTAAATCTATCTGGTTCGTCTTGAGATCAGTTCCTGCTATTATTTCCTCCTTGCTATCGTTCGGCTATCCTATAGTAGCCGTTTAAACTCTTCGTACTAATTGGATTATAATTTTGTTGTTGCAATATGGTTCTTCAAAAGCTGCATCACTAACTATTTCCCTTTTCTTTCATAGAGCTCAAAATGGAACAATGAACATGTTGGTTTGCATAGCCTATTCTACAGGTTCACAGGTGATGCCATTATTTCCTTATCTGGTGCTGGTTTATCCTAAGCAATGGCATAACTGTCCTCTACTATGTAGTTCATTTGTGGTTTACATTCCTGCTCTATAAGTTCTCTTATGATGCCATTATAATTTCTATATGGTTGATTCTTAGCTATGACAGTAACTACATGCCATTGTGTAGCTCACCGCAAATTCTGAGTCACCCAACGTCTCTTGCATTCCAGGAGATACCATTGCTTCTATACATATCTTCTGAAATGACCTGGCTAGTTTATATTTGCTAAAATTCTAAGAAACATATTGTTTGATTGCTCATTTCATTGTAAGTACACTTGTCTAATGCTTGTTTGTCCTGTTCTACAGGTTCATGAGCGACGCCATTATATCTCGCATCTGGTTCTGGTTCGTCCTAAGCAACGAAATGACTATCCTCTACTATATATAGTTCATTCGTGGTTTGCATTCCTATTGTACAAATTCTGGTATGATGCGGTTATAATTTATATCTGGTTCATTTGTAGCTACAACAGTAATTGCATGCCATTGTGTAGCTCAGCGCAAATTCCAAGTCACCCAACGTCGCTTGCATTTTAGGGTATACAACTGCTTCCATATATATTTGTTGAAATGACCTGGCTATTTTATATTTGGTAAAATTCTAAGCCCCACACACATATTTTTTGACTGCTCGTTTCACGGTAGGCACACTTGTTTAATGCGGTGCTTGCTTGTCCTGTTTGTTTGACGTGTTGGTTAATAATTGAACCATTGACCAGTTGTAAACTCTAATTCATATCTCCTGTCATATCAGTCAAATGAGTAGTTTGTCTTGTTTGATGTATTAACTTGTTATTACTTAGTTTTAGACTACAATTATTGCTATCACCAGCATAGAGGGGCTGCAAAATCATATCTCCTCCAATATAGTTATCACACTCAAAGGAAGATGTAGGTGATAGATTGAGAAAGCAAATTTAGGACTCTGCTATCAACTCGATTGTCAACTGAAATGCTGAATTTTCTTTCCCTTGAGTTGATAATATGTAATTATTTTAGAAAGTTTGCAGCTGATGTAATATCTAGATAACTTCCACGGGCCATATAGACATTTAGTTTACGCCGTCAACACATGGCGGTACTCGTTATCGTAACTATGCCAGCTAGGTCGATTAGGGAACAATATCAGGCATTGTTGTTGGCATGTCTTGTATTCGTCAGTCGATGAACCGTAAAAGATGCTCGCTAATTATACACCTTTTATGATATTGGCATGGGCTTTAGAAAGGCCGAAACTATAAAAGACAGTAAATGTAATAGGCTGACCCACATCTGGGAACTAGTAAGACTAATAGGACATAACAGTATTAGGCTAGACCAATAACATGCCAGAATAGTAACATGGCAGAACAGTAGCAGGACAGGCAGTAGCAAACCAGAACATAACCATGACAGAATAGTAACAGGCCACATCAGTAAAAACCAAGAAACTGTAAAAGGCCACAACAATAACAGGCCAGAGAATTAACGGGCCATAACAGTAGCAGGCCACAACAATACAGGGCCAGAACAGTTAATGACCAGAACCGTAACGAGCTAGAACAGTAAAATGCCGAGAAATTACTAGACAAGAACAGTAACAAGCCGACAAATTACCGGTCCAGAATAGTAACAGGCCGCCTGTGGGCCTAAACAGTTGACGTCCGGAAGAGTAAAATGCCAGAACAGTAACGAACCTTCTCAAAGAAGGGCCGTTAGTAGGAGGCCCACGACGGCATGAGCGATGATGGTGGTCCGTAGGCATTAACGATGCGGACCGACTTTGGCAGTTGCTAATGGGCCTCACAGTGTTGGACCAACTTGGACCTTCTGTAGGCCGAAATAGTACTAGGCCTGAAAGTTCGTGGGCTGCAGCTAGCTGCATTATTGGACCCATTTCAGGCAGTGCATGACGAAACAGTAATGCGCTGTCTTCATATTGGGCTCTCCTCATGGGTCGACCCACTTAATAATTAGCAGGCCATGGCTAGGCCTGACTTCTACCACGGTTTCTATGACCGTTAACGGTGGTAACCGGCCATTAATGGCGGATGCCACATGGTTGTTTGCATGACGTCAGCAGTCAACGCCGCTGGCGAACAGATCTACGACATGTCTTCTACATAATGTATTAGAAATGTCTCAGAGCTCCCACTTAATTTCTTGTAAAGGCAAGCATATTCATCGTCTCTGATGAAATTAAACCTTTTAAATGTTTTCATCGTGGTGAAGATTCTAACTCTGCAATGCTTACTTCATCCAATAAAGTTTGCATGCCCCTTTAGCATCTTTTAAATTAACAAAACCCTTTGAACTATGTCATGTACATGTCCTAGGTAACCATTCTATTCGAAGAACATTGATTTGTTTATTCTACTATCGTATACAAAAATTGACATATGTAGTGGTTGCTACATGTAGCATCCCATCTATCTAACATCTGTAATACTACATGCTCTACTAATAAAATGCTACTTCCTACATGTTTATCATTGCATCATCTTTATATCATGCTCATGTCATCATGCCACATTGTATTAGAGCATCATATAAAACCCTTTTATTTGGTTCCTCCTTCATATGCATTGCTTAGTAATTGTATTTGCTTCTTGATATATTGTATTCGCTTCTTGATATAATGTTACATGCCAAAGTTGAGTTGGGGCATATCTCTTTCAATCCTTCTATTCGCTAACATGACATATTCCATCTAATCCACCATTCATATATGTTGGGGGCATCATCTTGTCCACTTTGTTTTTCCTCTTCTTATCTTTAGTTATGTGGGTTACAAATCTGCTCTTCATATTCCTAGCAAAACAGTTTCGAACCAGTTTACATGTTGACTGGAACTCGTATGCTGGTTATCTCCAAATCTTCCCGTTTTACTCTTTATTTTTTTTGTAAAAGGCCTATTCATGTCTAACTTGGATGCCCTGGTGTTTTCCTGTTATTAGACATCCTCTACTTCCAATTGTTTCATTCCTGCCTTAAACGTTGTGCCTCTTTTCAAATTCTAGAAAAAAATTAGTAAGTCTTGATTCAGCTGCGGGTAATGATCAGTAAAAGTTCAGTTAACAAGCCGTTTTCTTGAGCCGACGGAAGCAGCAGAGCAACGCTCGGCCTGTACCGTTTCAGGATGGCAAGCACGGCGTCGTTCCCCGGTTCCTCTTCTCCGTCACCCCTCTCTCTCTGCAGGTTGACGACAGCGGGCAGGTGACCGTCTGTGCCGTCTACCACGTCACGCCGAGCTTGCCCTTTCCCTTCTTAAGCCGCAGCCCATCTTCCTTTCCTCCTGTGTTTCCACCGCCTCCACCATGGCTGCCAGCCTAGGCCGCTTCCCGCCGGTGACCCAGTAGCCACCCGGGACCGTTGGGTAGGGGAGAAGCTGCCCCGTCCTCGTCCGCGACGAATCCGCAGCAGCAGGGAGGCCGGAGCCGCAGGGAGCGTCAACGTCGTCTTCCTCCCGGCAGTACCTGGAGCCGCCGCCGCCTACACGCCTTCCCAAGGCTACAGCCCTTCCGGACCCCAATTCCGGTGGGAATCGGTCGAGGTGAGGAACCTCGTCCCTCCCCTATCCTTCTAGCGTTCCCTCCGGTCCCAATTCGTGGCCGCGCTGACGAATTCACCGCCGCGCACGCGTTCCCCTTCACGTTCAGAGTACTCGTTGGTTCAGTTCGTCAGCTAGCTTCGACCTGCAGTGTTCTTGAGTGGTGGAACTTTCTTCCTAAAGCAAATCGAGTTGTGCTCTAGTGGCTGTTGCCCCAATCTTCAACCCAGAAGCCCAGGTTCAAACCACACCCATGGCATATTAAATCCCTCTTTTTAAATTTTGTTTTGTCTCTTTGAAAACTCGATCTCTGTCGAACTCTATCGGATACATTCAGAAATTCAGTTAACACCGGAGACAGTTTCAGTTTGGAATAATAGCGCCGTCTCTTGAGCACCAGTAGGTCAAACTATGGCGCTCGGTTCATTCTACCATGAGTCCTGGACCAACTTGACGGTACCAGCTCCAAGCATGTATCTCTGGATTCGCATATCCAGCCTCGAACTCGACGTTTTGATCGTCCCTTTCTCGCTGTTATTCATCTCCTGCAGCTGTCCTTTTTTTCCCAGTTTCGTCAGATAAAAATCCTGGCCTAGTATGGTTCAGAGCTTCCACGTTTGGTCGTCAATGTCGTCTCCATCGCATCCAGGTGCCCGTCTAGTTGCAGATGAAAACCGTGAAGTCCCCTTTGTATTCAATGACTATAGCTAGCTCTTTGGGTTCACGTTCTTGTTTTTGTTCTAGCAGATTGAGGGATCAATTCCTTGCACGAACTGTTTTAAATACCCATTTCTGTTTTTCCACTCTAGTTTTGGTTCAGACCATGGACTTGCGATCCCTCAAAAGAATCTGTGATACATTTAAATCAATTAGTTGAAGATGGCCTAGTGGATTGATCCTTCGTCTTGTGCCCATTTGTCCCTAGTTCAAAAATCCCACCGTGGCATTACCATTCCTTGTTTTGTTGAACACAAATAGCCCCTGTTTTAGAGATGAGTTAACAACTTGAGCATAGAAAATAATTTCTAGCAAATCACGTGCATTTGGTAATCAATTGAACCTGTGAAAATCTAAATTGGCCTTGTTCCAACTATCAGAACATGCAAATAAAGGTTTATAAATGATAAATTCATATCTTTCTTTTGGCATATCCAAAAATCATGTTTGCATATTAAATGTTATTAGAAAAATGAGAGGAATATTCATATGGCTTTTAAAAATACTTTTGGGTGATAAAAATCTTGCAAATACTTTTAATGCAATAAAAATTCATTTTCTTAAATAATTAATAACTTTAATTCCGTAATTTCAAATTTGACAAATAATATGTCTAAATCGATTAGCGCGACGAACCCGTTCTAATTATACATTCCATCATATGAATTGAGGCATGCATCATATAAATACTTAAAAACCTGAATGGTTTATGCAAGTAAAACTTGACCAAATAATTAATAAAAGTGATTATTTCTTGTTTCCACACCTCACCCTTGCCATTCTATGTTATACCATGCAATTGTTCATCATCCCATCATGGCATACCTTGTTTGCTTGTTGCATATGATTTATATGATTGTGCAATATATTTATTTCGGCCCTTGTGTGTTTGGTTTTTATCCGGATAGACACTGAGCAAGGAGAATACCAGAAACCTCAGGAGTATTACCCGGATCCTTCTTACTCCACAACTGAACTGCCAGGCAAGCAATTTCCCATGCTTGCATACATATAGTACCTATGCTTCTATCTTACTCTTGCATCATTGTGTCGCGATTGCACGAAATTGAATCCCAAGTATTGCACAACCTTTACTTTTAAACCCCACCGAAGCTTGTACCGCAATCCCATGAGCCATTACTGCAGGAGTTGTTTGAGCCATGTGAGTCATAGAATTGCATGTGTAGGGTTTGTGCGAGTCTTTGGATAATGAGGTACCTAAACAAATTAATCTGAGTAGTAATGGGATAACTAATGAAAGAGGCATCAGTGAGTATTATCTGTCATTTGGTTCTTTAAGCTCACTTGTGTCCCATAGGACCCCAAGTACTTGATTCCTGTTCCTTGACTATTTGCACTATCCATATACGGGAGACTCTATGGATCCCCCTTCGCCTAACCTTATGGATCCCCCTTCGCCTAACCTTGATTCGTACTTTATTTCTTGGGGCCACAAGTAGTTCGGGGTGTACTTATGCCATGCTTTACTATTGTATTTACGATTGCGCGTGGAGCGCCTATATTATTTTGGAATGCGGAGTGTTTTCGTGGTATCGACAAGCATAGTCACACTTTCGGGTTTTCAGTCGTTTATAGCCATTGACGCAAACCCCGAGTCCATCTCGGAGCCGACCAACTTCGTTTTGGGTAGCTTAGTGCGGTGGCCCCCTGAAATAATTTATGAATCCTGTGAATGCATTGTCGTGAGGCCTCGTTGCGTTTTATTTGGTTCTTCTCAAGGTTAATCGTGTGTGTTGCTATTTGTGCACCTCTGTACCAGGCCAGTGAGAACCGCAAGTGTTGAATGATGCATCAACCAGGACCCCACCATACCCCGAAGTATCGGCCCAACCTGTCTGCAAGTTATGCACCTAAAAACAACAGACCCCCAATGGACCGCCCGAACTATCCCAACCGTGGAGGAGGAAACCCAAGGCCCGGAGAAAACCACAACAACAACCCCGGCAACTCCAATAATTTCAACCGTGCACCGCCCAAGTCCAACAACAACCACAACAATACTGCCCGAAGGACTGGAAGCAATGGTATGCCTATCACAGGGAAAGACAAGTCAATGATCACTTGTTTTGAATGCGGAGTCACGTGTCACTACTCCAACGAGTGTCCCAAGAAGCTTGTCGCGGCAACCAATGTGAATGCACCTACCCAACAACAACGTCGTGTCCAGTCTGGAAAGAGATTCGCCCCAGGAAACCCGCACAACCATAATGGCCATCTGTTCCACATGAATGCTGAGGAAGCCCAAGACGCGCCAGATGTCGTGCTGGGTATGTTTTCTGTTAACTCAGTATTAGCAAAAGTGTTGTTTGATTCAGGAGAATCGCACTCGTTTGTTACAGAAGAATTTGCATGCACTAGTAAGATTCAATCAACAAATCTGAAGCATGTTATGCCAGGTTCAACCACCAAAGCTAGAAAAGTTTGCAAAGTAGTACCTATCAGAATACATGGGATAGACTTTTATGCCAATCTAATAGTACTTGGAACCAAAGGTTTGGAAGTAGTACTAGGAATGGATTGGATGTCGAAATATCAAAGATTAGTCGACTGTGCTAAGAAAGCCATAACAATGACCAGTAGCACCGGAGTATCAGTAGAACATGTATCTGAGACCTTACCCTGCCAATTCAAGTGCAACAAGAGTCTAGCCAAGACCACCATTGACCAAGTCCGAGTAGTCTGTGAATACCCCGATGTATTTCCAGATGAATTGCCCAGTATGCCCCTAGATCGGGATATTGAGTTCATTATTGAACTAATCCTACAACCGGACCCATAGCTCATAGACCTTATAGTATGAACCCATCTGAACTAGTGGAGCTGAAGAAGCAACTTGATGATATGCTGGGAAAAGGACTGATTCAACCCAGTGCATCGCCATAGAGATCACCTGTTTTGTTTGTTGATAAGAAGGATTAGGAACCAAACTGCATTTCAGCACAACTTATCACCCGCAAACCGACGGACAAACTGAAAGAGTCAACCAGATCTTAGAAGATATGTTGAGAGCTTGTGTGTTAGAATATGGATCTAAGTGGGAAGATTGTCTGCCTTTTGTAGAATTTTCTTACAACAATAGTTATCAAGCCAGTTTCCAAATGGCCCCCTTTGAATTTCTGTATGGAAGGAAGTGTTGTACCCCGTTGAATTGGTCGCAAGTAGGAGAGAGTCAGATCTTCGGACCCGACATCCTACGAGAAGCCGAGGAGAAGGTTCACAAAGTCCGTGAGCACCTCAAGACCGCTCAATCCAGATAGAAGAGTTATGCTGACAAGAGACGTCGAGACCTGACCTTCAATGTCGGAGATTTTGTGTATCTCAAAGTATCACCCTTGAAGGGAATGCAGCGTTTTTGTCTGAAAGGAAAGTTAGCCCCCGGATATATTAGACCCTTCAAGATTTTGAATCGCCGAGGAGAAGTATCGTATCAATTGGAACTACCTGAAGAGATGTCAGCCGTTCACAATGTGTTCCATATCTCGTTACTTCGCAAATGCTTAGAAGTTCCGGAGAAGACCGAAGTTTTCAAGAGCATCGATCACCGAGCCATAGATATTGACAAGGATATAACTTATCATGAAGTGCCCATCCGTATCTTGGAAGAAGCATTTAGAACCACTCGGACCAGAAGTATCAAGTTTCTCAAAATCCAGTGGAGTAACCATACCGAAGAAGAAGCCACCTGGGAACGAGAAGATTACATTAGGACTGAGTATCCCAATCTCTTTAGTTCCTAGTTTTTCCTGAATCTCGGGACGAGATTCTATTTAAGGAGGGAAGGTTTGTAACATCCCAAAAATATTAATCAAGCTTATCAAGCTCTAATCACCCAAGTTTAGGGTTAACAAAACTTTTATAGTTAAACCTAATGAGAGTATGTGTGATTTGCATTAGTGTATGAATGTTAGCAATTGCCATGTTTGATGGTTACAAATGATTAGGATTGATTTAAAGATGAATACTACATCATCTAGATCAAATCCAAGCAAAATCAAATAAAGGAAAAAATCAAATATAAGATATATAAGCAAATGGTCATTTTGGCCAAACTTATCTACTAGACCACTTTGAGTGTTCCTAGTAAAGAATTTTCAACAGAAACAATTCCAATTCTTTTTATCCCTTGCTAGATCAAGTAAAAGTGAATCCAAGCAAACTTTACAAAATGGCAGAAACTAAATTCAAATCTATTTAAGACGCAGTGCAAAATTGAATCAAGATCATATGTATAGATCATACTTTCTCAAAAACCAATCAAATCAATTCCACTTGACAAATCCCAACAACCACAATCTACCAAGCAAACAACAAGATCACTCACCAAATATCTTTCAAAAATTCGAATTATGAATTCATGCGGCCATTGTGTTGAACACTTGGTATGCACAGTACAACCTCACCAACTATTCACTATTTGGAATTGTCATTTGCTCACAAAATGTACTGCAATCAACACATTGAATTATCCTAGATCATCCCTGGTACTTTGTCGTGCAGTGGAGAGCCCTTTGCCCACCGTTGCACTAGTGACATGCCATGCCGAGCCGTCCATGCTTGGCCGAAAGCACGAGCTGATCCGGCCACGCCGCCTCTACCACGACCCCCACGAGGTAGGTAGGCGTGACCTCACCGCCACCCCGACCACCCTTGACCAACAAATGAGGCGAGAAGGAGCCGGACCAATGCTCCATTTAACCCCGGCCATGCCGAGAGGACGACGGAGTGCCAGAATCGCTTCGCCGCACATCGCCTCACTCTTCTCCGCCTGCATTCGCGTTGCGTGGCACAAGTGAGCTGGTAGACATGATCGTTCGCCGTCTCGCGCCCCGCGACCACCGTACCAAGTGACGAACGCCTGCGTACCCGCCCAGAGAACCAACGTATCCTGGCCAATGGAGAGTGCCCCTTGCCGTGCCATCACTTCCATGACGACCGCCATAGTCCACCGCCTCGACCCATGCCCTCCGTCGTGACGATTGCAACCTGTATCAGCGTCGCCAGAGTAGCCCGACCTTGCCGCGCAATCGTCACACTAGGTGTATAAATAGAGACCACCCCAACCCTCAATCTCTACACAATTCCACTCCCCACTCACCACAGAACCTCACCGTCCCTTCCCCGGAGCAAGGCGAGCACCAGTCTGCCAGAATTTAGCCAGAGTCCGCCGCTGCAGAGGAGGAAGGAGCCCGTTGATTGCGACCACCCCAGGAGCCGTCGTGACCGTGCCTCGAACCGCCGTCGATGACAACCTCATTCGCCCCCATCGCCGACCTTAGTTGGAGCCCAGGTGCGCCTCACGCGACCCCAACCGCCGCGTTAGGGTTCAGTTCTCGCTAGAGCTGTTCGACGTAGATGACGCACATCAGCCGTTAGATCGTGTTCTAATCATAGGGCTAAGATTAAAACATACCGTTTTGGCGTAGTTAAGTCACTGACGAGTAGGACCCACTTGTTAGTAGCCAGCTGCGCCAGCGCTGTGCAGTTGGGCCAGTCCATTTAGTTTCCCGCGCAGAGCCTACCCATTCAAATAGGATTTTTTCTATTTTAGTTAGAACTAGATTCTGTCAGTAGATTCAAAAATTAATTCAAAGAGATTCACTGAACTAAAATGCATGATTCCAATTTTGTTGGAAAGGTACTAAAATTATCTAATCACTCCCGTTGGATTCAAACTATGTAGAATTATAGATCACCTATACCAAAAATAACAAGATAGAGACTTTTGACACTTCAAATATTTTTCTAAAATAAACTATAAATGCTTTTGAGATGATTCAACCTCTCAAAAATCACATTTGCCATGCTCTACCTGAATATGTAAAAACATTTGATTTTACAGATATTAAACTTGGACTAGTATTAAAACAAGGCTATATAGGCTTTTCTAGTCATTTAAATCTTATTAAATAGTAATATTAAATCTTGTAATGCATGACCATCTTTTTTAAATCACATTCCCAAGCTGGAGAATATATGGTGAGGACATGGTCCATATGAACCTATATTCTAGTTGGAGAATATTAAATCTTAAACAATTTCAATGAGTAGAAATTGCTTTTCTCATTAAAGAGAAATAAAAATGTGCCATTATAACTTGGAATGATTGAGATGATATTAGATCATCTAGTATGAGCCTTGTGTGCTAAATAGGAGTAGTGAAGTGTTGTTTGGTGATTGTGTACATTGAATGTGTTTATAAACGCTAGTATCGACCCGAGATTCAACGAAGAGGAGTACTTCGAGGAGGAAGAGCAAAACTTCAACGACTGCAACCAACAGTGCAAGCTATCAGTGCAAGCTAGCACCATACTTGCTATCTAAGAAAGCCATCACTAATTGCAAGCTAGAACTATGCATACTATATATGCAAGCCCCTTATACCAGATACACTAGGCATACCTGGTTGTGCAACTTTACCAATTCCCAGTTTTTTTCTCTAAGCTTTACTTTCCCCTTTTACTACAATTATTACTTAGTTAATGAATTGTGACTAGTGGAAATAGAATGGATCCTATCAAGATCTTAGGATTAGTCTTGGATACTTGTACCAGATTAGCACCCCCAAATAGTGAATACCCTCAACTTTAGTGGCTAGTGCTAAGCATAAAACTTGATCACTTTAGATGGGAATACTTGGTGAAAATGATTATGAAAACCTTGGAATGATGATTCATTCTATTGAAATGTTTTGACATGTGTTGAGAAACACAAGTGTTGATGATGAAAATGTTGAGGCATGAGCCTTGACCCTTTATAAAAACTGATGGTTGGGTTCGGATGCGATACCGTTCCAATTTTACCGTACAACCACAATACCTGAGTTGGGTAGGGCTTGACTGGAAGTTTATATGTCTTAGTATGGGTTCCCTTGCGGAAGAGGTTGAGATGAGGCTACCTCGTGATGAATGTCCACCTATGCAGTACCCAAGATGACAGATGGTCATGGTTGGGAGGCCAAACTCATAGGGGAGGTGCCTGTACTAGGGTGTGTAATTGAAATGTTAAGATTGATTATCCGCATACTAAATATGATGATTCAGGGTTATTCCTGACAGATGTATCGAATTTTGTGGTGAAAGTGTACAATCTCTGCAGAGTGTCAAACTATTTGAATAGCTATGTCCGCGGTTATGGACAGTTGGAGTGGCCATAGTGTTCCGTTGTCAGATGTTTTCAAAATGATTTGTGACTTGAAAGATGACCTTGACTTGACCACAACAGAGTTGTGGACATGAAAACTAGTTTCCCCCTTAAGTGATATAGAGAACTAAATTAGGTCTTTACCCTTGAAACCCTCATGAAGTAAATCTGGCTTTTTGCAAAACCAACCTAGAGCTTAAGTTTCCTATTAGCTTTGACCTTATTTATACTAGTGTTAGTTTGCGAGTACTTAAAAAGTACTCATGGTTTTGTCCCTAGCTATTCCCATGGCCAGAATATGAGGAGGATTATCCGAAAGATGGACAGCAGGAGGTCTATGACAACTAGGATCATCTCCCATCGTCAGCATTGTCTGTGATCATGAAGATGAAGCCCCGCTACGTTTACTTTCCGCTACTTTGATTGTATTAAGACTGGATCGTGAGATCCTTTATTTGTAAGACCTTATTATGGTTTGTAATGAATGATGTACTGTGGTACCACCTTTGTTATGTCTCGTAAAAATGGTAATCCTAGGATTGCGATGTACGACATAATAGGCATCTGGACTTAAAAATCCGGGTGTTGATAGAGTGCCTTTGAGAAGTTTAGGCAGTGCATTCAAGCAGTTCACGTTATGACTCCAAGGCAGTTCAGGCAGTGATTTCGGGCCATCCGTAAGTTCATGTAGTGCCTCCGAGCAGTTTAGACAGTGCATTCGAGAAGTTCAGGTAGTGACTCTGAGGCAGTTCAGGTAGAGACTCCGGACAACATAGTGAAAGTGTAAGATAGTTTACCTAGAGGGGTGAATAGGTTTCTACAAATTTATTTATAATCTTTTGCAAATTTTAGGCTTTGAGGAATATAAGTGTGTCTAAATGCAAACTAGGTGAGGCAACCTAGATGATGATATAAGATACTTCAAGCACGAAAGCTATCACAAAGTAAACAACACAAGTAAGAGATTGGTTAAGGGATAACCGAGGCACGCAGAGATGAAGATGTATTCCCATGTTCACTCCCTTTAGGAAGGGGGCTACGTCATATTGGAGAGGTGTGAGATTCCACAAAGGATTCCCCAACGCCACGAAGGCTCACCTTCTTCTCCGAGCCTATCCCACTAAGGAATAGCTCACTTACTCGTGGTAGACTTTAAGGTAGTCTTCAAACCCTCACGAACTTTCCACAGAGCAAATCACAAGCCGAATGCCTCCGGGCGACCCTAGCCGCCTAGGGTTTCCCACAAACCCAAGAGTAACAAGCAAACTTGATGAACTCAAGGGGAATGAACTTTGGCTTGGTGGAAACATAGATCAGGATCTCCTCTTTCTTTCTACCAAAGGGATTTGGCTTTGGTTGGGTAGAATGGGAGATCCTCAAGCTTTGGTGTTTCAACAATGGAGAGAGAGAGAGGGAGCTCAAGAATAGAATCTGAACTGGAATGCCTAACCTCTCAATGGAGAAGAAAGGGGTATATATAGTTCGGGAGGGAAACTAGTCGTTTTGGGGAGTTTGTGCCAGAACCGGCGACTAGTCCGAAGGAGCCGGACGTTTCGCCGAAATATTTAGGCGGCCGACCTGGTGGGCCGAGTTCCTCGCTGAAACAAACCGACGACCAATGGAAGTTCCATCGTTAGCCGGAACACACCACAGAGAGCGGTTTCGGTTAAGACCGGGAAAAACTGGTTGCTACCGAAATGTTTTGGCGGGGATTCTGGTGGCGCCAGATTTCTCGCCGATTTCGCAGAATCCCCCTTTTTAGCTAATTTCTCTTTTGGCTACTTGCTCTTCTTGATTGGGTGTGATAGCTATTTGGTGTTAGGATGTGTATGTTGGGTTCGCAACATAGAAAACATAAAATTCCTACGATGCGAACTACTGTATGCCAAGATCTATCTACTAGATACAAGCAATGGGTGGATATACATCCATAGAGAATATACCCTCAAAGAACAACAAAGCTTTGTTAACGAGATGGAACTCATGGATGATGTAGTTGAACTCTTGCCGATCTCAAGATCGTGTGGAAGTACTAGCGCCACAAATCAGCAACGCATCCGTCTTCGCACACACGTTCAGTCCACCGAACAAACTCCACCTCCTCGCTCCTGCGATGCAGCGGAAGCAGTAACTCCTTCTAGACGAAATGCCACCGGGAACATGTATCTCGCTAATCCGAGACCATGGGGGAATAATTATAGAGAGGGAGAGAGAGATCCTTCACGAGAAGGTGTGAGGAAGGAGTGAGAGGGGGGCCTTTTATAGGAGGAGGGGGGGTACCCCTTCCCATGGCCGGCGCCCCATGGGGGTGAGCCCTCACCTCCCCCATTCATGTGGTGGTAACCCCCTCCACATAAATTTGTCCTTTCACATTCTCTTTTAAAGTCTCCACTTTAATTGCATTGAATTTCTCTAAAGTTAATGCTCTCTCATTTACTAAAACTCCTTTATTAATTTTATTCCGAATTTTTTAATTACTTTAATTAACAAACATTCACATAAAACCCCTGCAACATTTCAATATCACATGCAGAACCAATTTCAGCAATTTCACCGGAAACAATTTCAGTGTTTATTGAAATAATTCCAGCGCTTTGCAATTCTTTCGTCTAGAACATATTTGCTCCAAATGGTGTTTGACAACCCTTAAGTGTTTCACCCTACGGTTCACGAATAATGCAGACATAATCGAGACCCCTCTCAGATCAATAATCAGAAGCGGGACCTGGAGATTCATACTGACTCCCACACATTCAACGATGACTTCTATGATTGAGAGAACCTTTAACGATAGTAACTAAATCCCTTTGTCTTGTGATATATTACATGTCCGAGATTCGATCATCAGTATCTCAATACTTAGTTTGATCTTGTTACCGACATCCACTCTTTTCTCGTTCCCGTGATATAACATCCTAGTGATCACATCACTTGCTTGCAAGCTATCTTAATGTGATATCACCGAGAGGGCCCAGAGTATATCTATCTGTCATCAAGATTGAAAAATTACACTCTTGATCCATGAGCCTCAACATAACACCTTTGGAATACCTGAACCCATCTTTATAGTCACCCTGTTACGGTGTGACATTTGATGTTATCAAAGTATTCTTCCGGTGTTAGGAATTACCATGATCTCATGGTCTAAGGATAAAGATTACTTTGTATGATGATATAGCAATATAAACATAATGACTTTGATCGTAATGTATACTTCGGATGAATGTTCATCACATCATTCACCAATGTTGTGACCTCATTATTAATAATATCCAATGTCCATGATCAGGAAACCTTGATCATCTTGTTAATCAACGAGCTAGTTTATAGAGAGGCATAACTAGGAACTTTCTATTTGTTTATTAAACACACATAAATTAAGGTTTTCGTATTAATACAATTATAGCATATAAAATAAACATCTATCATATACTTGGAATACATATAATAACAACTTTATTATTGCCTCTCAGGGCATATTCCCTTCAGTCTCCCACTTGCACTAGAGACAATAATCTAGTTTACATAGTGATAAATCTAACACCCATGGAGTTCTGGTGTTGATCATGTTTTGCCCTAGGTAGAACTTTAGTCAACGGATCTGCTACATTTAGGTATGTGTGTACTTTACAAATCTTTATATCTCCATCCTTGACATGCTTGCGGATGGAGTAAAACTGGTGCTTAATATGCTTGGAATTCTTGTGAGACCTTGGTTCCTAGGCGTTGGCTATGGCTCCATTGTTGTCACAATAGATCACCATTGAGTTCAACGCACTAGGAACCACACCTAGTTCCGTTATGAACTCCTTCATCCAAACCGATTCTTGTGCCGCTTCTGAAGCAGCAACATATTCCGCCTCCGTCGTTGATCCAGCTACCATAGGTTGTTTGGAACTCCTCCAACTAACTGTTGCTCCGTTCAAGAGAAATACGTATCCGGATTGAGACTTAGAGTCATCCAGATCGGTGCCAAAGCTAGCGTCAACATAACACTTAGCGACCAGCTCTTCTTCAACCCCATATACAAGAAACATATCCTTAGTTCTTCTTAAGTACTTAAGGATATTCTTGACCGCTATCCAGTGTTCCGAACCTGGATTAGATTGGTACCTACTAGTCAAACTAATAGCATGTGCCACATCCGGTCTTGTACATATCATGGCATACATTATAGAGCCTATGGTTAAAGCATAGGGGATCTTATCCATTATCTCTCTTTCTTCCGCCGTAGCCGGACATGGAGTCTTACTCAATGTCTTGCCTTGCAACATAGGTATGAACCCCTTCTTACTTTTGTCCATATAAAACTTCTTTAATATCTTATCAAGGTATGTACTTTGCGATAACCCAATTGGGCGCCTTGATCTATCTGTATAGATCTTAATGCCTAATATATATGACAATTCACCAAGGTCCTTCATCAAAAATTTGTTGTTTAGGTGAATTTTAACACTTTTTAAAAGATCTACATCATTTCCAATCAATAATATGTCATCCACATATAATATCAGAAATGCCACATTGCTCCCACTCACTTTCTTGTAAATACAAGCATCTCCATAAGTTTGAACAAATCCAAACTCTTTGATCACCTCATCAAAACGGAGATTCCAACTCCGGGATGCTTCTTCAGTCCATAGATGGATCGCTGAAGCTTGCATACCTCATCAGCATCCTTAGGATCAACAAAACCCTTAGGTTGTATCATATACAACTCTTCAATATTACCACTGCGAAACACAGTTTTGACATCCATCTGCCATATTTCATAATCGAAATATGCAGCAATTGCTAACATAATTCTAACCGACTTTAGCATTGCTATGGGAGAGAATGTCTCATTGCTTAGCCCAAAATACATCGAGCCCGTTGGGGAACCCCAAGAGGAAGGTATGATGAGCACATCAGCAAGTTTTCCCTCAGTTATGAAACCAAGGTTATCAATCCAGTAGGAGCAAGGAAACACCTCAAAGGTGTTGCTAATGACTTTAGCGGCGCTACGGTGCCAATGCTGAGAACGTGGAAACCTGCACAACACAACCACAAAACTTTGCCCCCAACTTGCGATGAGGTTGTCAATCTCACCGGTTTTGCTGAAAACAAAGGATTAAACGTATCGAGTGGAAGAAAGTAATAGTTTGCAGAAAATAAATAGAAAGCAGTAAACAGTTGTAGATTAATGGTAAAAGAAAGGACCGGGGTCCATAGTTCACTAGTGGTGGCTCTCCTTAAGATAGATGATATGTTGGGTGAACAAATTATAGCAGGGCAACTGACAAACATCGAGAAAGCATACATGCATATACTACTCATCTTGACTCCTTTGAGATTCGATTGGGCATTACAACATTATACATAGACCGTAATCCAACTGCATCTATAACTAATAATCCACCTTTAGGTTATCATCCGAACCCCCTCTAGTATTAAGTTGCAAGCAACGGATAATTGCATTACACATTGCTGTAAAGTAAACAATACGATTGTTCTATGGACAAAGGATTGTTGTTTTCTCCCTAGTAGCAACAGCACATCTAGTACCTTAGAGATTTCTGTCACTTCCCTAGATTACTAGAGGCATGAACCCACTATCGGGCATTAAATACTAACTCTTGGAGTTGCTAGCATCTACTTGGCCAAGATAACTACTAACAACGGAAAGCATGCAAGATCACAAATAACAAAGACATGATAGAATCAATAATCAATCTAAAATAGCATCTCAATATCCATCGGATCCCCGCAAACACAATATGTAGAATTACAAAAAGATGATCTTGATCATGAACGGAGCTCACAAGATCTAAACATGATAGCACAAAGGAAAAGAACCAACCATCTAGCTACTACATGGACCCGTAGTCCAAGGATGAACTACTCACGCATCACACCAGAGGCTTGCATGGTGATGAAGAAGGCCTCTAGGGTGAATTCTCCCCTCCGACAGGGTGCCGAGAAGAGCGTCAGATCCCTCCTGATCTAGGGATGGAGATGAAGCTCTTTCGTGTAATTTTGATCGGGTACTTAGGGTTTCTGTATCGGAGGCATCTTATAGGCGAAAGGAGATGTCGAGGGAGTGCCTGGGCTGGCCACACCATCCCCTAGCGTGGGCCAGGCCTAGTCGCGCGGCCAGGTGGTGTGGCCGCCCTCTGGCCCCTCTCCGTCTCGTATTCTGGCTCCTTGTGTCCCTCGGTGAAAAACTGACTTTGGCTTTTGTCCCGTCCAATTCCGAGAATATTCATTTTTTGACTTTCCTGGAACCAAAAACAGCAGAAAACAAGCAGCTGGCACTGTGGCTCTTGTTAATAGGTTAGTCCAAGAAAGTGTATAAAAAGTACTCCAAAGTATGAACAAAACATAAGAAAGTAGATAAAACCAAGCATGGAACATAAAAAATTATGTATACGTTAGCAACGTATCAACATCCCCAAGCTTAACTCCTGCTCGTCCTCGAGTAGGTAAGTGATAAAAAGAAAGAATAATTTTTAAGGTGACATGCACCATCATAAACTTGATCAAAGTATTTATAAAACATTAATAGCTAGGATCATAGTATTTCAATCATAACATGAAAGACAAAGTTCTAATAATAAGGCAAAACAACTATGTTGCAACATGAAAAGGCACAAACAAAAAATTCATGAATAACAATGCTTTGCAAGACGTTTGTTTGTTTCACATAAAGAAAACATAGCATAGTGACATTCAGCTTGTCCTTCATAGAGTAGCAAACATAAATGCATAGGACACCTTCAAAGTTCATAAGAATGACTAGATACAAATAGTTTAAAACAAGCAATATCAAAGCTATGCATCAATTAACAAGTCTTGGAACAATGCACATAGAACTAAGAATGACCACTATGCTCTCAAAGTAGGTGCATAAAGATAGAAGGTGGAGACTCAACATAAAAGTAAAAGAAGAGCCTTCATAGAAGAAAGTAGGGATTCAAGTTTCATAAAGAGCTTCCAAAAATTATGGTACTTATTAGCTTTCAGCTCTCATTGCCCCTATCATAAGCATCTTGAAGGTGATTAAGGTTAAAGTGACACAACTAAGAGGATATGCTTGACAAGTTATAAGCTGAAATCTCATGCCCCTTACTTATGCAGACCGAACCTCATGCTACTCAACTTTAGTCACAAGTAAGATCTTGTCATTGTAAGTACATATGTATCATAGAGAACCGCCAATGTGGTACCCTCAGACATGATACAGGAGCTATCCCATAATCAAAATGACAAGGCAAGCAGACAATGAGCATCTCAGCGATCTTTTTATTTGCTATTTGCATAGGTTTTTATTGAGGATGCTTCATAGAGTGCTCATTATGGTTATGCTGCAAGTTTCCACCATGATTAGGCATGGCTTAGGCTAGCGGCCTAAGCGTTTCTCTAACACAAATACAAACTTCATGATCTTACAAGTTCCCCTTTTATTTCACACCGCCGGGTCCATAAGCAAAAGAACATGATATCAACGGGGTACAAAGTACAGGTGCAATGTTGAAAGCGTTCCCCATGATACATGGTTCTGCTAACTTCAACTTATAAAGCGCAAGCATATAGGCAACAAAGATATATGCAATGGTTCAAGTTTATTAGATGCAAAAAAGTAAAGTGTGCCATCAAGTTCGTGAGAGCTTTAATCACTAGTTTTCTCATAACAAGTTTAATTCGGAAGATAGACAAAAACATGAATATACTTGGAATAGCATATGCTAATAGGTAGGTATGGTGGACTCTTTGGAATAACTTGGTTTTAGGAGTTGGATGCATGAGTGGAAACTCACACTTGGTTATGGAGGCTAGCAAAAGACTGGGAGTGACCAACTAAGAGAGCAATAATAACCATAATCATGCAGAGCGACAAAACATCATTAATCAAAGCATAAAGTGATATTACAAGTTGAAAACTAAAGGATCATAAAGGCTTATGGTGACTTGGGATAGTCATAACATGGTGTGAGCATGCGTCAAGTCAACTCAAATAAAGCATCAAAGGAGAATACCACAATACTATGCTTTAATATGCTAAAACAACGCATGATTCTTCCAAGGCACATTAAGCAATCTCAATTGTTTATAACATGTCATGCTACGGCAAAGAATACTAAGCATAAAGCCAAAACAATATCGAGCATGGCATGACAGAGCATAAGCTACAGTAAAAAACAAGCTCTCTTTACCACTTAAGCGTGAACTTTTCCTACTCTTTTTCAATCCAAACCAAACTATTTGAAAACCAATGCATGAAAGAGGGGGTCCAACCAATTTATTCAGCAAACTAAGCAAACCAAGCAAACGAAAAACCAAAACGAAAACGAAAAAGAAGACGCTCCAAGAACAACACAACTATGCATGAAACAATAAAAATGAAGTGTTTGGAAGAAACCTGGAATTTTTATTGATGAAGAAGGGGATGCCTTGGGCATCCCCAAGCTTTGACGTATATACTCCTTGGATATTTCTTGGGGTGACACGTGTGGCATCCCTAAGCTTGAGCTTTAGTCCATCCTTCATCTCATTACTCATTCCTTCCATACACCTGAAATTTTTCCTTCATACAAAACTTCACACATTCTTTATTAGCAACATTAGTGCACTCAAGATAATAAGTCTTTAGGTTCAGTTCCAACACCAATAAAACTTCCATTAAAGCACAAGCTACTGTAGCACTTCCCTCAAAAATCTCAATTCCCCAAAAGAACTCAAAAAGGAAACAACAAGAAGCAAATGCAAATAATGGCAGAAATCTGTCAAAACAGACCAGCAGGTAAAGACGAATTTGTTCGGAGACCTTCTGTTGCTCAAATCGAAAAGTGTTGAACTAACTAAAGTTAGATAACAACCTAGGACAGAAGCACAAAAATTCACGCCTCAAAAGGACGTACAGAGATTTTACACGAATTTTTATGGTGAAGCAAAGAAATCTGTTTCGGGACAGCAACTTTCCCAATCATTACTTCTCTCTCATTAGAGGTTACTCTTGGCACAAAAAGCAAATAAAAAGGATAAGGAGCGGTTATTACAGAAGTAATAACTTCCAAGACTCATCTAAAACTTTTGGGTTATCTCCTAATAAGTACTTTTCTTTAACGCCTTTAAGTTAGGCATAAGAAGCAAGAAAAAGAATCATGTGTTCTCAAATGAAGAAGCATTAAGAGCAAATTTTGTTTTCATAGAAGAGGCAAAATAAATCTTCTCTCTCTTCTTAGGGAAGTGTTCTATACCTTTTTTGAGTGGAAGTTGATATTTAATGGTGCCTTCTTTCATATAAATGATGGCACCAACAGTTCTAAGAAAAGGTCTTCCCAAAGTAATAGGACAAGAAGCATTGCATTCAACATCCAAAATATAGAAATCAACGGGGACATAGGCATTGTTAACCATAATAAGAACATCATTAATATTCCCCATGAGTTTCTTTTTAGCATTATCATCAAGTGGGACATTCAAATAACAATCTTCCAATGGTGGCAAATCAAGCATATCATAAATCCTTCTAGGCATAATAGAAACACTACTATCAAGATCACATAAAGCTTTGAAATCAAAATCATTCACTTTCATATTAATGATGGGTTCCCAACCATCTTGTTTCATAGGAATAGAAGATTTATGTTTCATCTTTTCTTGTTTAATTTTATGAGAGCATCAATAATGTGTTTTATAAAGGCCATATTCATAGCACTAGCATTAGGACTTTTAACAAGCTTTTGTAGGAACTTAATAACTTCAGAGATGTTGCAACCATCAAGATCAAAATCATAATTATCATCTAAAGTAGTAGAGCTATTACTAGCCTCAACACTAGTGGTAGTGATAGTAGAAACACTAATGTTTCTAGCAATTTCATCTTCTCTTTCCCACTTAGCATGCAATTCAGCTAATAGTCTAACATTTTCATCAATTCTAACTTGTATGGCATTAGTGGCTGCAAAGGGATTCTCATTAGTTTCAGGTTTAGTAGTCATTTTATTCAAAGAAGATTGAGCTTCAGCCAATGATGCTATATTTATTTCAGCATTAGAGAGTTTTTCCTCAATAGTTTTATTGAAAGCAGTTTGTTTACTAATAAAGTCTTTAAGCATAACTTCAAGTTCAGAGGGAGCACTCCTATTATTGTTGTAGGAATTTCCATAAGCATTACCATTGTTGGGAGGATATGGTCTATAATTATTGTTACCAAAATTATTCCTATAGGCATTATTGCTAAAATTGTTATTTCTTATAAAGTTCACACCAACTTGCTCTTCTTGAGCAACCAAAGAGGCTAAGGGAACATTATTTGGATCAATATGGGCTTTCCCGTTAACAAGCATAGACATAATAACATCAATCTTATCACTCAAGGAGGAGGTTTCTTCAACAGAATTTACCTTCTTACCTTGTGGAGCTCTCTCAGTATGCCATTCAGAATAGTTAACCATCATATTATCCAGAAGCTTTGTTGCAGCACCCAAAGTAATGGTCATAAAGGTACCTCCAACAGTAGAATCCAATAGATTTCTTGAAGAATAGTTCAATCCTGCATAAAAGGTTTGGATAATCATCCAAGCAGTCAGTCCATGAGTGGGGCAATTCTTTACCAAAGATTTCATTCTTTCCCAAGCTTGAGCAACATGTTCATTATCAGATTGTTTAAACTTCATTATTTCACTTCTCATAGATATTATCTTAGCAGGAGGATAGTATTTTCCAATAAAAGCATCTTTGCATTTAGTCCAAGAATCAATACTACTCCTAGTTAAGGAATTCAACCATTCTTTAGCTTTTACTCTCAAAGAGAAAGGAAACAATTTAAGCTTAACAATATCTCCATCTATATCCCTATGCTTTTGCATCTCACAAAGTTCAACAAAGTTATTTAGATGAGCATCAGCATCTTCATTACCAATACTAGAAAATTGTTCTCTCATAACAAGATTGAGTAAAGCAGGTTTTATTTCAAAGAAAGTAGCTTCAGGAACAGGTGGAGCAATAGGTGTGCTCATAAAATCATTGTTGTTGGTGCTACTGAAGTCACACAACTTAGTATTTTCCACAATAGTCATTTTTTGTGTGTTTTTAATAAAGAAAGCAAACTAGTAAAACTATTTTTTGTGTGTTTTTGATAAAGAAACAAGCAAATAAAGCAAAAAGTAAACTAAGCAAAACAAAAATAACAAAGTAAAGAGATTGGTTATGAGGGACTCCCCTTGTGAAGATGTCCTTGACTCTCCGGCAACGGCGCTAGAAAATCAGTTGCTTAGCTCAAAATATATCGAGCCCGTTGGGGAACCCCAAGAGGAAGGTATGATGATCACATCAGCAAGTTTTCCCTCAGTTATGAAACCAAGGTTATCAATCCAGTAGAAGCAAGGAAACACCTCAAAGGTGTTGCTAGCTGGAATTTGGCAGGACACACTACCGGTGCCAGCAGCAACGTGGAAACCTGCACAACACAACCATAGAACTTTGCCCTCAACTTGCGATGAGGTTGTCAATCTCACCGATTTTGCTGAAAACAAAGGATTAAACGTATCGAGTGGAAGAAAGTAATAGTTTGCAGAAAGTAAACAGAAAGCAGTAAACATTTGTAGATTGATGGTAAAAGAAAGGACCGGGGTCCATAGTTCACTAGTGGTGGCTCTCCTTAAGATAGATGACATGTTGGGTGAACAAATTACAGCGGGGCAACTGACAAACATCGAGAAAGCATACATGCATATACTACTCATCTTGACTCCTTTGAGATTCGATTGGGCATTACAACATTATACATAGACCGTAATCCAACTGCATGTATGACTATTAATCCACCTTCAGGTTATCATCCGAACCCCCTCCAGTATTAAGTTGCAAGCAACAGATAATTGCATTACGTATTACGTGTAAAGTAAACAATACGATTGTTCTATGAACAAATGATTGTTGTTTTCTCCCTAGTAGCAACAACACATCTAGTACCTTAGAGATTTCTATCACTTCCCTAGATTACTAGAGGCATGAACCCACTATCGAGCATAAATACTAACTCTTGGAGTTGCTAGCATCTACTTGGCCAAGATAGCTACTAAGAACAGAAAGCATGCAAGATCACAAATAACAAAGACATGATAGATTAATCAATCTAAAATAGCATCTCAATATCCATCGGATCCCCGCAAACACAACATGTAGAATTACAAAAAGATGATCTTGATCATGAACGGAGCTCACAAGATCTAAACATGATAGCACAAAGGAGAAGAACCATCCATCTAGCTACTACATGGACCCGTAGTCCAAGGATGAACTACTCACGCATCACACCGGAGGCTTGCATGGTGATGAAGAAGGCCTCCAGGGTGAATTCTCCCCTCCGGCAGGGTGCCAGGAAGAGCTTCAGATCCCTCCCGATCTAGGGATGGAGATGACGGCGGCTATAGACTCTTTCGTGAAATTTTGATCGGCTACTTAGGGTTTTTGTATCGGAGGCATCTTATAGGCGAAAGGAGAGGCCGAGGGGGTGCCTGGGCTGGCCACACCACCCCCTGGCGCGGGTCAGGCCTGGCCGCGAGGCCAGGTGGTGTGGCCGCCCTATGGCCCCTCTCCGTCTCGTATTCTGGCTCCTTGTGTCCCTCGGTGAAAAACTGACTTTGGCTTTTGTCTCGTCCAATTTCGAGAATATTCATTTTTGACTTTCCTGGAACCAAAAACAGCAGAAAACAGGCAGCTGGCACTGTGGCTCTTGTTAATAGGTTAGTCCAAGAAAGTGTATAAAAAGTACTCCAAATCTGGACAAAACATAAAAAAGTAGATAAACCAAGCATGGAACATCAAAAATTATGGATACGTTAGCAACGTATCACTCATCGTAGTCAACTCCTTGAATTTGTCGAAACCCCTTTATAACAAGTCGAGCTTTATAGATGGTCACATTACCATCATCATCAATTTTTCTTTTGAAAATCCATTTATTCTCAATGGTCTTTTGGTCGTGAGGTAAGTCCACCAAGGTCCAAACTTGATTTTCGTACATGGATTCTATCTCGAATTCCATGGCTTCTAGCCATTTGTTAGAATCCGCGCTCATCATCGCTTCTTCATACGTCGCAGAGTCATCTATTTCATCAACCATAAAATTCATAACAGGATTTCCGTACAGTTCTGGAGCTACACGTGTCCTGCTTGACCTGCGAGGTTTGGTAGTGTCCTCTTTCGGAGTTTCATGATCATTATCATTAGTTCCCTCTTCATTTGGTGAAGTCAACTTTGGAACAATTTCTGGCGCTGCGCCACTTGCCGTTTCATGAAGAGAAGGTTCAATAACCTCTTCTAGTTCTACCTTCCGACTACACATGCCTTTTGCGGGAAACTCTTTCTCTAGAAAGAATCCATTCTTGGCAATGAAAACCTTACTCTCGGATCTGTGATAGAAGGAATACCCAATTGTTTCTATAGGGTATCCTATGAAGACACATTTTTCAGCTTTGGGTTCGAGTTTATCAGGTTGAAGTTTCTTCACATAAACATCGCAACCCGAAACTTTAAGAAATAACAGCTTAGGTTTTTTTCCAAACCATAATTCATACGATGTCGTTTCAACGGATTTAGACGGTGCCTGATTTAAAGTGAATGCAGCGGTTTTCTTGAACTTTTCAAAGGAAACCCCAAAATGATAGTGGCAAGTCTGTTAGAGACATCATAGATCGAACCTTATCCAATAAAGTACGATTACGACGTTCCGACACACCATTACGTTGTGGTGTTCCGGCATGTGTGAGTTGTGAAACTATTCCACAATCTCTCATGTGTGTGCTAAACGCGTAACTAAGATACTCACCCATGGTCAGACTGTAAAAATTTAATCTTTCTATTATGATGATTTTCCACTTCATTCTGATATTCCTTGAACTTTTCAAAGGTTTTAGACTTGTGTTTCATCAAATAGATATACCTGTTTCTACTCAAATCATCCGTGAAAGTAACAAAATAACGATATCCACCTCGCGCCGACACACTCATTGTACCACATACATCTGTATGTATGATTTCCAATAAATCTGTCGCCCGTTCCATTGAACCGGAAAACGGCGTTCTAGTCATCTTGCCCATAAGGTATGGCTCACATGTATCAAATGATTCAAAATCAAGTGATTCCAAAAGTCCATCAAAATGGAGTTTCTTCATGCGTTTAACACCAATATGACCTAGACGGCAGTGCCACGTATATGCAGATATATCATCATCAAGTTTAATCCTTTTAGCATCAACATTATGAATATGCATAACACTATTATCGAGATCCAACAGAAATAAACCATTCATCATAGGTGCATGACCATAAAATATATCATTCATATAAATCAAACAACCATTGTTTTCGGACTTAAATGAATAACCACTTCGCATCAAACACAATCCAGATACAATGTTCATGTTCAATGCAGGCATAAAATAACAATTATTTAGATTTATCACTAATCCCGATGGTAGGTGGAGAGGCAGCGTTCCGACGGCGGTCACATCAACTCTTGATCCATCGCCGACACGCATATTAACCTCACCCCTTGCTAGTGGTCGCATGTTCCACAGCCCCTGATTCGAGTTACATATATTAGCAACCGATCCAGTATCAAATACCCAGGTGCTATTGTGAGTACTAGTCAAGTACACATCAATAACACTATACCATATATACCTTTGTTTGCCTTGCCGGCCTTCTTGTCTGCCAAATACTTGGGACAGTTCCGCTTCCAATGGTCAGTCCCCTTACAATAGTAGCACTCGATATCAGACTTAGGGCCAGCCCGAGATTTCTTTCAGGTGCGGCAACAGATTTGTCGCCCTTCTTTCCCTTCTGTTTACCCTTCTTGTATTTCTTGAAACCGGTGGTCCTATTGATCATCAACACTTGATGTTTTTTCCTAATCTCCACTTCTGCAGTCTTAAGCATTGATAGAAGCTTGGTGAGAAACTTCTTCATGCCCTGTATGTTATAGTTCATCACGAACCTATTGTAGCTATGTGGCAGAGATTGGAGAACACGATGTATGCCTAAGTCAATGAGAATCATTATTCCCAAAGACACAAGCTTATCGGCATACCCAGACATTTTGAGTATGTGCTCACTAACAGAGCTGTTCTCTTCCATCATGCAGCTGAAGAACTTTTCTAAAGCACTATAACTCTCTACAGCAGCATGGGTATCAAAAATCATTTTCAATTCAGCCATGGTATCAAAGGCATTGCTGTTTTCGAAATGCTTTCGAAGTTCCGGCTCTAGCACATATAGTATGTCGTAATGAACTAAGTTGTGGTCCTCCTGACGAGTCAAATATATGTTCTTTTCCTCGTCATGGGCAGTAGGAGCTGGTGGGGGGCCTAGCGGCACTTCTAGCACATATTGCTTTTGTGCAGCAGTGAGGAGAATCCTCAAATTCACGGCCTAGTTGGTAAAGTTGCTACCATTTGCCGTAAGTTTCTATTTCTCCATGAACACATTGAAACTAAAAGCAGGTGGTGCCATCTACAACATAATTTGTAAAGTTTAGACTAAGTTTATGATAGATCGAGTTCAACTAATCAAATTATGAATGAACTCCCACTCAAAAACAACATCCCTCGTGTCTTTTTAGTGATCACATGAACTAAATTCACTACACCAAGTCCGATCATCACGTGAGTCGGTGTAGCTTCAAAGGCGAACATCTATATGGGCATCATATCAACTATATGACTCATGCTTAACCTTTTGGTCCATGTTCCAAGGCCATGTCTGTACATGCTAGGCTCGCCAAGTAAGATCCTTAGTACTCGCGTGTGTAAAACTGTCTTACACCCGTTGTATGAAAGCGCAGAGTCGAGTACACCCGATCATCACGTAATGTCTCGAAACACGAATATAAGGAAGAACGGAATTTTATTGATCCTGGACATTGGATGTCGTTAAGGAAGAATGGTGCATACTTAAGGAAGAACGGAATTTTATCTTGATATTTAAATGAGGGATCATCTTATAATGCTACTAAAGAGCCAAACAAGGAATATAAGATGCAAACATCAAATGTGTAAAGTGAAATGATATGGTTCTTGCAGTTGATCACTATCATGTGCATCGTGGTATGATTTTTATCATTCCTTTGTGTGTAAGGCCAATGTCTATGGAACTTACATGTTAGGTGTGTTGCAAGTGAAGGGAATATGCCCTGAGAGGCAATAATAAAGTTGTTATTATGTATATTCCAAGTATATGATAGATGTTTATTTTGCATGCTATAATTTTATTAATACGGAAACATTAATACATGTGTGTTTAATAAACAAATGGAAAGTTCCTAGTTATGCCTCTCTTTAAACTAGCTCGTTGATTAACAAGATGATCAAAGTTTCCTGATCATAGACATTGGATGTCGTTAATAACGAGGTCACAACATTGGGGAAATGATGTGATAAACATTCATCATAAGTATAGCATTACGATCAAAGTCATTGAGTTTATATTGCTATAACATCATACAAAGTAATCCTAGTCCTTAGACCATGAGATCACGTTAATCACTAACACCAGAGGAGTATCTTGATAACATCAAATGTCACATAATAAAAGGGTGACTATAAAGATGGATTCAGTGCTACGAAGGTGTTACGTAGAGGCTCATGAATCAAGAGTGGGATTTGTCAATCCTGATGACGGATAGATATACTTTGGGCCCTCTCGGTGATATCACACTGAGAATAGCTTGCAAGCAAGTGATGTGATCACTAGAATTTTATATCACGGGAACGAGAAAAGAGTGCATGTCGGTAACGAGATCAAACTAGGTATTTGGATACCGATGATCGAATCTCGGACATGTAATATATCGTGAGACAAAGGGATTAAGTTACTAGTGTTAAAGGTTCTCACGATCACAGAAGTCATCGTTGAATGTGCAGGAGTCAGAATGGATCTCTAGGTCCCGCTTCTGATTATTGATCTGAGAGGAGTCTCAATCATGTCTGCATTATTCGCGAACCATAGGGTGACACACTTAAGGGTTGACAAACACCATTTGGAGCATATATGTTTCAGACGAAAGAATTGCAAAGCGCTGGAATCATTTCGATGGAGACCGGAATTGTTTCGGGTGAAATTGCAAAAACTGGTTCTGCATGTGATATTGAAATGTTGCAAGGGGTTTTATATGAATGTTTTTAATTAAAGTAATTAACAAAATTCTGAATAAAATAAATAAAGAGTTTTACTAAATGAGGGTTTCATTAAATTTGGTGAAAATGTAATGCATGTGAGTGGAATTTTGAGCGAAGGCTAGATTTATGTGAGTGGAGCTTCACCACATGAATGAGGGAAGAGGTGGGGGCACCTCCCTAGGGCGCCGGCCATGGGAGGGGGGTTGCCCCTCTCCCTATAAAAGGCCCCCCTCTCCTTCTCACAAAGCACACCTCCTCGCGAAGGATCTCTCTCCCCCTCTAGACATATTCCCCATGGTCTCGGATTAGCAAGATACATGTTCCCGGTGGCTTTTCGTCTGGAAGTAGTTGCTGCTTTCGCTGATTCGCTGGAGCAAGGAGGTGGAGGTTGTTCGGTGGCTTGAACGTGTGTGCGAGGACGGACGCATTGCTGATTTGCGGCGCTAGGACTTCCACACGATCTTGAGATCGGCAAGCATTCGACTACATCATCCACGAGTTTCAACTCGTTAACAAAGCTTTGTTGTCTTCGAGGGTAAGTTCTCCATGGATGTATATCCACCCGTTGCTTGTAACTAGTAGATATATCTTGGCGTATAGTTCCTATCGTAGGAATTTTTTTGTTTTCTATCTTAACCCAACGGGTATCGTGAGCCTGATCTATGCGTAGGTGCTTTGCACGGGTAGTACACATATGTTTATATGTGGGCGATGATGATCATGTTATTGCTTCTTTCATGTATTTTGGATATTGGTGGCATAGTGGGATGAAGTGGCTCGGACCAACTTTATATGTCATCGCACATGAGATCGGTTCGACGACTACATGCAACTAGTTTTGCATAAATGGCTGGCGGGTGTCTGTCTCTCCTACTATAGTCAATATTTGATTTACAACGAGTTGCTAATAACTTAGTTATCATCGTTGTGGTTCCATGTTCGTAGGTAAGACCGGTTCTATCTCCGAAAGCCCTAAGCCACGTAAAACTTGCAATGGATAAATTAGAGGCATCTAGTTTAGATTGTTGCCGGGCTAGTGTCATGATATGGTAAGTTGTAAGTTGATGTATGGTAGATACCCTTCCAACACACTTAACGTGTAAGTTCCATAGACCTTGGCCTTATACACAAAGGAATAATAGAGATCATACCACGATGCATATGATGGTGATCAAATGTATGGACCATATCATCCCACTTTACACATATGATGTTCGCATCTTATATTGCTAGTTTGGCGCTTTTAGTAGCATTATAAGATGATCCCTCATTTAGATATCAAGATAAAAATGTGTTCTTCCTTATGTACACACCGTTTATGTTTCACCGCTTCAAGACATCACGTGATGATCGGGTGTTCTTGAATCCACGATCATATTTCAGGTGTAAGACAGTTTTACACACGCGAGTACTAAGATTCTTACTTGGCGAGCCTAGCATGTACATACATGGCCTCAGAACACGGACTGAAAGGTTAAACATGAGTCATATAATTGATATGATGCCCATATTGATGCTCGCCTTTGAAACTACACTGACTCACGTGATCATCGGACTTGGTGTAGTGGATTTGGTTCATGTAATCACCAAAACGACACGAGGGATGTTATTTTTGAGTGGGAGTTCATTTGTAATTTGGATTAGTTGAACTCGATCTATCATAAACTTAGTCTAAACTTTACAAATTCTGTTGTAGATGGCACCACCTGCTTTTAATTTCAATGTGTTCATGCAGAAAGAGAAACTTGCAACGAATGGTAGCAACTTTACCGACTGTGCCATGAACTTGAGGATTCTCCTCAATGCTGCACACAAGTGATAACCCACAAGTATAGGGGGTGTATCGCAGTATTTTCGATAAGAGTGTCGAACCCAACGAGGAGCAGAAGGTGTTGGCGAATGGCTTGGAGTAGGATTTCTCTGTAAATACTTAACAAATGGATTTTTAGGGGTTTTTGATAATGCAGGTAAATAAAGTACAAGTAAATAAAAGACAATAAGAATAAATGCAGCAAGTGGCCCAATCCTTTCTTTAGCAAAGGACAAGCCGGTTGTATTACTTAAGATGACCAAATGTTCTCGAGGACACATGGGAATATCATCAAGTGCTTTCGCTTCATATAGTTGATTAATCTTCTTTAGTTTTCTAAGTGTTGTGTGGGTGAACCTGTGCTAATGTAATGACCTTCCTAGGACTAATACATACTTGTGATTATACCCCTTGCAAGCATTCGCAAGTACAAGAAAGTAATTAAGGTAGAAACCTAACCACAACTTTAAACTCTAAGACCCTAACGTCCCTTGTGCAATGGTTTCCTAACGGGGGTTCAGGTTTCTGTCACTCCGACAACCCCTACGATTAGTAGCCAAATACACAATGCATTCCCCTAGGCCCATATAGGTGAAGTGTCATGTAGTCGACGTTCACATGTCACCACTAGAAGAAGTGCACCACAACTTAAATATCAAACTATTGAATCTTTCTCAACACAATTTCACTACTAACAACATGACTTCTCCCATGTCCTCAAGAACAAAACGAACTACTCACTAGACATTATATGGATCATGATCAGAGATGGAATAATGATGTGTAACAATCTGAATATAAACGATAATTCGATGGTTCACTCAATAGCATCAACTACAAGGAGTAATCAACACCGGGAAAGTTTCCTCTAAGAACTATGCAAGATTCAACCCAATTATTACAACGGTATGAAGTGGTGATGATGGTGCTGGTGGAGATGATGGTGGTGATGATGATCCCGATGAAGCCCAGCTTGATGGTGGTGTTGATGGCGACGATCTCCCCTCTCCAGAAGGAATTCCCCCGGTAGAATTCTATCTGTCGGAGAGATCTTTCTCTCTCGGTGTTTTCCGCCCCGCAGAGGCGGCGGAATCTTTCTTTTGTCGCTCCCCGAGTCTTAGGGTTTCGGGAGGATAATATACGCTAGAGGGGAGAGCCAGGGGTGGACCAGGGCGGCTACACCACCTCGTGGCGCGGCCTAGGGTGGCCTACGCCAGGGGCTGGTGTGGGCCCCCTGTGGCCCATCTCCACTTCCCCTTCTGGCTCTCTTCGTCTTCTGGAAAAATAGGATTTTTCATGTATTTTTCGGATTTTCTGATCTTCGCGAATTTTGCCTCCAAACAGCACCTTTTCCATCGTAATCGATCGCGGTCCATGCTCCAAAAGTCATCATCCATGCAAAAACAGATGAAATAACATAAGTATCATCTCTTAATATGAAATATATCAATGAATAACAGTAAATTATGATATAGAATAGTGATGCAAAATGGACGTATCAACTCCCCCCAAGCTTAGACTTCGCTTGTCCCCAAGCGAAACTGAACTCAATAAACATGACCTCAGGTTTATGGAGTGAAGAGTCGATAAAAGAATACGGACAAGAAGCATCACATTCATCAATACATAATTCATAATAGAAGACAACTCACTATTATATAACTTAACTTGCAATAAGTAAAGGAAACACAATAAAGATACATAAAGTAAATCATAATTGGTAATGGAAAACTTAGCTCTTGGTCTAAGAATAGTTGACAAGTTGCTAGAGTTCACATATAACTGATTTTCAATGATAGCTTTCAAAGCAGTAGACACTAAGATAAGAGCAAAGTGCAAAACAAGGAACATAAGAAACATGATTGGATAAATCATCATATGAATGAATGAAACACAACAACTCAAAATAGTTGCTGAGATAGAACAGAATAGGTTTACTGACTCAACTAAAAAGTAAAAGAAAGGATCTTCGCAGAGGGATGCAGGGATTTCAAGTTTCATAAAGAGATTCCAAAAATTATGGTACTTATTAGCTTTCAGCTCTCATTGCCCCTATCATAGGCATCTTTAGGTGATTAAGGTTAAAGTGATCAAATATGAGGATATGCTTGACAAGTTGTAAGTTGAAAACCTCATGTCCCTTGAATACGAGGGCAGCTCCTCATGCTACTCAAGTTTAGTCACCGGTAAGTTCTTGTCATAGTAAGTACATGTGTATCATAGAGAACCGCCAACAGGGTACCCCTTGCCCGATGATACGGAAGAATCCCCATATCAAAATGACAAGGCAAGTAGACAACAAGCATCTCAGCAATCTTCTTATTTACCATGGGAATATGGTGCTTTTTCTCTATTTCCTCTTTTCTCATCTTTTTTTCTTTTTCTCAATCTCTATCTCTTCTCTTTTTTTATAAGAAGAATGCTTCATAGATGCTCATTATGGTTACGCTGCAGGTTTCCACCATGACAACATGGATTAGACCGGCGGTCCAGGCGTTTCTCTAACACACATACATAACTCCATGGATTTACAAGCCCCCCTTTCATTTCACACCGACGACATCCATAGACAAAAGAACATGATATCAACTAGGTACAAAGTACCAGTGCAATGTTGAAAACGTTCCCCATGATAGCATGGTTCTGCTAATTCACAACTTACAAAGCTCAAGCATATACGCAACATAGATGGGCACAATGGTTCAAGTTTATTAAATGCAAGAAAGTAAAGTGTGCCATCAAGTTGGTGTGAGCTTTAATCGCTAATTTTCACATAACAAGTTTAATTCAGAAGGTAGATAAAAGCATGAATTTACTTGGAATAGCAATAGTGCTAATAGGTAGGTATGGTGAACACAAATGGCATAGGTTTTGGTTTAAGGATTGGATGCACGAGAAGAATTCCCTCTCAGTACATGTTTTTGGCTAGCAAGGCTGGGTAGCAAGCATAAGAGTTGAAGGAAACAAACAAACATACAAATGATAAAAACAAACATGCAATCTTCCTCGGAAGCACAAAAGATCTTAGCTAGAGAATACTAAACTTATGATCAAATCAAGAAAGAAAGATGATGCAATTATATTTCTTTTAAGAGTACTCTTATCTTTTTCATTCAACTCTCAAAAATAGTATTGCTACTGACTAAGCCAGGTTTGTCAAAACCAACTAACTTAACTCAATGATCCCAAAGTGATACCAATACTAATGACAAGATCAATCATATAACCATGAATTGAAAACTAATATAAGATATGCAAGAGAGTAAATGATAGAACTTCTCATTAATATTCCATAACGGCAACTCACATAGATATCTAACGAGAGGGGGGACACTTCCATAATGCAAACCATCCTACATGATAACTTCTCTATTCATGATATGACTCTACTAAAAAGGTAAAAAGATAGAAGATATTGATGTGATACCGCGGCACTCCCCCAAGCTTGGAACAAACCAAGGGGATGCCAAAACCTGATGATGAATTACTCCTTCGGTGGTGGTGGTATTCTCTCGTCATCATCCGACTTCCAAGGTAAGGGCTCCCCATCAACAAAGGACATCGTGGTCTCCACTATCCTGAAACTTGCAGCAACACTTATGCGTTTAAACCTAACCTCGTACTCACAGTTTTGATTTTGACCGTCGTAGAGCTGTGCTTGTAGTTGGTTGGTTGTTTGGTGGAGTGAGAGAACTTCATCCTTGAGCTCAGTAGTCTCCTTTTGGTGCTCGGCGATGAGTTCGGAACAAATCTTATGGATGATATCCACTTCGCGTTCCGCCATCTTCTTGTACCTAAAGACTTCTTGCTCCAGTGCTTCCATCCTGTCCTCCAGACTTCCTTCACCTTTAGGGCCTTGAACCTCTTTTATCCATATCTCCCCATCTTCAAGCAACAACTCCTTGGGATGAATCTTCAACTCTCTCATGTATGGGTTGATGATATCCACTGAGGAATCTTCTTTGGCTGATCTAGAGGAAGACATTGTGGCTCCAGATCTGGGACTCTACCTGTCAGAAACAGATCAAAACGAAAACATGACGAGAACATGATATACGAACCTCGGGGGATCCGGGGGATTATATATTATGAAGTTTTACAACAAAAGGAAGGTACTGGGAGAAAATGGGTCGGAGACGGAGGCCGAGGCGGCCACACCACCTGCTGGCGCGGCCAGGGGGCCCACGCCAGGGGGTGGTGTGAGCCACCCTGGCTCCGTTTTCGTCCCTCTTTCGCTTTGTTGCTTTCCTTTTTGGATAAAAACTCCAAAAATATAACTGGACAAAATTTTCGTGGAACTTTTCTTCTAGAACTATTACCTATTCGAAAACGGACTCTGCAGACCTCTGAATTTAGCATTTAGTTGATTCTTCCGGAGTCACCACTTGAATAACATCAATATCTTCATATTCATACACATATTGCTTGAGTCATGAAACCTTTCACTTTCTTATTACACCATTTTCTCCACTAACCTGGAAATTTCTTTCAGGCAAAACTTCACACAATTCTCATTAGCAACATTAGTGTAAGTGAGGTGATAAACCTTTTAAGTCCAATTTCAACTGAAATCCATCAAAACATAAGCTACTTTAGCAACTCCTTCCGAAAACCCAAAAATAATTCAAAAAGGAAATCGATTTAAGAAGCAAATGCAGGAGTGTCAAAACAGACCAGCAGGTAAAGATCGATTTTTCCGAAAGTCTTCTGTTGCTCAAATCAAAAAGTGCAAAACTAACGAAAGGTAAATAGCAACCTGGGGCAGAAGCACAAAAAATTACATCTCAATCCGACATATAGAGATCTCTCACGAAGTTTTACGGTGAAGCACAAAAATCTGTTTCGGGACAGCAACTTCCTCAAATCTTACTTCTCTCTCATTAGAGGTTGATCTTGACACAAAAACCAAACAAAAAGGATAAGTAGAGGTCATTACCGAAGTAATAACTTCCAAGACTCAAAGAAACAAAAACAAACTGAAAGCAAGAATGTATTGGGTTGTCTCCCAAAAAACTCTTTCTTTATAGCCATTAAGATGGGCATGACAATTTCAATGAAGCTCACATAAGATATGAATTGAAGTGAAAGAGAGCATTAAGAAGCAAAAATATACATGTTTAAGTCTAACCCACTTCCTATGCAAGGGAATTTTGTAAACAAACAAGTTGTTGAAACCAGAGGCTACTAGCATAAGAAGGCAAAAGAAGCGCAACATAAAAACTTTCAGCATAAAACGAGGAAACTTGATATTATTGAGATGCATAAGAACAGTCTTCCCTCTTTCATAATAACTTTCAGTATCATGCATAAATTTAATGATATAACTATCACAAGAACCATGGTAGCAATGATCACTTATCCTAACAGGAAACACAGGGACACTAGCTCTCATAACACTACTTTGTGAAACAATATTAGGGATATCCTTACAGAGGTTAGTGTGTCCATCTTCTTCATATTTAGTGACAAAGTCTTTCACATTTGGTATTATAGGTTCATTATCCATTTGTTTATCAGGTTCAAAAGCTTTATTTGTACTTTCATTAACCATACTAGCTATCATAGAATGTTCCTTTATCTTAACTGGGAAAGGGATTTTCTGAACGTAAGGTTCAGGTAAAACATGATTAGCAGTATAAACTTCAGTATTTCTTGCAGGAACACACTTAGCAACATCTTTATATGGTTCATGATACTTATTCCACTTCTTTTTAGGAACTTCAATATAGGAAGCAAAAGCCTTAAAGTAAGAAACAATAGCTTGAGAGTCTAGAGCATAAGCATTTTTAATATTTTGAAAGTCACCAGTTCCCATAAAAGATTCAATGCATTCATAATCATAATTTATACCTGACTTTCTTCCTTTGTTGTTCTCCCATGCTTCAGCATTATCTTGAATACGGTCTAGAAGATCCCATTTAGCTTCTTCTTCCATGCGAGTGAATGATCCAACACAAGAAGCATCCAATAAATCCTTATCATGAAGAGAAAGCCTTGCATAAAAGTTATTGATAATAATATTGTTGGGGAGCTCATGAATGGGACATTTGAGCATTAGTAACTTCAATCTCCCCCAAGCTTGAGCTGTACTCTCTCCATCAAGAGGCCAAAAGTTGTATATTTTATTCCGATCTTTATGAATCTCACTAGGAGGATAAAACTTGGAATAAAAGAGAGGTACTATTTCCTCCCATTCAAGAGCTTGACCATTCTTTAGCAGCTTATACCAGTCCTCAGCTCTTCCTTTTAGTGATAATGAGAATAACTTCTTCTTAACTTGATCTGTAGTAATACCTGCACACTTGAACAACCTGCATAATTTGTGTATAAAGAGAAAACGTTCACCGGAATGGACAGTTCCATCCCCAACATAATAGTTATCCATAACACGATCAATAATTCTTGTAGGTATTTTAAAAGTATCATTCTCAGCAGGTGGTGGTTCATCTACTACTAGCAGGGGTAGTAGCATTACGAAATAAGAAACTTAGCGAATTGTCCATATTAAAAATAAAGCAACTAACAGAAATAAACAATACTCACAATAGAAGTTTCATTTACCAGTTCTACTCTCCAATAGCGCTTCACTCCCCGGCAATGGCGCCAGAAAATAGTCTTGATGACCCCAAGTATAGGGGGTGTATCGCAGTATTTTCGATAAGTAAGAGTGTTGAACCTAATGAGGAGCAGAAGGTGTTGGCGAATGGCTTGGAGCAGGAATTCTGTGTAAATACTTAACAAACAGATTTTTAGGTTTTTTTGATAATGTAGGTAAATAAAGTACGAGCAAATAAAAGACAATAATAATAAATGCAGCAAGTGCCCCATCCTTTCTTTAGCAAAGGACAAGCCGGTTGTATTACTTAAGTTGACCAATCGTTCTCGAGGACACATGGGAATATCGTCAAGTGCTTTCGCTTCATATAGTTGATTAATCTTGTTTAGTTTGCTAAGTGTTCTGTGGGTGAACCTGTGCTAATGTACCGACCTTCCTAGGACTAATACATACTTGTGATTATACCCCTTGCAAGCATCCGCAAGTACAAGAAAATAATTAAGGTAGAAACCTAACAACAACTTTAAACTCTAAGCCTGACGTCCCTTGTGCAATAGTTTCCTAACGGGGGTTCAGGTTTCTGTCACTCCAGCAACCCGTATGTTTAGTAGCCAAATACACAATGCATTCCCCTAGGCCCATATAGGTGAAGTGTCATGTAGTCGACGTTCACATGACACCACTAGAAGAAGTACACCACAACTTAAATATCAAACTATTGAATCTTTCTCAACACAATTCCACTACTAACA
Source organism: Avena insularis (assembly GCA_023614405.1). NCBI lineage: Eukaryota > Viridiplantae > Streptophyta > Magnoliopsida > Poales > Poaceae > Avena > Avena insularis. The sequence goes on from CM042688.1 coordinate 279,426,896, forward strand.
ACATGACTTCTCCCATGTCCTCAAGAACAAAACGAACTACTCACTAGACATCATATGAATCATGATCAGAGATGGAATAATGATGTGTAACAATCTGAACATAAACGATAATTCAATGGTTCACTCAGTAGCATCAACTACAAGGAGTAATCAACACCGGGAAAGTTTCCCCTAAGAACTATGCAAGATTCAACCCAATTGTTACAGCGGTATGAAGTGGTGATGATGGTGCTGGTGGAGATGATGGTGGTGATGATGATGATCCCGATGAAGCCCAGCTTGATGGTGGTGTTGATGGCGACGATCTTCCCTCTCCAAGAAGGAATTCCCCAGTGATTACATGCGGAGAGATCTTTCTCTCTCGGTGTTTTCCGCCCCGCAGAGGTGGCGGAATCTTTTTGTGGTCACTCCCGAGTCTTAGGGTTTCGGGAGGATAATATACGCCAGAGGGGAGAGCCAGGGGTGGACCAGGGCAGCCACACCACCTGGTGGCGCGGCCTAGGGTGGCCCGCCAGGGGGTGGTGTGGGCCCCCTGTGGCCCATCTCCACTTCCCCTTCTGGCTCTCTTCGTCTTTTGGAAAAATAGGATTTTCCATGTGTTTTTCCGGATTTTCTGATCTTCGTGAATTTTGCCTCCAAACAGCACCTTTTCCATCAGAATCCTGACTGCAGCGGTCCATGCTCCAAAAGTCATCTTCCATGCAAAAACAGATAAAATAACATAAGTATCATCTCTTAATATGAAATATATCAATGAATAATAGTAAATTATGATATAGAATAGTGATGCAAAATGGGTGTATCAACAAGCTGTATGTGCTAGAAGCGCCGCTAGGCCCCCCAGCTCCTGATGCCCATGATGAGGAAACGAACATTTATCTGACTCGTCAGGAGGACCACAAATTAGTTCATTGCGGCATACTATATGGGATAGAGGCAGAACTTCGAAAGCGTTTCAAAAACGACAATGCCTTTGATACCATGGGCGAATTGAAAATGATTTTCGATATCCATGCTACCGTAGAGAGTTCTAATGCTTCTAAAAAGTTCTTTAGCTGCATGATGGAAGAGAAAAACTCCGTTAGCGAGCACATACTCAAAATTTCTAGGTACGCCGATAGGCTTGTGTCCTTGGGAATAATGATTCCCATTGACTTAGGAATACATCGTGTTCTCCAATCTCTCCCACCTAGCTACAAGAGCTTCGTGATTTACTACAATATGCAGAGCATGAAGAAGTCTCTCCCTGAGCTTCTATCAATGCTTAAGACTGTAGAGGTGGAGATCAAGAAAGAACATCAAGTGTTGATGATCAATAAGACCACCGGTTTCAAGAAAGACAGGAAGGGTAAGCAAAAGGGAAAGAAGGGCGACAGATCTGTTGCCGCACCTAAAAAGAATTCCCGAGCTAGCCCTAAGTCTGATACCGAGTGCTACTATTGCAAGGGGACTGGCCATTGGAAGCACACTGCCCCAAGTACTTGGCAGACAAGAAGGTCGACAAGGCAAACAAAGGTATATATGATATACATGTTATTGATGTGTGCTTGATTAGTACTCGCAGTAGCACCTGGGTATTTGATACTGGATCGGTTACTAATATATGTAACTCGAACCAGGGGCTGCAGAACAAGCAACCACTAGCAAGGGGTGAGGTCAAGATGCGTGTCGACAATGGATCAAGAGTCGATGTGATCGCCGTCGGAACGCTCCCTCTCCACCTACCATCGGGATTAGTTATAAACTTAAATAATTGTTATTTGGTGCCTGCACTGAGCATGAACATTATGTCTGGATCTGTTTAATGCGATGTGATTTGTTTAAATCCAAAAACAATGGTTGTTCAATTTATATTTATGATATCTTTTATGGTCATGCACCTGTGATGAATGGTTTGTTTCTATTAGATCTCGATAATAGTGTTACACATATTCATAATGTTGATGCTAAAATAATTAAACTTGATGACGATATATCTGCATAATTGGCACTGTCGTTTAGGTCATATTGGTGTTAAACGCATGAAGAAACTCCATTCTGATGGACTTTTGGAATCACTTGACTTTGAATCATTTGATACATGTGAGCCATGCCTTATGGGCAAGATGACTAGAATGCCGTTTTCCGGTTCAATGGAACGGATGATAGATTTATTGGAAATCATACATACTAATGTATGCGGTCTAATGAGTGTGTCGGCGCGTGGTGGTTATCGTTATTTTGTTACTTTCACGGATGATTTGACTAGATACAGGTATATCTATTTGATGAAACACAAACCTGAAACCTTTGAAAAGTTCAAGGAATTTCAGAATGAAGTGGAAAATCATCGTAATAGAAAGATCAAATTTCTATGGTCTGACCATGGAGGTGAGTATCTAAGTTGAGAGTTTAGCACACATATGAAAGAGTGTGGAATAGTTTCACAACTCACACCTGCCGGAACACCACAATGTAATGGTGTGTCGAAACGTCGTAATCGTACTTATTAGATATGGTTTGATCTATGATGTCTCTGACTGACTTGCCACTGTCATTTTGGGGCTATGCACTGGAAACTGCTGCATTCACTCTAAATCAGGCACCATCTAAATCCGTTGAAAAGACATCGTATGAATTGTGGTTGGAAACAAACCTAAGCTGTCGTTTCTTAAAGTTTGGGGTTGTGATGTTTATGTGAAGAAACTTCAACCGGATAAACTTGAACCCAAAGCAGAAAAATGCGTCTTCATAGGATACCCTAAGGAAACTATTGGGTATTCCTTCTATCACAGATCCGAAGGCAAGGTTTTCGTTGCCAAGAATGGATCCTTTCTAGAGAAAGAGTTTCTCGCGAAAGGCGTGTGTAGTCAGAAGGTAGAACTCGAAGAGGTCATTGGACCTTCTCTTCATGCAACGGGGAGTAGCGCAGCGCCGAAAATTGTTCTGGAGTTGACTTCACCGAATGAAGAGGGAACTGATGATAATGATCATGAAACTCTGAAAGAGGACACTACTGAACCTCGCAGGTCGAGCAGGACACGTGCAGCTCCTGAACTGTATGGCAATCCTGTTATGAATTTCATGGTCAATGAAATAGATGACCCGACGATGTATGAAGAAGCGATGATAAGCCCGGATTCCAACAAATGGCTAGAAGCCATGAAATCCGAGATGGAATCCATGTACGAAAACCAGGTTTGGACCTTGGTGGACTTACCTCACGACCGAATGGCCATTGAGAATAAATGGATTTTCGAAAGGAAAACTGATGCTGATGGTAATGTATCCGTCTATAAAGCTCGACTTCTCGCAAAGGGGTTTTGACAAATTCAAGGGGTTGACTACGATGAGACATTCTCTCCCGTAGCGATTCTAAAGTCAGTTAGGATTATGTTAGCAATTGCTTCTTATTTCGATTATGAGATGTGGCAAATGGATGTCAAAACTGTATTCCTCAATGGAAACATTGAAGAAGAATTGTATATGATACAACCAATGGGTTTTGTTAATCCTAAGGATGTTAACAAGGTGTGCAAGCTTCAACGATCCATCTATAGACTAAAGCAAGCATCACGGAGTTAGAATCTCCGCTTTGATGAGGCGATCAAAGAGTTTGGATTTATCCAAACTTATGGAGAGGCTTGTATTTACAAGAAGTGAGTGGGAGCAATGTGGTATTTCTAATATTATATGTGGATCATATTATTGATTCGAAATGATATAGATCTTTTAAACAGTGTTAAAAGTTACCTAAACATCAAATTTTCGATGAAGGACCTAGGTGAAGCGTCATACATATTAGGCATAAAGATCTATAGAGATATATCAAGGCACCTGACAGGGCTATCACAAAGTACACACCTTGATAATATTTTAAAGAAGTTTAAAATGGACGGAAGTAAGAAGGGGTTCTTACCAATGTTGTAAGGCAAGACATTGAGTAAGACTCAAAGTCCGGCTACGGCGAAAGAAAGAGAGATAATGGATAAATCCCCTATGCTTCAGCTATAGGCTCTATAATGTACGCCATGCTATGTACAAGACCGGATGTGGCACATGCTATTAGTTTAACTAGTAGGTACCAATCTGATCCAGGTATAGAACACTGGATAGCGGTCAAGAATATCCTTAAGTACTTAAGAAGAACTAAGGATATGTTTCTTATATACGGAGGTGAAGAAAAGTTGGTCGCCAAGTGTTATGTCGATGCTAGCTTTGACACCGATTTGGATGACTCTAAGTCTCAATCCAGATACGTATTTCTCTTGAACGGAGCAACAGTTAGTTGGATGAGTTCCAAACAACCTGTGGTGGCTGGATCAACGACGGAGGCGGAATATGTTGCTACTGCAGAAGCGGCGCAGGAAGCGGTTTGGATGAAGGAGTTCATACCCAAACTAGGTGTGGTTCCTAGTGCGTTGGACCCAATGGTTATCTATTGTGACAACAATGGAGCCAGAGCCAACGCCAATGCCAAGGAACCAAGGTCTCACAAGAATTCCAATCATATTAAGCGCCGGTTTCACTCCATCTGAGAGCATGTTAAGGATTTTTTTTGCGGGGAGAGAGCATGTTAAGGATGGAGATATAAAGATTTGTAAAGTTCACATGGATCTCAATGTTGCTGATCCGTTGACTAAAGTTCTCCCTAGGGCAAAACATGATCAACACCAAAACTCCATGGGTGTTAGATTTATCACTATGTAACTAGATTATTGTCTCTGGTGCAAGTGGGAGACTGAAGCAAATATGCCCTTAGAGGCAATAATAAAGTTGTTATTATGTATATTCTAAGTATATGATAGATGTTTATTTTTCACGCTATAATTGTATTAATATGGAAACATTAATACATGTGTGTTTAATGAACAAATAGAAAGTTCCTAGTTATGCCTCTCTTTACACTAGCTCGTTGATTAACAAGATGATCAAAGTTTCCTGATCATGGACATTGGATGTCGTTCATAACGAGGTCACAACATTGGAGAAATGATGTGATGAACATTCATCCTAAGTATAGCATTACGATCAAAGTCATTGAGTTTATATTGCTATAACATCATACAAACTAATCCTAGTCCTTAGACCATGAGATCATGTTAATCACTAACACCAGATGAGTATCTTGATAACATCAAACGTCACACCGTAAAAGGGTGACTATAAAGATTGGTTCAGTGCTATGAAGGTGTTATGTAGAGGCTCATGAATCAAGAGTGGGATTTGTCCATCTCGATGACAGATAGATATACTCTGGGCCCTCTCGGTGATATCACATTGAGAATAGCTTGCAAGAAAGTGATGTGATCACTAGAACGTTATATCACGGGAACGAGAAAAGAGTGCATGTCGATAACGAGATCAAAATAGGTATTTGGATACCGATGATCGAATCTCGGACATGTAATATATCGTGAGACAAAGGGATTAAGTTACTAGTGTTAAAGGTTCTCACGATCATAGAAGTCATCCTTGAATGTGCAGGAGTCAGAATGGATCTCCGGGTCCTGCTTCTGATTTTTGATCTGAGAGGAGTCTCAATTATGTTTGCATTATTCGCGAACCGTAGGGTGACACACTTAAGGGTTGCCAAACACCATTTGGAGCATATATGTTTTAGAAGAAAGAATTGCAAAGCGCTGGAATCATTTCGATGGAAACCGGAATTGTTTCGGATGAAATTGCAGAAACTGGTTCTACATGTGATATTGAAATGTTGCAAGGGGTTTTATATGAATGTTTGTTCATTAAAGTAATTAACAAAATTCTGAATAAAATAAATAAAAGAGTTTTATTAAATGAGAGTTTCATTAAATTTGGTTGAAATTCAATGCATGTGAGTGGAATTTTGAGTGGAGGCTAAATTTATGTGAGTGGAGCTTCACCACATGAATGTGGGAAGAGGTGGGGGCACCTCCTCATGGCGCCAGCCATGGGAGGGGGTTGCCCCCCCTCTCCTCCTCACAAAGCACACCTCCTCGCGAAGGATCTCTGTCCCCCTCTAGATATATTCCCCATGGTCTCGGATTAGCGAGATACATGTTCCCAATGGCTTTTCGTCTAGAAGGAGTTGCTGCTTCCACTGATTCGCTAGAGCAAGGAGGTGGAGGTTGTTCGGTGGCCTGAACGTGTGTGCAAGGACAGATGCGCTGCTGATTTAGGGCGCTAGGACTTCCACAGGATCTTGAGATCGGCAAGCGTTTGACTACATCATCCACGAGTTCTAACTCGTTAACAAAGCTTTGTTGTCTTCGAGGGTAAGTTCTCCATGGATGTATATCCACCCATTGCTTGTATCTAGTAGATAGATCTTGGCGTATAGTTCCCATCGTAGGAAATTTTTTGTTTTCTATGCTGCGAACCCAACGACAAGAGTATTAACTATACATCAACTTACACCATTACCATATCATGACACCAGCCCAACAACGATCTAAACTAGACGCTTCTAATTTATCATCTGGAAGTTTTACATGGCTTAGGGCTTTCGAAGATAGAACCGTTCTTAGCTACGAACATGGAACCACAACGATGATAATCAAATTATTAGAAACTCGTTGTAAATCAGATATTGACTATAGTAGGCAGACAGACACCCGCTAGCCACTTATGCAAAACAAGTTACATGTCAAGCGTGGAATAGGTTTCATGTGCGAGGACATGTAAAGTTAGTCTGGGCCGCTTCATCCCTCTATGCCACCAAGATCCAAAATACATGAAAGAAGCAATAACATGATCATCATCGCCCACATACTCATATGTGTACTACTCATGCAAATCATCTACACATAGATTAGACTCTGATACCACGGTTGGGTTCACAACATAGAAAATAAAAAAAATCCTAAGATCAGAACTATTATACGCCAAAATCTATCTACTAGATACAAGCAATGGGTGGATATACATCCATAGAGAACATACCCTTGAAGAACAACAAAGCTTTGTTAACGAGATGGAACTCATGGATGATTTAGTCGAACGCTTGCCGATCTCAAGATCGTGTGGAAGTACTAGCGCCACAAATCAGCAGCACATTCGTCCTCGCACACACGTTCAGGCCACCGAACAACCTCCACCTCCTCGCTCCAGCGATGCAGCGGAAGCAACAACTCCTTCTAGACGAAATGCCACCGGGAACATGTATCTCGCTAATCCGAGACCATGGGGGAATAATTCTAGAGAGGGAGAGAGAGATCCTTCACGAGGAGGTGTGAGGAAGGAGTGAGAGGGGGTACCCTTCCCCATGGCCGGCGCGCCTTGGGGGTGACCCCTCACCTCCCCCATTCATGTGGTGGTAACCCCCTCCACATAAATTTGCCCCTTCATATTCTCTTTTAAAAGTCTCCACTTTAAATGCATTGAAATCTCCAAATTTAATGCTCTCTCATTTACTAAAACTCTTTTATTAATTTTATTTAGAATTTTGTTAATTATTTTAATTAACAAACATTCATATAAAACCCCCTACAACATTTCAATATCACATGGAGAACCAATTTCAGTAATTTCACCCGAAACAATTTTGGTGTCTATTGAAATAACTCCAGCACTTTGCAATTCTTTCGTCTAGAACATATTTTCTCCAAATGGTGTTTGGCAACCCTTAAGTGTGTCACCCTACGGTTCGCGAATAATGCAGACATGACCGAGACCCCTCTCAGATCAATAATCAGAAGCGGGACCTGGAGATCCATACTGACTCACACACATTCAACGATGACTTCTATGATCGAGAGAACCTTTAATGATAGTAACTAAATACCTTTGTCTTGCAATATATTACATGTCCGAGATTCGATCATCAGTATCTCAATACTTAGTTTGATCTTGTTACCGACATGCACTCTTTTCTTGTTCCCGTGATATAACGTCCTAGTGATCACATCACTTGCTTGCAAGCTATCTTAATGTGATATCACCAAGAGGGCGCAGAGTATATCTACCCGTCATCAGGATTGACAAATTCCACTCTTGATCCATGAGCCTCAACATAACACCTTCGGAATACCCGAACCCATCTTTATAGTCACCCTATTACGGTGTGACATTTGATGTTATCAAAGTATTCTTCCGGTGTTAGCAATTAACATGATCTCATGGTCTAAGGATAAAGATGACTTCGTATGATGCTATAGCAATATAAACATAATGACTTTGATCATAATGCTATACTTCGGATGAATGTTCATCACATCATTCACCAATGTTGTGACCTTGTTATTAACAACATCCAATGTCCATGATCAGGAAACCTTGATCATCTTGTTAATCAACGAGCTAGTTTATTGAGAGGCATAACTAGGAACTTTCTATTTGTTTATTAAACACACATGTATTAAGGTTTCCGTATTAATACAATTATAGCATGTAAAATAAACATCTATCATATACTTGGAACATAGATAATAACAACTTTATTATTGCCTCTCATGGCATATTCCCTTCAGTGTAGGTAATGGAAAGGCATCCCCAAAGAGCTCATCGAGACCACCCCTCTTAATAGTGCGGTATTTCGTACTTGAATCAAAAAAAAAGAGGAACATAAAGAAAAACACTGACTCTTCTCTTGAGTAAACGAAGGGGGGGGGGGTTCTCACACAACCTCTCATCACCAACTACAAATAATTCCTATGTATGCACTTAATAGAAGCATTAGTCCATACCCTAACTCCGGTGTCAACATTAACCAAAATAATAGAAAAGTGCATTTTGCCCTTAGAATCTCCCCCTTTTTGGTTAACGATGAAAAACCGAGCTAGAGTCACACAAAGATGTTATGATAAGCTGAAAGAGACAAATTTCATGGAAGATTTTAGGAGAGCTCCCCCCATAATGTATGCACATGATAATGTTGTGTTTGAATGCAAGGTGCAACACTTAGGAGAAGGAAGAGATCCCCCAAAATCCTTAGGATACTAGCATGGAATGACAAGTTAATATAGCAAGGATATCTAACCCAAAATAAACAAGATAGCATAGGATATCCAAGTACTTAAATAGCAATACAAACTTGTCCATCACACATATGGTTCGATAAAGAACTTCAAATAGTCATGCAAGCCATAAAATCAAATAGAGAGCGGAAGGCTTCTGCAAACGGCAGCAGCGATAAAAAGGACTCTACTCTCTTCTCCCCTTTGGCATCGAAACACCAAAAAGGGACAACAGATTAGACAAGGCAAGCACTCCAAACGCAAAGTGAGAGTCATCGCCAGCATGAGCATGAGCAGCCTCCTCAGCATGCCCGTCTTCTTATTCATCCTCATCCTCCTCTATCTCGTTAGTCCCATCATCATCTTCCTAAAACTCAGGGGATGTAGTGCGGCGAGACTGAGAGCTGGCAAACTGAGAGAGATCAACCCTTTGGAACATGTCATCATCAACAAGAGGCATCTGATAGTTCACATAAGGAACCAGGAGTATGTCAGGAGCATCCTCATGAGGTGTCAACCCTCTCTGATACGCATAGTTTGGCCCGATCTTTCACAACGAGTCAACCCGGATGGTAATCTTCCAATAACACGATGAACGTCACCTGAAGAAGAGGAATGAATCCAGCAAGTAACATGATGAAGATCACCACGCCTCAAACCTGAGCACTACAATCCTTGATGAACACAAGAACCTCCGTAGTAATAATCTGATAAATGGTATCGCCGTCCCCGGAGGGGTGATACACGATGGAGCACAATATTGTTTTTAGACTAAACAACTGAACTCCCCTAAACCCTAGGCGGTTGGCTCCTTTATATAGGAGGCCTGCAACTAGTCGGTTGGATAGACCCAAACCGAACACACAACGGACTCGAACCTAACCTGGACTCTGACTCAATAACATAGCAACAATATTTGACACAACCTTAGACTTGTCATTACATATCATAGGTCGTCCTGGCATGCCAATCATCAATGTGATGCGCCCGCATCACCTAGCTTGGTGGAGTCCTAAAATTAGGCTTCACCTCCTCCTTCATGCCCATATCATCACCCCCCCTTCAAGAAGCGTTGTCCCCAACGCTTGCGGGTCAGGTCGGAAAGGTGGCGTGATATGAACAATAGCTTCACGTATCTTTGCCATCTTTAGGTCTTGCTTGGCTTCCACTCTGCATCCTCCCTCTCGGCTTGCTTGACTTGAAACAACCCTTGGCGCATGCACCTCCTTGTGTCTCCATATGAGCTTGGACCTAGGCGCCACCATCTTCTTCTTCTTCTTCTCAACTCTTGTTGGAACCCGTGGTTGATGAACATGGACCTTCTTTGCACGACCTTGCATCATATGAGTAATGCCTGGACCACACAACTGACAAACATGTCCATCCTTGCCTCTATGCATCCGCACAACTGTACCAACAAAACGCCTCACAGGTGTGCTAACAAAACTTCTCTTGTTACCCCGTTGCACCACATGCACTGGAACATCAGGAGCACAACTATCATCCGTCTAAACACCTGTGTCAACACAAACAACCTTCTGAACACATGCTGCAACATCCTTCCTCTCAACAATAAGAGGATGCACTTCAACTGGCTTGTCACTAACAAGTTCTACTGTCTTGTCATCTACAGGCATAGCTGAAGCAATATCAACATTGTCGCACTGTGCATCATGCTCTCCTTCCTACACCTTAGCTAACCCAGATTTTGGCTTTGCCTTGCGCACCTTCTCCTTATGTACCACCAACTCTACATCAGACTTTATGTGATCATCCTACATAGGCTTCAAAGTCTGATGTTTGCCACCATGCACAAAAGAATATGTATGATATGGGGTGGCCCGATCTTCTCAGCAAGCACTTGTCGATGATGATAATGGTGGGTAGATAAGTAGCCTGTAGCTATGAACTCTCCTGCTCGAACCCTGATGCCAATGCAACAGCTCTCGAACCTGGTGGGATATTCACAACACCACGCTCTTGCGCACGCAACCATTGACCACAAACGGTAGGTTGCGATCTACTAATTCCTAGTGGAACAACAGATCACACTCAATTGCAGTAGTATAATTCGATCATAGGGTAATTCCAGAGGATCTTTGAAAGAAACAACTCCAAAATAGTTTAAACATGGTCTAAACCCTAACTAGGGGTCGTCCCAGGGCTTATAAGGGCGGCTGGGGCAGCCAAAAACCAAAATACAAGCCGACTCGGACTAGATTCGGTCGGCGGCCGGACAGTCCGGTGGGAATCAGCCAGACAGTCCGGTGGGAATCAGCCTGACAGTCCGGTGGGAATCAACCGGACAGTCCGGTCAGGCCGGACACTCGGGTGGAGTGTGCCAAATAGTCCGGTCTGGCTGGAAACTTTGAAGTTTCCGGGTGGTGTCCGGGTAGTGTCCGAACTGGGGTACTGACTGTCTGCGCCAAATCTTGTCTCGGGCAGGCCAGACACTCCGGGTGGAGTCAGCCAGACACTCCGGTTGTGGCAGCTCCTTTGGCCTTCGTCTTGATGATCATCTCTTGCGCTCCTCCCTCGCGCATCCTTGGGCGATCATCATGCTGGGCTCCTCTTGTATCCCTTCTCCTCGCGCCATGCTTGTTTCTCCAACGAACCTGATCATACATAAATGCATAGACTTAGGTAGTATAAAATTCTCATCAACTAAAGTACCAGATTCGTTTAGGAGCAAATTCACCTGTTGTTTGAGTAGCTTAGCACGAGCTCTTGTAATGGGTCCAATTCTAATCTCATTGGACAGATCCTTCCTTGCAACAGTTGGAGCATCTTCAGTAGGTGTAATTGTAGGGATGTCCTCATCATCTCCCCCCGTTCAAAAGGCCTCGACCTCGATGCTCCAAGGTCTTCTCCATCATATGGTGATAAATCAGCAACGTTGAAGTTGTTGCTAACTCCACCTAACTCCTCAATAGGTATATCAATTGAGTAGGCATTATCATTAATCTTGGCTAACACCTTGTAAGTACCAGCACCACATGGCTTCAATTTGGACTTCCGAAGTTCTGGGAACCTATCCTTGCGTAGATGCACCCATACCATGTCACTAGGCTTGAACAAAACTTCCTTCCTTGCTTGATTCCTTGCAGCAGCAACGTTCTTGCCTTTCTTCTCAATAGCCTCTCGTGTTTTCTCATGAATCTTCTTCATGTATTCAGAATGTTTTCATGCCTCCGTATCAACTCTCTCATGTAATGGCAAAGGCAACGCGTCAATGGCTTGAAGCCATACACCACCTCAAAAGGACAAAGCTGATAGTTGAATGCACATCCTTGTTGTATGCAAACTCCACATGCGGCAAACACTCTTCCCACTCCCGTAGATTCTTTTTAATCATGGTCCTCAGTAGCTGTGACAAAGTTCGATTCGCCACCTCTGTTTGACCATCTGTTTGGGGATGACATGTAGTACTGAATAGTAGCTTCGTTCCCAGCTTCCCCCATAAGGTCTCCCAAAAGTAGCTCATGAACTTCACATCACGGCCAGAAACAATCATCTTGGGTACTCCATGTAATCTCACGATGTCCTTGAAAAACAGGTTAGCAACATGTGATGCATCGTTGCTTTTATGGCAGGCAATAAAATGAGCCATCTTAGAGAACCTATCCACTACCACAAATATAGAATCATGACCTCTCTGTGTTTTAGGTAAACCGAGCACAAAATCCATACTAATGTCTTCCCATGGTGTCGTAGGTGCAGAGAGAGGTGTATACAAACCATGAGGCTGTAACTTGGATTTGGACTTGTGACGTGTAATACAACGGCTTACAAATCTGTAAACATCACGCCTCATCTTGGGCCAATAAAAATGATCAGCAAGCATGAGAAATGTCTTCTCACGCCCAAAGTGACCCATCAAACCACCAGCATGTGATTCCTGCACTAAGAACAAACACACCGACGATTCTGGAATGCATAGTTTGTTAGCTCTAAACAAATATCCATCATGAATATGATACTTATCACATGCGTTTTTAAGAGCACACAAACGATATGGTTCAGCAAAATCATGGTCAGTTGCATAAAGTGCACAAATACTCTCTAATCCAGGAATTTTAACATCAAGATTGGTTAATAGCATGTTCTTCCTAGACAAAGCATCAGCAACTACATTTTCCTTTCCCTTCTTATACTTAATGATGTAAGGAAAAGATTCAATAAACTCAACCCATTTAGCTAATCTTCTATGCAAGTTTGATTGAGCTTTCAAATACTTCAATGCTTCATGATCAGAATGATAAATTCTTTCGGCCACAAATAATGTTGCCAAACTTCAAGAACTCAAACAAGTGCATACAATTCTTTATCATAAATAGGATAGTTTAGTCTAGCACCAGTAAGTTTCTCAGAAAAATATGCTATAGGGCGACCCTCTTGCATCAAAACGCCACTAATACCTATACCACTAGCATCACATTCAACTTCAAATTGCTTCGAAAAATCAGGTAATGCAAGTAATGGTGTAGAAGTAAGCAAACGTTTCAAAGTATCAAATGCAATATCTTGGGCTGCGCCCCACACAAATGGCACTCCTTTCTTAGTCAAATCATTCAATGGTGCAGCAATAGTGCTAAAATCCTTCACAAAGCGCCTATAGAAACCAGCTAATCCATGGAAACTACGCACTTGACTCACATTCATGGGAATAGGTCAATTCTGAATTGATTCAATTTTAGATTGATCTACCTCTATCCCATGCTTAGATACAACATATCCCAAAAATATAACCTTATCTTTTGCAAATGTACACTTCTCAAGGTTAGCATACAGTTATTATCACGTAACACTTGCAAAACTTGTCGGATATGATGACAATGTTCACTTTTGTTGTGGCTATAGATAAGTATATCATCAAAATAAACAACCACAAAACGACCAATAAATTCTCCCAAAATATGATTCATCAATCTCATGAAAGTACTAGGTGCATTAGTAAGACCAAACGGCATAACTAACCACTCATACAAAACAAATTTTGTTTTGAAAGCAGTTTTCCATTCATCCCCTTTTTTCATCCTAATTTGATGATAACCACTACGCAAATCAGTTTTAGAGAAAATAGCAGCACCACTCAATTCATCTAGCATATCCTCTAAGCGTGGAATAGGATGACGATATCGAATAGTGTTATTATTAATAGCTCTACAATCTACGCACATGCGCCATGTACCCTCTTTCTTAGGCACTAAAATAATAGGAACAACATAAGGGCTAAGAAAAACACGAATGTACCCTTTATCCAGCAACGCCTGTACTTGTTTCTGCATCTCCTTTGTTTCCTCGGGGTTGGTCCTGTAGGGTGCACGCTTTGGTAATGTGGCGCCAGAGATCAAGTCGATTTGATGCTCAATACCACGCAATGGACGCAATCCTACGGGTACAATCTTCTGGAAACACATCGCCAAAATCCTGCAAAACATAGATATGATGAGGACATCCCTACAATTACACCTACCCCAATGACTACTGAAGATGCTACAACTGTTGCAAGAAAGGATCAGTCCAATGAGATTAGAATTGGACCTGTTACAAGAGCTCGTGCTAAGCTACTGGAACAACAGGTGAATTTACTCCTAAACGAGTCTGGTACTTTGATTGATGAGAACTTTATACTGCCTAAGTCTATGCATTTATGTATGATCAGGTTCGTTGGAGAAACAAGCATGGCGCGAGGAGGAGAAGGGCTACAAGAGAAGCCCAACATGATGATCGCCCAAGGATGCGCGAGGGAGGAGCGGGAGGAAGGCGCAAGAGAAGATCATCAAGACGAAGGCAAAAAGATCTGCCACAACCGGAGTGTCCGGCGAGATCCACCCGGACTATCCGGCCTGGTCGAGAGGCAAACTGGCGTGGACATTCAGTATGCCAGTTCGGATACTACCCGGACACCACCCGGAAACTTCAAAGTTTCTGGCCAGACCGGACTGTCCGACACACTTCACCGGCCGAGTCCGGCCGGATTTCGACCGAATCTGGTCCGAGTCGGTTTGTATTAGTTTGAGTCGTTTGCGCTTAGTTTCGATTTCTGGCCGCCCCAGCCGCCCTTATAAGCTATGGGACGACCTCTAGTTAGGGTTTAGACCACGTTAAAATATTTTGGAGTTGTTTCTTTCATAGAACCTCTGGAATTACCCTGTGTTCGAATCTACCAACTATAATTGAGTGTGATCTGTTGTTCCATTGGGAATTAGTAGATTGCATACTACCGTTTGTGGTCACGACTGCGTGCACAAGAGCGTGGTGTTGTGAATATCCTACAAGGTTCGAGAGTTGTTGCATTGGCATCAAGGATCGAGCGGGAGAGTTCATAGCTACAGGCTAGTTATCTATCATCCACCATTATCACCGCCATCCGCTTACTGAGAAGATCGGCCCCCCCATATCATCTTGGTATCAGATTTCCAGTGTTGCCTCGGTAAGCATCCACAAATCCATCCATAGATTAGAGAGTGTTTTCGTCCTATACAGAAAAAGCCTTACAAAAAGATTTGCCATAGACTAGATTGCATCGTTTTCGAGTTTTAGTTGCTGATTGTATCTTCTCGTAGATCCGATCTGTAGGTTTTCCTCATAGGAGTCTAGTTTCCTGATATGGGGTGGCCCGATCTTCTCAGCAAGCACTTTGTCGATGGTGATGGTGGATGATAGATAACTAGCATGTAGCTATGAACTCTCCCGCTCGATCCCTGATGCCAATGCAACAGCTCTCGAACCTTGTAGGATATTCACAACACCACGCTCTTGCGCGCAGCCGTGACCACGAACGTTAGTCTGCAATCTACTAATTCCCAATGGAACAACAGATCACACTCAATTATAGTTGGTAGATTCGAACACAGGGTAATTCCAGAGGTTCTATGAAAGAAACAACTCCAAAATATTTTAACATGGTCTAAACCCTAACTTGTGACGGCTACAGAAGTTTATATGAGGGCTGGGGCGTCCTCCCCTCTAAACGGGCCTAAAAACAGCCATAACTTGGCCCAAACTGACTCAGTTCGACTCAAACTGATACATACCGACCCATATATGGGTTCGGCCTTATTGGCGCGCAGTCCAAACATCGTGGAACACCTCAAACATGTAATTCTAGGTGCGCCATCTCTCTCTCTTGCTCATACGTGATTTCTTCATTGCCTCCTAGTGCGCATGCCTCCCGCTCCTCCCTCGCGCACTTGTTGATATTGGAAATCAGCGCTTGTCCTTCTTGCTGCAACTCTCCTCCTCCCAAGAACGCTTGTGTTATCAATAAACCTGATCATACAAAGATGCATAGACTTAGGTAGTATAAAGTTCTCATTAAGTAAAGCATCAGGTTCAATTAGGAATGAATTCACCTGATAGTCATTATTGATTTGACTCAATATTTCCTTCCAGTTCAGGCAATCGTAATCATCATAATCCTCAGATATATCCTCATCATCCTCCCTTTCTTCATGAAAAGCCGTCCTCGGCTTTAGGTAAGCTGAAAGTGGGAGAAACAAAAAGAACAACGTGTACGCAAAGTATATGTATATATAACATGTTGTATTATTGTTGTTCACATGAAAAGTATATCTAGTATACATCAAGCAACTTAAATTGCAGGTATAAGTGAAGTACAAAGAATCATGATCATGGTGAAAAACAACTAAATAGATAGTCTTGTTCTTCAATATTAAATTCAGTTTTCTTAAAGAAGATCTATGATCAAATTTGTGGACAAGATCTAACCAATTCAATATGTGTGAAAACCAAATTGATTCACACCATGCTTCAACTGCGCAACTCTGATTAATATAAACATGATCATGTTGTCTAGTATGGAAGATGCAACTCAATTTGCAAATATAAGTGAAGTATAGAGCAGTAGCACAGCTAGACAAAGACTTTTGGGACAAACACAAAGGATATAAAAACTTGGGTTCTATTCTAGCAAGATTACAACGATCCAACATAGGTAAAATTACTTGTGTTGGTTGTATTATATCAACTAGATCTGACTTTAGTTTCATACTATCACAAATTTCAGCACATGTCCCACAACAAGTCATCGACACACAACAAGTATGGCTGAAAACAACATGTTTCAGTTCAGGGATTCTATCACAAGTAATGCATATGTGATCCACAAGAAAATTTTCATGCATGCTATATTCACCAATTAGATTGAGAGTGAAACAAAGAGAATATGTGCTAGAATTTAGACATGAAATTTCAGAAATCTTGTCCATAGCACAACTCATACTCATAGGTTCATTTAGCATGATGGAAAACACAATATCAGCAGGTGGTATTCGAGCAAGTATTTCCTTATGTGTTATCAGTACCACATGATCAAAATTTGAATTTGGTAAACTATCACATGGTGCTGAAACGGTAGTGCAAGGCAAATCACAAGGAGGCTTCAGTAAAGGAATAGACTCACAATATGTCGCACATGTTGGCTGAAGCTCCAAATCAGTACCAATGTCATTAACAATCTTCTCAGCTGTAGTAGGTACTACGACATCCTCCTCAAGTGACAATACAGATCGTGTGATGCAGGTTGTAAAATAGGCGGCTCCCTTTCTTCAAAAGCAACCTGCACATCACAAGATACAACACTAGGAGTGGACATGATTACATTAGTAGACAACTCACATGTCTCATTAGTGTCCACTCTCAAAAGTTCTGGAAGAGGCCATTTGCAGTTGTTCAAAAACATAGAACGTAGAAATTGCTTGAAATCTTCCCAAAGGATTTTTTTACCCATGACACCATACACAATCCTTGCGTCCTTCCACCAACGAGCTACCTCTTCATCCACACGTCGGTGAGCAAGAATGTATTCTATATGGCTATTAAACTTGCTATCGAAAGTATGACATCTCGCAAAACCAAATCCCATATCAATTTCCCAAATCTGATATTCATGTGTGGAACTTTCCAATCGCCACTTGATTGTAGTTGGATCATATGCCATGCCAACCACAATAGCTAAATAGTCATGGTAAACATCATCTGATTTCTGCATCACATCAACACTAGTAGAAGTCATGATTAGTACATTAGTGCAAAAACACAAAATTGTTTTGGTGGCACACTCACAACTCACTCAAAAACTGACAAGAAAGCAGATCTTACCGTTTCAAAGTGAATAGTGATGCTTACCAATTCGAAATCAAAGACTGATGCACTGATGTGATGAAGTGAATACCAAAGGTATAGAGAACGATCGCAAGGCACACAGGTTATTTATGGTGGAGCTGTAGGTATGGTATCCTAACTACACCGCAAACAAGTCCTAGTGCTGATCGTATGACAAAGACCCACGGAAACACACACGGTGGAGATAAATGGGGCAATTGCAACTATGAAAATGAGCTCAATAAAGTAAGTTATGTCGGAGGAATGCTCGTGTTGCAATGCACAAGGAGAGATGCTAGCAATGTCTCAACGAAACGGGCACAAGATTGCTAAACTGAGCAGCCCGCAGAGCACTAAGCACGCTAGTCTCGTAGGATAGTTTTAGACACAAAGAAAGGTTTACTAAGGCTCACAAGGATAGGTACGCTATGTGGACTCAGTAAAAAAAATAAACAAAAAAGAAAAATTTTTGACCTGAGAATTGGTCTCTGCCACGGCAGAAAAACGGCCTAAAATCCTGCCGCGGCAGGATGGCGGCAGAATTTTTTTTCTCGTATGAGGGCAGATCGGTCTGTGGTGAGGCGACAGTCCAAATTTTTTTTTCACGCTAGAGCACAGACCTGTCTGCGGTCAGGCGTGAGGCAGCGAGCCAATTTTTTTTTTATTTCGACTTGCCAAGCAGTACGCAACTAGGACTCTTTACTTGGTCGGATCTGACTTGATGGTAGCGGAAAAAGATGGTGGAAAACAACTAGAACAACTAGAAAACAAATCTACAAAGAACAGATCTAAATCTAATCGAATAGAGGAAATCGACCAGCAACTATTACTCGATTACGATGTAATCTAGGCTATTGCAACTCGTTTTGTGGGGCTTTTTCTGTATAGGATGAAAAACACTCTCTAATCTATGGATGGATTGTGGATTGCTTACCGAGGCAACGAGGAAATCTGATACGATGATATTGCTCACCGAGTAAACCCAGCGCTCTGATACCAAGATGATATGGGGTGGCCCGATCTTCTCAGCAAGCACTTTGTCGATGGTGATGGTGGATGCTAGATAACTAGCCTGTAGCTATGAACTCTCCCGCTCGATCCCTGATGCCAATGCAACAGCTCTCGAACCTTGTAGGATATTCACAATACCACGCTCTTGCGCACGCAGCCGTGACCACGAACGGTAGTCTGCAATCTACTAATTCCCAATGAAACAATAGATCACACTCAATTATAGTTGGTAGATTCGAACACAGGGTAATTCCAGAGGTTCTATGAAAGAAACAACTCCAAAATATTTTAACGTGGTCTAAACCCTAACTTGTGACGGCTACAGAAGTTTATATGAGGGCTGGGGCGTCCTCCCCTCTAAACGGGCCTAAAAACAGCCATAACTTGGCCCAAACTGACTCGGTTTGACTCAAACTGATACATACCGACCCATATATGGGTTCGGCCTTATTGGCGCGCAGTCCAAACGTCGTGGAACACCTCAAACATGTAATTCTGGGTGCGCCATCTCTCTCTCTCTCTTGCTCATACGTGATTTCTTCATTGCCTCCTAGTGCGCATGCCTCCCGCTCCTCCCTCGCGCACTTGTTGATATTGGAAATCAGCGCTTGTCCTTCTTGCTCCAACTCTCCTCCTCCTCGCGCAACGCTTGTGTTATCAATAAACCTGATCATACAAAGATGCATAGACTTAGGTAGTATAAAGTTCTCATTAAGTAAAACATCAGGTTCAATTAGGAATGAATTCACCTGATAGTCATTATTGATTTGACTCAATATTTCCTTCCAGTTCAGGCAATCAGAATCATCATAATCCCTGTATATATCCTCATCATTTCCGTTTGTGTCTAGGTTTAAGGTTTCATCTTGTTTTCCGTTGTTCCCACCGTTACCGTTTCCGCAAGTATTTATCGTTTTTCCGAGTCCACATAGCGTACCTTTGTTTGCATACCATAGACACAGCCTATCTACAGCATATGTGCCTAGGAACGTACCCACGAGACTAGTTGCTTTGCTCCGACAGGTTGCTCATTAGGGTTTGAAGTGCAGAAATTTTTCGACAGGCAAAACCGGACTATCCGGCCGAATCACACCGGACTATCCAGCCTAACCGGAGTCTCAGGCGCATATCAACCGGACTATCCGGCCCAGTTCTGTTATAAGTTGCTGTGCTCGTTTGCATTGAGTAATATAGTTGGAAAAATCAAAAAAAAAGAGAGAAAAGAAAAGAGAATCAGTATAAAAAAAGAGAAAAGAGCTACAAGCCTGACAAAAAAGAGATATAGAAGTGTGCAATATTGGAGGCCTTGTTGTATAGCACTAGTAGATTGAGCAATCTTGTGCATGTTCTATTTCAGCTATTACTAGCGTCTCTCTTGTGCATTGCAATATTCCTGTTCATAAATTGCTTTGCCACGTTTATCTCCATCGTATGTGTTTCTTGGGTTTTTGTACGATCAACACTAGGACTTGTTTGCGGTGTAGATAGGGTACCACACCTATAGCTCCACCTTAAATAACCTGTGTGTCCTGCGATCGTTTTCTATACCTTTGATATTCACTTCATCACATCAAGTGCATCAGTCTTTGATTTCATTTGGTAGAGCATCTCTATTCACTTTGGAACGGTAAGATCTCCTTTCTTATTAGTTGCGAGTGAGTTGTGAGAGTTTCCACCATACAGATTCTGATTTTTGCACTAACCTACTAATCATGTCTACTAGTGATAATGATGTTGTGTTGCAGAAAAATAAGGATGAGGAGCTCGTCAATTGGCGTGAATATGAGGCTTTGAAATCCCACTTGACACGTGTGTTTACTAACACGACAAATGCCATTGACAAGAATCTCCAAGATATGAATATGAGATTGGATCGGCATGTTGGGACAATTGATACTATCCAAACGCAAGTGGCTACACTCAATGTCAATGTCACCACTTTGCAGCAGTCCATTGAGGGTTTGTCAGCCGCCTTGCATAGAAGGGAAGATCCTCAACATGATGATGCCTTTGATGATTTCGATGAGGGTAGCGCTGTTGATGCTGCTCCACATGTTGGCAGGGGACGTGCTATTCCCCCTGTCCATGCACCTGCTCATGGTCGTGGGTTTGCCCATCTTGGGCGTGGTCCACGTGTGCCCAACCAAACTACTGATGACGGTTTGGGCAAGCCAAAATTCTCAATTCCTAAGTTTGATGGTTCCATTAATCCTGAAGACTACCTCACATGGGAGTTGAAGATTGAGAAACTCTGGCGCTTATTTGACTATCCAGAAGATAAGAAGGTCAAGCTTGCAGCATCTGAATTTGATGGTTATGCTTTGCGTTGGTGGGATGCTCTTGTGCAACATAGGCGGGAGGATAATGAACTTCCTGTGATGGATTGGCACGAGATGAAGCAAATCATGAAGGCTCGTTTCGTACCAACCAACTACTTGCGATCAATTTTTGATAAATTGACACAACTGAAGCAAGGCACCATGACAGTTGATGAGTATTACATGGAGATGGAGATGCTTATGCAGCGTGCTCGAGTTCGTGAGTCCATTGAGATGACCATGCAACGATTCTTAAACAATTTGAAGTTACCGATCAAGAGCATTGTTCGTCATCACAAGTTTAGACCATGAATGAGTTGTTGCATCATGCTAGAGAGGCCGAATCCCAGTTGGCAGAAGAGGCGAAGTCACGTGCTCGTTTTCCATCCTCCAGCAGATTTTCGGCCAGGTCTACACCTCCTACAGTCACGCCACCAGCTGCTGTTCCGTTTACACCATCGGCCAAACCAGCAAGTACACCTTCGTTTGGCTCTAATGCTCGGAAACCCGCTGCTCCTGTTGCTAGCTCGGCTTCCAACATGTCTACTGCACGTACTCGTGATGTAGTGTGCCATACTTGTGGAGGTAGAGGTCACTACAAGAAAGATTGTCCAAACAGCAAGGTTATGTTTGTTAATGAACAAGGTGAAGTAGAAAGTGGAGATGAAGCTTCTGATGATGATATTGATGACGACGAGGAAGGTGCTGATGCATATGCTGAGCGTGCACCCACTATTGTCGTATCGTCACGTGTACTTAGTGTGCAACCGGTTGAGGAATCCCAGCGTTGCAACTTGTTCCAAACAAAAGCTCTAGTTGGACCCAACAAAGCTTGCAAGGTAATTATTGATGGAGGTAGCTGCAGAAATCTTGCAAGTAAGGAACTATGTGCCAAACTGAATTTGACATACTTACCTCATCCCAAGCCATACTACATACAATGGTTGAGCAACAATGGTGAGATGAAGGTAAATCATATGGTACGTGTGAATTTTCAAATAGGGCCATACAAAGATTCTATTGATTTTGATGTGGTTCCTATGACTGTTTGTCACCTACTATTGGGTCGGCCTTGGCTCTATGATCGCCATGTGCAACACAATGGCCGAGCCAATACATATCACTTGGAATTCAAAGGAAAGAAGATTACTATGCAGCCAATGACACCACAAGAAATTGTGAATGATTCTCGCCAGAAGATAGAGGTGAACTTGAAGGAAGATACTACCACTCGACGAGACTGTGTAACAGCTGTTCCTGATGTAATTGAGCCTAAATTGAGTGATATAACGAAAAGTGAGAGAGTGCCTGGTTTATTGATACTAGCCACCAAGGAGGATATGAGAGAGTTTCGTGAGGATCCTACAGCCATGCCACTTGTGCTCATGTATAAGGGCGAGGTATTGGTTTCTAACGACATGACCCCTATTTCTCTTGGTGTCTCTTCTGTTTTGCAGGATTATGGGGATGTGTTTCCAGAAGATGTACCCGCAGGTTTGCCCCCATTGTGTGGTATAAAACATCAAGTGGACCTGATTCTTGGCGCCACACTTCCCAACCGTGCACCTTACAGGACTAACCCCGAAGAAACTAAGGATATTCAGAAGCAAGTACAAGCATTGCTGGATGAAGGGTACATTCGTGTCTCTCTTAGCCCTTGTGCTGTTCCTGTTATTTTAGTTCTTAAGAAAGATGGTACATGGCGCATGTGTGTTGATTGTAGAGCGATTAATAACATCACTATTCGATATCGTCATCCTATTCCACGCTTAGAGGATATGCTAGATGAATTGAGTGGTGCTGCTGTTTTCTCTAAAATTGACTTGCGTAGTGGTTATCATCAAATTAGGATGAAAGAAGGGGATGAATGGAAAACTGCTTTCAAAACTAAATTCGGTTTGTATGAGTGGTTAGTTATGCCGTTTGGTATTACTAATGCACCTAGTACTTTCATGCGTTTGATGAATCATGTTTTGAGAAAGTTTATTGGTCGTTTCGTGGTTGTTTACTTTGATGATATACTCATATACAGCCACAACGAATCTGAACATTGCACTCATATTAGACAAGTTTTGCAAGTGTTACGTGATAATAAATTGTATGCTAATCTTGAGAAGTGTACATTTGCAAAAGATAAGGTCATATTTTTAGGATTTATTGTTTCTAAGCATGGAGTAGAGGTAGATCAATCTAAAATTGAATCAATTCAGAATTGGCCTACTCCAATGAATGTTAGTCAAGTGCGTAGTTTCCACGGTCTCACTGGTTTCTATAGGCGCTTTGTGAAAGATTTTAGCACCATTGCTGCACCATTAAATGATTTGACAAAGAAAGGTGTTCCTTTTGTATGGGGCGCGGCTCAAGACATTGCATTTGATACATTAAAACGTTTGCTTACTTCTGCACCATTACTTGCATTACCTGATTTTTCGAAGCAATTTGAAGTTGAATGTGATGCTAGTGGTATAGGTATAGGTGGCGTTTTGATGCAAGAGGGTCGGCCTATAGCTTATTTTTCTGAGAAATTGACTGGTGCTCGTTTGAATTATTCTATCTATGATAAAGAATTGTATGCACTTGTTAGAGTACTTGAGGTTTGGCAACATTATTTGTGGCCAAAAGAATTCATCATACATTCTGATCATGAAGCATTGAAATACTTGAAAGCTCAATCAAACTTGCATAGAAGATTAGCTAAATGGGTTGAGTTCATTGAGTCTTTTCCTTACATCATTAACTATAAGAAGGGAAAAGAGAACATTGTTGCTGATCCTCTTTCTAGAAAGAACATGCTATTAACCAATCTTGATGTTAAAATTCCTGGATTAGAAGCTATTTGTGCACTTTATGCAACTGACCATGATTTTGCTGAACCATATCGTTTGTGTTCTCTTAGAAACACATGGGATAAGTATCATATACATGATGGATATTTGTTTCAAGCTAACAAACTATGTATTCCAGAATCGTCGTTGTGTTTGTTCTTAGTGCAGGAATCACATGCTGGTGGTTTGATGGGTCAATTTGGGCGTGAGAAGACGTTGCTCATGCTTGCTGATCACTTTTATTGGCCCAAGATGAGGCGTGATGTGTACAGATTTGTGAGCCGATGTATTACATGCCACAAGTCGAAATCTAAGCTGAAGCCTCACAGTTTGTATACACCTCTCTCTGCACCGACTACTCCATGGGAAGACATTAGTATGGATTTTGTGCTAGGTCTACCTAAAACTCAGAGAGGTCATGATTCTATATTTGTGGTAGTGGATAGGTTCTCTAAGATGGCTCATTTTATTGCCTGCCACAAAAGCGACGATGCGTCGCATGTTGCTAACCTGTTTTTCAGGGACATCGTGAGATTACATGGAGTACCAAAGTCGATTGTTTCTGACCGTGATGTGAAGTTCATGAGCTAATTTTGGAAGACCTTATGGGGAAAGCTAGGAACAAAGTTGCTGTTCAGTACTACATGTCATCCCCAAACAGATGGTCAAACGGAGGTGGTGAATCGAACATTGTCACAGCTGCTAAGGACCATGATTAAAAAGAATCCGCGGGAGTGGGAATAGTGTTTGCCACATGTTGAGTTTGCTTACAACAGGGTTGTGCATTCAACTACTCAGCTTTGTCCTTTTGAGGTCGTGTATGGTTTCAAGCCATTGACGCCACTTGATATGTTGCCTCTGCCATTACATGAGAGAGTTGATATGGAGGCATCAAAACCTACTGATTATGTGAAGAAAATACATGAGAAGACTTGAGAGGCTATTGAGAAGAAAGGCAAGAACATTGCTGCTGCAAGGAATCAAGCAAGGAAAGCAGTGTTGTTCAAGCCTGGAGATATGGTTTGGGTGCATCTACGCAAGGATAGGTTCCCACTACTTCGAAAGTCAAAATTGAAGCCACGTGGTGCTGGTCCTTACAAGGTGTTAGCCAAGATTAATGATAACGCCTACTCGGTCGATATACCTATTGAGGAGTTTGGTGGAGTTAGCAATAGCTTCAACGTTGCTGATTTGTCACCATATGCTGGAGAAGACTTTGGAACGTCTAGGTCGACGCCTTTTGAAGAGGGGAGATGATGAGGACATCCCTACAATTACACCTACCCCAATGACTACTGAAGGTGCTACAACTGTTGCAAGAAAGGATCAGTCCAATGAGATTAGAATTGGACCTGTTACAAGAGCTCGTGCTAAGCTACTGGAACAACATGTGAATTTACTCCTAAACGAGTCTGGTACTTTGATTGATGAGAACTTTATACTGCCTAAGTCTATGCATTTATGTTAGATCAGGTTCGTTGGAGAAACAAGCATAGCGCGAGGAGGAGAAGGGATACAAGAGAAGCCCAACATGATGATCGCCCAAGGATGCGCGAGGGAGGAGCGGGAGGAAGGCACAAGAGAAGATCATCAAGACGAAGGCAAAAAGATCTGCCACGACCGGAGTGTCCGGCCAGATCCACCCGGACTGTCCGGCCTGGTCGAGAGGCAAACTGGCGTGGACATTCAAGATGCCGATTCGGATACTACCCGGACACCACCGGAAACTTGAAGTTTCCGGCCAGACCGGACTGTCCAAGACACTTCACCCGATTCGACTGGAGTGTCCTACCGACCGAATCTGGTCTGAGCCGCTTGTATCGATTTGAGTCGCTTATGCGTTTAGTTTCGGTTTCGCCACCCAGTACCCTTATAAGCTATGGGACGACCTCTAGTTAGGGTTTAGACCATGTTAAAATATTTTGGAGTTGTTTCTTTCATAGAACCTCTGGAATTACCCTGTGTTCGAATCTACCAACTATAATTGAGTGTGATCTGTTGTTCCATTGGAAATTAGTAGATTGCATACTACCGTTCGTGGTCACGGCTGCGTGCGCAAGAGCGTGGTGTTGTGAATATGCTACAAGGTTTGAGAGCTGTTGCATTGGCATCAGGGATCGAGCGGGAGAGTTCATAGCTACAGGCTAGTTATCTATCATCCACCATTATCACCGCCATCCGCTTACTGAGAAGATCGGGTCCCCCATATCAAGATACACCAAGAGAAATAGGGGTCATATCGTTAGAAACCAATACCTCGCCCTTATACATGACCACAAGTGGCATGGCTGTAGGATTCTCACGAAACTCTCTCATATCTTCCTTGGTGGCTAATATTACTAGACTAGGTACTCTCTCACTTTTCATTATATCACTCTTTTTGGGCTCTATTACATCATATACAACTGCAACACTCTCTCGTCTATCTATAGGTGCTTCCTTCAAGTTTACTTCTATCTTTTGACGAGACTCATTCACAATCTGCTATGGTGTCATTGGTTGATATATTTCATATTAAGAGATGATACTTATGTTATTTCATCTATTTTTGCATGGTTGATGATTTTTCAAGGATGGACCACTACAGTCAGGATTCTGATGAAAAAGGCGTTGTTTGGAGGCGAAATTCGCGAAGATCAGAAAATCCGGAAAAATACATGGAAAATCCTATTTTTCCAGAAGACGAAGGATGCCACAAGGGGGAGCGGAGATAGGCCATAAGGGGCCCACACCACCCCCTGTCACGGGCTACCCTAGGCCGTGCCAGCAGGTGGTGTGGCCACCCTGGCCCACTCCTGGCTCTCCCCTTTGGCGTATATTATCCCCACGAAACCCTAATACATGGGGGCGACCACAGAAAGACTCCGCTGCCTCTGCGGGGAGGAAAACTACAGAGAGAGAAAGATCTCTCCGGCAGATAGAATTCTGTCGGGGGAGATCGTCGCCATCAACACCATCATCAAGCCGGACTTCATCGGGATCATCATCATCATCACCATCATTATCTCCACCAGCACCATCATCACCACTCCGTACCGCTGTAACAATTGGGTTGAATCTTGCATTAGTTCTTAAGGGAAACTTTCCCGGTGTTGATTACTTGTTGTAGTTGATGCTATCGAGTGGAACCATTGAATTATTGTTATGTTCATATTATTACTTATCATTATATCATCTCTGATCTTGATCCATATGATGTCTTGCGAGTAGTTCGTTTAGTTCTTGAGGACATGGGAGAAGTCATGTTGTTAGTAGTGGAATTGTGTTGAGAAAGATTCAATAGTTTGTTATTTAAGTTGTGGTGTTGTTCTTCTAGTGGTTTCATGTGACCGCCGACTACATGACACTTAACCTTTATGGTCCTTGGGGAATGCATTGTGTATTTGGCTACTAATCGTAGGGGTTGCCGGAGTGACAGAAACCTAAACCCCTGTTAAGAAACCTTTGCACAAGGGATGTCAGGATCTTAGAGTTTAAAGTTGTGGTTAGGTTTCTATCTTAATTACTTTCTTGTACTTGCGGATGCTTGCAAGGGGTTTAATCACAAGTATGTATTAGTCCTAGGAAGGTCGGTACATTAGCACAGGTTCACCCACACAACACTTATCAAACTAAAGAAGCTTAATCAACTATATGAAGCGAAAGCACTGGACGATATTCCCGTGTGTCCTCGAGAACGTTTGGTCATCTTAAGTAATACAAGTGGCTTGTTCTTTGCTAAATAAAGTATTGGGCCACTTGCTGCATTTATTATTATTGTCTTTTATTTACTCGCACTTTATTTACCTGCATTATCAAAAACCCCTAAAAATCCGTTTGCTAAGTATTTACAAAGTATTCCTGCTCCAAGCCACTCGTCAACACCTTCTGCTCCTTGTTGGGTTCGACACTCTTACTTATCGAAAATACTACGATACACCCCATATACTTGTAGGTCATCAAGACTATTTTCTGGCGCCGTTGCCGAGGAGTGAAGCGCTATTGAAGAGTGGAACTGGTAAAGGAAACTTCTACTGTGAGTATTGTTTACTTCTGATAGTTACTTTATTTCAATATGGACAATTCACTTAGTTTCTTATTTCGTAATGCTACTACCATTGCTAAGGTAGTAGATGAACCACCACCTGCTGAGAATGATACTTTTAAGATACCCACAAGAATTATTGGTCGTGTTATGGATAACTACTATTTTGGGGATGGAACTGTCCATCCCGGTGATCATTTTCTCTTTATACACGAATTAGGCGGGTTGTTCAAGTGTGCATGTATTACAACAGATCAAGTCAAGAAGAAGTTATTCTCATTATCACTAAAAGGAAGAGATGAAGAATGGTATAAGCTTCTAAAGAATGGCCAAGCTCTTAAATGGGAGGAAGTAGTACCTCTCTTTTATTCAAAATTTTATCCTCCTAGTGAGATACATAAAGATCGAAATCAAATATACAACTTTTGTCCTCTTGATGGAGAGAGTACAACTCAAGCTTGGGGGATACTGAAGTTACTAATTCTCAAATGTCCTATTCATGAGCTCCCCAACAATATTATTATCAATAACTTTTATGCAAGGCTTTCTCTTCATGATAAGGATCTATTGGATGCTTCTTGTGCTGGATCATTTACACGCATGGAAGAAGGAGCTAAATGGGATCTCCTAGACCACATTCAAGATAATGCTAAAGCATGGGAGAATGACAAAGAAAGAAAGTCAGGTATAAATTATGATTATGAATGCATTGAATCTTTTATGGGAATTGATGACTTTCAAAATATTAAAAATGCTTATGGTCTAGACTCTCAAGCTATTGCAACTTATTTTAAGGCTTTTGCTTCCTATATTGAAGTTCCTAAATAGAAATGGAATAAGTATCATGAACCATATAAAGATATTGCTAATTGTGTTCCTACAAGAAATACTGAAGTTTATACTGCTAATCATGTTTTATCTGAACCTTACATTGAGAAAATACCTTTTCCGGTTAAAGTAAAGGAACATTCTATGATAGCTAGTATGGTTAATGAAAGTACAAATAAAGTTGTTGAACCTGATGAACAAGTGGATGCTGAACCTGTAGTAGCAAATGTGAAAGACTTTGTCACTAAATATGTAGAAGATGGACACACTATCCTCTGTAAGGATACTTCTAATATTATTTCACAAAGTAGTGTTTTGAGAGCCAGTGTCCCTGTGTTTTCTGTTAGGATAAGTGATCATTGCTACAATGGTTCTTGTGATAGTTATATCGTTAAATTTATGCATGATACTGAAAGTTATTATGAGAGAGGGAAGACTGTTCTAATGCATCTCAATAATATTAAGTTTCCTCGCTTTATGCTGAAAGTCTTTATGTTGCACTTGTTTTGCCTTCCTATGCTTGCAGCTTCTGGTTTCAACAATTTATTTTCTTACAAAATTCCCCTGCATAGGAAGTGGGTTAGACTTAAACATGTGTATTTTTGCTTCTTGATGGTCTCTTTCACTTCAATTCATATTCTTATGTGAGCGTCATTGAAATTATCATGTCCATCTTAATGGCTATAAGAGCTTTTTGGGAGACAACCCAATATATTTCTTTTACTTTAAGTTTTTGTTTATTTGAGTCTTGGAAGTTATTATTTCAGCAATAAGCTCTCCTTATCCTTTTTGTTTGATTTTTGTGTCAAGATCAACCTCTAATGAGAGAGAAGTAAGATTTGGGGAAGTTGCTGTCCCGAAACAGATTTTTGTGCTTATGCCCCAGGGGTATTATTTAACTTTCGTTAGTTTTACACTTTTTGATTTGAGCAACAGAAGATTTTCGAAAAAAAATGATCTTTACCTGCTGGTCTGTTTTGACAGATTTTTGCCACTCTCGCATTTGCCTCTTAAATTGATTTCCTTTTTAAATTCTTTTTGGGTTTTCGGAAGGAGTTGCTACAGTAGCTTATGTTTTGATGGATTTCAGTTGAAATTGAACTTAAAAGGTTTATTACCTCGCTTACACTAATGTTGCTAATGAGAATTGTGTGAAAGAAATTTCCAAGTTATTGGAGAAAATGGTGTAATAAGATAGTGAAAGGTTTCATGACTCAAGCAATATGTGTATGAAGATGAAGATATTGATGTTATTCAAGCGGTGAATTTGGAAGAATCTACTAAATGCCAACTTCAGAGACCTGTAGAGTCCGTTTTCGAATAGGTAACAGTTCTTATAAGAAAAAGTCCGTGAAAAATCTATCCAGTTATATTTTTGCAGTTTTTATCCAACAAGGAAAGCAATGAAGCGAAAGAGGGACGAAAACGGAGCCAGGGTGGCTCACACCACCCCCTGGCGTGGGCCCCCTGGCCGCGCCACCAGGTGGTGTGGCTGCTCTAGAGTCCGTCTCCGACCCGTTTTCTCCCAGTACCTTCCTTTTGTTGTGAAAATTCGTAATATATAATCCCCTGAGGTTAGTATATCGTGTTTTCGTTTCGATCTGTTTCTGCTAGGAACTATTCTTAAAGTTTAGAAGCACAATGGTCTCCGCCAACGATAAGGGCAAGGAGCCTATGGAGGAAGATCTCCAAGACTCTGAGCAGGAGGAGGAGAGCGATAGTGAAGTTGAAGAGGAGGCAAAGGAAGACCAACATCCGCACACCAGCACCACCATTGCAAGCATTGGAGTGGTGGAAAATCCTGCCAGGTTCAAAAGGACCGCACGGATGTCCACTGGAGGGAAGACTCCACGTCATTGCTTGGCTTCGCGGTCACCTTCTCCACTCACCAAGAATCCCTTCCATACCCTTATCCATGAGCATCAATTCTAGAATGTGCCCAAGTAGAAACTACCCTCCAATTGGCATATGCCTCGTTCTAACCATGCAGGAAAAGAAGACTTTAAGAAGGAAGAGTGGGGAAAGAATCGTACGAGCTGGGATTCACAACCCGACATGATCATGAACCGCATCGAGCACAATTCGGAGTTGATTCGTACTCTCACCTTCGAGATTGAGGACTTGAGGAAATTGATTGAAAAGCTCATTGAGAGAACACCACAACCACCGAAGGAGTAATTTGTCATCAGGTTTTGGCATCCCCTTAGTTTGTTCCACGCTTGGGGGAGTGCCGCGGTATCATATCACTATCTTCTATCTCTTTACCTTTTTAGTAGAGTCATATCATGAATATAGAAGTTATCATGTAGGATGGTTTGCATTATGGAAGTGTCCCCCTCTCGTTAGATATCTATGTGTCCCTTGGTGTGAGTTGCCGTTATGGAATATTAATGAGAAGTTCTATCATTTACTCTTTTGTATATCTTATATTAGATTTCAATTTCTGTTATATGATTGATCTTGTCGTTAGTATTGGTATCACTTGGGATCATTGAGTTAATTTAGTTGGTTTTGGCAAACCTGGCTCGGTCAGTAGCAACACTATTATGAGAATTGAATGAAAAAGATAAAAGTACTCTTAAAGAATATAATTTCATCATCTTTCTTGCTTCATTGGCTCATAAGCGTAGTATTCTCTAGTTAAGATCTTTTGTGCTTCCAAGGAAGATTGCATGTTTGTTTTTATCACTTGTATGTTTGTTTGTTTCCTTCAACTCTTATGCTTGCTACCCAGCCTTGCTAGCCAAAAACCTGTATTGAGAGGGATTGCTTCTCGTGCATCCAATCCTTAAACCAAAATCTATACCATTTGTGTCCACCATACTTACCTATTAGCATTATTGCTATTTCAAGTAAATTCATGTTTTTATCTACTTTCCGAATTAAACTTGTTATGTGAAAATTAGTGGTTAAAGCTCTCACGAACTTGATGGCACACTTTACTTTTCTTGCACCTAATAAACTTGAACCATTGTGCCTCTAAGTTGTATATGCTTGCACTTATACGTTGGGGATTAGCAGAACCATGTTGTCATGGGGAACACTTTCAACATTGCACTTGTACATTGTACCCAGTTGATATCATGCTCTTTTGTTTATGGATGTCGCTAGTGTGAAATGAAAGGGGAGCTTGTAAGTCCATGGAGTTATGTATATGTGTTAGAGAAACGCCTAGGCCGCTGATCTAATCCATGCCTAATCATGGTGGAAACCTGCAGCGTAACCATAATGAGCAATCTATGAAGCATTCTTCTTATAAAAAAAGAGATAGAGGTTGAGAAAAAGAAAAAAAAAGATGAGAAAAGAGGAAAGAGAAAAAAGTACCATTTTCCCATGGTAAATAAGAAGATTGCTAAGATGCTCATTGTATTCTTGCCTTGTCATTTTGATATGGGGATTCTTCCGTATCATCGGGCAAGGGGTACCCCGTTGGCAGTTCTCTATGATACGCATGTACTTACTATGACAAGAACTTACTGGTAACTAAACTTGAGTAGCATGAGGAGCGGCCCTCGTATTCAAGGGACATGAGATTGCCAACTTATACTTTGTCAAGCATATACTTCATAGTTTGTTCACTTTAACCTTAACCACCTAAAGATGCTTATGATAGGGGCAATGAGAGCTGAAAGCTAATAAGTACCATAATTTTTGGAAGCTCTTTATGAAACTTGAAATCCCTGCTTCCTTCTACGAAGGCCTTTCTTTTACTTTTTAGTTGAGTCAGTAAACCTATTCCTTTCTATCTCAGCAAGTATTTTGAGTTGTTGTGTTTCATTCATTCATATGATGATTTATTCAATCATGTTTTCTATGTTCCTTGTTTTGCACATTGCTCTTATCTTAGTGATTACTACTTTGAAAGCTATCATTGAAAACCCCTTTATGATTGAACTCCTACAAAATTGTTAACTATTCTTTGACCAAGAGCAAAGTTTGCCATTACCAATTATGATTTACTTGATGTATCTTTATTGTGTTTCCTTTACTTATTACAAGTTAAGTTATATAATAGTGAGGTGTCTTCTATTATGATTTATGTATTGATGAATGTGATGCTTCTTGCCCGTATTCTTTTATCGACTCTTCACTCCATAAACCCGAGGTCATGTTTATTGAGCTTAGTTTTCGCTTGGGGACAAGCGAAGTCTAAGCTTGGGGACAAGCGAAGTCTAAGCTTGGGGGGAGTTGATACGTCCATTTTGCATCACTATTCTATATCATAATTTACTATTATTCATTGATATATTTCATATTAAGAGATGATACTTATGTTATTTCATCTATTTTTGCATGCTTGATGATTTTTGGAGGATTGACCGCTACAGTCAGGATTCTGATGGAAAAGGCGCTGTTTGGAGGCGAAATTCGCGAAGATCAGAAAATCCGGGAAAATACATGGAAAATCCTATTTTTCCAGAAGACGAAGGATGTCAGAAGGGGGACCGTGGAAAATCTCTGATCTTGATCCATATGATGTCTTGTGAGTAGTTCGTTTAGTTCTTGAGGACATGGGAGAAGTCATGTTGCTAGTAGTGGAATTGTGTTGAGAAAGATTCAATAGTTTGTTATTTAAGTTGTGGTGTTATTCTTCTAGTGGTGTCATGTGAACGTCGACTACATGACACTTCACCTTTATGGGCCTAGGGGAATGCATTGTGTATTTGGCTACTAATCGTAGGGGTTTAGAGTGATGTAAACCTGAACCCCCGTTAGGAAACCTTTGCACAAGGGATGTCAGGATCTTAGAGTTTAAAGCTGTGGTTAGGTTTCTATCTTAATTACTTTCTTGTACTTGCGGATGCTTGCAAGGGGTTTAATCACAAGTATGTATTAGTCATAGGAAGGTTAGTACATTAGCACAGGTTCACCCACACAACACTTATCAAACTAAAGAACTTAATCAACTATATGAAGCGAAAGCACTTGACGATATTCTCATGTGTCCTCGAGAACGTTTGGTCATCTTAAGTAATACAACCGGCTTGTCCTTTGCTAAAGAAAGGATTGGGCCACTTGCTGCATTTATTATTATTGTTTTTTATTTACTCGCATTTTATTTACCTACATTATCAAAAACCCCTAAAAATCTGTTTGCTATGTATTTACAGAGAATTCCTGCTCCAAGCCACTCGTCAACACCTTCTACTCCTCGTTGGGTTCGACACTCTTACTTATACACCCCCTATACTTGTGGGTCATCAGCACATAACTCCTTACTTGCAAGATTTCCGCAGCTACCTCCATTAATAATTACCTTACAGGTTTTGTTAGGGCCAACGAGTGCTTTAGTTTGGAACAAGGTGCAGTGCTGAGAGTCAACAATAGGCTGCACACTAAGGGTACGTGGAGAGACCACTATCATAGGCGCATGCTCAGGGAAGGCATCCATACCCTCCTCGCTATCATATCCATCATCGCCATGAGTATCAACATCATTTCCACTCTCATACTCTCCTTGTTCATTGACAAACATCACCTTGCGGTTTGGACAATCTCTCTTGTAGTGCCTTCAACCTCCACAAGTATGGCACTCTACATTGCGAATACGCGCAGTTAACATATTGGAACCCGAGCTAGCAGCAAGAGCAGTCGGAGCAGCAGGCTTCCTAGCATTGGAACCATAAGAAGACGTGGGAGCAGGCTTGGCCGATGGTGAAGGGTGGCTAGCAGCCGCTGTAGGTGGCGCCGTAGATGATGGCGGTGTAGACCTTGCGGCAAAACGACCAGTAGACGGAAACCTCGCACGTGACTTAGCCTCTTCAGCTAACTGTGATTCGGCCTCTCTAGCATGGTGTAATAGCTCATTCATAGTCTCACACTTGTGATGACGAATAATGCTCTTGATTGGTAACTTCAAATTGTTGAGGAATCGCTGCATAGTCATCTCAAGGGATTCACGAACTCTAGCATGCTGCATAAGCATCTCCATCTCCATGTAGTACTCATCAACTGACATGGTTCCTTGCCTCAATTGTGTCAACTTATAAAAAACTGATCGCAAGTAGTTGGTTGGTACAAAACGAGCCTTCATTATTTGCTTCATCTCGCGCTAATCCATCAGAGGAAGTTCATTGTCCTCCAGTCGATTCTGCTCAATAGCATCCCACCAGCGTAAAGCATATCCATCAAATTCTAACGCTGCAAGCTTGACCTTCTTGTCTTCTGGATAGTCAAACAAACGCCAGAGCTTCTCAATCTTCAACTCCCATGTGAGGTAATCTTCAGGATCAAGTGAACCATCAAACTTGGGAATTGAAATTTTTAGCTTGCCCAAACTATCATCAGCAGCTTGGTTCTGAACGCGTTGAGCACGCCCAATAGGAGCAAACCCGCAGCCATAAGCAGGTGTAGCAGCAGGCGCAGGTGCAGGGGGATTGGCACGTCCCCTTCCAAGATGTGGGCCAGCATCAGCCGCACTACCCTCATCATAGTCATCAAAAACATCATCAAGTTGGTGTTCCTGCTATTGCTGTAATGCTACTGTCAAGGCCTCAATGGAATGCTGCAAAGTTGCAACATTGACATTGATTACTGTCACTTGTCTTTGAATAGTAGTAACTGTGCCAACATTCTGGTCCAATGTCATTTGCATGTCCTGGATATTCTTGTCAATGGCATCTGTGGAGTGAGTAAACACTCGTGTCAAGTGGGATTTCAACGCCTCATATTCGTGCCAATTAACAAGTTCCTCATCCTTCTTTTTTTGCTACACAACATCATCATCACTAGAAGACATGATTAGTAGGTTAGTGCAAAAATCAAAATTTGTTTGGTAGAAAACTCTCACAACTCACTCACTACTAACAAGAAAGGAGATCTTACCATTCCAAAGTGAAATAGAGATGCTGTACCAAAACAAAATCAAAGACTGTTGCACTGTGATGAAGTGAATATCGAGGGTATAGAGAACGATCACAGGGCACACAGGTTATTTAAGGTAAAGCTGTAGGTATGGTATCCTAACTACACCGCAAACAAGTCCTAGTGCTGATCGTATAAAAACCCAGGAAACACACACGGTGGAGATAAACGTGGCAAAGCAACTTATGAAAAGGAATATTGCAATGCACAAGAGAGACGCTAGTAAAAGCTCAAAGTAAACAGGCACAAGATTGCTCAATCTACAAGTGCAACGATTAACTAGGCCTCCAATAATGTACAATTTGATATCTCTTTTTTGTCACGCTTGTAGCTCTTTTCTCTTTTTTATACTGATTCTCTTTTCTTTTCTCTTTTTTTTGATTTTTCAACTATATGACTCAATGCAAACGAGTGCATCAACTTATAACAAAACTGGGCCGGATAGTCCGGTTGGTGTGCGCCGGATACTCCGGTCGGGCCGAATAGTCGGTTGTGTTTTGGCCGGATAGTCCGGTTTTGCCTGTCAATTTTCTGCACTTCGAAACCCTAATGAGCAGCCCGTCGGAGCAAAGCAACTAGTCTCGTGGGTACGTTCCTAGGCAAGGATGCTGTAGATAGGCTGTGTCTATGGTATGGAACAAAGTTATGCTATGTCGACTCGGACAAATGATGATAACTTGCAGAAAACGGTGATGGTCGACACGACGGAAAACAAGATCAAACCCTAAACCTAGACAAAAACGGAAACGGAAACTAGACTCCTACGAGGAACACCTGCAGATCGGATCTACGAGAAGATACAATCAGCAACTAAAACTCGAAAATGATGCAATCTAGTCTATGTCAACTCTTTTTGTAAGGATTTTTTTGTATAGGACTAAAAACACGAACTAATCTATTGATGGATTTGTGGATGCTCACTAAGTAAACAAGGAAATCTGATACCAAGATGATATGGGGTGGCCCGATCTTCTCAGCAAGCACTTGTCGATGATGATAATGGTGGGTAGATAAGTAGCCTGTAGCTATGAACTCTCCCGCTCGAACCCTGATGCTAATGCAACAGCTCTCGAACCCGATGGGATATTCACAACACCATGCCCTTGCGCACGCAACCGTTGACCACGAACAGTAGGTTGCGATCTACTAATTCCTAGTGGAACAAAATATCACACTCAATTGCAGTAGTATAATTCGATCATAGGGTAATTCCAGAGGTTCTTTGAAAGAAACAACTCCAAAATAGTTTAAACGTGGTCTAAACCCTAACTAGGGGTCGTCCCATGGCTTATAAGGGCGGATGGGGCGGCCAGAAACCGAAACTAAATGCAAATGACTCAAACTGATACAAGCTGACTCGGACCAGATTCGGTCGGTGGCCGGATAGTCCGGTGGGAATCAGCCGGACAGTCCGGTCAGGCCGGACACTTCGGGTGGAGTGTGTCGGACAGTCCGGTCTGGCCGGAAACTTTGAAGTTTCCGGGCGGTGTCCGGGTAGTGTCCGAACTGGGGTACTGATTGTCCACGCCAAATCTTCTCTCGGGCAGGCCGGACACTCCGGGTGGAGTTAGCCGGACACTCCGGTTGTGGCAGCTCCTTTGGCCTTCGTCTTGATGATCTTCTCTTGCGCCTTCCTCCCGCTCCTCCCTCGCGCATCCTTGGGCGATCATCATGCTGGGCTTCTCTTGTAGCCCTTCTCCTCCTCGCGTCATGCTTGTTTCTCCAACGAACCTGAAGATTCGTTTAGAAGCAAATTCACCTGTTGTTCGAGTAGCTTAGCATGAGCTCTTGTAATGGGTCCAATTCTAATCTCATTGTACTAATCATTCCTTGCAACAGTTGGAGCATCTTCAGTAGGTGTAATTGTAGGGATGTCATCATCAATGTATTTCCTCTTCCAGTATGTGTAACGTTGCGATCATACTGCCATGGACGACCAAGTAACAGCCCACATATATCCAATGGCAACACATCGCACTCAATCTCATCAACATAATCACCAACTATAAATGGCACACGCACCTTATGAGTTACCTTCACCATATCGCAGCTATTTAACCACTGTAGATGCTTAGGTTTAGGAATACGCCATGTGGACAACCCCAACGCTGTCACCATTGCCTTGCTAATGCCATTAGTACAACTTCCTCCATCAACAATCAACTTGCATGCTTTGCCTTTGATCATACACTGCGCCTGAAATAAGTTCCAACGCTGGCTCTTGTCAACTGTCATGCAAGCATCGCCTTGTACCTTGTTAAGTTGCAGATTCAGCCCACTCAATGGTACAACCTTATCCAGAACAACCACCTTATCCTCTATCTCTGATGGTGCCAAAAATTTAGCACGTAATTTTTTTTGTAATCCTCCCAAATAGTATTCTTTGAGACACCTCGCGTATGTGTGTTTATATTCCACCGCTAAATTCGCGTATCCTCACGCCTTTTTGCAAGACGAAAATCGATATTATCGTCAAACTGCAGATCTGGAGAAAGATAAACGCATAAGCGAAAACTAGCTTGCATTGTCTCTTCCCATAACTTGTATTTTGTCGGTGTTGCAGAGCTTCCACTTCAATTTATTAGAATCCCAGCGCACACAATTTTTCAGGTCTAGATAATCATTGTAGATGTCTCGTGCTTAAAAATCACTAACATCACCCTCAAGATCCAACTCTGAATTTTAGCAGAACTTTGACAAAAAAATCGTGACAGACAGCAACAATCTTTTCTCTTATCTCCTGCTCACAATGACCGATCCAACTGAGGGGCGCGGGCTTTCCTCGATCAGTAGCGCCAGGGAACAGAGCATGTATGTTGTGCGACGTGCATGTGCAGACGTTGGGCAGTTAATGGGCCGGCCCACCAGGCGACACCGAGCAACAGCCGCGTTGCTTCGATCCCAGCGAGGCGGGCGTGGGACGTGCGATCCTCAACTCGATCGCTAGCGCGCAGATGCAGGTATGCACGCGGGACCGAGTTCGGTCCAGAGACGTACGGGCGGTGGCCTCCTTCTTTTTTTTGGGTTAACTTTCCTTCTTTTCCGCCTACATCTGGCCGGACTACACGCTGAAGCAGACGGAAACGTCCTTCCGATCGATCACCTTCATGCTTGGTGCCTGAGATCTTCCAAATCGGCACAAAAATTGGATGCAATTAATTCTCAGACAAGTTTCTTTTTTTTCTCATGTACTCTCCACGAAACAAAAATCTTCACGTATCAAAATTAGCCTGTCCTTGCCTGGCCCGCATGAATATTCTCACGTAACAAACCAAGCAAAATATGTACGTATCAAATTTTTCCTCCTGTTTTTTTACTCTAACAATACCAAAACTGATCAGATCTGTAGCCATTTTTTTTTCACCTTGCCTTCACGTACGAGAACTGCACTTTATCGATCGCATGTGAGATCGATCCAGATCTGTCTGCCTCAACTCGATCTGATCTGTAGTAGTCCCAGGTCGAGCAACTGTGCAGCAAAATCCAGGGAATACGTGCAGCCCCACATTATTGTAAACCACCGATGAACAAATCAATCTGAACAGCCAAGGAACAGATCAATCAACAATCAAAACTCGTCGTGATCAACCCAGAGCTCTGATACCACATGATACAGATAGTTTGGCCTGATCTTTTACAGTGAGTCAACCCGGATGGTATCTTCCAATAACGCGATTAACGTCACCTCAAGAAGAGGAACGAATCCAGCAAGTGACGTGATGAAGATCACCATGTCTCAAACCAGACCACGACAATCCTTGATGAACACAAGAACCTCCACAGCAATAATCTGATAAACGGTATCGCCATCCTCGGAGGGATGATACACGGTGGAGCACAATATAGTTTTTAGACTAAACAACTGAACTCCCTAAGCCCTAGGCGGCTGGCTCCTTTATATAGGAGGCTTGCAACTAGTCGGTTGGATAGACCCAAACTGAACACATAACAGACTCGAACCTAACCTAGACTCAGACTCAATAACATAGTAACAATATTTGACACAACCTTAGACTTATCATTACATATCGTAGGTCGTCCTGGCGTGCCAATCATCAATGGGATGCGCCCGAGTCCTAAAATTAGGCTTCACCTCCTCCTTCATGCCCATATCACTCTCTCAACAAGAAAGGTAGAGTGCCTATGCCGATTCTCTTGGCTGATCTCAAGGCTCTTGTGAGCAACATCGTAGGAGCTGCATCACATATCAAACAAGGAAGTAAAGAACCTGGCAATTCCCTTCTTACGAGTAGGAGCAAGGCGGTGAGAACCTGAGACAGAAGCCACAAACTGCGGGTCATGAATAGCCTTGGTCCAAGACTCACGAGGCATCATCTCCGGAAGATCCACAAAGGTGCCACAAGGGGGAACACTGAAGAGCTCCAAGTTAGTAATCTTGCCCTTGTTCAAGCCCCTAGGAACGGTGAAGTAAAACAAGCACTAAATGTACTGGCAGTAGTTGGGCGTCATGCGCTTCTCAACAGACTGCTCGGTTTCTAAGAAAATGAAGTCACAACCATCGATCTTTTGCAGCCGAGCAGGGCGACAATAGAACATAAAGTTTCGGTGATAGCTCTGACAGTTAGCCTCATCACCTGCCTTGCTCACTAGATTTTAGCAAAAGATCTTGGCAAGGGCATTGTAGTAGAAATACATCCCGGAGAGACTTGGGGGTGGGAAAATAGGATCCTCGGGATAGCAGTGAGCAATGAAGTTCTTGTCCATAATCTTCTAAGACTGAATGTGAAACCCAGACATATGGCCACCACCATAGCCCAAAGCCTCATATAACTGCTCAAATGTGATAGTATAGGGAACACTACCAGTCATCCAAGTGAGGGAACGAGCCGCATCCGAGTGGAATAAGCTCGTGCGATGAAATTGATGAATGTACTTGGTCTACAGGAATTCCTTGAGGGTGACAAGATCATACACTTCCATCTTCTTGAGATCCTCATCGATGAAATGAAGTTCCCCGTTGACCCATTTCTCAAAGTGTTCTACATTTAGGGCCTTAGGGGGAACAAAGTAACCACTCCTCATGAACTCCTTTTCAGCATAAAAGTCATCCTAGAAAGCATGCTGGGTATCATTCCAGCATAGCTGATTAGAGCCAGAATAGGTTCTCTCTGGTAATGGTAGGGATTGATCCTTCGAAGCCTTTGCCACTCAAAGGTATCAGTAATGTTTCCAGGAATCTCTTCTTTGGGAGGCGGTCCTTTTACTTTAAACGGCTATGTTTTAGGACTCCATTGGCCAGAAGCCTTGCGTTTAGCGCTAGGAGCGGATCCCCCTACTGCAGAACTGCCTAGCTGGGCTGTTGCAGACGTTGCGGCTTCCTCTTTGGTAGCCCTCGAGGAGATACGACCGCTGGTACGCAGTTTCCTAGGATGTTCATCATCCTTAGTCATCTTCTGTTTCTTGGCCACAAACTTCTGAGTTAGCTACTCTTCGGTCCCACTATACTCGCTCTCGCTCTCGTTAGAAGCTACACAAAAAGGCAAGTCGTAAAGCGCAAAAGAAAGAAGCAAATGAGTATACATGCCATGAAGACAAAGGAAACCCAACAAAGTTTGCATTTATGGAAGTGCATGTTCAATGAAGTTGGAGATGGAGAGTTTTTCGGCGCCAGGTCCAGTGAGCCGAAATAGTCGCCGAAGCAATTCGACGCCAGTCCTGGCAGCCGAGATGCTGGTCAGAAAATTCCGGCAATAGATTTGACAGGCCGAAATCCTGGCCAGAGAGTTCTCCAGAAACGGGAATAGGCCCCCAAAATACCTAATGTCTCGACAATCACTCAAAAAATGGCTCCAAGTACTTGTATAACCATAAAAATTGAGTAGAGAGATAGGATTACCCGAAGACATGGTGGAACACTAGTGAGAGAACATGGAAAAATCCCCGATCTCCTAGTGCAGTCCAAGGAATGAAAAAACCTTCGGTGGAAGACTTCCCAAGAGCCCAATCTATGAGGTGGAGAAGATTTGAGGCAAAACAATGGTGGTAAAGGGCTAGGAGAGCAAGGAATAGGGAGAGGTGGCGGCCATGGAGGTTGGGGCGTGGGGTGGAGGAAGGGGAAAAGAAAACTGCAAGGACCCCATGCGATAGAGGAGTATATAAGGGGTTCAATTTTCGGTGACAAGTCCAGCGGCACCAGGTCGTCAAACGAACCATTCCGACGCCTGCCTAAAAATTTTGGCACCCGCCTAAAAATTTCGGCACCCGCTAAAATAGATCACAGAGAGCTGATTCAGTTAAGGCCGAATTTTTTTGGTAGCCGCCGAACTGTTTTGGCGCCAGATATGGCCCCGAAATTCTAGCTGAAAGACATATGAAGGCAAACTTTTCTTGGAAAAATGGCATAGATTTTTTATGGTAAATTTTGTGGAGGATTTCAGTGACATGTACACAAGATCCAAAATGCAATAAGTACGTTTCTCACACCCATTGGAGTAAAAGAAAATAAAGACAAATAGCAAAAATGGATGTGAGTGCATATTATCAAGATCTAATGCCCATACTACTCAAGAACCAAATCTTTGGCGGGGGATTTCTACCCCTATGTTTAAGCACACATGTAATGGTGCCTCAAAGATAGATGCTTGGATCCATATCATGACACGAGATCAATTAGTATCGCTGACATATGTATGATTACTCGGGTCCTTATGATTTGTTACCTAGGACCTGTAGAGAGGATTATGGCCCATGAAGAGTCAAGATGAAGATCCAACAAAGCAACCGACAAAGATTATAGTTGTATTAGGAAAGATGAACAAAAGCTGACATGTTGTTGGTGTCGTAATCATGTAACCTATCCGTGTACAACTTTGAGACCCGACCTATTATATATAGGGTGGGAGAAGCCTAGGACAGACACTAAAAAAGCCCCAATAGATTTGTAACAAAGCAATCCCTCATAATAATCAGGGACTTTGATCCTATTGTTTCCTGACTTCTGGTGAAATCCCCAGCATTCTCTTTTCCGCAAAACCCTAAGTCCTTCTTTATGGACATTGCCGAGATCTCTCCTTGTCAATTGGCGCCGTCTTTGGGAAACTTGAACGCTAGAACCATGGATTCGGCGGAATTCTTTTTGCCAAACAGCAACCCCACAAAAGAGGATCCACGCCCGCCCACCCTTGTGACAGTACCCGCCGATTTCAACGACGGATCCGATCTGGTCATCGGAAGCTTCCACTTCGAAGTTGAAGACCGCCAAGAGCCACGTCCTTTGGCCTTGATTGCATCAGAACCATACTTAGAGCAAACTACACTTACAACAATTCTAGCATCATTTGTCGGATCCTCCATGGATGCCATGGTGGAAATCAAAGCACCTGACAAAAACAAGCAAGATGAGACGGATCTGGGGGACCTTGATGGTCTTTACGACAATCTCTCCTTCAGATCAGATCCCCCACTAATCCCACCATGTGGAACAAGTCCAGCAAACTCTGAACCCAAGGAAAGCAGCGAAAGCATCAATTTTGGAATAAGGATGTCAAAAATATACCCGGAGCAGAAATTTATGGACTTCACTGATCCACCTGACAGTGTCTACTCTAGCCCTGATAACGATGTCACAAGTCCATATATGACACACCACCAAGTGTG
The DNA here is from genome assembly GCA_023614405.1 of Avena insularis. Lineage (NCBI taxonomy): Eukaryota > Viridiplantae > Streptophyta > Magnoliopsida > Poales > Poaceae > Avena > Avena insularis. The sequence goes on from CM042688.1 coordinate 279,470,430, forward strand.
CATGATCAATGGAGCCACCTCGACACCACGCGACTCTAACGGTAACCCTATCCTCGACGCTAATGATATTTTATCGGATGACAATACAAGAAATCATGGCAACAAAGGAAATCGTGACAACAAAGGAAATCCTGGAAACAAAGGAGATCGTGGAAACGGAGGAGGTACAGCGGATAACCGCATAGTCCTAGGAGGAAGAGCAGAACCAGACGAGGAAGAGAGACGGACTCTTTGGTTACCAGCAATGGCATGGCAAAAGGCTAGAGAAGAAATTTTGGGTGCGGTCCTAATGACAGCTGACGCCTCACACGAAGACTTATTAGCATATCAATATAGCTTCGCCACAAAAAGAGAGACCTACTAAGGATGCAGAGGCAATTAGACGAAAGAAAAATGCTAGCCGATGAATCAAGTCTATGACGGGCACAACTCAGCTCGACCCGAAGGTCCGGAAGCGTAACAGGAGGAGCACCACCAGGAAGGGGTACATCTCGGCTGCAAAACATCCCCGAAACAGAAAGAAATGAATTGATCTGAAACCTCAATCTATCATTCATATCAGTAGATCAAGAAGGAAATATCCAAGCAAAAACGGCCCAAGCAGCAATTGTGTCCGCACAAACATACTTGATCACAACCCAACCTGCATCTGATGATCCTCGTGCAGCTCTTCACTGCTGTGCCCTAATGAACCTCAGCATGGTGGAAGCAGCTCTCGCACAAGCAGAACAAGGACTTACGCATCAACCCAATAGATCACCATGCCGTCACAGCAGCCCTACACACACGGGCCACACTAGGCGATCACAATCGCCACATTTGGAGCGTCTTTCAGGACTAGAGCCATGAAGCCATACAAGATATGAAAACCGCAGCCGAAGAGGGCATGACGATGACAATGAAGACGACTATGAGTTATGCGGAGCCAGCTGCTTCACTCAGGAAATTCGGAAAGTCACGGTACCCAAGGATTTTAAACTTCCACATAACCATCAAAAATAAGATGGACTCCAAGAACCTAAAGCTTGGCTAGCAGATTACCTGGCCACTGTCAAGCTATAGGGCGGCTCAACAGCCACAGTAATGCAAAGCTTACAATTGCACCTCACATGCGCCGCAAGGTCATGGCTGAGATAGCTACCCAAAGATTCTTTTCGCAGCTGGAACGACCTCGAAGACAAGTTCATCTGAGAATTTCATTCCACATTCAAACGACCCGCATCTTTAGAGCAATTGCGGGCATGCAAACAGAAGCCCGGAGAGTCAATAAGAGCATTCATCCAGCGTAGGAACATCATAAAAAATACAGCTGAATCCATATCCGACGAAAGAGAAATTGATGCCTTCAATGATGGCCTCCGTCGCCGAGTATTCATAGAAGAACTCGGGCGAGTCAAACCCAAGACAATCTCACAGTTAATGGACATAGCAAATCGATGGGCCGATGGAGAAGATGCGCTGCATAACAAACGAGCATGGTCACCCAAAGAAGACAGGTATAAGCACGACAATGACAGGAGGAGACTAAACAATGACGAAAACACGGGACCAAGATACGCCGCGACCAGTTTTCAGGTGAAGGCAACAACAGGGATAACGACTACAATAGAAGGTACCGCCGCAACAGGGACGAAGGCGGAGGAGGTCAAGCAGCACAGTGATATCAGCCAAGAACTTAGGACCCACCCATGTCCGCAATGCAAATACTGGAAGGGCCCTGTAATATGCACTTTTACATCGATTCAACAGGAAGAAGACAATCCAACCACCTCATGAAAGATTGTCGAATGTTCTTAATGATGCAAGAGCTATGTAATGCAAAAGCAACCGAAGCAACAAGAATAGGATACACATACACGGCTGGCACGTTAGGCATCGATGCACCGCCTCCGCCAGCAGGACAACCACAAAACACAACCAATCAAAATGACGATTACCCTAGGTCAAAAGGGGAAATGTTAATGATTCAAAAAGGGCGTCCATCACAGAATTCAGAAGTTAATCACGATACAAGTCAATATGGCAGAAATGGATCCTCCAAGCACACCCAAATATCTCCATTGGTCAGAACAGGAAATCACATTCAGCAAAGCGGACCACCCTCATAGCATACCAAGACCGGGCCATTCAGCCTTGATAGTTGAAGCACAAATGGGCGGATTCGAGATGAGTAAAGTCTTCATGGACGTAGGAAGCAGCATAAATCTGATCTAAGCCAAAACACTTAGGGCAATGAATTACCCCTTGGCAAATTTGGCACCAACAGAAACATCCTTCCACGACATAGTACCAGGTAAATCCAAAATTCCTTTAGGTAAAAAATTTCTTGACGTTGTGTTTGGATCCAAAGAAAATTTCAGGAGGGAAAAGCTCAAATCGAAGTCATGGACTGGCCATCGCAGTATCACGCGATCCTGGGATGCCCGACTTTCGCACGATTCATGGAAGTTCCTCACTATGCATACCTAGTCATGAAAATGCTAGCACCAAAGGGAATCATCTCAATAAAAGGGGGCTTTACACGTTCCGATAATTGTGATCGGGAATTCAACAAAATTTCTGAATCTTTTGGGATAGCAACCGAGTTTGAGCAGCTTAAAACAACAACAATCGCAGAGCCTCTCGCAGTAACACGCGTTAACCCCGACTAGGCCTTCGACACCGCAAAGGACACTAAAGAAGTACAAATCCATCCCACTGATCCAAAGAAGACAACATTTGTGGCCTCCAACCTTAATACCGCATAAGAAAGCACACTCATCGAGTTCCTCCATGAGCACTGGGAAATATTTGCATGGCTACCTTCTGACATGCCGGAAATTCCTAGGGAACTCGCTGAGCACGCACTAAATTTAGATCCAAAAGCAAAACCAGTCAAGCAATCGCTCTGTCATTTCACGAAACCAAAGCACAAAGTTATTGGAAAAGAGCTACATCGTCTCACCGCTGCTAATTTCATAAAGGAACTAAAAAAAGCAGAGTGGGTCGTAAACCCAATATGCGTCCTGAAGAAGAACACCAAAGAACTACGGATGTGTATCGACTTCACAACACTAAACAATCACTGTCCAAAGGATCACTTTCCACTGCCGTGAATCGACCAAATAATCCATGCAACTATAGGAGGTGAACGTCTTTCCTTTCTGGATGCATACTCAGGAACCACCAAATATGGATGAAGGAGGAGGATCAGGAGAAAACAACGTTCATCACACCTTATGGCGTATTCTGCTTCACAACAATGCCGTTTAGCCTCAAAAATGCCAGAGCAACATATCAACGGATGATGCAAAGTTTCCTAGGAAACCAAATTGGCACAAATGTACAAGTGTATATTGACGATGTCATAGTTACATCAAAACAAAGTTCATCACTTATCAAGGATCTCAAAGAAGCATTCAGTAACCTAGACAAGTTCTGCATCAAGTTAAACCCGATGAAGTGTTCCTTTGGAGTCCCAGCGGGGCAACTCCTCGGATACCTGGTATCAGCAAGAGGAATCGAAGCCAATCCCGAGAAAATACAGGCAATCTTAACAATGAAAAAACCAACAAATTTATGAGGAGTGCAACAGCTAGCTGGACGAGTGGCAGCGTTAGCCATTTCATTGCACGGTTAGGTGAGAAAGCATTACTGTTCTACGCCCTGATGAGAAAATCAGATAAGTTTGAATGGACCGAAGAGGCTCAACACACATTTGAAGACCTCAAGAAGACACTTTCGATGCCTCCCGTCATCGTGTCCCCATGAGAAAAAGTGCCACTACTTCTCTACATAGCTGCCACAAGTGGTCAGCATAGTCCTAATTGTGGAGCGACCCGAAGAAGGAAAAACCCAGGGGGTTTAGAGGCTAGTTTATTTTTTGAGCGACGTCCTCTCACCATCCAAACAAAGGTACCCACATTACCAAAAATTAGCATATGGAGTATTCATGACAGCACGGAAAACTACGCCATTATTTTTCAGAACATCTGATCATAGTGGTCAATGAGGCCCCTCTGTCAAACATCCTTAATAACCCAGAAGCAACTGGGCATGTCTCCCTATGGGGTACCGAATTATCCCCTCGGGACATCACATATGAGAAGCGAAACACCATCAAATTGCAAGTTTTGCCAGATTTCATCACAGAATGAACCGAGCTACAATGTGCAGGTCCTCCTAATCTTTCAAGCGCCTGGACAATGTACTTCGATGGATAAAAAAGAACAGAAGGAGCAGGAGCAGGGGTCATATTAATATCACCACAAGGTGACAAGATGCAATATATACTTCGGATGAGTTTTGCAAACACATCCAACAATGAAGATGAGTACGAGGCCTTGTTGTATGGCATGCGAATGGCAAAGGCTTGCAACACAACTCGCCTAAAAATCTTTGGTGACTCTAACCTCGTAGCACAACAAACGATGAACAAATGTGATGATGTCAACGATAATATGATTGCTTACCGAGATCTCTATAGCATCATGGAAGCTCGGTTCGATGGATGTGAAGTATCGCAGATAGGAAGAGCAAGTAATGAAGAAGCCGACAATTTGGCAAGCATCGGGTCCTTGTGCTTACTAGTGCCACCGGGTTTTTTTTGGGAAGAAATATTTGAGCGTTCTATCAACAAAAAAAGAGTTTCTGAGGTCATATCTCCCAAGACTGGAAAAAGAATAAACCAAAAAAAGACTTGAGGGCTACATCAGCCAGTACAAGGATAGAGGAGCTTCGAAGATGAACTAGATATTGATGATGTCATGATAATCGAACCCACATGGATGCAGCCGTACATAGCTGATGAGTGCATATTTGCATCATGTTTTATATTATTATTTTTGCATTGTAGTGGTAGGATCTTGGTATTTTATGATGTTTGTGCGCACATTTTATGTCGATTTCCACCAGGATCAGGAAAGATGATGGATACAATGGACACAATTCTTGGAGCAATTGTACTGGGGGGAAAAGGAGTAAAAAACAACGTAAATCGCTTATTTGGGAAATATCAATAACACCAGAAGAAAACCTGAAGTAATTGAGGCATCTAGAGGGTTTAACGACCAACTATACGACCGGAATACTTTTTCCAGCTGTATAGTTCCGGTCGTATAGTTGGCATCACCACCGCCTCCTCAAATAGTTTCACCCCGTGCAACTGGATCGGAGAGACGACATACAGAACACTCAGAAATTGCCGAAAACCTCACCTCCGGAAGGAATCTGGAGGGGAACCTACCCAAGGAATCCATCTGTGCCCTACGCAGATGTGGGAGGCCAAGGCATCGATCTTCATCTTCATCAACCGCTGCACCACCATCATCTCCATCCATCCCATCTTCACCTCATCTAGATCTTGTAGTAATTTCCATACTCATTGTGGATTTATACAAGAACTATTCATTTATGATTGTTTCCATTACCATTGCCATGATGTTGATTACCTCCATGTCTGAGTAGATCATTAGTTCTTGGGGAGATGGAGAAACCCTAGCATATGATTGAGATAAGATAGAGATTATTATGTTATACATCATTATATATATGTGTTAATTGTCTTCATCTTGATGTTGGGAGTTGTGCACCTCCTTAATATTTGCCTCTTATGGGGACATGATGAAGGGGATTACTTATTGGTAGGCAGAGGGATGATAGCACTTACTATGACTATAAAGTTGTTGTCATTCTTTACGTACTAACTTGGGTAAGCAAGGAGAACTCATAAAGCCATGTCCATGTCACGGGAGAAATCTTTTAATAGCGAGATAATATGATTGATGTCGTTTACCTTTCAGCTGTGGTTATGAAGGATGATGTGAGCAGTGGTTGCTGCCTATTTGTCCATACATGGAGCTCCTCCCACATACATACATATCATGAGAATATTTGTTATAATAATCTTGATTGCTTAGTCAAAATTGCTAGTGGCGTATCCACCACTCCATGAGAATGTCTTTTTCCCTATTGCAGTTCCAAGTTCTTTTACATACACGATTCTTACTTTCTGCATTAAGTTTTACTTTATTTTAATTGCTTCATTCAATCAAAAACCCAAAAACAATTCTACTTTTCTTGCATCTCAAAGTTATTCCTTAAGTACTATGTTTAGTTTTAGTTAAAAGCATTTTAGTCTTTAGCCTACTGCTCCCTGTGGGATCGATATCTTTATTTCAAAACTAGCTACAAACGATCTGTGCACTTGCAGTCATCAAGCTATTTCCTGGCGCCATTGCTAGGGAGCTTAGCGCTATAAGTCACTTTACTTTTAGTTATTTACTTTCGTTGTACTAATTTTTAATTTAAGATTGTAGGACTGTGAAAATGGACAATACTCAGCATTTAATTCAGCTTGAGGCAGTAAGGAAAATGGGTTCACCCATGGACGCTTTTATAACTGTCAATAAAAGCATAAATCCAAATGGAATTGAGATCCACTCTTTAATATTTGAACTACCACACTCTAAGAAATTTCCAGGAACCAATGAAGAGAGTCCATATGGACACTTACAATTCTTTAAAGGTGTTCTCAGTTTCTTTATATTCGATGATTGTAATCTTTTTTTACATCGATGATTGTAATCTTGATATGGTTAAAACCCAGTTGTTTAGACAAACTCTCTCTAATAATGTTTGCGACTGGTATAGATCTTTTTGTGCAGAAGCACTAAGGACTTGGACGGAATTAACAACCAATTTCCTATCAAAATATTACTCAAAAAGCAAAGCTCATAGGATGAGAGGTATTATTATCAGTTTCAAAAATAATCTTGATGAGGGTTTGTATGAAGGGTATCTAAGGTACAAGAGCTATCTAGATAATTGCCCCCATCATCGTTTGCATGATTGGTTAATAACTCACACTTTTTATGGAGGGCTTAAAAATGAAAATAGAATGAATTTAGACACCGCTTCTAATGGTAGTTTTCTATCTTATACCAATGATGAAGCCTAGAAATTAATAATGAAAATGTGGGAGGCAACATAAAATCTTAAAAATGAGGAGAACATTTCCTTGCATATGAAAGGACTTGTGCGATGATTAAAACCCTTGGTATTGATTCTTACTCAGTAAAGAAAAATATTGGGAATTATGCAGGGCATTTATAGGTACCTATATAATGGGAACCCCATAAACCTCTCAAAGAAAAGAAGCATGCAAGAGCGATAATGGAAGAGTTCTTCTCTATACCTATTCAAGAGAATATCAAGAAAAAGAAAAAAGAGGAAGAACAAATAAAGAGAAGATTAAAGAAACTAGAAAAGAACCTCGAAGCTACTAATATAAATAATGTTATGTTGAAGGATCTTATGGAAGCATGGACAGTGGATAATGAAGTGGTTATGCTAGACTTTGAAACCTCAGAATTCATCGAAGGTAAGGTACGAGGTAACGAAACTTCTAAACCTATGACTCCTATATATTGTGGAGAAACTTTCTTATACGGAATTTGTGAGCTGATTTCCACTATAAATATTATGCCTTGATCACTTTATGAGGAACTTCGCTACAATTTAAATAATCCAGATGTGGAACCGGTAGACACTACTATTAAATTGTCTAATAGAACTAATATAAAACCGGAAGGGGTTATCAGAAACATCTATGTCTTTATTGGATCACTCATGTACCCCCTTGATTTTCATATTGTTGACATGCCTCGAGATTCTTTTTGTCCTATTCTTTTAGGGAGGCCTTTTGTTTCCATAACCAAAGCTTGAGTTGATAATAAGAAGGAGACTATTTCACTGATGTTTGGAGAAGAGGAAATGACATTCCACTCTGCCAAACTAAAGAAGAGGCCATATGAAGTGGAAGATATCAAGGAAGAGAAAACGATTGCTGAGCTAGCCGCAATTCATTTCAGTACTCCACAAGATGAATTAGAGAGAAGCCTAATTAATTGGGAGGAAGCACCGGATGATGAGGAGAGAAGAGATATGTATGATTACCTTGATTCAGTTCTGGAAGCACAAAATCCACATGACTATGAAGAACTGGTAACAAAAGGAGATGAAGAACCTCCGCCAATTGATTGAAACAACTTCCAGACGATATGAGGTATGAGGTTTTTGATAATGAAAATAAATGTCCTGTTATTATTAGTAAATATCTATCAGAAAATGAAAAAATAAACTCATTTCGGTCTTGGTTAAGCATCGTGAAGCCTTTGGATATACTCTAAGTGATATTAAAGGAATAGATCCATCTATTGTAACACATAAGATTACCATGCTTGATGATGCTGAACCTATAGTTGATACACAAAGAAGGCTTAATCCGAAAATGAAGGAAGTAGTAAGAAAAGAGGTTATACACTTATTAGATACTGGCATAATATATCCTATTTCTGATAGTAAGTGGGTTAACCCAGCTCATTGCATACCAAGACGAGGGGGGCTTGATGCTGCTATGAATGAGGATGGTGAGCTAGTTCCTGTAAAACCTATTGTTGGATATCGCATGTGCATTGATTTTAGGAAACTAAATCGCGAGACACAGAAAGATCATAAACTTATACCATTTATGGATAAAATATTAGGAAGACTTAGTAATAATTCTTATTTCTGTTTTCTTGATGGTTATTCTGGATATTCTCAAATTGTTATACAACCGGAAGATCCAGAGAAAACAACTTTCACTTGCCCTTATGGCACATATGCTTATAGATTAATTATGTTTGGCTTATGTAATGCAGTTGCGACTTTCCAAGAATGTGTTTTAAAAATCTTTGATGATCTTGTTGAGAAGACTATGGAAGTTCTAACAAATTATTTTGTTGTTTGTGGAACAACATTTGATAATTGCCTCTACAATTTAACCAAATTTTTGCAGAGATGCAGGCAATCAAATTTGGTTTTGAATTGGGAACAATGTCGTTTCATGGAAAGAGAAGGTAAAGTTTTCGGGCATAAGGTTTCGGACAAGGGTATAGAAATAGATAAAACCAATATAAATGCTATAGAAAATCTTCCAATACCTCAGGACATAAAAAAATTAAAAATGTTTCTGGGACATGCAGTTTTTTATAAGCGTTTTATAAAATATTTTGCTAAAATATCTATGCCTCTCACTAACCTTCTTGAGAAAGAAACTCCATTCTACTTAGACCATGACTGCATTGCAGCTTTTGAGAACCTTACAAACAAATTAGTGTTAGTACCCATCATGCAATCTCCAAAATGGGATGAACCTTCCGAGATCATGTGTGATGCTAGTGACTATGCTTTAGGGGTTGTGTTAGGACAGCGAGACGGAAAGAATTTAAATGTTATTTATTACGCTAGTAGACCTTTTAATAAGATTTAGAAAAATTATGTTACTACAGAAAAAGAGTTCCTAGCTATAATTTTTGCTTGTGACAAATTTAGATCTTACATCATTAATTCTAAGGTAATAGTTCATACAGATCACCAAGCCTTGTGCCACCTCCTTGTGAAAAAGGATGCACAACCTAGGTTGATTAGGTGGGTTCTATTACTACAAGAATATGAGGTAAGGATAATCCTGTAGCAGATCATCTCTTTAGGATGGAGGGAATAATTACTAACCCCGTACCTATAAATGAGTCATTTCTGGGAGAATATTTAGCAAATGTAGAAATTGCTGATCCTTGGTATGGGGATTATGCTAACTATCTCGCAATAAAATTTATACTTCCTGGTATGACAAGAAATCAAACGATGAAATTCTTTAATGATCTTAAATATTACTTTTGGGATGATTGATGTCTACGCACTTATATTCTTGTAGATGGTTGTTGGGCCGCCAAGTGCAGAGGTTTGTAGAACAACAACAAGTTTTCCCTTAAGTGGATCACCCAAGGTTTATCAAACTCAGGGAGGAAGTGGTCAAAGGTATCCCCTCTCATGCAACCCTGCAATCAAGATACAAGAAGTCTCTTGTGTCCCCAACACACCCAATACACTTGTCAGGTGTATAGGTGCACTAGTTCGGCGAAGAGATAGTGTGGGGCCCTCGGATTAATCCCCCGAGAATCCCTGTTATGCATACAACCACGATCCCATGATCAGTTAGTCGTGGCACCTAACCAACAAGTATCATTACAAGATCCGAGAAAATACCAAATTACAAGACTTACATAAATGCCATTATGGCTACATCGATAATCATCAGCGGAACTTTGTCAAGTGTAGAGCCTGAGCCATGCCTTAACCTACAGGCAACTGACTAGGAGAACGTCCTATCTCGCATAGTCGCCAACCTCCTCTTCTTCTTGAAATCTAACCAAGTTAATATCCATGGACAATGCCAGTGAGTACTTTGAATGTACTCGCAAACCACCTTAAGATATTAATAATAACGGGAGGATATGCATTTTGGTTGTGGTAGTAGGAGGGCTCCAAGAGAGGTTCTTTTCTCAAATAGTTTCTCTTGTAGGTATAGTATATACATATCTTCGTCAAAAACTTTTGTAAACATGTTGGAAACCATTTTGAAAAGTTTTAGGAAAACATTAGGACTGGGTCACCCATTTGTTCCTTCCTTCCGGTCGTCCCACAACCAAACTCCTTCCATACCTGTCTGACCATCCCATGGTTAAAGCAGGTATCCTCTTCGACCATCCCATGGTCAAAACATTTTCAAAGCCATTTTCTTTTTCCGGAATCCTTTTTGAAAACAAAACCTCTTTCTTTCTCAACATCTCTTGGGAGGTCCCACCTCACTAAGGTTTTATCATAAAACATTTGGTAAAACTTTTTCTAGGGTCATCCCATCCTCTAGCTTAGCTTCGGCCAAATCGGGGTCTCCAAAGGGGTATGGTGTAATACACCATCTATTCTACTAGGGGCAAGTAGGTAACACCAAGGGGGTTGTACTTACTAGTACAAAGTGTAATAGTTCGGAGGAGCCAAACCACTACCGTATATATACATCAACATATAGTAAAACAATGCAATTTCTCAAACAGTAGACAAGGACATGCATAAGTAAAATAGTAGGACAAGGCTTATGAGCAAGAAGGTGGCTTGCCTGATGATTAACAATATGGCATAAATGTCCCTGGACTTCTTCTTTACATACCCTAGAATACCAATATCGATAATAAATACCACTTCTTCTGCTCTCCGATATCATCGCAACTATCGTCGTCCCGACAGCACATGCAAACAAACCAAGCCACAATCAACACAAGACAAACAAGCACCATTACATACAGAAAACAATTGGATAATACCAGATTAAGATTCATATGGTTTTGAGAGGATTGGAAATAGGAGACTGAGATGGTCTTGGAGAAAGGGATGAGCACCCCTTAGGGTTTAATGCCGGGGAACTACTTAAGAGGGTTTTGGACCAAGGATATATTATGTATGACACCATTGTGTAAAAATGATACCAATAGATAGGAGTTGATAAAATGAAACCAACAAAAGTGGTTTCACTATTTTATCACTTTTCTTTGATTTCCTATGCATTTTTCTAGTGATAAGGGCCCTAGTTTGAGGAAATAATTCACCAAAAAAGTTCTGAAGGTCCAAAAATTATTTCCTTGAGTGATTAGGTAGGGCTTGATGTACTTGTTCACTGAGAATTGGATTCATGCTAAAATATTTACCAGAATGCCCTCAGGGAATTCCCAAAGGCAGTTCTATATAGTTTTTCTCTTTTTCACCAGGTTAATTCTACAGAAGCTATTTAGTTGATTCCAAGGGCATGTGGTAGGCACTTTGAATACATTTCTGTAGGGATTGGATTCACTCGATTTGGAGTTGCCAAGCTCCTGAAGTGATTTATTTAGTGAAAATACCCCTTACAGATGTATTTAAATCACAAAAGTTCAACCAGAGCTCAATAAATTCTGAGCTTCTAGGATTTGATAGAGGCTGGTAGTATGAGGTACTAGGAGGTGGAATCAAGTCAAGACAAGTACCAGAATGCCCTCAGGAAATTCCCAAAGGCAGCTCTATAGACATTTTTTCTTTTTCACCAAATTTAATCTACAGAAGGTTTTGGTTTGATTCCAAGGACATAGTGTAGGTGGTGGGAATACCCTTCTATAGAAATTGGGAAGCAGCCTTTTTGGAGCTGTATAACTACTGTAGTGAATTTAGGGGTGAATAAACCATGCACGGAATAGTTTAATTCACAGAAAACATCCAAGGCTCAATAAATCATGAGCTCCTGGATTTAGATAGATATGGATATACCACATCACCAGGATTTGGAATTGGTTCAATTGGACTCACGGTTTGGTGTAGGGATATTTCCAAAGGCCTAACTACATGGATTTTGTTATTTTTGCTACAGGCAAACTAGAGTTCACCTTGGCCTGAGATAAATGCTATAGGGTAGGCCTATGGGTATACTTTCAAAGGCACTTGGTTTCATACATTTTGGAGATGTGAAGCTTACGTAGGAATTTAATTAGTGGGCAAGACACAATTTTGGAGGAAATAATGCCCATAAATAATGAAATTTACTTTGGGCAAACGACCAGTTCTGCATGGTGAGGATAACCCTAGGGGATCATGTAAAATTGTCACCTGGTCGAGATCATGCAGTTTTATATTTTATTTGGATTTAAACTAACAGGTATATTTCAGATCTATAATTCCTAGAGAAAAAGAAAAGGAAAACGCCACAGCCGGGCCTGTATCTAGAGGGGAGTTGGGTCGCGAAGGCGAATTCGGCCCAGATGGGGCGACAGCGTCAGGAGAGCATTTCAATCTGGTGGTGGGCCCACCGATCAGTGGCAAGCGCCAAGCGGTCTGAGGCCGTGGTCCGTTCGATCTAGTCGAGCTTGATGACCCCTACAGCGTCTTCTACCCCGCGCCGGCGGCGAGGGAGGAAACCCTAGGGGCGACGGAGATGACCGAGGCGCTCACCTGGGGCCTTGTCGGTGTCGGGGAGGGGCGGAGGAGACACGGTAGACGACAGCAACCTCAACGGGGGGTGGAAAGGGCGGGTTCGACGTCGGGAGGTGGCTTGCGCGGTTATGGCCGACGGAGATTGTTTGGGAGCTCACCGGCGAGGTAGTTCCAGTCGTTCCTGAGAAGAGAGGGAGGCACGGTTAGAAAGAGGAGAAGGAGGGGATCATCTACTTCGACATGCAGAGAGGGAGGAGGAGAGGGGAGAGAGCTTAGCTCGATTTGGGGGGAGGAGGCCGAGGCTTCTCCCTTGCTCTCTCTCGAGCAGGGCATAGCAGTGGAGGGGAGAGGGGTGCTCTGGGGTGGTTAGGTAGAGGGGTAGGAGGCAAATGCGGCCAAGAGGGAGAGTGGTGCTGGCCGGTGGAGCTATATACCGAAGGGGAGGGGTTCATGGTGGACATAGTCCATTGGGGCATGGGAGAGAGGAGGGAAACCAGGGGCTTGTTACTGTGGGCATGGAGAGTGGTTTACGGTGTCTTTGAGGCGGAGGAGGGGTGGAATGGCTGCTGCAAGCTAATTGGTTCTCATACTTGCCCTTATCTCTCTCCTTCTCACACCAAGCACATGGGACAAGGGAGAGGGGCTGCTACAGTAATTGCTACATTGATGGTCGACCAGAGGAGGGGTGGGTGCTGTGGTGCATTGTTTTGCAAGATTGGGGTGGTTTTATTTTGATTTAGCTCAAAACTAGCTAGGTTTGCCAAATTGAGTAAATATGTGCTTGTGAAGGAAGTTCAAAAATTTGCACAGGACAAGGAGGGAAAATGGTACTGGTAGATAGATGAGGTCAAGATATACTTCCAGGATTTATTTGAGATTTTTCAGAGCAGATTAAGTCCACTAAATTCTATTTACTCAAAAACTGCAGAAATGAAGTATGGAAGCTCATTTGATATTTTTACATTGGACCAGGTTGGATTTTGATGTGAGATGGTCCTAGATACCAAGGCACAGCTTGGGGAATTTTCTTGGAATTTATTGGGAAGGAAAAGTATTTTTAGACAATTATTTCTTGTTTTTGCCATTTAAGAAAATGGGCAAAAAGAAATAATAAAGCTCTTCAAAAATATTTATTTTTGAAGTGGGAAGATAGGGTATGATATATGGATCTCAATTGAGCAAACAGTTGGGGAAGTGTTTTGGCAAAAACCAAACTTTCCTTTGTGAGAGGAGTTTTGGAGATTTTGACTATTAAAGAGGTTAAATAAATTTGGAGCCAAATTAATTATGGGTAATATTTGATAAATCTTGATGATCAAGGGAGATGATGTGGACAAGGTGTAGCAAGCATTTGCAACCTTGGTATTGGAGAATCCAAGTTGATTTTGGTGGAATACCCTGGATTAAGGATCTAGGTTGATGTTAATATCATACCATCAAAACATGGTTGTATCTTGGAGTTCAGATCTCCCCTTGGGGCATGGGGTAGATGGATGGATAGACCGAGTGTTGTACATCAACATGGTACATAGGTTCGAGCTTGATACTGCTTGAGCTCACCAGGACATGCTTTCAAACTTTCAATAAAATAAACCTGCCAAAGCAGGTTATATCTAGCCTTCAAAACCTTGTGGGTTTAAGAAGCACAAGGATCCACTTGGAACAAGTGAAGTAGATATTGATAGACCTATATGAGTACAACACAACCATGCAAGGAGTTGGTCCATAGAGGTTTGGATGGTGGTGTGAGCTTCTAGCAAAGTTGGTATGATGACTAGATTTGCAGGAAAAGTTATTTTCTTGCCTGCAAAACCATCAAGAACTAGTGGGTTGGAGGGTTATATAACCAAGGGAAAATGTAGGACTTGGTAGTCCTTAGGATGGTTAAAAAGATGGTTCAAGTGCATTACCAGAAATGCACAAGGGGGTTGAGGAAGGGAGGCATCCAAAAAGGTGATGTTGAAACGGATTCCAGACTTAGCCAAATTTGGCAGATTTAGGGATTTTGACTAGAGTATGAGAGGGTATGTTTTTGATGGGGTGCAAGGTACCCAAGCATCATCAAGTGGATGAATTTGAAGTGTAGATTTATTATGAAGGATTCCTTTCTTGATTTTGGTCTTCATTGACTTGGAAGCTTCTAGAAGGGATCACTTCAGAAGGGATCTGGTTAGGGTTTTAGAGGATCACATATTAGCTAGAGGTCAGATCCAGGTTGGTACTCTGGATTAGGGTGTGATGATTTGGAAGCATCTTGATCCTAGTGATGAGCTCCTAGAGTAGCTCATACTACCTCTAAGCAATCAGGTCAATCAGCAGATCAAGGCAACTCATCTTACAAACAATTCAACTACTACTAGGGTTACCATCAAGCCTAGCTTGAGGTAAGGTTGGGCAATTTGGAAAGGGTTGGAGTTTGAATAAGATGAGAGTCTTTGGTATCTCTACCAAGAGTAGAATTTAAATGGTTCATAAAAGGTTTTGTTAAATCTAGAGATAAGAGTAGTAGAAGGTTCTGTCTTGAAAACATAAGGAGATTATGTTATATAGCTCTCCATAGTTTGATCAATAGAAGCTACTAAAATAGTTGGTTTGCAAAGGCTTCTTGGCTCAGGTTTTGAAATGCCAGAACATTTGAGAATATGGAAATTAAGCCAAGACTGTTTTGGGAAGTAGCTTTTGTCAACTGGTGTTAAGGTAAGGAGTATACCATCTAATACCCATTCATATGCATAAGCATATCCAAACAACAAGCAAACACTTCAGCATTAACAAGAAAAAGTTTTTGTTCCCCCTGATTTTTGCATTCTAGACATCTAATTAGGGTTGCTAAAATTGGGATGTTACAGATCTTTCCCCCTTCAAAGAATCTCGTCCCGAGATTCCAGAGAGTAGGGTTAGGGGATTTTGAATCGGGTTGATACTAAGTGTCTTACGCGTACTATCTTACGGTCTCCGTCTTTGAAAGTGGCTACTTTGTCGATAAGGTTAAGCTTCAGTCTTCGGGGATGCACAGAGAGTTGAGTAGAGTCTAGTCCCGATTGCGAGGAATGATCTTATATTCCTCGGGGCTCGATGCCTTGAGGGCTTAGGCTAGGCAGGCTATCTCGGTGCTAAACTTCACGGAGTACTTGTTGGAGGATAGAATCTACAGCTGGGGGTACCTCTCTCTAGGGGTTCACAGCTTTTCCTTATGGTCGTAGCGTATCCTGGTTGCTGGCTTTACGGTCGACACTCCTGAGTTTGCTTCTAGCGAAATGTTACCCTGTTTTTGGTGGGAAAGACACAGTCTTTCCCCCTTAGGATTAGACTAGGTTAGCTTGGAGGTACGCATTCCTTCCTTCTTGACTTCATTGGTGGTGGTTCTGAAGATTGTCGTCCATCTTTCTCCTGGAGTCGAGGTCTTCAGAAGGCGTCCGTGAAGCTATGGCCTATTGGGGTTATATACTGCTATTATTCATACTTAGCCTGGTGGAGTCATTGGAGTCTCACGTCCTCTAAGCATTAAGGACCTAGGGGTTAGCAGTTTGGCGGTCCTTTGGGTGGGTCTTCAGCTGATGTAGCGGAGGGACTTTGTAGAATCTTCAGTTAGTTTTTCATCGGAAAACTCATGGGTTGATGCTTGGCGGGAAAACTTCGGAGCCGGAGATATTTTCTGCAGTATCTTTTGGTAGACAGTCTTCCGGAGATTAAGTGGAAAGACGCAGTGTTTCCACCTTAGAGTTTCACTAGGGTGCTTAGGGAGGGGTGCAGATCTTCTGTCTTGGAGTGCTAATCCGAGGTTAGCGGAGGGCTGTATCTTCCCGGAGTCTTGAGCTGAGGTCCTTGTCTTCATGGAACTGATGTATTCGGGCCTTCTGGTAAGGAACTTGCCATTGGATGGGCAGAGGGACCTATTACTAGTTAGCCTCTCGGAGTTGTGGGAAGTTCTAATATACCAGGGGTTAGCGGAGTCAGGTTGTCACTTCTTGTCTTGGTTGACTTGTCGGGCGGTTTCTTGCGGATATTGAGGATCCTTCGGTGATTGACTTCCGGCTTCAACAGAATTCTTGCTTAAGTAGACTGATGAACAAGGGAGTGTGGTGCTATTGACGAGCCTTGCAAGGTGAGTTTGACGAGGTATGCCATCCTATCGGGGTGAAGTCTTCGAGTTGATTATGGCTTGACGATGTCGAACTCCTGGTTCTTGCGATGTTTTCCTCTCATATGCTCTCGAGGTTAGTCTGGGTCTCATTACCGACATCTAACATAGGGGCTTCCTGAGTAACTAGGTGGGTTATCGCTCCTCGAGTCACATTTTTAAAGAGGTCAAAGCAAACCAGAACATACAAACAAGGCGAATAGAGCGAGGGGCTCGCAATGTCCTCGGCAGACAACACACATCAAGCAACACAGGATGCACTTAGGCAAGCAAACATGGTCAACGCCAAATTTGTTCCTTCCTTCCGGTCGTCCCACGACCAAACTCCTTCCATACCTGTCTGACCATCCCATGGTCAAAGCAGGTATCCTCTTCGACCATCCCATGGTCAAAACATTTTCAAAGCCATTTTCTTTTTTCGGAATCCTTTTTGAAAACAAAACCTCTTTCTTTCTCAACATCTCTTGGGAGGTCCCACCTCACCAAGGTTTTATCATAAAACATTTGGTAAAACTTTTTCCGAGGTCTTCCCATCCTCTAGCTTAGCTTCGGCCAAATCGGGGTCTCCAAAGGGGTATGGTGTAATACACCATCTATTCTACTATAGGCAAGTAGGTAACACCAAGGGGATTGTACTTACTAGTACAAAGTGTAATAGTTCGGAGGAGCCAAACCACTACCGTATATATACATCAACATATAGTAAAACAATGCAATTTCTCAAACAGTAGACAAGGACATGCATAAGTAAAATAGTAGGACAAGGCTTATGAGCAAGAAGGTGGCTTGCCTGATGATCAACAATATGTCATAAATGTCCCTGGACTTCTTCTTTAGATACCCCAGAATACCAATATCAATAATAAATACCACTTCTTCCGCTCTCCGATTTCATCGTAACTATCATCGTCCCGACAGCACATGCAAACAAACCAAGCCACAATCAACACAAGACAAACAAGCACCATTACATACAACAAACAATTGGATAATACCAGATTAAGATTCAGATGGATTTGAGAGGATTGGAAATAGGAGATTGAGATGGTCTTGGAGAAAGGGATGCCCTTAGGGTTTAATGTTGGGGAAGTACTTAAGAGGGGTTTTGGACCAAGGATATATTCTGTATGACACCATTGTGTAAAAATGATACCAACAAATAGGAGTTGATAAAATGAAACCAATAAAAGTGGTTTCACTATTTTATCACTTTTCTTTGATTTCCTATGCATTTTTCTAGTGATAAGGGCCCTAGTTTGAGGAAATAATTCACCAGAAAAGTTCTGGAGCTCCAAAAATTATTTCCTTGGGTGATTAGGTAGGTATTGATGTACTTGTTCACTGAGACTTGGATTCATGCTAAAATATTTACCATAATGCCCTCAGGAAATTCCCAAAGGCAGTTCTATATAGTTTTTCTCTTTTTCACTATGTTAATTCTACAGAAGCTATTGAGTTGATTCCAAGGGCATGTGGTAGGAACTTTAAATACCTTTCTGTAGGAATTGGATTCACTCAATTTGGAGTTGCCAAGCTCCTGAAGTGATTTATCTAGTGAAAATACCCCTTACAGAAGTATTTAAATCACAAAAATTTAACCAGAGCTCAATAAATTCTGAGCTGCTAGGATTTGATAGAGGCTGGTAGTATGAGGTACTGGGAGGTGGAATAAGGTCAAGACAAGTACCAGAATGCCCTCAGGAAATTCCCAAAGGCAGCTCTATAGACATTTTGTCCTTTTCACCAAATTTCATCTACAGAAGGTTTTGGTTTGATTCCAAGGACACAGTGTAGGTGGTGGGAATACCCTTCTGTAGAAATTGGGAAGCGACCTTTTTGGATCTGTATAACTACTGTAGTGAATTTAGGGGTGAATAAACCATGCACATAATAGTTTAATTCACAGAAAAACATCCAAGGCTCAATAAGTCATGCGCTCCTGGATTTTGATAGATATGGATATAACACATCACTGGGATTTGGAATTGGTTCAATTGGACTCATGGTTTGGTGTAGGGATATTTCGAAAGGCCTAACTACATGGATTTTGTTATTTTTTCTACAGGCAAACTAGAGTTCACCTTGGCCTGAGATAAATGCTATAGGGTAGGCCTATGGGTATACTTTCAAAGGCACTTGGTTTCATACATTTTGGAGATGTGAAACTTACATAGGAATTTAATTAGTGGGTAGACACAATTTTGGAGGAAATAATGCCCATAAATAATGAAATTTACTTTGGGCAAATGACCAGTTCTGCATGGTGAGGATAACCCTAGGGGATCATGTAAAATTGTCACCTAGTCGAGATCATGCAGTTTTATATTTTATTTGGATTTAAACTAACAGGTATATTTCAGATCTATAATTCCTAGAGAAAAAAGAAAAAACGCACAGTGGGCAGTATCTAGAGGGGAGTTGGGTCGTGGTAATTCGGCAGAGATGGGCGGCAGCGTCTTGAGGAGGAGCATTTCAATCTGGCCGGGGCCCACCGTCAATGAGTGGCGGCCAAGCGTCTGGGAGGCCGTGGTCCGTTCGATCTAGTCGAGCTCGATGACCCCCACAGCGTCTTCTACCCCGCGCCGGCGGCGAGGGAGGAAACCCTAGGGGCGACGGAGATGATCGAGGCGCTCACCTGGGGCCTTGTCGGTGTCGGGGAGGGGGCGGAGGAGACGCGGCAGACGACAGCAACCTCAACGGGGGGTGGCAAGGGCGGGTTCAACGTCGGGAGGTGGTTTGCGCGGTTATGGCCGACGGAGATTGTTTGGGAGCTCACCGGCGAGGTAGTTCCGGTCGTTCCTGAGAAGAGAGGGAGGCACGGTTAGAAAGAGGAGAAGGAGGGGATCATCTACTTCGACATGCAGAGAGGGAGGAGGAGAGGGGAGAGAGCTTAGCTCGATTTGGGGGGAGGAGGGCGAGGCTTCTCCCTTGCTCTCTCTCGAGCAGGGCATAGCAGTGGAGGGGGAGAGGGGTGCTCTAGGGTGGTGAGGTAGAGGGGTAGGAGGCAAATGCGGCCAAGGGGGAGAGTGGTGCTGGCCGGTGGAGCTATATACCGAAGGGGAGGGGTTCATGGTGGACATAGTCCATTGGGGCATGGGAGAGAGGAGGGAAACCAGGGGCTTGTTACTGTGGGCATGGAGAGTGGTTTCTGGTGTGTGCTGAGGGCAGAGGAGGGGTGGAATGGCTGCTGCAAGCTAATTGGTTCTCATACTTGCCCTTATCTCTCTCCTTCTCACACCAAGCACATGGGACAAGGGAGAGGGGCTGCTACAGTAATTGCTACAGTGATGGTCGACCAGAGGAGGGGTGGGTGCTGTGGTGCATTGTTTTGCAAGATTGGGGTGGTTTTATTTTGATTTAGCTCAAAACTAGCTAGGTTTGCCAAATTGAGTAAATATGTGCTTGTGAAGGAAGTTCAAAAATTTGCATAGGACAAGGAGGGGAAATGGTACTGGTAGATAGATGAGATCAAGATATACTTCCAGGATTTATTTGAGATTTTTCAGAGCAGATTAAGTCCACTTAATTACATTTACCCAAAAACTGCAGAAATGAAGTATGGGAGCTCATTTGATATTTTTACATCGGACCAGGTTGGATTTTGATGTGAGATGGTCCTAGATACCAAGACACATCTTGGGGAATTTTCTTGGAATTTATTGGGAAGGAAAAGTATTTTTAGACAATTATTTCTTGTTTTTGCCATTTAAGAAAATGGGCAAAAAGAAATAATAAAGCTCTTCAAAAATATTTATTTTTGAAGTGGGAAGATAGGGTATGATATATGGATCTCAATTGAGCAAACAGTTGGGGAAGTGTTTTGGCAAAAACCAAACTTTCCTTTGTGAGAGGAGTTTTGGAGATTTTGACTATTAAAGAGGTTAAATAAATTTGGAGCCAAATTAATTATGGGTAATATTTGATAAATATTGATGATCAAGGTAGATGATGTGTACAAGGTGTAGCAAGCATTTGCAACCTTGGGATTGGAGAATCCAAGTTGATTTTGGTGGAATACCCTGGATTAAGGATCTAGGGTGATGTTAATATCATACCATCAAAACATGGTTGTATCTTGGAGTTCAGATCTTCCCTTGGGGCATGAGGTAGATGGATGCATAGACCGAGTGATGTACATCAACATGGTATAGAGGTTCGAGCTTGATCCTGCTTGAGCTCACCAGGACATGCTTTCAAACTTTCAATAAAATAAGCCTGCCAAAGTAGGTTATCAACTAGCCTTTAAAACCTTGTGGGTTTAAGAAGCACAAGGATCCACTTGGAACAAGTGAAGTAGATATTTATAGACCTATATGAGTACACCACAACCATTCAAGTAGTTGGTCCATAGAGGTTTGGATGGTGGTGTGAGCTTCTAGCAAAGTTCGTACGATGACTAGATTTGCAGGAAAAGTTATTTTCTTGCCTGCAAAACCATCAAGAACTAGTGGGTGAGAGGGTGATATAACCAAGGGAAAATGTGGGCCTTGGTAGTCCTTAGGATGGTTAACAAGATGGTTCAAGTGCATTACCAGAAATGCACAAGGGTTGAGGAAGGGAGGCATCCAAAAAGGTGATGTTGAAACAGATTCCAGACTTAGCCAAATTTGGCAGATTTAGGGATTTTGACTAGAGTATGAGAGGAGATGTTTTTGATGGGGTGCAAGGTACCCAAGCATCATCAAGTGGATGAATTTGAAGTGTAGATTTAGTAGGAAGGATTCCTTTCTTGATTTTGGTCTTCATTGACTTGGAAGCTTCTAGAAGGGATCACTTCAGAAGGGATCTGGTTAGGGTTTTAGAGGATCACATATTAGCTAGAGGTCAGATCCAGGTTGGTACTCTGGCTTAGGGTGTGATGATTTGGAAGCATATTGATCCTAGTGATGAGCTCCTAGAGTACCTCATACTACGTCTAAGCAATCAGGTCAATTAGCAGATCAAGGCAACTCATCTTACAAACAATTCAACTACTACTAGGGTTACCATCAAGCCTAGCTTGAGGTAAGGTTGGGAAATTTGGAAAGGGTTGGAGTTTGAATAAGATGAGAGTCTTTGTTATCTCTACCAAGAGTAGAATTTAAATGGTTCATAAAAGGTTTTGTTAAATCTAGAGATAAGAGTAGTAGAAGGTTCTGTCTTGAAAACATAAGGAGATTATGTTATATAGCTCTCCATAGTTTGATCAATAGAAGCTACTAAAATAGTTGGTTTGCAAAGGCTTCTTGGCTCAGGTTTTGAAATGCCAGAACATTTGAGGATATGGAAATTAAGCCAAGACTATTTTGGGAAGTTGCTTTTGTCAACTGGTGTTAAGGTAAGGAGTATACCATCTAATACCCATTCATATGACTAAGCATATCCAAACAACAAGAAAACACTTCAGCATTAACAAGAAAAAGTTTTTGTTCCCCCTGATTTTTGCATTCTGGACATCTAATCAGGGTTGCTAAAATTGGGATGTTACAGATAGTGAAATACAAGTGGTCAGGATATAAGACAATGGTGCTAGAAAATAGCTTGATGGCGTGGAAGAGACTAAAAGCAAACTGAAATAAAGATGGAAGCAAGAAAACATGTAACAGATCTAATTGCAAACGGTGTTCCAATGCTTAGAAACAAGGCCTAGGGATCATACTTTCACTAGTGAACACTCTCATATAAATATCTTCTCTTTATGATACTACTCTTAACTACTCTCCGGTTGGACACTCTAATCGATGGTAGGGCTATAACAGCACACCTCAAAGTTCATCTTTCCCATCTAGAAAACCCCACATTGTCACCTTGAGAACTAGATGGTTCCAACAAACACCACAATTTCATAAAGACATCCAACTCCAAATATAACTCATAACAAGTATTTGTAATCTCTAGCCTAAGTGCCACAATGGTGTGCATGCTGTCACTTTCACACACATGGGGAGAACAGAGATCTATTAAAGCACTTGAGTAGCAAGGTAGATCTACTTGATTACAAAGCTCATGATCACAATATGATCATGCATAGAGAGAGAGAGATGAACACATAGCTACCGGTAGAACCCTTAGCCTCGAGGAAGAACTACTCCCTCCTCATCATGGGAATCAGCAATGGTGATGGAGATGGTGGTGGAGATCGATGGAGATGGCTCCGAGGGCACTTCCCCGTCCTGGCAGGGTGCCGGAAGAGAGACTTTTTGACCCCTGAATCTCTTCTTCGGTGGCGGCGGCGCTGCGGAATTTTTCGTGGCTAGAGGCTTGACGATTTAGGGTTTTTGCATCGGGAGGCTCTTATAGGCGAAAGAGGCAAGGTCGGTGGCCGGCCAGGGGGCCTACACCATGCCTTGGCGTGGCCTGGGCTGGCCCGCGCCAAGGGGGTGTGGCAACAATGTGGCCCCTCTCCGGCTCTCCTTCTGGCTCCGTGAGTCTTCCGGGAAAATAGTAACTTTGGCTTTTGTCCCGTCCAATTCCGAGAATATTCATTTTCTGACTTCCTGGAACCAAAACAGCGAGAAAAGCAAAAGCGGCACTAGCATCTTGTTAATATGTTAGTCCAAGAAATCATATGAAAAGTACTCCAAAGTTGGAACAAAACACAAGAAAGTAGATAAAACCAAGCATGGAACATCAAAAATTATAGATAAATTTGCAATGTATCAACATCCCCAAGCTTAAGTCCTGCTCGTCCTCGAGTAGGTAAGTGATAAAAAGAAAGAATAATTTTTGAGGTGACATGCACCATCATAAACTTGATCAAAGTATTTGTAAAACATTCAAAGCTGGGATCATAGTACTTCAATCATAACATGAAAGACAAAGTTCTAGCAATAAGGCAAAGAAACTATGTTGCAACATGAAAAGGCACAAACAAAAGATTCATGAATAACAATGCTTTGCAAGACGTTTGTTTGTTTCACATAAAGAAAACATAGCATAATATTATTCAGCTTGTCCCTCATAGAGTAGCAAATATAAATGCATAGGACACCTTCAAAGTTCATAAGAGTGACTAGATACAAATAGTTTAAAACAAGCAATATCAAATTATGCAACAATCAACTAGTCTTGGGACAATGCACATAGAACTAAGAATGGCCACTATGCTCTCAAAGTAAGTGCATAAAGGTAGAAGGTGGAGACTCAATATAATGGTGGAAGAAAGGCCTTCATAGAAGGAAGCAGAGATTCAAGTTTCATAAAGAGCTTCCAAAAGTTATGGTACTTATAGCTTTCAGCTCTCATTGCCCTATCATAAGCATCTTGAAGTGATTAAGGTTAAAGTGAACAAACTATGATGTACATGCTTGACGAAGTATAAGTTAGAAATCTCATGTCCCTTGAATACGAGGGCCGCTCCTCATGCTAGTCAAGTTTAGTCACCGGTAAGTTCTTGTCATCTTAAGTACATGTGTATCATAGAGAACCGCCAACGGGGTACCCCTTGCCCGATGATACGGAAGAATCCCCATATCAAAATGACAAGGCGAGCAGACAACAAGCATCTCAGCAATCTTCTTATTTACCATGGGAATATGGTGCTTTTTTTCCTCTTTCCTCTTTTCATAATATCTTTTTCCCCTTTTTTCTCAATATAGGACTCTTTTTTTATAAGAAGAATGCTTCATAGACAGCTCATTATGGTTACGCTGTAGGTTTCCACCATGTCCGCATGGATTAGACCAGCGGCCCGGGCGTTTCTCTAACACACATACATAACTCCATGGACTTACAAGCTCCCCTTTCATTTCACACCGACGACATCCATATACAAAAGAGCATGATATCAACTAGGTACAAGTACCAAGTGCAATGTTGAAAGCGTTCCCCATGAAAGCATGGTTCTGCTAATTCCCAACAAATAAGTGCAAGCATATACAATATAGACGACACAATGGTTCAAGTTTATTAAGGGCAAGAAAAGTAAAGTGTGCCATCAAGTTCGTGAGAGCTTTAATCACTAGTTTTCTCATAACAAGTTCAATTCGGAAGGTAAACAAAAGCATGAATATACTTGGAATAGCATAAGCTAGTAGGTAGGTATGGTGGACTCTTCGGAATAACTTGGTTTAGGAGTTGGATGCATGAGTGGAACTCATACTTGGTTGTGGAGCCTAGCAAAAGACTGGGAGCGACAAACTAAGAGAGCAATAATGGCCATAATCATGCAGAGCGACAAAACATCATTGATCAAAGCATAAAGTGATACTACAAGTTGAAAACTAAAGCATCATAAAGGCTTATGGTGACTTGAGATAGTCATAACATGGTGTGAGCATGCGCCAAGTCAACCCAAATAAAGCATCAAAGGAGAATACCACTATACTATGCTTTAATATGCTAAAACAATGAATGATACATCCAAGGCACATTAAGCAATTTCAATTGTTTATAACAAGTCATGCTACAGCAAAGAATACTAAGCATAAATCCAAAACAATATCAAGCATGGCATGACAAAGCATAGGCCACCGTCAAAAACGAGCTCTTTTTACCACAAAAGCATGAACTTTCCTACTCTTTTCCAAACCAAACCAAACTATTTGAAAACCAATGTATGAAAGAGGGGGTCCAACCAATTTATTTAGAAAACTAAGAAAACCAAGCAAACGGAAAACCAAAACAAAAACAAAAAAGAAGACGCTCCAAGAACAACACAACTGTGCATGAAACAATAAAAATGAAGCGTTTGGAAGAAACCTGGGATTTTTATTGATGAAGGGGGGAATGCCTTGGGCATCCCCAAGCTTTGACGCTTGTACTTCTTGGATATTTCTTGGGGTGACACGCGTGGCATCCCCAAGCTTGAGCTTTAGTCCATCCTTCATCTCATTACTCATTCCTTCCATATACCTGAAATTTTCCTTCATACAAAACTTCACACAATCTTTATTAGCAACATTAGTGCACTCAAGATAAATAAGTCTTAAGGTTCAGTTCTAACACCAAATAAACTTCCATTAGAACATTATCTACTGTAGCACTTCCCTCGAAAAGCTCAATTCCCCAAAAGAACTCAAAAAGGAACCAACAAGAAGTAAAGGCAGAAAATGGCAGAAATCTGTCAAAACAGACTAGCAGGTAAATATGAATTTTTTCGAAGACCTTATGTTGCTCAAATAAAAAGGTGTTGAACTAAAAAAAGTTAGATAATAACCTGGGGCAGAAGCACAAAAATTTACGCCTCAAAACGACATTCAGAGATTTTACACGAATTTTTACGGTGAAGCACAAAAATCTGTTTCGGGACAGCAACTTTCCCAATCATTACTTCTCTCTCATTAGAGATTACTCTTGGCACAAAAACCAAATAAAAAGGATAATGAGCGGTTATTACTGAAGTAATAACTTCCAAGACTCATCTAAATTTTTTGGGTTATCTCCCAATAAGTACTTTTCTTTAACGCCTTTAAGTTAGGCATGATAGTTTGATAAGATGCTCACATAAGACATATGAATTGATGTAAAAGAGAGCATCAAGAAGAAAATTCAAAGCACATTTAAGTCTAACCCACTTCCTATGCATAGGAATCTTGTAAAGAAACAAGTCATGAAAGCACAAAGCAACAAGCATAGTAAAGCAAAACAAGTGCAACTTCAAAATTTTCAACATAAAGAGGGGAAACTTAATATTGTTGAGACACATAAAACCATGTTTCCCTCTCTCATAATAACTTTAAGTAGCGACATGAATAAAATTAACAATATAACTATCACAAGAAACATTCTTATCATGAGCCACATGCATAAAAGAATTAATACTCCCCACATAAACATAGTCATTCTTATTGATTGTAGTGGGAGCAAATTCAACAAAATAGCTATCATTATTATTCTCATCACCATAATCATCAAATATAGGGGCATATTGTAATCATTAATTTTCTCCTCAATAGTAGGTGGACTGAAAATATCATATTCATCATTGTAATCATCATATATTGGAGGTTTGGTATCATCATAAGCAATAGAATAGCTATCTTCCAAAGCTGGAGAACTAAAAAGATCATTTTCATAAAAACTAGCTTCCCCAAGCTTAGACTTTTCCATAGCATTAGCAATAATGGTGTCCAAAGAATTCATACTAACAACATTGCTATTAGCATGCAAATAAAGTTCCATAGGTTTTTTAATTTTCTCTTCAAACACTTCATGTCCTAACTCAAGATAAATACTATAAAGCTCTCTAATTTTGTTGTTGTTTTCCATTAAGCCTAACTAGTGAAAACAAGAAACAAAAAGACAAAATTGCAGAATCTAAAGGAAATAACTTCGAGCACTCACATCGGAGGATGTGAGTACCTTTTACCTTACCTCCCTGGCAACAGCGCCAGAAAATAGGTGTTTGCCGTGGGAGGTTCTTCTTCTTTAATCCTCCGGTGTGAATACCTTTTACCTTACCTCCCAAGCAGCTTGAAAATAGCTTGATGTCTACGCACTTCTATTCTTGTAGACAGTTGTTGGGCCTCCGAGTGCAGAGGTTTGTAGAACAACAGCAAGTTTTCCCTTAAGTGGATCACCCAAGGTTTATCAAACTCAGGGAGGAAGTGGTCAAAGGTATCCCCTCTCAAGCAACCCTGCAATCAAGATACAAGAAGTCTCTTGTGTCCCCAACACACCCAATACACTTGTCATGTGTATAAGTGCACTAATTCAGTGAAGAGATAGTGAAATACAAGTGGTATGGATATAAGTCAACGGTGCTAGAAAATAGCTTGATGGCGTGGAAGAGACTAAAAGCAAACTGAAATAAAGATGGAAGCAAGCAAACATGTAACGGATCTAATTGCAAACGGTGTTTCAATGCTTAGAAACAAGGCCTAGGGATCACACTTTCACTAGTGAACACTCTCATATAAATATCTTCTCTTTGTGATACTACTCTTAACTACTCTCTGGTTGGACACTCTAATCGATGGTAGGGCTATAACAGCACACCTCAAAGTTCATCTTTACCAACTAGAAAACCCCACACTGTCACCTTGAGAACTAGATGGTTCCAACAAACACCACAATTTCATAAAGACATCCAACTCCAAATATAACTCATAACAAGTATTTGTAATCTCTAGCCTAAGTGTCACCATGGTGTGCACGCTGTCACTTTCACACACATGGGGAGAGCAGAGATCTATTAAAGCACTTGAGTAGCAAGGTAGATCTACTTGATTACAAAGCTCATGATCACAATATGATCATGCATAGAGAGAGAGAGATGAACACATAGCTACCGGTAGAACCCTTAGCCTCGAGGAAGAACTACTCCATCCTCATCATGGGAATCAGCAATGGTGATGGAGATGGTGGTGGAGATCGATGGAGATGGCTCCGGGGGCACTTCCCCGTCCCGGCAGGGTGCCAGAATAGAGACTTTCTGTCCCCTGAATCTCCCCTTCGGTGGCGGCGGCGCTGTGGAACTTTTCGTGGCTGGAGGCTTGACGATTTAGGGTTTTTGCATCGGGAGGTTCTTATAGGCGAAAGAGGCAAGGTCGGTGGCCGGCCAGGGGGCCCACACCATGCCCTGGTGCGGCCTGGGCTAGCCCACGCCAAGGGGGGTGGCCACCCTGTGGCCCCTCTCCGGCTCTCCTTCTGGCTCCGTGAGTCTTCTGGGAAAATAGTAACTTTGGCTTTTGTCCTGTCCAATTCCGAGAATATTCATTTTCTGACTTCCTGGAACCAAAAACAGCAGAAAACAAGCAACTGGCACTGTGGCAACTTGTTAATAGGTTAGTCCAAGAAATCATATGAAAAGTACTCCAAAGTTGGAACATAACACAAGAAAGTAGATAAAACCAAGCATGGAACATCAAAAATTATAGATACATTTGCAATGTATCAATGATCCGTATCTATATCGTCATGGACCTGACAGAATGATTCCGAAGTGTGTTCCTAACCATGAAATGAATGCAATTTTGCAGGCTTGTCATGACATCCCGTATGGAGGACATCATGCTGGCAAGAGAACTGCAGCAAAGGTACTTCAATCCGGATTCTATTGGACCACCTTGCTCAAGGACGCAAAAAGGTATGTAGAACACTGTGATGCTTGCCAAAGAAGGGGTAATATAGGTAGGAGACAAGAGATGGCAATGAATTATAGTCTTATAATCGAACCCTTTGATGTGTGGGGAATGGATTACATGGGACCTTTTATAGAATCAAATGGTTACACTCATATTCTTGTTGTTGTCGATTATGTTACCAAATGGGTTGAAGCTATTCCAACAAGTCATGTAGATGCAGCTGCCTTAGTGAAGATGATCAAGGATGTTATATTCCCCAGGTTTGGAGTTCCTAGATTTTTAATCACTGATGGTGGTTCTCATTTCATGAAAGGAATTTTCAGGAAAATCCTCAGTAAATATGGAGTAACTCACCGTGTTGCTTCACCATATCATCCCCAAATGATGGTCAAGTGGAACTCTCCAATAGAGAATTAAAGACCATACTCGAGAAGACGGTGGACAAATCAAGAAAAGATTGGCCATACAAGTTAAATGACACTCTATGTGCATACTGTATTGCGTTTAAAAGTCCAATTGGTATGACACCTTATAAGATGGTATACAGTAAGGCATTCCATTTACCTTTAGAATTGGAACACAAAGCTTTTTGGGCAATCAAGAACCTAAACTATGATCTTAAAGCAGTAGGAGAAAACATTTATTAGATATGCATGCATTAGATGAGTTTAGAAGTGAGGCTTATGAGAATGCTAGATTGTTTAAAGAAAAGGTGAAAAGATGGCATGATAGAAAAATAGAAAATAAGACCTTTAAAAGTGGAGACAAAGTGTTGCTCTATAATTCTCGTCTTAAGTTGTTTCCAAGGAAGCTCAGATCGAAGTGGGAAGGCCCTTATATAGTTGAAGAAGCTTATTCATCGGGAGCAGTGAAGCTCTAGGGAAAAACACCCTCTCTTTCATGGGTGGTAAATGGACAATGCTTGAAGCATTATCGAGTAAAAGAAGATATAAATGCAGTCACCATACAAGTGATCACCCCAGAAGAGGTGATTAAGCAACACATATACAAGGAATGGCAACTACAAGAAGAATGGACTCGAGACGAAATGAGCAACACTATGGTCAAGCTATTGACCATAAAAGAGCGGTTCATGGGAGGCAACCCATGCGAAGTAAAGGTTTGAGTAAGTTTTTAAATTTTTAATTAAGTTTTAATTGAGCTTGTGTTAAATAAGGAACATTTAAAGCTCTAGCAAAGAAAAACAAAGATTGATAATACCAATATTGGTCGAAGATTTAAGCTATCATTTTTTTGTCAAAACTTGGTATTTCATTAAGTTTCAGATTAATAAAGAATTCTCGGAGAAGAAGGCAATTTTTGGTGGATCCAGAAGGTTTAACGACCAACTATACGACGGGAATAAAAATTTCAGCCGTATAGTTGCGGTCATATAGTTGTTTCGACATCACCTCTTCCGTCCACGAAAGGTACTAATAGTTTAATGGCCAACTATACGATGGGAATAAAAATTCCGGCCTTATAGTTGCCGTCGTATAGATATCGATGCCTTCGTCAAAACTCGTTTCTAGGTACTGATAGTTTAACGACCAACTTTACGGCGGGAATAAAAATCCGTCCGTATAGTTGCCATCGTATAGATATCGACCCATCTTCGAAAATTTTATTCGGGAGTACAGAAGGTTTAACAACCAACTATACAACAGGAATAAAAATTCCCGCCCGTATAGTTCTGGCGTTATAGTTGGTTCCACCATAGAAGGAAATCTATAGTCGGTTCATAACTATACGGCAGGACCTATACGAGCTGCACCCGTACAGTTTCTCATTACGGATGGTGGCTAGGGTTTTCTACTTCCCCTTTTAAAGTTGATCGCATCTAACCTTTTTCATTAAGTTTTCACAGAGCTACAGCCTCCAGCCTCGAAAAATCCTCGCCATCCCTATATAAGCCCCTTATAACAATATCCGTGCAGCAAAGCCATGCAGCCCTTCCATGTCAACAAGATTTGGAGGAAGAAAGAAGAGAAGCCCGTGAAGAGGATCGAAGAAGTAGAACCTAAAGGATCATCATCATCGTCTAGCCCGGAGATCAAGCCTCTCCCAAACTGGGAGGACATGTTCCTGCAAAGGATGGAGATGATGAGGCAAGCTGAGCGGGGAAAGAGCAAGGATGAGTATCTCCCTAATCCCTATCGCTACAACATACGATCCTATTATAAACCTCCTCTCGGTATGTCGCCTCTTAAACCTAAGAAGGTGCGACAAGATGAGATTCGTAATAAGATCTATGAGTTGGAAAAAGCTTCAAAGGCATGTGTTGAAACAATTGGAGAAGGGATTGACTCCTACTGGATGATGAGCAAAGACCTTGAGAAAAAGGTCAATGACATCGATGGTAGAGTTGGTTTCTTGATTAAAACTATTTTTGAGTTGACAGATGAGAAGAAATTCCTCGATAAGAAAATTTTGAAGCTTCAATACGACATGGCCAAGCTCAGCATCTGCTTCACAAGCATAGCTAAAGATTGCAACACAGGGGAAGAAGGCAATACTCTTCCTACCCAGGAGGAGGAATAGGTACCAACAAGGAGTTATTTGATTCCGCCTGGCTTGATTCCAAGCTTGGGGAGATCTTTAAGACCTTGTAACTATCTTTTATATTACTATTTTAGTTTTGCATTAGTTCGAGCTTAGAAATAAAAGTTTGCATCATTTGAATTCCCTTAAAGAATAGTCGATCCCATTTGTCAAATTCTAAGTTTATTATCATATATGGAGCATTATTGAGTTTGTGCTTGTCTTATTGGATATATGAATGGCTTGAGTATAATTTTACTTGCAGACACCATTGGTATTAATGGAACATATAAAGATAATTTAATCGATATGTTGTAAGTTCATGGTTTGATTTACAAAAATAAAATAATCTGATTAGTCAAGTTGAGAAAGAAACCTCGAACAGAGGAAAAAATTAAAAGTACTATCAAAATAGAGTGAGAACAAGTCGAGGTAGAATCTTCAAGTCATAAAGATGCTTCATATACAATTGGAATTTGGTAATTGAGATCGTTAAACTTTGGATTCCTACATGAAGTGGAATGTATGGCTAGCTTCTTTGCGTAGCACTTAAACAAAAGTGTGAGCATATATATAAAAAAAGAGAAGAAAAAGAGCAAATGTGCAAAGAGAAAATAGGCATACACCACTATATTGTGGTATGACAAAGAAGTCTTTCGAGATTTCGAATCCCAAGTAAATATGTTAGTATTAAAACACTTGGGACTACCTCGCTATCTCATTCGGTCAAACCAAATACTTTTACATCATGTTGAGATTCATATTTTGTGAATTGTTGATCACTAAGGTGTGGAAGCCTTCTAATATTATTCGGATGGTTCGACTAAGGTACTATTCATGAACTTATTCCTATGTATCATATATGATAAACACATGCTGCAACTGCCTCATTTATTTTATTGACTCGGCTTCATGAATATGAGGATCACATCCATTAAGCTAAACTTGCTCGGGACGAGCAAGGGTCTAAACTTGGGGAAGTTGATGAGTGCATATTTGCATCATGTTTTATAATATTATTTTGCATTATAGTGGTAGGATCTTGGTATTTTACAGCATTTGTGCGCACATTTTATGTCTATTTCCACCAGGATCAGGGCAGATGATGGATACAATGGTCACAATTCTTGGAGCAGTTGTACTGGGGAGAAAAGGAGTCAAAAAACGTAAATCGCTTATTTGAGAAATATTAATAACACCAGAAGAAAACCCGAAGCAATTGAGGCATCTAGAGGGTTTAACGACCAACTATATGATCGGAATACTTTTTCCGACCATATAGTTCTAGTTGTATAGTTGGCACCGCCACCGCCTCCTCCAATAGTTTCACCCCGTGCAACTGGATCGGAGAGATGACATACATAACACCCAAAAATCGCCGAAAACCTCACCTCCGGAAGGAATATGGAGGGGGAACTTGCCCATGGGA
Organism: Avena insularis; assembly: GCA_023614405.1. Taxonomy (NCBI): domain Eukaryota; kingdom Viridiplantae; phylum Streptophyta; class Magnoliopsida; order Poales; family Poaceae; genus Avena; species Avena insularis. Next base: position 279,503,362 of record CM042688.1, read on the forward strand.
TCCATCTTCGCCCTATGCAGATCTGGGAGGCCAAGGCATTGATCTTCATCTTCATCAACCACTGCACCACCATCATCTCCATCCATCCCATCTTCACCTCATCTAGATCTTGTTGTAGTTTCCGTACTCATTGTGGATTTATACAAGAACTATTCATTTACGATTGTTTCCATTACCATTGCCATGATGTTGATTGCCTCCATGTGTGAGTAGATTGTTAGTTCTTGGGGATATGGAGAAACCCTAGCATATGATTGAGATAAGATAGAGATTATTATGTTATAAATCATTATGTGTATGTGTTAATTGTCTTCATCTTGCTGTTGGGAGTTGTGCACCTCCTTAATATTTGCCTCTTATGGGGACACGATGAAGGGGATTACTTGTTGGTAGACGGAGGGATGATAGCACTTACTGTGACTATAAACCTGTTGTCATTCTTTACGTACTAACTTGGGGAAGCAAGGAGAACTCATAAAACCATGTCCATGCCACGGGAGAAATTCCCAAATAGTGGGATAATACGATTGATGTCGTTTACCTGTTAGTTGTGGTTATGAAGGATGATGTGAGCAGTGGTTGCTGCCTATTTGTCCATATATGGAGCTCCTCCCACATACATATATATCATGAGAATATTTGTTATAATAATCTTGATTGCTTAGTCTAAATTGCTAGCGGCGTATCCACCACTCCCTGAGAACCCCTTTTCCCTATTATAGTTCCAAGTTCTTTTACATACGTGATTCTTACTTTCTGCATTAAGTTTTACTTTATTTTAATTGCTTCATTCAATCAAAAACCCCATAACAATTCTACTTTTCCTGCATCTCAAAGTTATTCCTTAAGTACTACATTTAGTTTTAGTTAAAAGCATTTTAGTCTTTCGCCTACTGCTCCCTGTGGGATCGATATTTTTTGATGAGGACATCCCTACAGTTACACCTACCCCAATTGCTAATGATGATGTTCCAATTGCTGCAAAGAAAGATCAATCCAATGAGATAAGGATTGGACCAATTACAAGAGCTCATGTTAAGCTACTAGAACAATAGGTGAACTTGTTTCTTAATGAACTTGGTGTTTTAGTTAATGAGAATTTTATACTACCTAAGTCTTTGAATTATTGTATGATCAGGTACTTAGGAGAAGAAGGCGTAGCAAGGAGCGAGGAGCTAATGGAACATGGAGTGTTGATTAATGAAGAATGCGCGAGGGAGGAGAGGGAGGAAGCGCAAGGAGCTGTCCAAGACGAAGATCAACGAGAGGAGCAAGTTCTCTACCGCGGTAGAGAAAAGCACTAGTTCTCTGCCACGGCAGGCTGCCGCGGTAGGAAAACCGAGTCCAGCTCTGCCATGGCAGGCTGCTGCGGCAGAGAAACCGCCTGAAACTCTACCACGGCAGAGTCATGTGGCCGAACCCTTTTTGGGTCGGTTTGTATCTTAGTTGGGTGGGACCAACTCGGATCCCACCTTAAGCCGCTGCACCCCCAGACTCATAAATAGATGGGGCGCACTAGTTTAGGGTTTTAGACCACGTTAAAATTATTTTGAAGTTGTTTATTTTATAGAACCTCTGGGATTACCCTGTGATCAAATTCTACCAATTGCAATTGAGTGTGATCTGTTGTTCCATCGGGAATTAGTAGATTGCAAACTACCGTTCGTGGTCGACGGCTACGTGCGCAAGAGCATGGTGTTGTGAATATCCTACAAGGTTCGAGAGTTGTTGCATTGGCATCAGGGTTCGAGCGGGAGAGTTCATAGCTACAGGCTAGTTATCTATCATCCACCATCACCATCAACAAGTGCTTGCTGAGAAGATCGGGCCACCCCATATCATCTTGGTATTAGATTTCCTCGTTGCCTCGGCAAGCAATCCACAATCCATTGATAGATTAGAGAGTGTTTTTGTCCTATATATAAAAAGCCCCACAAAAGGAGTTGCCATGGCCTAGATTGCATTGTATTCAAGTGTTCCTAGTCATGTTCATCCTTTAGTTTAGATCTAGATTTGTTTCATTGTTTTTCTTCTTGTTCTAGTTGAATCCACCATCAATTTCCGCCACCATAGCCAGATCCGTTTTTAGCTAGAGTCCTAGTCAAACACCCTTGGTCGAGTCAGTTTTATAAAAAAATCTTACCAATTTCTGCCGCGGCATGGAATCGCCCCGTTTCTCTGCCGCGACACCGTGTCCGATCAGAACTCTGCCGCGACACAGTTTTCTCTGCCACGCGCGCCTGCTCTGCCGCCCCTCTGCCGCGGCATGATTTTGCCTGTTTTCTATGCCACGGCAGGAATTTTTCTACCATGGCAGGTTTTTAAACTGTTTCTTTGCCACGGCAGGAATTTACAAAGTGTGACAAAAAATTGCACTTTTCCTTAACCTTAGCCACAACCATTCTATTACATAGGTGTACGAACTTGCCCATTGAGACAAGTTTCCGCTCCTACAGGCTGCTCCTAGGATTTTTGTGATGTACTTTGTAATTTGGCCGTGTGCGATATATATAAAAAAAGAGAAAAAGCAAATTAGCAAAAGAAAAAGCAAAAAAAAGATTTATACAAAGGAAAAAGAAATAGTGCAAAAGATAATTTGAGCACGAGGCCTAGTGATATCTTTGTGCACTGGTAGATTGAGCAATCTTGTGCCTGTTTAATTTGAGCTTTGTTAGTGTCTCTCGAGAGTATTGCAACACCCTCCATAGTTGCATTGCCACGTTTTTCTCCACGTGTGTGTTTCTTGGGTTTTTGTACGATCAACACTAGAACTTGTTTGCGGTGTAGATAGGATACCATACCTATAGCTCCACCATAAATAACCTGTCTGTCCTGCGATCATTCTCTATACCTTTGATATTCACTTTATCACATCAGTGCATAAGTCTTTGATTCCGTTTGGTAAAGCATCTCTATTCACTTTGGAACGGTAAGATCTCCTTTTTTGTTAGTTGTGAGTGAGTTGTGAGAGTTTCCACCATACAGATTTTGATTTTTGCACTAACCTACTAATCATGTCTTTGAGTGATGATGAAGTTGTGGCACAGAAAAAGTAGCTTGAGGAGCTTGTTAATTGGCGAGAATCTGTTGATGGGAACATCAAGGACATGCAAGATGCAGTGGAGCAGAATACTGGAGCAATCAATAATATTCAGACTCAACTGACAGCAATGAATGTCAACTTTGCCACCTTGCAGCGTTCAATTGAGGCTATTCAAGCGACAATTCAGCAAGGACACGCACCACACCATGATGATGCATTTGAGGATCTTGATGAGGGTAGTGCGGTTGATGCTGCCCCACATCATGGCAGGGGACGTGCCATTCCCCTTGCACCTGATGTTGCTCCTCTTTATGGCCGTGGTTATGCTCCTTTGGGACATGCTCAGCGTGTGCCGAATCAAGCTGATGATGGTTTGGGCAAGCCCAAGTTTTCAATGCCCTCTTTCAATGGCTCACTTGATCCTGAGGATTATCTTACTTGGGAGTTGAAGATTGAGAAGCTCTGGCATTTATTTGATTATCTAGAAGAAAAGAAGGTCAAGCTTGCAGCTTTGGAATTTGATGGATATGCTTTGCGTTGGTGGGATGCTATTGTGCATAATAGAAGAAACGACAATCAACTTCCTGTGATGGATTGGCGTGAGATGAAGAGCATTATGATGGATCGTTTTGTCCCCACCAATTACTTGCGATCAGTGTTTGACAAGCTTACACAGTTGAGGCAAGGAACAATGACAGTTGATGAGTATTACATGGAGATGGAGATGCTTATGCAACGTGCTAATGTTCATGAATCCCGTGAGATGACAATGCATCGTTTCCTCAACAATTTGAATCTTCAAATCAAGAGCATTGTGCATTATCACAAAATGAGATGATGAACGAGCTGCTGCACCAAGCTAGAGAGGCCGAGTCATAGCTTGCGGAGGAGGCAAAGTCACGTGCATGTTTTCCATCTTCCAGCCGTTTTTCGGCCAGATCCACACCTCCTACGGTGGCGCCACCTGCTGCTAGTCCTCCTACACCATCGGTGATGTAGCCCGACCTTCGGTCTTTACCACATCATGGTCTCCAACTTATGCCAAGTCGTCACGGACTCCAAAGGTGAATCCGTTCCTCTATGCAAGCCCACTTCCTACCCCATTGAATGGTATACTACTTCATACTCCGTCCTGTATTCATGATAGGTTCATATCGACAAGTACGGAGGCATGGGAGGAAGCCTGGAGCACCAAGCCGGACAAGACGGAGGCTTGGAAGAGAAAACGAAAGAAGCAGCAGCTGGAGCACCGGAGTCTCCGGCCTGCGCACACCGAAGTCTCCGGCCACATTGGAGTCTTTGGCCTGAAGACACCGGAGTCTCCGGCCTGCATACCCCGGAGTGTCCGGTCCATCTCCGGACCGACCCCCAGATCAAGCTCGAGGACAGCCAGAAGGCCCCTCCGGAAGACGGACCGAAGACCGACCGGAATCTCTGGCCCGAATCGAAGTCTCTGGACCACCACACCGGAGTCTCCGTCCTGAGCGTATGGTCCCGCGTGCCGCCAGATGGGCCTTTGGCCCATGTACCCCTTAGCCCGTCCAGGCTTTCCCCTCTATTCCTAAAGTACCCTTGAACTAGTGGCTGACCTATATATAGTGCCCCCACCCCCTCATGTATCCTTTAGCCATAGATGATAGACCTAAAGACAACCCCCTTTGTGGAATCTCTAGTTTTTCCCCATCCCCTTCTACCAAAGGGGATCGACTATCGTCACCACCTCGTTGGAGTTTGCATCGCACCTCCCTCGTTGTACAAGGCCTTGGCATCGGTGTCCCTTTGCCAAGACGTCAAGACCCTCCCCAAGGTGTTCTTCCCTCTCCGTGTGGGATTGAGGGAGCACGTTGACCGATCTTTCCTTACGAGGATTCTATCGGACCGGTGGCCACCGGCGGGAGAAATCGGCCTTGTATCGTGTGAGTTTTGCATGTGTTCTTCGTGTTCTTCGCGAGGTGTGCGTCCGCTTCCGCTACCTTCTCCATTTCCCCTTGCTTTCCCATCGATTTGACCACGAGATCCGTAAAGATCGGGCTACCCACGGGGTTACCCCATAACATCTGGTATCAGCAGCTTTTGGTTGCGACAGATTTCTTCTTGATTTGGTCCTTTTCCCCATAAATTCGAAAATTCCACCAAAAACAGCCCCAATTCGTGTTTTGGATCGATCTGTGATTTGAGTGCATTTTGGTAGGTTTTGATCCATGGATTACTTGCTAAACTTGTTGATCTACCTTCCCCTGCGTTTCCATGGCCTAATTCCTTGATTTCCCCCACCAATTTGAGGTTTTGGTTCGAGTTTTCCGCCCAAAATCGCGCCACAGACGAGTTATGGACGTTCTGGAAGTCCCAGACCAGAGTCTCCGGCCTAGGACCGGAGTCTCTAGGGTTAGTGAGCTCAGACCGGAGTCTACGACCCCCGGGACCAGAGTCTCCGCCCCCTGCTAACAGCAAATCTGTTTCACGGCTTTGAGCATAACTTTTGCATACGAACTCAGATTTTGGTATTCTTTAGCTCGTTTTGAAGAGGAGAAGGAGCTTTACATCATCATATCTGTGGTTCATGCTATATACTCCATGAAATTCCATGAGCAAGGCGGAATCCACAAATAAAGGGTGAAGATCGATGAAGAAAGGTACAAACATTCCGCGACTTCTCCCCACTTGTTTCTCATTGTGAGCTACACTATCTTTGCGTTCAACAAACACCTATTGAGACTAGTTCCTCCTATGATTGCTTGGGCTATCCACATTTGATACCTTGTAGAATTCTAATATGGTTTATATTGAGATGGCCCCCATAGCTTTCTCAAATTTTGGAGATTCTGATGATTCCATGATAAGCATGTTCCCCGCTTGCATACTCACCATGCACCTATGTTACACTTGATTGGCACTAATGGTGATGTGCACAAGAAGAGATATGTAATGATGGATGATGTATTTATCTACCATGCACACATGTTCTTCCTCGGTTGAGCACGAGTTGACAAAAAGAGCTCTAGAGAGCATCCCCCGAGTGACTTCAAGATCGAACCCAGCTCTGATACCTTTTGCATGTTTTGCATCTTTCATGTTGAAAAAATGGTCTTTTCTATGGTTTGATTGCAAGCATGTTGATGGTATTCTTTCACCTTGTGACAATCATGTCTCGTTGCTATTGGATATTGATGCTTTGTGTGTTGCCACAAAAATGTTGAACAATTTCTCTTTCCGATGTTTTGTGTGCAACCATAATGTCATTATGAGCATGTATTGTCATGAGAGCTTCCAAGTCTCTCGTATTGTTGTTGCAACAAACATAAGGACCACTTGCTCTTTCATATGGTTTGTTTGCAAACATGTTGTTTTTGCTTCCGCTTGCGATATGCATACTTCCATGATCTTTGTTTTTATGATATGTGTATGGCATCCAACATATTGAACAATTGTTCTTTCCAATGGTTGGCTTGCACACATAATGATGTTGCTTTGGATATTCTTCCACATGTGTTTTTGCCGAATTCTCCTATTCTTGCATCAAAGATGTTAATCAATATTTTACTCAATTTCTTTGAGTGCCACACTAAGATGTTATATGGAGTTTTTGAGTTCCCACATTTGGATGATGTTCAAATGAGTTCCATGCACTTTGACCTTGCATATGCATTCCGTTTACTATACTAGAGTTGCGCTAATAGTGTTGTGAACAAGAATGGACATGCCACAAATGACATGCTCCTCTATCACACACAAACATATGTTGCTTGGTCTTTGTTGTGTGAAGGTACAATTGCTTCCGCGTCAACCTCTATGGAATATAAGTTGACAAGACGAACCGTAGAGAGTTACCTATGGCTGCCCTTCAACGAGCTATCTCTTCTTCCTAAGGTGACTTCACTCTACTTGAGGACTCAGGCTATAATCTTCATGAATTTGCTATGCTTTGAGTGTTGCTTCGCTTTTGTGGTGAGATTTGTAGGCTTCATGGAAGGCGAAGGAACATTGAAGTGTTGTCAATTCAATCTTCCCGAGGACGACTATATAGTGAACCCCAGAATCAAGAAGGTCTCTCAACATCTTCTACTTTGTGATGAGCATGTAGAGTCGAGGATGACTCTTTTTGAAGGGAGGGGAGATGATGTAGCCCGTCGGTCGTTACCACATCATGGTCTCCAACTTATGCCAAGTCGTCATGGAATCCAAAGGTGAATCTGTTCCTCTATGCAAGCCCACTTCCTACCCCATTGAATGGTATACTACTTCATACTCTATCATGTATTCATGATAGGTTCATATCGACAAGTACGGAGGCATGGGAGGAAGCTTGGAGCACCAAGCTCGACAAGACGGAGGCTTGGAAGAGAAGACGAAAGAAGCAGCAGCTAGAGCACCGGAGTCTCCAACCACACCAGAGTCTCCGGCCTGCATACCCCAGAGTCTCTGGACCGACCCCCAGATCGAGCTCGAGGACAACCAGAAGGCCCGTCCGGAAGATGGACCGGAGACCTACCGGAATCTCCGACCCAGACCGGAGTCTCTAGACCACCACACCGGAGTCTCTGGCCTGAGCGTATGGGCCTGTGTGCCGCCAGCTGGGCCTTTGGCCCATGTAGCCCTTAGTCCGTCCAGACTTTCCCCTTCTATTCCTAAAGTACCCTTGAACTAGTGGCTGACCTATATATAGTGCCCCCACCCCCTCATGTATCCCTTAGGCATAGATGATATACTAAAGACAACCCCCTTTGTGGAATCTCTAGTTTTTGCCTCATCCCCTTCTACCAAAGGGGATCGACTATCGTCACCACCTCGTTGGAGTTTGCATCGCGCCTCCCTCGTTCTACAAGGCCTTGGCATTGGTGTCCCTTTGCCAAGACGTCAAGACCCTCCCCAAGGTGTTCTTCCCTCTTCACGTGGGATCGAGGGAGCATGTTGACCGATCTTTCCTTGCGAGGATTCTATTGGACTGGTGGCCACCGGCGGGAGCAATCGGCCTTGTATTGTGTGAGTTTTGCGTGTGTTCATCGTGTTCTTCGCGAGGTGTGCGTCCGCTTCCGCTACCTTCTCCATTTCCCCTCGCTTTCCCATTGATTTGACCACGAGATCCGTGAAGATCGTTCCACCCACGGGGTTACCCCATAACATTTGGTATCAGCAGCTTTTGGTTGCAACGGATTTCTCCTTGATTTGGTCCTTTTCCCCATAAATTCGAAAATTCCACCAAAAACAGCCCCAATTCATGTTTTGGATCGATCTGTGATTTGAGTGTGTTTTGATAGGTTTTGATCTGTGGATTACTTGCTAAACTTGTTGATCTACCTTCCCCTGTGTTTCTATGGCCTAATTACTTGATTTCCCCCACCAATTTGAGGTTTTGGTTCGAGTTTTCCGCCCAAAATCGCGCCACAGACGAGTTCTGGACGTTCTGGTAGTCCCAGACCAGAGTCTCCGGCCCAGGACCGGAGTCTCCGGGGTTAGTGAGCTTAGACCGGAGCCTCCGGCCCCTGAGACCGGAGTCTCCACTCCTATAACATCCCAAAATTTTCCTATTTTGAAATGTTAAAAATAAAGTTAATAAGATGATTGATTTGTTTTGTCTTTGTTGAATTTGTGAAGAATCTAAAACTTCCTAGGACTGTATAATTTTCCTAAACCACATTGAAAGAGCGGATTAACATGACTATCCAAATATAAGAAACACGTCAGAAAATATGTAATGATATTAAGTGGTTTTTGTCGCATTTTGAACTTCAACGAGTATAAAAATAATAGTTTCCAATTCTAAGAGAACCAACAGAGAGAAAATAAAATGACTTCTTCATAATCTAGGGTTGTGAATTTTCTCTATGACATCGTTGTAGTTTCTGGAGTTCTAAAATAATTTCAGCAGTACTTAAAACACTAAATCTATTCTAGTGAATTAAATAGTTCTATAATAGAGTTTGCTTATAAACTCAAATATTCTATTATTCCTGACTAGGAATATATTTTCCTAGGCTCTCTACTTATTTCTTTATTTGGAAATGAATTGTGACTAGTATAACGTGAGGATTTCTATTTATGTGAAAACAAAAACAAAACGAACTGAGCGGGCAAGCTCCATATATAAAACACAATATCTCCGCACCCTTTATCTCTCCTCCTCAATTCTTTCGTTTGGTACACAAGCTGGCAGCATGTTGGCCCAAGTCGGCCTAGAAGAAGCCACAACGAGCTGGCCGTCTCCTCCCGTTATAATTTTTTTTTCATTGAAACAAAATTGCCGAGTTATAGAGAAACACGGCCTCATCCCAAACCGAATCAATCCCGCAAAATCCTCCCAAATTCGTTCAATTTCGTTGCAACTCCGCCACAGAAATTCCTTCATAAATACCCCACCCCTCCTCTCGGGCGTTTTTTTCCCGAAATCATAACCCTAAACCACCAAATGTTGGAAGATTGATCTCGCCGGAAAATCTATAACTGAAGCACTGAAGATTGGATGACCATCGACTCGATAGTGCCAGAACTCAACCCTTCCCTCTGTTCTTTTTTTCTCCCTCTACCCCCGTTTGATCTCTTTTTCCGTGTGCACAGGAAGCCTAAATCGACGAATCCAATCTCGCCGGAAACCATCACCGTCGGAGCTCAAAGAACTTGGGAGAGAGACGCACGGACCCTGCTGGATTTCGCTGGAGGTGTTGTATGTTTTGGGCAACCACCGCTGCCTCCAGGAGTCGCACTAGGAGTTGTTCGCTACATCTAGACGGAGCTGTAACAGCCATCCCGGGAGCACGTCGACCACCGGAGCAGTCTGTCACCAAGCCTCGATGGATTTTTCTATCCTTTATGATAGTGCCCAAACTCCCAGCGTCGTCGGTTTCTTTTTCCTATAGTTTTCTGTCTCAAGTTTGATCTACATCCTAAACGCAGGAGCACCCATGAAGAGTCTGTCGCTGCCTCGCCATTGTTGCTGGGCGTACTGTGGAGGCATGCGAGGCTGCCATGATGAAAGGATTCCAAAGACACCTTCCACGAGCCCTGGAGAGTGAAGATCGCCAGAGCATCCACGTCCGACATGTAGCCGCGACCATCTTCCTTGTCTCTGACATATTGTAGGAGCCGGTATGCCCATGTGTTGTAGACGTTAATTTACGTTTGGTTATTCAGGTCTGCCACTTTTTCTCTTCACACGCATGAGTCCTGGCTATCCAATCATCAGCCAAAAGAAAAACCGGATCAGTTCAGTTCGGGTGTAACGTAGATATCAGCTTTAAAATTTCGTATCTTTTTATCTTGCAAGACGAAATTTAATGAATATTATTGCATTAGACTCATAATTAAATTTTCTATCATATGGTTATAGCTTTTCCAATTATATATTTTTTGAATCTATCTTTCTAAATTTAAACCGTCGTTTGACCATATCTTTAGATCTATAATCTTATTTAAGTCAAATCTTTTTGCGTTGGGTTTGTAATTGAAGTATCCATCTAATAGTAATCTCAAACCTCGAAAATATATATGTTTAGATCTGTTCACTCGTAATATGAATCTAGCCTTTATTTGACCATAATCACATGCATATAACAATATGAATATACTATTGTATATTAAATAATTAATGTGGATATTTTTTTACATGCTGCATGTTTTGGTATTTCTTTACTTACCACTTTTTTTGGCTCTTTATTTGCGATGGATGCTTATTTGTGTAATGTTTGTATACGTTAGATTTATTCGGAGTGCACGAATGAGTTCTACGAACAAGTAATTATCGTCAAATTATACCAAGGCAAGTTACACCTCTTGTTCATATATTGTTCCAGTTTTGAATACTATGCATGTTTTGCTCTTTAAAATAGTAGTATGCATGTGTAGGATTGTTTTGGTAGATCTACTTGGAAATATTTTGCAAGTGCGATGATTTTATAGTATGCCATGATAGTTCTATACTTAGGATTTCTCCGTCCTATTAGGTTCCCCTGCTTTTGTTAAGTATTGCTTGCTATGCTATATATATATATACTAAGTACCGTTGGGGGTTCGAAAGACTAAAAATTTTCTAAGTATGAGAGCTCTCTCGAGAGAACTTTTCTTCTTAAAACCCCCTTCAAAATAAAACTAAGTTTTCTTCTGGGCGGAATGGTTATCGGGTCAACGAGTGGATATTTGGTGGAGGACGGCCGCCCAGGAATCAAAGAAGTCTACCATGTTTCAGAATTCAGAAGCTTCCAGTGCAACCACAATACATATGGGCTCTGTATTGGCTTAGTACTTAGTGGGAAACCTCACCAGGGTACCAACATTTGGAGGTTCTTGGCACGGTTGGATCTAGCTGGTAGATGGGCTACTAAGGGAAGGCTTCGCCATGGTCTGGTCTGTAAAAGGACTTGATCGTGGATTGTGGGGAAAGTGCACAACCTCTCGAGAGTATTGCAATCTGATCGATCAGCCAAGTTCACGGAAAAGAACAATTGAGCATCTGAAGAATGGAGCCTCTGAAGGATCTTCCTCTCTCTTTCCAAAAGTTTTTCTAAAACCCCATGGCGTGAGTAATATCGCCATGGGTGGGATTTTGGGAACTTGGTGAGTAATATCCAAGTGCTAGGTTGTTTGGGCACTTGGTGAGTAATATCCTCGTGTTCCATTCGACCATTTTCTACTTAATCAAATGTTTACGACGTAGGGTAAAACTTTTCCTCTTTTCTTCTTACTTAGAGAAAATTGGCTTTATGCAAATGAACCCCAAAGCCTACTCTTAGCCTTGCATGTAGAAATAGGCCAAGTCTTCTCCTTCAGGGTGTAATTTGCCAATACATTCAAAGTATTGACCAACTCGTTTGGCTGCACGTTTTATGTACAGAATTTGGAGATCATCGTTGAAAGGTGCGCTAGGATCGCGGGTCTTCACTCAACCTGCTTGTGGCATTGATGGGACTCCAAGTTGTATATATTTTGCTTCTGTTGTAATAATGTAAACTCTGGATTATTCGATTCATGTAATAAAGACTTGTGTTTTACATGATATTTCATCGACTGTGAGTGCTAGCTAATGATCCAGGGACTAGCATGTTAATCACAGGGACTTAGGATCTTTACCGGATCCTGGGTCATAACAGCCCCCCTGCTGACAGCAAATCCGTTTCACGGTTTTGAGCATAACTTTTGCATACGAATTCGGATTTTGGTATTCTTTAGCTCGTTTTGAAGAGGAGAAGGAGATTTACATCATCATATCTGTGGTTCATGCTATCTACTCCATGAAATTCCGTGAGCAAGGCGGAATCCACAAATAATGGGTAAAGATCGACGAAGAAAGATACGAACATTCCGCGACTTCTCCCCACTTGTTTCCCTTTGTGAGCTACACTATCTTTGCATTCAACAAACACCTATTGAGACTAGTTCCTCCTATGATTGCTTGGGTTATCCACATTTGATACCTTGTAGAATTCTGAGCAAAAGTTGTGAGCGCGCTATCTCATATAGTTATCTTGTATACTTGTTGGCACAAGGAAGAGGCAAGTGAAAAAGAAAAGAAAAAGAAAAAAAATAAAAAGAAAGAAAAGAAAGAAAGAAACAAGAGCCTCATAGAATAGGAAGCGCAATCTCGATGAACATCATATAGGTGGTACTTATTGTGCATATCTTGTAGCCCACCAATTTAATTCCAATCGAACTAGCGTCTCTCCTTGCACTTGTGCGACACGAGATTATAGTCTTCGCTAGGTAATCATTTAGTTCTTAGCTCACTTTCTCCGTCGCACAAGTCCCATTTATCCTACCGTGTGTGTTTCCTTGTACATAATTCCTATCTTGTGGATTGACTTGTTTTGCTTTGTGATCATCGTGGTTCTTTACTTGCCATTACGATATCTTGATTTCGGATTGTTCTTGGACATGCCACCTTCCATACCTATCCACCGTAAGCTTTGTGTGTTTGTGTTTTCTTTAGTGGTTAGTTGGTTTTGGTGTTCCGCATGAACTTCACTTTGTTTGGTTTTGATTGCTCTCAAGTGTTGCCACTTGCACGATACTATCTTCCAGGGTAAAGTAAGGTTTGACGTTGCATCCCTAACCCCCCTACCACTTACATATACACCACTTGGTCTTGTGAATCCTAGGGACTCCGGAACCGAGGATGATATCTATGAAGAATCCATGATGAGCCACTACGACTATGACTCCACAAGTATAGAGGACATGATGGAGCACTGCACCGACAATGGCTCTGCATGCTTTGAGGACCCGGAGCATTGCACCTATGATGGTTCCACATGCATGGAAGACATGGAGCACGTCATCAACTATGCTCCTCAAGCATGGAGGACTTGGAGCTCTACATCGACAATGGCTCCTCATGCATGGAGAACATGGAGCACTACACTGACAATGGATCCACATGCTTGGGTGATATGGAGTACTACATCAACAATGACTCCCCAAGCATGGACAACTTCAAGTGCTACAACGACGACGCCTCACCAAGCATGGAGGACATGGAGAACTTCACCCACTTCGAGGGCTCTTCCATGAACCATGAAGAATACCTCCACCGCTTGGAGATGGAGGACTACTAGGCCAAGCTAGCGGAGGCACATCATCAAGAAACCATGACCTTAAAGGCCAAGCGTGCCACACCAAAGGGCACCACCTACTTCGATGATCCACGTCCAAGCCATCAAGCGCCACCATCTCCAAGGCACCAAGCACCACCATATCCAAGGTACCAAGCACCACAACCTCGAAGGCGTCAAGTGCAACAACCTCCAAGGAAGCAAGTGCCACCTACTCCAAGAAAAGTGGTGCCCAAACATCATCTTCCGCACAAGGTGCCATGAAGCAAGAATCTTCATCGACAAACATTCTGTCGAGAGCATCACCAACATCAAGAGGATACAAGACGTCGTTCAAGGCATCTTCGCCATGAAGATGGATAATACATGTTGAGCACCATCCATAATGCTCAACCAAGCTCAAGAAGGCACCACCATCAAAAGAAGAGTGCCAAGGACAAGGAGCATCGTCACGAGCGTCATGTGGATGACCAAGTGTGCCGTCTACATCAACCTATGGCAAGGCACGCCAATGGCCTCCGTCGACACCATCATAAGGCATCTTTAACTACTCGTGCCACCACCAAAATGGCACCAAGAGAAAGCTCTCCTACACGCCACCAAGCTTCAACGCCCAAACTTGACGTCCTATATCACGCATGCAACTTCATGGATGAGGAAGACGAAGACCTCTACTTCGCCAAGTTGGATGAGTACGTCAATAGGACTACACAAGCCAAAGTACAAGGCGACAACAAGGTCAAGAGTGGTGATCATGGGATTTTCCCTTCACCAAAGGAGGCGCATGGATTTGAGAGAATCGAGCCTACCCCCATATGCTTGAGTGATAATGTGGTACCAATCCCATGTGAGTATGAGAGCCACTTAGCCCACTTGAATGAGAACAAGAGTGAGATGAGTGACTCCGCCATACGTGAGATTGAGTGCTTCCACTTGGAGGGCATGAGTGATACACCTAGTGAGTTGAGAGTGGTAGTTGATAGGTCATGTGAGACCACTTTGATTTCTAACGACTTACCCTCTACCTCTAGTGTGTTTTCTCATGATGTGCTAGGTTCCATGGATCAAGAAGCGCCAAGCTTGGAGATGATGATGCCTCCAACCAAGAAGATGAATATGGTGGATGAAGATGATGCCCTCCCCATACATGATGAAGAAGTCGCCCACATGGAGGCCAATACTACCATAACACCCACTTCATATGAGAGGTATGAACAAGGTAAGAATATGGGTGTTGATGATGCCATGATCCCACTATTGGACATGATGACTTGTGATGATTGGCATGCTATGGATGATGTTTGTGATATCACATATGCTTCATTGATATTTCCATGTGATACTTTGCCTTTGCATAATGTTGAGCATGTGAAATTATTTGATTGTGATGGTGTTGCCATAGACATGCCATTCTCTAAACGTTACGTTGATGATATCATTGCTTGCACTTTGTTGAACAATTTCTCTTTCCAATGTTTTGCTTGCAATGATGGTACCCCTTGAACCATGCTTTATCATGAATATTTTACAATCTCTCATGTTGCTTGCAATAAGTTGAATAATTTCTCTTTCACTTGTTTTGCTTGCAACAATAATTCTAATATGATTTATATTGAGATGGCCCCCATAGCTTTCTCAAATTTTGGAGATTTTGATGATTGCCATGATAAGCATGTTCCTCGCTTGCATACTCACCATGCACCTATGTTACACTTGATTGGCACTAATGGTGATGTGCATAAGAAGAGATATGTCATGATGGATGATTTATTTCTCTACCATGCACACACGTTCTTCCTCGGTTGAGCACGAGTTGTAAAAAAGAGCTCTAGAGAGCATCCCCCGAGTGAGTTCAAGATCGAACCCAGCTCTGATACCTTTTGCATGTTTTGCATATTTCATGTTGAAAAAATGCTCTTTCCTATGGTTTGATTGCAAGCATGTTGATGGTATTCTTTCACCTTGTGACAATCATGTCTCGTTGCTATTGGATATTGATGCTTTGTGTGTTGCCACAAAAAGGTTGAACAATTTCTCTTTCCGATGTTTTGTGTGCAACCATAATGTCATTATGAGCATGTATTGTCACGAGAGCTTCCAAGTCTCTCGTATTGTTGTTGCAACAAACATAAGGACCACTTGCTCTTTCATATGGTTTGTTTGCAAACATGTTGTTTTTGCTTCCGCTTGCGATATGCATACTTCCATGATCTTTGTTTTTGATGATATGTGTATGGCATCCAACATATTGAACAATTGTTCTTTCCAATGGTTGGCTTGCACACATAATGATGTTGCTTTGGATATTCTTTCGCATGTGTTTTTGCTGAATTCTCCTATTCTTGCATCAAAGATGTTAATCAATATTTTACTCAATTGCTTTTAGTGCCACACTAAGATGTTATATGGAGTTTTTGAGTTCCCACATTTGGATGATGTTCAAACGAGTTCCATGCACTTTGACCTTGCATATGCATTCCGTTTACTATACTAGAGTTGTGCTAATAGTGTTGTGAACAAGAATGGACATGCCACAAATGACATGCTCCTCTATCACACACAAACATATGTTGCTTGGTCTTTGTTGTGTGAAGGTACAATTGCTTCCGTGTCAACCTCTATGGAATATAAGTTGACAAGACGAACCGTAGAGAGTTACCTATGGCTGCCCTTCAATGAGCTATCTCTTCTTCCTAAGGTTACTTCACTCTACTTGAGGACTCATGCTATAATCTTCATGAATTGGCTACGCTTTGAGTGTTGCTGCTTTTGTGGTGAGCTTTGTAGGCTTCATGGAAGGTGAAGGAACATTGAAGTGTTGTCAATTCAATCTTCCCGAGGACGACTATATAGTGAACCCCAGGATCTTCTACTTTGTGATGAGCGTGTAGAGTCGAGGACGACTCTTTTTGAAGGGAGGGGAGATGATGTAGCACGACCTTCGGTCGTTACCACATCATGGTCTCCAACTTATGCCAAGTCGTCAAGGACTCCAAAGGTGAATCTGTTCCTCTATGCAAGACCACTTCCTACCCCATTGAATGGTATACTACTTCATACTCCGTCATGTATTCATGATAGGTTCATATCGACAAGTACGGAGGCATGGGAGGAAGCCTGGAGCACCAAGCCCGACAAGACGGAGGCTTGGAAGAGAAGACAAAAGAAGCAGTAGCTGGAGCACCGGAGTCTCCGGCTTGTGCACACCGGAGTCTCCGGCCACACCGGAGTCTCTGGCCTGAAGACATTGGAGTCTCCGGACTGACCCCCAGATCGAGCTCAAGGACAACCAGAAGGCCCCTCCGGAAGAAGGACCGGAGACCGACCGGAATCTCTGACCCAGACCGGAGTCTCTGGCCCTAGCGTATGGGCCTGCGCGCCGCTAGCTAGGCCTTTGGCCCATGTAGCCCTTAGTCCGTCCAGACTTTCCCCTTCTATTCCTAAAGTACCCTTGAACTAGTGGTTGACCTATATATAGTGCCCCCACCCCCTCATGTATCCCTTAGGCATAGATGATAGACTAAAGACAACCCCCTTTGTGGAATCTCTAGTTTTGCCTCATCCCCTTCTACCAAAGGGGATCGACTATCGTCACCACATCGTTGGAGTTTGCATCGCGCCTCCCTCGTTGTACAAGGCCTTGGCATCAGTGTCCCTTTGCCAAGACGTCAAGACCCTCCCCAAGGTGTTCTTCCCTCTTCACGTGGGATCGAGGGAGCATGTTGACCGATCTTTCCTTGCGAGGATTCTATCAGACCGGTGGCCACCGGCGGGAGCAATCGGCCTTGTATCGTGTGAGTTTTGTGTGTGTTCATCGTGTTCTTCGTGAGGTGTGCGTCCTCTTCCGCTACCTTCTCTCTTTCCCCTCGCTTTCCCATCGATTTGACCACGAAGATCCATGAAGATCAGGCCACCCATGGGGTTACCCCATAACAATCGGTCAAACTAGCAAGTACATCTTCGTTTGGTTCCAATGCTCGGAAGCCCGTTGCTCCTGCTGCTAGTTTGGGTTCCAATATGTCAACTGCACGTACTCGCGATGTGGTGTGCCATACTTGTGGAGGTAGAGGACACTATAAGAAGGATTGTCCAAACAACAAGGTAATGTTTGTTAATGAACAAGGTGAAGTAGAGAGTGGAGATGAAGCTGATGGTGATGATGATGAGGATGGTGTCGATGCTTATCCTGAGCGTGCACCAACTATTGTCGTATCTCCACGTATACTTAGTGTGCAACCTATTGATGAATCTCAACGTTGCAACTTGTTCCAAACAAAAGCTCTAGTTGGACCTAACAAAGCTTGCAAGGTAATTATTGATGGATGTAGGTGTAGAAATCTTGCAAGTAAGGAATTATGTGCCAAGCTGAATTTGACATATTTGCCTCATCCCAAGCCATACTACATACAATGGTTGAGCAACAATGGTGAGATGAAGGTAAATCATATGGTACATGTGAATTTTCAAATAGGGCCATACAAAGATTCTATTGACTTTGATGTGGTTCCTATGACTGTTTGCCATCTTCTATTGGGTCGGCCTTGGCTTTATGATCACCATGTGCAACACAATGGCCAAGCCAATACATATAACTTGGAATTCAAAGGAAATAAGATTACGATGCAGCCAATGACACCACAAGACATTGTGAATGATTCTCGCCAGAAGATAGAAGTGAATTTGCAGGAGGATCCTATAGCTCGGCGAGATTGTGTGACAGCTGTTCCTGATGTAATCGAGCCTAAATTGAGTGATATAATGAAAAGTGAGAGAGTGCCTAATCTTATAATATTAGCCACCAAGGAAGATATGAGAGAATTTCATGAGGATCCTACAGCTATGCCACTTGTGCTCATGTATAAGGGCGAGGTATTGGTTTCTAACGACATGACCCCTATTTCTCTTGGTGTCTCTTCTATTTTGCAGGATTTTGGGGATGTGTTTCCATAAGATGTACCCGCAGGCTTGCCTCCGTTGCGTGGTATAGAACACCAAATTTACTTGATCCCTGGCGCCACACTTCCCAATCGTGCACCCTACAGGACCAACCCCGAAGAAACAAAGGAGATACAGAAACAAGTATAAGCGTTGCTGGATAAAGGGTACATTTGTGTCTCTCTTAACCCTTGTGTTGTTCCTGTTATTTTAGTGCCTAAGAAAGATGGTACATGGCGCATGTGTGTAGATTGTAGAGTGATTAATAACATCACTATTCGATATCGTCATCCTATTCCACGCTTAGAGGATATGCTAGATGAATTGAGTGGTGTTGCTGTTTTCTCTAAAATTGACTTGCATAGTGGTTATCATCAAATTAGGATGAAAAAAGGGGATGAGTGGAAAACTGATTTCAAAATGAAATTTGGCTTGTATGAGTGGTTAGTCATGCTGTTTGGTCTTACTAATGCACCTAGTACATTCATGCGATTAATGAATCATGTTTTGAGAGACTTTATTAGTCGTTTTGTGGTTGCTTACTTTGATGATATACTTATCTATAGCCACAACGAAACTGAACATTGTAATCATATCCGACAAGTTTTGCAAGTGTTGCGTGAGAATAAACTATATGCTAATCTTGAGAAGTGCACATTTGCAAAAGATAAGGTCATATTTCTGGGATTTTTTGTATCTAAGAATGGGGTAGAGTTAGCTCAATCTAAAATTGAATAAATTCAGAATTGGCCTACTCCCATGAATGTAAGTCAGGTGCGTAGTTTCCACGACTTAGCTGGTTTCTATAGGCACTTTGTGAAAGATTTTAGCACCATTGCTGCACCTTTGAATGATTTGACAAAAAAGGTGTTCCTTTTGTATGGGGCACGACCCAAGTTATTGCTTTTGATACATTGAAACGTTTGCTTACTTCTGCACCATTACTTGCATTACCTGATTTTTTGAAGCAATTTGAAGTTGAATGTGATGCTAGTGGTATAGGTATTGGTGGCGTTTTAATGCAAGAGGGTCGCCCTATAGCATATTTTTCTGAGAAACTTACTGGTGCTCGCTTGAATTATCCTATCTATGATAAAGAATTGAATGCACTTGTTAGAGTACTTGAAGTTTGGCAACATTATTTGTGGTCAAAGGAATTTATCATACATTCTGATCATGAAGCATTGAAATATTTGAAAGCTCAATCAAACTTGCATAGAAGATTAACTAAATGGGTTGAGTTTATTGAGTCTTTTCCTTACATCATTAAATATAAGAAGGGAAAGAGAATGTTGTTGCTGATGCTTTGTCTAGGAAGAACATGCTATTAACCAATGTTGATGTTAAAATTCCTGGATTAGAAGTTATTTGTGCACTTTATGCAACTGACCATGATTTTTCTGAACCATATCGTTTGTGTGCTCTTAGAAACGCATGGGATAAGTATCATATACATGATGGATATTTGTTTCGAGCTAACAAACTATGTATTCTAGAATCGTTGTTGCATTTGTTCTTAGTGCAGGAATCACATGTTGGTGGTTTGATGGGTCGCTTTGGGTGTGAGAAGACGTTGCTCATGCTTGCTGATTATTTTTATTGGCCCAAGATGAGGCGTGATGTGTACAGATTTGTGAGCCGATTGTCGTTGTATTGGGAATGGCAGTACCTAAGCAGGTTAGATAGAGGTGTGGGGACTAGTAGGGAAGCTATCGACAGTGTCCATAGGCGGGATTGGATACAAGCAAGTGTAGCTGGACACAGGAAGTACCCAGGTTCGGAGCCCTCGTGATGAGGTAAAGCTCCTACTCCTGCCGATCTGACTATGAGTGGTATACGGGCTACAATCGCTCCTCGAGCTGTATTCTCTAGATATTGCCTTAAATGCACTGAGACCAACCCCTTCTACTAGAACCTTGCCTCTCCTTATATAGGCAGAGAGGCAACAGTCTCACTGGCCAGTCCGGCTAGCGAGCCCCACAGGCGGGTCCTAGCCGGCTGGTCATCTACAGTACTCGGTACACTTACATCCCATTAGAGTACGAGAAGTATGGTCGTCGTGGGTACAGTGAACACCATGCGAGCCCATCGTCAGCGTCTGACCACTGTTCCCGCGTCACCCCGCAAAGTCTTCGGTATGGCCGGGTAGTTGCGAGTCTTATCATCGTACCAGGGCGTACCGTACACTGTGCAGTATGTCGCTCTGTCCTCTTGATTGAGTCCGGCTACGCTGATGTAGCCGGTCCCGTGCCTTGCTGCTCCTCTCTGTTCCGGTTACCGTGAGGTAGCCGGCTTGACTTGCTTTTGACCGGCTGTGCTCAGCCGGACACGATCCGACTGCCATGATTCTTGTCTGGTTGAGGCATCCGGAGGTCATCCCCCCGACACTAGCCCCCGAGCGCGTGTAGATTTCGCCCTTAGGTAAAATGTGCGCACGCTCCTCTCCAACTTTGAATTTTGTGGCCGGCTATGCCTGGCAGTTGCGCTACCCGTGACGTTAGTGCTGACGCCCGCCACGCGCGCACACGCCATCATTACACTGCGGCGGGCAGCGTAACATCATGTCGCACGTCGCATCGGGAACTGATGTCTGCCTCTTTGGTTTCTGCTCCGAGATCGTCTGCGCATCTCGTGCCTGCGCAAAGGATCCTGCGCAGTGTGGGGAGGGTGCGCCTGGGCGGGCGCCACGTGGCACCGTGGATGGTTCCCCTTCCGGGTCTTTAAAGGGCCGCCCGGGGAGAGCGGTTCGTCCCTCTGTTCGCTGCTTCCCCAATCTTCTTTTGCGCCCTTGCCTTCCTCGCGTCGCCTTGCTCGCTGCTGCTGCTACCGTAGTCCGTTGCGCTGCCAGTTTAGCATCGTCGGTGGTACGGGCCACCTCCACTCCTCCACCAGAGTGCCTCCTAGCGAGCCGGAGATGGACGCCGAACTTGGAGCCTGGTGCGGCTCCTCTATGACGGAGGAGAACATCCAGAAGTACAGCGCCACCCGCGTGCTGCCACCGAACACGGAGGTGGAGGTGCAGCTGGCGCCGGAGGGAGAGGAATCACCGCACCCGGCGAAGGGGGAGCGGGTGATTTTTCTGTCGCATCTTGCCCGCGGCTTCGCGCTGCTGGTGCATCCTTTCTTCCTCACTTTTCTTGCTTTCTTCGACCTCCGCCTCCACCACCTAGGCGCCAACGCCATCGGGACACTGGCGCACTTTGTGGCCTTCTGCAAGAGCTATCTCGGGATCCAGCCGGATCTCGGGCTCTTCTGCCGGCTCTTCTGAGTCCGGCCGCAGGTCCAGTTCACCAAGCGGCCGCTGGTGACGTGCGGTGGCGCCTCCATCTACTCCCGCACGCAGACCGGCTACCCCAAATTCCAGCTGCAGGACACGGTGCGACTATGGCAACAGTCGTACTTCTATGTCCGCAACCTCACCGCCGAGGACCAGATCAACCTGTCGGCTTTCTAGGACATGGAATCTAGCCGGCAGCAGTGGGATCTAAAGATCTACGGCGGGAAGACGGAGTCGGATGCGATGTTGTAGCGCATGCGTGCCCTCGTCATCGCTGGCTTGACCGGCTTGGACATCACCCTTAGCTGGATATCCAGGCTGATGATGCCACTATAGCAGCATGCACACAAGATGTGCTTCTACTCCGGCTGGCTGGACCCGACTCGGCTATCCCGCCGAGATCCCCGCTACCACAACCTGAAGGAGTGGGTTTGGACGATCACAAAGGAGAGGTTGCCGGAAGGCTGGAAGTTCTGGCTGGTCCCTTACAGCCGCGACAACCGCGCGTCTCGGGTAAGTCTCGCCATCCGGATTTTCTTTCTTGCGATTTTTGTCATCCAGCTACTCTCTTGCACTTCTTTTTTCTTGGCAGATACTCCCCTGCATCCTCTAGGAGGAGGGCGAGACCCTGCTCCAGGGCTTCACGCCTGACCTGCCCGAGCCACGCGCTCGCTGGTTCGGCGAGGAGTCGGATGGGGACGGCGACGTCTTCCCTAGCCAGAATGACGAGCCAGCCACTGACCCCCATGCGGAGGTTGACGAGGAGGAGGAGGCCGCGTCGGCTCCTGAGCCGACTCGTCGCCGCACGACGGATGGCGATTCCAGACGGTCTAGCGTCGGCGGGAGAGGCTCCAGCTGGTCTGGCGCCGGCGGGGGTGGCTCCAACCGGTCCAGTGGAGGAGGGGCAGGGCCAGCCGGCCCGCTGTGGAGGAGCCGGCCCCCAAGAGGAGCCGGACCAGCACCCTTCCGCCGAGCCGCCTTGGTCGACAGAAGGGTCCGCCCCCCGTGGTGCCAGGGTAAGCTTATTCGCTGGATCTTGTTGCTTCTCTTATGTTCTTTGTGCTCTCTTTTTCTGTCTTTGGT
This sequence comes from Avena insularis, assembly GCA_023614405.1. Classification (NCBI taxonomy): domain Eukaryota; kingdom Viridiplantae; phylum Streptophyta; class Magnoliopsida; order Poales; family Poaceae; genus Avena; species Avena insularis. The sequence goes on from CM042688.1 coordinate 279,526,235, forward strand.
TTACTTGCTATTTGCTTATTTTCTGTCTTCTGTTGCCCAGCATGCTGGTTTCCTTCGGTGTTGTGAACCAGGCGCGGGTGCCCACTGGCTCGCCGCCCTGCACGCTGGACACCGTGCCACCCACATCTGCCTCTGCTCCTCCTCCTCCTTCTTCTGGGGCACCGCCTCCACCACCGCCTCAAGCTGATTCGGCTGCCACAGCCGGAGCAGGGGACGCTCCGCCGACCACAATGGTGCAGCCGGAAACGGTTGTGACCACCTCACAAAGTGGAGGTAGTTCCCCCGTGGCGGCGCAGAGGGCCACCACCGGCAAGGAGCTCGTGGTTGTCGTGATGACAACTCAGACGACGAGCCAGGGGAGAAGTGGCGGATGGCGGTGGCCGAGGCAAAGGAATCGCCGGTTGCCAACGCCATCGATGATGACGCCTCCTCCGCCGCTTCACTGGTGGACCTTGCCGCCACCCTCGAGCTGGCGGTGAAGGAGATCCAACTGCTCGAGGCCGCAGCCGGCGGCAACCGGACCCTAGAGCAGAAGCTTGCGGCTGCTAACGGGACCTCGTAGAGTAAGTCCCCTCAGCCGGATACTTTGGTCTTTCCTTTTCTTCGTTTCTTTTTTTTCTTTTTTTTTGCTGATAGTCTGCTTTTGGCAGCCATCATGGTGTGCACTCAGCGGGAAATCGATCGTTTGAAGAAGGCGAACGACTGGCTGAGCAAGTCCAATTCTACACTTCCGCTGCAGAATAAGGACTGGCACGCTAGGGTGGACTTCCTGGAGGAGCGCGACACCACCCTCGCCAGCCGGGCCCAAGCCTTTGACCTCCTCGAGGCCCAGAACAAGGACTAAGAGAAGGAGGTCAAACGGCTGACGGTTCGGGAGAAGGCCCTGGTGGAGGAGCTGATGCAGGTCGGGCACACGATGAAGGGTAAGTTTTCTCTTCGACTCCCTTCGTCCTTCCAGATCTGGTAGTCGGATCTGACGTTCCTTTTTTCTGACAGCTTTTTATCCCGGTGTAGACCTGCTGGCGTATAACCGGTAGTAGGAGAACTGGCCGGGGGAGCAACCGACTGCCCAGAAGTTGGTCGTCCTCCATGGCGAGGAGGCTGCCAAACTTCGTCAGGTGGCGCAGGCCATCTTCACGTTCATGTGGCCGGATGCTCCAGTTCCGGAGACGATGGCACAGCTAGCGGCCAAGGTGGAGGAGGTGCCGGCTACAGGCGACCGCCTGAGGGATCTGGCGGCGCGAGCCGGGGCGGAGATGGCCCTGTCCTTGATGCTTTCTTGTTACAAGGACGCTCACGTCGAGAAGATCGATGGAGGTTTTCGTGCCGGCGCCGACCTCGCCGCCATCCGCCAGGGCCATCCGGAGCTCCGGGCCTCCACCATCAAGATTGCCGACTACACGGACATCGACAAGGTCCTCACCGACTCGGAGTCCGCGGGCACTCCGGATGCGGAAGCCTCATCTCAGCCGACCGGTGGGGACGCCGGAGCCGGTTCAGCCAACGCGCCTCCTCCTACCGAAACTGCTTCTGTCCAGGATCCTCCGCACGGCAAAGGCCCTGCCGCCTAGATATGATCCCCGGAATGCCGAGTGTATTTGTTATTTGTCTTGTTTGAACCTTATTATCTATGCCGGCTGACTCTCACGCCGGGTGAAGTCATGGGAGCTTTGTCTCCCCCTCTTTTTATATCCAGTCTGAATTATTTTGTCTTGCTTCCAACTTGTGATTTTTGTGTGCTTCGAAGTTTTGATATTTCGTCGGTTGAATTCATTCGGCTGACTTCACTCGGCTGAACGCCTTTAGCCAGGGGAACTCTAGCTCCAGTGGGGGCGCGCCAGCGCACCCACTGGATGTAGCCCCTGAGATTCGGAGTAGCTGGCATAGCCAGTGCTTCGAATCTTCTTTCTTTCCTCAAGTCTTTAGTTTTGTCCAGCTAGACATCTCTAGCTGGTTACTTCCGCTGGCTAGACGCCTGCAGCCGGGGAACTTCCATTCTGGTGGGGGCGCGTCAACGCACCCACTGGGTGTAGCCCCCGAGATTCGGAGTAGCTGGCGTAGCCAGGTGCTTCGAATCTTCTTCTTTTCATTTTGCCCTTGCCTTCACCTAGGCTCGAAATGTCCGGCTAACTCCTTTAGCCGGTTGGAAACTACGAGATTCCACTGGGGGCGCACGAGCGCACCTAGTGGGTGTAGCCCCCGAGATTTAGAGCGCTTGACGGAGGCAAGGACTTCGAATCTTCTTCTTTTCTTCTTGCCCTTGCCCTCACCTAGGCTCCAAATATCCAGCTAACTCCTTTAGCCGGTCGGAAACTACAAGATTCCACTAGGGCCACGCGAGCGCACCCAGTGGGTGTAGCCCCCGAGATTCAGAGCGCTTGATGAAGGCAAGGACTTCGAATCTTCCTTCTTCCTAAATTCTGAATCGATGCGGTCGTACAAAAAGCAAACATACATACATTCCTACCCGTCAATAGGTTAGTCGGTTAAGGTAGCACCTTTTAGCCAGAAAGCGGATTTGTTTTCCGAAAACTAGCGTGTGCCTCTCCAGACACTTAGCCACTTTCCCGTGTGCTTTGATGTTTACGCTGCGCCCTTGCCGGGCAGCCGGGTTGCGGTCTGCAGCCGGAATCGAAGGGAGCTGACAATACATTGTGCACGGTACTGACGGGTTGGTAGCCGGATTGTCTCAAGCTAGTTGCAAGACCGGGACGCCCAATCTGTCGCATCTCCTCCCTGTTTTTCATGTGGGATGCCTCGGGCTTTTGCTCTTGCTAGCCAGACAGCCGGGTTGCGGTCTATAGCAGAGACGAAGAGTGGGCCTCTGACATCATCGCACACTACTCAGCCGGTTTGTTGATTTAGCAGGTCGGGCCAGCCGGCGAGCCCCCGGGTGGGGGTTGCCGGAGCTAGAAAAACTGAACCGGAAACAAGTACACGCCAATTTCTAGCAAGGAGCCCCGGAGAATCTCGTGGGGGTTCGCATTTTCATTCATAGGGTTTGCAGGATACATACACTTTCTAGTGACTAGGTGTAAAACGGGTGGAGCAGGGCCGTGTTCCAGGGGCGTTCTGCCTCCTCGTCCGACTTTTCCATCTTTTTCCTGCACGGCTGCTGCGCGTCGATGAGGTAGTAGGAATTGTTGGGCAACGCTCGGCTAATGATGAAGGGACCCTCCGAGGGCGGCGATAGCTTGTGCATGCCCTTCGTGTCTTGCACTAGCTGGAGAACCAGGTCGCCCTCGCGAAATGCGACGGGGTGGATCCGGCTCGAATGGTAGTGGCATAAGCGCTCCTGGTACAGGGCCGATCTAGACAATGCCAGCTCCCGGGCCTCCTCGAGGAGGTCCACGCCATCCTCCCGCGCTTCCTGGTTGGCCTTTTCATCGTAGAGGAGCTTGTGCAGTGAGTCGAACTCGATGTCTGCGGAGAGGATGGCTTCCGAGCCGTAGACGAGGAAGAACGGGGTGAAGCCGGTTGACCTATTCGGCATGGTGCGGAGGCTCCACAACATAGCCAGAAGTTCTTGGATCCAGCATCCGGGCGACCGCTCCAAGGGCTCGATGAGGCGTGGCTTGATGCCGGCTAGCACTAGGCCGTTTGCCCTTTCGACTTGCCTGTTGGATTGCGGGTGTGCAACAGAAGCGAAGTCCAGCCAGATGCCCTTGTTGCTACAGAACCGGGCAAAGGCCCCCTTGGCGAAATTCGTGTCATTGTCGGTGATGATGTTGTTGGGGTAGCCGAACTGGTTTATGATGTCGGTGAAGAAGGTGACAACTGTCGCCCCGTCTAGCTTCAGGATAGGCTTGGCCTCTATCCACTTAGTAAACTTGTCCACCGCCACTAGCAGATGGGTCATGCCTACACGCGCCCGCTTGAAGGGGCCTACCATGTCGAGGCCCCAGAAAGCAAAGGTCCAGGTGATCGGTATGGTCTTGAGTACTGAAGTCGGCATGTGTCTGAGGTGCCCTAAGCGTTGGCACCTGTTTCACGCGCGGACTAGCTGCTCGGCGTCCTCGAGGGTAGTTGGCCAATAGAAGCCGTGGCGGAATGCCTTGGCGACTATTGCCCTAGATGAAGCGTGATGCCCACACTCGTCCTGGTGGATGTCCTTGAGCAGCCAGTAGCCCGCGTCCACATCGACACACCTTTGGAAGATGCCGGATACGCTGCACTTGTACAGTTCCTTGTTGATGATGGTGTACATGTGCACGTGGCGCCGGATTTTCCTGGCCTCCACCTCAATATTCGGGAGCTCTCCATTGGCGATGTAGTCCTTGAAGGGATGTGCCTAGGATGGTATCTCCCAGATAGTGAGGATGCTTCCGCTCTCCAGTTGATGGTCACCGGGGGGGTCGTTCGGATGAGGTACCCGGAACGGCAGCCCCCGAGCCGCTTGACGAGTCGGCAGCCCCCGGGTCTTGCGAGCCGGAGGGTATGGGCTTGCCAGAGTTGGTGCGGGCCTTCTTCTCCCTGCCCATATAATGGAATCCGACTCGGGGGACGGGTTGATGGAGGGCTTGCGCAGGTGCTCCAAGGAGACCCCTGGTGGGATCGCCTGCCTGGTAGATCCGATTCGCGTGAGCAAATCGGCTGCCTTGTTGTTGACACGAGGGACGTGAGGAAACTCACATCCATCAAAGCAGGAGATGAGCTTCTGTATGTGGAACCGGTAGAGGGCCATGTTTGCATCGCGGGTGTCCCACTCTCCGGATACCTGCTGCACCACCAGATCTGAATCACCGCAGCAAAGGATCTTGTTGACACCAATCTCCCTGGCTAGCTGGAGGCCATGTGCCAGCGCCTCGTATTCGGCAACGTTGTTGGAGGCCTTGAAGTGGATCTGGAGGACGTACTCTAGCCGGTCTCCTTTGGGTGAGGTGAGCACGATGCCGGCTCCCAAGCCCCCGAGCATCTTTGAACCGTCGAAGTGCATCCTCCAATGGTCCAAATCAGGAACCGGCAGGAGGTACTGGGTCTCGGCCCAGTCGACGAGGAAGTCCGCCAGAGCTTGCGACTTGATCGTGAGCCGGGGCTCATACTGGATGGAGTAGGCGGCAAGCTCGATGGCCCATTTGGCAACTCGGCCAGTGGCGTCCTTGTTGTCGATGATTTCTGAAAGGGGTGCAGTGCACACGACCTTAATCGGATGCTCTTGAAAGTAGTGCTTGAGCTTCTTGCACGCTAGGTACACGCCATAACACATCTTCTGGTAGTGGGGGTAGTTCTGCTTGGAGAGGGAGAGAACCTCACTGAGGTAGTAGACGGGTCTCTGAACCATCTGAGCCTTGCCTTCCTCGGGGCGCTCCACCACCAGGACGACACTAACGACCCGGCTGATGGCTGCTATATAGAGCAACATCGGCTCCTTGCTAGCCGGCGTGGCTAGAACAGGTGATGTGGATAGCATGCGCTTGAGGTCGTGAAAAGCGGCGTCGGCCTACAAGGTCCAGGAGAACTTCTCCGTCTTCTTCATCAGCTGGTACAACAGAAGTGCCTTCTCCCCCAACCGGCTAATGAAACGGCTGAGGGAGGCTAGGCATCCAGTGAACTTCTGGACTCCAAGCAAGCTCCTAGGGGCTGCATCCTCTCGATGGCCGCAATCTTCTCCGGATTTTCCTCTATTCCTCGTTGTGAGACGAGGAAATCGAGTAGCTGGCTGGATGGGACTTCGAAGACACACTTCTTTGGGTTCAGCTTCATTTGGTACTGCCAGAGGTTGCCGAATGTCTCTCCCAAGTCCTCGAGGAGGGTACGCTTCTCCTTGGTCTTGATGACCACATCGTCCACATAGGCATGCACATTTCGGCCGATTTGTGAGTGTAAGCATTTCTGCATATAGCGCTGATAGGTAGCACCTGCATTTTTTAGACCGAAAGGCATGGTTACATAACAGAAAGCCCCATATGGGGTGATAAACGATGTCTTTATCTGGTCAGCCGGATTTAGCCGGATCTGATTGTAACCGGACTAACAATCCAAGAAGGACAACAAATCACAGCCGGTCATGGAATCGATGACTTGATCGATACGGGGCAAGGCGAAGGGGTCCTTCGGGCACGCCTTGTTCAGGCCGGTGTAGTCGATACACATGTGTCAGGTCTTGTTCTTCTTCAACACCAGGACTGGGTTGGCCAGCCAGTCCGGGTGGTACACCTCCATGATGAACCATGTTGCAAGGAGCCGGGTGATCTCGTCACCAATAATCTTTCTTTTCTTCTCTGTGAACCGGCACAGAGGATGCTTGACCGGCTTGGCATCCGGCCGCACATGAAGTGAGTGCTCCACAAACTCCCTCGGCACACCTGGCATGTCCTTGGGTGACCATGCGAAGATGTCCCGATTCTCACGGAGGAAGTCGACGAGCGCGCCTTCCTATTTGCTATCCAAGTTGGCACCAATGGTGACGAACTTGGTCGGGTCGGAGGGGTTGAGCAGGATCCTCTTCGTCTCCTTTGCCGACTAGAAAGCTGCTTCCCCAGCCGGCTTGCTGCTAGCCGAAATTTCTTGCTGGGTCTTGGCCATATTGCGCATGCTCACGCGCTTTTCTTCGGCTGTGATGAGGGCCTCTTCCAGCTTGGAGCCGTCTGAGGCGCACTCTATCGACCGCCTGAAGCAGCCGGAGACGATGATCACGCCGTTTGGTCCCGGCATCTTTGTCTTGAGATAGGCGTAGTGGGGGACGGCCATGAACTTGGCGACGGCGGGGCACCCGAGGAGAGCGTGGTAGGAGCTCGTCAGGTTCACCACCTCGAACCATATTGGCTCATGGCAGAAGTTCTCCTCGGTCCCGAAGATGACGTCTAGCTAGATTTTACCTAGCAGGGCGCAAGCCAGTCCTGGTAGTACACCGTGGAACGTTGTGGTAGTCGGGTGCAGGTCGCACTCATGGATGCCCAGCTTCTCTAGCGAAGACCGGTAGAGAAGGTTAAGGCTGCTACCTCCATCGGCTCATTGGAGAAGCGGCAGGCTGCTACCTTCTTCCCGGGGGCTACGCCATGGTGCGAGAAGCGGCAGGTGCGCTCATTGGAGACGATGAGGGGGTCAAGCACCATGGCGTAGCCCCCGGAAATCGGAAGCTATTCCGGCTGATCTTCCTGGCTCTAGGTGATGGGGGTCTCCGACTAGTTCAGGTACTGGGGGACTGAGGAGACGATGGCGTTGACCTCCTTGGAGCATCGCCTGCGGCTGTGCTTGTCGTCCAGCTCCATCTCGAAGATGTGGTAGGCGGCGTGCGGCTGGGGGTAGCCGTTTTTGTTGTTAGCACCGTTGCCGCCGTTACCATCATTACCGGTTCCCCTAGCCGGTGGTGGTGGTCCACCAGGAGGGGGAAGGGAAGACATTGCTGGTTGCCCTGGTCCTTTAGCTGGCGGGTCTAGCTACAGTTCCGGGTGGTTTGCGTAGCCGGCTTGAAGGGACCGCTATGCCACTTGCATGGGACATCAAACATCTGGTCGAAGGTGAGCCACGGCTTCTGCCTTCTTGCATCATTAGCCGGCACGTTGGGCGCGCCCTCCACAGCATTGACCTGCCGCGCGTGGTAGCGGGGCTTTTGCTGTCCGGCTTGGCGGTCCCCGTGGAACCGGTTGTCGTTGCCGTGACGCTTGGAGGATCCGGCTTCTCCAGCCGGATTGCTCGGACGGTCGCGAGCCGGCTCTGTCGGAGTCGGACGCCCGTCAGCACTTACTCGGAGGGGTTTCTTCATGGCAGCATCTGCCATAGCGTACTGGTCCGCAACCATCATGAGCTTCGCCATGGTATTCGGCTCATCACACAGTAGCCGGTGGCGAAGCATGGTGCCTTCTCGGCATCCCTCGATAAAGAAGCCGATGGCCTAGCTCTCCAGGATGCCCTTGAAGGTGTTACACAACTCCGTCCACTTGGCGAGGTACTCGCGGTCGCCCTGGACGCATAGGTCCAGGTCACGCGGGCAGCCCGGACGCTTTTATGTGTCGTTGAAGTTGCGGATAAACACCTTTTCAAAGTCTGGCCAGGCGTTGATGTTGTTGGGCGCGAGGCTGTTGAGCCATGTCCTCGCTAACCCGGTTAGCATAAGGGGGACATAGCGCACAGTTGTGCGCTTGTTCCCATGGGTGATGCCGACTGCCGTGGCGTAGTCGGTCAGCCAATCTTCCGGCTTCATGCTGCTATCGTACTTGGGGGTGTCCCTTGGTAGGGTGAACTTATCCAGAAACAGCTCGTTCCGGATGTGGGGTCCAAAACAAACCGATCTGGTGGAGTCTTCCTCTTCCGTGATGCGCGCTTGAGCGAGGAGCTCGATGCGGTCACGGGCATCCGGACAGTCTGGGTTGGGCGCTCCTACCCGGCCCGAGAGATGGGAACCGGTAGGTCTTGGCGCTCCGGCTGGTGGAGGGGGAGGCGGTGGGTTGCTATTCACCGTTTGCTCCTGGTGCGGCTGGCCCTTGCTGCCGGAACCGCGACACTTGCTGCGAGCCTTGGCCGGAGGAGAGGATGTCTGCTGGGTGTCGCCGGGCATGCCCTTGCTGTTAGTGGGCGGCTTGCTTCCCTTGGAGAAGCTGGGGTCCTCCTGCATCTGCCGGTTGGCATCAGCCTGCTCGTCCGCGATCCGGAGGAGCTCCTGTACCCGAGCGTGTTGGCGGGCTCGCTCCTCGCCCTCCAGGTTGGGCAGTTCGTCTGCTGCGGCTCGCGCCGCTCGCAGGTTCTTGATGGGCGTGCTGTAGGTGGGCCTGATGAGAGCAGGTGCCGAATCTGGCTCTCCATCCTTCTCCATCCTACCGCCTAGCTCGTCGCCCCGGCGTCGCACTTGCACTGCCGGCTCGGCTCATGATAGCGGAGTGAAGCCGTCTTGTGATCGCATTTCACGGGTGATCTCAATCTGTTTGTGGGTCGCAGTCAGCTCCATGGCCTCCTGGAGGAGAAGCTGTCTCTCCATGGCGAAGTTAGCCTCCGCCTCCTCCGGGTTATCCCCGAGGTTAACCGTCATGAGGAGCCGGTTGATGGCCTCCTCCACTGGGTTTCGGGACTATGGCAGCGCAGAAGTTCCGCCCTCGTCCGCGCCTCGCTCCTGCAGCTGGCGGGGGTGAGAGCTGGAGCCGGCCATCATTACCTCGACGCCACGAGGGGCGATAGAGGCTCTGCTGCCCAGGTGCGGCAGCTCCGTGACAGAAACGATCTCCCTAGGGAAACGCTCCGGTATGTTGGCAACATGGACGGGGAGGTCGCCAAAAAGCAAGATAGAACCGTTTGCCGGGAACGAGGTTCCGGCGAAGCAGGAAGCGTTGTCGATGACGCAGTCAAACCTGCCGAGCGTGAGCACCTGGCCGAAGGCCACGCGCTCACCGGCTGAAGTGCGGGTCCCGTGCGGAACGTGAGTCCGGTCGAAGCCACCTTGCCCCACGGTGGGCACCAACTATCGTTGTATTGGGAACGACAGTACCTAAGCAGGTTAGATAGAGGTGTGGGGACTAGAAGGGAAGCTATCGACGGTGTCCACAGGCGGGATTGGATACAGGCAAGTGTAGCTGGACACAGGAAGTACCCAGGTTCAGAGCCCTCGTGATGAGGTAAAGCTCCTACTCCTGCCGATCTGACTATGAGTGGTATACGGGCTACAATCGCTCTTTGAGCTGTATATTCTAGCTACTGCCTTAAATGCACAGAGACCAACCCCTTCTACTAGAACCTTGCCTCTCCTTATATAGACAGAGAGGCAACGGTCTCACTGGCTAATCCGGTTGGCGGGCCCCACAGGAGGGTCCCAGCCGGCTGGTCATCTACAGTACTCGGTACACTTACATCCCATCAGAGTACGAGTGGTATGGTCATCGTGGGTACAGTGAACACCGTGCGAGCCCGTCGTCAGCGTCTAGCCACTGTTCCCGCGTCACCCCGCAAAGTCTTCGGTATGGCCGGGTAGTTGCGAGTCTTGTCATCGTACCAGGGTGTACCGTGCACTGTGCAGCACGTCGCTCTATCCTCTTGATTGAGTCTGGATACGCTGATGTAGCCGGTCCCGTGCCTTGCTGCTCCTCTCCGTTCCGGTTACCGTGAGGTAGCCGGCTGGACTTGCTTCTGTCCAGCTGTGTCAGCCAGCCGGACGCGATCCGACTGCCGTGATTCTTGTCTGGTTGGGGTATCCAGAGGTCATCCCCCCGACACCGATGTATTACATGCCACAAGTCGAAATCCAAGCTGAAGCCTCATGGTTTGTATACACCTCTCTCTGCACCTACTACTCCATGGGAAGACATTAGTATCGATTTTGTGCTAGGTCTACCTAAAACTCAGTGAGGTCATGATGCTATATTTGTGGTAGTGGATAGGTTCTCTAAGATGGCTCATTTTATTGCCTGCCACAAAAGCGACAATGTGTCGCATGTTGCTAACCTGTTTTTCAGGGACATCGTGAGATTACATGAAGTAACTAAGACGATTGTTTATGACCGTGATGTGAATTTTATGAGCTACTTTTGGAAGACCTTTTGGGGGAAGCTGGGAACAAAGCTGCTATTCAGTACTACATGTCATCCCCAAATAGATGGTCAAACGGAGGTAGTGAATCGAACATTGTCACAGCTGCTAAGGACTATGATAAAGAAGAATCTGCGGGAGTGGGAAGAGTGTTTGCCACATGTTGAGTTTGCATACAACAGGGTTGTGCATTCCACTACTCAGCTTTGTCCTTTTGAGGTGGTGTATGGCTTCAAGCCATTGACGCCACTTGATATGTTGCCTTTGCCATTACATGAGAGAGTTGATATGGAGGCATCAAAATGTGATGATTATGTGAAGAAAATTCATGAGAAGACTCGAGAGGCTATTGAGAAGAAAGGCAAGAACATTGTTGCTGCAAGGAATCAAGCACGAAAGGAAGTGTTGTTCAAGCCTGGAGACATGGTTTGGGTGCATCTGCGCAAGGATAGATTTCCACTACTTTGCAAGTCCAAGTTGAAGCCACGTGGTGCTAGTCCTTACAAGGTGTTAGCCAAAATTAATGATAATGCCTACTCGGTTGACATACCTATTGAGGAGTTTGGTGGAGTTAGCAACAGCTTCAACGTTGATGATTTTTCATCGTATGCTGGAGAAGACCATGGAGCGTCGAGGTCGATGCCTTTTGAAGGGGGAGATGATCAGGACATCCCTACAGTTACACCTACCCCAATTTCTAATGATGATGTTCCAATTGCTGCAAAGAAAGATCAATCCAATGAGATAAGGATTGGACCGATTACAAGAGCTCGTGCTAAGCTACTGGAACAAAAGGTGAACTTGTTTCTTAATGAACCTGGTGTTTTAGTTAGTGAGAATTTTATACTACCTAAGTCTTTGAATTATTGTATGATCAGGTACTTGGGAGAAGAAGGCGTAGCAAGGAGCGAGGAGCTAATGGAACATGGCGTGTTGATTAATGAAGAATGCGTGAGGGAGGAGAGGGAGGAAGCGCAAGGAGCTGTCCAAGACGAAGATCAACGAGAGGAGCAAGTTCTGTACCGCGAGAGAGAAAAGCACCAGTTCTCTGCCACGGCAGGAAAACCGAGTCTAGCTCTGCCATGGCAGGCTGCCGCGGCAGAGAAACCGCCTGAAACTCCACCACGGCAGAGTCATGTGGCCAAACCCTTTTTGGGTCGGTTTGTATCTTAGTTGGGTGGGACCAACTCGGATCCCACCTTAGGCCGCCACACCCCTAGACTCATAAATAGATGGGGCGCACTAGTTTAGGGTATTAGACCACATTAAAATTATTTTGGAGTTGTTTCTTTTATAGAACCTCTAGAATTACCCTGTGATCGAATTCTACCAATTGCAATTGAGTGTGGTCTGTTGTTCCATCAGGAATTAGTAGATTGCAAACTACCATTCGTGGTCGACGGCTACGTGCGCAAGAGCGTAGTGTTGTGAATATCCTACAAGGTTTAAGAGATGTTGCATTGGCATCAGTGTAACTACCTCGGTGAATTACGCTCTTAGCTACAAGCCTGGATGAGCGGAAATGGTTAAAATAGTATGGTGGGGCCCAAATGCCACTCACAGGTAGACCTTTCGGCCGTCCTAACCATTTCCAAACATCGGGACAAGAACGAGCGGCATAATCGGCAGGCGAAGGGATCAACTACATACACAAATGAGTATGTATGCAAGCCACCATACAACAGTCCTCAGAGCCATTCCATCTAAAAGAAATAGAAATATTGCAACGCCATATGGCAAGATCCAAATATCCTAGATAGATATAATAGTTGAGGATATCTCCTCATACATCAAACATCAGAGTATCAAGCGGAAGCGGAAAACAAGATTCGAGTACGGATAAGAAGCAAATCGGCATAAGATGCCCCATAAATAAACACATCCCGCCCACAGATCTCACGGATCCCCGTTCCCGGAATCTCTACACCGAGTGATCGTTGCCAACATCGTCCGTCTCCTCCACCCAATACCCGTCTTGCGAGTTTACCTGTTCATCTGAATCAAACAATTTATCGTGTGAGACCCTAGGGGTACTCAGCAAGTCTTTATGCCTCTAAAGGGGACACAACCTGGGGTGACGCAATTGCGGCAAAATATAATACCTAACAATTCTATAGATACTCGCTAACCATCCGCCTAACCAAAGATAGACGGATGTCCGCGACTTAATAACGACGGTTATAACAGTAATATTAACAGATCCATCCTCCTCCTCGCTTACCAACGAGGAAGCGGACGAACAGCCCCCCCATCCGTTGGCAGTTTTATTATCCATTCCATGAGTGTTGCACTATTTACTAGGCAGGTACTTAGTCAAATTAAAAGCGGTACTTTAGTTATACTTGTCTATGATTGAGAAACTGTGCTCCAAGTCGTCCATAACCGCGGACACGGCTTTCAGAAAGATTTACCCTGCAGGGGTGCACAAATAGCAACACACACTCGATCAACCTCGGAAAAACCAAATCAAAACCCAACAAGGCATTCACGACAAAGCGATCACAGGATTCAGAAATGTTTCAGGGGGCCACCCACTAAGCTACCCATAGCGAAGTTGGCCGGCTCAAACGGACCCGGGGTTTTGCGTCGATGGTAAACGATGGAACCGAAAGTGTGACTGGGCTTGTCGATACCGCGAAAACAATCCGCATCCAAAACAGTACAGGTGCTCCTCGCACAATCTTAAATAAAGCAGTAAAGCATGGCATAAGTACAGGATAGTAATAAAGCCCCAAACTACTTTGTGGCCCCAAGAAATAAGAATGAATCAAGCTCTGGCTCAGGGGGGTTCATAAGCCTCCCGGATGTGGATAGCGCGAATATTCAAGGAACAGGAATCAAGTACTCGGGGTCCTACGGGACACAAGTGAGCATGAAAAACCAAATAGCAGATATTGCTCACCGGTGCCATTGTCATTAGTTATCCCATTACTACTCAGGTTAAGTTGTTTAGGTACCTCGTTATCCATCAGACACTCACATACCCTACACATGTTGTTCTACGACCCGCGTGGCTCAAACAACTCCTGTAGTAATGGCTCATGGGATGGAGGAACAAGCTTCGGTGGGGTTTAAAAGTAAAGGCTATGCAGTACTTGGGATTCAGATTAATGCAATCGTGACTCCATGATGCAAGAATAAGGTAGAGGCAATAGGTACTATATGTATACAAGCATGTGGTAGTGCTTGCCTGGCAGCTCAGTTGAAGCGAGGGACGGATCTGGGTAGTGCTCCTGGGTTTCTTGATATATCCCCTACTCAGCGTCTATTCGAAGAAGAACCAAACAAACAAGGGCCAACATAAATAAAGTGCACAAGCATATGAATAAAATGCGACAAACAATCAATCATGCCATGATGAATGATGCACAATTTGCATGGCAATGAAGTAGCATGGCATGGGTGAGGTGTGGGGTACAAGAATAAGGCATTTTATGGAGTTTTAGTCACATTTTATACTCAAATAAGTTGCTGTATACTTTATATTTATATGATGCATGCTGCAATTCAGAATATGGAATGCATAAACAGAAAGGTCTCGTCGAGCTGATCATTTTAGACATATTATTTGTCAAATTTGGAGTTATAAAACAAAAGTTATTAATTAATTAAGGCAAAGGGCATTTTATTTGTAATTTTAATCAACTCGAAAATTAAAGTGTTCAAAATATATTTTGAAGGGCATATATGAAATCCTTACATTTTTCTGATTCAAAAACATATATTATTTGTATTATTTGGAATTATATCTTAAAAGATATTTGAAAACAGATTTGAATTTGAATTTAAATCAATTTTGAAAAGTTTAAATTAAAATAGAAAAACAGAAAACCTTTTGTCACTCAGGCCATACCTAGCCACAGACAGCGACAAGCGGGCCATCTGCTGACTCAGCAGCAGCCGGCGTGGTGGGGGCTGAGCTGGACTTTTCTTACCGCGCGTTTGTCTAGCCACCGAGACCGACAGGTGGGACCGGCCGATCCCATCCAGGGAGCGCGCCAGCCGGGTTGAGAAGCCACAAAGCGCGAGGGTTTTCTTGCAAGAATGTACCGGGGCTGACAGGTGGGGCTTCGGGGACGGCGGGTTCAGGCGGGAAAAAGGGCAGGGGCTCCAATGCAAAAAGGCATCGGCTGCTGCAGCGCTCTGACGGACACGGCTCTGACGGCGGCGGATCCGGCCGTCTTCCGGCGACGGTGGCGACGCCTCCGCTAGACGAAACGCGTCGCCCCAAAAACGAAAAACGAAGAGGAAACCACGGGCTATAACTTTGGTTCAGGGGGCATCTGCATATGAGTAACACAGAGGCTTCTAGAACTCGATGAATGAGACAAACAAACAACGGCGACGATGAACGACTCTAGCGACAGTAACATCGCTGCACGCAGGATGCTCGGCGAAAAGATTGGCGACATTAGGTGTTAAGGAAGCGGGGGACCTTGTCAAGTAGCTCAGGATTCTCACCAGGAGCTCGTCGGTGTGGTCGCTGGAGCTTGTGAAGGCGGTGATCGACGGTGACGCTCGTGTCCATGGAGCTTCCAGTCCTCACGGGCATGGCGCTGGCATGGTGTCTACGGCAGGGTTCCGGTGTGGTCGCTGGTTCTAGGGTTTGGAGAGGAAGCAGGGCAGGCTCCTGGACGCCTAGATCCTCCTTGGCATAGCTGCAACCGCCTCCTCTCGAAGCTTGGTCGAACTAGGGTTTGAGATGGACATGGAGCTGTCCATGGCCATGGTGGTTGAGGAGAGCAGATAGGGGAGGAAGGAGAGGATGAAGAGGATCCCAGATCGAGATCTGAGAGATGGGGTGGTTGGGGTAGAGAGGGGAGGGAGGAGCACATGGGTTTGGTGTGTAAAAGAGGGCATCGGTGAGGCTTTCTTCTCTCTCCTTTCTTGTGCTTTAGCTAGAGAGATGGAAAGAGGGGGACCAGGGGAGGGTCATGTGCTGAACGTGGTGGTGCTGGTTGTTGGCTTGACCATCTTGTGGTGCAAGAAAAAGAGGATGGATGGATGGTTGTTGTGGTTGCATGGCCATGGGGTGTAGCCGTGTGGGGTTATCATGGTAGAGAGAGGGAGAGGTGAGAGAGGCGTGGTTAGGGTTGGCTTAGAACTAGGGTTAGAAGAAAAGAGAGGACTAGAGAGAGAGGGTGATAGATTAGGGTCAAGGAGGGAGGACTAGAGGTAGCTAGAAAAGAAAAAGGGAAGGTAGATTTAGGTCACATATATGATCATATGCAAGAGAAAAGATGAACAAGGTTAGGAGGAGAACAAAGAATGAGCTAGGGTTTGAGGGGCTTTGGGTTGGACACATGGTGTTGATGGAGAGATAGAGTTATGAAAAGCCTAGGGTTTTAGTGCCCATGACAAAGAGAGGAGGTCAAGATGTGAGGGTTTAGGGTTTGAACATGATCCACTCAAAAACCAAAGAAAAACCAAAGGAGATCAAATGGTGGTGTTGGTTGCATGGCCCATGCAAAACATTAAATGCCATGTTTTACTCTTGTGAAAACAGAATAAATAATCATGGCATTTGTGCATATGCATTCCAAAAATATGGAATAAAGCCAAGCTAAAAGAATTAAAAGGATGCCCCATGTGGAGTAGATGGAGATGACCATATTTGAATAAAAATGGGACATGATAGTGTGTATATGCCACTAGGTATTTAGTAAGCCCAAAAATATCCCAACATGAGCATAAACCCCAAAACAACCCATATGGAAGCTAGAAAAGGGTTCCACTCACAAGGCATGCAAAGGTGGCCATGTGGCTCTCATAAACCAATAGTGTGGAAACAATATGGTGCATATATGAGAGCATGTGGAGATAGAATTGGATCCATCCCAACCCACATGAGCTAGAGGTAAAACCAAATAAGTTGCAATGCTCATATATGGTGGAATGGTGGAATGATGAGGTGGTGACAAGAAAGGTGGTAGAGTTAATAAAAGATATGCCCCCAACTCAACTTGGGCATTAAACAATATATCAATAACCAAATACAATATCAAGAGGCAAATACAATTTACAATGCATATGAGAGAAGAACCAAAACAAAAAGGGTTTTATATGATGCTCAAATGCAAGGTGGCATGATGACATGAGCATGATATAATTATGATGCAACAATTATATATAGGAAGTAGCATTTATATAGACTAGGCTAGTAGCATTGCAATTGTTAGACAATTGGGATGCTACAATCAGGGTTCGAGCGAGAGAGTTCATAGCTGCAGGCTAGTTATCTATCATCCACCATCACCATCGAAAAGTGCTTGCTGAGAAGATCGGGCCACCCCATATCATCTTTATTTTGAAACTAGCTACAAAAAATATGTGCACTTGCAGTCATCAATAGCCTATATGACTCAAGGATAATTACCCAAAGATGTGACAGAAGCCCGACGAATCACTCATAGATCAAAAGCCTTCAGGATAGTCAAAGGAGAATTATATAAAAGAAGTATTCTGGGTGTGTTGCAGCGATGTGTTACACCCGAAGAAGGAAAAGCCATACTCAAGGATATACATGAAGGAGTTTACGGTCATCACACCAGCAGCCGAGCAATTGCCGCCAAAGCTTTCAGGGCAGGATTTTATTGGTTTACAGCAGTACAAGATGCAAAGGATATAGTCAGAACATGTGAAGCATGTCAACGATTTGCAACAAAACCAGGAGCACCAGCAGCCTAACTAAACCCTATACCTCTAGCTTGGGCTTTCGCTTAGTGGAGGCTTGATATGGTGGGTAAACTTCACAAATCATCTCTAGGAGAAAATGTCTTTCTGCTTGTAGCAGTCGACAAATTTACTAAATGGATTGAAGCAATGCCAGTCACTACTCAAGATGGAACTTCGACAGTGAATTTCATAAAGTCCATAGTATTTCGGTTTGGCGTGCCAAACAGCATCATAACTGACAATTGAACGAACTTTACTTCAAATGACTTTAAAGAATACTGCGAGGAGATGGGAATCAAAGTAAGCTAAACTTCAGTGGCTCATCCGCAAACCAACGGACAAGTGGGAAAATCTAATGGCTTAGTAACTGTTGGCCTCAAGAAAAGATTGCTTGCACCACTCGACAGAGCGAAATGAGCATGGGATGATGAATTACCTTCTGTTTTGTGGAGTTTGCGAACCACCCCCAATACTAAAACACAAGAAACACCCTTCTTTCTAGTCCATGGCGCGGAAGCCGTCCTTCTAGTCGAAGTTTCACATGAATCTCCCAGGGTAGCTACATATGATGAAGAAGAATCAATAGAAGCACTCGAAGATGACGTTTATGCACTCGATGAAGCTCGATATGAAGCCCTGCAAAGATCTACTATATACCAGCAAAATTTGCGCAATTATCATGGGCGACGATTACCTCCAAGATCCTTCCCAGTAGGAGATCTAGTTCTTCGACTCAAGCAAGATGGTCACTGAAAGCTGGAATCACCTTGGGAAGGACCCTACATCGTTACAGAAGTTATTTCTAGAGGAGCATATCATTAAAAGACAACAAGAGAGGGGTACAGTATTCCAATCCATGGAACGTAGCACAGCTACGATGTTTTTATGCTTAGAAGACCCTATGTTTACTTATAAATTCAATAAGGCCTATGACCCAGCTTTTTAAAGCCAAAATACTTCGGCCTATAGCCAGATAGCAATTTGCCAGAATAATATATCCACGGTTACACCATATATGTATAAAGATAAGTTCTTCATACATTTCAATTTTGTTCTTATAAACTCGAAAGGATGACTTATATGTTTGCATGATTTAACATCAGTTATGAGCCTATGTCCAGAAACAGGCATCCGAACATAGCCTCGCTGGCTACTCCCATCAGGAGCGCTGTCGCGCACCCAATAGAAAAATTATGCAATCCAAGAAAAAGGCAATCATTGCCTAAAAAACTTGTGAGTTTTACATTTATGTATCCTCCAAAGTTTACTCCCATCGAGAGATTTCATGAAATCTCAAAATATATAGCAAAATTCAAAAATATTGGAAGCCCAGGAGGGCAACCAACAAAAAATATATAAATCTCGGATCGCGGCTAAATGCGACAAAATTCTGGATGCTGTGTTCAGAAACATGAAGGTAAGACCCCGGGATTCGTGATGTGTGGCCTGGTAATCACACAAGAATGCACTCTACCAGTATTATATCCATATCTATGATACGATGAAAAATCCCGACAAACACATTGGGTACCCGATAAAATAAAATTTGAACTCAATATTTGATTAGACCTCAGCGGCCCGAACTAAGTTATGCTAGTAATAAATCCCGAGTTCAGGCCTGGGGACATGAATTTGATGTAGGACAACCTTGCTTTTGCCCAAGAGCAATTAACTGATTCCCGATCCGTCGGAAGCATCTGGCTTGTTGTACCAAATCCCTATAAAAGCTTAAAAATAGTAAAAACAAAGGATTAAGAATTTTCTTGAGACTCGGCCTGAATCTACGGTTCGGGTAGAGTCTCGGGGGCTACTGACATAGGTATGATTACTCGGTTCCTTATGATTTGCTACCTAGAACCTGCAGAGAGGCTTACGGACCATGAAGAGTCAAGATGAAGATCCAACAAAGCAACCTACAAAGATTATAGTTGTATTACAAAAGATGACCAAAAACCGACATGGAGTTGGTGTTGTAATCATGTAACCTATCTGTGTACAGCTTTGAGACCTGACCTATTATATATGGGGCGGGAGAAGCCTAGGATAGACATCAAACAATCCCCAAGTGATTTATAACAAAGCAATCCCTCGTAATATTCAGGCGACTTTGATCCCATTATTTCCTGACTTCCGATGAAATCCCCAGTGTTCTATTTTCCGCAAAACCCTAAGTTCTTCTTTATGGACATTGTCGAGATCTCCCCTCGTCAATCGTACACATAGGTATGCATCAAACCAAGACGTGGTAAGATGACTATCCCCATATGTGTTGTGCGACTAGGCTACATGGCAAGTTAAGAGCAATAATATAATGCAAGAAGTAAGTCAATCCAAGTTCTTAGGATATAGAATACCGAGTTCTTGCCTCAACATGACAAAACGGGCTACATCCAAAGGTTTCGTGAAAATATCCGCCAATTGGAACATCATTCCCACATGAGTGAGATTTATGTCACCATTTGTGACATGGTCACGTAGGAAGTGGTAGCGGATGTCAATATGTTTGGTGCGACAATATTGGACTGGGTTATTGGCGATATTTATTGTGCTTTCACTGTCACCAAGAAGAGGCACCATACCAAGAGACACACCATAGTCTTTCAAGGTTTGCGTCATCCATAACAATTGAGTGCAACAAGATGCCGCGGAAATGTATTCGGCTTCGGAGGTGGATAGGGCGGTGGAGTTTTGTTTCTTGGATGACCAACTCACCAAAAACCGTCCAAGGAATTGGCAAGCCCCGTAGGTTGACTTCTGGTCAACCTTATCACCGGCCCAATTGGAATCCGAATAGCCAACAAGCTCAAAGGTTGACCCCTTTGGATACCAAAGCCTGAGTGTAGGAGTGAGAACAAGGTACCTAAAAATCCATTTGACTGCCATCAAATGGCACCTCTTGGGAGCAGATTGAAAATGAGCACACATTCCAACACTTAACATGATATCTAGCCTAGAAGCACAAAGGAAGAACAAGGAACTAATCGTGGAATGATATACCTTTTGATCCACATCCTTCTCACCTACTCCAAGACTAAGTTGCTCATTTAGTAGCATGGATGTCTTCATGGGATTGATATTGGTCATCTCAAACTTTGCGAGCATGTCCTTCACGTACTTCTCTTGGGAGATGAAGGTGCCTTGAGAAAGTTGCTTCACAATGAAGCCTAGGAAATACTTCAACTCCCCCATCATGGACATCCTAAATTTCATAGTCATCAACTCGGCAAAAGCTTTGTTATGAGTTTAATTATCTCCATGAAAGATAATATCATCAACATAAATTTGAACAATGAATAAGCCATCCCCTTTAACCCGTTTGGTGAAAAGGGTGGAATCGACCTTACCCATGCTAAACCCATCCATGAGTAGGAAATCCCTAAGGTGCTCATACCAAGCACGAGGAGCTTTATTTATCTCCTTAGAGAGCCTTATGGAGTAGATACACATTGTTTGGATAGCGTATGTTTTCGAAACCTGGGGGTTGAGCTACATATGCAATCTCTTTCAAGGGACCATTAAGAAATGCACTTTTCACATCCATTTGATAAATATATGAAAAGATGCAAATGCAAGCAAGAGACAAATATCTCCAAGGCGAGCAACAGGCGCAAAGGTTTCCTCATAGTCGCTACCTTCTATTTGGGCATACCCTTGTGCCACTAACCTTGCTTTGTTTCTTGTGACGGTTTTGTTCTTATCTTGCTTGTTCTTGAACACCCACTTGGTCCCAATTACATTGATGCTATGATCATTAGGCCTTTCCACAAGAGACCAAACTTCACTTCGGGTGAAGCACTCGAGTTTTTCTTGCATGGCAATAAACCAATCTGGATCCTCCAAAGCTTCATGGACCTTGAGTGGCTCAAAGTTGGACGCAAATGCATGATGGCCACAAAAGGTTGTGAGATGCTTCTTCTTGTTATGAGTTACGATCCCTCTTGATATGCTTCCAATAATATTATTGACTTGGATTTCACTTGCAATAGAGGTGGGCTTGATCTTCCGGATTGTGCCTTCATGATCAACAAATTCATCTTTTGACGGTCCTTGATTATTGACAACATCTTGAGCTTGACCTTGGGTTTGAGGAACTTGTTCATCTTCTTGGTCTTGATCAATAGGTTGAGGTATTGGTTCTTTTTCTTCGGTTTGCATGAGTTGTTCGTCTTGTGGTGCACTTGATGGTTCAACTTGAGTAGAGCTAGGCTATTCTTGAGTTGGGCTTGATCCTCCCCCCATCAACTTATTGATCATGGATATGAGATTCAATGGGCAAGATATGCCCAATTCCCATCAACTTGATGACTTTAGAAGAACCTCCATTGCCTATATCAAGTGGAACAACTTGCTCCTCTTGGGAGCCATTATTCTCCAAAAACTCCACGTCACAAGATACTTCAACACAACCATTGGTTTTGTTCTAGTATCTATAGGCATGAGAGTTTACCGCATAACCAACAAAGATGCCCTCTATAGTTCTAGATTCAAATTTATCGAGCTTTTATTTCTTGTTCTTGATGAGCCACTTGCACCCAAAGATGCGGAAGTAGTTGATGTTGGGCATGTTCTTTGTGGGAATCTCGTATAGAGTCTTGTCAAAGGGAGCTCGGAGAAAGATCTGATTCGAAAAGTGAGCCGCGGTAGCAATGGCCTCTCCCCAAAAGTTGTAGAGTGACTTGAACTCACTCAATATTGTTCTTGCCATCTCAATGATAGCTCGGTTCTTCATTTCAACAACACCATTTGGTTGAGGGGCATAGGGAGCCGATAATTCATGCTTGACCCCCTCATCTTGAACAAACTCTTGCATGGTGTACTTCTTGAATTCAGTGCCATTGTCGGTCCTAAAGGTCTTGATCTCCACTTCATGGGTACGTTGAGCTTGCTTTGCAAAGATCATGAAATACTTCCAGGTCTCATCCTTTGTCTTGAGGAGGAAGACCCAAGTGTACCTTGAATAGTCATAAACAATGACAAGACCATACTTTCTTCGACCAAGAGTATCATATGTTGATGGCCCAAAGATGATGCAGCCTATCCTATGGACGCTCCCACATCTACACTACCAAGTCCTCCAAGTGGACCAATGACTCGTGCTCGAGCCAAGCTCCTTCAAGCTAAGGTGAATTTGCTCCTTGTCTCATGTGACTTCGATACATCCTTGGATGGGTTGCTACTTCATGCCAATGTCTTATGCATCATCAGGTACGAACCCCATGAAGAAATGCCAAGACAAGGAGCCAAGCCAACACGAGCCGGAGTCCTAGGCCAAACCGGTGCCAGGATCGGCGGACCACACTTCTCGCCGGAACTTCCGGCGCACGCCCCGGCGGATCGGACCTAGGACCGGAATTTCCAGCGCACGTCGGAACCGACCGGCGCACGTCGGAACACTGTTCTGTACGCCATTCCGGTGGCCGACTGGAACGACAGGCACGGACCAGAAATTCTGGCACCCAGTCCGGCGCGACCAGACTTATCGCCGGAACGCCTCCAATCTCAAGTCGACTAGGGTTTGATGCCCGAGAATATTCCCTATTTCGTCCAGTTTTACCCTTTTATGCACAAACTACCCCTATTTTAGTGGCTGGCCTATAAATAGCCCCCACACCCCTTTGTAATACTTAGGCATGATATTTGGAATTAGTGGAAACCCCCTTGTGAATCTATCTAGTTCTTGCCTCATGCTCCTTTGACAAAGGAGCACCAAATATCACAAACCTCGTTGGAGTTTGCATCGTGCCTCCACGTTATACAAGGCCTAGGCATCGGAGTCCCTTTGCCTAGACGTCAAGATCTCACCGAGTCTCCCATCTCGCCGTGCCGGTTCGAGAGAGAGATCCCCGACCGACGCGGAGCCTAGGGATTGTGCTAGACCGGTAGCCGCCGGAGTGAGCAATTGGCTTGTATCGTGCCTTCGTGGTGTGTGTGTTCATTGTGTTCTTCGTGCGTGAGTTCACGGTTTCTCTCTCCCCCTCATCCCCACACCTCCTCCGTCTCGATTTCAAGGGATTCGTGAAAGATCGGTCCACCCTCGAGGTTAGCCCTCAACATATCGGTATCAAGAGCTTCGTTGCTCACGAATTCCGCCACAAATTTTTCTTCTATCCACCAAAAATTTGAAAATCTCCAAAAAGAGCCCCAAATTTGCCTTCGGATCGATCTCTGGATTTTGTGCGTTTTTCGTGGTTTTGTTCCACAGATTTGTCGCTTTGGGTACCGATCTACCTTCCTAGAACATTTTCCCAGCCCAATATGGACAAATTTCCGAAATTTTTGGCCGATTTGACTTTTGGAGTTTGTCACAAACTGAAACCGGCACCAGGCTCGGCGGACCAGCCCAACCGCCGGAAATTTTGGCGACCGTTCCGGCGAACCAGAATCTCGACTAGAATTTCCGGCGCCAGGCTCGGCGCCGCCGTTTTGGCTGCCGAAATTTCTGTTTCGCCCATTTTTGTTTGTTTTTCCTCTCGCGTTGTTCGTGTTTCGTGTGCGTGTCGCCCAACTAACTTCAAGGTTCCGCAACAATATTCACATACCACGCTCATTGACACCGTGACACCGAACATCATCCCCAACACCGGTAACAAGTCATTATACCGAAGGTATAACTTGCTCCACCTTGTTAACCCTTCTTCCTTGTGTGTATCTATCATATGAGAGCAACTCATCTTGTGTTTGCATGAGCATTGTGCACTTGTCCTTGGAAAGTGAGAGTGTGAGAGCAAATACAAGAGTTAACATAGTAGTATAGAAAGGGAGAAAAAGAATCAAAAAAAGAGAAAAAGAAAAAGCAAAATAAAAATAGAAAGATACATAGTATCCCAATACAAAGAGAGTCTCAAGCTTGTAAGCAAAGAGAGAAAAAGAGTGTGACCGAGGCAAGTGCACAAATCTGTTGCTTATTTCTCTTTTGGCGAACGAGTTGTGGTCTCTCCTTGCGTTGGCACGACACCGAGCGTAGTCTTCGTTAGGACCTTTTGTGCTCATTTTGATAGTCGTGCTAATTACATCCGTATCCACGTGTGTGTATCCTAGTGTTTTGTAGATCGCCTCCTATTTGCTTTTAATCTTTTGGTTCTCTACCACGTTTGACAATAACATTTTCTTTGGATTGTTTCATTTGGTTTTCCACAACCCTAACCTTCCACCCACAGCTTTTGAGAACTTTAGCTTCCCTTCTTTAGTGTGAGTTTTCTTTGTGTTTTCACGTTGCAAGCCAATAGTTCCCTCTTGTGGTTTCTAGTTCGGTGCAATCCTCAAGGTGAGGTAAAGGCTACCACCCACCATATTACACTTCCATATACAATCCTTGTGTGTGTTAAATGATGGATATGCACGGTGAGTCGAGCCAACCACCTCCCCAAGAAGAAGATCAATGACCGTACATGACGCGCGCAAGCCACTACATCATCCGACAAGAGTTCCGTGAACGTTGCCAAGCCCTTGAGACGTGACAAGATGAACAATTTGGCGAGACGCAAGCCGAGTTCAAGAACATCGACAACCGCTTCAATGGCCTCGAACGACAAATGCATGCAATGCATCACAACTTTGGCCACCAAAATGAAGCGCTCCAACGCTCAGTCGCCGAAACAAATGACAATCTTCGACGCCTCATCAACGGAATGGCAAGACCACGCTCACGTGCAACAAGCTCTTCAAGTTCTTCGCGTTGTCATGTTCCTCTACAACAAGATCTCCATCCAAGTGCTCCAAGACGCAATGATGCCCCCGTGGTTGAAGATGGAAGTTCTTCCAACTATGTACCTTCTCCATGGCACGCCGCAACGTCAAGCTATGACGGTGATTTCTCTTCAAGGCCACAAGCAAGGCAAGAAGCACACCGTCATCACGCAAGGGCATTAGTGATACAACAAGAGCAACCACAAGAATAACCGCAAGTGCAACTACAAGTCCACCACCATCACCCGCGACACGTACTCGACACAACAAGTGATGACTCCAATTTGGAAAATCAAGCTCGTCGTCGACGTGAAGCTCTCCAAGATCCTCCTCCTCGTCATCATCGTCAAGAACGGCCGCACCGACACCATGGTCATCACGAGGCGCCTCCTCCACCACGTAAAAACTTGGAGCGCCAAGTGGTCCAAATTGAGCGACGCTCACCACATCAAGACGCTCAAGACCATGATCTTCATCGTGAGGCCCATGTGCCTAACCAACGTCACCAACCGAGGAACGAGCCTCCCCTTCATCGTCAACCGCGTCAAGAGGCTCCACAAATTCGCCACCATGAGGCCCAAGTGCCTCAACCACGTCAACAACCGCGCCAAGAGCAAGAGCAAGCTCCATAATAGCAACATCAAGAGCAAGCTCCGCAACAAGATCACGAGAACCAAGTTCCACCTCCTCAACCACAAGATCGTCAACAAGCTCATCGCAATGATCGCATGGAAGATGAAGACCATCATCAAAATGGCAACAATCGCTACCGTGACCGCAATGATGAAGAAACTTTCGGCAAGCTCAAGTTCACAATGCCCAAGTTTACCGGATCAAAGGACCCCGAAGAATACCTTTCGTGGGCACTCAAAGTCGACAAGATCTTCTGTATGCACAATTATAGCAACGAGAAGATGGTCGCCATGGCTTCGCTTGAGTTTGATGATTACGCCAACCTTTGGTGGGAAAAGTTCAAGTTGCTCATGATGCAAGGCAAGAGCCACCAGTCACAACTTGGCATGACATGAAGGCTCATATGAGATCCCGCTTTGTCCCCGCGCATTACACGCGCGACCTCTTCAACAACCTTCAAGCGCTTCATCAAGGGACAAAGACCGTGGAAGAGTACTTCAAGGAAATGGAACTCAACTTGATTCGCGCCAACATTGACGAGCGCATGGAGCAAAATATGGCACGCTTCCTTATTGGGTTGAACCACCCAATCAAGTGCATCGTCGAGTTCCAAACATACAACACCATGGTTGAGCTTGTGCACATCACAACAAAGGCCGAACGTCAAGTGCAAGAGGACATCAAGTACAACAAGCCCAAGACGTACTTCACCTACAAGCAAGCTTCAACCGCTACACCAACAACTTTCAATGGAAGCTCCTCAAGTACCTCCAAGCCTTCCCTCAAGCCCACACTTCCTCAAGGAAAACTGCCCCCAAGTGGCAAACAAGCAAATAGTGACACACCTTTCAACGGTGAGTGTTACAAGTGTAGAGGCAAAGGACACAAGTCGGCCGAATGTGGAAACAAGAAAGTATTGTTCATACACAACAATGGCGAAGAAGAGTACTTGAGTGAAGATGAATTTGATGCCCGAGTCAAGGAAGCAATGGCAAGGCAACGAGTGGAAGATGACCAAGAACTCCTCATGTGTGAACATGATGCAAGTCCATCGCTTGTCGTCATAAGGATCTTGACCACTCAAGCACAAGAGCATGAAGACCAACGCTCAAATATCTTCCAAACAAGAGTCGGCATCAATGGCAAATCTATCAAAGTGATCATCAACGGAGGGAGTTGCCACAACCTTGCTAGCACCGAGTTGTGTGAGAAGCTCAACCTCACCCTCCATCCACACAAGCACCCCTACCACGTGCAATGGCTAAGTGACCAAGGGTCCATGAAGATCAAGCATACTGCATCGGTCTCCTTTGCCATTAGTCCTTACAAAGACATGATGGAGTGCGATGTGGTTCCCATGACAGTTTGCCACATGCTACTTGGTCGACCATGGAAATTCGACAAGGTTGCTCTATATGATGGTCGCACCAATGTATACACCTTCAAATGGCTAAACAAGACATGTGTTTTGCAACCGATGACTCCTAGCCAAATAATTGCGGACAATGCAAAGGCTTTAGCAAGGGCGCAAAGCACACACCTACTTATGAGAAGAGCGGTGAGCGAGAGATCCACCTCATATTGAGTGAGAGCCACAAGCCAAACTCGAGTGGAAAAACTAAGAGTGTTCTCCTTGCCACCAAAAGTGAGATGAGAGAAGTGCGGAAGAACTCATCCATCTTGCACTACGTCCTCATTTGCAAGGGCCTCGCGCAAGGAACTAATAAAGTAACCAATGTTCCACCATCTTTGATGATTGTCTTGCAGGAATTCAGGGATGTGTTTCCCGAAGAGCTTCCACATGGACTACCTCCCCTTCGTGGAATTGAGCATCGCATTGACCTCATCCCTGGCGCACCCCTTCTAAACCACGCCGCCTGCCGCACGAACCCGGAGGAGACGAAGGAGATCGAATGTGAAATCAACCAACTCGTCTCCAAAGGTTTGATCCAAGTTAGCACTAGTCCAAGTGCGGTACCCGTGATTCTTGTCCCAAAAATGGATGATATGTTACGGTTATGCATGGACTGCCATCTAATCAATGCTATCACCGTGCGTTATCGACATCCTATACCACATATCAATGACATGCTTGATGAGTTATGTGGAGCCAGTATTTTTTCGAAAATTGATCTTCCTAGTGGTTACCATCAAATACGCATGGCGGAAGGTGATGAGTGGAAAACCGCCTCCAAGACCAAACTAGGTCTCTATGAATGGTTGGTCATGCCCTTTGGCTTATCTAATGCCCCATCCACCTTCATGCGCCTTATGAATCATGTCTTGCATTCTCTCATTGGAAAAAGTGTTGTTGTCTATTTTGATGATATACTTGTGTATAGCAAGTCACTTGAGGACCATGTGACACATGTCAAGGAAGTTTTGCAAATCCTTCGACATGAAAAGCTTTATGCTAATCTTCCGAAGTGTACTTTTGCTAAAGACAAGTTGATTTTTCTTGGATTTGTCATTTCTTCGAAGGGAATTGAAGTTGATGTTTCCAAGGTCAAGGACATACGAGATTGGCCCATCCCAACAAATGTGAGTGAACTCCGAAGTTTTCATGGGTTGGTCGGTTTCTATCGTCACTTTGTGAAAGACTTTTCAACCATTGCTTGTCCTCTCAACGAGTTGACAAAAAAGAATGTCACCTTCATATGGGGCAAAGCTCAACAAAAAGCTTTTGATGAACTTAAAACGAGGCTCACAGAAGCACCTCTTCTTGCATTACCGGATTTCACAAAAACTTTTGAGATAGAGTGTGACGCTAGTGGTATTGGCATTGGTGGAGTCCTTATGAAAAACGGACGTCCTATAGCCTACCATAGCGAGAAACTTGATGGTGCTCGCCTTAACTATCTGATTTATGACAAAGAGCTTTTTGCCTTAGTTCGTGCTCTTCAAGTTTGGCAACACTACCTATGGCCCAAGGAATTTATCATACATTCCGACCATGAGTCGTTGAAATATCTCAAAGGGCAAGCCAACTTGAGTAAGAGACACGCTAAGTGGGTTGAGTTTATGGAGTCTTTTATGTACATTGTCAAGTATAAGAAGGGCAACGATAATGTAGTTGCGGATGCTTTGTCTCACAAACACACAATCCTTCTTACGAGACTTGAAATCAACGTGTTGGGTCTTGAGGAAATAAAATCTTTGTATGCTTCCGACCCATTCTTTGAACCAATTTTCGCAAAGTGCTCCATTGACAAAGGAGTTGATGATTTCTATTTGCATAAGGGCTTTCTCTTTAAACAAAACAAGCTTTGCATTCCGAAATCGTCGCTCCAACTTTTGCTTCTCCAAGAATCTCATGGTGGAGGCCTCATGGGTCACTTTGGCCGTGACAAGACATTGGACATGCTATCCACTCACTACTTCTGGCCCAAGATGAAGCGCGACGTGGAGCGCTACGTTCAACGATGCACGACATATGTTCAAGCTAAGTCGCAAGCTAACCCTTATGGTCTTTATATGCCATTGCCTATTCCTCATACACCTCAGTCCGACATTAGTATGGATTTTGTGTTAGGATTGCCTAGATCTAAGCATGGTCATGACTCTATATTTGTTGTCTTGGATCGTTTCTCAAAAATGGCACACTTCATACCGTGCCATAAGACCGACGATGCTTCACATGTTGCCAAATTATTTTTCAAGGAAATCGTCCGTCTTCACGGTGTGCCACGAACAATCGTATCCGACCACGACGTCAAATTCATGAGCTACTTATGGAAGACCCTCATGGCCAAGCTCGGCATCAAGCTCCTCTTCTCATCCGCATCGCATCCCCAAATCGATGGACAAACCGAAGTTGTCAACCGAAGCCTCGGGACTCTACTTCGTGTGTTGATCAAGAAAAACCTCAAGGATTGGGAGGAATGTATCCCACACGCCGAGTTCGCCTACAACCGTGCCAAGCACTCAACAACCAAGATGAGTTCATTCATGATCGTCTATGGTTTCGAGCCCCTCACTGCGCTCGACATCCTACCGCTACCTCTACACGAGGGCACAGACATGGACGTCGAGAAGCGCGCACAAGCTATGAAGAAGCTTCATGAAGAAACAAGAGCTACTATTGAGCAACAAGTCCTTCGCCAAGCTTCAAGGTTAAATAATGATAAGAAGGAAATGATCTTTGAAGAAGGTGATCTTGTGTGGATACACCTAAGCAAAGACCGCTTCCCCAAGGAACGCGACTTCAAGCTCAAGCCAAGAGGAGATGGTCCCTTCAAGGTCCTCAAGAGAATCAACAACAACGCCTACATCATCGACATACCGGCGTCCAAGTACTTCGCAAGAAATACGTTCATGTCGCCGGATTGATGACTGGTACGCCATGAGGGGGTCCTCGAGGCGTGTGGAAGAGAGGGGTGTGAGATGTACGGTGTTTCGGGACGGTGAGCACACAAGTTTACTCAGGTTCGAATCTGCCAGGTTTGGACGGATCCTACTCCTTCTAGCAATCTAGTAATATGATAGAGCCAGAATATGGGTTACAAGGGTTTCGCCTATGCGAGTTGAGATTGTAGACTATTGTGAGGGTGCCCTAAAGGCTCTCCCTAGGACGGCTTATATAGATATCCGGCCTAGGGTTTACAGGAGAGATCTATCCGGCTACGACTAAGAGTCGGTTACAGAGTACATCTTGGACTACAAGTAACACTACGGGCCTATGTCGGTAAGTCTTCTGGGCCTTCCCAGTGGCGATCGACTCGTCTCTTCTCCCTGACTGGGCGCCCATGAAGCAAAGCTCTAACCCGAAGTGGGCCACCCTGGTCAGTGAGGCACAGTGAGGATACCCGGAAAGTATATCCCCAACAACAGCCTCCGGAAGCCTCCATGATCCAAAGTCAGATTTCATCATCGTCTAGCTTGATCTTCGGCTTGTAGAATCGTGAAGGGTTCCTGAAACTTCAAAAAATAAAGGAGTAGATCCGAGTCTCAAAATGATTGACGGCCATGGCTGCGGTGCCTTGGAGCCGGACTTCGGCTTCTGCCACCACCTCCTCCGCCACGACGCCCTCCCTGACCTCCTTGGGGCCATTATGATGGCTACTTGGTGGAGAGGGTGGAGCAGCTGGATTGTTTCTGGCTGAACGCTGGCCTCCGTCCGGAGCGTCACTATTCTTGCTCCAGGGAGGGTCTTCATTACGACGAGCCCCCTGCCGGCTTGACTCGGCATGGTGTCTATCGTTCCTTCGTCCATCATTCCCATTGCGATGGGGTTCAGCTGGACGGCTTGTATGCCTAGGAGGTGGCATTCTTTGTCGGTCCTCCTCCCGACGCTTCTCTTTGTCTTCTTCCCTGCGATCGTTCGACTCTTGGTGGGGAGGATTCTTCGGATACAGGGCAGCGATCGCCTCTTGCTCAGCGGCTGGAGCAACGTTGCGTCAATCACGTGCATCTCTGTGATGCTGTCCTGAAGATCCAGTTCTTGAGTAATTGTCTTTCCGACGGTCAGAATGGTGATGCTATTCCGGAGCCCGCTGGGGTCTTACATCGTTCCAGGTTGGATCCGTGCGACATTGGTCGGATTGAGAGACCAGTTTTCCGCTTCCGGATTTTGCGGCCTTCTGCTGTTCTAGACCCTTGGTGAGTAGCTTGATCCCCAATCGAACCTGTTCTGGGCCTGGATTGTTTGCCAAGATGTCTCGGGTAGCGGCAGTGTTCTGCAATGGTGTTGGATACACCAGATCTCCCTTGCTATCGAGCCGAGGCATCCCCGGATCTCCCTCAAAGAGAACCTTACGTACTTCCGGAAATTGATTGCCATGCGTATGTCGTTTCCGGTTCTTCTGATGTTGTAGAGAGATTAGATTCTCCACCTTGGCCATGTGCTTATTTTCTTCCTCGATGTTTTTAGCTTCATCCAGGAGTACTTGGCGACGCGCTTCTAGGGCTTGGGCCCTTTCGTCTAATTCCGCAGCAGTTAGTTCTGCTGCAGTAGGGATAGGTGTGGTTAATGCAGCATCGATGAGTTTACGGGCACCTACGGTGACCACGTGTCCATCCATCGACTCTTCTTTGGGCTCGTCTAGGATAAGTGCTCCATCCGAGTCTTCCTCATATTCCTCGGCAATCACCTCCTCTGCTGGAAGTTCTTTTGCCGGGGTCTTGTTCTTCTTGTTCCTCTTCTTTGCCTTCTTGGCAGCGCCGGTAGCAAAGACGGCTTTGGGTACATTTCCCGGAGTCAAGCTCTGATCGGTACTTTCGGACATCTGGACCTCGGGATTATCTCCGATATCCATGTCATCCTGCGTTTTAGGAGAGTTTTCCCCGGATCCTTCATCCATGGATTCTCCTTCTTCTGCAGCTTTGGAGTTGTACTCCTCTTCATACTCCGCGGAGAACTTTCGGAAATCCGCCGATGTCATCGAGTCATCCGAGGATGTGGTAAGTCGGTGTTTGTTTCGATCGCCTCCAGCACTAAATCAGTGTTGTCTCCAGCATCAGCAGAGCCGGATCCGGATCCAACATATCTGACGAAGTGCAATGCGTGGGTCCTGAGGTAGTTGTGGCTTTCCTCGTGGGATTCCTCGGAGGTCTTGATGGTTTCGAGAACCTCATCCATGCTTGCGTCTTGCATCATCATGCTCCTCAACGTGTGCCTCAGGAACGGTTTATCTGTTCTGGCGTTGGCAGGGCCGGAACCAAGGTTGTTGTTGTGATCCTCCTGGATTTTGACTTCAGCGGGTGGATCAATCTGGGATTCGGCCTTGCTAGGGAGATCCACTCCAGATTCGACTTGAACTGCAAGGTCTGCTTCAGGCTCGGATTTCTCCACTATCTCTGCAATGGGTGTGGGCTGGGTGGGATTAGGGTTTTGTGAGATCCATAACTCTGCCGCCTCCGCGGACAAAGGGGACCCAGAAATTTCTTCTGCCTTTATCATCACCGCTGGGGTGGGTGGGACAGGTTCAGCGAATCCAATGTACACATCGATCTCGCCGAAAGACATAATGGTATAGGCAGTCACGGCCTTCCTAGCCAGAATCTAGGTCTCGTCGAGAACGATGAGAGGGACGTCACTGGCGTAGAGGATGCGACCGACGGTGATAGTCTCGCCGATTCCGATTCTTACAGATTTCGCTCGGAACGCAGATCTGAAGCTCACTTGTCCCACGGTGGGCGCCAACTGTCATCGGATTGATGACTGGTACGCCATGCGGGGGTCCTCGAGGCATGTGGAAGAGAGGGGTGTGAGACGTACAGTGTTCCTGGACGGTGAGCACACAAGTTTACCCAGGTTCGAATCCGCCGGCTTCGGACAGATCCTACTCCTGCTAGCAATCCAATAATATGGCAGATCCGGAATATGGGTTACAAGGGTTTCACCTGTGCGAGTTGAGATTGTAGACTATTGTGAGGGTGCCCTAAAGGCTCTCCCTAGGATGGCTTATATAGATATCCGGCCTAGGGTTTACAGGAGAGATCTATCCGGCTACGACTAAGAGTCGGTTATAGAGTACATCTTGGACTACAAGTAACACTACGGGCCTATGTCGGTAAGTCTTCTGGGCCTTCCCGTAGCCGGACTGGACTTCGTCTCTTCTCCTTGACTGGGCCGCCCGTGAAGCAAAGCTCTAACCCAAAGTGGGCCACCCTGTTCAGTGAGGCACAGTGAGGATACCCGGAAAGTATATCCCCAACAGTTCAATGTCAAAGATCTCTCACCCTACCATGGAGATGTTCAAGTTGACAACCATGAAGAGTTGAGGAGGACTCTTTCCCAAGGGGGGAGCTGATGCAGCCCATCCTATGGACACTCCCACATCTACACCACCAAGTCCCCCAAGTGGACCAATGACTCGTGCTCGAGCCAAGCTCCTTCAAGCTAAGGTAAATTCGTTCCTTGTCTCATGTGACTTCGATACATCCTTGGATGGCTTGCTACTTCATTCCAATACCTTATGCATCATCAGGTACGAACCCCATGAAGAAATGCCAAGAGAAGGATCCAAGCCAACGTGAGCCGGAGTCCTAGGCCAAACCGACGCCAGGATCGGCGGACCAGACTTCTCGCCGGAACTTCCGGCGCACGCCCCGGCGGACCGGACCAAGGACAGGAATTTCTGGCGCACGCCAGAACCGACCGGCGCACGCCGAAACACTGTTCTATACGCCATTCCGATGGCCGACCGGAACGACCGGTGCGGACCGGAAATTCCGGCACCCAGTCCAGCATGACCGGACTTATCGCCGGAATGCCTCCAATCTCAAGTCGACTAGGGTTTGATGCTCGAGAATATTTCCTATTTCATCCAGTTTTACCCTTTTATGCCCAAACTACCCCTGTTTTAGTGGCTGGCCTATAAATAGCCCCCACACCCCTTTGTAATACTTAGGCATGATATTTGGAATTAGTGGAAACCCCTTGTGGATCTATCTAGTTCTTTCCTCATGCTTCTTTGACAAAGGAGCACCAAATACCACAAACCTCATTAGAGTTTGCATCGTGCCTCCGCGTTGTACAAGGCCTAGGCATCGGAGTCCCTTTGCCTAGACATCAAGATCTCACCGAGTCTCCCATCTCGTTGTGCCGCTTCGAGAGAGAGAGATCCCCGACCGACGCTGATCCTAGGGATTGCACCGAACCGGTAGCCGCCGGAGTGAGAAATTGGCTTGTATCGTGCCCTCATGGTGTGTGTGTGTGTTCATCGTGTTCTTCGTGCATGAGTTCGCGGTTTCTCTCTCCCCCTCATCCCCACACCTCCTCCGCCTCGATTTCAAGGGATTCGTGAAAGATCAGGCCACCCTCGAGGTTAGCCCTCAACAAAATAGATCCAAATGGATAAGCTCCAAAGGTCTTGAGGAGGCCACCTTAGATATTGATGGATGACTCTTCCCATGTTGATTTCTAGAGATACAAGCACTACACACATGATCCTTCTCAAAATAAACACCATTTTGTCCAACAATATGCTCACCCTTTAGGAGTAGTTTAAGATTTATAATGTTGATGTGGCTAAGGCAGCGATGCCAAAGCCATCCCTCGTCAACCTTGGCCATTAGACATGTGGAAAGAGATTGGCTCTCTTGCGAGAGATCGACCATGTAAAGGTTGTCTTCCACAGATCCAACAAGGACCAAACTAAGATTATCACCCCTAAAGACTTTCACTAATGTTATAGAAAAATAGGAACCATAACCGACACCTGCAAGATGTTTAATTGAAAGCAAGTTGTACCCAAGGTTCTCAACAAGCATGATGGTCTCTAGGGTCAAGGCCTTGGAGACCACCAACTTGTCATAACCTAGTACCTTAACTTTAGAGTTGTCCCCAAAAGTGATGCTTGACATTGAATTGAAATCATGGATGAATTAATCAAGAGCACTTCTACCTCCAGTTATATGATTGGTGCATCCATATCAAACACCCACTTTGAACCACCGGAGGCATAACCCTACAAAATCAATTCTTTGACTTAGGAGCCCATTGAGAAATGGGTCCCCTAGAATTGTAACAAGATCTTTTGGTACCCAAATTGAGTACCACCTATAAGCATAACCATCGTGAGTGCCAACATATTTGTCATATACATCCCCTTGAGTTCCCTTACATAGCTCATAGGATGGATTTAATTTTCCTGCAAATTTGTGATTAGGGTTGCCCCTTGTGGATCCACCCATTCACAACATTCTTCTTTACTTGGTCAACCCCCTTCTGACCTTCTTGCACAAAGTTGATATTATTAGGTGGGTTGGCACCGTTCTTGTTGTTCTTAGGGTCAAACCCCATACATTGCCTTGGATCTCTCACCGCTTGACAAGCAAGAATCTCATCAAGAATCTTGCCCTTGGAGGTAGGTGTGAGACGCTCCTTCTCAAGTTGTTTCTTCAACTTCTTGTTTTCCTCCAGGATACAAGCTTGATCCAATGTAGAGTTAGAGGCACAAGTAATATTTTCAAGAATGATTGGATCCTTCAATACCAAGAGCCTTTTCATAGGATACTCGAAGTTGATCATGATTCTCCCCAAGCTTTATCACCTCACACTTGACAAGCAAATTAGCTTTCTCAAGGTCATTGGTGAGAGAAGCATGAGCAATCTCAGGTTCCTTATTTGAAGCATCAAGGTCTTGGGACAAGGTAATAGCCCTATCAAGGGTATCCACATCTTTTGCCTTATCAAGTTCATAGATTTCAATTTGCTGTTTAAGAAGTGAGGTGATGTTCTTTTCCTCGCTTAGATCTTGCATAAGGAGAATGAATCTCCATTTCTCATCATCAATATGAGATTTCATGCTATCAATGATCTTGTCACATGAATTGACAAGGTCCATTAATTGCTTGAATCTAGCACGAGCATTGCTAGAAAGAGACTTCATGGTTTTAAACATTTCTTGTACATAGTTTTCATCAGATTCATCATTGTCACTATCAATAGTACTATCATGATCATCCAAGATGCTAGAGAGAGAAGGAGGGGAGGAGATTACCTTGGAGCTCCTTGCCATAAGGCAAGAGCCAACGACATTGGGAGTAGGAGATTCATCGGTGTAGTCCTTGGCATAGTAATAGGTGAGTAGTGACCCGGGTTTGGTATAACCCAAACTAGACACACCCACCACCATCTCCTCATCCACACCCCGCGCCACATGTGTCCTTGGAGCTTCTTGCCATAAGGCAAGTGCCGACGACCTTGGGTGTAGTGGAGTTGTTGGCATAGTCCTTGGTGTAGTCGTATGTGAATGGTGACTTGGGTTTGGCAAAAGCCAAACCGACCACTCCCATAACCTTCTCCTCATCTTCACTTGCAACATCTTCTTGCACATGCTTGGCCTTCAAAGCTAGGGAATGAGGAGTCCCAATGGCATGGTTAATCTCCTTGATATTTTGTCCCTCATTGGCCAAATTATCCATGGAAACAAGACATGATACTAGATCATCGGGAGAGAAATGGCCAGCTGAATCTAGGAGCTGCAAGTTCAAGGAAAGCTGTTTTTTGGTGGCTACAATCATGGAGATAATCTTGGACTTGATGAGCTCATCATTCAAGTTGAACCCATTGATGGTTGTGAAATACCACTTCTTTTAGCCATATAAAATGTGCCATTTATCTCTCATATCATGTTTCTTCCAGCTATAGCTATGCCTTATATGCATGGCTTCTAGTTCTCATTTACTTTCGTATGAGCTTTGCACATTTATTAGTTTAGGTAGAATTTTATCACTTTCCTTGTCTATGACATGTGTGTAGTTGTTGGTGAAGTTTATGGATAAAAAGGAACAAAGAGAGCATAGTATGGAGGAGCTACAAGGACCAGACTTAGCCATTTGAGAGGTTGGAAAAGTGAATTTTTCCAACTTAACAAAATAAATATCCAAGACCATGGGGTTGTAGCCCTCGACGATACAAACTCAACGAGCCAAAGACACCCAAAACGGATTTTGTATGAAGAAATGGCGACCAAAATACTAAAGGATCTGCAAGTTCAACGACCAACTATACGGTCGGAACTAAAAGTTCTCGCCATATAGTTTGGCCGTATAGTTGGTAAAAAGGTCGCAAACGATGGGATTTTGCCCCAGAGAAGCTCCAGAATCTTCCCTAAGTCATATGACGGTATTGGGGGAACCCTAGGGAACCCCCAAGGCCTATATAAAGGAGGGAGAACCCAAGAGAGAGCCACAAAACCATAGCCCTTTAGGGGCGGAGCCCTGCCACCGCCGCCACCCATCCGATCTCCATGGCGGCGGAGCTCTGCCTTAACCACACCTCCGAGATCTAGATCTCCCTCAACACCATCACCATAAAGGCATACAAGCAAGAAGAAGAGGAGGAGAAGGAAGACATCACCACCACCACGCATCGATCTCCATCATCATCTCCATCTCTCTCTTGTGTCTAGTAATTGTAAGATTGAACACGGTTGTGACATCATTATATATTTATATATGTTTTGCTGTTCATCCATGTGTGAGTGACTGATTCAATTCTAGGATGAGGTATGATCTAGTGTGCTAAGTTAGAATTTATTGTGATCTAAGATGAGTTTATGTGATCCTTTGGTCCATAAGTGTCTTTTGCCTTGCAGTGACACGTGAGAATCATGCATAGTGCACATAGAGTGACAGTCCAGTAATCAAATGGGGAACGTTTATTTCTCTGAGAAATCTCTTATAGATCAGACATATATTTGCCCATCTAGTACTAGTGAGACCAAAGCCTAGAAGCCCTCTCTCGTTCCATTCAATCCTACAACTACAATCTCTTTAATTCAGTTCATATTCCTGTTTACTTTCCATCTTAGTTTATTTTGTTCTTGTTTAAAGTTCTTTGTTATTAGATATTTTAAACCTCTCTCAATTATCGTTGTTCTAGTAACTTATAGAATATGCTATTTCCAAACCACGGTTTGGGTGCGAAACGTGGCCGCATTGACAACATGGCTGCGGGGTCATGTTGTTTCCGTTCGCCGATCTCCCATCGGGACAAACTCTTAAATATTTGTTGCTACAAGTACTACAATAACCCTGTTGTTGGTGCAGGAATCCAGTCATCAAATTGGCGCCGTTGCTAGGGAGCTAAGCGTCTGATTATTACCTTTCTACTTGCACATAGTTTATTTCCATCTGTTGCTATTTATCTTACTGCTTTTGATTATTTGAAAAGAAAAAAATCAGTTTACCTTTTGTTAGTAGTCTTGTTATTTATTTTAGTTATAGGAAATTCCAAAAACATAGGAACTATGGAAAGTAAAAGTCTTGCAGAGTATGGTGCTCCGAGTGTTAATCATTTACATGCTCCTAATGTTCAGCCCGCTATTGATGTGGATGGATATGAGATTAATCCTATGTGGATGAATATGATCATGGAAATAGCTTTTGCAGGAGATCCAGACAATGATCCATATGAGCATATTGAAAAATTTACTTCATTGTGTTCTACGGTGAAGGCAAATGGATGGACAAATGATAAGCTGAAGTTATATCTGTTCCGGTTCTTGCTGAAAGGAAAAGCTAAAGATTGGCTAAAATCGCATCCCGTGGGACACTTCAATTCATGGAAAGGTATCTTCAAAGCTTTTCTCGGTAAGTATTTCTCACAAAATCAAACTTATGACCATAGGCTTCATATCCTGAATTTCAAGCAGAGCAACAATGAGGATTTAATACAAGCTTATAGTAGGTTCTCAAAATTGATGCATGGTTGTCCACATCATAATTTACCTGATTGGTTATTGTTGAATCACTTTTATGGAGGCTTAAATCACTCTTCTAAGGATAAGATAGATACGATGTGTGATGGTGCATTACTTGGAAAAACTTTGAAAGAAGCTTGGCAACTCTTAAGAGATATACATAATAATTTTCATCAATGGCAATGTGAAATGTGCATGAAGAAAAACCTCTCCTTACTAATCTAGAGAACTTGGTGAATGAGTTTATTAAAGATGAAAATAGAAGAGGAAAAATTCCTTACGATGATACCTTAGTTAGAGATGTTCTTTCTAAAGCAATGCCTTTCATATCTGATTATTTTAATCATATTAGAATTGCTGTTACTAACGATGGAGAACAACCCTCTACTTTACTCCCATATTTTCCACTTGCTGCATCATTGAAGCAGGAAAGAAGGGTAAATCCATGAAGCCTAAAACCAGGAAAAATAAAAATAAGAAGCCTCGTGTTGAATATCCCACATATCTAACATCTGTAGATGAAGTGCAACAGCTTTATGAAGAGTATCGGAGAAATGAAATACGCATCAAGAAGAAAGAAGAAAAGAAATCAAGAAATGGAATAAATTGAAAGATGCTCTCAAACCTTATCCCCTACCTATTCCTGATCTTTATTATTATTCTGACTTTAGTGATGATGAGGACTTAAATTATTCTAGAATCCCTGATAATTGCCCTGAAGAAGTTTTTGATGATTCTAGTAGTGTTTGTTTAAATACTCTTTTCAGGGAAATCAATTATGATGAGCCAAAGATAGAACCCTGTGTGCCTCCCATATCTGTTTACTGTGACTTTTGTTTTACTAATGAGTTGAAGGAAAGTCCGGTGGCAAAGACCAAGCTACCGGATCCAAAAGGACATTATGAGTTGCACCCTCAAAATAGTAATCAAGGTAAAGATTAAAAGTTTGATAATAAATCTTTAACACCCTCTATGCAAGAAGGAAAGAATACATATTTACCGCGCTTGGTGCATCCATCCTAACGTGGCAACGAGAACACTTACAAGATACTGATGCACCGCAAGCGGGTACGTCTTAGAGCAAACTATGATATAAATTTGCAGACACTCGTTGGAGGTAAGCAAAACTACTCCTATAGTTTCCTCCATTGCTGAATAAATGTGGAGTATAAAAGCCTGGCTACTTGGTTATAAGAAAGCGCTTCCCGGGAGGCAACCCGGAAGTCATTAGGCGTCTTTCTTAGTTTTGTGTCTTGATTCTAGGTGCATTCATGTTGCATTGGCATTTTTATTCTTTGCATGATTTTATATTAGAGTTATCTTGTTGTAGTTTTCAAAAGGTAGAATTTATTTTTACTATGTGTTGCATAACTCAGTTGTACTTAAATCCCGTTTTATACATGTTGTTGTTGGTCAAAA
This sequence comes from Avena insularis, assembly GCA_023614405.1. Classification (NCBI taxonomy): domain Eukaryota; kingdom Viridiplantae; phylum Streptophyta; class Magnoliopsida; order Poales; family Poaceae; genus Avena; species Avena insularis. Next base: position 279,566,251 of record CM042688.1, read on the forward strand.
ATTAAAGTTGATATTTTACTGTCAAAACAAGGTGTTTCGCTAAGTTTCAGGATAAGAAAGAATTCTTGAAGAAATAGAATTTTTTTGATGTCTACTGAAGGTTTAGCGACCAAATATACGACGGTAATAAAAAATTCTAGCCATATAGTTTGGTCGTATAGATATATTTGCCATCGACAAATTTTCTTTCATAGGTACTGAAGGTTTAACGACCAACTATACAGCAGGATAAAAATTCTGGTTGTATAGTTCCGGCCGTATAGATATCGATGTCTTCGTCAAAATTCTTTTCCAAGGTACAGTAAGTTGAACGACCAATTATACGGCGGGACCCTTTTGGTCCGGCCGTATAGTTGTGCCCGTATAGTTGAGAAAAAACCTCAAACGCCAACTAGAAGGTAACCATTGCTCAAAATTTTATCCTTTCTTCTTCTTTCTTCTTCTGAAAACCTCGAAACACCACTTGGGAGCTTCTCTCATGATCTAGAGAAGCCGAGCATATGTAAGCAATAAATTTCTACCTCAGAAACCTTCTAGACTGTAATTCTCTATAGAAGTTCATGTTCTCTTTTTACTTTCCTTTTATCGGTGGGGTAAATGAAAACTATGTTCGTATACCAAATCGATGCATTTTATTTTGTGTGTTATTTTCGTAGGGACTTGAACCTTGTGTGACGACGTGTATGGTAGTGCCGACCGTGCAAACACTCACATGAGCCACTTGGTTGCTTCAATTCAACGCTTCGACAATCAGTGTCTGGTAAAACCTTCCAACTCGAACCTCTTTTAATAAGCGCATAGGGGCTGCACACTCGTGTCTCATATCCTATTTCGCTTGCACCTCATCACAATATAGGAGAGGCATCTTCCAGAACTAGTTTGTTGACTTAAGCGTGGTGCTTAGGTTGATGAACCGACTCAGTGGGACTTGTATTTTTATCACTTGTGAGCTAAACCCGTGTCTTCAGAAACAAAAAAATATTTTGTTTTCTTTTTAGTTTTTAAGTAGGTCCTCAAGGAAAGCACACCGGGCCATATCAAGAAATACATGTTGAAGCAAAGGTTCTTTGTCCATCAAAAGAGAGGTTACTTGTACCTCAACGGTAAAGTGTGTCACCCTTGTTATCAACTAAGCTTGGGGAGGTAACCACTTATCACACTCTCTTTTGGAAACTATATTTTCTCTTTTCTTTTGGTGATATACTCAAGTTTGGTTCTTGCAAAGTTCTAAGCTTGGGGAGGTTACTTCTGCATGTGTAGAGTCTTGTGCAATGTTCGTATTCGATGAAAGTTTAATGCAATCATGTATCCTGCTGTTTTTGAATGCTTGTTTAAGTGAATCTAGTTATGTATTCATATGGGGATACACTTGCTCATGATAGGCACCATAGGAGTTGACTTAAATCTTGTATGCATCTTGCCAAATTGTTTATCAAGATTGTGACACTATTTGTGATCCTCTAGAAAACATTGCCACAATCTCTACACTTGGAAAGAATGAATACTTGATCAAGATCTTTTGAAATTTGTTGGTTGTCACTAAATAGCTTTGTCTTAAATGAATAGGTTATGCTCGACCCCATAATGTCAAAACAATAGACTTGACAGTTTGCTTACGGAAGGAGTTGTCAATTGGAAATGATATTTCAAAGTTTTGAGTTCTATGCTAAATAAGGTGTTGTTTAATTGTCTTAGGCATTTATCCTTAAAGATACTTAACACCATAGATGTGATGATCTACTTGATAGTACTCTTTGAAAGGATTTGTTTGAAGAAACTAATATTTAGCGGTAATTGAGATGCATGCCAAATCTTGACATGTTGATTAAAGTATGATATTGCTTTATGCGTGTCTGCACCACTGTCACACAACATGAGATGCTAACAACTCCGCTGGCCTTTGAACAGTCCAAAAAGAGGAAAATCTTGGAGTTTCGCTATGAGTTGCCCAACATATGTAGCAGAAATGCTATATTTGGTTATGCATTGGTATTCTCATGGGCCTGCGTTCAAAGCAAAAGAGGGAATACTCCTCTGAGCGTTATGAGAAATCATTATACTGAAAAGGGAAACCTTAGTTATGGTCACAAGTATCCATTCTTAGTATGCACATTCTGATTAAACACACTAAGTTTTGGCATGATCTCATTACTGATGAACTGAAGTTTTAGAAAGACAAAGAATAAAAAATGAGTGTTTGATAGCCATGATTCATTGATGTGGATGACCAAAAGAGACACTCTAATGCTATGCTTCTTTTGACATGTTCTCGCATTTCCTTTAGCATAAATCTCGTTACTAAGAGATAAACTTTCTGAAACTCAGTAACAGATGTTTGCACTTGAGAGCCTTAACTAGATGACATGATTGGATAGAATCGATAAACTTTATTCCTATTTATGCTTGACATCTATTTGTGACTAAGTTTTGCCTCAATAAAAAAATATAATGATATGAAAAGTTATACAAAAGGTGCAATAAGAGGATCACAAGTTTGTATGCAAGTAGATTCACTGTTGACAAGGAGCATATAGGTTTTTTATAACTGAGCTTGTGTTGCCTTGTATGAATACATGTTTTCTCTCTTCGAACTTGTAGAAGAAATAAGGATGCAAGGCATTGATTTCCAATGTAAGCTATTTCACAACCATTAATTTATTATCGACCCTTCCTGCTCGAGGAAGAGCAAGGTCTAGCTTGGGGAAGTAGATGGCTGTGAAATACCACCTCTTTTAGCCATATAAAATGTGCCATTTATCTCTCATATCATGTTTCTTCCAGCTATAGCTATGCCTTATATGCATGACTTCTAGTTCTCATTTACTTTCTTATGAGCTTTGCACATTTAGTAGTTTAGGTAGAATTTTATCACTTTCCTTGTCTATGACATGTGTGTAGGTGTTGGTGAAGATTATAGATAAAAAGGAACAAAGAGAGCATAGTATGGAGGAGCTGCAGGGACCAGACTTAAAGGATCTGCAAGTTCAACGACCAACTATACGGCCAGAACTAAAAGTTCCCGCTGTATAGTTTGGCTGTATAGTTGGTAAAAAGGTCGCAAACGACGGGATTTCGTCTCGGAGAAGCTCCAAAACCTTCCCTAAGTCATATGACGGTATTGGGGGAACCCTAGGGTACCCCCAAGGCCTATATAAAGGAGGGAGGGCCCAAGAGAGAGCCACAAAACCATAGCCCTTTAGGGGCGGAGCCCTGCCGCCGCCGCCACCCATCCGATTTCCACGGTAGCGGAGCTCTGCCTCGACCACAGCTCCGAGATCTATATCTCCCTCAACACCATCACCATCAAGGCATCCAAGCAATAAGACGAGGAGGAGAAGGAAGGCATCACCACCACCATGCATTGATCTCCATCTCCATCATCATCTCCATCTCCCCCTCTCTCTTGTGTTTAGTAATTGTAAGATTGAACATGGTTGTGACATCATTATATATTTATATATGTTTTGCTGTTCATCCATGTGTGAGTGATTGATTCAATTCTAGGTTGAGGTATGATCTAGTGCGCTAAGTTCGAATTTATTGTGATCTAAGATGAGTATATGTGATCCTTTGGTCCGGAAGTGCCTTTTGCCTTGCGGTGACGCGCGAGAATCATGCATAGTGCACATAGAGTGATAGTTCGGTAATCAAATGGGGAACGTTTATTTGTCTGAGCAGTATCTTATAGATCACACATATATTTTCCCATCTAGTACTAGTGAGACTGAAGCCTAGAAGCCCTCTCTCATTCCATTCAATCCTACAACTACAATCTCTTTAATTCAGTTCATATTCCTATTTAATTTCCGTCTTAGTTTATGTTGTTCTTGTTTAAAGTTCTTTGTCATTAGATATTTTAAACCTCTCTCAATTATCAATGTTCTATTAACTTATAGAATAGGCTATTTCCAAACCACGGTTTGGGTGCGAAACATGGCCGCATTGACAACGTGGTTATGGGGTCATGTTGTTTCCGTTCATCGATCTCCCATCGGGACAAACTCTTAAATATTTGCTGCTACAAGTACTACAATAACCCTGTTGTTGGTGCAGGAATCCAGTCATCACCCATCATCATACATGTCACATCCAAGACCACTAATCTTCACATGGAGGGTAACAAGTCTTTTGTATGCTTCCATGATGGACTCACCATCATGGTTCATGAACATGTTCAACTCTGACTTGGCGGCTTCATACTTGGACTTTTTGATAACAAATGTTCCCTCTTGGAGAACAACAATCCTATCCCAAAGTTCCTTTGAAGTGTGGATGTCACTAACTTGATCGTGGAGAGTGCGGTGGATGGCACTCCTTATCTTGTCACAAGACATTGCATTTATCTTACGGTCATATTACTCTCTCGGGGTGAGTTTATTGGGATCTTGTGGATCAAAGCCTTTGCATACAATCTCCCAAAGCTCTACATTGCAGCGACGAATATGAGATTCCATAGTAGCTTTCCAATGACAGAAGTGAGTTCCATCATAATGGGGTGCGGCACCTGAACCATTAATATGAGGCATGATGTTCTTTTGTTTAGGATATATATATACGGAAATTCATTAGGAGGCATAAAGACTTTTGTCGGGTCACTCTCATTAGAGGACTCGGTCATGATCTCTTCGCCGGTGTACATCGGTGATGACCCACAAGTATAGGGGATCGCAACAGTCTTCGAGGGAAGTAAAACTCAATTTATTGATTCGACACAAGGGGGGCCAAAGAATATTTATAAGCCTTAACAACTGAGTTGTGAATTCAGCTGCACCTGGAAATAGTCATGCTCGCAGTAGTTTATCAGTAGCAACAGTTTTGTAGTAGCAATAGCAAAGTAATAGCAGTAGTAATATAAAGACAGTAGTAACAATTGCAGTAAACTGTAGGATTAAAGCACGGTAGGCATAGGGATGGATGGACGGGCATTGCATGGACAAGACAATCCATGTAACAATCAAGATATAGTGCATTTGTAGATAAATAAGATAAAGTATCCAAGTACTAAATAATCATAGGCATGTGTTCCATATATAGTCATACATGCTCGCAATGAGAACTTGCACAACATCTTTTGTCCTGACAGCCCGTTGCAGCGGGGCCTCAAGGGAATCTACTGGCAATTAAGGTGCTCCTTTTAATAGAGCACCGAAGCAAAGCATTAACACTCCATGAACACACGTGATCCTCATATCAGATCCATCCCCTCTGGTTATCCCAATTCTTGTCACTTCGGGGCCTCGGGTTTCGGACAACAATATGTGTATACAACTTGCAGGTAAGATCATAAACAATAATGTCATCATGAATCAATAACATGTTCAGATCTGAAATCATGTCACTCGGTCCCTAGTGACAAGCATTAAGCATAACAAGTTGCAACAATGTCAAAAAGCACTAACAATAGATACTAGGCACCATGCCCTAACAATCTTATGTAATTACATGAACGATCTCATCCAATCCCTACCATCCCCATAGCCTACTACGGGGGATTACTCACTCATGGATGGGGGAATCATGGATGGTTGATGGATAAGCGTCGGTGATGATGATGGCGATGATCTCCTCCAATTCCCCATCCCGGCAGGGTGCCAGAATGGAGTTGCTGGTTCCGAATCGCGGTTTCTGGTGGTGGCGGCGCAGCGGAACTCTATCTGGAAAAACGTTGAACCCCCCATCTGTTTTAGGTCAAAGGGCTTATATAGGCGAAAGGAGTGGTTGAGGCGGAGTCCGAGGCAGCCACACCACCTCCTGGCGCGGCCTGGCCTGGCCCACGCGGCCAGGTGGTGTGGGCCCCTCGTGGCCCCTCTTCGTCTTGTCTTCTAGCTCCATGACTCTTCTGGTAAAATAGGAGTTTTGCGATATTTTTCAGGATTTTTCCTGAAAGTTGACTTCATGCACAAAAACGAGACACCAAAGCAATTCTGCTGAAAACAGCGTTAGTCCGTATTAGTTTTATCCAAATCACACAAATTAGAGAAGAAACAATAGCAAAAGTGTTCGGGAAAGTAGATACGTTTTGGACGTATCAACTCCCCCCAAGCTTAGCTTATTTCTTGTCCTCAAGCAATTCAGTTGAAAACTGAGTGCAACAAAAGAAACTTTCACGAACACATTTGCTTCATAAGATGTATATATTCCTAGCATATGATCAAATACTTAGGCAATTCATAATAAAGAGTATGCAAATAAGTTTACCCAGTAGTCATGCAAGCTATGAAGAGATTCCAACCCATTAATAATAAGCAACATGACACAAAAGCATATGCAGGATTGTAATGCTCATAAGAAGATATGATAAAGTGGTATCTCGCTTGCCTTTCTTCGGAGCAAAACATAAATGCCAAGGCACCTCTGAAGTTTAAGTGAAGACTAGAAATAAAAATATCAAAGATACAAGCATCAAAGTTATGTCACAACTAGCCGTGTTTTGGAACAAGCACATTACAATAAGAATGACAGCTATGCTCTCGGGAAGGTGCTCAAAGAATAAATGGTGACTCAACATAAAAGTGAAAGAAAAAATTTGAAACGTTTGAAAGGCTTCCAAATGTTGAAAGTATGGTACTCATTGGCTTTGAGCTCTCATTGCCCCTATCATAAGCATCTTGGGGTGATTAAGGTTAAAGTGACACAAATATGAGGATATGCTTGACAAGTTATAAGTTGAAAATCTCATGCCCCTTGCTTACGAGTACCGGACCTCATGCTACTCAACTTTAGTTACGAGTAAGTTCTTGTCATTGTAAGTACATGTGTATCATAGAGAACCGCCAACGGGGTACCCCCTTGCCCCATGATATAGGAGCTATCCCATATCAAAATGACAAGGCAACAGACAATGAGCATCTCAACAATCTTTTTATTTGCTATTTGCATAGATTTTTATTGAGGATGCTTCACAGATTGCTCACTATGGTTATGCTGCAAGTTTCCACCATGATTAGGCATGGCTTAGGCTAGCTGCCCAAGCGTTTCTCTAACACATATACAAAATCCATGAGCTTACAAGTTCCCCTTTTATTTCACACTGCCGAGATCCATAAGCAAACGAACATGATATCAACTAAATAAGTGCAGTGTTGAAAGCATTCCCCATGGTAACATGGTTCTTCTAATTCACAACTTATAAAGCACAAGCATATACGCAACATAGATGGACAGAATGATTCAAGTTTATTAAGTGCAAGAAAATAAAGTGTGCCATCAAGTTCGTGAGAGCTTTACTGACTAATTTTCTCATAACAAGCAAACATTTTTATTGGAAGAAAACAAAGCATAATAAATATTCAAGGAATAGTAATGATGCTAATAGGTAGATATGGTGGACTCTTTTTGACAATTTGGTTCTGGGGAGTTGGATGCACGAGTAAAGCTTGTACTCAACGCAATTGAAGGCTAGCAATAGAAAGGGAGCGACAATCGAGAGAGCAATAACTGTCACAATCATGCTTGCGACAAAACAAAATTAATAGTGGCACAAAAGTGACACAAGAACTCTAAGGAAGAATAAATAATTGAGGCTTAACTGACTTTTTGTTTAGTCATATGCATGCATGAGCATGTGCCAAGTCGATTCAAATAGATTATTCAGAGGAGAACACCACAATGTCATACCAAGTTACGAATAGAACAATGCAAGCAAACATTTATATGACATGTTACGAACTATTAATGGATTAGGACTGATCATAAGAGAGCAAGAACTACTAAGCATCCGTTAAATAACATACACCTTACAGGAACAGACTAAGCATGCCCACAATGATGAGTATATGTACAAGAATGAAAACAAATAGAGTTCATACCAGCCTCTTACCACACCTCGAGTTGTCATAAATCATCATTGCCCTTCACTTGTGTGACTTGAATAATAAGATAGAACCAAACTCCAAGGAGTCACTGAGGACCGCTGAACCCTGCAATGAACTTTTATAAAACCAGAGAAGAACAACAAATATTTTTGGGTTTTCGATTTTTAAAGAAAAGAATCGAAGGAAAGAGCAAGCAAAGCGAAATATTTTTGGATTTTTTGAATAATCAAAACAAAGCTAAAAAGGATGAAGCAAACCAAGGCTAAAAGATAAAGAAGCAAAGAAAGAGGAATAACGAAAATATTTTTGGTCTTTTGTGTTTTGGAAGGCAGAAATAAAGCGAGAACAAAGACTAAAAAGAAAACGAAACATGGATATGCAAAGTACCGACAGAAAATGATATGTAGATGAGTGTGATGTCGGCATACCCCCCCCCCCCCAAGCTTAGGCTTTTGGCCTAAGTGGGGGTCAATCCCAAGCTGACCAAGAATGAGAGCCTCCATAATATGGCAAAGAAGTGCCTTCATCACAATCTTAACTCGAGGACGCCCAAATAGTCTGTGAGTAGTCGTGAGGCGCGTCCCCACAGTGCCGCCTGTGAAACCAAGCAAACGGAGCTGCTCGTCCACCTCCTCCTTGGAACGCGACCATGGCATCCTACAAATACTGAACAAAGTGGACTGTGGCAAAGGAATTTCCGTCTCATCTCCGTCAGTAAACAACATCCTATAAACTAAACTCTCTATACTAGAGTCAGCAGTAATAAAGTGATGTGTTTTCATAGCAGCAAGATCAAGCCTTTGTGGGGTCAGCACTGTATCATTAGGATCAACAGAAAGGTCCAAAGCAACAACCATGCGCGTAGCAATGATACCCCCATAAATGGGTCCTCTAGTAACTAGACAGCGAGCAACTAGAGAGCCAAGATTATACTTAGTTTCATTATTAAGTGTAGCAGCAAGAAAAGCTAAATGATAATTAGAAATATTACTAGTGTTCTCCCTACCAAGAATGCTAGTGGCAAGATAGTAAGCAAAATATCTAAGAGCTGGGACTTGAATGTTCCTTATCTTCCCGCGCTGAGCTATGCGGTCATCGTCATTTGTCACACTTTGGTAGAGCTCTAGCAAATCAGCAGGACGACCTTGGATCTTCTTCACTGTCCCAGTCATGCCAATGCCTATAATGATGTAAAATCTTTCCAATGACATGGTAATAGGCATATTATAGATTTTGAATGAAACAGTTGACCTATAAGGGTGTTGGAGAAAGTGAAATTTCAACAAAAGTTTTGTGAGAACGGCATATTGCTCACTCTCATCCTGCATGTAAGTGGTTAGACCAACCCTCTGAACAAGCAGTAGGAAATCATCAAGGATCCCTGCAGCTTGCAAAAAGGTGAAGCAAGGGAAGTTGGATGGATGAGCATCTCCTCATTGCCAAAGCGCGGTGCAATAAGATCTTCATTATATGACGGCCTAAATTGAGACGCTGATCTCGAAGGCCTTGCCCTCCTGGGTGTGTGTCTCTCTCAAATACTTCTCCAAAAGTGTGATTGTTCATCTCTCCTTTTTCTGAAATTTTAGACAACCATCATACAAGTGATTGCAAAGTGATTACATAATGAAAGGAACTACTTATAGGTATTTGTAAGGGGCCTAAACATGCATCAAAACAATTTCTCTAAGCAAAGAACAAGCATGCAAGCTCACATAACCTGTCACCTACAGTAGCAAAATACTCAAGATATAATCCACTAAACACCAATCTACTTGGACAAGCGGAGGAGACACATACCGGAGAACAAATGCTCCAAATTTTAGCAGCAAAGGTGGGTTGAGCAAGGAGATCGAAAATCGCGAGCAAGAACGGCAGGAACTCGAGTTTGAGCAATGAACTGGTATTTTCTCGGGAGAGAGAAAGGAGTGGCAGGTAGGAGAATAAGTGGAGGGCCAGGGGTGGCCCACACCATGGCCAAGCGCGCCCCTGGTGTGCCCGCGCCACCAGGTGGTGTGCCTGACTGGTGGGCCCCTGGGTCACTCCAGGTACTTCTCTGCCCCTTTTTCACGTAAAAATTTAATATGAATTTTCTGGAATTTTTCGAGACCTTTATTTTTGAGCAATTTTTAGGTATTGATGAGTGATTTTCTGGCAGAAAGATGACTTTGGAATGATGCAATAACAAAATAAAACTAAAACTTCAGAAGTTCTAAGACACTCTAATATACAAGCAACTAGCAAAATAGAAAAGTAAACTAAGTGAAAGCAAAAAATTAAAATGGATAAAATAAAAGTAAGCAAGGATAATCATGGTGAAAACATTGTTTTGTTCATTAAAATCCCTTTGTTAACAAGGTTGATCAGGTCTTGTTACCAAAACAATTTTATATGAAACAAAACTTTGCATTTCACTTAAATGATTATGTTACCTCAACCTTGATAGCAATAGTCCCAATCATAATGATTTCAAAAAAATTCTCGTGGTATGGGACAATATATTTCTCCAACTTGGATGCCCTCAATATTTTCAATTAAATTTAAGCCATAAGTCCTATCAATCTTCTTGGGGAAATAGACAGTATGCTCCTTGTCATTAACATTAAAAGTTATCTTTCCTTGATTGCAATTAATGACAGCTCCCGCAGTATTAAGAAAAGGTCTCGCAAGAATAATAGACATATTATCATCTTCAGGCATTTCAAGCACAACAAAGTCAGTTAATATCAACCAATTATGAGCCACTTGAACAGGGACATCCTCACATATACCAACAGGAATAGTAGTAGATTTATTAGCCATTTGTAAAGATATATCAGTTGGTACCAATTTTTCCAATTGAAGTCTCTTGTAGAGAGAAAAAGGCATAACACTAACTCCTGCTCCCAAATAACATAAAGTAGTTCTAACATAATTATTTTTAATAGAACATGGAATAGTTGGAATCTCTGGGTCTCCAAGTTTCTTTGGAACCTTACCGTTAAAGGAATAATTAGCAAGTAAAGTAGAAATTTCCTCATTAGGGATCTTCCTTTTATTAGAGACAATATCCTTCATATACTTTGAATAAGGAGGCAATTTAATAGCATCAGTTAAAGGAATTTGCAAAAATAAAGGATTCATCCACTCACAAAACTTGTTATGGTGTTTGTAACTACCTCGGACCCTACGCTCTAAGTTCAAGCCTGGATGAACCAAAAGTGGTTAAGGGTTTTACAATGAGGCCAGGGGCCACTGCGTGTAGGCCCGTCGGCCGCCCTAACCACTTCCAAGAACATCAGGACAAGAGCGAGCGGCGTAGGCAACAGGCGAAGAGATCAAATACATACACAAGTGAGTATGTATGCAAGCTACCTTACAACAGTTCTCAGAGCCATACCATTTAAAAGAAATAGAAATATTGCAATGCCATACGGCAAGATCCAAATATCCTAGATAGAAATAATAGTGTAGGATAGCTCCTCATACATCAATCAACAGAGTATCAAGAGGAAGCGGGAAACAAGATCCGGGTACGGATAAGAAGCAAATCGGCATAAGATGCCACATAAGTAAGCACATCCCGCCCACAGATCTCACGGATCCCCATCCCCGGAATCTCTACACCGAGTGATCGTTGCCAACATCATCTGCCTCCTCCACCCAGTATCCATCTTGCGAATACACTTGTTCATATGAATCAAACAATTTATCATGTGAGACCCTAGGGGTACTCAGCAAGTCTTTATGCCTCTAAAGGGGACATATACCTGGGGTGACGCAATTGCAGCAAAAGATAATAACTAACAAGTCTATAGATACTCGCTAACCATCCGCCTAACCAATGATAGACGGATGTTCGTTAATTAGAAACAACAGTTATAACAGTATAAAGTAACAGATCCATCCTCCTTCTAGCTTACCAACGAGAAAGCGGACAAACAACCCATCTGTTGGCAGTTTTATTAACCATTCCATGAGTATTGCACTAATTACTAGTCAGATATTTAGTCAAATTAAAAGTGGTACTTTAGTTATACTTGTCTATGATCGAGAAACTGTGCTCCAAGTCGTCCATAACCGCGGACACGGCTTTTGAGAAGATTTACCTAGGGTGCACAAATAGCAACACACATCGATCAACCTCAGAAAAACCAACTCAAAACCCAACGAGGCATTCACGACAAAGCAATCACAGGATTCATAAAATACTTTAGGGGGCCACCCCATTAAGCTACCCGCAACGAAGTTGGCCGACTCCGAGATGGACCCAAGGTTTGCACCAATGGTTGTAAACGACTAGGAACCCAAAAGTGGGACTGGGCTTGACGATACCGCGAAAACACTCCGCAATCCAAAACAGTATAGGTGCTCCACACACAATCTTAATAAAACAGTAACATGGCATAAGTACAGGATAGTAAATAAAACCCCAAACTAGTTTGTGGCCCAAAGAAATAGAAATGAATCAAGCTCTGGCTCAGGGGGGTCCATAAGGCCTCCCAGATGTGGATAGTGTGAATAGTCAAGGAACAGGAATCAAGTACTCGGGGTCCTACAGGACACAACTGAGCATGAAAAACCAAATAACAGATATTGCCCACCGGTGCCTCTTTCATTAGTTATCCCATACTACTCAGGTTAAGTTGTTTAGGTACCTCGTTATCCATCAGACTCTCACATACCCTACACATGTTGTTCTACGACTCGCATGGCTCAAACAACTCCTGTAGTAATGGCTCATGGGATGGAGGAACAAGCTCGGTGGGGTTTAAAGTAAAGGCTATGCAGTACTTGGGATTCAATTTAATGTATTCGCGACTCAATGATGCAAGAATAAGATAGAGGCAATAGGTACTATATGTATGCAAGCATGTGGTAGTGCTTGCCTGGCAGCTCAGTTGAAGCGAGAGATGGATCTGGATAGTACTCCTGGGATTTCTGATATTTCCCCTGCTCGGCATCTATCCGAGAAGAACCAAACAAACAAGGCCAACATAAATATAATGCACAATCATATAAATAAAATGCGACAATCAAACAAGCATGCCATGATGAATGATGCACAAATTACATGGCATAACATAGCATGGCATGGGTGAGATGTGGGGTACAAGAATAAAGCATTTTATTAAGTTTTTAGTCAGGTTTTGCTCCCATAACACTTGTTGTCCACTTAATATTTATATGATGCATGCTACAATTCATATCAAGGAATGCGCAGTTAGAACAGGCTCGTCGCGCTGATCGTTTTAGACATATTATTTGTCAAATTTGGAGTTATAGAATTAAAGTTATTAATTAATTAAGAAAAAGGCATTTTTGTTGCAATTAAACAATTTCGAAAATTTAAATTAGTCAAACATTATTTTGCATGGCAGATTTGAATTCCTCACATTTTTCTGATTCAAAAACATATATTATTTGTATTATTTGGAATTGCCAAAATAAAGATGTTAATTTCTGAATATTAAAAACATATTTGCATTTTCGGGATTATTTTTATTATTTAGAAAAGATCACAGAAACTTTTTGTACACAGGAGAATCTAGCCCGAGACGCAGACGGGTGTGACCGATGCTGACTCATTTCTGGTGGCGCAGCTGGGTCAGCTTTTCTCACCATGAGGCCTTTCCTGATCGGTGTGAGGCGGACCCGGCGGATCTGGAACCACTGGCCCGTAGGCGTGGGACACGTGGGCGAGGCTGGGGCGCGAGGGGCCTGTCCATGACGGACAGAAACTGCCGGGGGGTTTTGTGCAAAAAGAACAATGAATCTGAAACTCGATCCAATTACAGGAGCTAGCTCGTCTGATCTTCGGAAGACGGTGGCAAGCACAGCGCTGTGAATCTCATTATGCTGTAAAAACAAAAGTTGTAGAGGAGATTACAGGCATCACTTTTCATTCAGGAGATTTCGTCGGAGGAGAACTGTGCGCGCCGTAAACGTTTGAGGAACAGAGGCAAAAAGAAAGGCATAAACTGAATCTCTCTGTCATGTTGAACTGTGGGATGAGCTTGACTTCGAAGGACCATAGTGTCAGTTCTAGGACGAAAAGGAAGATGTCGTTATGGTCAAAGTTTTAGAAGATACCTAGATCTATTACTTTTGTCATTAGAAGTTTTGGAAAAAAATGGACGGAAATAGTAGATCTAGGCTGATGAACATGTCGGTAATATAATAACTGGACTGTCGGAACGAATCTGAATTTTTTTACGTCTGATAATTTAAGTTCGGGCTAACTTCGGCAGATGATTCCGATAGATTGGGAGGTTCATTTGATGGGTTCGTAGCATGGAAAACAAAAAAATTCTACCGCAAGAACGAACAAAACCTAGATCTAATCTAGATAAAAGCCAAGATCTAATCTATTAGACATGAGCAACGAGATAGATCTTATACTAACCCTCGTAGAACCGAAAGCGTTACGAGATTAGATCTCGGGGTTGATGTAGTCGATCACTTGCCGATCTCAAGATTGTGTGGACGATCCTTCCGGCGCCGCGTTCCGGCAGCGCTTCCGCAGTCGGTCACACGTGCGGAGTTGAAGCAGACCTTCCTCTCCCCGTTCCAGCGAGCAGCGGAGGTAGTAGATCTTCTCCACGGAATCCCAGCAGCACGACGGTGTGGTGGTGGTGGTGGAGGAGAGAATTCTGGAGGGCTTCGCCTAAGCCGGAGCAGAGCGAAGGAAGAGGAGAGAGGCGGCGGCTAGAGCTTGTTATGAGAGAGGGCTAGGAGGCGCCTCCTTCTATTTAAAGGAGGAGGCGTGCACGGGAGGGAGTCCTAGTAGGACTCCCTCCTATGGTCAAGGAGTTGGGAAGGGGGGAGGAGTCCTCCTCCCCCACGAATCCGTGTCTCGCCCCACAAGGTTTCCTTTGACCCTTTCTTGGTTTTCAAGCAAACACCAAGAACTCTTCTAGAACCTTCCAGAACATTCCGAAAACTTCTAGAATCTCCATACAAACACTCCGGAACATTTCCTAACTTAGAAAATGATCCCCAATATATGAATCTTATTCTCCGGACCATTTCGGATCTCCTCGTGATGTCCCGAATCCAATCCGAGACTCCGAACAACATTCGGTTTCCAACGCACATTCCATATCTACTTAAAACAACTTCGAACCTTAAGTGTGTCACCCTACGGTTCGTGAACATGTAGACATGATGAAGACACCTCTCCGATCAATAACCATCAGTGGGATCTGGAGATCCATAATGGCTCCCACATATTCAACGATGACTTCGTGATCGATAGAACCATTTACATACGAAACCAATTCCCTTTGTCATGCGATATTCTAGTTATCCGAGGTTTGATCGTCGGTATCTCTATACCTAGTTCTACCTCGTTACTGATAAGTACTCTTTACTCGTTCCATGTTATGTCATCCTTTGTGACCCAGTCACATGCTTGCAAGCTAACTAGATGACATTCCACCGAGAGGGCCCAGAGCATATCTATCTGTCATATGGATGGACAAATCCCAATCTTGGTTCATGCGCTTCAACACATACTTTCAGAATACCCAATGACACCTTTATAACCACCCGATTCTGAGCGGTGTTTGATGTCATCAAAGTACCCATCCGGTGATGGTGATTAACATAACCTCATGGTCGAAGGATTAGGTTACTATGCATTTGAAAGCTTACAGCAATACGAACTTAATGACTTGATCTTATGATATGCTTACTATGGGTGTGTGTCCATCACATCATTCTCCTAATGATATAACCTTGTTATTAATGACATCCAATGTCCATGATCTGGAAACCATGATCATCATTTAATCAACAAGCTAGTTCCACAAGAGGCTTACTAGGGACTCTTTTATGTTTACAAAACACACATGTATCAGTGTTTCCTTATAATACAATTATAGCATGGGATGTAAACATTCATCATAAACACAAAGATATAATAATAACCACATTTATTATTGCCTCTTGGGCATATCTCCAACAGTCTCCCACTTGCACTAGAGTCAATAATCTAGATTACATGGTAATATACCTAACACCCATGGCGTTACGGTGTTGGTCATGCTTTGCTCTAGGGAGAGGTTTAGTCAGCGGATCCGCCACATTCAGATCGTGTGTACTTTGC
The DNA here is from genome assembly GCA_023614405.1 of Avena insularis. Lineage (NCBI taxonomy): Eukaryota > Viridiplantae > Streptophyta > Magnoliopsida > Poales > Poaceae > Avena > Avena insularis. The sequence continues at coordinate 279,582,151 of CM042688.1, forward strand.
AAATCTTTATGTCACCATCTCGGACATACTCATGAATAGCATGGAAACGTAGCTTGATGTGCTTTAGCTTGCTATGTGACCTTGGCTCTCACATGCATTAGCTATGGCACCTATGTTGTCACGAGATGGCCATCGGGTCCAACGATGGGAACCACGCCAAGTTCAAGAATGAACTCCTTCATCCATATGGCTTCTTGTGCAGCCTCCGAAGCTATGTATTCCGATTCATTGAAGATTTCGCCACAACGCTTTGCTTGGCACTCCTCCGACTCAACTGCAGCACCATTCAAAATAAATGCGTATCCGGTGTGACTTGAGTCATCTGGATCGGTGTTCCAACTAACATCGATGTAACCGTTTACAACAAGTTGTTCATCACCTCCATAAGAAAGAACCATATCCTTAGTCCTATTCGGTACTTTAGGATATTCTTGATCATTGTCTAGTGTTTCGTTCAGGATCACTTTGATATACGCTAGTCAAACTAACGACGTGCTATATCCGGTCTTGTACACATGGCATACATGATAGAACCTATGGCGAGGCATAGGAATATTATTCATATTTTCTCTATCTTCTGCCGTAGCCGGACTTTGAGTCTTACTCAAGGTCTTACCTGACAACATGGGCACGAACCCTTTCTTGCTCTCTTCCATTCTAAACTTCTTTAGAACTTTGTCTAAGTATGTACTTTCTGAAAGCGCTATTAGGCGTCTTGATCTATCTCTATAAATCTTGATGCCTAGACTATATGCGCTTAGCCAAGATCCTTCATTGAAAACTATTATTCAAATAGGTTTTGACGCTATTAAGAAGTTCTATATCATTCCCAATCAACAATATGTCATCTACATATAGTACTAGGAATGCTACAGACCTCCCACTCACTTTCTTGTAAATACAAGCTTCTCCATAAGTTTGTATAAATCCAAAGTTTTTGATTACTTTATCAAAACGTTGATTCCAACTCCGGGATGCTTGCTTCAGTCCATAAATGGAGAGCTGAAGTTTGCATACCTTGTCAGCATCACTAGGATCGACAAAACCCTTGGGTTGTACCATATACAACTCTTCCTCAATGTCACCATTAAGGAACGCCATTTTGACATCCATCTGCCAAATTTCATAATCGAAATATGCAGCGATTGCTAACAAAATCCTCACAGACTTTAGCTTCGCTACTGGTGAGAAAGTCTCATCGTAGTCAACTCCTTGAATTTGTCGGAACCCTTTCGCGACAAGTCGAGCTTTATAGATGGCAACATTACCATCAGCATCTGTTTTTATTTTGAAAATCCATTTGTTCTCGACAGCCTTACGGCCATCGGTAAGTCCACCAAAGTCCATACTTGGTTTTCGTACATGGATCCCATTTCGAATTTCATGGCTTCTAACCATTTGTCGGAATCTAGGCTCACCATAGCTTCTTCATACGTCGCAGGGTCATTAGTGTTGTCCACCAACATGACGTTCAAGGCAGAGTCATACCAATCAGGAGTGGTACGAACTCTCGTTGACCTGCAAGGTTTAGCAGCAACTTCGTTCGAAGTTTCATGATCACCATCATGAGCTTCCTCTCCAATTGGTGCAGGCGGCACAAAAACACCTTTCGGTGCTGCGCTACTCTCAACTCCGAGAGAAGGTTCAATAACCTCGTCGAGTTCTAATTTCCTTCCAGTCACTTCTTTCGAGAGAAATTCCTTCTCAAGAAAGGATCCATTCTTGGCAACGAAAACTTTGCCTTCGGATCTATGATAGAAGGTATACCCAATTGTTTCTTTCGGGTATCCTATGAAGACGCATTTCTCCGCTTTGGGTTCAAGCTTATCGGGTTGTAACTTCTTTACATACGCCTCGCAACCCCAAACTTTAAGGAACGACAACTTAGGTTTCTTACCAAACCACAATTCGTACGGTGTCGTTTCAACGAATTTAGATGGTGCCCTATTTAAAGTGAATGCGGTTGTCTCTAATGCATAGCCCCAAAATGATAGCGGTAAATCTGTAAGAGACATCATAGACCGAACCATATCTAAGAGAGTTCGATTACGACGTTCGGACACACCATTCTGTTGTGGTGTTCCCGGCGGTGTCAATCTGAAAGTATTCCACATTTCTTTAAATGCATGCCAAACTCATAACTCAGATATTCACCTCCATGATCGAAGCGTAAACTTAATCTTCTTGTTACGATGATTTTCCACTTCACTTTGAAATTCCTTAAACTTCTCGAAAGTTTCGAACTTATGTTTCATAAAGTAGATATACCCATATCTACTCAAGTCATCTGTGAAAGTGAGAACATAACGATATCCACCACGCGATGCTACACTCATTGGACCGCACACATCGGTATGTATTATTTCCAATAAGTCTGTAGCTCGCTCCATTATCCTAGAGAATGGAGTCTTAGTCATTTTTCCCATTAGACATGCTTCGCATCTTTCAAGTGATTCAAGAAGTCCATCAGAATGGAGTTTCTTCATACGCTTCACTCCAATGTGACCAAGACGACAGTGCCACATGTATGTAGAATTATCATTCAATTTTATTCGTTTAGCATCTATGTTGTGAACATGTGTATCGCTACTCTCGAGATTCAATAAGAATAAACCATTTATCTTAGGTGCATTACCATAAAAGATATTACTCATATAAATCGAACAACCTTTATTCTCAGACTTAAAAGATTAACCGTCTCGCAATAAACAAGATCCAGATATAATGTTCATGCTTAACACAGACACCAAATAACAATTATTTAAATTTAAAACTAATCCCGAAGGTAGATGTAGAGGGAGCGTGCCGACGGCGATCACATCAACCTTGGAGCCATTTCCAACACGCATCGTCACCTCGTCTCTTGCCAGTCTTCGTTTATTCCGCAGCTCCTGTTTCGAGTTACATATATGAGCAACCGAACCAGTATCAAATACCCAGGCACTACTACGACTACTAGTAAGATACACATCAATAACATGTATATCGAATATACCTTTCTTCTTGATGTTGCCGTTCTTGAATCGCCAGTACTTGGGGCGATTACGCTTCCAGGACTAAAGACCCTTACGGAGAAGCACTCGGTTTCAGGCTTAGGACCAGCCTTGGGCTTCTTAGCAAAGCGACTTTCTTGTCGTCCTTCTTGAAGTTGCCCTTTTCTTAGGCTTGCCTGTTTCTTGAAATTGGTGGTCTTATTAACCATCAACACTTGGTGCTCCTTCTTGATCTCCACTTCAGTTTTCAGCATGGACGATAGTTCAGCAACGTCTTGTTCATGCAAAGGCATATTGTAGTTCATCACAAAGTTCTTATAACTCGGTGGCGTGATTGGAGGACACGGTGAATCCCCAACTCATTAGGAATCGTTATCCCCAACTCTTGGAGCTTGTTTGCGTGCCTGCACATGGTGAGCATATGCTCGCTAACGGAGCTTCCTCTTCCATCTTGCGTAAAGAACTTCTGGGGCCTCATAGCTCTCCACGGTCGCGTGAGTCTCAAAATGAGCTTGAGCTCCTTAATGATCTCGAACGGTCGTGGTGCTCAAAACGCTCGAGCTCCGTTTCTAAACCGTCTGTGATGGCACACCGAATCGTGGAGTAATGATTTTTCCGAGTGGCGTAAACATTCTTTACGTCATCGGTGGCATCATCTGCAGTGGGTCACCTAGCGGTGCTTCGAGCACATAGGTCATCCGACCAGCCCCGAGGACAACCTTCACTACACGAGCCATCCGTGAAGTTGATTCCATTGTTCTTAAGTTTTTCTTTCTCTAGGAACGCATTGAAATTGATGGAGAGATTCGCCATAATCTACAACAAATTTGCAAGTAGTTTAGACTAAGTTTATGATAAATTGAGTTCTACTTTAATTCTTAAATTAACTAGGTGAACTCCCACTCAAAACAACATCCCTCACATTGTCTTAGTGATTACACGAACCAAGTCCACTACACCAAGTCCGATCTTCACGAGAGAAGATGTAGTTTCATCGGCGAACAATCTTCATGTTCATCATATCACTTATATGATTCATGCTCTACCTTTCGGTATTCCGTGTTCCGAGACCATGTATGTACATGCTAGGCTCGTCAAGATTAACCTTAGTTTCCGCATGTGCAAATCTGGCTTGCACCCGTTGTATGCACACGTAGAATCTATCACATCCGATCATCACGAGATGCTTCGAGACGACAAGTCTTAGCAACGGTGTCAACTAAGGACGAACACTTTATTACTTGATATTTAGTGAGAGGGATCATCTTATAATGCTACCGTCGCGATCTAAGCAATACAAGATGCATAAAGGATTAACATCACAGGCAATTCATAATTAGTGTGATATGATATGGCCCTTTCTTCTTATGCCTTTGATCTCCATCTCCAAAGCACGGACATGATCTCCATCATCACCAAAGATTACGTCAAGGTCGATGGCTGCTTCATGGTTGTCCATCATCACCAGCAACTATTACAATTACTTGGAATAAAGCTATTACAAGATGAATAGACACGCGGGTCTTAACAGAATCAAAGACAACAATTAGGCTCCTGCCGGTTGCCATATTACAACAAGGATCATTGCATACATCAAATATAATAACAATCACATGATGGCCATATCACATCACAAAACCCCTGCAAAAACAAGTTAGATTCCTCTAATTTTCTTTGCAAGTTTTACGTGGTTTGGGGCTTTCGAATAAGAACGGATCTTACCTACGAAACTGAACCACAATGTTGATACAAGTGCTATCAAGTGCAAAGTGTAGATTGGATCTATACTATGATGGGAGAGAGACACCATAAGCCACTTGTGCAAAGCAAGTTACACGTCAAGCGTGGAGCAAGTCTCATGTACGATGACATGTAATGTTAGCCCGAGCCGCTTCATCCCACCATACCGCAAGATGCAAAGTACACAAAGCAAAATACGACACGAGCACCAACGCCCACAACATCATTGTGTTCTACTCGTGCAACAGATCTACGCATAGACAAGGCTCTGATACCACTGATGGGTTCGTAGCATGGAAAACAAAAAATTTCTACCGCAAGAACGAACAAAACCTAGATCTAATCTAGATAAAAGCCAAGATCATGAGCAACGAGATAGATCTTGTACTAACCCTTGTAGAACCAAAAGCGTTACGGTATTAGATCTCGGGGTTGATGTAGTCGATCACTTGCCGATCTCAAGATCGTGTGGACGATCCTTCCGGCAGCGTTCGGCAGCGCTTCCATGATCGGTCACACGCGTGCGAGTCGGCAGACCTTCCTCTCCCGTTCAATGAAAGCAGCGGAGGTAGTAGATCTTCTCAGTAATCCCAAAGAGACGACGGTGTGGTGGTGGTGGAGAGAATTCTGCAGAGCTTCGCCTAAGCGGAGCAGCGAAGGAAGAGGAGAAAGGCGGCGGCTAGAGCTTGTTATGAGAGGGCTAGGAGGCGCCTCCTTCTATTTAAAGGAGGAGGCGCTGGGGGAGTCCTAGTAGGACTCCCTCCTATGGCCAGCGGAGTTAGGAAGGGGAGGAGTCCTCCTCCCCACGAATCTGTCTCGCCCCACAAGGTTTCCTTTGACCCTTTCTTGGTTTTCAAGCAACACCAAGAACTCTTCTAGAACCTTCCGTAACATTCCAAACCTTCTAGAATCTCCATACAAACACTCCGGAACATTTCCTAACTTAGAAAATGATCCCCAATATATGAATCTTATTCTCCGGACCATTACGGATCTCCTCGTGATGTCCCGAATCCAATCCGAGACTCCGAACAACATTCGGTTTCCAAGGCACATTCCATATCTACTTAAAACAACTTCAAACCTTAAGTGTGTCACCCTACGGTTCGTGAACATGTAGACATGATGAAGACACCTCTCCGATCAATAACCATCAGCGGGATCTGGAGATCCATAATGGCTCCCACATATTCAACGATGACTTCGTGATCGATAGAACCATTTACATACGAAACCAATTCCCTTTGTCACGCGATATTCTACTTATCCGAGGTTTGATCGTCGGTATCTCTATACCTAGTTCTACCTCGTTACTGATAAGTACTCTTTACTCGTTCCATGTTATGTCATCCCTTGTGACCCAGTCACATGCTTGCAAGCTAACTAGATGACATTCCACCGAGAGGGCCTAGAGCATATCTATCCGTCATATGGATGGACAAATCCCAATCTTGGTTCATGCGCTTCAACACATACTTTCAGAATACCCAATGACACCTTTATAACCACCCGATTCTAAGCGGTGTTTGATGTCATCAAAGTACCCATCCGGTGATGGTGATTAACATAACCTCATGGTCGAAGGATTAGGTTACTATGCATTTGAAAGCTTACAGCAATACGAACTTAATGACTTGATCTTATGCTACGCTTACTATGGGTGTGTGTCCATCACATCATTCTCCTAATGATATAACCTTGTTATTAATAACATCCAATGTCCATGATCAGGAAACCATGATCATCATTTAATCAACAAGCTAGTTCCACAAGAGGCTTACTAGGGACTCTTTTATGTTTACAAAACACACATGTATCAGTGTTTCCTTATAATACAATTATAGCATGGGATGTAAACATTCATCATAAACACAAAGATATAATAATAACCACTTTTATTATTGCCTCTTGGGCATATCTCCAACATCATTTTGGGTGAAACTTTTTGGAATAGAAAGAGGGAACATAGGCGAAGGGACGGGAGTGTGTGGGGGTCGCTGGTGGTGGAAGGAGGTGGCTGGAAACAAGCCGGTTTCAGAGGGTGTTACGCGTCTGCTGCTGTCGCGAGCGGCGTGCAAGAGATCTGCCTACTGCTGCATGCGATGGTTGCTGCGCGTGCCGGCAAAGTAGAGGAAGGGGCGAGCCAGAGAGAGGGAAGGGGAGATGAAGTGATGGAGCTCACCCAGCCAGCCCTGCGGGAGAAGGTCGGCGAGACGGAGATGGTGGCGACGGTGTGCACGACGACGGCGGCGAGCACACGGCCTTCTCCTCGCGCTCCTGCCGCAAGATGGTCGATGTTGACGGTACTGCTTCCGACCGGTGGCTTCTTTGGATGAGTGAAACCGAGGGACGGCGAGGGGCGGGGCTCGATCACGGCGGCGGCAGCAGAGGGTCTTTTCCCTGGAGGAGAAGAAGGGTGGAGCGGATAGGGATGGCTGCTGGCTGGGGCTTGCTTTAGCAGGAGGAAGCGAGAGCATGCGTGAGACGTGGGGGCGTTTGTGCTGGCGCTAGGCATGTGAGCGAGAGCGGGGAAGAGCTACAGGGCGTGGCGGCTTCGGTGTCCACGGCTGGGTCGAGCAAGGGGATTGGGTCGAGCCCAGGTTGCAAGGGGGAAGCCGGACCAGAGAAAGGGAGGTGCAGTTCGGCCGGTGCAGCTGGTAGGAAAAAAGAAAACGAGGCGCGTCGCTGGTTGCTTTGCATGCTCAGGCAAGAACCGGCCCAAGACAAAACTCCAAGATCAAAACGAACAAGGCAAAAAAAATGAAAAGAAGGGAAGCATGCATGGGTGGTCTTATTATTTCATGTGCCTAGAGGATCTTGATATTGCATGTGTCACATACACATGTATGTGGGGCTTATTTTGTGAAAACAAAATAATACATGCATACACCCTACCAAAAGAGAAAAGGCATCAAAGAGTTGGACAAGGATTGATCTAAGAGATGGTTTGGAGGTTGATTTGAATTCATTCAAATGAGTTCCTCAAATGAGCAAAATTCCATATGCATCCAAGGAAACACAAGAGATCAAGCAAAGAATGGTTATCTTGCATGGTTCCTGCCTAATAATAAATGCCATATTTATTCTGGTGAAAACAATTGTGAATACCCATGGCATTTATCAACACATGCTTCGAGATATGGAATTAAGGCCAAGCCAAAAGAATAGAGTTGATGTTCCATGTGGAGTAGATGGAATGTGCTCACATTTGAATATAATTTGGACATGCTAGTGTGTATGTCCCACTAGATGCATAAATAGCCTCAATATATTCCATCACGAGCATACATTCAAAAACAAACCATATGGGAGCTTGACAAGGAATACTACTCACATAGCATGCAAAGGTGTCCATGTGGCTCTCCACATATCAATATTGTGAAAACAACATGATGCATATATGGGAGCATGTGGAAGTAGAAGTGGATCCATCTTAAATATATGTGAGCTAGACAAGAGCCAAAAGAAGTGCAAAAGCCCACATCTAGTTTGGATGGTGGAATTATGGGGTGGTGACAAGAAAGGTGGTGGAGTTAATAAAAGTCATGTCCCCAAATCAACTTGGGCATCAAGCATTATCAAGAACCAAATACAATATATCAAAATGCAAATACAATTAATAGTGCATATGAGATAAGAACCAAATGAAAAGGGTTTTATATGATGCTCAAATGCAATGTGGCATGATGACATGAGCATGATATAATTATGATGCAACAATTATATGTAGGAAGTAGCACTTTATTATTAGACCATGTAGCATTACAGATGTTAGACAGATGGGATGCTACAATGTTCTTCTTCCTTTGACTTGTGTTTCTTAACAGGAAAAGGCATTGGTTTTTGGACCCAAGGCTCTCTTTCACTACCATGTTTCTTAGCAACAAAATATTCCTTAGTGTATTTAGTATTATTAGTGTGCCTTTCAGATTCTTCTTCAATTTCTTCTTTATCAGGAGCATCATTTTTCTCATTACCACTCTCAGTTTCAGCATTAGCGGCAGATATACTATTAGGATATTTAGCAGATTCAGAAGATTCTACAACTGTTTTATGTTTCTTTTTCTTTCTCTTAGAGGTAGTGCCACTATTTTCAATTCGCTGGGAATCCTGCTCAATTCTTTTAGGATGCCCCTCAGGATATAGAGGATCCTGAGTGGCAGCACCACTTCTAGTTCTAATTTTATAAGCATGTTTTTCTTTAGAAGCATTAACTAGCAAATCTTTTTGTACTTTAATAAGCTGATCAATTTGAGTTTGAACCATTTGGAAATGTTTAACAAGCATTTTAACATCATTGGAGGTTCTTTCCACAATATCCCTCAACTCATTAATAGCTCCAGAATTTTCCACTAAATGATTCTGCACCCTCTTATTAAAATTATCTTGCTTAACAACAAAGATATCAAATTCTTCTAAGCATTGATCAGGAGGTTTAGAATAAGGAATATCACCTTAATCAAGATGTTGGAGAGAGTGTACCTCAATAGTGGATGAGTGGGAGATTGTCTTACATAACTCTTCTATAGAAGGGAAATTCTTCACATCTTCAGATTTAATACCCTTCTCCTTAAGACATTTCTTAGCTTCCTTCATCACTTCATCATTTAGTCCAATCACTCCCCTCTTCTTTGGTGTTGGTGTTGGCTCGGGCACAGCTAACTCAGGTGTAGTTGACTCAGGTGTAGTTGACTTAGGTGAAGTCCAGTCATCATAATTCTAGCTTATTTTAGCCATTAATTCCTCAGCTTCTTTGGGTGTTCTCTTCCTGAAAACACAATAAGCACAACTATCCAGGTATGTCCTAGATTCATCAGTTAGTCCATTATAATATATGTCAAGAAGCTCATTTTTAGGTATTGGACATACAGGCTGTGCGTGAATTAAAGAACAAAACCTTGCCCATGATTCAGGCAATATCTCCTTTTCTCCTTGTTTAAAATCAAAAATTTCCTGCAAAATGGCATGTCAAGCACTAAGAGGGAAATATTTCTGAAAGAAAGTATCAATCAGGCAATTAGGGTTATTAATAGATCCAGGAGGTAAATTATTAAACCAAGCTTTAGCTTCTCCTTTCAGTGAAAAAGGGAAAGATTTAGCAACAAAGTAGGTGCGCATCTTAATATCATCAGAAAATAGGCCACTCATGGTAGAAAGCTCGGTCATATGTGCTACAGCACTTTCATTTTTAGTCCCACGAAAAGGTTCTTTCTCAACAATGGTTATGTAAGATAAATCTAGAGAGAAATCATAATCCTTATCTTTAATGTTTATGGGAGATGTGGCAAACTTAGCATTAGGAGATAATTTAGGTTTAATAGTATGTCTCTCAAGAAGACTCTTAATAGCACTTGTACCATGAGTGTTTTGACATTCTTCAATAAATTCATCAATCATTTCTATATAACCGTCTTCAATATCATAGCTCTTTCTAGACTCAGGTGAACTGATAGGTGTAGTAGTATCTTCATTAGGAGTTTCAGTATTTCCAGCTATAATTCTAGCAATCGTAGCATCTAGGAAAGGACCTAATGAACCACTCTTATCAAGCATAATAGAAGTAGCATCTAAGTATCAGAAGCAATTTCAAATTCAGCAGAAGTAGCAGTATGTGTAGCATGTGTATGTGGTGGTGGTGTAAGGAGATTACTCATTACAGATGGTGAATCAAGAGCAATAGAGGTGTTCAGAACTATACCTCTCCTTGTAGTGGATGGTAATATAGGAACTTTTCTATCATGAGTTTTACCCATGATGAATGGATAGCAGCGAACAATAATGATTCCAAGTGAACTTTATAAATAGAGTTATGTTCCTCGGCAACGGCGCCATAAAATAGTCTTGATGGCCCACAAGTATAGGGGATCGCAACAGTCTTCGAGGGAAGTAAAACCCAATTTATTGATTCAACACAAGAGGAGCCAAAGAATATTTATAAGCCTTAACAACTGAGTTGTCAATTCAGCTGCACCTGGAAACAGTCTTGCTCACGGTAGTTTATTAGTAGCAACAATGTTATAGTAGCAATAGCAAAGTAATAGCAGTAGTAAAATAAAGACAGTAGTAACAATTGCAGTAAACAGTAGGATTAAAGCGCGGTAGGCATAGGATGGATGGACAGGCGTTGCATGGACAAGACAATTCATGTAACAATCAAGATATAGGGCATTTGCAGATAAATAAGATAAAGTATCCAAGTACTAAATAATCATAGGCATGTGTTCCATATATAGTCATACGTGCTCGCAATGAGAACTTGTACAACATCTTTTGTCTTGCCAGCCTGTTGCATCGGGGCCTCAAGGGAATCTACAAGCAATTAAGGTGCTCCTTTTAATAGAGCACCAAAGCAAAGCATTAACACTCCATGAACACACGTGATCCTCATATGATAGCCATCCACTCCGGTTATCCCGATTCTTGTCACTTGGGGCCTTGGGTTCCGGGTAACAATATGTGTATACAACTTGCAGGTAAGATCATAAACGATAATATCATCATGAATCAATAACATGTTCAGATCTAAAATCATGGCACTCAGGCCCTAGTGATAAACATTAAGCATAACAAGTTGCAACAATGTCAAAAAGCACTAACAATAGATACTAGGCATCATGCCCTGACAATCTTATGCAATTACATGACCGATCTCATCCAATCCCTACCATCCCCATAGCCTACTGCGGGGGATTACTCACTCATGGATGGGGGAATCATGGATGGTTGATGGAGAAGCATCGGTGATGATGATGGCGATGATCTCCTCCAATTCCCCGTCCCGGCAGGGTGCCAGAACGGAGTTTCTGGTTCCGAATCGTGGTTTCTGGTGGTGGCGGCGCAGCGGAACTCTATCTGGAAAAACGTCAAACCCCCCGTTTGTTTTAGGTCAGGGGGATTATATAGGCGAAAGGAGAGGTCGAGGCGGAGTCCGAGGAGGCCACACCACATCTTCGTGCGGCCTGACCTGGCCCGCGCGGCCAGGTGGTGTGGGCCCCTCGTGGCCCCTCTTCGTCTCATCTTCTGGCTCCGTGAGTCTTCTGGTAAAATAGGAGTTTTGCGATATTTTCCGGGATTTTTCCTGAAAGTTGATTTCCTGCACAAAAACGAGACACCAAAGCAATTCTGCTGAAAACAGTATTAGTCAGCATTAGTTGTATCCAAATCACACAAATTAGAGAAGAAACAATAGCAAAAGTGTTTGGAAAAGTAAATACATTTTGGACGTATCAATCGGCCTCCCATGAGGTACTACCGAAGGTCTGGCAAGCATGGCCCCCTCGCCAATCCCCATAAAAGCATCCTTCAAGGAAACTTATTTGAGCAAGGAGATCATAATATGCCTTAACCTTTTCACGGGCGCTTTTGGCAAAGAGTTCATGGAGCTCCTTGACCGAATAAGTCTCATCCTCGTCCTCATCGGAGAAAACCATCTTTTCTCTTAGGCGGTGAAGCCCTTAAAAGAGCCCTAGGCTCCGATACCAATTGAAAGTGTAAGATGGTTTACCTAGAGGGGTGAATAGGTTTCTACAAATTTCTTTATAATCTTTTGCAAGTTTTAGGCTTTGCGGAATATAAGTGTGCCTAAATTCAAATAGGTGAGGCAACCTAGATGATGATACAAGATACTTCAAGCACGGAGGCTATCACAAAGTAAACAACACAAGTAAGAGATCGGTTAAGGGATAACCCACTAAGGCTCACTTTCTTCTCCGAGCCTATCCCACTAAGGAATAGGTCACTTACTTGTGGTAGGCTTTAAGGTAGTCTCCAAAACCTCACAAACTTTAGACGGAGCAAACCACAAGACGAATGCCTCCAGGCTACCCTAGCCACCTAGCGTTTCCCACAAACCCAAGAGTAACAAGAAAACTCGATAAACTCAAGGGGAATGAACTTTAGCTTGGTGGAAACGTAGATCGGGACCTCCTCTTTCTTTATACCAAAGGGATTTGGATTTGGTTGGGTAGAATGGGAGATCCTCAAGCTTCGGTGTTTCAATAATATAATGGAGAGAAAGCTCAAGAATAGAATCTGAAATGGAATGCCTAACCTCTCAATGGAGAAGAAAGGGGTATATATAGTCTAGGAGGGAAACTAGCCGTTTTGGGGAGTCCGCGCCAGAACTGGCGACAAGTCCGGCGGAGCCGGACGGTGTGCCAAAATATTTTGGTGGAAGACTCGGCGGGCCGAGTTCCTCGCCAAAACAAACCGGCGACCGCAGAAAGTTTCGTCCTCAGTTGAAACACACCGTAGAGACCAGTTTCGGTTAGGACCGGGAAAAACCGGCGGCTGCCGAAATGTTTCGAGGGGGATTCCGGTGGCACCGGATTTCTCGCCGATTTCGCAGAATCCCCCTTTTCAGCTAATTTATCTTTTGGCTACTTGCTCTTCTCGATTGGGTGTGATGGCTATTTGGTGGTAGGATGTGTAGGTGATGGAAATGCATCCCCAAAGAGCTCATCGAGACCACCCTCTTAATAGTGCGGTGTTTTCTACTTGACTCAAAAACAAAGAGAGATGAACATAAAGCAAAACATTGGCTCTTCTCTTGAGTAAACGAATTGGGGGTCTCACACCACCTCTCATCACCAACTATGAATAATTCATGTGTATGCACTTAATAGAAGCATTAGTCTATACCCTAACTCCGGTGTCATCATTAACCAAAATAATAGATAAGGGCATTTTGCCCTTACACATAAGCATTGTCTTCGGGGAGTATACCATTGACTTCGGGCAGTACAAGTAGTGCCTCGGGCTGTGACTCCGGGAAACATAAGAAGTATCTTTGGAAAGTATAACTATTGATTCCGGGCAGTACAAGTAGTGGCTATCGGTAAGTTAATGCAGTGTCTCCCAGTAGTTTAGGCAGTGCCTGGAGCATTTCGGGTAGTGACTCTGAGGAAGTTTTGGTAGTGACTTCGTGCAACATAAGCGGTATCTTCGGGGATTATAACCATTTATTTCGGGCAATATAAGCCATGTCTTCGTAGGCATTACTAAACACACGTATTTAAGCAGTACAACCGCTTGTATTTGGACAGTACACGCCATGACTCCAGGCAGTACACGTGGGAAACTCTGGAAGTACACGCAACTCATCCTCCGTAGGTAATACACATAAGTACACCGACAGTTCGGTGCGCTTACACGCGGTTCAGAAAGTGCTTGGCAGTTCAAGTGCTCTTACGAGGGAAACGTGCGAGCAGTTCAGGTGCGACTAATGCGGCTGCGGGAAATTCGGTTGTGCTTATGCACCAGTTTAGGAGGTGCGTAGTAAGTTTATCTCGCTCACAAGGTAAATTGTACGGACGGTTCTGGTCCACCTATGAGACAGTTTAGGAAGTCCGCGAGAAGTTCAGTTGCGCTTACACGACAGTTTAGGAAGCGCGTCGGCATTTCAGCTGCGCTCATGAATCAAGTGTGCAGGCAGTTCAGGCGCACTTATGGGGCAGTTTAAAAAGTATGCGAAACTTCAATGTGTTTACACGATTTTAAACACAGTTAATATTTTCAAAATTAATTTAAAACTCCGAGGAATCTGAAAACAATTTCTATACAGAAATGTTGTGAAATTTTAGTATCTTTCCAACGGATACATCATTTGCCCAATTCCTAGAATCTGGCGTCCAAAGTTCATTTCTAGCGATTTTAAACATAGTTTAGTAATTTTATAATTATTTTAAAACTCTGAGAAATCTGAAAAAAGTTTCAATATAAAAATTTCAATAGCTTTCCAACGGTATATTGTTTGCACAATCCGATAAACAGTTGAAACACGCTAATGAAAATATTGCAGATCAGATGTAGTACAACGGACAGTACATGCGCGATGTCACTAGCATTTCAGGAAATACGCGTGCAATACACGTAGTGACTACGTTGATTTCATGGAGAGACATCGGACAGTTTACATTATGACACTGACACCGGGCAGTCTAGGCACGCTTCACGATGCAGTTCATACGCTTACGAGGGAGGTACGTGCACTTCCTGAGATAGTTCAGGTGCTTAAGTGGTAAGTACCTAGGCAATTCAGATGTGCTTCACAAGACAGCTCAGACGCTTACAGAGAAAAGTACACATATTGACTCCGCGAAGACATAGTTACAACAGGCATTTCAGGTTGTCTTTTAAGGAAAGTACAGGAAGGTGACTCTAGACAATCCAAGTGGTATGTTTTTAAACCAACGAGATGCTTAATATACAATCATATAAGTTCTGATTGTCCAAGTAAACCAAGGATATGCTTAATATGCAATCATATAAGTCTAGTTTCACTTCAACATGGCACGAGAAGTGAGTTATGTTTATTGGCCTGTTGTTTATCAAAAATGTCGTTGTTAGTAAGTAATGTTGATCGTTCGTCTGACCTCTACTTGTGTCATGTCCTATCACGAACACCTTACCAGCATTAATGTAGACAACCAAACATAATGCTAGCTAATTTAGCCTTGCGTTCAAACATGCATGTAAACCAAACAGCAGCAAACATTTCTTAGCAAGGTGGAAAAAAATAAACATACGGGCTACCAAATACAGAGATTGCACAAAGAAGAGGACCCTGCCTACCAGTAATCGGCTGCGGGCCCAGGCTACCAAACGCGCCCGCGCCCACATTCTTCACAGCTACCTTGCTGGCGATAGTACTTAGAAATGCAACTGGGTCAGGTACCCTCTTTAGTTTAACAAAGAGGGTAAAAGTATCCTAACGATTACCCACTTGTATCTTTATTGATACTTTCTCCGATCTAAATTAGTTGACTTAGATTTATCTAGATACAGATATATCTAACACTAAAACATATCTAGTACTACAATATGCATTTCTACATGACATCAAACTGTAGCCAAACCAAACAAGTTACACTTGTTTTTCTTTTTCCTTAGGCGTTGTTTACTTCTTTCGTATTTTTTCCACTAGAGTTTTGAGAATATACAGGGATTTGGTGTTCATCCAATACTCTCTAATTCTTGCAAATGTTTTTTTATGTAGAAGAGTTTTCAATCTAGACAAAAATAAGAACGATTTGCAAGAATATTATCTAATTCTTTAAGCCTGAGCAAAACCGATGCCTCTTAGACCACTTGGGGTGCGCGATGTGGTTTGTTGTCTCTGCGTGTGGACCATCTTCTTGTGTTGCCTCGCGATGCTTCGGTCAAAGCGTGCGTTCCTCCGCCTTCTTGTCTCGCGGCCTTTCCTGGACGGCACCACGCGTCCCCCGTCGTTCCATCTGTGTCGAGCGGCCGGCCACAGATGGACGGAATCAAGGGCATGCAGCAGGGTGAGCCAGCACGGGAGGTTGACGACGACGCGGTGAAGTTGGCCGGCGATGGCCACCTGCGCGCTCTAGGCCTCAACCAGGTGGTTCAGGTTGCCTCGCGGTGGGGCCAACAGCACCAGAAGGAGCAACGGGAGAGCCACGACACCGGCGGGGAGCAGCGGGAGAGCCTAGACGCCGACGGAGAGATGAAAGAGGCGGATAGGACCAGGCCATTAGATCTCCAGCCAAGGCCGAAATTTTCTCTTCCAAAATATTCCCTTGGCCGCGGATATGGAGTCCGACGGCGTGCGTCAGCATGACGACCACGAACGCTTCCGCTACGTCGGCCATCTCTTCTCCTCCCTCCCCCATGACATTGGTCTTCGCGCTCTACAGGCCGCTGTCGAGCTCCTCGCCATCATCGCTGGCGGGGACGAGGTCGTGGTAGCCTACACTACCTCGCGTTCTCAAATAGAAGGCACTCAAAAGTGCCTCCAAAAATAGACAAATTGCCTTAAATTGTTATTGAAGGCAAAAAAAAATGCCGCATCCGCTACCGTCGTTAAATGTATTTGGAGGCATACCTAAAAAATGTCTTGTAAAGGACTTTTATAGGCATATTTTTTAATGCCTCTTTTTATTATGTAAGGCATATTCAATAGTGCCTTGTAAAGTGTTTTGTAGGCATATTTTATAATGTCTTTTTTTTTATGTATATCCAATAGTGCCTTGTAAAGTGGGCAATGACAATAATGCCTTGTAAAGTGAGTTTTAGAGGCAATATCAATAGTGTTTTGTAATGTGAGTTTTAGAGGCAATGTCTTGTAAAGTGAGTTTTAGAGGCAATGTCAATAGTGCAATTTCAATAGTGCCTTGTAATGTGAGCTTTAGAGGCAATATCAATAGTGCCTTGTAAAGTTAGTTTTAGAGGCAATATGAATAGTGCCTTGTAAAGTTAGTTTTAGAGACAATGTCAAAAATGCCTTATAAAGTTAGTTTTAGAGGCAATGTCAATAGTGCAAATACAAATCACATGATAGAAATCACAGGTTCAGCTTCATATAACATAGCAATACAAATCACAGGTTCAAATATAGCTGCAGTCACATTACACCGTCTGTGATCACATTCATCTTGTAACTATGAAACAGAACACCTTTCTGCCTCAAGCCTATGAATGCATCTACATTTTGTAACTATGGATGCATCTACAACAAAAAATAGCACATCTTCATGCCTCAAACCTACGAACTTAAACTTTTCTTCTTCTTGGAACTTCTGTCGGTTGGCCTACAGAACAGACAATCACACTCAGTAAGCAAAACATGAAGCATGCACTAAGCAAACACAGTAGCACTAAATTAGGGAATGACATATATTGCTCAAAAAAACATGAAGCACGCACTAAGAAAAACATGTTTTCTTTGCAGTCCATGCAATAAGAGGTGGTATTTCAGCACTTTGGATCAAGATTGATCGGCATTTAAAATGACACAAAATGAAACGGAAACGAGTGACTTCCTTGGTTGTGATGTAATTTGGAAGTTCAACTTCCTGGCTTCCTTAGACGGCGGGCTTCAGCAGTTAAAGAGAGTTGCCAAAATAATAATAATTTGCACAAGTATCAAAATAAAGTAATTTGACGGCAATCCATTTTTGTTCTATCAGTACAAACCTTGTTAAAGAGTTCAGATAATGCAACCTGCTTTCGGCTTGTTGACAAGTTGAATTCCTAGGATTGTTAACCAGAAAATTGATATTTTGATAAATTTATGACTAGAGAAGAAAATGGAGAAAAGAATATCATGACAAAGCTACCTTAAACACTGTAGGATTTCTTTTGGTAAAAGAACGATAGATCCTTAATTCACTGCATGTTAAAACAACATTGTTCAGGACAGAAATGGTAGGACAAGAAGCTTGATTTTGTAGAAAGCACCACTACGTAGAAGATAACATAGGGCTAGAGAAGCTCCTCATCTAAAGAATACTGCATGTTAAAACAACATTGTTCGGGACAGCAACGATAGGATAAGAAGCTTGATTTTGTAAAAAGCACCACTAAGTAGAAGATAACATAGGCTAGAGCAGCTCCTCATCTAAAGAAGATACAAACTGGTAGGATCTGGAAAGGAAACAAATAATCTAAAATGTACTTACCAAAGGTAAAGATGGTTTCTCTGGTTCTTGTCAAGAGTAACAACTTTCAGGCTTTCAGCGTGCCACCAGATTCAAAGAACTCTAAAGAAATTTAAACAATATAATTAATGGAACTATTTGTCTCACCAATAAGTTAAAAGGTTTAGATGAGAGAAGCTTATGTAAACAGCTTTTCTGCATGAAAGAAACATATACCTCTAGAAATGACAAGAACAATCAGATGCATACTACTGTCGTACATAGGAAGAAGTAAATAAGTGCGAAGAAGCACCTTTGCAAAGCACAATAGCTTGACATGCAACAATTACAAGCATCGCCTCCTCGCATACACCTATATAACTAAAATTATACTACAGATAACATAGGCATACAGTATATATATGGCTCCATAAGAAACTGGAAAACCAAAACATCACCTCAGATCCTGAACTTCTAATGGTTCTGTTGTTTATTGTGCACCAAGTCTTCGAGC
Source organism: Avena insularis (assembly GCA_023614405.1). Lineage (NCBI taxonomy): Eukaryota > Viridiplantae > Streptophyta > Magnoliopsida > Poales > Poaceae > Avena > Avena insularis. The sequence continues at coordinate 279,600,780 of CM042688.1, forward strand.
AGAAAAACACTGTCAATGTCAAAAAAGTATCTGAAATCTTAAGAAAGAAAGAAATCAGAATCCTTTTGTAAGTGCTACTTGTTTGTTAAAAAATAATAAATAACCAATTGGAGCTATAGAAAATTAGTAATAGACTCAGTACATTTTATTGACGCACCCAAGAGCAGTTATATACGACATACTCTTCTGGATGCATCTCTCAGAATCCATGGTGCCATAACAAATATTGCACCATTGCGATACAAAAACTCTCCATTTAATTAGTGAAATAGCATGGATTTTAGGAATAAGAATCAATGGGCATGGTTAATTTTTTTGCTCACATGTACGCTTCATCTAGCATCCACAAACTGATTAGAATAAATGTGAGAAAAGAACATCGATGGGATAGTAGACAACTCTCAGTCAACTCCTGTGTGCACCTAGACAAAATTGAACTGAAAGAAGACTCTAGATTAGCCAATACTACTGTAAGGTGGAAGCAACCGTGACACAACCAATTGGAGAACATTGCCAAACAGAAAGAAATTGTTCATGTAAAAGGAAATAATTGGACGTAAGAAGACAGAAGGTAAATGATGCATACCTTGATGTGTACTAGACAGAGCAGCAAAACTGAGTTGCATCTCGAGGGTCTGATTTTGCATCTCGAGGGTCGGGAGATGATAAAGAGGCCAGCCAGAGAGGTAGCATATGTGCGACGAGATCAGGAATAGCGGCGACATGACGAAGAGAGCGTCCGAACGAGAATAAAGTGGCAGAGGCGATGCGAGAGAACAGAAAAGCGATCCGAGAGAGGCGGTCGTGGATGAGATCGTGAGGCGGGATTGATGCTGCGGCAGGAAAGAACCAGCAGCATAATTTGGAGCACAGCTTTCACAAACTTAGAGCACAACTTTCACAATGCAAATTTAGAGCACAGTTTTCACAAAAAAGCACAGAAGGATAATTTGTGTTTCAACAAATACAATAGGTGGACACCGAGACACAGTAAGAAGATTAGCTCAGTAGTTTAAACCTTATATTTCTATGCTACAAATGGGTGAACATAAGCATGACAATGTCTAAATCAAACACCGTCGTCCCATCCTCAGAGTAGATGCTTAGTGAACATGTCAGAATTGCTTTTAGGCAAACATTGACATAATAATTCTGATGGTCTATGTTTGACAAGGTTCTGCAGTTTTTGGAAACGTTGGGAAAAAATTCAAAGTTAGAATATGTTGCGAATTTAGGAGAGGTAAGCAAGTACAACCAGCAACTGATTTCACAAATTTTCTGCAAACATATTATCTCACAATGTAAATTCTTCTATCCGAGGACACAAGCTACACAACAGAGAGCAATAAAGAAAAGAATTCAGAACCAATTGCTACATCAGCTAAGAAAAGCTACATCTCATCTCCATGGTAATACGGCTGATTACAGTTATGACATACACTTAAAATCCATTCATTCTCTGCAGTGTGACCCATGAAAAAAAGAAAGCTACTAAGGACTTATTCCCACCTAGGTAAAATATTTCACCTTGCCACGTAAGCATCCCAAATAGATGTTAACTAAATTAGACTGATACACATATAAACTTATACGGACATAGCAAATGACACTAATTCAGGACATTCTTTCTTGCAGTAACCACCAAAATTTTAGTTGTACCAGCAAGGCAGCAGGTCAAGCTAGCCCAATTGCAAGACAAAAAGAAATATCCATACTGGTCAAACAAGGAGCGCCTGTATGAAAATGGATATTTTACCATGTTCTGTCACCAGAAATATTGCATATAACACTGCATATAATACTGCAAACTTCTGTAATGCTACTAAGCATGGACAATTTTGGCATGTTCTAATATTAAATACCCATGTATAATTATTCCAGCTATATCCTAGCTATCCTCTTTAGTTGGCCAATAGTGTTGTAACTTCTTGGTATAACCATACTGACTGTTTTCTTTGGCTTACCTATCACATTTGGCAAATTAAGCTATTGTTCCTTGCATGTTGTTCTCTCTTTTCAGAGCATTTTCAGGGTGAGCAAAAGTTTGAAGGAACTTGATATATCAGAGAACAAGAGACGTCTAGCTTATTTTTCTCTCTCATAATACCCTCTGAACTGAATGTGAAGTCCATGATGTACATCTTATGCAAGACAATCCTATCAACCATGTAATCAAGTAGAAATATATATTAGTACTGCTTATGTAAAGTAATCCTACCAACTATCTAATTGAGTAAGAATTAGCATAGCTAGCTAATCGTTGCTTTACAAATGATTTCGCTTTCCCAAGGTCATCAATTCTCAATACTGTTACACGTTCATTGCAAATATCAAAACTTCCACATGGATACACCCTATGAAGATGACAACAAGAACGCCAACGCCAACCACAAACAGCTCCAAAGCTAATAAACAATGATCTTATCGTCCGGTCTTACCATTTCTTCTAACCTGCTTACGAGAACCATATGTATTAGTGTTACTTATTAATCCAATGCTGTTTTGTGAGAATATATCTTCTGCACAGTTACCGGGCTACATTGTCCCAAATTCTTCATCTCAGGGGTGCGGCGTGTTGGCGCGCTATTTTTCCTAGTATAGCTTATCACAAGAATGATCTCAGCACATATTATAATTTCTTTTCATTTCTAATTTGTTACCTACTGACTTGTCTTGGCCTAGTCAAGCCCCTGAACTGATATGGTCGCAAAAATTCTACTCGTCCAGCTTAACCATTTCATCAAACAGTTGTCCTACACCCACTCCAAGCAGAACATGAAACAAAAACAAGCAACATATAGATTAGCCGTTACCTTTCAGAGAGGTTGCGTCAGCCACCACGCCAGCCAGAGAGTAGTGCGAGGTCGAGTTCCTTGACCACTTTGAATCCCACCTCAGGCAATGGACAGGATCTCTCATGGCGGCGCAGGCCCTTAAGCGCGTCGCCGCACTCGATACCGTGGATGACCTCGAGCGTCAGGTCATCGACGCGCTCTAGATATGTAGAGGCCACCGGGCTTGAGCACGCGGAAGACCTCACAGTAGATGTCCTGCAGCCTGAACGCCCGGCAGATGGCCTCGCTAGAGACATCGAAGGAGCCGAACCCCACTGATAGGGTTAGCCACGGCGTCGCGCTTGAGGGCGGAACGGCGAGGCGCGAGTGCGGATCCGGAGGAGGGGGTAACGTGCAGCTTCCTTGGGCATGGCGGAGGCGGATGCGGCCGACGTTGGCCGGGACGGTGGCAATCGGTAGCGTTATCGCGGGCGCGAGAGGGGGACGAAGAGGAGATATCGTGCGTGACTCGGTTTTAACAGAACTAGTTTCTCGTAGCCTCAAATAACTGCCTAACAACCTAAAACTATGTTTGTGTGCGGCAGCAAAAACGGGATTACACAAAATTTGGTTTTCACAAAGCCATGAAAGTGAGCTCATGCAAAAACGACTAATACTCGTTTTTCTGAAAACACGATTTCAGAGAACTCGCTCATACCAACTCTTTTTATCCGATCCTTCGTCAACAAACTTTTTTAGCTCCAATTCTTTTCGTCGACACTTCATGGGAACCACTTCATCGCTCCCACATATACTTGACGCTGGTACATGATCAGGAAAATGCAAAATTCAGATCAAAATTCCGACCAGCCGCTAACGCCGGCTGGGAAGACAAGGGCTCTTCTTCTAAATTTGTTTCAGTCACCAACATTCGGATCACAGATTCATCATATCCTACAGATAATACCCATTATCGCAACATAAGGAGAAGGATTCTTTTCAAGATGGAAGCTCTGAACACCAGCAACCACGCAACACAGCTCTAGAAATATAATTGTGTTCATATCTTTAGAACAGACGCCTATGAGCGGCATTATCCGGTTGTGCTGCAGCTTGGTGATGATGTTCACCTCCCGGAATAAGTCCTTGAACGCTTCCGCCAATGTCGGAACCACCCTCACCTGGAAGGTACGCCGGCAAGTGGTCGGCGGCGAGCCTCCCTAGCGCTGGCGGCTCAGAGGACGCCGATTTCGAGGACCGTCATGGCACGTTCATCGCCGGTATTGGAGTCGTTATCACGGAATCGCCGCCGAGCTCCGACGGTGGGGTGGTGGTCGGAGGAAGTAACTTGAGCCCCTTTGAGAAAGAGAATAGGGGTAAACCAACCGTGTACTGCTAAAAACCAGTTTAAGGGTTTCCTAGTCCAAACATTATTTTCCATACCCTTATTCCTAAGAGGGTAGAACGGGTTTCCCCAATAAATATTCCTAAAACATGTTTTACTAAAACTCAGCACTAATCACGTTTATCCAAACAACCACGAAGGAGAGAAAAATGAGAGAGAGGTCGTTCGTTGTTTTATAATTTAACCCCTCAATAGTTCGGAAATCAACCCACAATGACATTTTCGATCCATTGACTATCTTTCTGATTGTGAAATAGTCAAAGCAGAAGACATTCCGAACCTTGTATATGATATATGAATCAATTTGACATGTCATAGAGAAGTTTAGCTCCCGGATCAGCAAAATATACAATCTTACAATATAAGCATGTTGCCTCGGTGCTTCTTATAAAAGTGCCACAAAAGGTTCAGCTTTAGAGGCATTTTTAATAGTGCCTCTAGAAGTTAACCTTTAGAGGCACCTTTGTAGAACTGCCTCAAAAAGTTATTGCCTACATGTGATGAAAGTACCACTAAAGGTTCAGCTTTAGAGGCATTTTTATACTACCTCTAAAAGTTGCACTTTCGTAGGACTGCCTCGAAAAGTTTTTGCCTAGATGTGATGAAAATGCCACTATAGATTAACATTTAGAGGCATTCTCAATACTGCCTCTAAAGGTTAACCTTTAGTGGCATTTCAAAGAATTGTCTCAAAAGGTTTTTGTCTACAAGTTGTGAAAATGCCTTAAAAAAATAATCTAGTAGAGCCACTTTCTTTTTTGCGTTCAAAGATGATCTATTAGAGGCACTTTAATTTTTTGCCATACATTATCTAATCTTTAGAGGCGCTATACATAAAAGTGCCTTAAAAAATAATATTTGAAGGCAGTTTAAAAAGTGCCACTACCAAAGTGCCTTAGAAACTCGGACATGGCGTAGTGCTAGCTCGCCCCACTCCTCGCCCAACTCGGCCGGTCCACCTACATGGTCTCACCCGAGAGCAGCCAGAGCAGTAAGACCGCCAACCAGATGGCTGCCGTCGGCGCCATGGTCAACCTAAGAGAGTCCCTAGCCTTCACCGACGCCGCTAGGCTCAACGTGCGTTGCGTCTTGGAGATCTTTGGCCCGGGCATGGCAGGTCTCGCGTCTTGGAGATCTTTGGCCCGCGCGTGCTGAGCTGAACTTCGCGTCCAGAGGCGTCATGTGTTACATCATCAAGGACCTCAGCACGCTGCTGGAGGTTGGGGATGGCCAGGAGGAGGTCAATGTGCTTACATGGGTAGTGTGTCTCTCTCTCCCTTCGATGGTTTCGATTTTAGGGCACTCCATTGATTTTCTCTATATCATTTGTGCTCATTTAAAAGCGATACTTTTTCCATATGTTGCATGTTGTGTGTTTGACCAAATGCTTACTAGCAGTAGTGTGGCGACCTCCCTGTCGATTTTCAGTGGAGATGCCACTAACAGTTACCCTTCACTCGATGAGGCATTGTCAATATTTATTTTCCATGCTTAATGCTCTAATGGAGGTTACCAGTTCGGAATGGTTCCTGGTTGCTTTTCCTGGTGTGGGGTCTAACCGTGCTTTTTTGTTACAGATTTTTTAACCTGTTGAAGCAGCTTATTTTTTGGATGAGGCGCCTTTGGAATATGAATTCATCACCATTTGAAGGTTAGCTTCTTACCCTATGAGTCTAATAGAGATGTCTTGAAGTCCAGTATGGATATGATGCATACGAGAAATGTGAATTATTATGAGAGTTGTTTAATGAGACAACAAGTATAAGAAATCCTGTTGTGCTTATAGAAGGATAATCGGTTCTTCCACGCCACAATATTTTGCTTGCTTATGTCACGTGGCAAAAAGAACTCAAACCCAAGTATTTTGATTGTTATCTTTAAGCCTGCGCTCTTAATAACATAATTGATTGTTTTTTCTGGTTCCATATGAACATGTATATATGTGTTGCCCTTGCTTCGAGAGTTCAAATTCAAGTCTTCTCTGATTTGTTTGCATCTCTGTCTTTGCACTCTACTAAAGCCGATGGAAACATTTTCAGAAAAAGGATATAAAAATGCATTCTACTAATTAGCTCTTACCATGCATTTTCACGTGTATGGTAGGGGGAAAGTTATCATCTATATATATGGGAATATTAGCTTATAAATCATACTTTTTAGTCTTTGTCGAATTAATGTGTACATATAGTAATATCATGTTCGTTCTTTAGCTGTATTTAGATCATGCTTATAGATATTACATGACCTGAAATAAATATTACTAAATCTCATTTTGAACCTCCTAATTTTGTACATAGAGATTGGCACTATTTAGAGTGGTCTGCAACACATTTAGTTAAACCCTGCAGTAAGCCTTTGTTCTCTGTATTTACAGATCAACCAATAATGAAGCAGTTTGCTTTAATGTTTATAGAAAACTTTACTGATGTTTCAACTATGGAGAAGATGCGAATGGTGTATGTTCTTCCTCTAATAAACGCAGAACCTCTAGTAAACACTAAATATCAGATCTTCTGCATGGTAATTGATGGCTCAATACACGGCGCCCAGAAAAGTGCTTGGTGCGTGGTGTTGATGTAGAGCTCGTTGGGAACCCCAAGAGAAGGTATGATGAGCACAGCAGCAAGTTTCCCTCAGTTATGAAACCAAGATTTAATCGAACCAGTAGGAGCAAGGAAACACCTCAAAGGTGTTACTAGCTGAGCTTTGGCAGGGCGCACTACCGGTGCTAGTAGCAACGTGGAGACCTGCACAACACAACCACAGAACTTTGTCCCCAACTTGCGATGAGGTTGTCAATCTCACCGTGTTTTACGGAAAACAAAGGATTAAACGTATCGAATGGAAAGAAGTAAAAGTTTGCAGAAAGTAAACACAAAACAGTAAAAGATTGTAGATTGTATGTAAAGTAAAAGAACCGGGATCCATAGTTCACTAGAGGTGGCTCTCCTTAGATAGATAACATGCTGGGTGAACAAATTACAGCGGGGCATTTGACAAACACCGAGAAAGCAATACATGCATATACTAATCATCTTGACTCCTTTGAGACTTGATTGGGCATTACAACATAATACATAGACCGCCATCCAACTGCATCTATGACTAATAATCCATCGAATCCCCTCCAGTATTAAGTTGCAAGCAACAGATTATTGCTTTACGAACTACGTGTAAAATAAACAATACAATTGTTCTAGGAACAAAGGATCGTTGTTTTCTCCCTAGTAGCAATAGCACATCTAGTACCTTAGAGATTTCTGTCACTTCCCCAGATTACCAGAGGCATGAACCCACTATCGAGCATAAATACTAACTCTTGGAGTTGCTAGCATCTACTTAGCCAAGATAGCTACTAACAATGGAAAGCATGCAAGATCTCAAATAACAAAGACATGATAGAATCAATAATCAATCTGAAATAGCATCTCAATATCCATCGGATTCCCGCAAACACAACATGTATGAATTACAAATAGATGATCTTGATCATAAACGGAGCTCACAAGATCTAAACATGAAAGCACAAAGGAGGAAAAACCAGCCATCTAGCTACTACATGGATCCGTAGTCCAAGGATGAACTACTCATGCATCACACCGGAGGCTTGCATGGTGATGAATTTCCCTCTCCGGCAGGGTGCCGGGAAGAGCTTCAGATCCCCCCCCCCCGATCTAGGGATGGAGATGACGGCGGCTACAGATTCTTTCGTGGATTTTTGATCGGATACTAAGGGTTTTTGTCCCGAGGGCAACTTATAGGCGGAAGGAGAGGCCGAAGGGGTCTCTTGGGTCGGCCACCCACCACCTCTGGCCAGGCCAGGCTCGTGATCAGCACTTGATCCCTTCCAGAAAAATAGGCACTTTGGCTTTTGTCCCATCCAATTTCGAGAATATTCATTTTCTGACTTTTCTGGAACCAAAAACAACAGAAAACAGGCAGCTGGCACTGTGGCTCTTATTAATAGGTTAGTCCAAGAAATCATAATAAATATACTCCAAAGTTGGAACAAAATACAAGAAAGTGGATAAAACTAAGCATGGAACATCAAAAATTATAGATACATTTGCAATGTATCAACATCCCCAAGCTTAACTCCTGCTCGTCCTCGAGTAGGTAAGTGATAAAAAGAAAGAATTTTTGAGGTGACATGCACCATCAAAGACTTGATCAAAGTATTTGCAAAACATTCAAGGCTAGGATCATAGTACTTTAATCATAACATGAAAGACAGAGTTCTAGCAATAAGCAAAGAAACTATGATGCAACATGAAAAGGCACAAACAAAATATTTATGAATAACAATGCTTTGCAAGACGTTTGTTTGTTTCACATAAAGAAAACATAGCATAATAGTATTCAGCTCGTCCCTCAATAGAGTAGCAAATATAAATGCATAGGACACCTTCAAAGTTCATGAGAGTGACTAGATACAATAGTTTCAAACAAGCAATAACAAGGTATGCATCAATCAACTAGTCTTGGGACAATGCACATAGAACTAAGAATGGCCACTATGCTCTCAAAGTAGGTGCATAAAGTTAGAAGGTGGAGACTCAATATAATGGTGGAAGAAAGGCATTTTGTAAAAAGGAAGTAGGGATTCAAGTCTCATAAAGAGCTTCCAAAAATTATGGTACTTATAGCTTTCAGCTCTTGTTGCCCCTATCATAAGCATCTTGAAGTGATTAAGGTTAAAGTGAACAAACTATGGTGTACATGCTTGACGAAGTATAAGTCAGAAATCTCATGTCCCTTGTATACGAGGACCGCTCCTCATGCTACTCAAGTTTAGTCACCGGTAAGTTCTTGTCATCGTAAGTACATGTGTATCATTGAGAACCGCCAACGGGGTACCCCTTGCCCGATGATACGGAAGAATCCCCATATCAAAATGACAAGGCAAGTAGACAATGAGCATCTCAGCATTCTTCTTATTTACCATGGAATATGGTGTTTTTTTTTCTCTCTTTCCTCTTTTCATAGTATCTCTTTTTTTTCTTTTCTCTTTTTTCTCAATAGGACTCTTTTTTTATAAGAAGAATGCTTCATAGACAACTCATTATGGTTACGCTGCAGGTTTCCACCATGTCAAGATGGATTGACCAATGCCAGGCGTTTCTCTAACACATATACATAACTCCATGGACTTACAAGCTCCCCTTTCATTTCACACCGACGACATCCATATACAAAAGAGCATGATATCAACTAGGTACAAGTACCAAGTGCAATGTTGAAAGCGTTCCCCATGAAAGCATGGTTCTGCTAATTCCCAACAAATAAATGCAAGCATATACAACATAGACGACACAATGGTTCAAGTTTATTAGAGGCAATAAAGTAAAGTGTGCCATCAAATTCGTGAGAGGTTTAATCACTAGTTTTATCATAACAAGTGGAAGGTAAACAAAAGCATGAATATACTTGGAATAGTATAAGCTAGTAGGTAGGTATGGTGGACTCTTTGGAAAAACTTGGTTTAGGGAGTTGGATGCATGAGTGGAACTCATACTTTGTTATGGAGGCTAGCAAAAGACTGAGAGCGACACACTAAGAGAGCAATAATGGCCATAATCATGCAGAGCGACAAAACATCATTGATCAAAGCATAAAGTGATACTACAAGTTGAAAACTAAAGGATCATAAAGGCTATGGTGACTTGAGATAGTCATAACATGGTGTGAGCATGCGCCAAGTCAACCCAAATAAAGCATCAAAGGAGAATACCACTATACTATGCTTTAATATGCTAAAACAACGCATGATTCATCCAAGGCACATTAAGCAATCTCAATTGTTTATAACAAGTCATGCTACAACAAAGAATACTAAGCATAAAGCCAAAACAATATCAAGCACGGTATGACAAAGCATAGCCACAGTCAAAAAAGCTCTTTTTACCACTTAAGCATGAGCTTTCCTACTCTTTTCCAAACCAAACCAAACTATTTGAAAACCAATGTATGAAAGAGGGGGTCCAACCAATTTATTAAGAAAACTAAGAAAACCAAGCAAACAAAAAACCAAAACGAAAACGAAAAAGAAGACGCTTCAAGAACAACACAACTGTGCATGAAACAATAAAAATGAAGCGTTTGGAAGAAACCTGGGATTTTTATAGATGAAGAGGGGGATGCCTTGGGCATCCCCAAGCTTTGACGCTTGTACTTCTTGGATATTTCTTGGGGTGACACGCGTGGCATCCCCAAGCTTGAGCTTTAGTCCATCCTTCATCTCATTACTCATTTCTTCCATACACCTGAAAATTTTCCTTCATACAAAACTTCACACAATATTTATTAGCAACATTAGTGCACTTAAGATAAATAAGTCTTAAGGTTCAGTTTTAACACCAAATAAACTTCCATTAGAACACTAGCTACTGTAGCACTTCCCTAAAAAATCTCAATTCCCCAAAGGAAATCAAGAAGGAACTAACAAGAAGCAAATACAGAAATGGCAGAAATCTGTCAAAAAAGACCAGCAGGTAAAGACGAATTTTTTCGAAGACCTTCTGTTGCTCAAATCAAAAAGTGTTAAACTAACTAAAGTTAGATAACAACCTGGGGCAGAATCACAAAAAATTACAGATCAATCGGACGTACATATCTCTCTCAGGAATTTTTACAGTGAAGCACAAAAATCTGTTTCGGGACAGCAACTTTCCCAATCATTACTTCACTCTCATTAGAGGTTATTCTTGACAAAAAAAAGCAAATAAAAAGGATAAGGAGAGGTTATATAGAGGTAATAACTTCCAAGACTCATCTAAAACTCTTGGGTTATCTCCCAACAAGTACTTTTCTTTAACGCCTTTAAGTTAGGCATAAAAATTTGAGAAGATGCTCTTAAAGGAAATATGAATTGAAGTAAAAGAGAGCATCAAGAAGCAAATTCAAAACACATTTAAGTCTAACCCACTTCCTATGCATATGAATCTTGTATGCAAATAAATGCACAAAGAACAAAGTGACAGACATAGGAAGATAAAACAAAATTAACTTCAAAACTTTCAGCACATAGAGAGGTGTTTCATTACCATAAAAACTTCTACAACCATATTTTCCTCTCTCATAATAATTTTCAGTAGCCTCATGAATAAACTCAACAATATAACTATCACATAAGGCATGCTTTTCATGATCTACAAGCACTAGAGCTTTATTATAAACATTTTCAAAAGAATCCTCGGGAACATAACATTCACCCTCCTTTGATAAGCGTGGGGGACAATCAAATAATGTAAGGGATAAAGAGTTACTCTCATTAGAAGGTAGGCATGGGTAGATCCATTGTTCCTCCTTTTGTCCATCACTCTCCTCCTCTTTTTCATCTAATGAGCTTTCAGGTTCAGCAATTTCTTCTTCCATGGAGGTTCTAGCAGGCGGTGGTTCCTCTATTACCTTAGCAGTCATAAAACTGTTCCCAAATAGGAAACTGAGTGAGCTATCCATAATGAAATAGTGATTGGAGCAGAGCTAGTCATAAAGGCAACTTAAGAAAGGAACTATTTTTTTTGTGTTTTTGAATAACAAAACAAGCAAACAAAACAAAAAGAAACTAAGCAAAACAAAAATAACAAAGTAAAGAGATTGGTTATGAGGGACTCCCCTTGTGAAGATGTCCTTGACTCCCCGGCAACGGCGCCAGAAAATCGCTTGATGGCTCAATACACGGCGCCCAGAAAAGTGCTTGGTGCGTGGTGTTGATGTAGAGCTCGTCGGGAACCCCAAGAGGAATGTATGATGAGCACAGCAGCAAGTTTCCCTCAGTTATGAAACCAAGGTTTAATCGAACCAGTAGGAGCAAGGAAACACCTCAAAGGTGTTACTAGCTGAGCTTTGGCAGGGCGCACTACCGGTGCTAGTAGCAACGTGGAGACCTGCACAACATAACCACAGAACTTTGTCCCTAACTTGCGATGAGGTTGTCAATCTCATCGTGTTTTGTGGAAAACAAAGGATTAAACGTATCGAATGGAAAGAAGTAAAAGTTTGCAGAAAGTAAACACAAAACAGTAAAAGATTGTAGATTGTATGTAAAGTAAAAGAACCGGGATCCATAGTTCACTAGAGGTGGCTCTCCTTAGATAGATAACATGCTGGATGAACAAATTACAGCGGGGCAATTGACAGACAGCGAGAAAGCAATATATGCATATACTAATCATCTTGACTCCTTTGAGACTTGATTGGGCATTACAACATAATACATAGACCGCCATCCAACTGCATCTATGACTAATAATCCACCTTCAGATTATCATCCGAACCCCCTCCAGTATTAAGTTGCAAGCAACAGATTATTGCTTTATAAACTGCGTGTAAAGTAAACAACACAATTGTTCTATGAACAAAGGATCGTTGTTTTCTCCCTAGTAGCAACAGCACATCTAGTACCTTAGAGATTTCATCACTTCCCAGATTACCGTGAGGCATGAACCCACTATCGAGCATAAATACTAACTCTTGGAGTTGCTAGCATCTACTTGGCCAAGATAGCTACTAACAACGGAAAGCATGCAAGATCTCAAATAATAAAGACATGATAGAATCAATAATCAATCTGAAATAGCATCTCAATATCCATCGGATCCCCGCAAACACAACATGTATGAATTACAAATAGATGATCTTGATCATGAACGGAGCTCACAAGATCTAAACATGAAAACACAAAGGAGGAAAAACCAGCCATCTAGCTACTACATGGATCCGTAGTCCAAGGATGAACTACTCACGCATCACACCGGAGGCTTGCATGGTGATGAAGAAGGCCTCCAGGGTGAATTCCGATAATATTCATTTTCTGACTTTTCTGGAACCAAAAACAACAGAAAATAGGCAGCTGACACTATGGCTCTTATTAATAGGTTAGTCCAAGAAATCATAATAAAAGTACTCCAAAGTTGAAACAAAACACAAGAAAGTGGATAAAACTAAGCATGGAACATCAAAAATTATAGATACATTTGCAATGTATCAGTAATTTACTAAATCTATCTTTGAGGATTTAAAAAAAAGATATGATGCTTGGACTTTGTACATTATCATTTCAGTTTAACCAACTTCCTGTATTTCACAAAATCATGGTTAATAGTTTTAGGTTACATTCACTTGCTGTATGAGTGCATGTTTTATTGTTATCTTTCAACTTTTGTGAAGAAATCAGTAATGCTTTTCTTTTGTCTGGATAGTGCATGAAGAAGGAACTGAGAGCAAAAGACTTTTGCGATTTGTGCATTGTGTTCCTGTTCACAACCGAATTGGATGACAATTCTTAACTCTTTATTTCCAAAGGCACAAGGTATCATCTAATTTCTTTGCGACACTCTGCTCATTAGAATTAGTATTCTTGGTGCCATTTCCATTTATTGGTCTATCAGTTCATACCTCTTTATTACTTCTGATCCTCCATTCAGATCATGGATTATTTGAAGAGATTCACACTGACTACGAGTAAGTCACAACAAGCTGAGAGGATAAAAGGGATGGATGAGATAGATTATTAGTTGGATGGGACGCCCCAAGTGTCCTCCGTAATAGAATACATTGGGCTACAGTGCAGGTTATTTTGTATTTCTGATCATACTTCTGCTATAGTCGATGCAACATATGTTCATATCTCTAAAAATCATTCTGCTCCTTTCGTAGTTTGCCTCTAAAAATTATTTTGCTCCTTCCGTAGTTTTCCCTACAAATGATGTGACTAACGAAATAATCAATGTAGTTTTTTATAAAGTTTTTGGAGAAGTGAGGTCTCTTAAATCTTCGAGTAGGATCTAGAAGGCTTTGCAAATATGTACACATATATATTACTTACAGGTAATCACCTAGGGAGTGCTAATCAATCAACATCTTTTGTCTACAAATTGGGATCCGCTTGAAATGTGCACTCGTTTATAGCAAGGTAAGTGTGGATAGTCCATATTTGCCTGAACTAATTACATGGTGAAAGTTTTCGATTAAGACTGACCAATTTTTTTTTAATATGATTGGTTCATGTCCTAGATCACTTGCAGATTTTCTAATGGGAATTCTAGTGCCCGTTGAGAGACCAACCTGGGCACTTTCTGTACAACGGGTTTCTGTTGTCGTTGTTGTCACACAAGTCAACAATCCACCAAATTATTAGCAGGGACATGTGAACATATTCTTAAGTATGGCATGTGTTTCCATTTCGGTAACTTTAAAAATAGAAGAGATGTTTCTAGGCGGCACCACGAGTTTGATGTCTGGAACAGTTATTGAATTACCAGATACAAGACCATTTATAATGGTTATTTTTTCTTTCGTCAGCAGATTATATATAACACTTCTAAGAAAGTATGCTCTGTATATTGAATCCTAATACGAATTCTATTTAATTTGCTCCCTTTAGATCAAGTAGCTCAAGTTTCAATTGATGGATTGTATTCTTCCAGGTATCAAACAACAATTGTTTCCTTTATTCTGTTTCCTTCTAGGTCTATCTTCTTCGAGCACTAAAAGTTACATACTCTTATATTCATAGAAAATCAAATATTCCTCCGTGTTGCACTGTTCACTTCTCTATTTTCATCGTAGTGTGTGTCTTCATTAAAAAAAATTACTTGCATATAGGTCAACAGAGAAAATATTCGGATTTTGCGCTAAAGCTATCGGTGGTAAGTCTATTTTTTCTTTTGTCAGAAGATTCTATACAACACTTCTAAGAAAGTATGCGATGTATATTGATTCCTAATACCAATGCTATTAATTTGCTCCATTTAGATCAAGTGGCTCCAATTTCAATTAATGGATGGTATTCATCCAGGTATCAGACAACAATTGTTTCCTTTATTCTGTTTCCTTCTATAGTATATCATATATTTTCATAGAAAATCAAATATTCCTGCACGATGCACCGTTCACTTCTCTATTTTCATCGTAGTGTGTGCCTTCCTTCACTAAAAAATTATACTTGCATATAGGTCAAACGAGAAAATATTTGGATTTTTCCGGTCAAAGGTGTGTCTCACTGAAGCTATCAGTCATAAGTCCTCGCAGTGTGTGCACATGGATCAAGAAACACATCGAGCTTATACAAGTTTGACTTCATTGTTTTTGATTGAGGTACTCCACTACAAATCCAGGCATTTGATTTTCTCAGTGTGCAGAATCAATTTGAATTTCTGAGAGAGCAGCATCTATTAATTTAAGTATGAACTATAATTTTCTCACGTTGTCACAGTGCATAATTTGTTTGAGTTCCTATAAGAATAATATGTCTTAGTCTTGAGGAAAGTTAATTTCCCTCCTATGAGACATAAAACGTCTAGATAGTACGTTAACATCTTATTGTGTTAGTTCTGTGATAATCTGTGCCACAAAGTGTTGAATTGTTGGTCGCTTAATTTATAAGAGCAGGTCACGTCTTTTGTTCACTTTTCTTTGTGATTTCTAACTCTCTGAGCTCTGTTGTGTTTGTTGCAGGCCAACCGATGCTGAGCCATCAATCTCATTCGAGGACGAGGCTGAGCTTGCTCCAGTCGTCGACCTCCCCGCGCTAACCAAAAGCTCATCATTCTCTCTTCCTATATTTAGTAGTGTGATCTAATCAGTTGTAATCTACCATGCAATACGATGTGAATAGATGTACCAGTGAATTTATGTTCTTCGTGTTGTGATTAACATCCTATTTAATATACACTCGGATAGAAAATATTCACCACACGCCACGCCATCTTTCCTAGTGTTAATTATTGTTTAGCTTTTGCTTACACTAAAAGAGAGAAAGCATTATTACATCGAAGTCTTTCATCATTAGATATTGAGGGGTCACGTGACGTGGGACTACTACATTTCTCATGTATATGGAGTTATGGATATAACTAATCCTTAAGGAGATGTTTCCCTGTTATTTCATGGCAGGTTTCGTTTAATCCAACAGGAAAGGAAATTCCATTTAAAATGTACATCGTTTCTTGGATTTGGATGTAGTAATGTACTACTCCTGAACCTTCAGAAATATAAGACGTTTTAGCTTTGTGAATGAAATGCATCTAGACGTCTTTTAGTGTATAGGTTCGTAGAGGTTCAGAGTAAACCTATACCCTAAAAGGTGTCTAGATACATTCATTTCACAAACCTAAAATGTCTTATATTTGTGAACGGAGAGAGTATATTTTATGATACACGTAATGCTGTCAGTGTGACTTATTAGGTCAGATGACTACCAGAGGATCTAAGTGGAAAGATTTCCAGGTTGTATCTCTAGATATGAAAATATTAACTACAACTTTTCGGTGCCAACCATTCAAGGTATTCTTCACATTATCAATCAAACCTTTTTTTATTTCACTATCAAATGGAATACATCAATGTAAGAGGTACATAATCATCATTATTCATGAGACCATCTTTTTTATTTCAAATGCATAAGTAAAGAGGCATGGTTGTCTGCATTGCTTATTCATCCATCCGTCTCATTATACTCAACCACTACTAAGACGGCTACTTACCTAAATAACATATTCTCAAGTTATGTACCCTATGATAGGAGATCATGGATGGAAATAACCTGTATTAACCCTACAAAAATTAGAAGACAAGTTAGAAGGCTAAGGACAAAGAGGTGGAAAGGAGCAGATGAATGACCAAAAGTTTTCCGAAGGCCAAGAATGTTCTCCAAGAGAGAAATATATATTGAGCGTGGGATTTTTTTTAGAACTATCATAGTGTGTTCTTACATGCATACTCCAATTTTTTTAGCTTTTAAATAGGATAAAGGGATCGATCATTGAACTAAAAATCCTGTTACCTATGCCTGCTCGTAGTATTGAACTAACGGTTATCAACAGTCGAGTACATTGAAATAATGTATAACATAAGATGTAATTGATAATCATCGTGTTACAACCACTACGGATACCACTTTTAATTTACAGGCTACTTGAATGAAAGGTAGATGAAAACGTGTTATAACGAAACGGCAGCAGCACCACTGAACAAACATGCAAGTCCACATCACATACCATGGAATGCGAAAACCTATTGTAGACGGCGCGGCGAAGCGTGCTTGAGCATCTAGTATCAGGATTATCCTAGCCAAACTCACAGTAGTAAACGGACTACGGGGATTTTGCGGGAACTGCTCTCTTTCTTCGAACCCATAAAGTATAGCTCGTTTTTTGTAACCTTCCTGCTGCATTTCCCGCAAATACACTAGTGAGTACGAGAGAAGTAACAAGGCCTTATTGTGTGAATACAGACGAAAAGTAAAGTCTGCCAGAAAAGCACTCGTACGAAGTGTAGCAGTAACTTCAAATTGTAGTTACGTACTGTACATAATTCTTCAGAAACAGTCCTACACAAGACCTACAGGCCGGGAAACTACTGGTTGTCCGGAAACAACTGAAACATCCTGAAACACCAGTAGCTGGTTCGGAGGGAGAACTGCCTCCGGCACGCAAGCCATGAGACAACACATGTCTAGATATTTACCAGTGTTGTTAACCTTGTCATTTCAAAGCATCCAACATCCTCACATCATGCTTCTTGCGCCTGCATCGGTGATGACTCTTCTGCTCCCCAAAATTATTGTCACCAACAATGGCCATCTTATCCATATCCACGATGCAATCTGCAACCAAATAGAAAAAAAATAGTGAGTAACACAGATTTTAGAATAACAGGATTTAATACATAGAATATGCACAAATGCAATACAGCATTTCAAAGATAGGTAGCCGCAAGGGACACAAATACTAGCACCATAAATTAGAATCAACATCACAATAACACAACATCACCCCTTTTAGCACTAATGATCATTTCCAGTCAATTAGTCTGTAGCAGAAACAAAGAGACTGATCGCACATGCAGGGGGGTATAAATTTCAGATAGACTGCATAAACAGCGACTAGTAGTGTGAAAGCATTTTCATGTGGAAAATCGTAGTAGACATTTGTGCATTTGTGCACTAACTGAAGGTTTCCGTGTTCGCTGGAGGACAACTGAAGATTTCAAAAACTGGCAACATGGTCGACAAAAATTTCAAAAGTAACCAAATATAATAAAATTAATATCACATGCATACCATTGAAAAATGTCGCTGTTTCAACTATCGTATTACAGAGATTCCGAAGTGCAACCATGCTAGCAAGTTTGAATATATTTAAGGCAAGTTTGGAACATAGGAGTCTCAAAGGAAGAACTTACAGGTTAGAGCTTACACGTTACAGGTTACACGTTTGGAACCGTGCTAGAAAATTCATATATTTTAAACAGGGTTACATGTTACAACCTCACATTTCATTAGTGAAAAGATATTACGTGCAACTACATCATTTTTGTTCCAAAATGATTTTCCATAAACCAATGAACTTCATATAAAAGTGGATTAACAACCAATGGTGAGAAATGTCAATTTGATACCCAGCAAGAGAATGGACGTTAAAATATTTCATTTATCTATTGTACTCCCTCCGTCCGGAAATAAGTGACTTGGATTTGTCTAGATTCGCATGTATCTATACACTAAAACACGTCTACATACATGCGAATCTAGAAAAAGCCAAGTCACTTATTTTTAGATGGAGGGAGTATATATTTTAGCCCCATTGTTTTATCAATCTTGAGATGGTATTAAGCCTATTCCAAGTCACAATCTAAAACTACCAAACCAAGTGTACAATAAGTAGCAAAAAAAAAATGAAAGGTTAGCAAGGATTTGGAACCATAACAAACCGAGTTTATTAAATTATATAAGTGGGCATAAGTTAAGAACCTGCAAAGCGTGATTACGCTTCCAGGAATTACATCCCATAAACATAATTTCCAACGAAAACGTATAAAAAGAAATATATGGTAAAAGCAGCCCCAACCAAACCACGGGATTGCAACTTACAAGTTACGCTTGCCATACCAATTCCGAAATTACAGGTTAGCTAGTAGTTCCAGCATTTGGCCAGACTGGAGTGCTAGCAGTAGGCTAGGGCATTTAGTTCCATTTATGAACCGTAGCAATCTTTTATTTGTTCTGTAAATCCAGTTACTTTTAACAAAAGAATCAAGCAAAACTGGACACAACCATTACTAATTAGTATTCTAGATAGAAGCAGTTCTACCAGGCTGCATAGAAGAAACAGGAACCCTACCTGTTATGTTTAATCATCAGTTAGGACCTATAATTGTGTTAGTTATACTGTATAACCGCTACTAGATGGGTGACTAAACAATACCAAGCAGCATGCAGAATATATTTTATATTTTGTACAACTAAATGACACAATAGGAAGGTATGACAGCCCACGAAAAGAATAGCTCTAAAAATTCTGAAGTGATGTGAATATGCTTTAGCAGGCACACTAGCAACCTTACAGAGTCGATTTGTTGTGTCCACACTAGCAGTTAAGTGTTACTTTATTTTGTAGACTAGCATATGTACATGCGAGAATTAGCAGCTCCATTCCTAAAATTTTGGTCTAGCTGGTGAGACACTTGTAAAGAAATTTCAGTATAAGAAGACAATGTTATCAAATGTATACAGGTTCAATTTAGGTGCCACTAAAATTAGGGTAGAAACAGCAACATTTTGGAAAAATTTGTCATCAAGAAATAATTATGTTACTCCATAGGGGTTCGAAGTTTGTGAGCGGTCAAAATTAGTCTAGCACCCTGTTGTGTGGTTCACTAAGGAATGAACCAAGCCGTTCACTAAAAGAAATGGAATACATTTTCCAGTATAATTTACTCACAAACTGAACAAAGATAAATTTGAAAAGTACATCCATTATCCTGGTGAAATATGAATAATCTCCACAGTTAATTGATTTGTTTAAGCATGAGGCTTGACTCCTAAAATCCAATTGCAAACCAAAATAAGGAAGAGTTTACTCATTCCATTTGAAAGTTTCACTTGTGTTATGCAACACATAACTCTGAGAAATTCCTAGTGGAGATAGCATAAGCCAAGTTACTGCAAATTCCAACTTAAGGTTTGTTAGTTCCATATGAAAATTGCTTACATTGCATGATACATTCTTTTTAGCATTACCTTACAAGATACATAACTATAAAAGAACCATGCATCACAAAACGACTTTAACTCTGATGCATGAATTCTAATGGTCAATTATTGTAGCTATCAACACAATCAGGGCTATATTTTACCCAATTTCTTACAGGGCCAACAAAAATCCCATGACACAATCAAGCAGTTAATTAATCAACCAAAGCACTAAAGTGTACAGCTAACCAAATACATGTTCACTAAAGCCAGTGTGACTCCATTAATCTGTTGCAACATTTACTCCAGCAATGACCTGCAACCAATCTAAGATACAAATAAAATACCAACATTCATGCAACAATCATAGGTAAAATCAACGTCTGATGAGAAAGAACATAGTTCGGATAGAAAGACTCGAGAAGCTCAAAGACCTAATCCCTTTACCCCAAGCAAGAAATTTCCACTATAACCAAATCTCTATCCATAAAGAACATAGTTCGGATAGAAAGACTCGAGAAGCTCAAAGACCTAATCCCTTTACCACAAGCAAGAAATGTCCACTATAACCAAATCTCTATCCATAAAGTTCACGAAGCCTATTGTAAGAAGATTCATGTTCACAATTGCACATGGTAATGATGCCAACAACTCAGAGCTATGAAGGGGAAAAGAAAAGGTAAAACGAATACTCCCTGTCCCAAAATATAAGATGTCTTTGCAAGTTAAAACAGCTTGCAGAAACGTCTTATATTGTGCATCCGAAGGAGTAGTATCTAAGAACTGAAATCAAGCACGTCCATCACCTCCGATCTCACCGCCCCAGAAGAACACCTGCTGCCTGCCATCCTCCTCCTCCTCGTCTATGTCATCCCCGTACCCAAGCTCCACATCCCCACGGTATCCAGGCTCGCTGCCGTAGCCAGACTCGGTCGCTGCCGTCTCCACCCCGGCAGCCGTACCACCAGCCCCTGATCCAGCCCCACCAACGGGTGGCGAGGCGAAATCCGGCGCCATAGGAACGTCCCTCGCCCGCAACTCACCAACATCCGATGCCCACATCTCCCCACTGGAATCCGTGGCGCCACCGCCACCGGGACCGCACGTGACGTGGAAGTCGGAGCACGTGCCGGATCTCCGGCGGTCGCTACTGCGGCCAGAGACCGACCGCGAGACTCCTCCGCGGCGGCGGCGCTTGCGGAGCCCGAGCCACCGGAAGGATCCTCCGCTGCCACCGACGGAAGGGGGAGGGGTTGCGGCTTCTGCGGAGGCTCCATCGCCGAATTGGGCGGAGGGGGGAGCGGTGGAGCGATCGGAGAGGCATGGTTTCTTGTTGAAGGGGTACCAGGCAGCAACGGCGTCGGTGAGGACAAGGTGCGCCGGGTAGTGGCGGAATGGTGGCACGCGCGGTGTCATCGCCGGCGAAGGGGGGGCATCGGAATTAGGGTTTGGGCTGGGGAGCGGACATGGTGGTACTGCTCCCGATCTCATTTGAAGTCGGAATGCACGAATTACAATTTACAAGGCAATAGCAACTACGAATATACAACGGTTCTGGTATTAGCAAGGACTATTTGATAAAATGCCCCACTTTATTTTGTCATTTGCCCCAAACGGCATATTTACTTTGCTATGGACAAAATGCCCCACTTTACTTGGCCCATTTGCTGAAATGCCCCATTACGGTGGTTTACAACTAATTAAAACAAGCTACTCCTAATCTAATCTAACATGTAGCCTGCAGTTACCCTTTTGCCCCTGAGTGGATTTATCCAGAGCTGGGCAAGACCCGTACCACACATCTATCGCTGCCTCCCTTGAGCCGGCGACGGCCGTGACGTCCGGAGATTTACGGCGACAATGCGACTAAGCCCATCGATGGGTCTACATCTCTCCGCCGTCACGCCCGCCTCGCCTCATTCTGCTTCTCTCTCTCCGCCACGTACCTCTGCGTCCTTGTGGCGACCACAACAACATTGTCTGCGCATCCCGGCTTGTCGAGGTCAGTATCCTCCACTTCTTACTCCCCTCTTGTACTCAGTATTTATCTGATTTTGTGGTGGTTCTCTCGTTCGGTAGGAAGAAACCCTAGATGGTTTTGCATTGAGCAGTCCGATGGATTCCATGAGCAGTATCACGGCTCCTGATGGGTAATTTTCTCCTTGTAATCTTCATGATGGTAGAGCTAAAATAACATGATTTAGTGGTGTGTCTCTAACTTGTGTTCATTTTCCCCAATTCGAGTAGGAGCGACGATAATTTTAAAATAACTTTTAGAGTCGCTGAGTTTGTCGCCAAGCTTGATGATGGTCGCCAAATTCATTGTCCAAAGCAAGATGTGGTGTGGCGTGAGTTAACATTAGAGGATGACCTTTGGAGAAGCTAAAGTCAAGACTAAGCGAGTCTATTTCCTATGGTTCAATACAGGAGGTGCATCTTTTTTGTGAAGACAAAGCTTTAGGAGGGGTTGATAGTATGATCCAAAATGCCAGCGAGTTGCTTGTTGCATTTATGGACAGATGGGAATCAAAACAACTCTTTATTCTAGCTAAAGTTGTGGACTTTGCTAATATACCATCAAGTGCTGCTAGCCAATGTAGTATTATATCAACTGCTGAAATTTCTAATTATTTACGAAATGATGACAACATAGGCGGGGGCGATTCTAGTGATGTGAATACAGATCATCTACCCATTGTGGACTGGTCCACCATTGAGATTGCAGCAATTGAAGATGGTTCCATGGATGCTCCTATATCTCAAGAAAAGATGTGTCTGGCTTTAGGCATCAATGAAAATTCTATTCTTCATCCTCCTTCACCTATAGTTGGTTGTGTTGTCGATAAGGAGATGTTGGCAGAAGCAGCGATAGCAGTTGATGACAACATGCCAGAAGAGTTAAACATTTCGTATGACATAGACCACCCAACTATAGAGGTTGGGACAATGTTTCCTTCTATGACTGATTGTAGAATGGCAATAAGGCAATTTGCCATCAATGAGGAATTTGATCTTGGCACCAAAAAGGCTGACCGGACTAGATGGTCCGGAGAATGTTTGGCCGATGGTTGCCCATGGACTATAACAGCTCGTGTAATGGAAGATAAGAAAACAATACGGGTACTAACATCTATCTTTCGTAGATAATAACAAAATGATTGAATTATGAATTGTTGTTTCACTTATATTTATCTTTATATATGCAGATAAACCAGATAGTTGGGCCCCACAGTTCTTAGGTGGCTCATGAATGCACTTGTCTTAGGTGGCAGCACACCGGAAAGCCTTGTTGGCATGCTCTTCTCTTCTTGATAGGAAAGAGAAATGTCCCACATGAAAATTATGTTCATGAGTATTACTCATTAGATAAGTTTAGGGCTGCCTACCAAGGAGAGGTTGAGCCATTGACAGATAAGTCACAGTGGCCTAAGGTGGACCTTGGCTTTGTAATGTATCCACCACGTTCGAAGGTGTCCGCAGGAAGGCGCAGGAAGAATAGGATTAAAAGTTTCTTGGAAGGTGGTGGCAGCAAAAGCAAGGCAAAGGGAAAGAAAAAGGAAAAAGAAGTTAAAAGGTTGGGTAGCCAAAATAGATGTAAAAAATGTGGCGTGTTAGGCCATAGGCAGAATACTTGCCCAACAAATGGCGTTAGGAAAAGGTACTTAAATGTGTTTTGTCACTTTCCATTACAAATTTTATTTAGAAATTTACTAATGTTCTGTTCACAGGAAAAGAAAGAGTAAAAAGAACTCAAGTGGAGGTGCATTGACAATAGATGGGGCAGCAGCAAGAGCTACATGTGTGGAGCTACAAAATGCTAAAAGTTCACTGACTGCTCAGTGCACGCTCAAAAAGAACTCTGCTGTAGCTACGTTGCAAGCTAGCCCTGGGCCAATCACTAGGAGGTGCACAACTTGCCTTTGTATTATGCCATAAAAAATATTTTATAATTGATTCTAACCATTGCACACCTTTCTTTTGTAGGAAACTGTCTTTGGCTATGGCTGAGGATGCTGCATTAGAGCTTGCTGTGTCGCCACCAAGAAACGTCCAGAAGACTGCTCCCAAGAAGATAACTCCAAGGAAGAAGAAAAAGAACTAGCTTTTGCAAGTCCTGGACGTTGTTATTGGTCATTTTGTGAGATGTGTACTCACTAAAACACTTATGCTATGTTGGTCTGTAGTTTGTGAGATGTAAACTCACTAGAAAATTTCAGATTTGTGCTCCTTTTGTGATGCAACTAAAGACATCAGATTTGTGATCCTTTTGTTATGCAACCAAAGATGCCAGACTGTGCTCTCTTTGGCTATGGTTGAGTATCTTATTTTTAATACGCAATTTCTGTCATATATTGAGTGGGTTTGTAGCCAAATTCAGATTTCAGTGTACTGTTCAAATTTGAGCTGATTTGAAGTAATGGTGGAAGAGAAAGGAGCTCAGACGTGAGAGAGGAGAGGGCAGGGGCAAAGCAGTCATTGCAGGTCTAAGATTAGATGGATAAATCTGTTAAACTCAAAGTGGGGCATTTCAGCAAACGGGCCAAGTAAAGTGGGGCATTTTGTCCATGGCAAAGTAAAAGTGCTGTTTGGGGCAAATGGCATAGTAAAGTGGGACATTTTATCAAATAGCCCTATTAGCAAACCCGGTACATTACAGGGGTGTTTGTTTGGGTTTTTTCTGACTTTCCACTAAAATAAACCAACTAAATGAACCAAACGGGTTAGCTTCGCTATAAGCTTTTGCAAAGCCACCGTGCGGAATACACAGGCGACGCCCGCAGCTTTTGACTTAAACCTGAAACGGTATGTGTCCTTGCCCATTTCATTGGATGATATTACGAGAGAATGCCACAGCGCCACGTCTCTCCGCTCCCTGAACTGAAATTTCTGTGCGCGCTCACTTCCCCCGCCGACCTAGCACGCTAGTTGTTGATGATCACGCGTGCAGAGACATGCGTGCTTTTTCCTGTGGTTCTATACACTAAAGTTTGGCAGTATGTAATTATCAAGTGCCAATCCATCGGAATCCACTCCCCCCGGTGACCCACCGTCCATGCACACAACCATCCGTATCCTCTATCCAATCTAGTTTTTGCTCCATAGGATCATGTCCAAGTTACGTTACATTTGTCCAACTTCTGTATTGTTTTTCCAGTTCGTGTTCCAGCCAGGACCTAATAAACTGATTGCACTAGTAATTAGTAGTAATTATAATGATTAATTACTGATGTCAAAATACAAGAGATGAATTAAGTTTGGATGAATTCATGATATTCATGCTACAGTCCAAACAAACAATGTTATATAAATTATATCGACGTTACAGGCCAGCCAAATTGCCAAACAGGCAAACTCAAAGAAGCAGCTTTCCCTGCACAGCAGCACAGCCAGCCAACCACAGTCCAAACAAACAGGCCCGTCGCTCCCAAAGTCTTTTTTTAGCGCCGCCTAAACTTTTGCCCACACGTGTGCTCATCAAAATCCGCTATCTTGGAGAGCTGAATTATCATTCATCATTTTCGCCATTAGGAACACATTAGTCGCTGAGTATTGGTTCTGCTCTTGGAAGTGTAGGTAAACTCCTAAGCCTACCATTGTGTTGTGTCCTGTAGGTCCTTGCTTCCAGGCCACGTCAGTGTAGAGCTTTGGACATGCGAATAAAGCATCAGAGGAAATTGATTCTCCTTGGAGAGTGTTGATCAGGCTAGTTTGGAGAGCCGGTGCATTGTTCTGAGCCATGGTATCTTCTGGAAGCTCCGGGTCTTTTAGAAGGGCATGCATCCTGATGGCAACATGCATCCTGATGGCAACTTGATGGGGCCAAAATTCCTTGTTGTTAAAGAGTTTTTCATTCCTGCACTTCCATAGACACCAGAGGAAAGTGGAAATATTGACAATGTTTGCAAAAGGATTGTTCATTTTAGCAAGTTTCGGAATTGAATCAGCCATGCAGTTGTTGTTTAGAGTGAACACATCAGAGCGAATGCACCAGGGTGAATTAAACCAAGCTGCTCTAGCAAAAGTACAATTAAAAAACAAATGATATTCATCCTCTGGTAGCCCACATCTGCAACAACTACCTGAAATGTGAGTGGAAAAAGTTGCACCTCTTACTTCCGTTAGAATTGCTCTTCTAAGTAGCCTCCACATGAACGTCTTTATTCTTGGGATCATGGTTTTTGAATTCCAAACCTCCATTAGGACTTTTTTTGTGTGATTGTCAATAACTTCTGAAGATGGCATATCTGCAGAGTATAAAGCTTACAAACAAGTTTTGTATGTGGATTTAGAAGTGCACTTACCATTTGGTGAGGGCTTCCAGCATAAAATATCTTCTTGGGCATCAGTCTGAAGAATCGGAGTGTCCTTGATAGTTTGCGCCGTTCTTTGTACAAAGATCCTGTCAATGAGAGAGTTGTTCCAAACTTTTTGGTTTGGTATCCATAGATCTGAGACCTTAGCTGGGTAGTCAAAGCCATGAGGCTGAATAATAAGGTTATCGTAAATAGCTGCCCAATCCGAAAACCAAGGAGTACTCTAGATAGAAATGTTCCCTTTAGTAATTTTGTAGAAAGCATTAGATTTTGGGATGGGTAAATCTTTGAGAACAGAGGTCCAGAAGGCAGATTTCCAAGTGTTGTTTGTGGGCCTCCAAATGGATCCATCCACATAGTATTTAGATTTAAGGGTCCTGTAAAGTGTACTATTGGGCTTTTCAGCAATGCGCTAGGCTGCCAAGAAAATGAGCCCATGATTAACAGCCTACAGATTTCAAATTATCATCCCTCCTTCTTTTGGTGTGCAAATGTTTTTCCAAGCTGTTAAACAAAGGGATTTAGAGGTAGGGTCATGATCAATACCAGACCACTAGAAGGATCGAATGATAGCTGTGATTTTGGACAAAAAATTATTTGAAAAGATAATACTGGACATGTAGTAGATATGAATGGAGGAGAAGACCGATTTAATGAGCTCAATATGGGCAACATGGGATAAGGTGTTGGATTTATAAGTGGAAAGCTTAGATCTAAATTTCTCAAGAATAAAACTATAAGCCCGAGATCTGTTTTTGGCCGGGAGAATAAGAGGATGACCAAGGTGAATAAAGTTTTCTGTCATGATAGGCACTGGGAAAATATTAAGGATTTGTTGAATGTCGTTGGCATCCACCTTTTTGCTAAAAACAATTCCTGATTTACTCCAATTTGGAAGCTGGCCAGAGGCATTACAGAACAACTAAAGGATGTGCTTCATGCGATGGGCTTCTGTAGTAGTAGCAGTACCACAAATGAGGAGGTCATCAGCGAATAAAAGAGAGTGGATAGGAGGGCAATGAGGACCAAGAGTAATACCTGAAAGATTCTCATTCGACAAGGCATCCTGGAGGGCAAGAGATAACTCATTGATTGCTAACGTAAAGAGATAAGGAGAAAGGGGGCACCCTTGTCGAATCCCTCTTGTGCTCAGGAAACTAGCAAAGATTTGACCATTGATAATGACAGAAAATCTCGGGGAGGAAATGCAGGCATGAATAAGATTGATGAAGTGATGATGCAGCCCCTTGCGAGCAAGAGCTTGGACCACAAAATTCCATTCTAATCTATCAAACACTTTAGCAAGGTCAATGTTTAGCATGAAAGCTTTGTGATTCCAAGAGGAAAGTTGAAAGGAGTGAGTTATTTCCTAAGCTACGTTGATATTGTCACTTATTCTTCTCCCTTCAATAAAAGCTTGCTGTGAGGGGTGAATATGATCAGGGAGATGAGGTTTAAGTCTATTGGCCAAACATTTCGCAAGAATCTTGTAGATCACATTGCAAAGACTTATAGGACGATAATCAGCTGGTACTAAAGGAATCAGCTTTTTTGAATTAGAGTAATGTGAGTGTTATTTATGCCATGAAGAACAAAAGCAGTGGTGAATAAACCTGTGACCATCTTAAGCACATCGTCTCCAATCCAACTCTAGGTTGCAATGTAGAATTCAACATTGAAACCATCCGGTCTTGGTGAAGCATTCCTTTTCATATCTTTGAGTACCTCCAAGATCTCTATTTTTTCGGGAATGGAGTAGGTAGGGTCTTCCTCTGAAGGTTGTTGACTGGCCTGCATGTTAGTGGGATTCTGAACAGAAGAAGAAAAGATGGACCTGAAATAAGTAACAAAGATGTTTGCAATTTTCTCAAGCATGAAGTGAGTGACATCATGTTCATCTTTAATTGATAAAATTGTATTCCTTCTTCTCCTTTTTGCAATCGCTCTGTGGAAGAAAGAGGTGTTCCTATCTCCATCCTTAACCCAGTTCTTTTTCGCTCTCTGCACATAGAAATCATTTAGTTTGGTAATGGCTTGCTCATACCTGGTACTAAGTTGTTGGTCCTTGGCATGGTTCTGAGTATGGAGAGGCTGAGCTTGTAGTTTTCCAATTTCCTGTTCTATTTCTTTGATCACATCATGCAGAGGTTTCTTTTTCCTGCACCACACTTTAAGGTATGAAGCAAGCATTTTAGTACGATGAGCAAATGGTTTAGTGATAGATCGATTCCAGCTAGCTTTGGCATAATCTTGGAAATCATTTTCTTTTAGCCACCAGTTTCCAAATTTGAAAGTGTTGACAGGCTTATTTTCTTTACCATTCATGGACATCAAAATAGGTGCATGATCACTGAAGCAGTGTAGCAGAGGCATGTTATACACATTTAAAATCTGAAAATTGACACACCACTCACGGTTGACAAGGCATCTATATAAGCATTGATAAAGAGGCTGATCAGAAAATATTTTGTTAGTCCAGGTGTAAGCAGGACCGCAAAAACCAAGATCAAATAAACCACAATTTTTAACAATGGAGCGGAAGGCATACATACGGGTACGATTAATATTAGTGGTGCTCTTATCAGAGTCATACATGATTTCATTCATGTCGCCAATACAAAGGATAGGCAGGTTGCGGTTATCATACACAAAATTGGCAACCTGCTCCCAAATAGCATTACTTTGGTGGTGGTAGGGGTCACCATAGATGCGAACTAAATCAAACTTGGTGTTGGTACTCTTATCAGTAGCTAGATCTAGGATTACATAAAAGCTAGATGAATATACAAACATTTGCAGATCATCATTCCACATCAACCAAAGCCCCCCTGCTTTCTTCAAAGAAGGGACTACAATAGTATCATTCATATTAAAACAAGTTGAAATATCAGCATGGGTAAATTTTGAGTTCTTGGTTTTAGATAGGAAGATTACATGTGCTCTTGTGGATGTGATCATTTTGGCAAGGTGGCACATTTTAGGGTTGCCAAGGCCCCTGCCAATGCCTTGGCAATTCCATCAGAGGATCCTCATGGCGCCCGTGGCTCCTCCAAGGCCGGCGCCAGAGCTTGAGATTGAGTAGCAGCAGTATCATCTTCCATAGTATCCTGCATAACGAGCGAAGAACCAGCAGTAGTTGTAGGTTGAGTCTTGGTTCCAACATTTCCTTGGTGACTGGTGCTACCATAGAAATGATAAGCATTGCCAGCCACGTAGAATGGGTCAATAGCTCCTATGCGACATCTTTCCTTGGAATTGGACAGAACAAGACATAGCTGAAAGAAATGGCTACCATGCGACGTTTCTTTGGTAGAAAATAGCCCAGGTGCGACACTACTACTTAATCCAAAGACACACGTTGACAACTCGAATCAGGTGAGCCAAGCGGGACCCACTACGTAAGGACCTGAGCGCTGGACCCACAGAGTGTCTCCCGATGGTGGGACCCACAGCGTGGGACCCATTAACTTATCCAGCTCAGCATTGGTACAAGAGAGGACCCCGAGCCGTGCAGCACCCGAGCCCTACCACGACCTTCCCATCCTCCCTCCCCGACTATTGTTGTTCTTCTTCTCCGGTGACGACGCTAACAACGGGTGGCAAGCAGGCCACGACCTTCCATGTCGAGCTCCACTTCAGCCTCCAGCGACATGGCTGGCTTATGGCGCGAGGTTAATGACAAGCGCCTGTATGCCCATCTGCGCCCACAAGCGGCTGGTCACATTGACCAACAAGAATGGCAACCTTGGACGGGAATTCGTGAAATGCGAGAGTAAACCAGAGCAGGGGAAGGTCAGATTTTACTTCTCAATCTGCCAATTTTGGTTTTTGTGTCCCAATTTCATCATTTTTTATCCGATTTGGGATTTAGGGTTCATCTTTCTGATTTCAGAAATTGAATCAATGCGCCCATTTTGAGTGGCTAGATGAGTACATAGAGCGGATTCAACTGGCTGGCGCATCAGGGGAGATCGATTTACCGTTGGAGGCAGAGAAGTTTGGATCGGGCCTGTCTAGATCTGGCAATTCCATTGGTGCTATAGTGGGGGATGCAGGAGTGACGGCAGTGACGGCAGAGCTGAAGAACCTGAACAAGCAGATGAAGACAATCATCGAATTAAAGAAGCAGGACAATTTGGTGGCCGGTCTTTTTTATGTTTGTGTAATTGCTCTCGCATTTGTTTATGTTATGATAATTAGTCGTTAGTTTAGGCTATCACTGTTGAAGTTAGCTTGTGCATCGCTTGTAATAGTAAAAGATGTTTGAATAAAAGTGCTGTGCTGCACAAATTCGGCATGTCTTCTTCACTCTTTGTCGTTTCTTCACTTCTTCAGTCCGTCGTCAGTGAGGTGTGGGCAGAGTGTACAGTTTAGTGGTAGAGGGAGAAAAGGTAAAAAAAAGTTGGTTGACAGTTTTTAGAAAAGACCAGGCCCAATTATAACGTACGCAGGGACGAATAGGACATAGCCAGGACCATTGATAAAAAAAGTGTAGCTAGTGTAAAAAAAGTGCACACGGTTATTCACATAGATATATCTTTTCGTCTTATCATTATTTCACAAATATGACTACAGGAAGCTTCAAATTATTTGAGTTGTCCCACGTTGTTTTGGCTCTTTTATCGTGTCTTGCTGCTAGGGTGCACCCGCGTGTTGTTTTGGCCGAAATAAAAGGTTGGTTCTAGTTAGCGGGTTAGTCTTTGTGAACCAAAACCCGACTAGCACATTTTTTACCAAAAGGTGCACTCAAAGTAACAATTTAAATTTCTTTTGGTTTATGCATGCTATGGTGTTTTTAAAGTTTTTACACGTGTGTTTCTACCTAAAATGGTTGTGCCCCTCTTAAAGAAAGAGGATATAGTGTGCCAATATAGGCACAAAGTTTATGATTGATCATGTTTGAGTGCATTTTGGTTTTTACTACATACAGCCACATAGTTTAACAATGTAAATAGAATGCAATGAAGAAACTTTAGACACGAATCAATATTAATATATTATTGGATCATGTTTGACTGCATTTTTTACTACACGCGGTCACATAGTTTAACAATATAAATACAATGTAATGAAGAAACTTTAGGCATGAATAAATATTAATATATTAGTACGACCAACATAGATAACACGATAGAGGGGCATCGGATACCTAGCATCCCCTTACAACATATAGAGGGGCATCCTCTTACAAGATATAGTGCATAAAACATAAAACGAAAATATTTAAAACTAGACACGGGCACACACGCCCCAACCAACACAACACAAGCTAGATACCACGCTCCTTGACCCCTCCTTAGCCGGCACCTCTCACTCGTCCTCCTCCGGCATCTGGTAGGGGAGGGTGTGCATGCCGTTGGGCTTGGGGAAGATATGGTGGAAATTTGTGAAGATATTGTAGGTGGTGAATGCGATAAACTCGCATCCACACCAGAACACCTGGCCGAGGTGGTGGTAGGCGTCGTAGGGGTTGGTGAAAGTCACGTACAGGCCGATGGCGAAGTTGTCGTGGCCGCCGTCGTAGTGCTCTTGGAGCTGGAACATGGGCGGAGTGCCCGCAGGGAGGTGGCGATAGCCGGAACGGAGGAAGAAGCGAGCCAACTCGAAAGGGCCCCTCCACCTCGATATCGCCCACACCCTGAGGCTGCTCTCGACGATTCTGCCCGCCGGGTACTGCAACTCGACACGGTCGAGAAGCGTGAGGTAGGATCGGTGAACTGCATGGTGGCTTGGAAAGTGGAGTGGTTGCTCGAGTGGTGGATTTGGCTCGAAAGGAAGAAGCGGGGGCGACTTGAGAGATGAGTGTGAGGGGGAGAGGGATGAGGAAATGGTGCCCCTTATATAGCCGCGTTGCAGCCGTGGTCAATGTACACGATGCTTCATTTTCTCTCCTCCGTTCGTGGTGGCATAAGTGCATTAAATCGGCGGGCAGAGAATCCAAAGCGGCACGGACGCATGAGCTAGATGCTTCGTTTTGGCGCGTGACGGTAAGGCTGCCGCGTGAGAAACTGTTTCACCGCGCGTGACACTGCGAAAGGGAGCTGCACTACCACCAACGTCTGCGTGCATGGAATTGTTAAAATGGTTTAAATAGCTTAGATGCGACGTACCTATATGCTGCCGCTGTGCGCTTTCTGCGTCGCGTGCATGCAAATCAACTGCGTCGTTCACGAGCGAGAATAAGCTGAGGCTGACGCTATTGCATGCATGCCAACGTCGTCGCGACCCTCCCTCGTGCATGCATGCCAGCGAGCACGTCATGGCGGCCCGGCCGGTCCGTCGACCGCGGTCACTCAGATGCTCCCCCCTCGCTCAACGTTATCTGTTTATCAGAGAAAAAAACGATGGCCAATCAGATTGGAGAATCAGGGCTCCCACGGATCGCCCACAGCTACACCCGCGGAATCCTTCTAGAAGGCTTATCCGACAGCCACAATTAGGCGTTAGGGTTAGATCGACACTCCACGTTTGGCGTTAGGGTTAGATCGATGGCTAACGTTTGTCCTTAGGGTTAGATCGACGGTCGACGTTTGGCGTTAGGGTTAGATGGGGTTTGGAGGCAGTCAACGGGGTTTTGAAAGGTTTGACCGAACTTTAAATGTGCATAACTAATTCAAAAAAAATCGAAAAAATGTAAAACTTGCGCACATAGTCTTGTTATGTTACATACTTATGATATAAAATGATAGACTTGATATAATAATCTTTGCATGAAAAAACCTTCACAAATTGGACTATCTCGACTAAGGTTGCATAGAGTTCAAAGGAGTGAGAAGAGGGTTTGAGGTTTTGAAAATGCAAAAAATCAAAAAACCTCACCTTAGCTTCATTTTGGACTGACTAAGGAGGATCTGAAGTTATTTTTGCATTTTCAAATTTTAATCTTGTTTTATTACTGACTTTGTATTAAAGGGTATTTTTTCAAAAATAAATTAATAATATGAATACTTATTCAAAAAAATGTGAGACTTCGTATTGATGCTATATAGGTAGAATATAAGCTAAGAAAATCTTTTTGGGTGATTTTGAGAAGGTCGAAAAAACTTGCTTAGAAATTGGGTCGTTTTCCCTAGCTTTGGAGCCTGTTTGGACATAATTTCAGTGACTATGAGTTTGACTTTGCAAAAAGGCTTGGATTTATTAACTAAAGTGCATAGTAGTACATACAACAGTGCAACATCACATAACAAACAAATGAACTCCAAAAATATTATAGATAGGCTCAAATTTGAATTTGAATCAAGTCAAATCAACATCATAACACATAACTTTTCACATGAAATGACATAACCCATTACATCAATCAAGTTTTATATCAGAGAACATAAGTTTTCACATCAAATGACAACAAACTTAAGTTTTCACATCAAATCACATCATAGTTGAATGATTTCGACTCGACTCTATTTCTTTTGCTTCTTTCTACCACTCGATTTTTTCACCTTCTTTCCACTACTTGGTTCCACATCACACAGTTTGTTGATACTCTTGGTTTTCCTGCCAACTCCACTAGGCCCCCTCAACTTATGCACCTGACCATGTCCAACTTCTTTAGTTTGCACTTCTGTAGATTGGGTAGATGACAGCACAACCTCCAAAGATGGCAACTCAACACTTGGCAGCACAACCTCCAAAGATGGCAACACAGCCGCCAAAGCAGATTCACATGGCAGGACAACAGCCAAATTATCTGTAACAGTTTCAGATTGCACTTCATCCTCAACAGCATTAACAGGTTCAGATTGCACCTCAATAGTTTGCACTTCATCCTCAACAACATTAATAGGTTCAGATTGCACCTCAACAGTTTGCACTTCATCCTCAACAACATTAACAAGTTCAATTTGCACCTCAGCAGCACCAAACATGATCTGGTTGGTTCTCTTCTTTCTTGAGCCATTGATTCTTGCCTTTTTTCACTGGCCAGCATTCTTCAACAACAAGAGGTGGGGCTTTTTCTCCATGCTTCCTCTTGAAAACAAGCAAGTTAGTTGGGGGAGAAAAATCATCAACAAGAAATACAGAGATTTTCGATGAACATACTTTGGCTTTTCAGCAGTGTATCTGCACTTGGTAGAGCCAGCTAGGTGTCCAAGTTCTTCACAGAGTTTACATCTATTCTTGTTACCTTTTTGGGCCCTTTTTGGCTTGCCATCTTTCTTTTCATCTTTCTTCCCCTTCTTGCTGCTCCCACCTTTCTCAAACCAAGCCTTGAATCTACTATGCCTAGGCCTCCCAGCCTTTCTTTTCATCAATGGAGGACACAAGGAGAACTGAATGTCCACTTCAGGCCACTGAGACTGGTATGTAAGTGCTGGAATTGGTGTTGCATATGCAGCCTTGAATTTTGCTACAGAATAATACTCATGCAAATATGGGTGCATATTTAGCTTATGTTTGGAGGCCAAGAAAAGTATGGCATGCTCACAAGGCTTCCCAGTGTGTTGCCACTCAAGGCATGTGCATTCATGCAATTGAGTGTCAACAACATGCCTCCTGCCAGTCTTTGTATCTCTGACTTCATCACCCCACAATGAGAATTTCTCAACACACAAATGTGCAAGATCTCTGCTCCTGTTGACCACCTGCTGCACTACATCAGGAAGCTTATCTCCTTGAAGAACATCACCAAGCCTTCTTCTCAATTCCCACAACCTCATGATCATAATCCTGATCTGGTCAACCATGTCATGGACAGGCAAGTCTTTTAACTCCTTCACTTTGTTGTTGAAACTTTCTGCCAAATTATTCTTGATATGATCACATTTGATGGCAGTGTTAAAACCTGACCTGTACCATAAAAGAGAATGGCAGGTGTCCAACCATGTACAAAACTTGACCCTATCCTCCTCAGAGCATGCAGCCTTAATCTTCTCAAGGTGATATGAATGTATGCATGCATTGTAAGATCTTGCAAATGCCACATGCCCAAAATCATCTCCTCTGAATTTTTGATCAAATTCATCCACATATGGTCAAGCACTCCCTCGCTCGGCATGAGGAAAACAATTTTCACCATTTTCTAAACCTTTACATGCATCTGTGTGCCTTTGCTAAAGGAGAGGCAGCCCTATGCATCTTTTCAACTGCATCATGAACCATGTCCATGATGCCTCTGACTCAGACTGAAACATGCCAATAGCTACAGGGAACATCCAATTGTGTCCATCTAAAGCATTGCATGCTGCTAGTTGACCATTCCACTTGCCAGTCAAGAATGACGAGTCTATACTCAAATATGGACGGCACCCTGCTTTGAAGCCATCGATGCAAGGCTTTAAAGCCATGAAGAATTTAGAGAAGAAGACTTTCCCATCAGTTGTTACCTCAATATCTATCTCCACAACACTACCATGTGACCTCTTCTCTACTTCTGCTTTAAAGTTATAAAGCATTCGAAAGGTATTTGCCAAATCACCATATAGCTCCTTCATTGCCCTTTGCTTTGCCTTTCACACTGTAGTATAATTCAGCTTAATGAGGTACTGCTTTTCCAAGTCTATTTTTAGTCTCTTTGCAGTGTTGTTTGGTGTTGTGGCTAAAATAGGCTTGATTTTTTCTGCAACCCATAATTGTGATGTCATCTTTGTAACTTTTTGAGAAATTGTAATACAAGTATGAGCTTTTGGAATTTGATTCACTCTTATTGTCCTTCCATCAGGTTGGCGTCTAGCAGATATATACCACTTGCAAGGCTTTGCACCACCATCATAACCTATGCATTTTGCATAGAACTTCTTTTTATCAGTCCACAAAGTCTTGGTAGCAAACTCACGTTTGACTGCATATGTCCTGAAACACATCCTGAATTCATCCATGCTTGGAAACAATCTCCCAACTTCAATAACTGGGTTCTCTTTGTCATAAACTATTACTATCTCATCATCATGTGCATCATCTACATGAGCTAAGATATTGCAACAACTCGATCTATATCGCCTCTTCATCTCTTGAATGGTTGTCACCATCATTTGCAGCTTCATCCCTCTCCTTGTCTACATCATCTATAGGAATGCCAAAAGCTTTGCCATTTCAATGTCGAACATTGGTGCAATGACCAAATCAGTCCGGCGATTATCTAAACTGAATTCCAATCATGATTACAAACTTTTCAGCATCCCCTTGTGCATTAGCATCTGCAGCCTCCACTGTTAACACTGCCAACTCAGTAACTATAGGCATTATTTGCCTCTGTGCAGCCCAATCATCCTCAACCATCTGAGAAGCCAACTTCGAGGGCACATATCCAACCCTCGAATCAGATTTCAGATGAATGAGCTCTGCTAAAAACATAGCACTTTTGCTTCTCCAACCGTCTCGCTCATTGATTTCATCAACCATCTGTTCCCCTGTCTCAATCCTAACATACTCACCTTTCCAATAATCAAATCGTAACAAAGAAACTTCTTGCTCTGGCCCCCAAACCACACTCTCCCCAATTTTGCCCACCATATTCCTCACCGCCTCCTCTTCCATGCTTTGTAGCTCTTGGGGATCAACGTCTTCCAATTCCACCTCCCATTTAACAACTGTGTCTCTCTCAATTACCTGCGTGCTGCCATCAACTAACACAACCCTAGAGGGAAAGAATTTGATGCAAAATTCTAAGGTTTGTCGTGCAACATCATCTCCCCTATTTTTGGCGGCCACTGTGAGCTAGCGGAACCGAACAAGGAGCCAAACCAAAAAAAAATCAAGTGTTAGAGATGCAGGATATACCGATTAGAAGTCCCCTCTCGCGGCTCCATCTCGTTCTCCTCGTTCAGCACACCGGCCTCCACAATCTAGCATCAATGGGCACGCTCAGATCTCGATTTGAGAAGAATGAGAGAGGAATTAGGTTGCAAATGGCACTCACCACCTTCGCCGTCGAACTAAATCGTTTCCGCCTCAAAGAATGTTGCGCTGTCGCCGCCGTCGAAGACGAGAACGATGGGTGAGGTCCGCCGCCATCGTCGGGGAAGCTACAATACGTGTGACGCGCGCGTTCTGTCGGAAGCGGTTTATTTGACTGGTTATACCAACCGACCGGTCTGTCTTAACCTAATCTTGGAACTAAGTTAAATGTGTCCTTAACGACCTTTTAATGCCCATGTGGCCCTGAGCTATTTTCTACCAAAGAAACATCGCATGGTAGCCATTTCTTTCAGCTATGTCTTGTTCTGTCCAATTCCAAGGAAAGATGTCGCATAGGAGCTATTGACCCACGTAGAATTCATCAACCATCCGAGGAGGTGAGAAATCCCCAATTCGAGAATCAGCCGAGCCCAGCAAGAGAGGCGAAGGTGTACTGAGAGGCCATGGGTCATAGCCTGCCGTGTCCGCTGAGAATGATGGAGATGATCTGTAATTCTACGGAGATGGGGAGCGACGAACAGTTCCTAGAGAAGAGCTCCCAGCGCTGCGCAGAACATTGCCATTGCCCATCTGATCGGTTCTTCTAGGACTGCTTCTAGGGGTAGTACTAGCACGAGAGACAACAAGTCCCCTAGCAGATCTGATGTTACCTCGAGCTTGAGTCGGTGATGGTGAATCCCATCTAGTCTGTCGGAGGCGAGGCCTAGGCGTTGGAGAGGCGCCCCCCTGCTCGACTGGCGGGATCGCTTGCATGTGGGACATTCCACCAGATCCTCCTCTTGGTGATGTTCCTATTTTTTGTCTTGTGGGGAATTGGATAGCAGTGGGTCGATTCCCGTCATCTCCGGACTGGGCAAGGGTGCGGGGGCAGAATTGCGGCGCAATGCCGCTGTGAGTAATCCCTTGAATTTCTCTGCTGGCCGCATCACCGCAAA
Source organism: Avena insularis (assembly GCA_023614405.1). Lineage (NCBI taxonomy): Eukaryota > Viridiplantae > Streptophyta > Magnoliopsida > Poales > Poaceae > Avena > Avena insularis. The sequence continues at coordinate 279,639,038 of CM042688.1, forward strand.
CATTGAGCAGGAGCGGTGAAGCTCCGGTCGCTCCTCCATGGCCCAGTTCCACTGCAGGCCTTTTGCAAGGCGGAAGCAGAGCAAGGCCGGCTTCAACTACAGTTCTTTTGAGCAGTGGAGGAATTTTCTTCGGAGGTGATGAGAGGTTGGGTGAAGACTGAGGTTTAGGAGTCTGAGCGGAAGGGACTGATTTGTAGAGCTGCTGGTTTTGTGTAGAAGAATTTTCCGGCAAATCGGCGATGGGAATGTTCATGTTCTACAGTGGTTGTCCAGCAGTAATGGCTTGAGTTGGAGAGCAGAGAAGTTAGGCGAGCGCCTTCATTCCTCGGAGGAGGAGGCCATTTGAAAGCGGCGGCAAGAAACCAGATGGCAAGGCCGAGAATTGCCTTGCTGGTCTCCACATTCAAGACGAGAAGCTAGGCCTGATGGGCCGGTACCCGTCCCCGAGATCAACTTTTTCTTTTTCCCCGTCTCATTGAGGTTAACATTTTTGTCAGCTAGAGATAATTTCTGTGCCCTGTGTAGTAGCCTCTGCAACATGGACTTGGTCTTGTTGCTGTGGAAAATCCATATCCATCAGTTGTTGTGAACATAGCCTGCCGTGTTGCAAGACTTTTGTGGGATTCTCCCCAAAGTGGGTGTCGAGACCGTGTTGACCTGCTTCTTCTTCTGCAAGTGATGACATGTTAAGGAGCTATGGGACGTTACCTCTTGCATGGAAGGATGTTGGGTATTCTTGTGAACACCTTGACCCGATTATGCCTTTTGAACAGTTGCTTCATGTAGCTCCGGGTGCTTCTCCATTGCCGGCAGGTTTTGGTTTTGCGAGCTGCTGGCTCCTCCCCTTTGTTTCTCCATCTGCATGAGGATAGAAACTGTGTTGGACTCTGAAAGCCTTCCTCTTCTATTCTCTTGTGTTGCAAAGATCTTGTTGGATTCACCGAGTTGCAGATTCTGGAACATGCTAAAAACCGGGCTGGTCTGTACTGATTTCCCTAGAGGAACTTTTTCGCAGTCTATCATCCATGTTCCATATCTCTGAAATGGTACTTCCTCAGGATTTTGAGTGTGTCTAATCCTGTGTGTAACGATACTCTTTCTTAATTGACAATTTGCTACTGTGTGAAACATCACTCCACAGAAAATGGTACTTCCTCAGGATTTTGAGTGTGTCTAATCCAGTGTGTAATGATACTCTTTCTTAATTGACAATTTGCTAATGTGTGAAACATCACTCCACAGAATAGGCATATTCTCCCATTTTTTTCATAATGTAGATAAACCATACCTTCTTGCTATGGTGCATAGTTCAGTCCGATTCTATCAAAAATAGGATTACATATTTTGTGCTTGATGACTCCCCATATGTAGTCTGGGTGTGCGAAGAGCATACTTACTTTTAGTTGGTGGAACTCAGAGGGGTACCCACTAGTTTGAGAATGTCTACTAACACCTGAATAGATCTATTCTTCCAAGGTATACCATATTCTTCCAAGGTATACCATACACTCTAACTGTAACATAGACATTATAAAATAAGTGTTTGGGCCTATTGTTTTCTATGATGGCTAGTTCTTGCTCCTTTTGGTATCCTTGGCCATCCGGATCAGCAAGCTCAAATAGCAAGGTATCTGGGCCTATTAACCATGGCTGACTCTCATAGACCCACATCATGGCTTGAAAAGAAATAAAAGCTGCTTTGAAAACGTGTTAGTGTACCAGAGTGATGTCAGCATAGTTGTGTCTCCATGCACGCCTCATCTTCTGTTGTAAGGTGGTGAGAGAGATCACTCTAGGATCCTCTCTTGTTGTAGCAATCTTGAAATACAACGCAAACTTTCCTTCCTCCTGCTCTTGCTACTGATCTGATTCTGAACAATGGAGAGACATACCTTGCATGTTGAGTGCTAACTGAGGAACTTCTAGTGCTTGAAGGATGGGCGTATTATGTGGTGCTTGGGGGCTTCCTTCCGGCCTCACCGGGGAGTGAGTTGGAGTTGGCATCGAATCATCGGGCATGTTTTCAGCTTCTAGGAGACCAAGGTTATTGGCTCCTTCGAACTGAAGACGAATGTTTTGCTGAGGCGTTGGCGAGGGTGGCTCGTAGGGATCTGGTGTCGATGGTCTGGTTGGATGTGGAGGAGCTCTATGTGTGTTTGGATTCATGGCTAGGGAGAACAGATTGCTGTAAGGTTGGGGAAGCTAGGGAAGACTTTGGGAGAAGGAGGAGAGCGGCATGAGCGACATAAGCCACTAAGGGACCATCTCCTTGTCGACGATGCAGTCGAACTAAAAATTTGCCATCTATTCCGTAGTTTTGAAACCCAATAAAATAGTCAGCGTGCTCACATTGGTCCCTATGCGCAAGGGCCCATCCCGAGCGCCGGTACTCCACGCCATGTTGGATTTCAGCCGCGGACCCGTCTAGAAGCCACACAAGCTAAGTCCCATGTTGGATTCAAATCACATTCCCTCCCCCAATTTCCTTCCATATCGCCTCAAATCCTCCACCCACTCGCCACTCCATCTTATTTACCGGTACTATATTTCCTAGCCTCGGTCTCGACGTCTCTGAAGTCACTCATGTGTACTAGGCCTCCCCGGACGGCACACAAGGGAGCACGAACTTGCTGACATACTCGGCGTACTACGGGGAGAGGTACGATTCGATGCCACTCTCATAGATCGAATTCTCCCCTGATACGGTTGACAATGATGTCATGGCCGATCCAAACAACATCTTCTCGCCTATGGTGGCTCCTCAACGCCGCCCTAGAATTGGCCTCGACCTCAACTGCTCCTACTCCACCTCGACGTCCTTGCATCATTCGTCCGGCCACGTGACCAACAACACATGCCTTCCACGTAGCTTGTTCAGCTTCGAGGGCAGCAACAACAACGATGCCACGTGTTCGAGCAAATGATCGATGAGAGGTATGAGTACGCGGAGGTATGAGAGCACGACTGCCAAGATGGTAACCCAATCCGGCATGCTCAAGGCGATGAATGAGGCATCGTAGTTTGCATTGGCCAAGATGAAGGAAAATCCTCATGGTGGACATGTCGATGATGGATCCATTGGCATGGACATGGCATGAGATATACTGTGATTGCATCGGAAAGAAGATGATGGTTGCAGTGGTTTCTGCGGTGGTAGCGACATCTGCACCAACACTCCCCTCGGCGACACCTGCAGCGACAATGATGGCAATGGAGTCACCTACGACACCCAAGCAGATACCCTCTATCAGCGACAAGTCGGAGGTAGTGGAGGCACTGTTCTTCGTTTGATCACGTCACCCTTCATTTCATTGATGCTGCCATATGCTATTTTGATAGCTAAACTTTGATGGATGTTTGGTGGCCCGTGGATGTGGCTGAAACTTGTTTAATTTGTGCGGTGAACTTTTAATTTATGTTCCTAATATTTTGAATTCGTATTGTGTGTGAATTTGTATTGTTTTTGGGTCGAATATCTATTGGGGCGGGCCATAGTGGGAGCTCCGGTGTGGGCAACCTGTCCCCAATTTCGTGCATCATGTGTCGGTGCTCCCCACAACGATGTGTCAGTTGTGCTGCCGTCTATGATTTGGGGAGCGCCGGTGAAGATGCTCTAACTTGTCAAACATCTCCATCGGCGGCCCCATAGCACTCCCCAATGGACAATTGAATGCTTGTTCAAATTTTGGCTCAAATTAGCGTGTGACAATACCTATCGGTGTTTTTAGAGCCTAACAAAATAGTCAGCATGTCCACATCGGCCCCTTCGTGCAAGGGTCGCGTTGGGAGCATCAAAACTCCATGACACGTCGGGTTTCATCCATGAGACCTCCTAGCAGCTGCCTAGGTGAAAACCATGCTTCGTCCCTCCATTTCCATTTCTACTTCCCCGTTTCCACTCCACATTTCCACTCCCTCCCCGCCATCGCCACTCTAGGTTTATGATTGGTGCTCCTATTCCCTCCCATTTCCTAGATCTTGCAGATCCTCCCTTCCCTCATCGGTAGTATGACTCCTAAAAAGAAGCCGACAGGGATGGCAAAGTTGTGGCAGATGACGCTGAAGGAGAATCCGCGCACCATGCCTTCGAAGGAGTGGGATGAAGCCACTAGGGGAAAGTACATGATGCTGGACCACAAGAGGCATCAGGATGCATCCTTGGCGGCTACTACGGAGAAGGCCACAACGAAGGCATTGTCCGACCTTAGAAATTCCGAAGGCAGATGCGTGTACCATGACGCCGCAAGGGAGCATGAACTACATGTACTATGAAGAGAGGTGCGACTTAATGCTGCTGTCGCGGATACAATTTCTCTCCTAAGATGGGCGATAATGATGTCACAGCTGATCAGAACTACATGTACTAGACTATTGTGGTGTCTCAGCACCACCCTGCTTTTGGCCTCAACTTCAATCGTTCCTACTCCAACTTGCTTACCTTACGCCGAGGTCCAGTCATGCCTGACCATGTGACCGATTGACATAGGTATGACTTATTTGGTTCCCATGATTGGTATACCTAGTATGCACCTAAACTACGACCCATGAAGCCCACCAAGAACTAGGAGTCCTATAAGCATCCAAAGCCCAGGAACCAGACGTGTTGATCAAGATAGAAGTGCCAACCGACATAGTTGTAAAGTTGTAACCAAACTTGTAACTGATTGTGTTGGACTCTCAGACCCAACCCCTCATATATAGGCTGGGAGGAGCCGACGGAGAGGGCACGATATCTTTGAGAGAAACACAACCCGTTGTGAGTTAGATTGCATCTAGCAGATCAATTACTCTGTAACCCTCTGTTTTGATAATCAGGCAGGACTTTGACTCTCTTGTTTGTCTGATAGGCCAACGAAATCACCAGTGCTCTCTTTTCCATCAAACCCAAGTCCATAATCATGGGCATTGCCGAGGTTATCCCTCGACAATTGGCACCATCTGTGGGAACTCTGAGCGCTAGAGTCATGAATTCGGTGGCTCCATCTTCAGCAAGCAACAACCCGACGATTGAGGTCAGTGAGGACCACTACGATCCCATTGATCTTGATCCACGCCCACCCACCCCTCTTTTGGCCTCCAACAACTTCGACCGGGAGATAGATCTAATGATCGGGTGCTTCCACTTTTGCATCTGGGCGGCGGAAAACCTCTACCTCTCGGCTCCAATCTACTCGGATCCGTTGGCAGCAATCACAGCACCTATGACAATGCTGGCATCTTCTATCATCTCCATTGGAAGGGCCACCTCACACCCGACAATTGTCAAAAATAGTTGCGGCCATGCCTTGGATCTGGGGGACTTGGCCGATCTCTACGATAGTCTCTCCTTTGGATCTGACTCTGAACCACCATCACCTCACAGCATGAACCCGACAAGTGGAAAATCTAAAAAAAGCGTTTGCTCCGGGATAAAAAATAGCCAACTCGTACCAAGAACATGATCCGTGGGATTTCACTCGTCTCAAAGACGGTGTCTCCTATGATTCTGACGACTACAATGACAACTCATAAATGGAGTGCCACCAGGTGTGGTGTGCGTGGTTATAGGAGCCACAAGAACGGATGAAGGAACTTCAACACCACGTGACTCCCATGGTAACCCTATCATCCAACCCAATGATATTATTTCAGAAAATGATACAAGTGGTCATAGGAACAGATCGAAAACACCCGTGGAAAACCGTGCTGTCCAAGGAGGGGGCGGAGTACGCGATGTCGAACGGATAACGCTTTGGTTGTCACCAGCTATCTGGGAGAAAGCAAGAAACGTTGTCTCTGGTGCAGTACCTATGACGACGGATGCTTCACGCAAGGATCCGATGGCCTACCAGTACCTCCTCCACAAGTAGTTAAGGGAACTAATCAAACTGAAGAGGGACCTGGAGGATCGGAAAAGGAGAGGCGATGAATCAAGCATACGACAGGTGCATCTCAGCTCCACCCGCAACACCGAGAGCGTCGCAGGATGATCACAAATAGGAAGGGGCAGCTCTCGGCTGCATAACATACCTGAAGGCAAAATACGCGTGCTCACCCAATACCTAGACCTGTCATTCATGTCCGTAGATTCAGTGGGCCATATTAAGGCTGAAACGGTGCAAGCCGCCCTCATCATAGCTCAGACCTATCTTCTTACAACTCAACTAGCCAACAATCTGCGGGCAGCCATCCACTTCTCCGCCCTCATGGACCTTGGCATGGTCGGACCAACACACAAGGGGACCAGGAGATTGTCTTGCACTCCAACAGATCACCATGCCGTCGCACCGGCCCTCAGTAGGTGGTAGAGACCCGAAGATCCAGTTCTCCGCACAATGTGCGCTTCACGCATTCCTCGGCCCTCACACAACCACGACGCCATGGCGACATTATACAACACAAAATCGACAACTCACGGGTGAGGCGCAACGCCAGAAAGTACTCAAACGGCGAAATCGATGACAACCACAAACCATGTGGCGCAAGTTGCTTTACCAATAAGGTTTGCAAAACACCCGTACCCAAGGATTTCAAGACCCCCCACGATCGCCAAAAGTACGATGGCCTCCAAGAGTTAGAGGCATGGCTGGCTGATTATTTGCAAACTGTGAAACTCCTAGGTGGGTCAAAGGCCACCACCATGCAAATCCTACACTTGCACCTAAGCAGCGATGCTTGTTTTTGGCTACGGTAGCTACCCGAGGAATCCATCAGTAGTTGGGGTGACCTGGAAGAAAATTTCATCTGAAACTTCAAGTCCACATTCAAGTGACCCACATATATCGAGGAGCTACGGGCGTGCAAGAAGAAATTAGGAGAACCAATACACTCATTTAGACAATGGTGGAACATCATCAAGAACTCAGCCGAGAGTATCTAATGAGAGGGCAATCGATGCCTTCAATGATGGCCTATGCCGAAAAGAATTCATAGAGGAGATGTGTCGAGTGGAACCGAGGACAATCGCTCAGCTGATGGACATGGCAAATTGGTGGGCCGGTAGTGAGGATGTAGTAAACAATAAACGGGAGCGCTCGCCCAAAGAAAACCATGACAAGTGTAACACCAACAATAGGAGGCAGCGTAACGACGAAGGTTACGGTGGGCCAAGCCACATCGCGGTTGGTTACGCTAATGAGGACAATGGCATGAGCGATAATCGTAGTGGAGGCTATCGAGGCAACCAAGATGAAGCTGGATCAAGTCGGACAATGCAACAGTACCTACTGAGACCACCTAGAGACGCCCCAATGCTAGTCGTGCAGATGTTGGATAAACCATGCCACATGCATTATTATGTTGACTCGAAAGAGAGAAGGCGATAAAATCACCTCATGAAGGACTGTCGCACCTTTTTGGGGGCTTCAGCTGGCATATAGCAGCAAGGTGGCTGAGGAAACAAACCAAGGATACAACACCACACCCGGGGCATTGGCACTCAACACATCACCACCGCAACCAGGGGCACCCCGGCATCCGTGGTAATTTAACAGCAACCCGAGACAAACAAATACTAGAACGATGAGTACCTGAGACCAGGGGAGCAATGAACATGATCCAGAAGGGGCGCTCATCCAAGAGAACACAAAAGTTGATCACCTGACAAGTTAACATGGCAGTAAGGACTCCACCACCAACTGAAGGGTTCGCAACATAGAAAACAAAAATTCCTACGATGGGAATGCCTAAATACGCCAAGATCTAATCTAGTAGATTCTACTAACGAGTAAGGGGGTAACCAGAATAACTTACTGATAGCTCCAAATTTCATCACTTTTTACCATTGGTTTTCCTTTTGTTTATTGCCGGATTTCACTGAAGATTGCCCCTTTCCACTAATGTTAATGTTGCAATTAGCGAACCCTTGGTTTCTTGTGATGGTTTTCAGGAAATGAACATTTATTCAAGATTTATAAGCATTTATGGGCAAATTACACCATAATAAGCAAATCCCCAATTGAAGCCACTTTCATTGGAGGTGTCCAGTACGCATAACAACCACTAGTACGGTCGGGGTGCGCCTGTACCGCCCGCCTGTACTACCCACTGGCGCCTTCCTTATATCAATACAAGCAACTTTCGTAAAGGAGAGGGGACAAGAAGAACCACAGAACAGAAGTTACAGCCGCCACAAGCCATCTAGAGAGGGAGATCAGATATGAAAGGGGAGAAGAACTTCACCTCGTTCCCCGATGATCTTCAACCTCAAAACCACATACTCCACCATCATCCCATCATTACTTAGAGAGAGAGGGATTGGCACTTGTAAGATTAGGGTTTGATACTTTGATCTACCTAAGATTTGTATTTGATTTGATCTTTAATCGCTATTGTGGTTTGCTACAATAACTTTGAGATGATTTATATTTGCAATATAATTATGCCCTTGATTTGTCTTTCTCTCATGTCTGAGTAAATCCCCATATGCGTGGGAGATGTAGGGGATTGGTGAGATGTGATGTGCCTCCTTTAATTCCATCCGTTTATGATTGTTGTAATGTTTATTTAAATAGTGAGAATTATTATCTATGTTTGCCTAATGCGTGTTAGCTAATTTAAGGGCCCAGGTAACATGATCCAAAGATCTCATAGGTATGAACTTGTATGCTAGTAATTCGGCAACCCCCGAGTGACACGGCAGATATCAAAGAAGAGCTAGCACTACTCGAGGACAACAAGGAACCATCAAGACTAAAGCCTTCATCTGGTCGAAATACCTTAATTAATGTGATGACCATGGCCGTGGTAATAGGCAGATGGATCATTGGGATTGGGAAGAATTGGCCATGAGGACTCCTAGTCGGTATATGGGTTGCTTGCCTACTCACTTATAAATAAGAAATATCATTATCACTTATTCCACTTATTCCATTTGGCACTTTCACTATCACCATGAACTGATTCTCTCCGTGCCTAACTTCTCATCTATAGGACCTTTACACACCTTCCGCATCTTTAGTTTTATGAAGTTTACTTATTTCCTAAGCAAGTTCCTCTATCTTTTACTCACCACTTCCACCATCAACCTTTGCAGTCAATTCAGTCAAGACCCGTGACACCTTGGGTGCGATAGAAACACCGCATAAAAAACACTTTCCTAGGCTCCTTGTTGGGACCGATATAAAAACTGGAATTAATACTGCCGCGAAAACATTCTCTGACGAAAGGCCATCAAGATATTTTCTGGCGCTGTTGCCAGGGAACTAAGCGCTAAGTGTTGTTTCTTGATAACAACAACTATTGACACCATTCATGATCTCCGTTGAAGGCAGAGGTACCACTCGATCAGGAAAAAACTATTTACCTCCATATATTGATCGTGTTCTGATCGAGAGACAATTAGAATTTATTCAAAGATTTACTAATTCGTGTACTGTAGACTGAACAGCTTGATTCCATTGATGGCAGATTTAACCATCACCGAGGGGCCGAACTTGATCTACCTTTGGGAAAATATGGGAATCCATCTAGGCACTTGAGGAAAATGCCTATTCTTTGTCCTGAACTTGAGGGCCATGAATTTCAAATATATCCTGAGCTAATATATATGATGAAAGAAATTGCTTTCGTAGGAAAAGAAGAGAAAGAACCTAGTGACCACTTGACAAGGATATACGACCTTTGTGTTACTCTTAAACCAACAAGTTTATCAATATAGTTTGTACTTCTTAAACTTTTTCACTGGTCTTTAAAATATAATGCTTTAGCTTGGTTACAATCATTACGTAATCACACTATAAGAAGCTAGGAACATTGCATCAGAGAATTCATGCATAAATATTGTTCATTTACTAAAATCATGCAGATCAAATGAAGTATAACAAATTTTCTACAAACAATTGGAGAGACCTTTTATCAAGCATGGAATAAATATTATGCAATGATTATGAAAGTTCCAAATCACGGTTTTCACGAGAGTCTAGTTATCCAATATTTTTATAATGGGCTTAATGACGAGGCAAAAGACATGATTGATCTATCTGTAGGAGGAGCAATATGCAACTTGACACTGTCGGAATGTGTAAAACGTTTTGAGGTAAGATCCTTTAATGACGAACAATACAATCTAGTTGAGGATATTGAACCACAAAAAGGTATGATTGACATACCACAAGATCTTATATCCAAAGTCAAAAAGTCCATGGAAGAGAAAGGTATAGCTTCAGAAGTTGTAAAAGAAAACAAAGTTGAAACTCTTCAAACTTATGTAATAGAAGATAATTTAAATCTTGTAATGCAAAAGTTTAAATATCAATAGAATCAATTATGTGAGAAAAACTATAAACGTCTTATGACACAAGAAAAGAATATAAGAGACCTAACATAAGTCTTTGACGACTTGGGTCAAGCCACAAAACATTTAGATAGATATCTAAGTATGGTTTAAAACCAGTGTGAGCAAATAAATGAAACCCAAACTTTGATTTTGAACCAAGGAAATTTCAATACTGTTTCTACTAACATTGTTACTAGGCGTGGTACAAAAACTCAGGAACCACAAGGGTCACCTTGGTACAAAGAAGAGCAAGCTCGAAAAGCAAGAGAGACTCAGGAGATGAGTCAATAAGAAGAGGACCTAGTCGACCCCTAGGAAAACATTGATTATGAGGCCCATAAAAGGGAAAATGAAGCTTCCAACACTCAAGGAGAAGAGGAAGCGGGGGATAAGAATAAACCATATGATTCGGACGGGCCTATTCGTCTGCGGTACCAAAGGTCCCGGGCGAGTGCATCGTGGTACCTAAGTTGCCTGAAATTGTCGTGTTTCAAAATGTCGGGCCGCCAAATACCGAGAGGGGCCATTTCGATGCAAACTCATCTCACCCCCTACCAAATCCAAACATTCTGTGAAACTGCCCCATGAAGTAGATGGTCGGGACCCTCATGTCAGTAATATTTCCGTGATGTGAGCGCCAACGTGGCAACCACGTAGGAGAAATGAGAGACTAAAGGAGCATGGTGCTTTGACCAAATTCACAAATCCACTCCCTCCCTCCTTTCGCATGAACCCTAGCACCAGCGGCGTCGAAATCCCCTCTCCAACCAGAATGATCTCTTCAGGCATTTGACTTCTAGCGCCAAGTTGATGCGCCTACTCGCTGCTACCGAGCTCTAATGCAAAATGTCGTGCCAGCCGTTGCGACGATCTAGCCCGCCTCTACCGCCGACGAGCTGAGCAGCGCGAAGGATGGCAGATCCATTTGCCGAGGAAGAAGTACTTCTGGCTAATTGCAGGTGAGCTACTCTTCTCTTTGCTATTCGCACTACCTATAACTGCTAGCTGGCTATTGGCATTACAGAGATATATCAAACATAGAATTGTTTGCTAGCACGATGCTGACAAACAATTCTTATCCTTTGTCTCCAATTTTCTGTCAAGTAGGATCTCCGCTGAACCCAAATACACGGTTCTGGTCACCATCTGCGGCTACCACATTAAATTAGCAGATGGGAAGAGCACGTGGAAACAAACTCACAATCTGAAGATGGAAGTAGCGCCTGTGCAGTTATGCACTATCCCTGGTTTGGTTGCTGCTGTGCATGAACTTGCTGAAATGAGGCCGGGGCAGACTGCACGGTTCAACATCGTTGATGAACGAGGCTTCAAGGTTCCTATAGCGTACAAATCGGCTAATTGGGTTGATGAAACAGTACTTTGGGCTTCGCGTGGTTATGCTGATTTGTAACATATCGGATGAGGAAGCTCGCCATCGAGTCGCCCAGCTATTATTGGACAGGGTGGTCTAACTCGAACCCCTGCCGTTGTTGAGCAAAATGTGGTTCCTCATCCACGACATGCTTCTGTCAAGCAACCTCCTCGTAGGAGTCCCCGTATTGCTGTTGTGGAAAACTCTGCTCTGGAATCTGCTGGTACTGGTCGTCCCCGTGGTGTTGTTGCTCCAGCTGCTGCTGACCCAATCCATGTCGCTGTTGAGCAAACTAAGGCTTCCGGAGGCTGCCCCGCTGTTGTTGCCAAGACCGCTGCCTTGTGTGCTCCTCCTCCTCGAAACCGTCCTCAAGTTGTGCGAACCCGTGCTCTGGAATCTGCTGGTACTGGTCGTCCTCGTGTTGTTGTTAATCTGGCTGCTGTTGACCCAATCCATGCCGCTGTTGAGCAAATTAAGGCTTTCGGAGGCTGCCCCACTGTTGTTGCAAAGACTGATGCCTTGTGTCCTCCTCGAACCTGTGCTCAGGTTCAGCGAGCTGCTGGTCTGGAGCTAGCTCATGGTCTGGACTCTGCTAGCACTCGAAACACTGATGTTGTGGGAACTGCTCCTGATCATCGATGTGGCATGGCAGCAGCTGATCCTATTGTGGATGTCGTTAGAAGGGGCCATGCCTGTCCACCATGTAATGTAGCTCCCGCTGCTAAGGGCCCTCGCCTTGCTCCTAGTCCTAGTACTTCCACCGAGGTTGATCCAGCTAACGATGACGCTGGTGATGGCGACAGTGGTATTGGGGCTGGGTCTGATGGTGCCGCTCCACCTCTCGAACCTCTCGGAGGTTTCTATCCTGAAGAACCTGATGATGGCAAAGTAATCGTTCGTATCGATGTCACGGATTATACTGCAAAATTAGATGATGGCACAGAAAAATTCTATGATGAGTTTGATGTAATCCTTGGCAGATACGATCCTGAAGTGGTAGAGTTATCTGACCTGATGGCATCATTACGTGTGAAGGTGTTGTGGGGGTCCTCCTAGGAAGCACTCTTGTTATATTTTGGTTACAGGAGCAAAAAGGCTATCGAAGTGAAAGATACCAGGGATTTAGTCGTACCATTTACAAAGAAACATTATAGAGGTGAAGTGTACTTCCACTTGATAGTGCAAATGGTTGGAGAGGAATTGGAACTCGACAATAGAGATGATGGACTTTTAGAAAGCATGTGTGACCTGATCCATGGCATCACTAGGGCTGGTGCGACTAAGGGTAGCTTTGAAAAGAGGAGAGTCTTATAGAGGAGCGGCATAAAGAGGAGCAGGAAGAGCATCCCCAGAAAGGGCACCCCGAAGAAGAACGTCACCAAGGAGACCACGCTAGAGAAGAGGACGCCCAAGAGTCGCACGAAAAAAGGCACCACGCCGCAGAGTACACCCTTGAGATCCAGTCAAAATGCCACACCGAACGGTAGCAGCAAAAACACTAAGAGGGCTAGCACGGTGGTGAAAACTCCTAGGAGTGGTAGCAAAGAGGCGAAGATGGCCAGCACGGAGGCTACCACACCCAGTGGGAACAGAAAAAAAATACTAATTTGGAGCGGTAGCAGCAAATGTATCTATAACTTTTGATGTTCCATGCTTGGTTTTATCCAGTTTCTTGTGTTTTGTCCACACTTTGGAGTACTTTTCATATGATTTCTTGGACTAACCTATTAACAAGAGCCACAGTGCCAGCTACCTGTTTTCTGCTGTTTTTGGTTCCAGGAAAGTCAGAAAATGAATATTCTCGGAATTGGACGGGACAAAAGCTAAAGTGCCTATTTTTCCGAAAGTTATCAGATGCCAGAATACGAGACGGAGAAGGGCTGGGGGCCGGCCACACCACCTGGCCGGGCGGCCAGGCCTGGCCCATGCTAGGGGGTGGTCTGGCCGACCCCAGCACCCCCTCGGCCTCTCCTTCCGCCTATAAGATGCCCTTGGGACGAAAACCCTAAGTACCTGATCAAAAATCCACGAAAGAGTCTGTAGCCTCCGTCATCTCCATCCCTAGATCGGGAGGGATCTGAAGCTCTTCCCGGCACCCTGCCGGAAATGGGAATTCACCCTGGAGGCCTTCTTCATCATCATGCAAGCTTCCGGTGTGATGCGTGAGTAGCTCATCTCTGGACTATGGGTCCATGTAGTAGCTATATGGCTGGTTCTCCTCCTTTGTGCTTTCATGTCTAGATCTTGTGAGCTCCGTTCATGATCAAGATCATCTATTTGTAATTCTGCATGTTGTGTTTGCGGGGATCCAATGGATATTGAGATGCTATTTCAGATTGATTATTGATTCTATCATGTCTTTGTTATTTGTGATCTTGCATGCTTTTCGTTGTTAGTAGCTATCTTGGCCAAGTAGACGCTAGCAACTCCAAGAGTTAGTATTTATGCTCGATAGTGGGTTCATGCCTCCGTAACTGGGAAGTGACAGAAATCTCTAAGGTACTAGATGTGCTATTGCTACTAGGGAGAAAACAACAATGCTTTGTTCATAGAACAATTGTATTGTTTACATTACACGTAATTCATAAAGCAATAATCTATTGCTTGCAACTTAATACTGGAGGGGGTTCGGATGATAACCTGAAGGTGGATTATTAGTCATAGATGCAGTTGGATGGTGGTCTATGTATAATGTTGTAATGCCCAATCAAGTTCCAAAGGAGTCAAGATGATTAGTATATGCATGTATTTCTTTCTCGATGTTTGTCAATTGCCCCGCTGTAATTTGTTCACCCAGCATGTTATCTATCTTAAGGAGAGCCACCTCTAGTGAACTATGGATCCCAGTCCTTTCCTTTATATACAATCTACAAACTGTTTACTGCTTTGTGTTTAGTTTCTGCAAACTTTTACTTCCTTCCATTCGATACGTTTAATCCTTTGTTTTCAGCAAAACCGATGAGATTGACAACCTCATCGCAAGTTGGGGACAAAGTTCTGTGGTTGTGTTGTGCAGGTCTCCACGTTTCTACTAGCACCGGTAGTGCGCCCTGCCAAGGCTCAGCTAGGAACACCTTTGGGGTGTTTCCTTGCTCCTACTGGTTCGATTATACCTTGGTTTCATAACTGAGAAAAACTTGTTGCTGTGCTGATCATACCTTCCTCTTGGGGTTCCCCAACGAGCTTGTTAATACACGAGCCATGTGTATCATAGAGAACCGCCAACGGGGTACCCCTGTCCCGATGATACAGAAGAATCCCCATATCAAAATGACAAGGCAAGCAGACAACGAGCATCTCAGCAATCTTCTTATTTACCATGGGAATATGGTGCTTTTTTCTCTCTTTCCTCTTTTCATAATCATTTTTTTATTTTTTTTCTCAATATAGGACTCTTTTTTTATAAGAAGAATGTTTCATAGACAGCTCATTATGGTTACTCTACAGGTTTCCACCATGTCAGCATGGATTAGACCAGCTGACCCATGCTTTCTAACACATATACATAACTCCATGGACTTACAAGCTCCCCTTTCATTTCACATCGACGACATCCATATACAAAAGAGCATGATATCAACTAGGTACAAGTACCAAGTGCAATGTTGAAAGCGTTCCCCATGACAGCATGGTTCTGCTAATTCCCAACAAATAAGTGCAAGCATATACAACATAGACGACACAATGGTTCAAGTTTATTAAGGGCAAGAAAAGTAAAGTGTGCCACCAAGTTCGTGAGAGCTTTAATCACCATAACAAGTTTAATTCGGAAGGTAAACAAAAGCATGAATATACTTGGAATAGCATAAGCTAGTAGGTAGGTATGGTGGACTCTTTGGAATAACTTGGTTTAGGGAGTTGGATGCATCAGTGGAACTCATACTTGGTTGTGGAGGCTAGCAAAAGACTGGGAGCGACAAACTAAGAGAGCAATAATGGCCATAATCATGCAGAGCGACAAAACATCATTGACCAAAGCATAAAGTGATACTACAAGTTGAAAACTAAAGGATCATAAAGGCTATGGTGACTTGAGATAGTCATAACATGGTGTGAGCATGCGCCAAGTCAACCCAAATAAAGCATCAAAGGAGAATACCACTATACTATGCTTTAATATGCTAAAACAATGTATGATTCATCCAAGGCACATTAAGCAATCTCAATTGTTTAAAACAAGTCATGCTACAACAAGGAATACTAAGCATAAAGCCAAAACAATATCAAGCATGGCATGACAGAGCATAGGCCACAGTCAAAAACGAGCTCTTTTTACCACATAAGCATGAACTATCCTACTCTTTTTCGATCCAAACCAAACTATTTGAAAACCAATGTATGAAAGAGGGGGTCCAACCAATTTATTTAGAAAACTAAGCAAACAAAAGCAAACGAAAAACCAAAACGAGAACGAAAAAGAAGACGCTCCAAGAACAACACAACTATGCATGAAACAATAAAAATGAAGCGTTTGGAAGAAACCTGGGATTTTTATTGATGAAGAAGGGGATGCCTTGGGCATCCCCAAGCTTTGACGCTTGTACTTCTTGGATATTTCTTGGGGTGACACACGTGGAATCCCCAAGCTTGAGCTTTAGTCCATCCTTCATCTCATTACTCATTCCTTCCACACACCTGAAAATTTTCCTTCATACAAAACTTCACACAATCTTTATTAGCAACATTAGTGCACTCAAGATAATAAGTCTTAAGGTTCAGTTCCAACACCAAATAAACTTCCATTAGAACACTAGATACTGAAGCACTTCCCTCAAAAAGCTCAATTCCCCAAAAGAACTCAAAAAGGAACCAACAAGAAGCAAATGCAGAAAATGGCAGAAATCTGTCAAAACAGACCAGCAGGTAAAGACGAATTTTTTCTAAGACCTTCTGTTTCTCAAATAAAAAAGTGTTGAACTAACAAAAGTTAGATAACAACCTGGGGCAGAAGCATAAAAATTCACGCCTCAAAAAGACTTTTAGAGATTTTACATGAATTTTTACGGTGAAGCACAAAAATCTGTTTCGGGACAACAACTTCCCAATCATTACTTCTCTCTCATTAGAGGTTACTCTTGGCACAAAAAGCAAATAAAAAAGATAAGGAGAGGTTATTACTGAAGTAATAACTTCCAAGACTCATCTAAAACTTTTGGTTATCTCCCAATAAGTACTCTTCTTTAACGCCTTTAAGTTAGGCATAAGAAGCAAGAAAAAGAATCAAGTGTTCTCAAATGAAGAAGCATTAAGACCAAACTTTGTTTTCATAGGAGAAGCAAAAGAAATATTCTCTCTCTTCTTAGGTAAGTGTTCTATACCTTTATTGAGCGGGAGTTGATATTTAATGGTGCCTTCTTTCATATAAACAATGGCACCAACAGTTCTAAGAAAAGGTCTTCCCAAAGTAATAGGACAAGAAGCATTGTATTCAACATCCAAAACATAGAAATCAATGGGTACATAGGCATTGTTAACCATAATAAGAACATCATTAAGACTCCCCATGAGTTTCTTTTTAGCATTATCATCAATTGGGACATTCAAATAACAATCTTCAAGTGGAGGCAAATCAAGCATATCATAAATCCTCCTAGGCATAATAGAAACACTACTATCAAGATCACATAAAGCTTTAAAATCATAGTCATTCACTTTCATATTAATGATGGGTTCCCAACCATCTTCTTGTTTTATAGGAATTGAAGCTTTATGTTTCATCTTTTCTTCTTTAATCTTTATGAGAGCATCAGTAATGTGTTTTGTAAAGGCCATGTTCATAGCACTAGCATTAGGAATTTTAGCAAGCTTTTGTAGGAACTTAATAACTTCAGAGATATTGCAACCATCAAGATCGAAATCAAATTTATCATCTACAGTAGTAGAACTATTACTAGCCTCAACACTTGTGGTGGTGATAGTAGAAACACTAATGTTTCTAGCAATTTCATCTTCTCTTTCCCACTTAGCATGTAATTCAGCTAATAGTCTAACATTTTCATCAATTCTTACTTGTATAACATTAGTAGCTGCAAAGGGATTATCATTAGTTTCTGGTTTAGCAGCCATTTTATTGATCAAAGAGGATTTAACTTCAAACAAATATGATATATTTCTTTCAGCATTAGAAAGTTTCATTTGTAAACTAGGAATTTCCCTATTTAGACTCTCAAGTTGATGGCTAATGTTCTTCAAAATGGTAGATTGTTCCTCCATAGTTTTAGTAAATAGTTGATTTTGTTCATATTGCATTTGCATGAACTTCTAAAATTCTTCCTTCACTAGGTAATCCAGGCTTGCCATTATAACTATAAGTATTATTAGGAGGGTAAGGCCTATAATTGTTACTACCATAAGCATTGTTGCCAAAATTATTATTTCTTATGAAGTTCACATCAACTTGCTCGTCTTGAGCAACCAAAGAGGCTAAAGGAACATTATTTGGATCAATATGGGCTTTCCCATTAACAAGCATAGACATAATAATATCAATCTTATCACTCAAGGAGGAGGTTTCTTCAATAGAATTTACCTTCTTACCTTGTGGAGCTCTTTCAGTATGCCATTCAGAATAGTTAACCATCATATTATCCAGAAGCTTTGTTGCAGCACCCAAAGTAATGGTCATAAAGGTACCTCCAGCATCAGAGTCTAATTGGTTCCTTGAAGAGTAGTAAAATCATGCATAAAAAGTTTGTATGATCATCCAAGCAGTCAGTCCATGAGTGGGACAATTCTTTACCAAAGATTTCATTCTTTCCCAAGCTTGAGCAACATGTTCATTATCAGACTGTTTAAACTTCATTATTTCACTTCTCATAGATATAATCTTAGCAGGAGGATAGTATTTTCCAATGAAAGCATCCTTGCATTTAGTCCAAGAATCAATACTATTCCTAGTTAAGGAATTCAACCATTTTTTAGCTTTTCCTCTCAAAGAGAAAGGAAACAATTTCAGCTTAATAATATCACCATCTATATCCCTATGCTTTTGCACCTCACAAAGTTCAACAAAGTTATTTAGATGGGCAGCAGCATCTTCATTACCAATACCAGAAAATTGTTCTCTCATAACAAGATTGAGTAAAGCAGGTTTTATCTCAAAGAAAGTATCTTCAGCATGTGGAGCAATAGGTGTGCTCATAAAATCATTGTTGTTGGTGCTAGTGAAGTCACACAACTTAGTGTTTTCAAGAGTAGTCATTTTTTGTGTTTTCAAATAAGAAAGCAAACTAGTAAAACTATTTTTTGTGTGTTTTTGATAACAAAACAAGCAAACAAAGAAAAAATAAACTAAGCAAAACAAAAATAACAAAGTAAAGAGATTGGTTATGAGGGACTCCCCTTGTGAAGATGTCCTTGACTCCAAGAAGTGCGTAAAAGTGCTTGATGGCTCGTGTATTAACAAGCTCGTTGGGGAACCCCAAGAGGAAGGTATGATGAGCACAACAAGTTTCCTCAGTTATGAAACCAAGGTTTAATCGAACCAGAGGAGCAAGGAAACACCCCAAAGGTGTTGTTAATGAGCCTTGGCAGGCGCGACTACCAAGTGCTAGTAGCAACGTGGAGACCTGCACAACACAACCACGTAACTTTGTCCCAAACTTGCAATGAGGTTGTCAATCTCACCGGTTTTGCTGAAAACAAAGGATTAAACGATCGAATGGAAGGAAGTAAAGTTTGCGTAAAGTAAACACAAAGCAAGAATAGTTTGTAGATTTTATGTAAAAGAAAGGACCGGGATCCATAGTTCACTAGAGGTGGCTCTCCTTAAGATAGATAACATGCTGGGTGAACAAATTAGTGGGGCAATTGACAAACATCGAGAAAGCAATACATGCATATACTAATCATCTTGACTCCTTTGGAACTTGATTGGGCATTACAACATTATACATAGACCGCCATCCAACTGCATCTATGACTAATAATCCACCTTCAGGTTATCATCCAAACCCCCTCCAGTATTAAGTTGCAAGCAGCAGATTATTGCTTTACAAATTGCGTGTAAAGTAAACAATACGATTGTTCTATGAACAAAGGATTGTTGTTTTCTCCCTAGTAGCAACAACACATCTAGTACCTTAGAGATTTCTGTCACTTCCCTAGATTACCAGAAACATGAACCCACTATCGAGCATAAATACTAACTCCTGGAGTTGCTAGCATCTACTTGGCCAAGATAGCTACTAACAACGGAAAGCATGCAAGATCACAAATAACAAAGACATGATAGAATCAATAATCAATCTGAAATAGCATCTCAATATCCATTGGATCCCCGCAAACACAACATGTAGAATTACAAATAGATGATCTTGATCATGAACGGAGCTCACAAGATCTAAACATGAAAGCACAAAGGAGGAGAACCAGCCATCTAGCTACTACATGGATCCGTAGTCCAAAGATGAACTACTCACGCATCACACCGGAGGCTTGCATGATGATGAAGAAGGCCTGTGGTGAATTCCCTCTCCGGCTGTGGTGCCGAAGAGCTTGATCCTCCCGATCTAGGGATGGAGATGACGGTGGCTACAAACTCTTTCGTGGATTTTTGATCGGGTACTTAGGGTTTTCGTCCTGAGGGCATCTTATAGGCGGAAGGAGAGGCCGAGGGTGTGGGGGCCGCACCACCCCCTGGCATGGGCTAGGCCTGGCCGCGCGGCCAGGTGGTGTGGCCGGCCCCTAGCCATTCTCCATCTCGTATTCTAGCATCTGATGACTTCCGGAAAAATAGGCACTTCTGCTTTTGTCCCGTCCAATTCCGAGAATATTCATTTTCTGACTTTCCTGGAACCAAAAACAGCAGAAAACAGGCAGCTAGCACTGTGGCTCTTGTTAATAGGTTAGTCCAAGAAATCATATGAAAAGTACTCCAAAGTGTGGACAAAACACAAGAAAGTGGATAAAACCAAGCATGGAACATAAAAAATTATAGATATATTTGCAATGTATCAACCATCAGGAAAGATTACATCAGGAAGGAAGATGTACACAGGAAGAGCAAGAGGGTTCTGTACAGTCAAGATGAAATTGATCCTGACTGCTGTTTGTCCAATGAAGTACCTAGGATGCGTGCAAACATGAGACCACCCCATGTGGTTGTAGCAGAACCAACCTAGTGTCCTGGAGAAAACAAAGTTGTCGGTGAGGTGGATTGGGGCAATGTTCCAGTCCATCCGGGTGGAGACGATGGTGCAGCCCCACCCATGGGAGTCAATATGATGTGTGCAGTACTAGGCATTAGAGACGATGGCAAGGATTCTGAATCAGATGAAGACGAATGCACTATAGAGGATCAAGAATCTGGTGATGATGAAATAGATGAGGAACTTAACAATGAGGCTGGTATTCCAGTCAATGATTTGGGTGTTGAAGTAGAAGAAATGAAACATGACCACGAGTATCCTATATTTTCGGTCGGCACCGAGTTCAGGAGCATGCATGAGTTCAGGATGTCATTCCAGCATTTTTGTATCAAGGGGGAGTTCGACGTTTATCGACTGAAGAACACTGCCCAGAGGTATGAGGCCGCTTGCAAGTTAATGTGGATGAATGGACGGGCCGAGATACATTGTCCATGGAGGATCACAGCAAGAGCCTTACCCGCGTCGAAGGCAATTAGGGTACTAGGGCATTGAATGCAGCAAACCATTAGAACTTTCTCTCTTTTCACTCTATAACTACAATTGATGTGCGATATCTTTCTGACAACTACTCGACTCCACTTATATTTTAAATTCACCTGTGTTGCAGGTGAACAAAATGGGCCCTCCACACATGTGTCCGACATGCAGCAAACTGAAATCCTCAATGGCTGATATGGAGTGGGTGGCTATGCAATCTATGTCCATACTAAAGGATAACCCTAAGGAGACCGCGAAGAATATTCAGACTAGCCTCAGTTCTAAATACAACATTGTCTTACCGTATTACACGGTTTGGAAAGGTAAAGAGAAAGCTCTAGGGGTCTTGCATGGGGATTGGACCAATAGCTTCAGGATGCTATACAACTTCAAGGCGGAGGTACAAGCTAGGTGTCCGGGGAGTGTTGTGGAGATTGACACCGAATCAGCACATGGTAATATATATTTCAAAAGATTTTTCATGGCGCTTAAACCTTGCATCCAGGGATTCAAGGACGGATGTAGGCCGTATCTGAATGTAGACAACACTGTCCTAACTGGCAAATGGAAAGGCTGTCTGCCATCTGCGACATCACTTGATGGTCACAACTGGATGTTCCTAGTGATATTTGGGTTGTTTGAAACAAAAACGGAGGAAAACTGGGTCTGGTTTATGAGGTAGCTCAGGACATCAATAGGCCACATGGATCCATTGGCTATGTCCACGGATGCATGCAAAGGCTGACGAATGCAGTGCAGGAGGTGTTCCCGTGAGCTGAAGGTAGATAATGCCATGCCCATATGATGCTCAACTTGTACTCACACTATGCAGGCAGCGTATTTCGTTACATGTTTCCTACTGCTAAAGTTTACAAACCTAGTAGCAGCAAATATTTCATGAGCAAGATTTTTGCGGAAGCCCCTGAACTTCCAGAGTACTTAGCCATCCATCATTCGAAGCTATGGAAGAGGAGTCAATTCAACCCTAACATTAAAGTTGATTACATAAACAACAACCTTGCAGAATGCCTGAATAACTAGGTGAAGGGCATAAAAGTGCGTCCTGTTCATATCTTGATGGACAACATACGTGGTATGATCATGAAGCTATTAAATATAAGGAGAGAGATCGATAGGAGACTTAGAGGACATATGCTACCGCCAGTTGTACAACAACTGCACAAGAGAAGCCGAGGACTTGCTCATCTTAAGGTTCTCCCACAACCAAAGCAATTGTGAGGTGGTCGATATGTCTAAGAGTGGCAAAAGGATGTTGTGAATATCCACGAGAATGCACCTGCTTAGAGTGGCAAGATACCGGGAAACCTTGCGACCACGCCTTGGCCTTCTTGGTGAAGAAAAGAACTCTACCACATTTGGATCAGATTTGTCGACTACTACTCTATGGAAAAGTTCAGAGTCAAGACGTCGGATCGGCCGAGCCATGTATGCACTCCATCTCGTGGCCTCAAGTCCAACTGTCTTTCGAGCTTTGCCAGCCAGTTACAAAAAGGGGCAGAGGAAGACCTCAGGTGAATAGGTTTAAGAATTTTCTCGAGAAGAAGGGTTCGGCTTTCTATGCTACCAAGAAGGGCAAAAATAGATGCAAAACCTGCCATCTTATAGACCATAGAGCAGCGGGTTGTCCCCTTAATGCTCCCAAACTTAGGTATGAGATGGTACATTCACACAAAAAATTGTTTATAGTCTGTAGATCTAAGGTAGTAATCCATGTATTTTTTTATAGGAAGCGCAAGGTAAGAAACAAGACAGCCGACTCAGTGATTTTGCTGCGGGAAGAAAACCAAAACAAGTGGAGTGATGATGCTGGACAAGATTCTGGTGCTGATTGGCCTGACTTCCCTCGACCCAGAGATGCAGTACGTGAAGGTAAGAAAATTGGCACCCAGGAAGAGGAAGAAGGCACGAGATGAAGAAGCCAGTGGACGTGAAGGCAAGAGGAAGAAAGTTGGCACCCAAGCAGAGAAAGAAGGCTAGCAGTGTAGAAGCCTAATGATGTATTGAACTTGAACCCATATATGTAGTTTGGTTAAACTCTGGAGCTGTGTGCGTGGAACTTGTCGGGCGAAACAATCTACCTCCCATACTCGGAGTAAAATGTATCGCGACTTTAGGATTGGATACGGCCGAGGCCACTAGTTGAATCCAAAATTGTGACTGAGCCACTACTATCTGAACAACCGCGATAGCTGAGCGGTTAAGGGGTCTCCAAAATCGATGGGCGTTACTGGCACAGACATGAATTATTTATAGGCTCTTAATAAATCCCTGCTATTGGCATTACACTTATGATAAGTTTCTAGGCTGAAAAACAATTTCTAAGCTGGATGCTACACTCCACGAAGCAGCAACTTATTTCAGCTGTTGGACAACGACATGGCAACATAAACTGCAAATGCAACAGATATTTTCGTCGGTCCACAAAATCCATCTCGGCATCTTGTCACCGCACAAGCACAACATATCGGGGTAGTAATCATAGGGCGCCCTCCGGTACCTGATGGGGGCACCCGCCTGATGGCGTTGAGCCGACCCTGATTCCGCCTGAGACGAACTGCATGAGCTACGAGCCATGAGCGAGGGGAGCGAGGGCGGAGGAAAGAGGATCCTTTGGATGTCAGGGTAGTGGTGAAGCGTGATTTATCCCCACTTAATAACTTGGGCAGAATCCTACTGTCTACATTCGGCTGACAGGTGGGGGACCTAGCGTGTGAACTTGTCAACCAAACCTCGTGCCTTCATGGTTCAAAGGCCCTCTCGCGCGCATTGGACGAATTTTTTTGGCACCTTGCCCACGTACATATCACTAGGAGGCCTTGCTCAGGAACCAGACATGCCTGGCCCACAATCTTACTCCCTCCTAGGGACTTGTCATGGCTCGCGCCGGCAGATCCATCTGCTCCACCGCTTCCGGTAGGGCTCGGCGCGGCGGATCCACCCCAAGATGCTACCGTCACAGTATCAAATGGCCATGGTTTCTTGAGAGGAGCGATGACACTACGTATCCGAGATCGGCCCCTCCTACATGTAGAAGGACTGATGCGGCGTCGAGCTCGAGTAGGAGCCATCAGGCACGACGGTGCTCTGTCCACGCCAACCCCGTCACCTTCGTCATTGTCGATTCTGACGTGGAGGACGACGGGGACGAAGCTATGCAGAACGCCATTGTTACCTCCTTGGCGAAGGGCAAGCCACTGGCGGGAGTGGATGTCGCTGGAAAGGGCACGTCGGTGTCACTAATCGAGGTGGACTCCGACGACAGTGCTGAGATGTGGGTTTAGATGTTGTTTAGGATAGTTGCAATTTCGGTTGTGTTTAGTGCGAGTACAATTATTGTAATAGGTTTGTCGAGCTATATTGAGAAATATGTGCAATAGCAGCGTGTGAGTGCTTCCACTTTAGAAATTGTGTCTGTGCCATTTGCATGTTGCATTATCAACGTAGATTACATGTAAAAAATCCAACGAAAATCAGATTACAACCATCAGACGGGAGTGGCAGGATGGAAGAGAAGTTGGGACAGTGGCTTCGAGGGAAAGGAAGAGAAGGGGGGTGTGACACTGGTAGGTGGGCCCTCGGAACACGTGACACTGACATGCGGGGGCGGGAGCACATGGTATTGCAGTTGTGTCCAGAGCAAGCGGACTTTGCAACGTGACAACAACAAGCTGATTGGACCAATAACTCGTCGAATTATTAAGGAGTACTAAAAAAACTAGAACTAGGGTACATTCGCACAACACGTATGCTCTACGCACCTGAGAAGCATCGCTTAAGTCTAACAGTAACGACAACATAAGTACTACATTTCCCTGTCGGTATTCTCGATACAAATGTAGAAATGCATCCGCCTATTTGGTCCAGCACCGACAAGGTACTAAGATGGCACACATAGGATCGACCTTAGGTCCGCATACTCCACCTCCCGTGGTGTCGGGCAGCTCGGCACCTCAGCTAGCACAAGAATGCTATCGGACGATGGCGTTGGCTTCACGACATGTGCATCGTATACGGGCCAAAGACGAGATCGACCGACGATCGCACGCACATGACGGTGGGCCTAACTCTGGTTCGCGGAACACCGGCGGTGATGGTCAAGACGAAAACAGAGCCACCCCCTGGAAAATTAGCCGGCGGCATGGCGAGTCAGTGAACGGCACCTGCTCTTGGAGAAGTTGGGCTTGCCCATACAAGATCCTAATCACTTCGATCAAGTGCTCCTCTACAAGTTGGACGACGAGCTTTGCCGGCGGGCCGGTGTAGTTGCAGCCCGACTCCGTGCAGGAGCACGCGCCGTGCGGGCTCGCGAGCTCGTGGAGTGGGAGCTTGTGGTAGGAGTAACGGTGAAAGCATCCTGGGTGGGAGCACACAAGCGGGAACGTCGCTGCGAAGTTGCGCGCGAGGATCTCCAGATTCTTGGGCTACAACATGATACGTCCATTTTGCATCACTATTCTATGTCTTAATTCACTATTATTCATTGATATATTTCGTATTGAGAGGTGATACTTATGTTATTTCATCTATTTTTGCATGGTTGATGACTTTTGGAGCATGGACCGCTGCAGTCAGGATTCTGAAGGAAAAGGTGTTGTTTGGAGGCAAAATTCGCGAAGATCAGAAAATCCGAGAAAATATACGGAAAATCCTATTTTTCTAGAAGACTCAGGATGCCAGAATATGGAGGGGAGGTGGGCCACAGGGGGCCCACACCACCCCATGGCACGGGCAGGCCTAGGCCGCGCGTGGGAGTGGTGTGGCCGCCCTAGCCCACTCCAGCCTCTCCCCTCTGGCGTATATCAACCTCCCGAAACCCTAAGACTCGGGGAGTGACCACAGAAAGATTCCACCGCCTCTGCGGGGTGGAAAACACCGAGAGAGAAAGATCTTTCCGCCAGACAGATTTCTGCCGGGGGAATTCCTTCCCGGAGAGGGGGATCGTCGCCATCAACACCATCATCAAGCTGGACTTCATCGGGATCATCATCATCACCACCATCATCATCACCATCAGCACCCTCATCACCATCTCCATATTGCTGTAACAATTGCGTTGAATCTTGCATAGTTCATAGGGAAACTTTCCCGGTGTTGATTACTCTTTGTAGTTGATGCTATTGAGTGAACCACTAAATTATTGTTTATGTTCAGATTGTTATACATCATTATTCCATCTCTGATCATGATCCATATGATGTCTTGTGAGTAGTTCGTTTTGTTCTTGAGGACATGGGAGAAGTCTTGTTGTTAGTAGTGGAGTTGTGTTGAGAAAGATTCAATAGATTGTTATTTAAGTTGTGGTGTACTTCTTCTAGTGGTGTCATGTGAACGTCGACTACATGACACTTCACCTATATGGGCCTAGGGGAATGCATTGTGTATTTGGCTACTAATCGTAGGGGTTGCCGGAGTGACAGAAACCTGAACCCCCGTTAGGAAACCATTGCACAAGGGACGTAAGGGTCTTAGAGTTTAAAGCTGTGGTTAGGTTTCTACCTTAATTACTTTCTTGTACTTACGGATGTTTGCAAGGGGTATAATCACAAGTATGTATTAGTCTTGGATGGGGCGGTACATTAGCATAGGTTCATCCACACAACACTTAGCAAGCTAAAGAAGATTAATCGACTATATGAAGCGAAAGCACTTGACAGTCTTCCCATGTGTCCTCGAGAATGTTTGGTCATCTATAGAAATACAACCGACTTGTCCTTTGCTGCATAAAGGATTGGGCCACTTGCTGCATTTATTCCTACTGTCTTTTATTTACTCGTACTTTGTTTACTTGCTTTATCGAAAACCCCTAAAAATCCGTTTGTTAAGTATTTGCAGAGAATTCCTGATCCATACCACTAGCCAGCACCTTCTGCTCCTCATTGGGTTCGACACTCTTACTTATCGAAAGTACTGCGATACACCCCCTATACTTGTGGGTCATCACAGCATCTGCCACATCTAAAGTTCATCGAGAAATCAGAAAAAAGATCAGCAGTTAGATTGGCGAATAGGAGGAATATGTAGGATAAGTTCAAAAGCTTGTAAAATGATTTATTAGCATGAAGGTAGCGACCCGAGAATTGGCGGATGTCGTCCGGGCACAGTGCACAAAATCCGGTGCCGTCGTCCGGGCACAGTGACGTGTGGTGGATGAGGGGAGAGGGGGCTACGGAGTAGACGTGCTCACTCACGAGCTCTATGATATTACTAGTTGGCTATAGGGGAGTGGAAATAATAGTGATATAAGTGAAAATGTAAGCGCGGCCAGTCATGTCGCTGAACAGCCTACTCGCGAATCGCTCTTACGAAGAACCATCTTATTCATCAACGCGCCCCAATCGAATGGTCTATGACAATCAGATCGGACAACTACTTTAGGGGGGGGGGGGCTTCTAGAAGACGCGATCTTATGTGGTTTGTGGAAAGAACACACATGCAATAACATTGGTTCATCCATGTGTGGTTTGTGGAAAAACACACATGCAATGAACACTGGTGGATTCATATGTGGTTCAAGACAGGAACACACATGCAATGACATTGGTTGATCCATATGTGATTTGTGACAATAACACACATGCAATGCCATTGGTTAATCCATGTGTGGTTTGTGGAAAGAATACACATGCAATGACTCAAGTGGATCCATATGTGGTTTGTGAAAAGAACACACATGCAATGACTCTAGTGGATCCATATCTGGTTTGTAGAAAGAACACACATGCATTGAACACTGGTGGATTCATATGTGGTTCATGACAGGAACACACATTCAATGACATTGGTTGATCCATATGCGGTTTGTGATAATAACACACATGCAATGCCAATGGTAGATCCATGCGTGGTTTGTGGAAAGAACACACATGCAATGACTCAAGTGGGTCCATGTGTGGTTTGTGAAAAGAACACACATGCAATGACTCTGGTTGATCCATGTGTGGTTTGTGGAAAGAACACATATGTAATGACATTGGTGGATCCATATGTGGTTTGTAGAAAGAACACACATGCAATGACTCTAGTGGATCCATATGTGGTTTGTGGAAAGAACACACATGAAATGAACATTCGTGGATCCATATGACAGGAACACACATGCAATGACATTGGTTGATCCATATGTGGTTTGTGACAATAACACACATGCAATGCCATTGGTTAATCCATGTGTGGTTTGTGGAAAGAACACACATGCAATGACTCAAGTGGGTCCATATGTGGTTTGTGAAAAGAACACAATGCAATGACTCTAGTGGATCCATATGTGGTTTGTAGAAAGAACACACATGCAATGAACACAGGTGGATTCATATGTGGTTCATGACAGGAACACACATGCAATGACATTGGTTGATCCATACGTGGTTTGTGACAATAACACACATGCAATGACATTGGTTGATCCATGTGTGGTTTGTGGAAAGAACACACATGCAATGACTCAAGTGGGTCCATGTGTGGTTTGTGAAAAGAACACACATGCAATGACTCTGGTTGATCCATGTTTGGTTTGTGGAAAGAACACACATGCAATGATATTGGTGGATCCATATGTGGTTTGTGGAAAGAACACACATGCAATGACTCTAGTGGATCCATATGTGCTTTGTGGAAAGAACACACATGCAATGATATTGGTTGATCCATATGTGGTTTGTAGAAAGAACACACATGCAATGACATTGGTTGATCCATGTGTGGTTTGTAAAAAGAACACACACGCAATGACTCTAGTGGATACATTTGTGGTTAGTGGAAAGAACACACATGCAATGAACACTGGTGGATCCATATGTGGTTCATGTCAGGAACACACATGAAGTGACACTGGGTGGTCCATATGTGGGTTGTTAAAAGAACGCACATGCAATGACTCTAGTGGATCCATATGTTCTTTGTGGAACACATGCAATGAACACTAGTGGATCCATATGTGGTTCATGACAGGAACACACATGCAATGACATTGGTTGATCCATATGCGGTTTTTGACAATAACACACATGCAATGCCATTGGTTAATCCATGTGTGGTTTGTGGAAAGAACACACATGCAATGACTCAAGTGGGTCCATATGTGGTTTGTGAAAAGAACACACATGCAATGACTCTGGTGGATCCATATGTGGTTTGTAGAAAGAACACACATGCAATAAACACTGGTGGATCCATATGTGGTTTGTGGAAAGAACACACATGCAATGATATTGGTTGATCAATGTGTGGTTTGTGGAAAGAACACACATGCAATGACATTGGTGGATCCATATGTGGTTTGTGGAAAGAACACACATGCAATGCCTCTTGTGTATCCATATGTGGTTTGTGACAGGAACACACATGCAATAACACTGGTTGATCCCTATGTGGGTTGAGAACACACATGCAATGTTATTGGTTAATCCATGTCTGGTTTGTGAAAAGAACACACATGCAATGACTCTAGTGGAACCATATGTGGTATGTAGAAAGAACACACATGCAATGAACACTAGTGGATTCATATGTGGTTCATGACAGGAACACACATGTAATGACATTGGTTGATCCATATGTGGTTTGTGACAATAACACACATGCAATGACATTGGTTGATCCATGTGTGGTTTGTGGAAAGAACACACATGCAATGACTCAAGTGGGTCCATGTGTGGTTTGTGGAAAGAACACACATGCAATGACTCTAGTAGATCCATATGTGGTTTGTGGAAAGAACACACATGCAATGACATTAGTTGATCCATATGTGGTTTGTGGAAAGAACACACATATAATGACACTGGTTGATCCATATGTGGTTTGTGGAAAGAACACACATGCAATGACTCTGGTGGATCCATGTGTGGTTTGTGAAAAGAACACACATGCAGTGCCATTGGTTGATCCATGCGTGGTTTGTGGAAAGAACACACATGAAATACCATTGGTTGATCCATGTGGTTTGTGGGAAATAACACACATGCAATAAACACTGGTGGATCCATAAGTGGTTTGTGGAAAGAACACACATGCAATGACTTTGGTGGATCCATATGTGGTTCGTAGAACGAACACACATGCAATGACATTGGTTGATCCATGTGTGGTTTGTAAAAAGAACACACATGCAATGACTCTAGTGGATACATATGTGGTTAGTGGAAAGAACACACATGCAATGAACACTGGTGGATCCATATGTGGTTCATGACAGGAACACACATGCAGTGACATTGGTTGATCCATATGTGGGTTGTTAAAAGAACACACATGCAACGACTCTAGTGGAGCCATATGTGGTTTGTGGAAAGAACACACATGCAATGACTCTGGTTGATCCATGTGTGGTTTGTGGAAAGAACACACATGCAATGACATTGGTGGATCCACATCTGGTTTGTGGAAAGAACTCACATGCAATGACATTGGTTGATCCATGTGTGGTTTGTAAAAAGAACACACATGCAATGACTCTAGTGGATACATATGTGGTTAGTGGAAAGAACATATATGCAATGAACACTGGTGGATCCATATGTGGTTCATGGAAAGAACACACATGCAATGACACTGGTGGATCCATATGTGGTTTCTGAAAAGAACACACATGCAATGACTCTAGTGCTGGTTTTAGTATAAGAACACACATGCAATGACTCTAGTGGGTCCATATGTTGTTTGTGACAGGAACACACATGCAGTGACACTGGTTGATCCATATATGGGTTGTGGAAAGAACACACATGCAATGACAATGGTTGATCCATATGTGGTTTGTGGAAAGAACACAGATGCAATGCCATTGGTTGATCCATATGTGGTTTGTGGAAAGAACACACATGCAATGACTCTGGTGGATCCATGTGTGGTTTCTGAAAAGAACACACATGCAATGACTCTGGTGGATCCATATGTGGTTTGTAGAAAGAACACACATGCAATGAACACTGGTGGATCCATGTGTGGTTTGTGGAAAGAACACACATGCAATGACATTGGTTGATCCCTGTGTGGTTTATAAAAAGAACACACATGCAATGACTCTATTGGATACATATGTGGTTAGTGGAAAGAACACACATGCAATGAACACTGGTGGATCCATATGTGGTTCAGGGAAAGACACACATGCAATGACACTGGTGGATCCATATGTGGTTTGTGAAAAGAACACACATGCAATGAATCTAGTGCTGGTTTTAGTAAAACACACATGCAATGACTCTAGTGGGTCCATATGTGGATTGTGACAGGAATACAAATGTAGTGACACTAGTTGATCCATATGTGGGTTGTGGAAAGAACACACATGCAATGACATTGGTTGATCCATGTGTGGTTTGTGGAAAGAACACAGATGCAATGCCATTGGTTGATGCATATGTGGTTTGTGGAAAGAACACACATGCAATGACTCTGGTGGATCCATGTGTGGTTTGTGAAAAGAACACACATGCAATGACTCTAGTGGATGCATATGTGGTTTGTAGAAAGAACACACATACAATGAACACTGGTGGATCCATATTTGTTTTGTGGAAAGAACACAATGCAATGTATTGGTTGATCCATGTGTGGTTTGTGGAAAGAACACACATGCAATGACATTGGTGGATCCATATGTGGTTAGTGGAAAGAACACACATGCAATGAACACTGGTGGATCCATATGTGGTTCATGGAAAGAACACACATGCAATGACACTGGTGGATCCATATGTGGTTTCTGAAAAGAACACACATGCAATAACTCTAGTGCTGGTTTTAGTATAAGAACACACATGCAATGACTCTAGTGGGTCCATATGTGGTTTGTGATAGGAACACACATGTAGTGACACGGGTTTATCCATATGTGGGTTGTGGAAAGAACACACGTGCAATGACAATGGTTGATCCATTTGTGGTTTGTGGAAAGAACACACATGCAATGACTCTGGTGGATCCATGTGTGGTTTGTGAAAAGAACACACATGCAATGACTCTGGTGGATCCATATGTGGTTTGTAGAAAGAACACACATGAAATGAACACTGGTGGATCCATGTGTGGTTTGTGGAAAGAACACACATGCAATGACATTGGTGGATCCATATGTGGTTTGTGGAAAGAACACACATGCAATGACTCTGGTGTATCCATATGTGGTTTTTGACAGGAACACACATGCAATGACACTGGTTGATCCATATCTGGGTTGTTAAAAGAACACACATGCAATGCCATTGGTTAATCCATGTGTGGTTTGTAAAAAGAACACACATGCAATGACTCTGGTGGATCCATATGTGGTTTATAGAAAGAACACACATGCAATGAACACTGGTGGATTCATATGTGGTTCATGACAGGTACACACATGAAATGACACGGTTGATCCGTATATGGTTTGTGACAATAACACACATGCAATGACATTAGTTGATCCATGTGTCGTTGTGTAAAGAACATACATGAAATGGCTCAAGTGGGTCCATGTGTGGTTTGTGAAAAGAACACACATGCAATGACTCTGGTTGATCCATGTGTGGTTTGTGGAAATAACACACATGCAATGACATTGGTGGATCCATATGTCGTTTGTGGAAAGAACACACATGCAATTACTCTGGTGTATCCATATGTGGTTTGTTACAGGAACACACATGCAATGACACTGGTTAATCATATGTGGTTAGTGGAAAGAACACATATGCAATGAACACTAGTGGATCCATATGTGGTTCATGACATGAACACACATGCAGTGACACTAGTTGATCCATATGTGGGTTGTTAAAAGAACACACATGCAATGACTCTATTGGATCCATATGTGGTTTGTGGAAAGAACACACATGCAATACCTCTGGTTGATCCATGTGTGGTTTGTGGAAAGAACACACATGTAATGACATAGGTGGATTCATATGTGGTTTGTGCAAAGAACACACATGCAATGACTTTGGTTGATCCCTGTGTGGTTTGTAAAAAGAACACACATGCAATGACTCTATTGGATACATATGTGGTTAGTTGAAAGAACACACATGCAATGAACATTGGTGGATCCATATGTGGTTCATGGAAAGAACACACATGCAATGACACTGGTGGATCTATATGTGGTTTTTGAAAAGAACACACATGCAATGAATCTAGTGCTGGTTTTAGTAAAATACATGCAATGACTCTAGTGGGTCCATATGTGGTTTGTGACAAGAATACAAATGTAGTGACACTGGTTGATCCATATGTGGGTTGTGGAAAGAACACACATGCAATGGCATTGGTTGATCCATGTGTGGTTTGTGGAAAGAACACACATGCAATGCCATTGGTTGATCCATATGTGGTTTGTGGAAAGAACACACATGCAATGACTCTGGTGGATCCATGTGTGGTTTGTGAAAAGAACACACATGCAATGACTCTAGTGGATGCATATGTGGTTTGTAGAAAGAACACACATACAATGAACACTGGTGGATCCATATGTGGTTTGTGGAAAGAACACAATGCGATGATATTGGTTGATTCATGTGTGGTTTGTGGAAAGGACACACATGCAATGACATTGGTGGATCCATATGTGGTTTGTGGATAGAACACACATGCAATGACTCTAGTGGATCCATATGTGGTTTGTGGAAGGAACACACGTGCAATGACATTGGTTGATCCATATGTGGTTTGTGGAAAAGAACACACATGCAATTACTCTAGTGGATCCATGTGAGGTTTGTGGAAAGAACGCACATGCAATGACTCTGATGGATCCATGTGTGGTTTGTAAAAAGAACACAGAGACAATGACTCTAGTGCTGGTTTTAGTATAAGAACACACATGCAATGACTCTAGTGGGTCCATATGTGGTTTGTGAAAAGAACACACATGCAATGACTCTAGTGGATCCATATGTGGTTTGTGGAAAGAACACAAATGCAATGACATTGGTGGATCCATATATGGTTTGCGGAAATAACATGCAATGACACTAGTTGATCCATATGTGGTTTGTGGAAAGAACACACATGCACCGACTCTGGTGGATCCATGTGTGGTTTGTGAAAAGAACACACATGCAATGCCATTGGTTGATCCATGTGTGGTTTGTGAAAAGAACACATATGCAATGCCATTGGTTGATCCATGTGTGGTTTGTGGAAAGAACACACATATAATACCATTGGTTGATGCACGTGGTTTGTGGAAAAGAACACACATGGAATGAACACTGGTGGATCCATCAGTGGTTTGTGGAAAGAACACACATGAAGTGAACACTGGTGCATCCATATGCGGTTTGTGAATAGAACACACATGCAATGCCATTGGTTGATCCATGCGTGGTTTGTGAAAAGAACACACATGCAATGAATCAAGTGGGTCCATGTGTGGTTTGTGAAAAGAACACACATGTAATGACTCTGGTTGATCCATGTGTGGTTTGTGGAAAGAACACACATGAATGACATTGGTGGATCCATATGTGGTTTGTGGAAAGAACACACATGCAATGACTCTAGTGGATCCATATGTGGTTTGTGGAAAGAACACACATGCAATGAACACTGGTGGATCCATATGTGGTTCATGACAGGAACACACATGCAAGGACATTGGTTGATCCATATGTCGTTTGTGACAATAACACACATACAATGCCATTGGTTAATCCATGTGTGGTTTGTGGAAAGAATACACATGCAATGACTCAAGTGGGTCCATATGTGGTTTGTGAAAAGAACACACATGCAATGACTCTGGTGGATCCATATGTGGTTTGTAGAAAGAAAACACATGCAATGAACACTGGTGGATTCATATGTGGTTCATGATAGGAACACACATGCAATGACATTGGTTGATCCATATGTGGTTTGTGACAATAACACATATGCAATGCCATTGGTTGATCCATGCATGGTTTGTGGAAAGAACACACATGTATTGACTCAAGTGGGTCCATGTGTGGTTTGTGAAAAGAACACACATGTAATGACTCTGGTTGATCCATGTGTGGTTTGTGGAAAGAACACACATGCAATGACATTGGTGGATCCATATGTGGTTTGTGGAAAGAACACACATGAAATGACATTGGTTGATCCATGTGTGGTTTGTAAAAAGAACACACATGCAATGACTCTAGTGGATACATATGTGGTTAGTGGAAAGAACACACATGCAATGAACACTGGTGGATCCATATGTGGTTCATGGAAAGAACACACATGCAGTGACCCTAGTGGATCCATATGTGGTTTATGAAAAGAACACACATTGATGAGGACATCCCTACAATTACACGTACCCCAATTGCTAATGAAGATGTTCCAATTGCAAAGAAGGATCAATCCAATGAGATAAGGATTGGACCAATCACAAGAGCTCGTGCCAAGCTACTAGAACAACATGTGAACTTGTTTCTTAATGAACCTGGTGTTTTAATTAATGAGAATTTTATACTACCTAAGTCTTTGAATTATTGCATGATCAGGTACTTAGGAGAAGAAGGTGAAGCACGGGGCAAGGAGCTAATGGAACAAGGCGTGTTGATCAATGAAGAATGCGCGAGGGAGGAGGGGGAGGAAGCGCAAGGAGCTGTCGAAGACGAAGATCAACAAGAGGAGGACGTTCTCTGCCGCGGTAGAGAAAAGCATCGTTTCTCTGCCATGGTAGGCTGCCGTGGCAGGAAAACCGAGTCCTTCTCTGCCACGGCAAGCTGCCGCGGCAGAGAAAGCGACTACAACTCTGCCACGGCAGAGCCAGTCTGATCGAACCCAAGTTGGGTCGGTTTGTATCCATAGGTGGGTGGGACCAACTCGAATCCACCCTTAGGCCGCCTCCTCTTAGACCCTTAAATAGATGGGGCGCTCTAGCTTTAGTTTGCAGACCACGTTAAAATATTTTGGAGTTGTTTCTTTTATAGAACCTCTGGAATTACCCTGTGTTCGAATCTACCAACTATAATTGAGTGTGATGTGATGTTCCATTGGGAATTAGTAGATTGCATACTACCGTTCGTGGCCACAGCTGCGTGTGCAAGAGTGTGGTGTTGTGAATATCCTACAAGGTTTGAGAGCTGTTGCATTGGCATCAGGGATCGAGCGGGAGAGATCATAGCTACGCACTAGTTATCTACCACCCACCATCACCATCGACAAAGAGCTTACTGAGAAGATCGGGCCACCCCATATCATCTTGGTATCAGATTTCCTTGTTGCCTCGGTAAGCAATCCGCAATCCATCCGTAGATTAGAGAGTGTTTTTAGTCCTATACAGAAAAAGCCCCACAAAAAGAGTTGTCATAGACTAGATTGCATCGTAGACGAGTAATAGTTGTTGGCCGTGTTCATCCTTTAGTTTCGATCTAGATATGTTCTTCATAGATTTGTTTTCTCTTTGTTTTAGTCATTTTCCACCATTGTTTTCCACCACCATCAAGTCAGATCCGATCTACTCTAAGAGTCCTAGTCATCTACTCTTGGCCGAGTCGGAATTAAAAAAAACAATACTTTCCGAGTTACCAAGTTACCGAGTCTGCCACGGTAGGATTTCTGCGTCTTTCTCTGCCACGGTAGGATTTTTTCTGCCACGACACCATAACTACAAAGTGTGATCGTTTTGCACTTTTCCAAAACCCTTAGCCACAGCCAATCTACTACATAGGTGTAGGAACGTGCCTATTGAGACTAGTTTCCGCTCCTACAGGCTGCTCTTAGGATTTTTGGTGCCGATCTTTGTAATTGGCCGTGTGTTATCTATGAAAAAAAAGCAAGATAGCAAAAGGAAAAGCTATACAAAAGAAAAAGAAAAATTGTGGAAAAAGAGAAGTTGAGCAAGAGGCCTAGTGATATCTTTGTGCACCGGTAGATTGAGCAATATTGTGCCTGTTTACTTTGAGCTTTGCTAGTGTCTCTCGAGCGTAGTGCAACACCCTTCATAGTTGCATTGCCACGTTTTTCTCCACGTGTGTGTTTCTTGGGTATTTGTACGATCAGCACTAGGACTTGTTTACGGTGTAGTTAGGATACCATACCTACAGCTCCACCATAAATACCCTGTGTGCCCTGTGATCGTTCTCTATACCTTTGATATTCACTTCATCACATCAGTGCATCAGTTTTTGATTTCGTTTGGTAGAGCATCTCTATTCACTTTGGAACGGTAAGATCTCCTTTCTTATTAGTTGTGAGTGAGCTGTGAGAGTTCCACCATACAGTTTTTGATTTTTGTGCACTAACCTACTAATCATGTCTTCTAGTGATGATGATGTTGCGATGCAGAAAAAGAAGGATGAGGAGCTTGTTAATTGGCGTGAATATGAGGCTTTGAAGTCCCATTTGACACGTGTGTTTACTAACACAACATATGCCATTGACAAGAATCTCCAGGATATGAATATGAGATTGGATCAGCATGTTAGAACGGTTGATACTATTCAAACGCAAGTGGCTACGCTCAATGTCAATGTCACCGTTTTGCAGCAGTCCATTGAGGGTTTGACAGCCGCCTTACATAGAAGGGAAGATCCTCAACATGATGATGCCTTTGATGATTTTGATGAGGGTAGCGCTATGGATGCTACTCCACATGTTGGCAGGGGACGTGCTATTCCCCCTTGTCCATGCACCTGCTCATGGCCGTGGGTTTGCCCCTCTTGGGCGTGCTCAACGTGTGCCCAACCAAGCTACTGATGATGGTTTGGGCAAGCCAAAATTCTCAATTCCTAAGTTTGATGGTTCCGTTGATCCTGAAGACTACCTCACATGGGAGTTGAAGATTGAGAAACTCTGGCGCTTATTTGACTATCCAGAAGATAAGAAGGTCAAGCTTGCAGCATCTGAATTTGATGGTTATGCTTTGCGTTGGTGGGATGCTCTTGTGCAACATAGGAGGGAGGACAATGAGCTTCCTATGATGGATTGGCGCGAGATGAAACAAATCATGAAAGCTTGTTTCGTACCAACCAACTACTTGCGATCAGTTTTTGATAAATTGATGCAACTGAAGCAAGGCACCATGACAGTTGATGAGTACTACATGGAGATGGAGATGCTTATGCAGCGTGCTAGAATTCGTGAGTCCATTGAGATGACCATGCAGCGATTCCTAAACAATTTGAAGTTACCGATCAAGAGCATTGTTCGTCATCACAAGTATGAGACCATGAATGAGTTGTTGCATCATGCTAGAGAGGACGAATCCCAGTTGGCAGAAGAGGCGAAGTCACATGCTCGTTTTCCGTCCTCCAGCAGATTTTCGGCCAGGTCTACACCTCCTATAGTCACGCCACCAGCTGCTGTTCCGTTTACACCATCGGCCAAACCAGCAAGTACACCTTCGTTTAGTTCTAATACTCGGAAACCCGCTGCTCCTGTTGCTAGCTCGGGTTCCAACATGTCTACTACACGTACTCGTGATGTGGTGTGCCATACTTGTGGAGGTAGAGGTCACTACAAGAAAGATTGTCCAAACAACAAGGTTATGTTTGTTAATGAACAAGGTGAAGTAGAAAGTGGAGATGAAGCTTCTGATGATGATATTGATGACGTCGAGGATGGTGCTGATGCATATGCTGAGCGTGCACCCACTATTGTCGTATCTTCACGTGTACTTAATGTGCAACCGGTTGAGGAATCCCAGCGTTGCAACTTGTTCCAAACAAAAGCTCTAGTTGGACCCAACAATGCTTGCAAGGTAATTATTGATGGAGGTAGCTGCAGAAATCTTGCAAGTAAGGAACTATGTGCCAAACTGAATTTGACATACTTACCTCATCCCAAGCCATACTATATACAATGGTTGAGCAACAATGGTGAGATGAAGGTAAATCATATGGTACGTGTGAATTTTCAGATAGGGCCATACAAAGATTCTATTGATTTTGATGTGGTTCCTATGACTGTTTGTCACCTACTGTTGGGTCGGCCTTGGCTCTATGATCGCCATGTGCAACACAATGGCCGAGCCAACACATATCTCTTAGAATTCAAAGGAAAGAAGATTACTATGCAGCCAATGACACCACAAGAAATTGTGAATGATTCTCGCCAGAAGATAGAGGTGAACTTGAAGGAAGATACTACCACTCGGCGAGACGTAAAAATGTTCTGATGTAATTGAGCCTAAATTGAGTGATATAACGAAAAGTGAGAGAGTGCCTGGGTTATTGATGCTAGCCACCAAGGAGGATATGAGAGAGTTTCGTGAGGATCCTACAGCCATGCCACTTGTGCTCATGTATAAGGGCAAGGTATTGGTTTCTAACGACATGACCTCTATTTCTCTTGGTGTCTCTTCTATTTTGCAGGACTTTGGGGATGTGTTTCCAGAAGACATACCCGCAGGTTTGCCTCCATTGCATGGTATAGAACATCAAGTGGACCTGATTCCTGGCGCCACACTTCCCAACCGTGCACCTTACAGGACTAATCCCGAAGAAACTAAGGAAATTCAGAAGCAAGTACAAGTGTTGCTGGATAAAGGGTACATTCGTGTCTCTCTTAGCCCTTGTGCTGTTCCTGTTATTTTAGTTCCTAAGAAAGATGGTACATGGTGCATGTGTGTTGATTGTAGAGCGATTAATAACATCACTATTCGATATCGTCATCCTATTCCACGCTTAGAGGATATGCTAGATGAATTGAGTGGTGCTGCTGTTTTCTCTAAAATTGACTTGCGTAGTGGTTATCATCAAATTAGGATGAAAGAAGGGGATGAATGGAAAACTGCTGTCAAAACTAAATTCGGTTTGTATGAGTGGTTAGTTATGCCGTTTGGTCTTACTAATGCACCTAGTACTTTCATGCGTTTGATGAATCATGTTTTGAGAGAGTTTATTGGTCATTTCGTGGTTGTTTACTTTGATGATATACTCATATACAGCCACACCGAATCTAAACATTGCACTCATATTAGACAAGTTTTGCAAGTGTTACGTGATAATAAACTGTATTCTAATCTTGAGAAGTGTACTTTTGCAAAAGATAAGGTCATATTCCTAGGATTTGTTGTTTCTAAGCATGGAGTAGAGGTAGATCAATCTAAAATTGAATCAATTCAGAATTGGCCTACTCCAATGAATGTTAGTCAAGCGCGTAGTTTCCACGGTCTCGCTGGTTTCTATAGGCGCTTTGTGAAAGATTTTAGCACCATTGCTGCACCTTTGAATGATTTGACAAAGAAAGGTGTTCCTTTTGTATGGGGCGCGGCCCAAGACATTGCATTTGATACTTTGAAACGTTTTCTTATTTCTGCACCATTACTTGCCTTACCTGATTTTTCAAAGCAATTTGAAGTTGAATGTGATGCCAGTGGTATAGGCATAGATGGCGTTTTGATGCAAGAGGGTCGTCCTATAGCTTATTTTTCTGAGAAATTGACTCGTGCTCGTTTGAATTATTCTATCTATGATAAAGAATTGTATGCACTTGTTAGAGTACTTGAGGTTTGGCAACATTATTTGTGGCCAAAGGAATTCATCATACATTCTGATCATGAAGCATTGAAATACTTGAAAGCTCAATC
This sequence comes from Avena insularis, assembly GCA_023614405.1. Lineage (NCBI taxonomy): Eukaryota > Viridiplantae > Streptophyta > Magnoliopsida > Poales > Poaceae > Avena > Avena insularis. The sequence continues at coordinate 279,679,807 of CM042688.1, forward strand.
AAACTTGCATAGAAGATTAGCTAAATGGGTTGAGTTCATTGAGTCTTTTCCTTACATCATTAACTATAAGAAGGGAAAAGAGAACGTTGTTGCTGATGCTCTATCTAGGAAGAACATGCTATTAACCAATCTTGATGTTAAAATTCCTGGATTAGAAGCTATTTGTGCACTTTATGCAACTGACCATGATTTTGCTGAACCATATCGTTTGTGTGCTCTTAGAAACGCATGGGATAAGTATCATATACATGATGGATATTTGTTTCGAGCTAACAAACTATGTATTCCAGAATCGTTGTTGCGTTTGTTCTTAGTGCAGGAATCACATGCTGGTGGTCTGATGGGTCACTTTGGGCGTGAGAAGACGTTGCTCATGCTTGCTGATCACTTTTATTGGCCCAAGATGAGGCGTGATGTGTACAGATTTGTGAGCCGATGTATTACATGCCACAAGTCGAAATCTAAGCTGAAGCCTCACGGTTTGTATACACCTCTCTCTGCACCGACTACTCCATGGGAAGACATTAGTATGGATTTTGTGCTAGGTCTACCTAAAACTCAGAGAGATCATGATTCTATATTTGTGGTAGTGGATAGGTTCTCTAAGATGGCTCATTTTATTGCCTGCCACAAAAGCGACGATGCGTCGCATGTTGCTAACCTGTTTTTCAGGGACATCGTGAGATTACATGGAGTACCGAAGACGATTGTTTCTGACCGTGATGTGAAGTTCATGAGATACTTTTGGAAGACCTTATGGGGGAAGCTAGGAACGAAGCTGCTGTTCAGTACTACATGTCATCCCCAAGCAGATGGTCAAACGGAGGTGGTGAATCGAACATTATCACAGCTGCTAAGGACCATGATTAAAAAGAATCTGCGGGAGTGGGAAGAGTGTTTGCCACATGTTGAGTTTGCTTACAACAGGGTTGTGCATTCAACTACTCAGCTTTGTCCTTTTGAGGTGGTGTATGGTTTCAAGCCATTGACGCCACTTGATATGTTGCCTCTGCCATTACATGAGAGAGTTGACATGGAGGCATCAAAACGCGCTGATTATGTGAAGAAAATACATGAGAAGACTCGAGAGGCTATTGAGAAGAAAGGCAAGAACATTGCTGCTTCAAGGAATCAAGCAAGAAAAGAAGTGTTGTTCGAGCCTGGAGATATGGTTTGGGTGCATCTACGCAAGGACAGATTTCCACTACTTCGCAAGTCCAAGTTGAAGCCACGTGGTGCTGGTCCTTACAAAGTACTAGCCAAGATTAATGATAATGCCTACTCAGTTGATATACCTATTGAGGAGTTTGGTGGTGCTAGCAACAACTTCAACGTTGATGATTTATCACCATATGCTGGAGAAGACCTTGGAGCGTCGAGGTCGACGCCTTTTGAAGGGGGGGAGATGATGAGGACATCCCTACAATTACACCTACCCCAATTGCTAATGAAGATGTTCCAATTGCAAAGAAGGATCAATGCAATGAGATAAGGATTGGACCAATCACAAGAGCTCGTGCCAAGCTACTAGAAAAATAGGTGAACTTGTTTCTTAATGAACCTGGTGTTTTAATTAATGAGAATTTTATACTACCTAAGTCTTTGAATTATTGCATGATCAGGTACTTAGAAGAAGAAGGTGAAGCACGGGGCAAGGAGCTAATGGAACAAGGCGTGTTGATCAATGAAGAATGTGCGAGGGAGGAGAGGGAGGAAGCGCAAGGAGCTGTCCAAGACGAAGATCAACAAGAGGAGGACGTTCTCTACCGCGGCAGAGAAAAGCATCGTTTCTCTGCCACGGTAGGCTGCCGCGGCAGGAAAACCGAGTCCTTCTCTGCCACGGCAGGCTGCCGCGCTAGAGAAAGCGACTACAACTCTGCCACGGCAGAGCCAGTCTGACCGAACCCAAGTTGGGTCGGTTTGTATCCATAGGTGGGTGGGAACAACTCGAATCCACCCTTAGGCCGCCGCCTCTTAGACCCTTAAATAGATGGGGGCGCTCTAGCTTTAGTTTGCAGACCACGTTAAAATATTTTGGAGTTGTTTCTTTTATAGAACCTCTAGAATTACCCTGTGTTCGAATCTACCAACTATAATTGAGTGTGATCTGTTGTTCCACTGGGAATTAGTAGATTGCATACTACCGTTCGTGGCCACAACTGCGTGCGCAAGAGTGTGGTGTTGTGAATATCCTACAAGGTTCGAGAGCTGTTGCATTGGCATCAGGGATCGAGCGGGAGAGATCATAGCTACGCACTAGTTATCTACCACCCACCATCATCGTTGACAAAGAGCTTACTGAGAAGATCGGGCCACCCCATATCATCTTGGTATCAGATTTCCTCGTTGCCTCGGTAAGCAATCCGCAATCCATCCATAGATTAGAGAGTGTTTTTAGTCCTATACAGAAAAAGCCCCACAAAAAGAGTTGTCATAGACTAGATTGCATCGTAGACGAGTAATAGTTGTTGGCCGTGTTCATCCTTTAGTTTCGATCTAGATCTGTTCTTCGTAGATTTGTTTTCTCTTTGTTTTAGTCGTTTTCCACCATTGTTTTCCGCCACCATCAAGTCAGATCCGATCTACTCTAAGAGTCCTAGTCATCTACTCTTGGCCGAGTCGGAATTAAAAAAAAACAATACTTTCCGAGTTACCAAGTTACCGAGTCTGCCACGGCAGGATTTCTGCGTCTTTCTCTGCCACGGCAGGATTTTTTCTGCCACGACACCATAACTACAAAGTGTGATCGTTTTGCACTTTTCCAAAACCCTTAGCCACGGCCAATCTACTACATAGGTGTAGGAATTTGCCTATTGAGACAAGTTTCCGCTCCTACAGGCTGCTCTTAGGATTTTTGGTGCCGAACTTTGTAATTGGCCGTGTGTTATCTATTAAAAAAGGCAAGATAGCAAAAGGAAAAGCTATACAAAAGAAAAAGAAAAATTGTGGAAAAAGAGAAGTTGAGCAAGAGGCCTAGTGATATCTTTGTGCACCGGTAGATTGAGCAATCTTGTGCCTGTTTACTTTGAGCTTTGCTAGTGTCTCTCGAGCGTAGTGCAACACCCTTCATAGTTGCATTGCCACATTTTTCTCCACGTGTGTGTTTCTTGGGTATTTGTACGATTAGCACTAGAACTTGTTTGCGGTGTAGTTAGGATACCATACCTACAGCTCCACCATAAATAGCCTGTGTGCCCTGTGATCGTTCTCTATACCTTTGATATTCACTTCATCACATTAGTGCATCAGTTTTTGATTTCATTTGGTAGAGCATCTCTATTCACTTTGGAACGGTAAGATCTCCTTTCTTATTAGTTGTGAGTGAGCTGTGAGAGTTCCACCATACAATTTTTGATTTTTGTGCACTAACCTACTAATCATGTCTTCTACTGATGATGATGTTGTGATGCAGAAAAAGAAGGACGAGGAGCTTGTTAATTGGCGTGAATATGAGGCTTTGAAGTCCCATTTGACACGTGTGTTTACTAACACAACAGATGCCATTGACAAGAATCTCCAGGATATGAATATGAGATTGGATCAGCATGTTGGAACGGTTGATACTATTCAAACGCAAGTGGCTATGCTCAATGTCACCGCTTTGCAACAGTCCATTGAGGGTTTGACAGCCGCCTTACATAGAAGGGAAGATCCTCAACATGATGATGCCTTTGATGATTTTGATGAGGGTAGCGTTGTGGATGCTGCTCCACATGTTGGCAGGGGACGTGCTATTCCCCCTGTCCATGCACCTGCTCATGGCCGTGGGTTTGCCCCTCTTGGGCGTGCTCAACGTGTGCCCAACCAAGCTACTGATGATGGTTTGGGCAAGCCAAAATTCTCAATTCCTAAGTTTGATGGTTCCATTGATCCTGAAGACTACCTCACATGGGAGTTGAAGATTGAGAAACTCTGGCGCTTATTTGACTATCCAGAAGATAAGAAGGTCAAGCTTGCAGCATCTGAATTTGATGGTTATGCTTTGCGTTGGTGGGATGCTCTTGTGCAACATAGGAGGGAGGACAATGAATTTCCTGTGATTTGTGGAAAAGAACACACATGCAATGACATTGGTGGATCCATAAGTGGTTTGTGGAAAGAACACACATGCAATGCGATTGGGTGATCCATGTGTGGTTTGTGAAAAGAACACACATGCAATGCCATTGGTTGATCCATGTGTGGTTTGTGGAAATAACACACATTCAATGCCATTGGTTGATGCACGTGGTTTGTGGAAAAGAACACACATGCAATGAACAGTAGTGGATCCATCAGTGGTTGTGGAAAGAACACACATGAAGTGAACACTGGTGCATCCATATGTGGTTTGTGAAAAGAACACACATGCAATGCCATTGGTTGATCCATGTGTGGTTTGTGAAAAGAACACACATGCAATGAATCAAGTGGGTCCATGTGTGGTTTGTGAAAAGAACACTTGGAATGACTCTGGTTGATCCATGTGTGGTTTGTGGAAAGAAGACACATGAATGACATTGGTGGATCCATATGTGGTTTGTGGAAAGAACACACATGCAATGACTCTAGTGGATCCATATGTGGTTTATGGAAAGAACACACATGCAATGAACACTGGTGGATCCATATGTGGTTCATGACAGGAACACACATGCAAGGACATTGGTTGATCCATATGTGGTTTGTGACAATAACACACATGCAATGCCATTGGTTAATCCATGTGTGGTTTGTGGAAAGAATACACATGCAATGACTCAAGTGGGTCCACATGTGGTTTGTGAAAAGAACACACATGCAATGAATCTGGTGGATCCATATGTGGTTTGTAGAAAGAACACACATGCAATGAACACTGGTGGATTCATATGTGGTTCATGACAGGAACACACATGCAATGACATTGGTTGATCCATATGTGGTTTGTGACAATAACACATATGCAATGCCATTGGTTGATCCATGCGTGGTTTGTGGAAAGAACACACATGCAATGACTCAAGTGGGTCCATGTGTGGTTTGTGAAAAGAACACACATGCAATGACTCTTGTTGATCCATGTGTGGTTTGTGGAAAGAACACACATGCAATGATATTGGTGGATCCATATGTGGTTTGTGGAAAGAACACACATGAAATGACATTGGTTGATCCATGTGTGGTTTGTAAAAAGAACACACATGCAATGACTCTAGTGGATTCATATGTGGTTAGTGGAAAGAACACACATGCAATGAACACTGGTAGATCCATATGTGGTTCATGGAAAGAACACACATGCAGTGACACTGGTGGATCCATATGTGGTCTGTGAAAAGAACACACATGCAATGATTCTAGTGCTGGTTTTAGTATAAGAACACACATGCAATGACTCTAGTGGGTCCATATGTGGTTTGTGAAAAGAACACACATGCAGTGACTCTAGTGGATCCATATGTGGTTTGTGGAAAGAACACACATGCAATGACATTGGTTGATCCATATGTGGTTTGTGGAAAGAACACACATGCAATGACACTGGTTGATCCATATGTGGTTTGTGGAAAGAACACACATGCAATGACTCTGGTGGATCCATGTGTGGTTTGTGAAAAAAACACACATGCAATGCCATTGGGTGATCCATGTGTGGTTTGTGAAAAGAACACATACGCAATGCCATTGGTTGATCCATGTGTGGTTTGTGAAAAGAACACACATGCAATTCCATTGGTTGATCCATGTGGTTTGTGGAAAAGGACACACATGCAATGACATTGGTGGATCCATAAGTGGTTTGTGGAAAGAACACACATGCAATGCCATTGGGTGATCCATGTGTGGTTTGTGAAAAGAACACACATGCAATGCCATTTGGTTGATCCTTGTGTGGTTTGTGAAAAGAACACACATGCAATGCCATTGGTTGATCCATGTGGTTTGTGGAAAAGAACACACATGCAATGACATTGGTGGATCCATATGTGGTTTGTGGAAAGAACACACATGCAATGACATTGGTTGATCCATGTGTGGTTTGTGAAAAGAACACACATGCAATTACTCTAGTGGATACATATGTGGTTTGTGGAAAGAACACACATGCAATGAACACTAGTGGATCCATATGTGGTTCATGACAGGAACACACATGCAATGACTCTAGTGGATACATATGTGGTTTGTGGAAAGAACACACAAGCAATGAACTCTAGTGGATCTATCTTGGCATAATTTGATGTATGCCATGATGTATTTCATTGTAAAAGACACTCACTTTCCATTTTTATACTACTTAGCTTTGCCCTTGGTTTTTTGATACTACCCAGTTTTGCCCCTCTCTCTCTTTCGTAGAAGCCCAAACCTGTGCCCATTCTGTCTGCTATGCCCTGATTGGTTGTCACAGTTGTCACGCGGATCGTGCGCACCAACCGTTGATCCTGTGTGATCCAACGAGGCTCGTTGCACACGTCGTGCCCTTCACAGGACAGCGCGAGACAACACGGATGTCTCCCTCAACGAGACTTCTACAAGAAGGAACACGATGCCGTCCATGGAAAAAGTTGTCGAGTGGTCATGTCATGTTTAATCTAGTCTGCAAAGGCTACAAGTCTACTACACGACAACTGGTCATCCACGGCTCACAGGCTATACCATTTTTACTACACAACGCGCCTACACTCTCACTTCCGACAGGCCCCCACCACACAAACCTTCCATGCGGCAGCCGCAGCCAGAAGAGCTGCCTACCGGGGCCCTCGAGGAGGCCTAAACATCCCCGCCTTAGAAACCCAGCCTATCGGGTCCTCCATTCGCACTCATCCACTACTCTCTCTTCCCTATCTAGCAAAACCCCACAATCTTGAGCGTACTTGCACGAACCTTCTCCATGAAACCAGTGCGTGGGGGTGAGTGTCTGGGCATCACCGCTAGGGTGGTGCTTCACGCGACAGATCTAGAGGAGCATCACGCAGCACAAGGCGAGGAGGACGTGCAGTTCAACCCCTTGGGGGACCATGTGCTCGCCGGTGCTGACGACTTCGGAGGCCCCGATGAGGGCGTGGAGTTCGACAAACACGCTCCGCTCGTGTACCCGAAGGTACATCTATTTCTACATGTTTCATATTTTCTGCTCGAGCTTAATCTATCCTGGCATCATAAAAAAATCTAGTCCTAATGATTAGATGCAACATATGAACCGGTACATGGAGAGATCTAGTCCGTTCTGAATGAATCCACATTATTTATTTATTGATAAGTTATCAAGAACACAAACCACATTAATTTAGGAGCGAGCTGGGGAGACGGCCGTAATGAACTGCTGAACCTATATAGACATGTTATTGCATCGAAAGTAACTCGGAATGGTGGAAGGAATATATATTTATTATTTTGCTCATTTCGGTTTGCATTCCATACATTATAGGTGGATTCAAGTGAGATGGACTCTGACAAGGAGACCAGGGACAACAAGAGCCGCCATTTCATGAAGAAGCTCAAGAGCGGGATAATCCCTTTCCACACTCGACTTGGGGAGCTCAGGTGCCCTTTCTGTAAGAAAGGAGTCAACCCGAGGATTGCCAACTTGATTCCGCATGCGGTTGGAATCAGTAAAATCCCGGCTAGTAAACACAAGTCGGCGACCAAGGCTAAGCATGCTGCTTATGGCAAATTCCTGAGAGAGTATGTCAAGACCGTCCTAGTGTCCCCTTACTTAGGAATCAGTAACTTCTAGCCGACCAACCCGTCACTGTTCTGGACCGACCACTAATAATATTTAGTTCTCTTACCGTATCTAGACCCTTAAACTATGGGGATTTCTATTTTCGTACCCTTCAAATTATATTCAAGTCCATCTGTTTATGGAGTTACAGTTCCGGTGGCATACTCATTATTTTGCATGGATAGAGGGGTGCCCCCAACAGATATAAGGGTTATCTTGTCCGCTAGATCATAGAGGATCAACGGTTGGTGGGAACGATCCGTGTGACAACTGTCTCGACCAATCAGAGCGTAGCTATGAAGATGAGCACAGGTGCGAGAGATGGATACAAAGAGAGGGGAAAACCGAGTAGCACTTAAGAACCAAGGGCAAAACTGAGTAGAACTTAAAAACCAAGGGAAAAACTAAGTAGAACTTAAAAACCGAGGGCAAGAGTGACAAAGGGATTCAAATATAAAATAGAAAATGATTTAAAAATGGAACCAAACCGCCAGTGTTATGCTCGAGGCAAAACTGAGTACAACTGAATCGCCAGGGTTAGACACGAGGGAAAAAACGTGACTCACGGTACGCATGTGCGGTGCACGAGGCGGTAGCGGACACGTGTGGCCATGCACGGTGCATTAGCGTACGCAGTGCACGGTAGTGCAACGAAATGTCGCTTCCCTTCTCCTTTAATAGAGGCCTCCCCACTCCCACTCATCACGCACTCGCTCACTCAACCGTCTCCACTGTCCCATCACCTTCTGCAAACGCCCAACAAAGCCCCAACCACGCCGGCGATGGAGAAGAACGGCGCGGTGGCCATCGGCGCCTCCAAGGCCACCGCCAAGGAGCCCCCCGTCCCCGTACAGATTGTCGTCCCTGTCCCCGTCCCTGCATCCGCCGTAGCCGCCGGGGAGGAGGCCCCCGCCGGTCTCGGACATATCCCGCTCGGCTGGGACCCCTACGAGGAGGTTGTCTACATAAGGCCGGAGAACCCCTACGACACCAGCATCGCCGACCCATGGTCGGAGGTAACCAGGGTTTTCTCCCCTTCCCTTGTTCTTCCCCTGTTCCCATCGTTGGATGCTAGATCGTATGTTATTAGGACTTGGCTGTTCGTATTTTTACAGTAGCTAATCCTCTTGTGTTAGATCTCGATTTTCGATGAATCGCCCTATTCGTAGTTGGGATCAGTATTCGATTTGGTTTGAGATTTGGCGAATAATCAAGAGATCTCAATCGATCAATCTATGCAAATAATCAATCCCGATAATCAAAATATCTCAATCATGTCCTTATTGCACTCTACTGTTTTTTCCAACAGGAGGATAGCAGCGACATCCACAGTGACGACGAGTCCAAGGACACCAAGGCTCGTTATGTGTTGAGGAGGCTAAAGTCCGGCCAGTACAACAACTTCTTCGCCGATGACGTGTACAGGTGCCCCTTCTGCCCCACCAGGAGGCTCCGTGCTACGGACTTCAACTCCCTCGTGAAGCATGCTGAGGACGTGAGGACCTGCGTCGAGTCCGTGAATGTCCATGGCTTCATAGCCAAGCACCAGGGGCTCGGTCTTCACCTCCGCAACCTCCAAAAGGTGGCTATCGAGGAGGGTCGCATGCCCCTGATCAAACCCAAGGTGCCCAAGGTCAAGGGGCTGGGCAGCAAGAAGTGGAGGAGGTGCTAGAGGGAGGAGGCGGAGGCCCTCCTAGCAGAGGCCACGAGGGGCCACTCATCAGTTGCTGCTGCTGCTGTAAAGCAACTTCTTTTGTCTTGTCTATGTTGAACCTATCAGCTGCTGCTGCTGAGTGATGGCCCAAATTATATCGAGCTCGTTGGGGAACCCCAAGAGGAAGGTATGATGAGCACAATAGCAAGTTTTCCCTCAGTACGAAACCAAGGTTATCAATCCAGTAGGAGCAAGGAAACACCCCAAAGGTGTTGCTAGCTGAACTTTGGCAGGGCACACTACCGGTGCTAGTAGCAACGTGGAGACCTGCACAACACAACCACATAACTCTGTCCCCAACTTGCGACGACGTTGTCAATCTCACCGGTTTGGCTGAAAACAAAGGATTAAACGTATCGAATGGAAGGAAGTAATAGTTTGCAGAAAGTAAACACAAAGCAGTAAACACCGTGCGGCCAGGTGGTGTGGCCGGCCTCCAGCCCTTCTCCGTCTCGTATTCTGGCATCTGATGACTTCCGGAAAAATAGGCACTTTGGCTTTTGTCCCGTCCAATTCCAAGAATATTCATTTTCTGACTTTCCTGGAACCAAAAATAGCAGAAAACAGGCAGCTGGCACTGTGGCTCTTGTTAATAGGTTAGTCCAAGAAATCATATGAAAAGTACTCCAAAGTGTGGAAAAAACACAAGAAAGTGGATAAAACCAAGCATCGAACATCAAAAATTATAGATACATTTGCAATGTATCAACATCCCCAAGCTTAACTCCTGCTCGTCCTCGAGTAGGTAAGTGATAAAAAGAAAGAATAATTTTTGAGGTGACATGCACCATCATAAACTTGATCAAAGTATTTGTAAAACATTCAAAGCTAGGATCATAGTACTTCAATCATAACATGAAAGACAAGGTTCTAGCAATAAGACAAAGAAACTATGATGCAACATGAAAAGGCACAAACAAAAGATTCATGAATAACAATGCTTTGCAAGACGTTTGTTTGTTTCACATAAAGAAAACATAGCATAATAGCATTCAGCTTGTCCCTCATAGAGTAGCAAATATAAATGCATAGGACACCTTCAAAGTTCATAAGAGTGACTAGATACAAATAGTTTAAAACAAGCAATATCAAGATATGCATTAATCAACTAGTCTTGGGACAATGCACATAGAACTAAGAATGGCCACTATGCTCTCAAAGTAGGTGCATAAAGGTAGAAGGTGGAGACTCAATATAATGGTGGAAGAAAGGCCTTCATAAAAGAAAGCAGAGATTCAAGTTTCATAAAGAGCTTCCAAAAATTATGGTACTTATAGCTTTCAGCTCTCATTGCCCCTATCATAAGCATCTTGAAGTGATTAAGGTTAAAGTGAACAAACTATGTTGTACATGCGTGACGAAGTATAAGTTAGAAATCTCATGTCCCTTGGATACGAGGGCCGCTCCTCATGCTACTCAAGTTTAGTCACCGGTAAGTTCTTGTCATCGCAAGTACATGTGTATCATAGAGAACCGCCAACGGGGTACCCCTTGCCCGATGATACGGAAGAATCCCCATATCAAAATGACAAGGCAAGTAGACAACGAGCATCTCAGCAATCTTCTTATTTACCATGGGAATATGGTGCTTTTTTCTCTCTTTCCTCTTTTCATAATCTCTTTTTTTTTTCTCTTTTCTCTTTTTTCTCAATATAGGACTCTTTTTTTATAAGAAGAATGCTTCATAGACAGCTCATTATGGTTACGCTGCAGGTTTCCACCATGTCCGCATGGATTAGACCAGTGGCCTAGGCGTTTCTCTAACACATATACATAACTCCATGGACTTACAAGCTCCCCTTTCATTTCACACCGACGACATCCATATACAAAAGAGCATGATATCAACTAGGTACAAGTACCATGTGCAATGTTGAAAGCGTTCCCCATGACATCATGGTTCTGCTAATTCCCAACAAATAAGTGCAAGCATATACAACATAGACGACACAATGGTTCAAGTTTATTAAGGGCAAGAAAAGTAAAGTGTTCCATCAAGTTCATGAGAGCTTTAATCACTAGTTTTCTCATAACAAGTTTAATTTGGAAGGTAAACAAAAACATGTATATACTTGGAATAACATAAGCTAGTAGGTAGGTATGGTGGACTCTTTGGAATAACTTGGTTTAGGGAGTTGGATGCATGAGTGGAACTCATACTTGGTTGTGGAGGCTAGCAAAAGGCGGGCGACAAACTAAGAGAGCAATAATGGCCATAATCATGCAGAGCGACAAAACATCATTGATCAAAGCATAAAGTGATACTACAAGTTGAAAACTAAAGGATCATAAAGGCTATAGTGACTTGGGATAGTCATAACATGGTGTGAGCATGCGCCAAGTCAACCCAAATAAAGCATCAAAGGAGAATACCACAATACTACGCTTTAATATGCTAAAACAACGCATGATTCATCCAAGGCACATTAAGCAATCTCAATTGTTTATAACAAGTCATGCTACAACAAAGAATACTAAGCATAAAGCCAAAAAAATACCAAGCATGGCATGACAAAGCATAGGCCACAGTCAAAAACAAGCTCTCTTTACCACTTAAGCATGAACTTTCCTACTCTTTTCCAAACCAAACCAAACTATTTGAAAATCAATGTATGAAAGAGGGGGTCCAACCAATTTATTCAGCAAACTAAGCAAACCAAAGCAAACGAAAAACCAAAACAAAAACAAAAAAGAAGACACTCCAAGAACAACACAACTGTGCATGAAACAATAAAAATGAAGTGTTCGGAAGAAACCTGGGATTTTTATTGATGAAGAAGGGGATGCCTTGGGCATCCCTAAGCTTTGACGCTTGTACTTCTTGGATATTTCTTGGGGTGACACACGTGGCATCCCCAAGCTTGAGCTTTAGTCCATCCTTCATCTCATTACTCATTCCTTCCATACACCTGAAATTTTTCCTTCATACAAAACTTCACACAATCTTTATTAGCAACATTAGTGCACTCAAGATAAATAAGTCTTAAGGTTTAGTTCTCACACCAAATAAACTTCCATTATAACACTAGCTACTGAAGAACTTCCCTCAAAAAGCTCAATTTCCCAAAAGAACTCAAAAAGGAACCAACAAGAAGCAAATGCAGAAAATGACAGAAATCTGTCAAAACAGACTAGCAGGTAAAGACAAATTTTTTTGAAGACCTTCTGTTGTTCAAATAAAAAAGTGTTGAACTAATGAAAGTTAGATAACAACCTGGGTCAGAAGAACAAAAATGCACGCCTCAAAAAGACGTTCAGAGATTTTACACGAATTTTTACGGTGAAGCACAGAAATCTGTTTCGGGACAGCAACTTTCCCAATCATTACTTCTCTCTCATTAGAGGTTACTCTTGGCACAAAAAGCAAATAAAAAGGATAAGGAGCGGTTATTACAGAGGTAATAACTTCCAAGACTCATCTAAAACTTTTGGGTTATCTCCCAATAAGTACTTTTCTTTAGCGCCTTTAAGTTAGGCATACGAAGCAAGAAAAAGAATCAAGTGTTCTCAAATGAAGAAGCATTAAGACCAATTTTTTTTCATAGGAGAGGCAAAAGAAATCTTATCTCTCTTCTTAGGGAAGTGTTCTATACCTTTCTTAAGTGGGAGTTGATATTTAATGGTGCCTTCTTTCATATCAATAATGGCACCAACAGTTCTAAGAAAAGGTCTTCCCAAAGTAATAGGACAAGAAGCATTGCATTCAACATCCAAAACATAGAAATCAATGGGGACATAAGCATTGTTAACCATAATAAGAACATCATTAAGACTCCCATGAGTTTCTTTTTAGCATTATCATCAAGTGGGACATTCAAATAACAATCTTCAAGTGGAGGCAAATCAAGCATATCATAAATCCTTCTAGGCATAATAGAAACACTACTATCAAGATCACATAAAGCTTTGAAATCAAAGTCATTCACTTTCATATTAATGATGGGTTCCCAACCATCTTCTTGTTTTATAGGAATAGAAGTTTTATGTTTCATCTTTTCTTCTTTAATCTTTATGAGAGCATTAGTAATGTGTTTTGTAAAGGCCATGTTCATAGCACTAGCATTAGGACTTTTAGCAAGCTTTTGTAGGAACTTAATAACTTCAGAGATGTTGCAACCATCAAGATAAAAATCATACTTATCATCTAAAGTAGTAGAACTATTACTAGCCTCAATGCTAGTGGTGGTGATAGTAGAAACACTAATGTTTCTAGCAATTTCATCTTCTATTTCCCACTTAGCATGTAATTCAGCTAATAGTCTAACATTTTCATCAATTCTTACTTGTATGGCATTAGTAGCCGCAAAGGGATTATCATTAGTTTCAGGTTTAGCAGCTATTTTATTCAAAGAAGATTGAGCTTCAGCCAAAGATGCTATATTTCTTTCAGCATTGGAGAGTTTTTCCTCAATAGTTTTATTGAAAGTAGTTTGTTTACTAATAAAGTCCTTAAGCATAACTTCAAGTTTAGAGGGAGCACTCCTATTATTGTTGTAGGAACTTCCATAAGCATTACCATTGTTGGGAGGATATGGCTTATAGTTGTTGTTACCAAAATTACTCCTATAAGCATTATTGCCAAAATTGTTATTTCTTATGAAGTTCACATCAACTTGCTCTTCTTGAGCAACCAAAGAGGCTAAAGGGACATTATTTGGATCAATATGGGCTTTCCCATTAACAAACATAGACATAATAATATCAATCTTATCACTCAAGGAGGAAGTTTCCTCAATAGAATTTACCTTCCTACCTTGTGGAGCTCTCTTAGTATGCCATTCAGAATAATTAACCATCATATTGTCTAGAAGTTTTGTTGCAACACCCAAAGTGATGGTCATAAAGGTACCTCCAGCAGCAGAATCCAATAGGTTCCTTGAAGAATAGTTCAATCCTGCATAAAAAGTTTGGAAGATCATCCAAGCAGTCAGTCCATCAGTGGGACAATTCTTTACCAAAGATTTCATTCTTTCCCAAGCTTGAGCAACATGTTCATTATCAAATTGTTTAAACTTCATTATTTCACTTCTCATAGATATAATCTTAGCAAGAGGACAGTATTTTCCAATGAAAGCATCTTCGCATTTAGTCCAAGAATCAATACTATTCCTAGTTAAGGAATTCAACCATTCTTTAGCTTTTCCTCTCAAAGAGAAAGGAAACAGTTTCATCTTAATAATATCACCATCTACATCCCTATGCTTTTGCATCTCACAAAGTTCAAAAAAGTTATTTAGATGGGCAACAACATCTTCATTAGCAATACCAGAAAATTGTTCTCTCATAACAAGATTGAGTAAAGCAGGTTTTATCTCAAAGAAAGTATCTTCAGGCACATGTGGAGCAATAGGTGTGCTCATAAAATCATTGTTGCTGGTGCTAGTGAAGTCACACAACTTAGTGTTTTCAAGAGTAGTAATTTTGTGTGTGTTTTCAAATAAGAAAGCAAACTAGTAAAACTAATTTTTTTGTGTTTTTGAAAAAGAAACAAGCAAACAAAGCAAAAAGAAACTAAGCAAAACAAAAATAACAAAGTAAAGAGATTGGTTATGAGGGACTCCCCTTGTGAAGATGTCCTTGACTCCTTGGCAACAGCGCCAAAAAATATGCTTGATGGCCGAAATTATATCGAGCTCGTTGAGGAACCCCAAGAGGAAGGTATGATGAGCACAATAGCAAGTTTTCCCTCAGTATGAAACCAAGGTCATAAATCCAATAGGAGCAAGGAAGCACCCCAAAGGTGTTGCTAGCTGAACTTTGGCAGGGCGCACTACCGGTGCTAGTAGAAACCTGGAGACCTGCACAACTCAACCACAGAACTCTGTCCCCAACTTGCGATGAGGTTGTCAATCTCATCGGTTTTGCTGAAAACAAAGGATTAAATGTATCGAATGGAAGGAAGTAATAGTTTGCAGAAAGTAAACACAAAGCAGTAAATAGTCTGTAGATTGTATGTAAAAGAAAAGGACCGGGGTCCATAGTTCACTAGAGGTGGCTCTCCTTAAGATAGATAACATGCTGGGTGAACAAATTACAGCGGGGAAATTGACAAACATCGAGAAAGCAATACATGCATATACTAATCATCTTGACTCCTTTGGAACTTGATTGGGCATTACAACATTATACATAGACCGCCATCCAACTGCATCTATGACTAATAATCCACCTTCAGATTATCATCCGAACCCCCTCCAAAGATTAAGTTGCAAGCAGATTATTGCTTTAATTTAATGCGTGTAAAGTAAACAATACGATTGTTCTATGAACAAAGGATTGTTGTTTTCTCCCTAGTAGCAACAACACATCTAGTACCTTAGAGATTTCATCACTTCCCAGATTACGGAGGCATGAACCCACTATCGAGCATAAATACTAACTCTTGGAGTTGCTCGCATCTACTTGGCCAAGATAGATACTAACAATGGAAAGCATGCAAGATCACAAATAACAAATACATGATAGAATCAATAATCAATCTGAAATAGCATCTCAATATCCATCGGATCCTCGCAAACATAACATGCAGAATTACAAATAGATGATATTGATCATGAACAGAGCTCACAAGATCTAGACATGAAAGCACAAAGGAGGAGAACCAGCCATCTAGCTACTACATGGACCCGTAGTCCAGAGATGAACTACTCACGCATCACACCGGAGGCTTGCATGATGATGAAGAAGGCCTCGGTGAATTCCCTCTCTGGCGAGTCTTTGGGAAGAGCTTCAGATCCCTCCCGATCTAGGGATGGAGACGACGGCGGCTATAGAGTCTTTCGTGGATTTTTGATCGGGTACTTAGGGTTTTCGTCCCGAGGGCATCTTATAGGCGGAAGGACAGGCCGAGGGGGTGCTGGGGTCGGCCAGACCACCCCCTAGCGCGGGCCAGGCCTAGCCGCGCGGCCAGGTGGTGTGGCCGGCCTCCAGCCCTTCTCCGTCTCGTATTTGGCATCTGATGACTTCCGAAAAAATAGGCATTTTGGCTTTTGTCCCGTCCAATTCCGAGAATATTTATTTTCTAACTTTCCTGGAACCAAAAACAACAGAAAACATGCAGCTGGCACTATGGCTCTTGTTAATAGGTTAATCCAAGAAATCATATGAAAAGTACTCCAAAGTGTGGACAAAACACAAGAAAGTGGATAAAACCAAGCATGGAACATCAAAAATTATAGATACATTTGCAATGTATCACTTAGCAGCCTAATTGTTGAACCTCGTTAAGTACCGTACTATATAACCTATATTAGCTGCTTTATCTACATCTGCTCTATTTACTGAATTTATTTATGGTGCTGGTTTGTTTTGCAGCTCTAGATTTTCTACCAGATTGGGGAAAAACGAGGGCAAAAGGAACAATGAATGAAGAGAGAAGCTGCACTAGATTTCCTACCTTTTTGGGCAAAAAAACACAACTGTTAGCGAGAGAGGGGAAAATGCGCTCTTAAAAAGGCCAAATAACAAAAAAAACTTCCAATTTAGGCGTCAGCGCGCACGTAACGGCCAAGCCTTTGACCAGACGGCACCCCCCTCCGAGCGCATGTGAGGGCTTCGGAATATCGGGAGGCAAAAGTGAGGACAAACGAGACACAATGTTGCTATAGCTAAATCTGACAAAAAGCTAAATTTGGCTTTACCATGCAATTTGGCTAGAGCTCCACAATATAGCTATTCTAAATCCCTAAACTATGTGGTACGTTGAAACCTCATGCTTTTCCACCGACATGTGTGTTGTAAGGTTGCTTGATCGTGCATGCTTACACAAGTGGCCTACACAGAAACTTATAGAAGCATGGGCAAACGAGCTTCAATTTGGCAAATTCTGGACAAAATGAAATTGCAAGCTTTGCGCAATCGGCAGGCCTGATCGGCTGGGCGGCTGCCCCGAGGTGCAAGGATGCTAGGTCCCTGTCTATGCTTACACTTCTTAAACTTGTTAGGAATAATAGTTGTACACTTTCTTCTGTCCTATCACGTTACGTCGTGTCAGCACCGTGCACCCGCTGCGGATCGGCAACGGGACGGTGGTCTACGTGACCGCGTCTCTGCCACGCCAAATCCACGTCGCACACCCGTCCCATCACCTACCGGGACGGATGCCGAATTTAATCGCTAGGATTGGAAACCAACGGTTCTCGCCCGGTCAAACTTGCTTCCACATGGGTATGACCGAAATATTGGTAAATGCAATTTAAGCATCACCTTCCGTCTCCTCAGCACATCACTGTGCAAAAATCCCCAACTCATTCCTTCCGCCACCCTCCGCTGCTGCCGCGGCCACTGCAAGAACCATCGACGCTACCACAGGCACCGCCTCCACTGGGCCATACCACCGCAACAGATCACTCCATCGCCACACCCAGTCCCAGCCACCGCTACCGACCCTAGGCCACCGCCGCCGCATTAGCTGCTGCCATGGACGCAGAGTACGACGTGTTCGGCGACGGGAGCGACTTCACCAACAAGTACACCGTCACTGCCCATGGCACCACCAAGCTGACGGTCGTCCACACAAATGCGTTAGCGGAGGTCGCCAAGGTCATCGCAATGTCCGAGTGGTGGCTACAGGAGCCGATGGATAGGTACAAGATCATCGGCCTTGACCTTGAGTATACCGGAGATTGGAAGAGGACGGCACTTTTGCAGCTGTCCATGCGCAACCACTGCCTCCTATACCACGTATGTAGGGCCAAATCTGTATGCCCGGAGCTTCGCAAGTTCCTACACAGGAGGGAGATCTACTTCGCCAGCGTCGACATCAAGAACGACACTCCGAAGCTAGAGCGGGATCTCCTTGTTCATGTCATCAATCACGTCGATCTCCAACGTTTGTGGAGGTACCCGGATGGCGTCTGGAAGCGGCATGGCTAGACTCACGCCGACATCATCGATCGCGAGTACACCGACATGAAAGTCGAGTTCCCAAAGCACCTACGGCGATGGGAGTGGAGGCACTGGATTACGATGCGATCAAATGCCAGCGGACGCGTATGTATGCTACGAGATGCTCAACAGATCTCAAGGTGGGTGAGTGTGCTGTTTACCACTACTAGTTTCGCATTTCGTTCCTAGTTTTATCTCGCATGTATTTTATCTCGCATGTATTTTCTAAGCATTCTGTGTGTAAGAACCAAGCTCGTATGATCCATGTGCTATTAGCTACTTAACCTGTATGAATTACATTCCCCCCTTTTGTATGCTCAACATTCATTCTTACAAATTCATGCGTGCGGATGCATGCGGCAGAATCCAGGACTGACATGCATAAGGTGTGATACAGTCATAAGTCATAACCAAACCCAGATTATAGCGAAGGATACAGTCATAACCAAACCCAGATTATAGTTCGACAAAGGTAATGCACAACAGTTTGTAATTGCTCACATAGTGTACTTCTAAAATAACATGTTTGCATAAACATAACAAGCCCCATACGAACATAACAATCATGCACTAAAAGTCTACATCCCAGCCTGTTGGAGAAGGCAACCGATCCCAGGATGCCTTCGGTCACTTGCCCTGGCTTGTAGATTCATCTACACTCCGGCATCTGGGGCAAACAACCTGCCTTGGTGGTGGTTCAATGATGCGATGCCTGGAACGAGATTTTACAATCTGGCGGTACAGCTCGTGGCTAACATACTCGTCAATTGAGTGTACTTCAGATTAGGTTCAGAAAGTGGCTTATCCTCCCAGTAATCGTGCCCTAAACGCCTCCATGAACATCTCGGCAATTTTCCCTTCATGTCAGCGTACCACGGGTCGATGAGTTCAGAGGCAAGAGCGGCCATCCCGGTCTTGCCGCCCTTCGTCCCTGGGATCTAGTAAATTTCCTGGATGTCCACTCTGCACTCCTTTGGGATTCTAATGTTGACAGTCGGGCTTTCAAGCAGTTTAGTGTCATTCATGATGTCAACACTAGTAAATGTTATGTGCTAGTTCATGAGAAAGTCAGGAAACAGATCCCTAATGCTTTTGCCCCACCTGCATGAAAATGAATTCAGACAAATAATATAGCAATAATTTTGCAAACAGACGGTTCAGGAACAAAAAGGCAACAAAGTCTACCAGATCCTGTCAACCCCCTTCTCGCAAAAAGGCTGGTATACGAGGACGTGCCCCTTCATGGAGAGTTGCACCACAGCGATCCTACGGTGATCGCGGCTGTACTCGAGGTCGAGACCTACGAACCTGTTTTCTTCAAACCGCAACCAACTCGTGTAATTACTCAGAGTCTTCCTCACCGTCATAGATCGGTGGTGTAGATGACTTTGATCTTCTTCCCTCCATGTACTTCTATGTTGAAGTGCGCAGTCGCTTGCCTACTATCGTTTTGGATGTCCAGAAAGTCCATGACTACAGGCAAGAGGGAAAGGATACGGAGGAAGAGGGTAATGCCGTGGCGGAGGAAATGGATGAGGCCGTGGAGGAGAAAGACGATGAGGCCGTGGAGGAGGAAATGAGACAAAGAAGTGAAAGATTGGAACCGCCCTTACCAAAATCTGGAATGGTGCACGACCATTCGTAGTAGGGCGAAGGTGGAGAAAAACGGCGGTTTTACACTCGACGCTAGCGCTTCCTAAAATTTGTTCTGTGCCACTTGCATGCGGTGGAATCGAGGTCTGCCATGCACGATCCAAGTCAAACATAGTCACGTTTGCGCGTGCCGACCTTCACTCACTGACAGGTGGGCCGCACATTTCTCTCTCTTACCATTTATTTTTTCACTTCCTCTAGATGGTTCCGGTGCGCGCCCTCAATAATTACGCGCCCTTCCTTGTCTTCCACGCGGATGAGAACTGGCGACGGCGGCGGTTCCTCACCGGGTCACTCCCTACTCGAACAACTGCCCCCATCCCTGATTCCATCCCCTCTCGAATCCATCCGCCTCCTTATCACAACGCCTCCATTAATCTACCGGATTCCAGACTCCATTTGCCGCTATGGGTAGAGCTTGGGGTAGCAACAGGCTGAAGCGAAAGGCACGCGATGATGACGCGGATGGCCAGGGCGACCGCCACCGCGAGGATTGGGGATGGCCGAACCTCAGTGCCGCGAACGTGCACAAGATCACCATGGGGTTGGACATCATCTCTGCCAGCCGCCTCGCTCGCTGCATCCGTGGCTACTGCTTCATGATGCGGGACATGGACGAACAACCGTTCGGCACGCCATGCCTTCTTTACCCCGATGCCAGAAAATGGCCAAACGACCATGATGGCCATGTTAGTTATAGTATCTTGCTTATTGGTTCAGTCATATCGTTGATTCATATGTGCTGAACTCTCATCGGAATCCTATGTTCCTTTCGTCGAACGTGTTGTGTGCACGCGCGATTTGAACAAATTGAACCATTTAAGACTATTCTGTACAGCGGAAGCTCTGCTCGTACCTGATATTCTGGTATTTTCATAGTGACACAGTCTTACTTTAGGTGATAGACGAGTTGTCAATTTTGATTTGCAATGGAATGCTTGCTAGGTGATATTCTGTTTCCTAAAATAAAAACAAACAGATTAGACGATTTAAGGCTATTATGCCCCGAGCTATTTATGATCATCGTCAGGAGTTTGTTCTAGGGGGCTCTGCTCCTACTCCATATATTGGGTATCTTCGTAGTGACACTGGCACAATTTAGGCGATATCTGAGGAGACACTCGTATTTAGGCGATATTTTGTGTACTTTAATCTGAAGGTCTAGTTGTCAAATTGTATTTGCAATGGAATCCATGCTAGGTGATTATACCAACTGACAACAAACTCTGCAGAATATTCATGCAAAACTGATGTTGGTAGATAAGTGGTCGGAATCAGTAGTGGTGAATATCAAGGAAGAAGAAGAGACGGAAATGGGAGATGACCAGAACTAGGTGGGTGGCAACGGCGAGTGGCTGGTCCTTTTATCCCAGGATGGGAGTACTTGGACTCTAAAAAATGGCTATAGATTGTTGAGACTTACATTGCCATCTTTGGAGGGTGTCAGCATTACTACATTCAACAACGGGTGGCCGCCGTCCATTTCCGAATTCACTTACAGGTTCAACATGGAAGAACTTGAGATCCTGAAGGTACAGCTCCCACATAGACTACAGGAGGCGTGGAATACCTGGGAGTACGACCTCTTAGCGGTGTTCGACAAGGAAACCACATTCATTAGATGCATAGAAGACAAGGAATGGATAGTCTTGCGCGATGACTTCCTGTGGCTGGAGAAGTATGTCGACATCGTCTTCACCTCCAGCTACTATCCGTACAAACCGCAACGCATTTATGCGGTCACTGAACCTAGCGGCGACGTGCGTGTTTTGGAGCCGTCCATTTGGGGTGAGTCATGGTGTCATATAGCATGTAAAATCCCATTCAAAATTCTGCTTACTGACTATAAGTAACACGCAGGTACCCACGCAGCCCCGTGCATCATTCCAGCTCCAGTCACCGACGATGCAGTAGCAGATGCTGAACTTGGGACACGACGCTAGTTCCTGGCACCTCTCGGAGGCGACACAAAACAGGATGTTGAACTCATGTGGATTCATATCAGGGGAGCACTAAACAGCGTTGGTGATACAATAGAACATATGGGGACACAACTTTCTTCGCACCCAACGCTGTGGTGTGACGTTTTCTCGAGGTCTGCATGCCCATCCAAAGGCCCAGTAGAGCAAGTCTGGAGCAGAGTCAACAATCTGAAGGGACAATCTTTGTTTCTTGGGATCAACTACCCTTTCTTTGTCGGAGCCCCTAGAGCTGTTGAACCTGTAATTGCTCAGACAGCCCTGGCTCCTGATGCTGCTGCTGGTGGTGGTGGTGGAGCTAACGAAGAACTAGCTGCTACTGCTCTTGGTGAAGCGGACGAAATACTTGGTGATGCTGCTGCTGGTGAAGCTAACGAAATACTTGCTAATGTTGCTGCTGGTGAAGCTGAGGAAATACCTGTTGAGGCTGCTGCTGGTGAAGCTAACAAAATACCTGCTGAGGCTGCTGCCGGAGTCCAGGAAGAACATGCTGGTGTTGTTACTGAGGTGCTAGCACTTCCAGTGTTTATAGCAGACTGTGTGTTTTCTGCACACTCACGCGCCTATCATGTTGACACTCCAGATCCGACCTGGAGCCGAATCCACGTTGGGGGGAGGGGGCCTACAATTGGCTCATCAGTGGGTCATACGATTTGATGGAGAATGACAGACGGCCAAACACAGCATTCTGGTTTGTTCCAACGATACCACCAGCTCCAGGGACCTAGTGCTCATACTGGCAGATCCGATGAACCGTTTGTCTTTATCTTTATCATTAGTTACACTTATTTGTGTAAAGATTAAGCTGTGCTTATTTGTGTAAGACTAAGTTAGGCCTAACTGCGTAATATTCAGTGAAGCCTAGCTTTTCTTTCCACGTCCATAGCAACAGAATTGCAGCATAGAACATATAAAGGTAATATGCATACTAGGCATTTTTACTCAGGATAACAACCACTTCAAGTAAATGATACATGGTGTACGCATTTGAACGCATCACTAGAATGTGCCACCTATTGATGATTGATGACATGGATCTAGCTTTTCTGCGCGTATTTGCATTGAATCGCTCATTGATTTGTTCACATATTTTTTGGCAATGGCTGATGAACTCCACTCTTGGTAACATGCTTCATTAGCGAGCACTTATTGATGCAATGCAAAGTACAGAACATGGTCGTCATCATCATTCCATTTAGATTCTCTATGTTTTGTCATCATGAAGCTACTAATTTCAAATGAAAATCTAGTAAACAACATATGTGTACATTGTTAGAGTATGCTACGACCACGGTACATACATGTTTTTCTACAATCACAAGAAGAAAACTTGATGCATTTTCACCTTGTTGGCGTTGTGCCGAACTAGGTGGATGTGGCTTTGGGGTTCGGAGAGGAAGGCGCCGTGGCTGGTGCGTGTGCGACCACGGCGACGACGAGCTCAGATTTTGGAGGAGGCCAACAGGACTGAGCATGGTTGGCATGGTGACATATCTCACCCGGGAATGAATTCCCGTCCCCGCGCCGTGCCATGGGTGCGGCCATGGTGAGGGCGAGCTCCGATTCGGGATGGGGAGGAGAGCCGGGCCGAGCAGGTTCGTCCAAGTCCTAGCTCCGCACCATGGCCGCGACCATAGATTGCCGCCCCGGAGGAAGAAGAAGACGCGTAAAGGATGCATGCGCCAACGCTGCAAGCGACATAACGGCGAAAGTCGTGGGGCCCAACTTGACGGCCGTTAGCCTGATATTTTGTATTGAAATGTAAAGTTCAATTCGTGCCAAAAAAGACCCTCTGAGTATTTGGCACGCCAACTTTGGGTAACGCAGCTGATTGTAAGCAACTTGGGTACCGCGTTGCCTGGGCGAGCCAACTTTCGGGCCGCAAAATGATATTCTCAATTTGGGCGCTGAGACTATCGATTCAAGGGAAGAAACCGATCTCAGCAAGGAACAAGAAGAGCAAGTTATCATCCCGCGTGAGGAACACTACAATAAGAAAAAATCAGCTGCAAGGAAAAGTAAAAATAATGTTGAACCAGTGACAAAGGTACAAGAAAAGGTAATACCAACCAAAAAGAAAATTCCTTACCCTAACCGAGTTCATTACGAACCAGATAAAGCTATTTATGATTCTTTTGCTGAGGCACTGAGTAGCTTGCATTTAGAACTTCCTTTAACTGATGCTATTCAAGTTCCTACTTATAAAAAGTTTATGCGAAACATACTTAATAGGAAAAAGAAGGTAACCAAGACTGTAGCAGTTATGACAAGCTTTGGTGATAAACTTCCTGCTAAGCTTGGGGATCTAGGGATACCAACCATCTCCTGTGCAATAGAGAAAACTAATATATTCAATGCTCTTTGTGATTTAGGAGTAGGTGTTAGTGTTATGCCTTATTCCTTATTTAAGAAATTGAATCTTGGAGAATATTCGCCTACTTCGATAACATTACAAATGGTGGATAAGACAACTAAACAACTTGTCGGAATGATCGAAGATGTTTTTCTTAGAATAGATCAACATTTTATACCCACTCATTTTATTATTCTTGATGTTCCTGAGGATGACAAACTATCTATCATCCTTGGAAGACCTTTTTTTAGTATAACTGGAGCTAATGTAGATTGCTCCAGTGGTAAGATTGTCTTCAATATATATGATGATCAGATCGTTCGATACTTTCCTAAGAAACAGGAGCACAATGGAAAATACATTCCACCACCTAAGCGCGATCAAGCAGCAAAGACTAAAGAAAAAGTGCCGCTTGAGATGAACGCCGATGATATGGAGTTTGATTAGTCAAAACTCTAGAATTAAACACTTAATGGGAGTTAACCCATTCTTAATAAATTAAGTTTAATTTTTATTTATGATTACTACTTTATTATTTGTATGATCTAATAAGTTTATTTTGAGTTTTGAGTTCATTCAGAGAATTTACCTTAATGAAGTTGAGAAGCAAGGGAAAATGAATAAAATAAAAAAGGTTCAGTACAGATAACAAGCACTAGTACGGCCGTTGTACGCCCATACCGCGTGCCCGTACCATGTCTGATGAGGACATCCCTATAGTTATACCTACCCCAATTGCTAATAAAGATGTTCCAATTGCAAAGAAGGATCAATCCAATGAGATAAGGATTGGACCAATCACAAGAGCTCGTGCCAAGCTACTAGAACAACAAGTGAACTTGTTTCTTAATGAACCTGGTGTTTTAATTAATGAGAATTTTATACTACCTAAGTCTTTGAATTATTGTATGATCAGGTACTTAGGAGAAGAAGGCATAACCGCAGTGAGGAGCTGAAGGAACATGGCGTGTTGATCAATGAGGAATACGCGAGGGAGGAGAGGGAGGAAGCGCAAGGAGCACTCCACGAGAAGATCAACACATGGTCGAGGGATCTCTGCCGCGGCAGAGAAACCACGCAGCCTTCTGCCGCGGCAGCCTGCCGCGACAGAGGAACCGGGTCCGACTCTGCCACGGCAGAGTAGGCCTGCGCGCCTTGAGCCGATCCACCTTGGGTCGGTTGTATCTTAGTCTAGGTTGAGTTGAACTGTTATTCCTAGTCGCAGCCGCCGACCCTTGGCCCTTAAATAGATGGGGGCGCTGTAGTTTAGGGTTTAGACCATGTTAAAATATTTTGGAGTTGTTTCTTTCATAGAACCTCTGGAATTATCCTGTGTTTGAATCTACCAACTATAATTGAGTGTGATCTGTTGTTCCATTGGGAATTAGTAGATTGCATACTACCGTTCGTGGTCACGACTGCGTGCGCAAGAGCGTGGTGTTGTGAATATCCTACAAGGTTCAAGAGCTGTTGCGTTGGCATCAGGGATCGAGCGGGAAAGTTCATAGCTACAGGCTAGTTATCTATCATCCACCCTCACCATCGACAAGTGCTTACTGAGAAGATCGGGCCACCCCATATCATCTTGGTATCAGATTTCCTCGTTGCCTCGGTAAGCAATCCACAATCCATCCATAGATTAGAGACTGTTTTTAGTCCTATCCAGAAAAAGCCCCACAAAAAGAGTTGTCATAGACTAGATTGCATCGTAGACGAGTAATAGTTGCTGGTCGTGTTCATCCTTTAGTTTCGATCTAGATCTGTTTCTTCGTAGTTTGTTTTTCTCTTTGTTTTTAATCGATTGCCACCATTGTTTTCCGCCTCCACCAAGTCAGATCCGATCTACTCTCAGAGTCCTAGTCTTCTACTCTTGGCTGAGTCGGTTTAATAAAAAATACTTTCTAGGTTACCGAGTCTTCCACGGAAGGATTTCGGCATCTTTTTCTGCCACGGCAGGACTTTCCGGGTTATCAAATCTGCCACGGCAGGATTTCTGCGTTTTTCTCTGCCATAACAGGACTTTCTGAGTTACCAAGTTACCACTGCCAGCACGATTTACAGTTTTCTTGCCGCTCTGCCACGACACCATAATTACAAAGTGTGACCAATTTGCACTTTTCCAAAACCCTTAGCCACAGCCAATCTACTACATAGGTGTAGGAACTTGCCTATTGAGACTAGTTTCCGCCCCGACAGGCTGCTCTTAGGACTTTTGGTGCCGTACTTTGTAGTTGGCCGTGTGTTATCTATAAAAAAAAGATAGCAAAAGGAAAAGTATCAAGAACAAGCTATACAAAAGAAAAAGAAAAATTGTGAAAAAAAGAGAATTTGAGCAAGAGGCCTAGTGTTATCTTTGTGCACCGGTAGATTGAGCAATCTTGTGCCTGTTTACTTTGAGCTTTGCTAGTGTCTCTCGAGCGTAGTGCAACACCCTTCATAGTTGCATTGCCACGTTTTTCTCCACGTGTGTGTTTCTTGGGTATTTGTACGATCAACACTAGGACTTGTTTGCGGTGTAGTTAGGATACCATACCTACAGCTCCACCATAAATACCCTGTGTGCCCTGTGATCGTCCTCTATACCTTTGATATTCACTTCATCACATCAAGTGCATCAGTTTTTGATTTCGTTTGGTAGAAGCATCTCTATTCACTTTGGAACGGTAAGATCTCCTTTCTTATTAGTTGTGAGTGAGCTGTGAGAGTTCCACCATACAGATTTTTGATTTTTGTGCACTAACCTACTGATCATGTCTTCTAGTGATGATGATGTTGTGATGCAGAAAAAGAAGGATGAGGAGCTCGTCAATTGGCGTGAATCTGAGGCTTTGAAGTCCCACTTGACACGTGTGTTTACTCACACGACAGATGCCATTGACAAGAATCTCCAGGATATGAATGTGAGATTGGATCACCAAGTTGGAACGGTTGATACTATTCAAACACAAGTGGCTACGCTCAATGTCAATGTCACCGCTTTGCAGCAGTCCATTGAGGGTTTGACAGCCGCTTTACATAGAAGGGAAGAGCCTCAACATGATGATGCCTTTGATGATTTTGATGAGGGTAGCGCTGTGGATGCTGCTCCACATGTTGGCAGGGGACGTGCTATTCCCCCTACCCATGTACCTGCCCCTGCACCTGCCCATGCACCTGCTCATGGCCGTGGGTATGCCCCTATTGGGCGTGCTCAACGTGTTCCGAACCAAACTGCTGATGATGGTTTGGGCAAGCCCAAATTCTCAATTCCTAAGTTTGATGGTTCCATTGATCCTGAAGACTACCTCACATGGGAATTGAAGATTGAGAAACTCTGGCACTTATTTGACTATCCAGAAGATAAGAAGGTCAAGCTTGAAACATCTGAATTTGATGGTTATGCTTTGCGTTGGTGGGATGCTCTTGTGCAACATAGGAGGGAGGACAATGAACTTCCTGTGATGGATTGGCGCGAGATGAAGCAAATCATGAAAGCTCGTTTCGTCCCAACCAACTACTTGCGTTCAGTTTTTGATAAATTGACGCAACTGAACCAAGGAACAATGACAGTTGATGAGTATTACATGGAGATGGAGATGCTTATGCAGCGTGCTAGAATTCGTGAGTCCATTGAGATGACCATGCAGCGATTCCTAAACAATTTGAAGTTACCAATCAAGAGCATTGTTCGTCATCACAAGTATGAGACCATGAATGAGTTGTTGCATCATGCTAGAGAGGCCGAATCCCAGTTGGCAGAAGAGGCGAAGTCACGTACTCGTTTCCCATCCTCCAGCAGATTTTCGGCCAGACCTATTCCTCCTACAGCTGCGTCACCAGCTGCTGTTCCGTTTACACAATCGGCCAAACCAGCAAGTACACCTTCGTTTGGTTCTAATGCTCGGAAACCCGCTGCTCCTGCTGCTAGCTCGGGTTCTAATATGTCTACTGCACGCACTCGTGATGTGGTGTGCCACACTTGTGGTGGTAGAGGTCACTACAAAAAGGATTGTCCAAACAGCAAGGTTATGTTTGTTAATGAACAAGGTGAAGTAGAAAGTGGAGATGAAGCTTCTGATGTTGATATTGATGATGGCGAGGATGGTGCTGATGCATATTCTGAGCGTGCACCAACTATCGCCGTGTCTTCACGTGTACTTAGTGTGCAACCGGTTGAGGAATCCCAGCATTGCAACTTGTTCCAAACAAAAGCTCTAGTTGGACCAAATAAAGCTTGCAAGGTCATTATTGATGGAGGTAGCTGCAAAAATCTTGCAAGTAAGGAATTATGTGCCAAACTAAATTTGACATACTTACCTCATCCCAAGCCATACTACATACAATGGTTGAGCAACAATGGTGAGATGAAGGTAAATTATATGGTACGAGTGAACTTTCAAATAGGGCCATACAAAGATTCTATTGATTTTGATGTGGTTCCTATGACTGTTTGTCACCTCCTATTGGGTCGGCCATGGCTCTATGATCGCCATGTACAACACAATGGCCGAGCCAATACATATCACTTGGAATTCAAAGGAAGAAAGATTACTATGCGGCCAATGACACCACAAGAAATTGTGAATGATTCTCGCCAGAAGATAGAGGTGAATTTGAAGGAAGATACTACCACTCAGCGAGATTGTGTGACAGCTGTTCCTGATGTAACTGAGCCTAAATTGAGTGATATAACGAAAAGTGAGAGAGTGCCTAGTTTATTGATATTAGCCACTAAGGAAGATATGAGAGAATTTCGTGAGGATCCTACAGCCATGCCACTTGTGCTCATGTATAAGGGCGAGGTATTGGTTTCTAACAACATGACCCCTATTTCTCTTGGTGTTTCATCTGTTTTGCAGGACTTTGGGGATGTGTTTCCAGAAGACGTGCCCGCAGGTTTGCCTCCCTTGCGTGGTATAGAACATCAAGTGGACTTGATTCCTGGCGCCACACTTCCCAACCGTGCACCTTACAGGACTAATCCCGAAGAAACTAAGGAAATTCAGAAGCAAGTACAAGCGTTGCTGGATAAAGGGTACATTTGTGTCTCTCTTAGCCCTTGTGTTGTTCCTGTTATTTTAGTTCCTAAGAAAGATAGTACATGGCGCATGTGTGTTGATTGTAGAGCGATTAATAACATCACTATTCGTCATCCTATTCCACGCTTAGAGGATATGCTAGATGAATTGAGTGGTGCTGCTATTTTCTCTAAAATTGACTTGCGTAGTGGTTATCATCAAATTAGGATGAAAGAAGGGGATGAATGGATGACTGCTTTCAAAACTAAATTCGGTTTGTATGAGTGGTTAGTTATGCCATTTGGTCTTACTAATGCACCTAGTACTTTCATGCGTTTGATGAATCATGTTTTGAGAGAGTTTATTGGTCGTTTCATGGTTGTTTACTTTGATGATATACTCATATACAGCCACACTGAATCTGAACATTGCACTCATATTAGACAAGTTTTGCAAGTGTTACGTGATAATAAACTTTATGCTAATCTTGAGAAGTGTACTTTTGCAAAAGATAAGGTCATATTCCTAGGATTTGTTGTTTCTAAGCATGGAGTAGAGGTGGATCAATCTAAAATTGAATCAATTCAGAATTGGCCTACTCCAATGAATGTAAGTCATGTGCGTAGTTTCCACGGTCTCGCTGGTTTCTATAGGCTTAGAAAGATTTTAGCACCATTGCTGCACCTTTGAATGATTTGACAAAGAAAGGTGTTCCTTTTGTATGGGGCGCGGCCCAAGACATTGCATTTGATACATTGAAATGTTTGCTTACTTCTGCACCATTGCTTGCATTACCTGATTTTTCGAAGCAATTTGAAGTTGAATGTGATGCTAGTGGTATAGGCATAGGTGGCGTTTTGATGCAAGAGGGTCGGCCTATAGCTTATTTTTCTGAGAAATTGACTGGTGCTCGTTTGAATTATTCTATCTATGATAAAGAATTGTATGCACTTGTTAGAGTACTTGAGGTTTGGCAACATTATTTGTGGCCAAAGGAATTCATCATACATTTTGATCATGAAGCATTGAAATACTTGAAAGCTCAATCAAACTTGCATAGAAGATTAACTAAATGGGTTGAGTTCATGAGTCTTTTCCTTACATCATTAATTATAAGAAGGGAAAAGAAAATGTTGTTGCTGATGCTCTATCTAGGAAGAACATGCTATTAACCAATCTTGATGTTAAAATTCCTGGATTAGAAGCTATTTGTGCACTTTATGCAACTAACCATGATTTTGCTGAACCATATCGTTTGTGTGCTCTTAGAAACGCATGTGATAAGTATCATATACATGATGGATATTTGTTTCGAGCTAACAAACTATGTATTCTAGAATCGTCCTTGCGTTTGTTTTTAGTGCAGGAATCACATGCTGGTGGTTTGATGGGTCACTTTGGGCGTGAGAAGACGTTGCTCATGCTTGCTGATCACTTTTATTTACCCAAGATGAGGCGTGATGTGTACCGATTTGTGAGCCGATGTATTACATGCCACAAGTCGAAATCTAAGCTGAAGCCTCACGGTTTGTATACACCTCTCTCTGCACCTACTACTCCATGGGAAGACATTAGTATGGATTTTGTGCTAGGTCTACCTAACACTCAGAGAGGTCATGATTCTATATTTGTGGTAGTAGATAGGTTCTCTAAGATGGCTCATTTTATTGCTCACACAAAGCGACGATGCGTCGCATGTTGCTAACTTGTTTTTCAGGGACATCGTGAGATTACATGGAGTAGCAAAGACGATTGTTTCTGACCGTGATGTGAAGTTCATGAGCTACTTTTGGAAGACCTTATGGGGGAAGCTAGGAACGAAGTTGTTGTTTAGTACTACATGTCATCCCCAAACAGATGGTCAAACGGAGGTGGTGAATAGAACATTGTCACAGCTGCTAAGGACCATGATTAAAAAGAATCTGCGGGAGTGGGAAGAGTGTTTGCCACATGTTGAGTTTGCTTACAACAGAGCTGTGCATTCAACTACTCAGCTTTGTCCTTTTGAGGTGGTGTATGGTTTCAAGCCATTGGCGCCACTTGATCTGCTGGCTCTGCCATTACATGAGAGAGTTGATATGGAGGCATCAAAACATGCTGATTATGTGAAGAAAATACATGAGAAGACTCGAGAGGCTATTGAGAAGAATGGCAAGAACATTTCTGCTGCAAGGAATCAAACACGAAAAGAAGTGTTGTTCGAGCCTGGAGATATGGTTTGGGTGCATCTACGCAAGGATAGGTTCCCACTACTTCGAAAGTCAAAATTGAAGCCACGTGGTGCTGGTCCTTACAAGGTGTTAGCCAAGATTAATGATAATGCCTACTCGGTTGATATACCTATTGAGGAGTTTGGTGGAGTTAGCAATAGCTTCAACGTTGCTGATTTGTCACCATATCTTAGAGAAGACCTTGGAGCGTCGAGGTCGATGCCTTTTGAAGGGGGGAGATGATGAGGACATCCCTATAGTTACACCTACCCCAATTGCTAATAAAGATGTTCCAATTGCAAAGAAGGATCAATCCAATGAGATAAGGATTGGACCAATCACAAGAGCTCGTGCCAAGCTACTAGAACAACAGGTGAACTTGTTTCTTAATGAACCTGGTGTTTTAATTAATGAGAATTTTATACTACCTAAGTCTTTGAATTATTGTATGATCAGGTACTTAGGAGAAGAAGGCATAGCACAGAGTGAGGAGCTGAAGGAACATGGCGTGTTGATCAATGAGGAATGCGCGAGGGAGGAGAGGGAGGAAGCGCAAGGAGCACTCCACGAGAAGATCAACACATGGTCGAGGGATCTCTGCCGCGGCAGAGAAACCACGCAGCCTTCTGCCGCGACAGAGGAACCGGGTCCGACTCTGCCACGGCAGAGTAGGCCTGCGCGCCTTGAGCCGACCCACCTTGGGTCGGTTGTATCTTAGTCTAGGTTGAGTTGAACTGTTATTCCTAGTCGCAGCCGCCGACCCTTAGCCCTTAAATAGATGGGGGCGCCATAGTTTAGGGTTTAGACCACGTTAAAATATTTTGGAGTTGTTTCTTTCATAGAACCTCTGGAATTACCCTGTGTTTGAATCTACCAACTATAATTGAGTGTGATCTGTTGTTCCATTGGGAATTAGTAGATTGCATACTACCGTTCGTGGTCTCGACTGCGTGTGCAAGAGCGTGGTGTTGTGAATATCCTACAAGGTTCGAGAGCTGTTGCATTGGCATCAGGGATCGAGCGGGAAAGTTCATAGCTACAGGCTAGTTATCTATCATCCACCCTCACCATCGACAAGTGCTTACTAAGAAGATTGGGCCACCCCATATCAATGTCTCAACGAAACCTGCAGCAGGAACAGTGCCGGCGACGACCAGTGGTACGGCCGGCATATGCCCGTACCCCGTGCCCATACCAAACATCGACGAAACCGACCATGGTTCGTGAATAGATAATGACCATTGGTACGTCCGGGGTACGCCTGTACTACGCGCCCGTACCAGGTTGATCATGTTTGATCTCAAACCCTAGAGTTGATCTAACGGTGACGACCACCGGTACGGGCGGGTTGTGCCCGTATCGCCCGCCCATACCGAGTGTGTTGCTAGGTAAAGGCCGATGGTGGCTGGCTCCCAACCAGCCTCCTTCTTCTTCCTCTTTCTTCCTTGTTCTTTCTCTCTCCACCACAAACCCTAGCCTCCTAAAACCTTTGATTCTTCATTGTTTTCGTATTTTTGAGTTTGGGAATCTTCACATCGGTAAGTTTCTTGTCCGATCCATACTCTGTTTTTTGAAATCCATGGTTGAATTCATCACATTGGCTATTTACATGAGTTCATCATATTTTGAGATTATTACTGATTTGTAACTTCTACCTGTAATCATTTGTTTATATGATAGAAACTTGATGCCTATAGTTTTGTTCAAAAATTTCGCAGCACAATGCATAACATTGGAAGGATGTTCCGCTCATGCAATGGCTCGGGTGCGGCAGGACCCTCACACTCCACTAAGCCACCGGGTTCGAAGAAGAGACGCTCGAAGATGGACAGCTTGAGGGCTGCCATGAGCCGAGACTATGAGAGGGTGAGCAACCGAAAGGTTTTGCCCACCAAGTGGGTAGACCGATAGTTCCTCTCCCACCAGGGTCTGCTGGAGGACTTCGAGCAGATGACTGTGCAAGCTGACATGGTTGACTTCTCCTACCTCTCCGTCGACACCTACAATCTTGCCACGTACGAGTTCCTTTCATCATTCCACGATGATCTCGAGACCCAGGAGCGAAATTGCACTATAAGTTTTGTGTTCAATGGGCAACTCCACAACCTGACCTTCTATGAATTTTGTAATCGTTTTGGATTCTCCCATGAGGGAGAACTCGATATTAATGACAATGTGCACATAGAGGCAATGCAATCTTTGGGGCAAATTTCTATCCACAGGAACAATGATTACTTGTGCAAGAAGAGCGCCACTATCCAGAATCCTACTATACGTTATTTTCATACATTCTTTGTTAATTAATTATTTGGGAAAGGTGATGTTGGGGCAATGGCAGGCCCTGAAATGAGTGTGATTCATATGGCCTTGCATCCAGAGATGGAGCACAGGTTAAACTTGGGGGCCTTGCTCATCCAGCACTTTCGCCGCCAAAGGTCAGCTTCCGTAGGGGACATTCATTGTGGCGGATTGATGACATAGATCACCTACGCAAATGAATTTGTCCTACCACAGCAAATAGCTGTGGCCGGCAGTAGGACGTATATGACATTCATATGGCTAGCACCAAGTTCATGGGTGTTTATAGGCCAGAGCGTGCCCTCCATGCTTACAAGTTTTATTTTGTAGCTAATGGTGATCTCCACCAAATCTTGCTTCCTTTTGTCCAAGCTTTTTGTTTGCTAGGTAAACAAAGTTGGGTTCTCACTGAGGAGGAGTTCCAGCAAGCTCTGATCCTCTCAGGAAGGACTGCACCACCAGGTGGCCATCCCAACTAGGAAAACGCAGTAGCTGGCCAACAACAACAAGATCAGGGAGAAGAAGATTGGCATGGTGCAGGATGGGACGACTACGGTCAACATCACCATCACCAACAACCCGTCCACCAACACCAACAACAAGGTATGCCTCCACCATAGCTGGGATTCGACTATGTCCCGAGGAGTGATTTTGACCAGGTGGTGCGTCACATTGACAACATAGAAAACATGTTGTATGATGTGAACGCCAACATAGTCAACCTCACTCAAGACTTCACATCTTTCATGACCGACTTTCCAAACCGCTACTCGGACTTCTCATATCAGCAGCCACCACCTGACAGTAGTGACAACTGATTCCAGTTAGGCAAAGGCCTAAGCTTGGGGAGGTTAAATTCCTCCCACCTTTCTGCATTCATATTTTTCTTTCTTCTTTTTATTTTTTTGTTTTTGTTTCAATGCATGCTTACTTTCAGTTTTTCATTTGATAAAAGTAAACCCAAAAATATTAGACTAGTCTCTAGCTTTATTTGTGCAAATTTCTCTTGGCTCTTTTTGATTCTTTTTGTAGGTTGCTCATTTCTAGTGATCGAGCTATGGAGACGAACACAAAGAGTTGGCTCAAGTAGAAGACGAATGAGCAAGAGGAGGTACCACATTCCTATTTTTTCTGTAAGCTTATTCATGAACATTTTATGCCTGTTCGATTGCACTTGAGTTTGACTCCACGCTTAATTCATTATCTTTTAAAATTTGAGCTCAAAGGTTTTTGTCACCTCTTTGGTTAAGACTTTCGACAATTAATATCAGTTTGAAAAAAACCACTCTTGGGATTCAATTCCAAACTTTTTAGAACAAGAGAAAGTGTCCATCGATAACTTTGGTGCCATGTTTTTGTCTTAAGGGCTTCATCTTAGTAGTGCTCAACCCCACATACTGATCGTTGACTTGATGATACCTTCTGAAAAAGAATTGCTTGATAGAACGAACTTTTTAGAGTAGGAGAGGGAGATGCCAAAACTTGTATTTACTTGATTAAAAAAGAGAGAAAGGAAAAATAAAAAAACAAAGTGAAAGTAGTTTGTTTCAAATACACACCTTTGGTGTGCCAACAACTTCGCTAGCTTTTGAACGATCTATGGTATAACCCTAGATTTTAGCTATGAGTTGATGGCATGAGTGGCATACATGTCGCTATATGGGAAAAATTATTGGTATTCCCGATAGGTTGTGTATGAGTTTACAAAAGAAATATTCATTGATCCTTGAGAAGGAGAAAGAAAAGATCCATTATCAAAATATGAGTTGAGACACTTTCGATACTTTTAATTGTTGGCACCACCTCACTACCTAAAATGTGCAATTAGAGTTCTTGATAAGAAAGGAAAGGAAGAGGTATTTGATAGCCAAGATTATCGAAGTGGGTGATTAATGAAAAAATTCTAAGTTTATCCTTCTTTTGACATCTTCATGTGCACCCTTAACTTTGACTCAAGCAGTCTAGTTTAAAAACATTTTCACTCTCATAACAAGAGAGGCGCTAAAAGAAATTGATTTGCAAAGCCTCGCCAAATTTTTAACAATCTCATTTGAGTTATAAGAACTATTAGCTAGCGAATTACTTGCGTTTAGGAATCAAGCTTAAGTGCAACTGCTCAGATATATTATGCTCGTGTTCAAGGTTGCAGGATTTGAGACGATGGAATATGATACAACCACAAACTTGTAAGTTTTCATCTTGATTTAATTCTTTGCTATTATTAATTATAGCTTTGTCACTCGAAGGCGAGTAACCGCTAAGCTTGACGATGTTGATAGCTCCAAATTTCATCACTTTTTACCATTGGTTTTCCTTTTGTTTATTGCCGGATTTCACTGAATATTGCCCCTTTCCAATTATGTTAATGTTGAAATTAGCAAATCCTTGGTTTCTTGTGATGGTTTTTAGGAAATGAAAATTTATTGAAGATCTATAAGCATTTATGGGCTAATTACACAAGAATAAGCAAATCCCCAATTGGAGCTGATACATTGCAAATGTATCTATAATTTTGATGTTCCATGCTTGGTTTTATCCACTTTCTTGTGTTTTGTCAACACTTTGGAGTACTTTTCATATGATTTCTTGGACTAACCTATTAACAAGAGCCACAATGCCAGCTGCCTGTTTTCTGCTGTTTTTGGTTCCAAGAAAGTCAGAAAATGAATATTCTCGGAATTGGACGGGACAAAAGCCAAAGTGCCTATTTTTTAGAAGTCATCAGATGCCAGAATACGAGATGGAGAGGAGCCAGGGGGCCACCACCCCACCTGGCCACGCCAGGGGGTGGTGTGGCCAGCCCAGACACCCCCTCGGCCTCTCCTTCCGCCTATATATTACCCTCAGGACGAAAACCCTAAGTACCCGATCAAAAATCTACGAAAGAGTCTGTAGCCGCCGTCATCTCCATCCCTAAATCGGGAGGGATCTGAAGCTCTTCCTGGCACCCTACCGGAGAGGGGATTTCACCCTAGAGGCCTTCTTCATCATCATGCAAGCCTCTGGTGTGATGCGTGAGTAGTTCATCTCTGGACTACGGGTCCATGTAGTAGCTAGATGGCTGGTTCTCCTCCTTTGTGCTATCATGTCTAGATCTTGTGAGCTCCGTTCATGATCAGGATCATCTATTTGTAATTCTGCATGTTGTGTTTGCGGGGATCCGATGGATATTGAGATGCTATTTCAGATTGATTATTGATTCTATCATGTCTTTGTTATTTGTGATCTTGCATGCTTTCCGTTGTTAGTAGCTATCTTGGCCAAGTAGATGCTAGCAACTCCAAGAGTTAGTATTTATGCTTCGGTGGGTTCATGCCTCCGTAACTGGGAAGTGAAATAAATCTCTAAGGTACTAGATGTGCTGTTGCTACTAGGGAGAAAACAACAATCCTTTGTTCATAGAACAATCATATTGTTTACATTACACGCAATTCGTAAAGCAATAATCTGTTGCTTGCAACTTAATACTGGATAGGGTTCGGATGATAACTTGAAGGTGGATTATTAGTCATATATACAGTTGGATGACGGTCTATTTATAATGTTGTAATGCCCAATCAAGTTCCAAAGGAGTCAAGATGATTAGTATATGCATGTATTGCTTTCTCGATGTTTGTCAATTGCCCCGCTGTAATTTGTTCACCCAGCATGTTATCTATCTTAAGGAGAGCCACCTCTAGTGAACTATGGACCCCGGTCCTTTCTTTTACATACAATCTACAAACTATTTACTGCTTTGTGTTTACTTTCTGCAAACTATTACTTCCTTCCATTCGATACGTTTAATCCTTTGTTTTCAGCAAAACCGGTGAGATTGACAACCTCATCGCAAGTTGGGGACAGAGTTCTGTGGTTGTGTTGTGCAGGTCTACACGTTGCTGCTGGCACCGGTAGTGCGCCCTGCCAAGGCTCAGCTAGATACACCTTTGGGGTGTTTCCTTGCTCCTACTGGATTGATAATCTTGGTTTCATACTGAGGGAAAACTTGCTGCTATGCTCATCATACCTTCCTCTTGGGGTTCCCCAACGAGCTCGATATAATTTGGGTCATCAGGAGCCACTTTCATTGGAGGTGTCCAGTACGCATAACAACCACTGGTACGGTCAGGGTGCGCCCGTACCGCCCGCCTGTACTACCCACCGGCGCCTTCCTTACATCAATACAAGCAACTTTCGTAAAGGAGAGGGGACGAGAAGAACCACAGAATAGAAGTTTCAGCCGCCGCAAGCCATCTAGAGAGGGAGATCAAATATGAAAGGGGAGAAGAACTTCACCTCGGTCCCCGACGATCTTCAACCTCAAAACCACATACTCCACCATCATCCCATCATTACTTAGAGAGAGAGAGCGATTGACACTTGTAAGATTAGGGTTTGATACTTTGATCTACCTATGGTTTGTATTTGATCTGATCTTTAATCGCTATTGTGGTTTGCTACAATAACTTTGAGATGATTTATATTTGCAATATAATTATGCCCTTGATTTTTCTCTCTCATGTCTGAGTAAATCCCCATAGGCGTGGGAGATGTAGGGGATTGATGAGATGTGATATGCCTCCTTTAATTCCATCCATTTGTGATTGTTGTAATGTATATTCAAATAGTGAGAATGATTATCTATGTTTGCCTAATGCGTGTTATCGAATTTAAGGGCCTAGGTAACATGATCCAAAGATCTCATAGGTATGAACTTGTATGCTAGTAATTCGGCGACCCCGAGTGACATGGTCGATATCAAAGAAGATCTAGCACTACTCGAGGACAACAAGGAACCATCAAGACTAAAGCCTTGATCTGATCGAAAGACCTTAATTAATGTGCTGACCATGGTCGTGGTAATAGGCAGATGGATCATTGGGATTGGGAGGAATTGGCCATGAGGACTCCTAGTCGGTATATGGGTTGCTTGCCTACTCAATTATAAATAAGAAATATCATTATCACTTATTCCATTTGGCACTTTCACTATCACCATGAACTGATTCTCTCTGCGCCTAACTTCTCATCTGCAGGACCTTTACACACCTTTCGCATCTTTACTTTTATGCAATTTACTTATTTCCTAAGCAAGTTTCTCTATCTTTTACTCACCACTTCCATCGTGAACCTTTGCAGTCAATTCACTCAAGACTCGTGACAACTTGGGTGTGAGAGAAACACCACATAAAAAACACTTTCCTAGGCTCCTTGTTGGGACCGATATAAAAACTGGAATTAATACTGCCGCGAAAACATTCTCTGACGAACCTGTGCACTTGCAGGCCATCAAGATATTTTCTGGCACCGTTGCCGGGGAACTAAGCGCTAAGTGTTGTTTCTTGATAACAGCAACTGTTGACACCATTCATGACCTCCGTTGAAGATAGAGGTACCACTCGATCAGGAAAAACCTATTTACCTCCATATATTGATCGTGTTCCGATCGAGAGACAATTAGAATTTATTGAAAGATTTACTAATTCATGTACTGTAGACCGAACAGCTTGATTCCATTGATGGCAGATTTGACCATCACCCGAGGGGCTGAACTTGAGCTACCTTTGGGAGAATATGGGAATCCATCTAGGCACTTGAGGAAAATGCCTATTCTTTGTCCTGAACTTGTGGGCCAGGAATTTCAAATATATCCTGAGCTAATATATATGATGAAAGAAATTGCTTTCCTAGGAAAAGAAGAGGAAGAACCTAGTGACCACTTGACAAGGGTATACGACCTTTGTGTTACTCTTAAACCAGCAAGTTTATACATAGAGTTTGTACTTCTTAAACTTTTTTACTGGTCTTTAAAAGATAATGCTTTAGCTTGGTTACAATCATTACATAATCACACTATAAAAAGCTAGGAAGATTGCATCCGAGAATTCATGTATAAATATTGTTCATTTACTAAAATCATGCAGATCAAACGAAGTATAACAATTTTTTTGCAAACAATTGGAGAGACCTTTTATCAAGCATGGAATAAATATTATGCAATGATTATGAAAGTTCCAAATCACGGTTTTCATGAGAGTCTAGTTATCCAATATTTTTATAATGGGCTTAATGACAAGGCAAAAGACATGATTGATCTATCTACAGGAGGAGCAATATGCAACTTGACACTGTCGAAATGTGTAAAACGTTTTGAGGTAAGATCCTTTAATGACGAACAATACAATCTAGTTGAGGATATTGAACCACAAAAAGGTTTGATTGACATACCACAAGATCTTATATCTGAAGTCAAAAATTCCATGGAAGAGAAAGGTATAGCTTCAGAAGTTGTAAAAGAAAACAAAGTTGAAACTCTTCAAACTTATGTAATAGAAGATAATTTAAATCTTGTAATGCAAAAGTTTAAATATCAATAGAATCAATCCGTGAGAAAAATTATAAACGTCTTATGACACAATAAAAGAATATAAGAGACCTAACATAAGTCTTTGACGACTTGGGTCAAGCCACAAAACATTTAGATATATATCTAAGTATGGTTAAAACCCAGTGTGAGCAAATAAATGAAACCCAAAATTTGATTTTGAACCAAGAAAATTTCAATACTGTTTCTACTGACATTGTTACTAGGCGTGGTACAGAAACTTAGGAACCACAAGGGCCACCTTGGTACCATGAAGAGCAAGCTCGAAAATCAAGAGAGACTCAGGAGATGAGTCAATAAGAAGAGGATCTAGTCGACCCCTAGGAAAACATTGATTATGAGGCCCAGAAAAGGGAAAATGAAGCTTCCAACACTCAAGGAGAAGAGGAAGCGGGGGATAAGCATAAACCATATGGTTCGGACGCTGAGACTATCGATGCAAGGGAACAAACCGATCTCAGCAAGGAACAAGAAGAGCAAGTTATCATCCCGCGTGAGGAACACACCAATAAGCAAAAATCAGCTGCAAGGAAAAGTAAAAAGAATGTTGAACCGGTGACAAAGGTAAAAGAAAAGGTAATACCAACCAAAAAGAAAATTTCTTACCCTCACTGAGTTTATTACGAACTAGATAAAGCTATTTATGATTCTTTTGCTAAGACACTAGGTAGCTTGCATTTAGAACTTCCTTTAACTGATGCTATTCAAGTTCCTACTTATAAAAAGTTTATGCAAGACATACTTAATAGGAAAAAGAAGGTAACCAAGACTGTAGCAGTTATGACAAGCTTTGGTGATAAACTTCCTGCTAAGCTTGGGGATCCAGGGATACCAACCATCTCCTATGCAATAGGGAAAACTAATATATTCAATGCTCTTT
Organism: Avena insularis; assembly: GCA_023614405.1. Lineage (NCBI taxonomy): Eukaryota > Viridiplantae > Streptophyta > Magnoliopsida > Poales > Poaceae > Avena > Avena insularis. The sequence continues at coordinate 279,720,828 of CM042688.1, forward strand.
GTGATTTAGGAGCAGGTGTTAGTGTTATGCCTTATTCCTTATTTAAGAAATTGAATCTTGGAGAATATTCGCCTACTTCGATAACATTACAAATGGTGGATAAGACAACTAAACAACTTGTCGGAATGATCGAAGATGTTTTTCTTAGAATAGATCAACATGTTATACCCACTCATTTTATTATTCTTGATGTTCCTGAGGATGACAAACTATCTATCATCCTTGGAAGACCTTTTCTTAGTATAGCTGGAGCTAATGTAGATTGCTCCAGTGGTAAGATTGTCTTCAATATATATGATGATCAGATCGTTCGATACTTTCCTAAGAAACAGGAGCACAATGGAAAATACATTCCACCACCTAAGCGCGATCAAGCAGCAAAGACTAAAGAAAAAGTGCCGCTTGAGATGAACGCCGATGATATGGAGTTTGATTAGTCAAAACTCTAGAATTAAACACTTAATGGGAGTTAACCCATTCTTAATAAATTAAGTTTAATTTTTATTTATGATTACTACTTTATTATTTGTATGATCTAATAAGTTTGTTTTGAGTTTTGAGTTCATTCAGAGAATTTACCTTAACGAAATTGAGAAGCAAGGGAAAAATGAAGAAAAGAAAAAGGGTTCAGTACAGATAATGAGCACTAGTACGGACGATGTACGCCCATACCTCACACCCGTAGCATGTCTCAACGAAACCTGCAGCAGGAACAGTGCCGGCTACGACCAGTGGTATGGCCAGCGTATGCCCGTACCCCGTGCCCGCGCACTTTTCGTTCTAGGTTGATCAGGTTTGATCTCAAACCCTATAGCTGATCTAACGGTGACAACCACCGGTACGGGCGGGTTGTGCCCATATCGCCGGCCCGTACCAAGTGCGTCGCCAAGTAAAGGCCGACGGCGGCTGGGTCCCAAACAGCCTCCTTCTTCTTCTTCCTCTTTCTTCCTTGTTCTTTCTCTCTCCACCACAAATCCTAGCCTCCTAAAACCTTTGATTCTTCATTGTTTTCGTATTTTTGAGTTGGGGAATCTTCAACTCGGTAAGTTTCTTGTCCGATCCATACTCTATTTTCTGAAATCCATGGTAGAATTCATCACATTGGCTATTTAGATGAGTTCATCATATTTTGAGATTATTACTGATTCCTCACGTTAGGATTTGTAACTTCTACCTGTAATCATTTGTTTATACGATAGAAACTTGATGCCTATAGTTTTCTGCAAAAATTTTTGCAGCACAATGCATAACATTGGAAGGATGTTCCGCTCGTGCAAGGGCTCGGGTGCGGCGGGACCCTCGGGCTCCACTAAGCCGCTGGGTTCGAAGAAGAGATACTCGAAGGTGGACAGCTTGAGGGTTGCCATGAGCCGAGACTATGAGAGGCTGAGCAATCGAAAGGTCTTGCACACCAAGTGGGTAGACCGTCAGTTCCTCTCTCGCCAGGGTCTGCTGGAGGACTTCGAGAAGATGACTGTGCAAGCTGGCATGGTCGACTTTGCCTACCTCTCCGTCGACACCTACAAGCTTGCCACGTACGAGTTCCTTTCATTGTTCCACGACGATCTCGAGACCCAAGAGCAGAATTGCACTATAAGTTTTGTGTTCAATGGGCAACTCCACAACCTGACCTTCTATGAATTTTGTAATAGTTTTGGATTCTCCCATGAGGGAGAACTCGATATGAATGACAATGTGATATGGGGTGGCCCAATCTTCTCAGTAAGCGGATGGCGATGATGATGGTGGATGATAGATAACTAGTGTGTAGCTATGATCTCTCCCGCTCGATCCCTGATGCCAGCGCAACAGATCTCGAACCTTGTAGGATATTCACAACACCACACTCTTGCGCACGCAGCCTGACTAACTGACGGTAGTCTGCAATCTACTAATTCCCAATGGAACAATAGATCACACTCAATTATAGTTGGTAAATTCGAACACAGGGTAATTCCAGAGGTTCTATGAAAGAAACAACTCCAAAATATTTTTAATGTGGTCTAAAACCTAAAAACCATAATTTACAGGCCTATATAAAGGCTGCTGGACGTCCAACATAGAGTTGGGGTCAAAACCAAACATATCTCTAACTTTCCTAACTTAAAAGGACTCTATTTATAAACTGACAGAAAACGTCTGTCGACTTGTTTTGGTTGCTGCGCACAGCTCGTAACGAACTAGGAGACGTGCAAGTACCCGTTGGAAAGATCTCGGAATTATCTTTCCAACAAGTACTTGTGTGATTAATTCGGATTTGGTATGTGGAAACCACATCCGTTTCAATTTCAGAACTTCTGTCTGTCCGAATTGAACCTTCCTTGTTGTTCGCCTTCTAACTCTCGGTCGACTTCATTTTGATGATCTTCTCTTGATATGGGCATGAAGGAGGAGGTGAAGCCTAATTTTAGGACTCCACCAAGCTAGGTGATGCAGGCGCATCCCATTGATGATTGGTACACCAGGATGACCTACGATATGTAATGATAAGTCTAAGGTTGTGTCAAATATTTTGCTATGTTATTGAGTCCGACTCCATGTTAGGTTCGAGTCCGTTTGTGTGTTCGGTTTGGGTCTATCTAACCGACTAGTTGCAGGCCTCCTATATAAAGGAGCCAGCCACCTAGGGTTTAGGGGAGTTCAGTTGTTTAGTCTAAAAACTATATTGTGCTCCACCGTGTATCATCCCTCCGGAGACGGCGATACCGTTTATCAGATTATTATTGCTGTGAAGGTTTTTGTGTGCATCAAGGATTATCGAGCTGTGATTTGAGGCGTGGTGATCTTCATCACGTTACTTGCTGGATTCGTTCCTCTTCTTCAGGTGACGTTCATCGGCGTTATTGAGAGATCATCTATCAGGTTGACTCGCTGTGAAAGATCGGGACAAAACTTAAGGATCATCGGCTTGATCTGTATCAGGTGGTATCAGAGCTCTCGTTGATCACAGCGTGTTTTTGGATCACCTGTGGACTATTTTTCTACAAGTAGTTTACAGATCAGTTTGTTTGGAGGAGATTGAGATCAGATCCGAACAGAGATTTGTTTGGAATCGATCGGAAGCAGATCCGATTATCAAGCGTGGTGGTGATCGATCGGATCAAGGCAGTTGGAGTAAAAAAAGGAAGGAGGCCGGCCACGCGTCTCAAGATCCGATCATGGCCTGACGTACGTGCAGAGAAAAAAAAGGGCAAACCAATCTGCAAAGAGCCCTTGTGGTGTACGTAAGTCAGCTTTAAAAAAAAGGAAAACAAAGCACAAAGCCAACGTGGAGTCTTTGTACGTGGAGGCAAGGTACGAAAAAAAACCCAGTCGTGATCGATCTCAATAACTCACGTTCGTGAGTCCGTCAGCCTGAGAAAAAAAACACTGCCGATCCCTATCTCCTCGCTAAACCACAGCGGGTGTCTGCCCTTGAGCGAGCCATATTGCTCGAGCGTTGCAATTCCTTCTCTGTACATACTGCTCTAAGAATTGAATCAGTGAATACCAAGAAACAGTCACGTGGACTCCAGTAAAGGAAAGAAAAACAGATTGCTACCACATACACTATCGCGACTCATTTTTCTGCCTGGGATCGATAGCTACAGGATTTGTGTCTGTTTTGGCTGTGTGATTTTTGGTCAGAGTTCTGCTAAAGTTTAGAGATGGATCTTGAGAGTAATGTTAGTGATTTTTCAACGAAAGACGTCTACAATGATTATCTAGACCTGAAAAATTGTGTGTGCTGGGATTCTAGTAAATTGAAGTGGAAACTCCTACATACTGCAACCTTAATAGAATACAAGTTATGGGAAGAGACAATGCAAGCTGGTTTCGCTTATGTGTTGATCTTTCTCTAGATCTGCAGTTTGACGACACTATCGTTTTTCGTCTTGCAAAAAGGCGTGAGGATGCGCGATTTTTCCGGTGGTGGAATGTGGACACATGTACGCGAGGTGTCTCAATAAATACTGTTTGGGAGGACTATAAAAAGTTTTTACGTGCTAAATTTTTGGCACCATCAGAGATAGAGGATAAGGTGATTGTTTCGGAGGATGTTGTACCATTGAGTGGGCTGAATTTGCAACTCAAGAAAGTACAAGACGATGCTTGCATGACAGTTGGCAAGGGCCAGCGTTGGAATTTATTTCAGGCGCAGTGTATGATCAAAGGCAAAGCATGCAAGTTGATTGTTGATGGAGAAAGCTGTACTAATGGCATTAGCAAGGGAATGGTGGCAGTGTTGGGGTTGTCCACATGTCGTATTCCTGAACCTAAGCATCTACAGTGGTTCAATAGCTGCGGTATGGTGAAGGTAACTCATAAGGTGCGTGTGCCATTTACAGTTGGTGATTATGTAGATAAGATTGAGTGCGATGTGTTGCCATTGGAGGTATGTGGGCTGTTACTTGGTCGTCCATGGCAGTATGATCGCAATGTTACACATGCTGGAAGAGCAAATACATATTCTTTTGTGCATGGTGGCAAACAGCAGACTTTGAAGCCTATGTAGGATGTTGACATAAAGTCTGATGTAGTGCTGGTGGTACATAAGGAGAAGGTGCGCAAGGCTAAGCCAAAATCTGGGCTAGCTAAGGTGCAAGATGGAGAGCATGATGCACAGTGCGACAATGTTGATATTGCTTCAGCTATGCCTGTATATGACAAGCTAGTGGAACTTGTTAGTGACAAGCCAGTTGAAGTGCATCCTCTTATTGCTGAGAGGAAGGATGTTGCAGCATGTGTTCAGAAGGTTGTTTGTGTTGACACAGGTGTTCAGACGGATGACAGTTGTGCTCCTGATGTTCCAGTGCATGTGGTGCAGCGGGGTAACAAGAGCAGTTTTGTTATCACACATGTGAGGCGTTTTGTTGGGACAGTTGTGCAGATGCATAGAGGCAAGGATGGACATGTTCGATAGTTGTGTGGTCGTACAAAGAAGGTCCATGTTCCGCAACTACGGGTTCCAACAAGAGTTGAGAATAAGAAGAAGACGATGGTGCCTAGGTCCAAGCTCGTATGGAGACGCAAGGAGGTGCAGGCGCCAAGGGCTGTATCAAGTCGAGCAGGCCAAGAGGGAGGATGTGGTGAGGAAGGCAAGCAAGACTTGAAGATGGTGAAGACGCGTGAAGCGATTGTTCATATCACGCCACCTTTCCGACCCGACCCGCAAGCGTTGGGGACAACGCTTCTTGAAGGGGGGATGATGATATGGGCATGAAGGAGGAGGTGAAGCCTAATTTTAGGACTCCACCAAGCTAGGTGATGCAGGCGCATCCCATTGATGATTGGCACACCAGGACGACCTACGATATGTAATGATAAGTCTAAGGTTGTGTCAAATATTTTGCTATGTTATTGAGTCCGACTCCATGTTAGGTTCGAGTCCGTTTGTGTGTTCGGTTTGGGTCTATCCAACCGACTAGTTGCAGGCCTCCTATATAAAGGAGCCAGCCACCTAGGGTTTAGGGAAGTTCAGTTGTTTAGTCTGAAAACTATATTGTGCTCCACCGTGTATCATCCCTCCGGGGACGGCGATACCGTTTATCAGATTATTATTGCTGTGAAGGTTCTTATGTGCATCAAGGATTATCGAGCTGTGGTTTGAGGCGTGGTGATCTTCATCATGTTACTTGCTGGATTTGTTCCTCTTCTTCAGGTGACGTTCATCAGCGTTATTGGGAGATCATCTATCAGGTTGACTCGCTATGAAAGATCGGGACAAAACTTAAGGATCATCGGCTTGATCTGTATCACAATGTGCACATAGAGGCAATGCAATCTTTGGGGCAAATTTCTGTCCACATGAACAATGATTACTTGCGCAAGAAGAGGGCCACTATCTAGAATCCTACTATACATTATTTTCATACCTTCCTTGTGAGTTCTTTATTTGGGAAAGGTGATGTTGGGGTAATGGCAGGCCCTGAAATGAGTGTGATTCATATGGCCTTGCATCCAGAGATGGAGTTTTGAGGGCAAACCTCTAGGGTGGCCCGCTCTTTCACGAATCCCACTCAAATCGAGGATGGAGAGCGGGGTAAGGAGGGAAGGATGAACACGACAAACTCATGAACGAAGAATGCGATGAACACACACACACAAAACCACGATACACACCAATAGCTCACGCCCGCGGTGACCGGTCCGGCGCAATCCCTAGGATCGGCGACGGGCGAAGGACTCTCTCTTGAACCGGCATAGCGAGATGGGAGACTCGGTGAGATCTTGACGTCTAGGCAAAGGGACTCCGATGCCTAGGCCTTGTACAACATGGAGGCACGATGCAAACTCCAATGAGGTTTGGGATATTTGGTGCTCCTTTGTCAAAGAAGCATGAGGCAAGAACTAGATAGATCCACAAAGGGTTTCCACTAATTCCAAATATCATACTAGGGTTTACAATAGAGGTGGGGGACTATATATAGGCCAGCCACTCAGTCAGGGGTACTTTAGGAATAAAAGACAAGTTATAGATGGATTAAGGGTTACATGGGCCGAAGGCCCAGAGGCCTTTTACATGCCTGGCGTCGGTCAGTCCAGAGACTCCGATGTGCAGACCGGAGACTCCGGTCTAGGCCGGAGATTCCGGAGGGGTTATCTGGCTTTCCAGGGGCTTGGTTCGAGGGTCAGACCAAAGGTGGGCCGGAGTCTCCGGGGTCTTCAGGCCGAAGACTTTGGTGGATCGGAGACTCCGGTGTGCGCAGACTAGAGACTCCGGTCTGAGTAGCTCCAGCGGCTTCTGCTTCACGATCTGCACCTTGTTCTCCATCCTTGGGTGCTTGGTGATGTGTTGGGGCTTTGTCCCTGATGATGCATAGAGTAGTTGCATGAAGTAGCACACCATCCAAGGAGGTATCAAATTGGCACGAGGAGAGGAGCGAGTTCACCTTAGCTTGTAGGAGTTTGGCTTGGGCACGAGTCATGGGTCCACTTGGGGGACTTGATGGTGTAGATGTAGGACTGTCCGTAGGACGGGCTACATCAGCTCCCCCCTTAGGAAAGAGTCGTCCTCGACTCTTCATGGGTATCATCTTGAACATCTCCATGGTAGGGTGAGAGGTCCTTGACATTGAATGTGTTGCTTGCAAGGTACTTGGAGACTGGAATTTTGATGATGTAGGCGTTGTTGTTGATTCTCTTGAGGACCTTGAAGGGGCCATCTCCTCTTGGTTTGAGCTTGGAATCTCATTCCTTGGGAAAGTGGTCTTTGCTCAAGTGTATCCATACAAGGTCACCTTCTTCAAAGATCATCTCCTTCCTATCCTTGTTTAATCTTGAAGCTTGGCGAAGGACTTGTTGCTCGATAGTATCTCTTGTTTCTTCATGAAGCTTCTTCATAGCTTATGCGCGCTTCTCAACGTCCATGTTGGTGCGCTCATGGAGAGGTAGTGGTAGGATGTCAAGCATGGTGAGGGGCTCGAAACCATAGACGATCATGAGATCATGAAGGGGCTCATCTTGGTTGTCGAGTGCTTGGCACGGTTGTAGGCGAACTTGGCGTGGGATGCGTTCCTCCCAATCCTTCAAGTTCTTCTTGATCAACACACGTAGAAGAGTTCCGAGGCTTCGGTTGACAACTTCGGTTTGGCCATCAGTTTGAGGATGCGACACGGATGAAAAGAGGAGCTTGACACCGAGCTTGGCCTTGAGTGTCTTCCATAAGTAGCTCATGAATTTGATGTCGCGGCCGGACACGATTGTTCTTGGCACACCGTGAAGACAGACAATTTCCCTGAAAAACAGATTTGCAACATGTGAAGCATCGTCGGTATTATGGCACGGTATGAAGTGTGCCATTTTGGAAAAGCGATCCACGACAACAAATATAGAGTCATGACCATGCTTAGATCTAGGCAATCTTAATACGAAATCCATACTAATGTCGGATCAAGGTGTATGAGGAATAGGCAATGGCATATAAAGACCATAAGGGTTAGCTTGCGACTTAGCTTGAACACATGTCATGCATCATTGAACATAGCGCTCCACGTCGTGCTTCATCTTGGGCCAAAAGTAGTGAGTGGAGAGCGTGTCCAATGTCTTGTCACGGCCAAAGTGACCCATAAGGCCTCCACCATGAGATTCTTGGATAAGCAAGAGTTGGAGGGATGACTTCGAAATGCAAAGCTTGTTTTGTTTAAAGAGAAAGCCCTTATGCAAATAGAAATCATCAACTCCTTTGTCAATGGAGCACTTTGCGAAAATTGGTTCTAAGAACGGGTTGGAAGCATACAAAGATTTTATTTCCTCAAGACCCAACACGTTGATTTCAAGTCTCGTAAGAAGGCGTGTGTCCTTGCGAGACAAAGAATCCGCAACTACATTATCTTTGCCCTTCTTATACTTGACAATGTATGGAAAAGACTCCATAAACTCAACCAACTTAGCGTGTCACTTACTCAAGTTGGCTTGGCCTTGAGATATTTCAACGACTCGTGGTCGGAATGTGTGATAAATTCTTTGGGCCATAGGTAGTGTTGCCAAACTTGAAGGACACGAACTAAGGCAAAAAGCTCTTTGTCATAAATCGGATAATTAAGGCGAGCACCATCAAGTTTATCGCTATGGTAGGCTAGGACGTCCGTTTTGCATAAGGACTCCTCCAATGCCAATACCACTAGCATCACACTCTATCTCAAAAGTTTTAGTGAAATCTGGTAACGCAAGAACAGGTGCTTCGGTGAGCCTCTTTTTAAGTTCATCAAAAGCTTTTTGTTGTGCCTTGCCCCACACGAAGGTGACATTCTTTTTCGTCAACTCGTTGAGAGGACAAGCAATGGTGTAAAAGTCTTCCACAAAGCGACGATAGAAACTAGCCAACCCATGAAAACTTCGGAGTTCACTCACATTTGTAGGGATGGGCCAATCTCGTATGTCCTTTACCTTAGACATTTCAACTTCAATGCCCTTCAAAGAAACAACAAATCCAAGAAAAATCAACTTGTCTTTAGCAAAAGTTCACTTGGGAAGATTAGCATAAAGCTTTTCATGTCGAAGGATTTGCAAAACTTCCTTGACATGTGTAATATGGACCTCAAGTGACTTGCTATAAACAAGTATATCATCGAAATAGACAATAACACTTTTTCCAATGAGAGAACACAAGATGTGATTCATAAGGCGCATGAAGGTGGATGGGGCATTAGATAAACCAAAGGGCATAACCAACCATTCATAGAGACCAAGTTTGGTCTTGAAGGCAATTTTCCACTCATCACCTTCAGCCATGCGTATTTGATGGTAACCACTACGAAGATCAATTTTCGAAAAAATAGTGGCTCCACATAACTCATCAAGCATGTCATCAAGTCGCGGTATAGGATGTCGATAACGCATGGTAATAGCATTGATTGGACGATAGTCCATGCATAACCGTAACGTATCATCCGTTTTTGGAACAAGAATCACGGGTACCACACTTGGACTAGTACTCACTTGGATCAAACCTTTGGAGACGAGTTGGTTGATTTGATGTTCAATCTCCTTTATCTCCTCCGGGTTCGTGCGGTAGGCAGCGTAGTTTGGAAGGGATGCGCCGAGGATGAGTTCAATGCGATGTTCGATGCCGCGAAGAGGAGGTAGTCCATGCAGGTGCTCTTCGGGGAACACATCCTTGAATTCCTGCAAAACAATCAGCAAAGATGGAGGAATATTGGTTAATTCATTAGTTCCCTGCGGTAGTCCCTTGCAAGGGAGGACATAGTGCAAGATGGATGGGTTGTTCCGAACATCTCTAATCTCACTTTTGGTGGCAAGGAGAACACTCTTAGTTTTTCCACTCGAGTTTGTCTTGTGGCTCACACTCACTATGAGGTGGTTCTCTCTCTCACCGCTCTTCTCACAAGTAGGTGTTGTGCTTTGCACCCTCGCTAAAGCCTTTGCATTGTCCACAATTATTTGGCTAGGAGTCATTGGTTGAAAAACACATGTTTTGTTGACCCATTTGAATGTGTAAACATTGGGGCGACCATCATGTATAGCAGCCTTGTCAAAGTGTCATGGTCGACCAAGAAGCATGTGGCAAACTGTCGTAGGAACCACATCACACTCCACCGTGTCTTTGTAAGGACCAATGGCGAAGGAGACCGATATAGTATGCTTGATCTTCATGGATCCTTGGTCACTCTGCCATTGCACGTGGTAGGGGTGCTTGTGTGGATGGAGGGTGAGGTTGAGCTTCTCACACAACTCGGTGCTAGCAAGGTTGTGTCAACTCCCTCCATCAATGGTCACTTTGATAGATTTGCAATTGATGCCGACTCGTGTTTGGAAGATATTAGAGCGTTGGTCTTCATGCTCTTGTGCTTGAGTGGTCAAGATCCTTATGACGACAAGCGATGGACTTGCGTCATGTTCACACATGAGGAGTTCTTGGTCATCTTCCACTCATTGCCTTGCCATTGCTTCCTTGACTCGGGCATCAAATTCATCTTCACTCAAGTACTCTTCGTCGCCATTGTCATGGATGAACAATACCTTCTTGTTTCCACATTCGGCCGACTTGTGTCCTTTGCCTCCACAGTTGTAGCATTCACCGTTGAAATGTGTATCACTCTTTGCTTGTTTGCCACTTGGGGGAATTTTTACTTGAGGAAGTGTGGGCTTGAAGGAAGGCTTGGGGGTACTTGAGGAGCTTCCATTGAAGGTTGTTGGCGTAGCGGTTGAAGCTTGCTTGTAGGTGAAATACGTCTTGGGCTTGTTGTACTTGATGTCCTCTTGCACTTGACGTTCGGCCTTTGTTGCGATGTGCACAAGCTCAACAATGTTGTTGTATGTTTGGAACTCGACGATGTGCTTGATTGGGTGGTTCAACCCAATACGGAAGCGTGCCATAGTTTGCTCCGTGTGCTCTTCAATGTTGGCGCGGACCAAGTTGAGTTCCATTTCCTTGAAGTACTCTTCCACGGTCTTTGTCCCTTGACGAAGCGATTGAAGGTTATTGAAGAGGTCACGCGTGTAGTGCACAGGGACGAACCAGGATCTCATGTGAGCCTTCATGTCATGCCAAGTTGTGATTGGCGGTTCTCTTCTTGTGTCACGAGCAACTTGAACTTGTTCCCACCAAAGGTTGGCATAATCATCAAACTCAAGTGAAGCCATGACAACCATCTTCTCATTGCTATAGTTGTGCATGCGGTAGATCTTGTCGACTTTGAGTTCCCATGAGAGGTATTCTTCGGGGTCATTGGATCCAGTAAACTTGGGAATTGTGAACTTGAGCTTGCCGAAAGTTTCTTCATCATTGCGGTCATTGCGACGAGCTTGGTGACCTTGTTGATGATCTTGTGGTTGATGCGGTGGAACTTGGTTCTCGCGACCTTGTTGCGGAGCTTGCTCTTGATATTGTTGTTGAGGCGCTTGCTCTTACTCTTGGCGTGGTTGTTGACGACGTTGGGGCACTTGGGCCTCATGAGGGTGTTGAGGATGTGGAGCCTCATGACATGGTTGATGACGAAAAGGAGGCTCGTTCCTCGGTTGGTGATGTTTATTAGGCGCACGGGCCTCACGACGAAGATCATGGTCTTGAGCCTCTTGACATGGTGGGCGTCGCTCAACTTGTACCACTTGATGCTCCATGTTTTGGTGTGGTGGAGGAGGCGCCTCGTGATGACCATGGTGTCGGTGTGGACATTCATGACGATGATGATGAGGATGAGGATCTTGGAGAGCTTCACGTCGATGACGAGCTTGACTTGCCACATTGGAGTCATCACTTGTTGTGTCAAGTACGTGTCACAGACGATGGTGGTAGACTTGCGGTTGCACTCGCGGTTCTTCTTGTGGTTGCTCTTGTTGGATCACCAATGCCCTTGCATGATGACAGTGTGCTTCTTGCCTTGCTCGTGGTCTTGAAGAGAAATCACCATCATAGCTTGACGTTGCGGCGTGCCGTGGGGAAGGTACATAGTTCAAAGAACTTCCATCTTCAACCATGGGGGCATCATTGCGTCTTGGAGCACTTGGATGTAGATCTTGTTGAATAGGAGCATGACAACGCGAAAAACTTGAAGAGCTTGATCCACGTGAATGCGGTCTTGCCATTCCGTCGATGAGACGTCGAAGATTTTCATTTGTTTCGGCGATAGAGCGTTGAAGCGCTTCCTTTTTGTGGCCGAAGTTGTGATGCATTGCATGCATTTGTCGTTCGAGGCCGTCGAAGCGGTTGTCGATGTTCTTGAACTCGGCTTGCATCTCGCCAAATTGTTCATCTTGTCGCGTCTCAAGGGCTTGGCAACATTCACGGAACACTTGTCGATCAATGAAGTGACTTGCACGCGTCATGTACGGTCCTTGATCTTCTTCTTGGGGAGGTGGTTGGCTCGACTCACCGTGCCTATCCATCATGCAAAACACACAAGTATTGTATATGGAAGTGGAATATGGTGGTGTTAGCCTTGTACCTCACCTTGGGATTGCACCAAACTAGAAACCACAAGTGAGAGCTATAAGCATGCAAAGTGGAATTGCAAAGAAAACTCACACTAAAGAAAGAACTAACTCTCAAAAGCTTGTTGGTGGTAGGTTAGGATTGTGGAATGCCTAAGAACCAACCAAAATAAAAGGGACAGTCAAACATGGGTAAAATCCAACAAAACTCAAGTCAAAGGCGAAGGTCAACAACTCAAAGGGGTGACGGGAACCTACGACTATATACACACACGTGGAGATTGTTGGGATTGACACGACTATGAAAATGAGCAAACAAAATGTCCTAACAAAGACTAAGCTCGTTGTCGTGCCAATGCAAAGAGAGACCGTTGCTCGTTTGCAAAGAAGAAAAATGAGCAACGGATTTGTGCACTTGCCTTGGGCGCTCTTCTTTCTCTCTTGCTTACAAGCTTTGAGACTCTCTTTTGCTATGGGAGACTATTTTTCTTTTTCTTTTGCTTTGTACCTTTTTCTTTCTTTTGTATATATTTTTTGCTCTCCCTTGATGCTACCAAGTCACACTTGCTATTGCTTTTACACTCTCACTATCCAAAGACAAGTGCACAATGCTCAAGCAAACACAATATGAGCGACTCTCGTGGGATAGGTACACACAAAGGAAGATAGGGGTTAACAAGGTGACACAAGTTATACCTTCGTTGATGATGATGAACTGGGCGTTAGGGGTGCGGGATGATGTTCGTGGGCCGTGGTGTCGATGAGCGCGGGGTTTGTTGATGCGGAAGCTTGCTGTTAGTTGACGACACGCACACGGGCACAAACAAACAAGAGGAAATTAGCCAATGCAAGATTAGAGGCAAAACTGTAAAAATCAGGCAGCAGGGCCGCAGACTCCGGGGTTTCAGGCCGGAAACTCTGGTCCAGGCCGGAGACTCCAGTGTGGATAGGCCGGAGACTCCGGCGTGCAGGCCAGAGACTCCGGTCTAGAGTCAGATCGCGAACTGTTCGTGTTCTTGAGCAGAAATCCACGCCTTGGGTCCTCAAATCCGTGAAAAATTGGCCAAATTGGGCTAGGAAAATGCATGATAAAGCTAGTCCAACTCCTAAGACAAGGTTTGGTCGGATCAAAACCACAAATAACACTCCCAATCAAGAGATCGATCCAACGACAAATTTGGGCTGTTTTTTTGGGGATTTTTGAATTTTTGGTGGATAGAAGAAAATTTTGTGGGGGAATTTGTGAGCAACGAAGCTCTTGATACCAATATGTTAAGGGCAAACCTCTAGGGTGGCCCGATCTTTCACAAATCTCACTCAAATCGAGGATGGAGTGCGGGGGAAGGAGGGGAGGATGAACATGACGAACTCACGCACAAAGAACACGATGAACACACACACGCAAAACCACGATACACACCAATAGCTCACACTGGCGGTGACCGGTCCGGGGCAATCTCTAGGATCGGCGATGGGCGGAGGACTCTCTCTCGAACCGGCACGGCGAGATGGGACTCGGTGAGATCTTGACGTCTAGGCAAAGGGACTCCGATGCCTAGGCCTTGTACAACGTGGAGGCAGGATGCAAATTCCAACGAGGTTTGGGATATTTGGTGCTCCTTTGGCAAAGGAGCATGAGGCAAGAACTAGATAGATCCACAAGGGATTTCCACTAATTCCAAATGTCATGCCTAGGGTTTACAATAGAGGTGGGGGACTATATAGGCCAGCCACTCAGTCAGGGGTACTTTAGGAATAAAAGACAAGTTCTAGACGGATTAAGGGCTACATGGGCCAAAGGCCCAAAGGCCTTTTACATGCCTGGCGTCGGCCGGTCCGGATACTCCAGTGTGCAGACCGGAGACTCCGGTCTAGGCTGGAGATTCCGGAGGGGTCTCCGGTGGAGTCTCTAGGGGGGCCATCTGGCTGTCCTGGGGCCTGGTTCGGGGGTCAAATCGGAGGTGGGCTAGAGTCTTCGAGGTCTTCAGGCCAGAGACTTTGGTGGACTGGAGACTCTAGTGTGCGCAGACTGGATACTCCGGTCTGAGTAGCTCCAGCGGCTTCTGCTTCACGATCTGCTCCTTGTTCTCCATCCTTGGGTGCTTGGTGATGTGTTAGGGCTTCGTACCTGATGATGCATATAGTAGTTGCATGAAGTAGCACACCATCCAAGGAGGTATCAAATTGGCACGAGGAGAGGAGCAAGTTCACCTTAGCTTGTAGGAGTTTGGCTTGGGCAAGAGTCATGGGGACACTTGGGGGACTTGATGGTGTATATGTAGGAGTGTCCGTAGGATGGGCTGCATCATGGAGCACACGTTATACTTGGGGGCCTTGCTCATCTAGCACTTTCGCCGCCAAAGGTCAGCTTCCGCGAGGGACATTCGTTGTGGCGGATTGATCACATAGATCACCGACGCAAATGAATTTGTCCTACCACAGGAAAGAGGTGTGGCTGGTAGTAGGACGTAGATGACATTCATATGGCTAGCACCAAGTTCATGTGTGTCTATAGGCCAGAGCGTGCCCTCCATGCTTACCAGTTTTATTTTGTACCTAACGGCGATCTCCACCAAAATCTTGCTTCCTTTTGTCCAAGCTTTTGGTTTGCTAGGTAAACAGAATTGGGTTCTCACTGAGGAGGAGTTCCAGCAAGCTCTGATCCTCTTAGGAAGGACTACACCACCAGATGGCCATCCCAACTGGGAAAACACAGCAGTTGGCCAACAACAGCAAGATCAGGGAGAACAAGATTGGCATGGTGCAGGATGGGACGACTACGGTCAGCATCACCATCACCAACAACCCTTCCACCAACACCAACAACAAGGTATGCCTCCACCACAGCCGGGATTCGACTATGTCCCAAGGAGTGATTTTGACCAGGTGGTGCATCACATTGACAACATAGAAAACACGTTGTATGATGTGAACGTCAACATAGTCAACCTCACTCAAGACTTCACATCTTTCATGACCGACTTTCCAAACCGCTACCCAAACTTCCCATATCAGTAGCCACCACCTGACGGTAGTGACAACTGATTCTAGTTAGGAAAAGGCCTAAGCTTGGGGAGGTTAAATTCCCCACACCTTTCTGCATTCATATTTTTCTTTCTTAGTTTTATTTGTCTATTTTTGTTTCAATGCATGTTTACTTTCAGTTTTGCATTTGATAAAAGAAAACCCAAAAATATTAGACTAGTATCTAGCTTTATTTGTGCAAATTACTCTCAGCTCTTTTTGATTCTTTCTATAGGTTGCCCACTTCTAGTGATTGAGCTATGGAGACGAACACAAAGAGTTGGCTCAAGTAGAAGACGAATGAGCAAGAGGAGGTACCACATTCCTATTTTTTCTGTAAGATTATTCATGAACATTTTATGTCCGTTCGGTTGCACTTGAGTTTGACTCCACGCTTAATTCATTATCTTTTAGAATTTGAGCTCAAATGTTTTTGTCACCTCTTTGGTTAAGACTTTCGACAATTAATATCAGCTTGAAAACAAACCACTCTTGGGATTCGATTCCAAACTTTTTAGAACAAGAGAAATTGTCCATCGACAACTTTGGTGCCATGTTTTTGTCTTAAGGGCTTAATCTCAGTAGTGCTCAACCCCACATACTGATCATTGACTTGGTGATACCTTCTAAAAAAGAATTGCTTGATAGAACGAACTTTTTAGAGTAGGAGAGGGATATGCCAAAACTTGTATTTACTTGATTAAAAAAAAGAAAGGAAAAATAAAAAATAAAGTGAAAGTACTTTGTTTCAAACACACACCTTTGGGATGCCAACAACTTCGCTAGCTTTTGAACGATCTATGGTATAACCCCAGATTTCAGCTATGAGTTGATGGCATGAGTGGCATACATGTCGATATATGGGAAAAATTATTGGTATTCCCGATATGTTGTGTAGGAGTTTACAAAAGAAATATTCATTGATCCTTGAGAAGGGGAAAGAAAAGATCCATTATCAAAAGATGAGCTGAGACACTTTCGATACTTTTAATTGTTGGCATCACCTCAATACCTAAAATGTGCAATTAGAGTTCTTGATAAGCAAGGAAAGGAAGAGATATTTTATAGCCGAGATTATCGAAGTGGGTGATTAATGAAAAAGCTCTAAGTTTATCCTTCTTTTGACATCTACATGTGCACCCTTAACTTTGACTCAAGCAGTCTAGTTTAAAAACATTTTCACTCTCATAACAAGAGATGCACTGAAAGAAATTGATTTGCAAAGCCTCGGCAATTTTTAACATTCTCATTTGAGTAATAAGAACTATTAGCTAGCGAATTACTTGCGTTTAGGAATCAAGGTTAAGTGCAACTGTTCAGATATATTATGCTCCTGTTCAAGGTTGTAAGATTTGAGATGATGGAATATGATACAACCACAAACTTGTAAGTTTTCATCTTGATTCAATTCTTTGCTATTATTAATTATAGCTTTGTCACTCGAAGGCGAGTAACAGCTAAGCTTGGCGATGTTGATAGCTCCAAATTTCATCACTGTTTACCATTGGTTTTCCTTTTGTTTATTGCCGGATTTCACTGAAGATTGCCCCTTTCCACTAATGTTATTGTTGCAATTAGCGAATCCTTGGTTTCTTGTGATGGTTTTCAGGCAATGAACATTTATTGAAGATCTATAAGCATTTATGGGCTAATTATACCAGAATAAGCAAATCCCCAATTGGAGTCACTTTCATTGGAGGTGTTAAGTACGCATAACAACCACTGGTACAGTTGGGGTGCGCCGGTACCGCCCACTCGTACTACCCACTGTCGCCTTCCTTATATCAATACAAGCAACTTTCATAAAGGAGAGGGGACGAGAAGAACCACTGAACAGAACTTATAGCCGCCGCAAGCCATCTAGAGAGGGAGATCATATCTGAAAGGGAGAAGAACTTCACCTTGTTCCTCGATGATCTACAACCTCAAAACCACATATTCCACCATCATCCCATCATTACTTAGAGAGAGAGAGGGATTGACACTTGTAAGATTAGGGTTTGATATTTTGATCTACCTATGGTTTGTATTTGATTGTATATTTAATCAGTATTGTGGTTTGCTACAATAACTTTGAGATGATTTCTATTTGCAATATAATTATGCCCTTTATTTTTCTTTCTCTCATGTCTGAGTAAATCCCCATATGAATGGGAGATGTAGGGGATTGGTGAGATGTGATGTGCCTCCTTTAATTCCATCCATTTGTGATTGTTGTAATGTTTATTTAAACAGTGAGAATGATTATCTATGTTTGCCTAATGCGTGTTATCTAATTTAAGGGCCCAGGTAACATGATCCAAAGATCTAATAGGTATGAAATTGTATGCTAGTAATTCGGCGACCCCTGAGTGACACGACCGATATAAAAGAAGAGCTAGCACTACTCGAGGACAATAAGGAACCATCAAGATTAAATCCTTGATCCGGTCGAAAGACCTTAATTAATGTGCTGACCATGGCCGTGGTAACAGGCAGATGGATCATTGGGATTGGGAAGAATTGGCCATGAGGACTCCTAGTTGATATATGGGTTGCTTGCCTACTCACTTATAAATAAGAAATATCATTTTCACTTATTCCGCTTATTCCATTTGGCACTTTCACTATCACCATGAACTGATTCTCTCCGTGCCTAACTTCTCATCTGTAGGATCTTTACACCTTTCGCATCTTTACTTTTATGCAGTTTACTTATTTCCTAAGCAAGTTCCTCTATCTTTTACTCACCACTTCCACCGTCAACCTTTGCAGTCAATTCACTCAAGACCTATGACACCTTGGGTGCGATAGAAACACCACATAAAAAACACTTTCCTAGGCTCCTTGTTGGGATCGATAAAAAACTAATTAATACTGCCACGAAAACATTATCTGACGAACCTGTGCACTTGCAGGCCTTCACTTACCTTCAAAGACCGAAAGATTTACGAAAAATGATTTTGTTGGTGATGTAGTCAATCACTTGCCGATCTCAAGATTGAGCTGAAGGATGCTACAACCCAGGATCATATCCATCCTCGGGCACATGTACAGCTCCCGTCAACCTCCACGCCTCCACTCTAGCAGAGCAGCGGAAGGAGTAGATAAATCTTACTCTAGATAATCCAATAGAACATGTACTTTGCTAATCTGAAGCCATGGGGAATTGCTAGAGGGGGAAGAGAACCTTCACAAGGAGGTGGTGCAAATGGAGAGGAGGAGGAGGCCTCCTTTTATAGGGAAAGGGGCAACCCAAGGGGGCCATGGAGGGTGCCCCCACCTCTCCCTTCATTCATGTGGGTGGACTCTCCACTCACATGCATTAATTACCCACTAATTTAATGCATTTTATCATTAAATAAAACATTTTTATTTATTTTATTCAGATTTTTGTTAATTAATTTAATTAAAAGCATTTGCATAAAACCCCTTGCATTATTTCGATATCACATCTGAAACCAATTTTAGCAATTTGACTCGAAACACTTTCGGTGATCATCAAAACAATTTCATCTCTAATATTGTTGCATATGTTTTATCTACCACATAGTGTTGGAGTACCTTAAGTGTGTCACCCTACAGATCACGAATAATGCAGACATGATAGATAAAATTCTCTTATCAATAATCAACAGCGGGACCTAGAGATCCGTACTAACTCCTGCACATTCAACGATAACTCTTGTGATTGTGTGAACCATCAACATCATACCCAATTACTTTTGTATCACGATATATTACTTCTCTGAGATCCGATGACAGGTATCAACCATACCCTAGTTCGATCTCGTTCCTGAAAAGTACTCTTTACTCGTTCTGTGATATAACATACTTGTGACCTAGTCAGGTGCTTGCAAGCGGTGTTGATGTGATATCACTTAAGGGTCTAGTGTATATCTCTCTGTCATTAGGATGGACAAATCCCACTCTTGATCCATCAGCCTCTACATAACACTTTCGGAATATCTAAACCCACCTTTATAGTCACCCTGTTATAGTGTGACGTTTGATGCTATCATAGTACTCTTCTGGTGTTAGTGATTGACATGATCTCATGGTCTAAGGATTAGGGATACTTTGTATGTGTTTAATGACTAGATCGTATTGCTATATTTACTTTGGGTGTATGTTCCTCATAACATTCTTCTAATGATATGATCCCGTTATTAACAACATCCAATGTTCATGATTAGGAAACCTTGATCATTTGTTAATCAACGAGCTAGTGTAATGAGAGGAATTACTAGGAACTTTGGTTTGTTTATTAAACACACATGTATTAATGTTTCCTATTAATACAATTCTAGCATGACAAATAAACATCAATCATAAACTTGGAATAAGAGAATAACATTTTATTATTGCCTCTCAGGAATATTCCCTTCAGTCTCCCACTTGCACTAGAGTCAATAATCTAGATTACATTGTGATGAATCTAACACCCATTGAGTTCTAGTGCCGATCATGTTTTCCCCTAGGGAGAGTCTTAGTCAACGGAGCTGCCACATTCAGATCCATGTCTACTTTGCAAATCATTACATCACCATCCTCGACATGTTCACGGATGGAGTGAAATCGGAGTTTGATATAATTGGAATTCTTGAGAGACCTTGGATCCTTTGCATTAGCTATGGCACCATTGTTGTCACAATAGATGACCTTTGGGTCCAACACACTAGGAACCACACCAAGTTTATATATGAACTCTTTCATCCAAACCACTTCCTGGCGCCGCTTTCGAGGAAGCAACATATTCCGCCTTTGTCGATGATCCTGCCACCACAGGTTTCTTGGAACTCCTCCAACTCACTGCTGCTCCATTCATAAGAAATACGTATCTAGATTGTGACCTAGAGTCATTCGGATTTGTGTCAAAGCTAGCAACAACCTAACACTTTGCAACAAGCTCTTATTCACCTCCATAGATGAGAAACATTTCTTTAGATCTTCTCAAGTGCTTAAAGATATTCTTGACCGCTATCCAGTGTTCTAAATCTGGATCAGATTGGTACCTACAAGTCAAACTAATAGCATGTTCCACATCCAGTCTTGTACACATCATGGCATACATGATAGATCCGATGGCTGTGGCATAGGGAATCTTATTTATCATTTCTCTATCTTTTGTTCTAGTTGGACTTTGAGTCTTACTCAATGTATTACCTTGAAACATGGGTAAGAATCCTTTCTTACTTTCGTCCATTTTGAACTTCTTCAAAATCTTGTCAAGGTATGTACTTTGCGATAGCCCAATCAAGCGTGTCGATCTATCTCTATATATTTTTATACCTAGTATATACACTGCTTCACTGAGGTCCTTCATTGAAAAACTACTGCTCAAATAATCCTTTATACTCTTCAAAAGTTCTATATCATTTCCAATCAACAATATGTCGTCCACATATAAAATTAGAAATGCTATAGAGCTCTCAAACACTTTCTTGTAAATATAAGCTTCTCCATAAGTTTGGACAAATCCAAACCCTTTAACGACTTCATCAAAATGGAGACCCAACTCCGGGATGCTTGCTTTAATCCATAAATGGATCGCTGAAGTTTGCATACCTTGTTATCATCCTTAGGATCAATAAAACTCTTTGGTTGTACCATGTACAACTCTTCCTCAATGTTTGCATTAAGGAACACGGTTTTCACACCCATCTGCCAAATTTCATAGTCGAAATATGGAGCAATTGCTAACATAATCCTAACTAACTTTAGTATCGCTACGGGAGAGAAAGTCTCATCGTATCCAACTATTTGAATTTCTCAGAAACCTTTTGTGAAAATTTGAGCTTTATAAATAGCCACATTACCATCAACATCAGTTTTCTTCTTGAAGATCCATTTATTCTCAACAGCCTTACAATCATGAGGTAGGTCCACCAAGGTCCAAACTTGGTTTCATACATGGATCCTATTTCGGATTGCATGTCTTCTAGCCATTTATTGGATTCCAGACTTTCCATCACTTCCTCATAAGTCGCATGGTCATCATTTCCATCTACCATGAAATTCATAACTGGATTGCCCTACAGTTCAGGAGTTGTACGTGTCCTAGTTAACCTACGAGTTTTGGTAGTGTTCTCTTTCGGAGTTTCATGATCATTATCATTAGTTCCCTCTTTTTTGGTGAAGTTAACACCGTAACATTTTCTGACGCTGTGCCACTCGCCGTTTCCGACGGAGCATTATTCGCCATTCCATGAAGAGAAGGTTCAGTAATCTCGTCGAGTTCTACATTTCTACTTATCACACCTTTCAAGAGAAACTCCTTCTCCAGAAAGGATCCATTATTGGCAATGAAAACTTTTCCTTCAGATCTATGATAAAAGCTATACCCAATTGTTTCCTTAGGGTATCCTATGAAAACGCATTTTTATGCTTTGGGTTCAAGTTTATTAGGTTGAAGTTTCTTCACATAAACATCATATCCCTAAACTTTTAGAAACGATAACTTAGGTTTGTTGATAAACCACAATTCATACGGTGTTGTTTCCATGGATTTAGATAGATCGAATCATATCTAATAATGTACGATTATGATGTTCTGACACACAATTTTGTTGTGGTGTTCCGGCAGGTGTGAGTTGTGAAACTATTCCACATTGTTTCATGTGTATGCTAAACTCGTAACTTAGATATTCACCTTCACGATCGGATCACAGAAATTTGTCTTTCTGTTACGATGATTTTCCACTTCACTCTGAATTTCCTTGAATTTTCAAAGGTTTCAAACTTGTGTTTCATCAAATAGATATACCCATATCTACTCAAATCATCCGTGAAAGTAACGAAATAACAATAACCTCTGTGCACCGACACACTCATTGGTCCATAGACATCCGAATGTATGATTTATAGTAAGTCTGTCGCCTATTCCACATGACCAAAAACAGGGTTCTAGTCATCTTACCCATAAGGCATGGTTCACATGTATCAAATCATTCATAATCAAGTGATTCCAACACTCCATTAGAATGGAGTTGTTTCATGTGTTTTACACCAATATGACCAAGGCGGCGGTGCCACATATATGCAACATTATCTAATTCAATTTAATTCTTTTTGCATCCACATTATGAATATGCGTATTACTATCAAGGTCCAAAAGAAATAAACCTTTCTTCACATGTGCATGACCATAAAAGATATTATTCATATAAATGGAACAACCATTGTTCTCAAATTTAAATAAATAACCGTCTTGCAATAAACATGATCCGGAAATAATGTTTATGCTTAGAGCAACCACAAGATAACAGTTATTTAGGTTCAAGACTAATCCTGATGGTAAATGAAGTGGTAGCGTTCTGACAACGATCACATCAACCTTTGATTCATTGCTGACTCACATCATCACTTCATCATTGGCTAGTTGGCGCTTGTTCTGCATCCCCTGTTTCGAGTTACATATATTAACATATGAACCAGTATTAAATACCCAGGTGCTACTGCAAGTACTATTAAGGTACACATCATTAACATGTATACTGTATATACCTTTGTTCACTTTGCCGACTTTCTTGTTAGACATATACTTGGGGGAGTTGCGCTTCGAGTTCCCCGTGTTCTTGCAATAAAAGCACTCAGTCTTAGGCTTCGTGCCATTCTTGGTCTTCTTCTCAGGTGTGGCAACAGACTTGTCTCCCTTCTTGAACTTATCCTTCATCTTTCCTTTCTTGCCTTTCTTGAAACTAGTGTTCTTATTAACCATCAACACTTGATGCTCCTTTTTGATCTCCACTTCTGCAGTTTTTAGCATGGATAGAAGCTCAGGTAGTGACTTATTCATGCCTTGCATATTATAGTTCATCAGAAAGTTCTTGTAACTTGGTGGGAGAGATTGGGCCCAGAAGACTTACCGACATAGGCCTATAATGTTACTTGTAGTTCAAGATGTACTCTATAACCGACTCTTAGTCGTAGCCGGATAGGTCTCTCCTGTAAACCTTAGGCTGGATATCTATACAAGTTGTCCTAGGGACCAGCCTTTAGGGCACCCCACAATAGTCTACAATCTCAACTTGCATAGGCGAAACCCTTGTAACCCATATCCGGCTCTGCCGTATTACTGGATTTCTAGCAGGAGTAGGATCCGTCCAAAGCCGGCGGATTCGAACTTGGGTAAACTTGTGTGATCACCGACCTGGAACACAACACGTCTCACACCCCTCTCTTCCGCATGCCTTGAGGACCCCCTCATGGTGTACCTGTCATCAATTCGAGGACAGTTGGCGCCACCATGGGGAAAGTGAGCTTCGGATCTGCGTTCTGAGTCGAATCTACAAGAATCCGAATCGGCGAGACAATCACTGTTGGTCGCGTCCTCTACGCTAGCAATGTCCCTCTCATCGTTCTCGATGAGTCCTGGATTCCGGCCAGGGAGGCCGTGACTACCTACACCATCATGTCTTTTGGTGAGATCGATGTTTACATCGGTTTTGCTAAACCTGCCCCACCCACCCTAGCGGTGATGATAGAGGCAGAAGAAGTTTCTGGGTCCACTTTGTCCATGGAGGCGGCAGAGTTCCGGATCCCGGAAAACCCTAATCCCACCTAGCCCGCACCTATTGCAGAGATAGTGGAGAAATCTAAGCCTAAAGCAGATCTTACTGCGAACATCGAATCTTGAGTGGATCTCCCTAGGGAGGCCGAATCCCAGATCGATCTTCCCAACGAGGTCGAAATCCAGGAGGAGCAAGACAACAACTCTGGTTCTAGCTCTGCCAACACGGGAACGGATCAACCTTTCCCGAGGCACACATTGAGGCGTATGATGCTGCATGATGCCAGCGTGGATGAAATTCTCGAGCCATCCGACGTTTCGAGGAAGCCCACGAGGAAGTCACAACAACCTCAAGATGCACGCATCGCACTTCATCAGATATATTGGATCCGGATCCGGCTCTGCCGATGCTGGAGACAACGAAGACTCAGTGCTGGAGGCGATCGGAACAAACACCGACTTACCGGCATATTTGGATGATTCGATGATGTCGGCGGATTTCCTAAAGTTCTCCGTGGAATATGAAGAGGACTACAACTCCAAAGATGCAGAAGAAGGAGAAGCCATGGACGAAGGATCCGGAGAAAACTCTCCCAAAGCATAGAATGACATGGATCTCGGAGATAATCCCGATGTCTAGATGTCCGAAAGTACTGATCAGAGCTTGACTCCGAGAAATGGACCCAAAGCCGTCTTTGCCACCGGCGCTGCCAAGAAGGCAAGGAAGAAGAACAAGAAGAAAAATCCGGCAAAAAACCCTCCCGCTGAGGAAGTAGTTACCGAAGAATATGAAGAAGACTCGGATGGAGCCCTAATCCTAGAAGAGCCAAAGGAAACTCCGGTGGATGGACACGTGGTTACCTATGGTGCCCGTAAACTCATCAGAGATGCTTTAACTACACCGATCCCTATCGCTATAGAGCTTACACCTGTAGAATTGGAAGATAGGGCCCAAGCTCTAGAAGCGCGTTGTCAAGTACTCCTGGATGAGGTTAACAACCTCATGGAAGAGAAGAAGCGCATCGCATCTGCAGGGCAGTTCAACTCTCTGCAGCATCAAAAGACCCGGAACAACCCCATGTGGGCTAACAAAAATCCGGAAGTCCACAAGAACCTCTTTGAGGGAGATGACACCATCAAAGGAGAACCTCGGATCGATAGCAAAGGAGATCTGGACTAGTGGAAAACACTGCTGCAGCTCGAGATATCATGGCGAACAATCCAAACCTAGATCAAGTTTGGTTGGCCGTAAAGCTACTTACCAAGGGTCTGGAGCAACAGAAGGCCACGAAATCCGAGAGCGGAAAACTGGTCTCCAAATCCAACCAATGTCACACGGATCCGGCTTGTCATGACATAAGGCCCCGATGGGACCCGGAATAGCATCACCGTCCTGACCGTCGGGAAGACAATTACTCAAGAACCAGATCTTCAGGGCGAAGGCACAAAGCCACACGTGACTAGAGCAATGTTGCCCTAGCCGTAGAGCAAGATGTAGTTGCAACACTAGTTCCGAGGTAGCCTCCCCGGCGACAGTCGAATATCGCAGGGAAGATGAAGAAGAGCAATGTCGGGAGGAGGACCGACAAAGGATGCCACCTCCTAGACATACAAGCCATCCTACTGAACCTCATCACGATGGATAAATGACGAACGAAGGAACGACAGACACCATGCCGAGTCAAGCCAGCAGGGGGCTCATCGTAATCAAGACCCTCCCCGGAACCAGAATAATGATGCTCCGGATGGAGGCCGACACTTAGTCGGAAACAATCCACCTGCACCACCCTCTCCACTAATTAACCATCATACCGGCTCTCGAGGAGGCCAAGGAGGGCGTCGTTGCGGGGGAGGTGGTGGCAGAAGCAGAAGTCCGGCTCCAAGGCACCACAGCCACAGCGAACAACTAAGACGGCGCTCTCTATCACCAAATGACGCGAGGCACCAGATCAACTCTAACATAGAGGCGCGACGCTACGAGTCCGACAATATTTATGTGGGTCCAAAATGCTTCGGACCGCGCATTCGACAAACAAACTTCCCGGAAGGATTTGCTATCTCAAGACATATCCAACCCTACGACGATGTGGCCCGGCCAGATACTTGGCTTCAGGATTTTTTCTAGGCTTGCTGCATCACCAAAGGCGGAAATATCTTGGTCGCGACCTAGTATCTCCTGCTTATGCTGAGGAAGACGACACGATCCTGGCTCAATGAACTTCCAGAAAACACCATCCACAACTGGTATGACATGCAAAGTGCGTTTTTTCAGAATTTCGAAGGCACATATCGGAGGCCCTGTATGGTAGGAGACCTACAGCATTGCACCCAGAAAGCCAGCGAAACTTGCCGAGATTATCTCGGACAATGGATCGACACCAAGAACTCTTGTGAAGGGGTAAATGATAAAACTGCGATTGAAGCTTTCATTGCAGGACTCCCAATTGGTTTACTACGTCACCGTTTGAAGTGCGACAAGGTCACTGATCTGGGAGAGATGATAGAGACGACAATCAAGTATGTAGATGCCGACGATGACACAGAGGGACTTCTGAACGTCCTGGCTGTACCATAGTCGGCAAAATAGCCGAAGCAACAAACTCAGAAGCGCAAGAACACCTCGGAAGAAAAACCCAACACGAAAACAGCGGTTGTCAACACCACTTTCAGGTCTAGAGGATGAGGAGGGCGCGGAGGCGGCCGGGGACGCGATCGTGGAACATCAAGTGTCCAAGGTAGAGGAGATCAGCAACCTAGCAAAACCTACTCTTGGGCCGACATTGCCAATAATCCGTGTGTGCATCACTTAGATGCCAACTGGGGATCGTCCCACACAAATGCCAAGTGTCGTTTCAATGATGATATCAAGAAAGATGAATCCGCTGGCTACAGGGCCAAGCGAAAAATGGGAAAGCAGAATCCCCAAAAAGAAAAAGAGACCAAGGAAGATTCTGACATGGACGAAGCAGAGCCTTCAAATCCCAAGTCGGATGGAAAGAAGAAATTCCCAATGAAGAAAGACACTTATGTCACTTTACTTGGGTCTCAACCAGCTAAGGTCAAGAAGGCAGTTTTGCATGAACTCAACGCAACTGTTTCGGCTATCCCTCAATACTTGGACTAGTCAGAAGTGACAATCACCTTTGACCGTGCCGATCATTCGCCTAAGTTGCACAGGCGAGGAAAGTACGCGTTAGTCATTAATCCACTTATTGACGGATATGGTTCTCCAAGACCCTCATGGACGGCGGTAGCAGCATCAACATCCTCTACATCGAAACACTACATCGGATGAGGATCTCAGAAACTCAGCTGAATCACAGCTCTGTGATCTTTCACGGAGTTGTCCTAGGAAGACAGGCAAATTCCCTAGGAGAAATCACTTAGGATGTTACTTTTGGAACTCCAAGAAACTACCGGACGGAAGCACTTTTTTCGAAGTGGTCCCGTTCAAGAGCGCATATCACGCTATCTTCGGATGACCGGCTTACTGGGCTTTTATGTCTCGTCCATGTTACATTTATAATATGGTGAAAATTCCAGGTCCCAAGGGCATGATCACCATCAGGGGAGACCCGAAGAAAGCACGAGAGTGCAAGGATGGAAATGCCACCTTCACTGAAGCCGTATTGCACGCCCAGGAGTACTAGGATATCAAGAAGACCATGGACCCGTCCGAGAGGCCCGCAACGAAGAAGGAGGTGACAAAGCCGAATCCGGAGTTCAATGCATTAGAAGAGACGAACACGACGCCATTGAAGGATGATGACCCCTCCAAGGTGACTCAGATAGGTGTAGGTTTAGATAGCGCGTAGGAAAGCGCGCTCGTCAAGTTCCTCCAAGACAATCAAGATATCTTTGCATGGCAGCCATCTGACATGACCGGAGTACCTAGGGAACTTGCCGAGCACTCTCTAAATGTACACCCAAACGCTAAACCCGTCAAACAGTCCTTATGATGTTTCGGCGATGAAAAGCGAAAAGCAATAGCTAAGGAACTAGCCTGGCTTGAGTTAGCCGGATTCATAGAAGAGGTCATCCACACTAAGTGGTCGGCCAATCATGTAATGGTCCCTAAAAAGGACACCACTGAATTAAGGATGTGTGTTGATTATACTGCCTTGAACAAGGATTGTCCCAAAGATCCGTTCGCTCTGCCTAGAATTGATAAGGTTATCGACTCTACGTCATGCTCAGAACTCCTATGTTTTCTCGACGAATATTCCGGTTATCATCAAATCCGGATGAAGGAATCATACAAAGTCAAAACTTCATTCATAACCCCTTTCGGAACCTTCTGCTTTGTTACGATGCCCTTTGGGCTCAAAAACATAGGAGCTATGTACTAGCACACTATGCAGCATTGCCTCCACGATCAAATCGGACGCAATGTACATGCATATGTGGACGACATAGCGGGGATGTCCAAAAAGAAGCAAGCCTTCATTTCTGACTTGGAGGAAATGTTCGCCAATCTACGCAAATACAATATAATGCTTAATTCGAAGAAGTGTTTCTTTGGAATACCAGCTGGAAAATGGTTAGGTTTCATTGTGTCACAAAGAGGCATAGAGGTGAACTGAGACAAAATTAAGGCTATACTCAATATTTCCAGGCTGACTCGCCTGAAGGACATTCAAAGATTAACTGGTTGCATTGCTACAGTCAGTCGATTTGTAAGCCGGCTCGGTGAAAGAGCTGCACCACTCTAGAAGCTCCTGAAAAAGACCAAAAGATTCATTTGGACTAGTGAAGCTAAAGCTGCGCTACAAGACCTGAAAGCAATACTCTCGTCCGCTCCTATCCTTGCAGCGCCGGAACCTCGTGAACCGATGTTGCTCTATCTGGCTGCGACAAACGGAGTCGTCAACATCGTTATGGTGGTGGAAAGACCAGAGGAAAAACAGGAACACCTGCTGCAGCGTCCGACTTACTACCTCAGTGAAGTCCTAACTGAATCAAAGCAGCGGTATCCACATTATCAAAAGTTGGCTTATGGTATGTTCTTCGCATCTAGGAAGCTACGACACTACTTTCAGGAGCATCAAATCACCATGGTGAGCACAACTCCCATGAGAGACATAATTAACAACAGCGACGCTACATGACGTGTCGCAAAATGGGGAATAGAGCTTTCAACTTTCGACATTGAGTACAAACCTCATACAACAGTTAAATCCCAAATCCTTGCTGACTTTGTCGCTGATTGGACAGAGACAACGAAAAATATGACCCTCTCAGAGTCGTAATACTGGACCTTGCATTTTGACGGGTCTAAGGCGCTCGGGGCCTCGGGGGCTGGCGTGGTGCTCAAATCACCCCAAGGAGATAAGCTTTTCTATGTGTTGCAGATCCACTTCACGGCAACAAACTGCATTGTCGAATATGAAGCACTGCTACATGGAATCCGGATTGCTAAGGATATCGACATCCAACGACTTATGTGTTATGGAGATTCAGATCTTATTGCTCAACAAGTGTCGGATCATTATAAGGCAAATAAACACATGGCAACATATAGGACTGTCGTGGATGAACTGTCTAAATCATTCGAAGGATTTGAAGTTCAACACATCCCTCGAACAGAAAATGAGGAAGCAAATGCATTATCTCGAATAGGCTCTGCATGGAAAAAGGTCCCGGATGGCGCTTTTTTAGAGCACCTCAAAGTCCCCTCTATTACAGGAGTTGATGAGGAATATCCAACCAAGTCCGACTCACCTTTAGTAGCAGTTCTGGCTATAATTCCCACCTGGACAAAACCCTACTTGGATTTCTTGGTAGACGGAAAATTACCCAAAGAAGAGGTTCTGAGCCGGCAGATTGTCCGACGAGCGAAAACCTATACAATAATAAATGGTGAGATCTATAAGCGGAGTGTATCTGGGGTTTTTTCAGTGTTGCGTATCTCCGGAAGAAGGAGTGGAAATCTTAGGAGAGATCCATGAAGGCGAATGCGACCATCATGCTGCATCCAAATCTTTAGTGGCAAAAGCTTTTGGGCACGGATTTTTCTAGCTCACAGCCAAGGTGGATGCCGAACGGCTGGTCAAGACATACAAAGGCTGCCAAAGTACGCCAAACAAGCTCATGTTCCGGCTGATCAGCTGCGAACAATTCCGATAACATGACCCTTCACGGTCTAGGGTCTTGACATGGCAGGACCATTTAAATAGGCTCCAAGTGGATTTACTCACCTGTTAGTGATGGTGGATAAATTTACAAAATGGATTGAGGCTAAACCCATCACAAGTTGTGATGGAGAAACAACCAGATGATTTGTCAAGGATGTTATAATCCGATACGGTTATCCGCATAGTATTATCACGGATAACGGGAGCAATTTTTCCATGGGAGAACTTGCCAAATTCTGTGATGATAAAAAAATCCAGCTTGACATCGCGTCAGTCGTGCATACACAAGCCAATGGACAAGTTGAAAGGGAAAATGGTTTAATCCTTCAAGGCCTCAAACCAAGACTCAAAGCACCACTTCGTCGTGCTGCGGGGGCTTGGGCAGACGAATTACCTTCTGTTATATGGAGTTTGAGAACAACTCCGAACAGGTCAACCAGATAGACACCTTTCTTCTTGGTCTATGGTGTAGAAGAAGTTCTTCCTAGCGATTTAATTCATACTTCTCCCCGAGTTGCTGCGTATATCGAAGAGGATGCTGAAATTTCTCGACAAGATGATCACGATTTAATCGAAGAAGTTCGCGTCGTTGCTGAGTAGAGATCAACATCCTATCATCAGAAGTTATGCAAGTATCATAGCCAGAGAGTCAGAAACCTGTCTTTCAATAAAGGCGATTTGGTTCTCCGGCTTGTGCAGAAAAGAAAGCACAAACTTCCCCAGTATGGGAAGGGCCATTTTTAGTTAGACGAGTATTGCACAATGGTTCTTACTATCTAACTGATATGCAGCCAGTCAAAGAAAGACCTGCTACTAAGAAGAGAAAGAGAGCTGGAGGCAGTATAGACCCAGAAGAATTAGATAGACCGTGGAATATTGCTCAGCTATGTCCCTTTTATTCTTAAAATTTCTTTCTTTGTAATCATATATGTGTACATGTTCAATGAGAAATAAAGTGTTGGTTGCCTCAATTTTCTCTGAGAAGTTTTATATTACCATCTTATTTTCGAATGATCATGTCACAATCGGAAATCCTAGAATACTTGAAAGTACTTATGCTCATGTTTGTTCTGGTTAATTTCTGACTCTAAAAATGCCACCTTTGGGTATAAAATTTAAATTTTCTATTTTATGCTTTGGTTCTTTATCTGATTGCCAGATGCGAGTATTTTCCGAGTAGTGAATTGTTGGTACTAGAAAATAGATTTGTTTCCGAGTTTAAACTGGTTTAGCAATTGAGATCCATTGCTCGGCAAAGTTTCCGTGTTGAAGGTTTGCCGGCTCACGAAAGGGACGAGGCAGAAAGCCAGAAAAAGCGATAAGTGTAGACAAAACAAAAGTGCTTATGTAAAATTTCATGCATAACAAAATAAAGCCACAAGTGCTAAAGAGAAGCAAAAAGCACCAGTTCTTGCAAACCTTAGTACTAGCAAAAATATTATACTACTTATTACAACCCGGTCGTTTCAAAATAACACATTGTTTTTTGATACTCTACGATGCAGGAGAAGAGGTATGTTGAGGGAAAACCTCTAGGGTGGCTCGATCTTTCACGAATCCCGTTCGAATCGAGGATGGAGTGCGGGGTGAAGAGGGGATGATGAACACGATGAACTCATGCACGAAGAACGCGATGACCACACACACGCAAAACCACGATACACACCAATAGCTCACGCCAGCGGTGACCGGTCCGGCGCAATCCCTAGGATCAGCGTCGGGTGGAGGACTCTCTCTCGAACCAGCACGACGAGAAGGGAGACTCAGTGAGATCTTGATGTCTAGGCAAAGGGACTCCGATGCCTAGGCCTTGTACAACGCGGAAGCACGATGCAAACTCCAACGAGGTTTGGGATATTTGGTGCTCCTTTGTCAAAGGAGCATGAAGCAAGAACTAGATAGATCCACAAGGGGTTTCCACTAATTCCAAATATCATGCCTAATGTTTACAATAGATGTGGGGGACTATATATAGGCCAGCCACTAGTTCAGGGGTAGTTTAGGCAATAAAGGGTAAAGTCTGGACGGACTAATGGGTACATGGGCCGTAGGCCCAAAAGGCTTTTGACATGCCTGGTCCACTTTCACCGGAGACTCCGGGGTCAAGGGGGCGGAGACTCCGGGGTGGCTAGAGACTCCGTTGTGGCGCTCAGACTCTGGGGTAGTCTCCGGGGCGGCAGACAAAGACTTCCAGCGAGGGGTCCTGAGTCGTGGTCGGAGTCCAGGGGCGGATACTCTAGGGCCGATGGTCGGAGACTCCGGGTATCTGGGCCGGAGACTCCAGGGAGCATGGAGACTCCGGGGGTGGCGATACTCTCTGGCGAGGACTCCGTGGGGGTGTACTGAGCACTCCTGGTGGGGGTTCGGAGACAGGTCCGGAGTCTTGGCCGGAGACTCCGGGCTTTAGGGCCGGAGACTCCGGGCTTAGGGCCAGAGACTCCGGGGCTTCAACTCTAGCAGCTTCTTCTTCTCTTCCCGCTCCTTGCGCTTCATCCGATGGTGGTTCGTACCTGATAACACACAGTGTAGTTGCATGAAGTAGCAAGCCATTCATGGATGTGTCAAAGTCACACGAGGAAAAGAGTGAGTTCACCTTAGCTTGTAGGAGTTTAGCTCGTGCACGAGTCATTGGTCCACTTGGGGGACTTGGTGGTGGAGATGTAGTGACGTCCGTAGGACGGGCTGCATCAGCTCCCCCCTTGGGAAAGAGTCATCCTCAACTCTTCATGGGTATCATCTTGATCATCTCCATGGTGGGGTGAAAGGTCCTTGACATTGAATGTGTTGCTTGCTAGGTAATTGGAGACTAGAATTTCGATGATGTAGGCGTTGTTGTTGATTCTCTTGAGACCTTGAAGGGATCATCTCCTCTTGGTTTGAGCTTGGAATCTCGTTCCTTGGGAAAGCGGTCTTTGCTCAAGTGTATCCATACGAAGTCACCTTCTTCAAAGATCATTTCCTTCTTGTCCTTGTTTAACCTTGAAGCTTGGTGAAGGACTTGTTGCTTGATTGTAGCTCTTGTTTCCTCGTGAAGCTTCTTCATAGCTTGTGCGTGCTTGTCAACGTTCATGTTGGTGCGCTCATGGAGAGGTAGTGGTAGGATGCCGAGCGCGGTGAGGGGATCGAAACCATAGACGATCATGAAGGGACTCATCTTGGTTGTTGAGTGCTTGGCACGGTTGTAGGCGAACTTGGTGTGGGGAATGCATTCCTCCCAATCCTTCACGTTCTTCTTGATCAACACACGTAGAAGAGTTCTGAGGCTTCAATTGACAACCTCGGTTTGTCCATCGGTTTTGGGATGCGACGCGGATGAAAAGAGGAGCTTGATGCCGAGCTTGGCCATGAGGGTCTTCCATAAGTAGCTCATGAATTTGACGTCACGGTTGGAGACGATTGTTCTTGGCACACCATGTAGATGGACGATTTCCCTGAAAAATAGATTTGCAACATGTGAAGCATCGTCGGTCTTATGGCACGGTATGAAGTGTGCCATTTTGGAAAAGCGATCCACGACAACAAATATAGAGTCATGACCATGCTTAGATCTAGGCAATCCTAACATGAAATCCATGCTAATGTCGAACCAAGGTGTATGAGGAATGGGCAATCGCATATAAAGACCATGAGCGTTAGCTTGCGACTTAGCTTGTACACATGTCGTGCATCGTTGAACATAGCGCTCCACGTCGTGCTTCATCTTGGGCCAAAAGTAGTGAGTGGAGAGCATGTCCAATGTCTTGTCACGGCCAAAGTGACCCATGAGGCCTCCACCATGAGATTCTTGGAGAAGCAGAAGTTGGAGCGACGACTTCGGAATGCAAAGCTTGTTTTGTTTAAATAGAAAGCCCGTATGTAAATAGAAATGATCAACTCCTTTGTCAATGGAGTACTTTGCAAAAATTGGTTCAAAGAACGGGTTGGAAGCATACAAAGATTTTATTTCCTCAAGACCCAACACGTTGATTTCAAGTCTCGTAAGAAGGCTTGTGTGTTTGCGAGACAAAGCGTCCGCAACTACATTATGTTTGCCCTTCTTAAACTTGACAATGTAAGGAAAAGACTCCATAAACTCAACCCACTTAGCGTGTCTCTTACTCAAGTTGGTTTGGCGTTTAAGATATTTCAACGACTCATGGTCGGAATGTATGATAAATTCCTTGGGCCATAGGTAGTGTTGCCAAACTTGAAGAACACGAACTAAGGCAAAAAGCTCTTTGTCATAAATCAGATAATTAAGGCGAGCACCATCAAGTTTCTCACTATGGTAGGCTATATGACGTCCGTTTTGCATAAGGATTCCTCCAATGCCAATACCACTAGCATCACACTCTATCTCAAAAGTTCTTGTGAATTCCGAAAACGCAAGAAGAGGTGCTTCGGTGAGCCTCTTTTTAAGTTCATCAAAAGCTTTTTGTTGAGCTTTGCCCCACATGAAGGTGACATTATTTTTCATCAACTTGTTGAGAGGACAAGCAATGGTGGAAAAGTCTTTCACAAAGCAGCGATAGAAACCAGCCAACCCATGAAAACTTCGAAGTTCACTCACATTTGTTGGGATGGGCCAATCTCGTATGTCCTTTACCTTCGACACATCAACTTCAATGCCCTTAGAAGAAGCAACAAATCCAAGAAAAATCAACTTGTCTTTAGCAAAAGTGCACTTGGGAAGATTAGCATAAAGCTTTTCCTGTCGAAGGATTTGTAAAACTTCCTTGACATGTGTAATATGGTCCTCAAGTGACTTGCTATACACAAGTATATCATCGAAATAGACAACAACGCTTTTTCCAATGAGAGAATGCAATATATGATTCATAAGGCGCATGAAGGTAGATGGGGCATTAGATAAACCAAAGGGCATAACCAACCATTCATAGAGACCAAGTTTAGTCTTGAAGGCAGTTTTCCACTCATCACCTTCAGCCATGCGTATTTGATG
This sequence comes from Avena insularis, assembly GCA_023614405.1. Lineage (NCBI taxonomy): Eukaryota > Viridiplantae > Streptophyta > Magnoliopsida > Poales > Poaceae > Avena > Avena insularis. Next base: position 279,755,791 of record CM042688.1, read on the forward strand.
GTAACAAACTACGAAGATCAATTTTGGAAAAAATAGTGGCTCCACACAACTCATCAAGCATGTCATTGATATGTGGTACTGGATGTCAATAACGCATAGTGATAACATTGATTGGACGACAGTCCATGCATAACCGTAGCGTATCATCCGTTTTTGGGACAAGAATCACTGGTATGACACTTTGGATAGTGATAAGTTAGATCAAACCTTTGGATATGAGTTGGTTGATTTGACGTTCGATCTCCTTTGTCTCCTCCGGGTTCATGCGGTAGGCGGCGCGGTTGGGAAGTGGTGCGCCAGGGATGAGGTCAATGCGATGTTCGATGCCGCGAAGAGGAGGTAGTCCATGTGGGAGATCTTCGGGGAACACATCCTTGAATTCCTACAAAACAATCATCAAATATGGAGGAACATTGGTTAATTCATTAGTTCCTTGCACTAGTCCCTTGCAAAGGAGGACATAGTGCAAGATGGATGGGTTGTTCCGAACATCTCTCATGTCACTTTTGGTGGCAAGGAGAACACTCTTAGTTTTTCCACTCGAGTTTGGCTTGTGGCTCTCAATCACTATGAGGTGGTTCTCTCCCCCACTACTCTTCTCACAAGTAGGTGTTATGGTTTGGGCCCTCGCTAAAGCCTTTGCATTATCCGCAATTATTTCGCTAGGAGTCATTGGTTGCAAAACACATGTTTTGTTGAGCCATTTGAAGGTTTACACATTGGTGCGACCATCATGTAGAGAAGCCTTGTCAAATTGCCATGGTCGACCAAGAAGCATGTGGCAAACTGTCATAGGAACCGCATCGCACTCCACCATGTCTTTGTACAGACCAATGGCGAAGGAGACCGATACGGTATGCTTGATCTTCATAGACCCTTGGTCACTTAGCCATTGCACGTGGTATGGGTGCTTGTGCGGATGGAGGGTGAGGTTGAGCTTCTCACACAACTCGGTGCTAGCAAGGTTGTGGCAACTCCCTCCATCGATGATCACTTTGATAGACTTGCCATTGATGCTAGCTCATGTTTGGAAGATATTTGAGCGTTGGTCTTCATGCTCTTATGCTTGAGTGGTCAAGATCCTTGTGACGACAAGCGATGGACTTACGTCATGTTCACACATGAGGAGTTCTTGGTCATCTTCCACTCGTTCTTTTCCATTGCTTCCTTGACTCGGGCATCAAATTCATCACTCAAGTACTCTTTGTCACCATTGTCATGAATGACCAAAACTTTCTTGTTTCCACACTCGGATGACTTGTGTCCTTTGCCTACACACTTGTAGCATTCATCGTTGAAAGGTGTATCACTCTTTGCTTGTTTGCCACTTGGGGGCAGTTTTCCTTGAGGAAGTGTGGGATTGAAGGAAGGCTTGGAGGTACATGAGGAGATTCCATTGAAGGTTGTTGGTGTAGCAGTTGAAGCTTGCTTATAGGTGAAATATGTCTTGGGCTTGTTGTACTTGATGTCCTCTTGCACTTGATGTTCGGCCTTTGTTGCGATGTGCACAAGCTCAACCATGGTGTTGTATGTTTGGAACTCGACGGTGCGCTTGATTGGGTGGTTCAACCCAATGAGGAAGCGTTCCATAGTTTGCTCCAGGCGCTCGTCAATGTTGGCACGAATCAAGTTGAGTTCTATTTCCTTGAAGTACTCTTCCATGGTCTTTGTCCCTTGGCGCATCGATTGAAGGTTGTTGAAGAGGTCACGCGTGTAGTGCATGGGGACGAAACGGGATCTCATGTGAGCCTTCATGTCATTCCAAGTTGTGATTGGCGGCTCTTGTCTTGCGTCACGAGCAACTTGAACTTGTTCCCACCAAAGGTTGGTGTAATCATCAAACTCAAGAGAAGCCATGTCGACCATCTTCTCATTGCTATAATTGTGCACGCGGAAGATCTTGTCGATTTTGCGTGCCCATGAGAGGTATTCTTCGGGGTCATTGGATTCGGTAAACTTGGGCATTGTGAACTTGATCTTGCCGAAAGTTTCTTCATCGTTGTGGTCATTGCGATGAGCTTAGTGACCTTGTTGATGATCATGTTGTTGATGCGGTGGAACTTGGTTCTCACGACCTTGTTGCGGAGCTTGCTCTTGATATTTTTATTGTGGAGCTTTATCTTGCTCTTGGCGCGGTTGTTGACGATGTTGGGGCACTTGGGCCTCATGAGGGTGTTGAGGATGTGGAGCCTCATGACATGGTTGATGATGAATAGAGGGCTTGTTCCTCGGTTGGTGATGTTGATTAGGCACATGGGCCTCACAGCGAAGATCATGGTCTTGAGCCTCTTGACGTGGTCGGCGTCGCTCAGCTTGTACCACTTGACGCTCCATGTTTTGGTATGGTGGAGGAGGCACCTCGTGATGACCATGGTGTTGGTGTGGATGTTCATGACGATGATGACGAGGAGGAGGATCTTGGAGAGCTTCACGTCGATGACGAGCTTGATTCTCCACATTGGAGTCATCACTTGTCGTGTTAAGTATGTGTCGCGGACGATGGTGGTGGACTTGCGGTTGCACTCGTGGTTCTTCTTGTGGTTGTGCTTGTTGGATCACTAGTGCCCTTACGTGATGACGGTGTGCTTCTTGCCTTACTTGTGGTTTTGAAGAGAAATAACCATCGTAGCTTGATGTTGCGGCGTACCGTGGGGAAGGTACATAGTTCGAAGAACTTCCATCTTCAACCATGGGTGTGTAATTGCGTCTTGGAGCACTTGGATGTAGATCTTGTTGAAGAGGATCATGACGACGCGAAGAACTTGAAGAGCTTGATGCACGTGAACGCGGTCTTGCCATTCTGTCGATGAGGCATCGAAGATTGTCATTTGTTTCAGCGACGGAGCATTGAAGTGCTTCATTTTGGTGGCCGAAGTTGTGATGCATTGCATGCATTTGTCGTTCGAGGCCATCGAAGCGGTTGTCAATGTTCTTGAACTCGGCTTGCGTCTCGCCAAATTGTTCATCTTGTCGCGTCTCAAGGGTTTGGCAACGTTCACGAAACTATTGACGGACGGTGAAGTGACTTGCACATGTCATATACGGTCGTATTCTTGAGGAGGCGGTTGGCTCGACTCACCGTGCCTATCCATCATGCAAAACACACAAGGATTGTATATGGAATTGGAATATGGTGGTATTAGCCTTGTACCTCACCTTGGGGATTGCACCAAACTAGAAACCACAAGAGGGAGCTATAAGCGTGCAAAGTGGAATTGCAAAGAAAACTCACACTAAAGAAAGAACTAACTCTCAAAAGCTTGTTGGTGGTAGGTTAGGGTTGTGGAATGCCAAAGAACCAACCAAAAGAAAAGGGGTAATCAAAAGTGGGTAAGATCCAACAAAACCCAAGTCAAAGGCGAAGGTCAACAACTCAAAAGGCTGACGAGAACCTACGACTATATACACACACATGGAGATTGTTGGGATTGACACGACTATGACAATGAGCAAACAAAATGTCCTAACGAAGACTAAGCTCGTTGTCGTGGCAATGCAAGGAGAGACCGTGGCTCGTTTGCAAAGAAGAAAAATGAGCTACGGATTTGTGCACTTGCCTTAGGCGCTCTTCTTTATCTTTTGCTTACAAACTTTGACACTCTCGTTTGCAATGGAAGACTAATTTTCTTATTCTTTTAATTTGTATCTTTTTTTCTCTCTCCCTTGATGCTACCAAGTCACTCTTGCTATTGCTATTACACTCTCACTGTCCAAGGACAAGTGCACAATGTTCAAGCAAACACAAGATGAGCCACTCTCGTGGGATAGGTACACATAAAGGAAGATAGGGGTTAACAAGGTGACGCAAGTTATACCTTCGTTGGTGATGATGAACTTGGCGTCGGTGGTGCGGGGTAATGTTCGTGGGCCGTGGTGTCGATGAGCGCGGGAGTTGTCAATGCGGAAGCTTGTTGTTAGTTGCTGACACGCACACGGGACACAAACAAACAAAGGAAATTAGCCAAAACGGAAAAGAGCCAAAATCACAAAACAAAGGCCGTAGGAGACTCGGGGTCGAGGCCAAAGACTCCGGGGGGCTAGAGACTCCAGAGTTCGAGGCCGGAGACTTCGGGGTCGGGGACTCTGCTCCACTAGTTCGTGTTCTTGAGCGGAAATCCACGCCTTGGGGCCTCAAATCCGTGAAAATTTGACCAAATTGGCTGGGAAAACGCAGGATAGAGCTGGACCAACACCTAAGACAAGGTTTGGTCGGATCAAAACCACAAATAACACTCCAAATCAAGATATCGATCAAAAGGCAAATTTGGGGCTCTTTTTTGGGGATTTTCAAATTTTTTGTGGATAGAAGAAAAATTTGTGGGGGAATTCGTGAGGAACGAAGCTCTTGATACCAATATGTTGAGGGCAAAGGGTGGCCTGATCTTTCATGAATCACGTTCAAATGGAGGATGGAGTGCGGGGTGAATAGGGGAGGATGAACACGATGAACTCACGCACGAAGAACGCGATGAACACACACGCAAAACCATGATACACACCAATAGCTCACGCCAGTGGTGACCGGTCTGGCACAATCCCTAGGATCAGCGTCGGGCGGAGGACTCTCTCTCGAACCGGCACGGCGAGAAGGGAGACTCGGTGAGATCTTGACGTCTAGGCAAAGGGACTCCGATGCCTAGGCCTTGTACAACACGGAGGCACGGTGCAAACTCCAATGAGGGTTGGGATATTTGGTGCTCCTTTGTCAAAGGAGCATGATGCAAGAACTAGATAGATCCATAAGAGGTTTCCACTAATTCCAAATATCATGCCTAGGGTTTACAATAGATGTGGGGGACTATATATATAGGCCAACCACTAGTTCAAGGGTAGTTTAGGCAATAAAGGGTAAAGTCTGGAGGGACTAATGGGTACATGGGCCGTAGGCCCAAAAGGCTTTTGACATGCCTAGTCCACTTACACCGGAGACTCCGGGGTCAAGGGGCGGAGACTCCGAGGTGGACGGAGACTCCGAGGTGGCGCTCGAACTCCAGGGTAGTCTCTAGGGGGGCAGACAGAGACTTCCACCGAGGGGTCCGGAGTGGTGGCTGGAGTCTGGGGGCGGAGACTCTAGGGTCGATGGCCAGCGACTCCGGGTATCTGGGCCAGAGACTCCGGGGAGCGCGGAGACTCCAGGGGCAGTGATGCTCTCCGGCGAGGACTCCGTGGGGGTGTACTGAGCGCTCCTGGTGGGGGTCTAGAGACAGGTCCGTAGTCCTGGCCGGAGACTCCGGGGATGCAGGCCGGAGACTCCGGGCATCAGGGCCAGAGACTCCGGGGCTTCAACTCCAGCAGCTCCTTCTTCTCGTCCCGCTCCTTGCGCTTCATCCGATGGAGGTTCGTATCTGATAACACACAATGTAGTTGCATGAAGTAGCAAGCCATTCATAGATGTGTCAAAGTCACACGAGGAAAGGAGCGAGTTCACCTTAGCTTGTAGGAGTTTAGCTCGCGCACGAGTCATTGGTCCACTTGGGGGACTTGGTGGTGGAGATGTAGTGATGTCTGTAGGACGGGTTGCATCAAGGTAGGGCTGCCGGCTCACTGGTGACATCGCCTTCGCCTTGATACCTTTCCGAGACAGGCAAATCTGATTCGGTTTGCTCGTCATCAGGAACTTCGGTTGTTTCTTCGGGAGGCGGAGGAGGCGTTTCCACGCGAGTGAAGAAAGGAGTGTCATAGCAGGTCAAATCAGCTACGTGGCATCCATAGCCGGCGCAGGAGTCCATGATGGCCTTGATGTTCTACTCCTTGCCATCTTCATCCATAGTTGAATAACCCCTGGTTACTTGCCAGATCTCCATGCTTCCATGGTGGCTCATAACTATTGTCAGGGCATTATGTGCTGCGGTTCGCGCATAGGACATGTTCCAGTCCTAGATGAGCTGGGGCATCCCCTTCGCCTTATCTTGCACCTCAAAGGCGGACATTCTGTTCATGTCCGGAACTTTCAGAGCTTCGCCAATATCCTCCATTGACTGGCGGAAATCGTGAAGCAAGTCACAACTTTGGTAAGCCGGCCGGTGCGAGACTCGGTGGAGGAAGAATCCAGCAAATTCAGAGGACCTGCGTATATAAAGCAAAGGTTAGAAAATATATCCAAACTCCTAGAGTTGGAAGAACAAAAAGTTAGTTGACTGGAAAAATACCAAAGATGACATCATCAACTTTGGTCTTCTCCGTCCTAAGGCTTTGGAGTTCATCTTGGAGTGCTTGGGTGATGTCCTTCTCCCTGGCCAATTCATCACTGAGATCCGAGATTTTCTTATACTGGATTGCGATCTTTCGATCACGTTCTTCAGTGGCCATATTAGATGACTCAAGAACACTAGCAATGCTACGATCATGATCCGTCTTAAGTTCATTCAGCTCCCGCCGTAAGTCAGTATTTTCCACCTCCAAGGTTTTGAAATTCTCGGCCTCTTCAATCATTTTACATGACTGCTTGACCAGTTCTATAAGCAAAAGAAAACAGTCGAATGAGAATTCAACTAAGAAATAAAGCAAAAAGAGCAAGGATAAGGACTGAAATGATTACCTTCAGCCTCATCCTTAGAAATCTTCAGTTGAGCATTTTCAAGACGGAGAGCTCTGATCTCTCTTTGCTTATTGCAAATATTCTTTAATAATTCCTGGTTATAAACATTAACTTTCTGTAAGTCAGAATAAAACCTAGAGTTAGAAGTCTACTGAAGACTCGGACTAATATTTTAACTAAGATAAATATCAGCATGATCCTTGGGGTCTACACTAGTTCGTTCTTTAGCATCCCATGAAAGCATAAATCCGGATTTTCTATCCAACTTCATGCTTGGGGGCTAGAGGATATGGTATGAAATAAAGTTAAAGAGAAAGTCAAATTCTGACTTACATATTGTTCATGGGTCAGCTTGCTTAGACTCATGTTCACCTCAGAAGTAACCATCTCGGTGAGAGTCAGCGGGATCACTGGTGGTGGCGGAGCCATGCCAGCTTTCAGCTTCTCGTCATGAAGATGAACTTGGTCAAGAAGCTCAGAGAACTTGATGTCCTCGGCTTCTCACGCCTCTTCCTCGGTAGTAATATTTCGGCTCTCCAGGCATTGCTGAGCCAGCTTCTAGATCTCCTCTACAGTTTTCCGAGTAATGCCAAGTTTGGCAATACCCGGATTACTGAGAATGTTGTCCGCAAAACCTCTGTTGAGGGATCATTACCCTTTGTGGGTTCACCCTTATCAATTGCAGAGTCACCCACGGTGACATTGGTCTGCGAACCAAGGTTTGCTGGCTCAGAATGCTGAGCCGGATCTTCTGCAGCACGAGGAGATGAAGTAACCTTTGGTACTATAGAAGGCTTCGGGGTAGCATTCGAAGGTGGAGCAGCAGGCGAAGTCAAATTTAACTTTGACTATCACATAGGCTTTGCCAGGATTCTCTTCCTCTTATGCTTGATGAGCTATTTAGCTCTGAAGAAGTGATAGTATAAGATCATTACGCTTTAGAAAGAATAAGAAATAAAATACAAAGACCTTATGAGGAAAGTTACCTCTTCACAACAGGCACTTCCCCTTTGTGCTGATAGAGACGGTCAGAGCCTTACGCTTTCGGGTAAGCGCCTCCGGTAGTGGTATAAGTTCTCCATCATCCTGAGAGATCTTAGGAGGATATCCCTCAAGAGGAGCAAGCTCCGACTAGGGGAGGTCAGCAAGCTGAAAGAAGAATTACCTGAGTATTGCGAAAAAATATAACAGAGAATGGGTGAGCACATATTCGAGTAACTACTAGAAAACTTACTGGTATCACAGGATCGTCAGCCGTGTGCATATCGAAGGAAAGACCCATAATCTTCCTCTCGATCCACTCTTTGATCAACCATTTGATCTGGGACTCATAGTCCTTGTCTGAATAAGGTTTGGAGAAGATCCGGAGAGAATCCGTCTTGCTTTTGGTGACCATGTGCATGAGCCGGTCACCATGGTCTTGGAGAGGCTGGATCCGGCGCGCCAGCCAGCAGTGGATCAAGTCGGATCCTTTCAGACCCTTGTGCTTCATCAAATATCCGATCTGCCTCTTAGCAAGAAGCAGATCGTCAGTGAGAGCTGGAGCTTATGCGTCCTTGGATTCTTGGGGCGTGGTGGTGCCATCAACGAAAACCGGCAAAGCAGTTGCTTTGTCGGGAGCCGGTCTGTCCTTATGGTAAAAGAACGTGGACGACCATTTCTTCACAGACTCGCTAGCTTTAATCCTAGGATAGACTCGTTCTCTCCTAACAGAAAAGCTAATAGTTCCGGTAATGTAGGGATTACCAGAAGTGATGGAATTTCTCCGGGTACCAAAATAGTACCGGAATAGAAGAAGACTCGGTCTAATTCCGAGATACCCCTCACACAAAGATGCGTAAGAGCTCATTTCTAAAATTGAGTTTGGGGGGATATTGTGGAGTTGCACTCCGTAGTGATCTATAACCTCAGTAAATAAATCTGAGGGAGGGAAACTCAATCCTCTGTCGAGGTGGGTGCCAAAGTGCACTCGCTCGTCGGCATTGGGGGTGGGGATGGTTTGTCCAAAACCACTCTGCTAGTCGCCGGCATGGAGGAGGCCTTCCTTTTCAACGACACAGAGCTTGTCGTCGTCAAGGACGCAGGGGATCCAAACCCCGTGGAACTTCTCCTTTACCACTAAAGGGGTCGTCACTGCTATCGCCACCGTGCCAGAGGATGAAGCTTTAGCCATGTCAACACCCGGATTTTTAATCCCAGATGCCCGTTATGCCATACCTCGCAATCCCAGGATTACCATTTTTGCGAGACATAACGGATTGGATATCACAGTACATCATCTATTACAAACCATACATAAGGTTTTACACAAATAAGGATCTCATGATCTAGTCTTTAATACAACAAGCAGCGGAAATAAACGATAGCATAGCGGTGGGGTCCATCTTCAGGGGCACATGCAATACTGACGAAGGCAGATAGTCCTATTTATCATAGCCGTCCTGCTGAACATCATCTTGATAATCTCCTTCATAGTCTGGCCATGATAATAGCTAGGGACAAAAGCCATGAGTACTCTTTAAGTACTCGCAAACTACTACTAACAAGGGTTATAATTCTAAGTTAAAGTGCTGAATTTAAAGAATAACTATCAAGTTAAGTTTGAAACCTAAGCTGAGTTCTGAAGCAAGAAAAGATAAAGTAAAGTTCTAGAATCACTTAAGTTGGGAAGCTATTATCATTAACACAACCCTGTTGTGGTCAAGTCAAAGTTCATCATTCATTTCAAGTTATTTAGAAAACATCTGACAACGAAACAGTATGGCCATTCCAATCGTCCATAATCATGACGCGCTATTCAATAGTTTGACACTCTGCAGAGGTGGTACACTTTCAACAAAAGATTCGATACATCGTGGGATAACCCTGAATCATCATACTTAGTATGCAGATAACCAAACATAACCTTCCCTTTACACACCCTAGTATAAGCACCTCTCCTATGAGCATGGCCTCCCAACCATGACCATCAGTCATCTTGGGCACTGCATAGGTGGACAACATTGAAAGGTAGCCTCAGCTCAAACCTCTCCCGTGAGGGAACTAATACTAATGCATATAAATTTCCATCTAAGCCTTACCCAATTCAGGTAATGTGGTTGTACGGTAAATTTGGAATGGTATCGCATCCGAATCCAACCATCAATTTTATAAAAGGGTTAAGGCTCATGCCTCATCATTTTCATCATCATAAACCAATTGTGTTTTTCAACACATGTCAAAACATCTCAATAGAATGACTCATCATTCCAAGGTTTTCATAACTCATTTTCACCAAGTGTTCCCATCTAAAGTGACTCAAGTTTTTGAGCTATTCTCAAATACTAAGTTAAGAGTGTTCACTAAGGTGGAAAGATGGGATCAATCTCATGCCATAGAAGGACATCTAAAAGTTTCTAAGTAGGTCAAGTTTTATACTCTTTATGCTACCTTCAAAATTAATTAAAGAACTTTGTGTAAACTAAGGGAGGTAAAACTTGTCAATAAGACTTGGGGTACTAATAGTTAACGGGGTGTGATCAAAGCATGCTTAAGGCATCTTTACTAAACCATCAAGTTTTATTCTAGCTTGCTAACGATAGCTTACTAAAGCATGTTTTGCAAGGGTTAGCTTGCCACTAATAGCTTGCCTTGGTTGGTGTAGTGGCTGAAGTTTTCTTCTTCTTCTTCTTCTTGGTAGAACTCCTCCTCCTCGAAGGCTTGGTCGGTACTATCGTCTAGAAATACATAGGGAGTGCACAATCACCAAACAATACTTAACTAGGATAAGTAGTATTCTAAACCATACAATTGATGATCTATTATCATCCCAAGCATCACAAGTTTAATTCAATAGTTTCAACCTTTTTATTTTGGAAAAGTAATTTCTACTCATTGAAAAATTAACTAAAATTTAATATTCACCACCAAAACATGGGATCATGTGGACACATGTCCTCACCACATATTCTAACATGTGGGAATGAGATTTAAAGGTTGGATCAATATTATTTTGGTTTAAGTTTATTATTTAATGATTTAAAGTGACTAGAGAGGCCTATATAGCATTATCTTGGTACTAGTCCAAAGTCACTGCATGTAAACCCTAATATTATTACATATTTGGATAGATATGAGGAAATGTGATATTTGAGAGTTGGAAACAACTCAAAAGCTAACTTGGTTGATTTTATAAAAATGTTTCAAGTTGCAAAAGCTTCTATCTTCTTATTTTTATTAGGAGAGATCTATAACTCTAAATGAACTAGATCCAACGGGCTTGGATAGATCATTATAATACCTTTCAGACAAAGTTAGTTTCATGCAATTTGGATTTGTCAAACTCATAGAATTGAATTTTGAAACACTGGACAGAAACTATATTCTAACTAAAAGGAAAATTCCTAATTTGAATTTGAAACGTGCGCGGGAACGAAATGGGCCGGCCCACTGCGCTCCGCGCAGCGTCGCAGGCTGACTTAAGCGAGGGCCCCACCCGTCAGTGGAACAAAGGGGTACCGAAGGGGTATGGATAAAAGGTGGCCGTGCGATTAGAGGGTAGATCGACGGCTCACAGCTATCGTCCTCGTCGGAACAGGACACAACGGGAGCTAACCCTAGAACGGTTGGGGAGGGTGCAGTGGGGGCGTACCGGGGCTCCAGCAGGGTCGGCGAGGTGGGCAACTGGGCTGGTAGACGATGGCGGTTCTCCTGGTACAAGCGGCGCTTCCTGGGATGGCCTGGATCAACGGCGCCCTTCTCCTCCCGAGGCGGCGGCTCCGGCTGCAATTCCGGCGCCCTGGTGCTCGAGCGGCTCCGGCTGGCTGTGGGGAGTGAGAGTGAGAGGTGGGGATGAGAATGGTGTGAAGAGAGCTTGCTGGGGAGGCCTCCTTATATAGGCGAGCGAAGGGTGCAGAGCGGCATGGGCAGAGCTCGACGTGGGCGACGACACAGCGAGCTAAGGGTATGGGCGAGGTAGGCGGACGATGGCCGGTATCCTGGCGATCCTCTATGGCTTGATGGCGCGGCAAGGGGATGTCTCTATTGGTCGGGAGCTTCCGCACACTGCACGGTGGCCGCAGGTGCTCGACAAGAAATGTGGCGGCTATGGGTCGAGCGGCAGCATACGGGCGTGTCTGGCGAGGTGCTGGGCCTGCTGCGAGTGCCGCCACGCAAGGCTAGGGCTTGGCGAGGCCGGTGCTGCTCTGGCGGACGCGGCGCTCCGGGGTGATCGGCATGGCGGACAGAGGCATGGGCGCGAGCAACTGGGGCTTGTCCTCCGCTCGATTTTGGTCGGGGGCTGGTCGAGGCGGTGCGGTGTGATGGCGCCTGTCTGCCAGCGGGCGAAGGAGAGCGCGGGGCGGCTTTGTGCGAGCTGTCCATGGTCGACCTGGCGCATGGCGTCGGGCGGCTTGGCACTGGAGCAGCTAGGGGAGAGGGAGAGAGAGATAGGGTCAGGGTTTGAGCTGGGGACAAGGGGACCGAGTTAGGCCCAAATGGTGACAAGAAGCACTGCACACTATAGTGTTTTGAAAATGGTCTGATCTGTGTCTGCCACCTGTTTGATGAAATGGCCGCAAGAGACCAAAGTTTGAATTTTGAGTTCAAATTTTTTGAGTGATCTCTACTAGTGCTAGGTAGTCTCTGGTTGCAAGGGTTTTGAAAATGGTGCTCAAATAGATGGTTTTTGAAATAGGGATGATCTATGCATATGCATTAGATTCAATTTTAAACTGTCATTTAAAATAGTTTACAGAATGTTTTTAGCAGATCAAAAGGTGGGCATTGGTACCTCATTATGTGTACTAGCAAGGGGTGCAAAGATCTAGAATTGTTTCTGTTAAGAAATGAGTACTAGGAATAGCCAAAGTAGGCATGAGAGTTAAATTTGTCAAAATGACCATTCCTTCATTTTAATTCTTTTTGATTTGATTTTCTTTAGGAAAAGTTTGGGAATGATGTAGATGATGTTTAAATCACCTAAGAAACATTTTACAAGCATTGGATCAATCAATCATGGCAATTCAAACAACTCCTATTTTAAATGTACACATATATGAATGCTTTCATTTTAAATTTGGAAAAGTTTTTGTTAACCCCATTTTTGGATGATTTGATCTTGATAAGCTTGGATTAAAGTTTTGGTATGTTACAAACCTTCCCCCCTTAAACAAAATCTCGTCCCGAGATTTACAAGGAAAACTAGGAACTAAAGAGATCTGGGAACTCTGTCCTAATGTAATCCTCGCGCTCCCAAGTAGCTTCCTCCTCGGTATGGTTGCTCCAATCAATCTTGAGAAACTTGATACTCCTGGTCCTGGTGGTTGTAGGCTTCTTCTAAGATACGGATGGGCACTTCCGATAGGTCAGGTCATTGTTGATTTCTACCGCTCTGTGATCGATATTCTTGAAAACTTCGTCTTCTCGTGCACTTCCAAGCATTTGCGAAGTAACGAGATATGGAACACATTGTGGATGGTCGACATCTCTTCAGCAGTTCTAGTTGATACGACACTTCTCCTCGGCGGTTCGTAATCTTGAAAGGTCCGATATCTGGAGCTAACTTTCCTTCAGACTAAAGCGTTGAGTTCCTTCAATGGTGAAACCTTGAGATATCTGAAATCTCCGACATTGAAAGTCAGGTCTCTCCTTCTCTTGTCAAGATAACTCTTCGTCTAGATTGGGCGGTCTTGAGGTGCTCACGAACTTTGTGAACTTTCTCTTCGCTTCTCGGAGAATGTCGGGTCCAAAGATCGACTCTCTCCTACTTGCGACCAATTCAAAAGTGCGACACTTTCTTCCGTATAGGAATTCAAAGGTGCCATCTGCAAACTAGCTTGATAATCGTTGTTATATGAGAATTCTCGAAAGGCGTGCAGTCTTCCCATTTTGACCGTATTCCAACACACAAGATCTAAGCATATCCTCCAAGATCTGGTTGACTCTCTCGGTCATCCATCTGCTTATGGGTGATACGCGTGCTGAAGTTCAACTTGGTTCCTAATCCTTCCTGAACTTTCTCGCCAAAATCTTGAAGTAAACGGGTCCCTCTATCGTACGATGGTCTTGGGGTTCCATGCACTAACAATTCTAGCAATGTATAGCTCTGCTAGTTTTGCACTCTGGTAGGTTGTCTTGACAGGTATGAAGTGGGCTACTTTGGATAGTCTATCAACTATGACCCAGATTGAGTCATTCCCCCTACTAGAAGTAGGTAAACCGGTGATAAAGCCATTCCGACGGAATCCCATTTCCATTCCGGAATCTGCAATGGTTGCAACAATCCTGCAGGTCTCTGATGCTCTGCTTTGACTCTTTGACAGATGTCACATTTGGCGATGTAGCTTACGATCTCTCTCTTCATCTTGTGCCACCAAAATTGCTCTTTTAAATCTTGATACATCTTTGTTCCTCCGGGGTGGATAGAATAAAGAGTATCATGAGCTTCCTTCATGATAATTTCCTTCAGCTCCGAATCTGCTGGCACACAGATACGTCCCTTGTACCACAGTACACCTTCTTCGTCTTTGGTGAATCCAGGTACTTCGCATGTACCAATACGACGTTTGATTCCGTCGATACTTTCATTCCCCTTCTGGGCTTCCTTGATTTGTCTAATCAAAGTGGGTTGAAGTTCAATGCTAGCTAGGAATCCTTTGCTAACTAACTCAGTCCTGAACTGCTCCAACTCCTCATACAAACTTGGTTGCTTCTCTTTGATCATGGTGTTCAGCCTACACGGCAATCTGCTAAGAGCATCCGCTACCACATTGGCTTTGCCGGGGTGATAGTGAATGTCAAGGTCATGCTCCTTGATTAACTCTATCCATCTTCTTTGCCTCATATTCAACTCCTTCTGGGTGAATATATACTTCAAGCTCTTATGATCTGAGTAAATCTCACAGTGATTACCCATCAAATAATGACGCCATGTCTTCAATGCTAGAACCACGGCTGCTAGCTCAAGATCATGGGTCGGATAGTTCTGCTCATGCTGCTTCAGTTGTTGAGACAGATACGCGATGACTTTGCCTTCTTGCATCAATACACATCCTAGACCAATCTTGGATGCATCACAATACACATCAAACGGCTTCTTGATGTCTGGCATGATCAAAATTGGGGCTGCTATCAATCTCTTCTTCAGCTCCTGGAAACTGGCTTCACACTTGTCTGTCCATTCAAAATTCTTGTCCTTCTTCAACAATTGGGTCATTGGCCGGGCTATGCTCGGGAGTCCTTCTAAGAACTTGCGGTAATATCCCGCTAATCCAAGAAATGAACGAACTTGGGTCTGATTGGTTGGGGCTTCCCATTCTTCGACATGTTTGATCTTGGCGGGATCAACAGAGACTCCTCCGGCAGACACAATATGTCCTAGGAATCCTACTTCTTTCAGCCAAAACTCACACTTGCTGAACTTGGCATATAACTGATGCTCTCTCAGGGTTTCTAGGATGATTCTCAGATGTTGCTCATGCTCTTCTTCTGACTTGGAGTAGATAAGGATGTCATCGATAAACACAACTACAAACTTATCTAGGAAATTCATAAAGATCTTATTCATGAGATTCATGAAATAAGCAGGGGCATTGGTTAATCCAAAAGACATAACCGTATACTCGTATAAACCATAGCGAGTAGTAAAGGCAGTCTTCGGAATATCTGTTGCACGAATCTTAAGTTGGTGATAACCAGTCCTAAGATCAATCTTTGAGAATACCTGAGCTCCAATCAACTGATCAAATAGATCCTCTATCTTTGGCAAGGGGTACTTGTTCTTGATGGTGACATCATTCAACTTTCTGTAGTCTGTACACAGACGGTTGCATCCATCTTTCTTGTCGACAAATAACACTGGTGATCTCCATGGCGATGCACTTGGTTGAATCAAGCCTGTTGCTAACATGGCATCCAACTGCTTCTTCAGTTCTACTAACTCTGAGGGGTTCATGGTATAGGGTCTCTGGGCTATAGGTCTGGTTCTGGGGATTAGTTCGATAATGAACTCTATATCCCTATCCGGGGGCATACCTGGCAATTCATCCGAATACGTCGGGTATTCACAGACTACTCGACTTGGTCAATGGTAGGTGGGCTACACTCTTGTTGCACTTGAATTGACGGGTAAGGTTTCGGAGATATGTTTCATCTACTCGAACTACTGGTCATGGTGATGGCTTTCTTAGCACAGTCTATCAGTCCTTTATGCCTTAACATCCAGTCCATACCTAGTACTACTTCCAAACCTTTGGTTCCAAGTACAATTAGGTTGGCATAAAAATCTATCCCATGTATTCTGATAGGTACAGCTTTGCAAATTTTTCTAACTTTTGTTGTCAAACCGGGGATTTGAACTATCATGACATGCTTCAGGTTGGTTGGGCGAATCTTACTAGTGCATACAAATTCTTTGGTGACAAATGAATGCGATGCTCCTGAATCAAACAATACTCTTGCTAAAACTGAGTTGACAGAAAACATACCCAGCACTACATCTGGTGCTTCTTGGGCTTCTTCTAAGTTCATGTGGAAGAGACGACCATTGCGGTTGTGCGGGTTTCCTGGGGCAAATCTCCTTCCTGGTTGAACACGACGCTGCTGCTGAGCTGGGGCATTCACAGGGGCATTGGCGGCAGTCTTCTTGGGACACTCATTGGAGTAGTGACCCTTCACTCCACACTCGAAACAAGTGATCTGGGACTTGTCCTTGACTGCGACAGGTACAACATTGCTGCCAGTTCTGGGGGCAGTGTTGTTGTTGTTGCTCTTGGGAGGGGCACGGTTGGAGTTGTTGGCATTGCCGGGGTGATGATTGTTTCCTCCGGACTTCACATTTCCTCCGCTACGGTTGGGGGTAGCTTGGGTAGAATTTGGGGTCGGTTGTTCCTTGGTGAATATCCCGTGAGGGGTTAGGACGGTACTTCGTGACTATCGATCCAGACTGCTGCATCATACGACACTTGCGGTTGTCGTTTGCCTGGTTAATCTTCCCTTCCATCTGAATGGCAGAGTCGACTAGATCTTCGAGATCCTGAAAACGGATGTTGACGAGGATAGTCTGCATCTCATCATGCAGTCCGTTTAAGAATCTCTCTTTCTTCTTGGCCTCCGTGTTGATCTCATCCGGTGCATATCTGGCAAGTGACAAGAATTTGTCACGGTACTCTACTACAGTCAATCTTCCTTGCTTCAGTTCACGGAATTCATCTCTCATCCTGTTGACAAGACCTTGCATGACGTGGTGCGGCTGAACTAGACCTTGAATGCTTCCCAGGTCATCACCTGGCCATGGTTCATGTTGCGGATGCTATTCCACCAAGCTCTTGCATCTCTCGCCAGATAGTGGGTGGCGAAGAGAACTTTCTCATTCTCCTCAACTCCTGCAACTTCGAGGTTGTTTTCCATGGTCTGTAACCAGTCATCAACATCTAATGGGTTCTCAGATTGGTTCAAGATTGGGGGATTTGTGTTCTGAAATTTTTTGAGTTTAGATCCATGGTGATCCTGATTTCCATGTCCTTGGTTGTTGAGAGCCATTTGGGCGATCTGCTGCAATGTTGCTAAGTTGGCTTGACGCTCGGCCCTGCTTGCTTCACGGTCTGCGATGAAATTCTGCAAGATTTGTATCATTGGGTCCTGCGATGAGCTGCTCCCTCCTTGGTTTCCACGAGTCATCTAAAGATTGAGATAGTTATAGGGGTAAGAGGGAAATTCTAAGGTTCATGGTTTTGGGTTTTCAAAGCTAAAACTTGGAGTTAGACTCAGGTTTTTCAACTAACTTTACTTTCATTCATGCAAGCAAGCACACGATACAACACACACCACAACAACCAAAGGGGAAAAACAGATGGTTTTAAGAACCATTCTGCAAGCTACGATACAATGAGATGATACATCTCATGCTACTTAAGGCTCTAGTGCATCTACTCATCGTCGATGAAGTCGGAGTCTTCATCATCAGTGTAGAAGTCCACAGCATCCTCTGCCAGAAAATCGTCATCGTTGCTGAGGTAAGAATCCATATCTCCATGGATGTCTTCACCCTCATCATCTTCTTCTTTGGTGGCAAGCTGAGCTTCCTGCTCCTTGACGGTCTTCTCGAGGTCGGCCACCTTCTTGCGACGACGGGCGATGATGCGATCCTTCTTTGCACGCTGGCGATGAAGAGACTGACGATCTTGGACGAGCAGTGCGAAAGTCTGGGCCTTCTGGTCGGCAATGGCACGGTTCTGGTTTGCTAACTCTCTGGCATTGTCTAGTTCCTGCTGTCGGTCATGAAGCAAGAAGTCAAGGTTCTCCACTTGACGCCTCAATTCGGGTGACTTGGCATCTCCATCGGCATTCCCATGAAGTCACGCCTTGCATAGTAGGCAAAACGGGTTCCTTGAATCTTGTTGACGCCGAGGGCACATAGACGCGCGAGAGCTTCATGCATTGCCCTGCTAATCCATCTAGCCGCTTGTTCTCTCTCACAGAACTGAATTCTCCCAAGTTGGTGCTTCAATGCTTCCTCAAAGATCTGGTGACTAGCCATTGTAGGTCTCCTCCGGGGTCCGGAAGTTGAGCTCCAAGAAACTCCGGATGTGGGCGCCCCAAGAATCGATAGTGAATCCAGATCCTCTCAAGATCACCGACCTCCGCTTCCCAACTGGTAAAACTTGCTGAACTGAGTCTCCATCTACAAGAATTTAGGATGAGAAAGTTAGTGAAGTGATCAAGTGTGTCAAATTTTAAGTAGTAATGTAAGAATTTTGAGGAACATGTATTTTTGAGAAAGAATGAATTCACAAGGGTAAGAGGGGAAATAGTTTTTCATAAATACTCACTTTGGTTTTGAAGCTAAGTTTTTGGTTTGACGCCCATTCTAACTAGGGTCTCCTATGGTCGATGGCTCGATACCAACTTGTCAACACCCGGATTTTTAGTCCAGATGCCCGTTATGCCATACCGCAATCCTGTGATTACCATTTTTATGTAGACATAACGGATTGGATATCACAAGACATCATCCATTACAAACCATACATAAGGTTTTACACAAATAAGGATCTCATGATCTAGTCTTTAATACAACAAGCGGAAATAAACGATAGCATAGCGGTGGGGTCCATCTTTAGGGGCACAGTAATGACGAAGGCAGATAGTCCTAGTTATCATAGCCGCCTCAATGAACATCATCTTGATAATCTCCTTCATAGTCCGCCATGATAATAGCTAGGACAAAAGCCATGAGTACTCTTTAAGTACTGCAAACTACTACTAACAAGGGTTATAATTCTAAGTTAAAGTGCTGAATTTAAAGAATAACTATCAAGTTAAGTTTGAAACCTAAGCTGAGTTCAAGCAAGAAAAGATAAAGTAAAGTTCTAGAATCACTTAAGTTGGGAAGCTATTATCATTAACACAACCCTTGTGGTCAAGTCAAAGTTCATCATTCATTTCAAGTTATTTAGAAAACATCCGACAACGAAACAAGATGGCCATTCCAACTGTCCATAACCATGACGTGGCTATTCAATAGTTTGACACTGCAGAGGTGGTACACTTTCACCACAAGATTCGATACATCCGCTGGATAACCCTGAATCATCATACTTAGTATGCATAACCAAACATAACCTTCCCTTTACACACCCTAGTATAAGCACCTCTCCTATGAGCATGGCCTCCCAACCATGACCATCACCATCTTGGGCAATCGATAGGTGGACAACATTGAAAGGTAGCCTCAGCTCAAACCTCTCCCGTGAGGGAACTAATACTAATGCATATAAATTTCCATCTAAGCCTTACCCAATTCAGGTAATGTGGTCAGACGGTAAATTTGGAATGGTATCGCATCCGAATCCAACCATCAGTTTTATAAAAGGGTTAAGGCTCATGCCTCATCATTTTCATCATCATAAACCAATTGTGTTTTTCAACACATGTCAAAACATCTCAATAGAATGACTCATCATTCCAAGGTTTTCATAACTCATTTTCACCAAGTGTTCCCATCTAAAGTGACTCAAGTTTTTGAGCTATTCTCAAATACTAAGTTAAGAGTGTTCACTAAGGTGGAAAGATGGGATCAATCTCATGCCATAGAAGGACATCTAAAAGTTTCTAAGTAGGTCAAGTTTTATACTCTTTATGCTACCTTCAAAATTAATTAAAGAACTTTGTGTAAACTAAGGGAGGTAAAACTTGTCAATAAGACTTGGGGTACTAATAGTTAACGGGGTGTGATCAAAGCATGCTTAAGGCATCTTTACTAAACCATCAAGTTTTATTCTAGCTTGCTAACGATAGCTTACTAAAGCATGTTTTGCAAGGGTTAGCTTGCCACTAATAGCTTGCCTTGGTTGGTGTAGTGGCTGAAGTTTTCTTCTTCTTCTTCTTCTTCTTGGTAGAACTCCTCCTCCTCGAAGGCTTGGTCGGTACTATCGTCTAGAAATACATAGGGAGTGCACAATCACCAAACAATACTTAACTAGGATAATTAGTATTCTAAACCATACAATTGATGATCTATTATCATCCCAAGCATCACAAGTTTAATTCAATAGTTTCAACCTTTTTATTTTGGAAAAGTAATTTCGACTCATTGAAAAATTAACTAAAATTTAATATTCACCACCAAAACATGGGATCATGTGGACACATGTCCTCACCACATATTCTAACATGTGGGAATGAGATTTAAAGGTTGGATCAATATTACTTTGGTTTAAGTTTATTATTTAATGATTTAAAGTGACTAGAGAGGCCTATATAGCATTATCTTGGTACTAGTCCAAAGTCACTGCATGTAAACCCTAATATTATTACATATTTGGATAGATATGAGGAAATGTGATTTTTGAGAGTTGGAAACAACTCAAAAGCTAACTTAGTTGATTTTATAAAAATGTTTCAAGTTGCAAAAGCTTCTGCCTTCTTATTTTTATTAGGAGAGATCTATAACTCTAAATGAATTAGATCCAACGGGCTTGGATAGATCATTTTAATACCTTTCAGACAAAATTAGTTTCATGCAATTTGGATTTGTCAAACTCACAGAATTGAATTTTGAAACACTAGACAGAAACTATATTCTAACTAAAAGGAAAATTCCTAATTTGAATTTGAAATGTGCGCGGGAACGAAATGGTCGACTTAGGGCCCCACCCGTCAGTGGAACAGGAGGGTACCAAAGGGGTATGGATGAAAGGTGGCCGTGCGATTAGAGGGTAGATCGACGGCTCACAGCTATCGTCCTCGTCAGAACAGGACACGACGGGAGCTAACCCTAGAGCGGTCGATGAGGGTGCAGTGGGGACGTACCGGGGCTCCAGCGGGGTCGGCAAGGTGGGCAACTGGGCTGGTAGACGATGGCGGTTCTCCTGGTACAAGCGGCGCTTCCTGGGATGGCCTGGATCAACGGCGCCCTTCTCCTCCCGAGGCGGCGGCTCCGGCTGCAATTCCGGCGCCCTGGTGCTCGAGCGGCTCCGGCTGGCTGTAGGGAGTGAGAGTGAGAGGTGGGGATGAGAATGGTGCGAAGAGATCTTGCTGGGGAGGCCTCCTTATATAGGCGAGCGAAGGGTGCAGAGCGGCATGGGCAGAGCTCGACGTGGATGACGGCACATCGAGCTAAGGGTATGGGCGAGGTAGGCGGACGGTGTCCGGTCTCCTGGCGATCCTCTATGGCTTGATGGCACGGCAAGGGGATGTCTCTATTGGTCGGGAGCTTCCGCGCACTGCACGGTGGCCGCAGGTGCTCGACAAGAAATGCGGCGGCTATGGGTCGAGCGGCAGCATACGGGCGTGTCTGGCGAGGTGCTGGGCCTGCTGCGAGTGCCGCCACGCAAGGCTAGGGCTTGGTGAGGCCGGTGCTGCTCTGGCGGACGCGGCCCTCCGGGGTGATCGGCATGGCGGACAGAGGCGTGGGCGCGAGCAACTGGGGCTTGTCCTCCGCTCGATTTTGGTCGGGGGCTGGTCGAGGCGGTGCGGTGTGATGGCGCCTGTCTGCCATGGGCGGCGAGAGTGCGGAAGCTTGCGGCGTGAAGCCGTCCATGGTCGACCTGGCGCATGGCGTCGGGCGGCTTGGCACTGGAGCAGCTAGGGGAGAGGGAGAGAGAGCTAGGGCCGGGGTTTGAGCTGGGGGGACAAGGGGACCGAGTTAGGCCCAAATGGTGACAAGAAGCACTGCACACTATAGTGTTTTGAAAATGGTCTGATCAGGTTCCGCCAATTGCTTGATGAAATGGCCGCAAGAGACCAAAGTTTGAATTTTGAGTTCAAATTTTTTGAGTGATCTCTACTAGTGCTAGGTAGTCTCTGGTTGCAAGGGTTTTGAAAATGGTGCTCAAATAGATGGTTTTTGAAATAGGGGTGATCTATGCATATGCATTAGATTCAATTTTAAACTGTCATTTAAAATAGTTTACAGAATGTTTTTAGTAGATCAAAAGGTGGGCCTTGGTACCTCATTATGTGTACTAGCAAGGGGTGCAAAGATCAAGAATTGTTTCTGTTAAGAAATGAGTACTAGGAATAGCGAAAGTAGGCATGAGAGTTAAATTTGTCAAAATGACCATTCCTTCATTTTAATTCTTTTTGATTTGATTTTCTTTAGGAAAAGTTTGGGAATGATGTAGATGATGTTTAAATCACCTAAGAAACATTTTACAAGCATTGGATCAATCAATCATGGAAATTCAAACAACTCCTATTTTAAATGTACACATATATGAATGCTTTCATTTTAAATTTGGAAAAGTTTTTGTTAACCCCATTTTTGGATGATTTGATCTTGATAAGCTTGGATTAAAATTTTGGGATGTTACAAGCCATTTTCGTGGGAGGTGGTGACCTAGGATGGGCAGAGTTGTGCGTTTGGGGGGAGGCAGAAGAGCTTTGCGCGGAGGCATCGAGAGGAAGGAGAAGACAATGGCGTTGGTAAGGAAGAAATAGGAGATCTTGACCCCTTATATCCCTTACCCGCACTAAGATTCACGCAAGATGAACACTAACCATGCCACACATCGTGGAAGGAGCTGGGTAATCTCCTCACGAGGATTACGCCGCCTCAATATCCATGCATGCATTAAAACTCGGTTCCGCGAAAGGCAGACCCACCAACGGTCATGCTAACAGGAATGTCTGTCAGTGACATGACTTGACCTTGACTGATGTCAGGTTACGTCAGATACTAAGTTCCAGCTTAGTTTGAAATTCAAGCTAGAAACCCGAATAATATACTCATAGGTCCAGCTTATTTTTAAGACTCGGATCCTATTCTTTCTTTTGATGTTTCAGGAACCCTTTAAGATTCTACAAGACGAAGATGGACCAAGCTAGACGATTATGAATTCCAACTCTGGATCTTGGAGGCTTCCGGGGGCTGCTGTTGGGGATATACTTTCCAGCTATCCTCACTATGCCTCACTGACTAGGGTGGCCCACTTTGGGTTAGAGCTTTGCTTCACGGGCGGCCCATTCAGGGATTAGAGATGGAGTCTAGTCCGGCTACGGGAAGGCCCAGAAGACTTACTAACATAGGCCTGTAATGTTACTTGTAGTTCAAGATGTACTCTGTAATCGACTCTTAGTCATAGCCGGATAGGTCTCTCCTGTAAACCCTAGGCCGGATGTTTATATAAGTTGTCCTAGGGACCAGCCTTTAGGGCACCCCACAATAGTCTACAATCTCAACTCGCACATTCGAAACCCTTGTAACCCATATCCGGCTCTGCCGTATTACTGGATTGCTAGCAGGAGTAAGATCCGTCCAAAGCTGGCGGATTTGAACCTGGGTAAACTGGTGTGCTCACCAACCCGGAACACCATACGGCTCACACCCCTGTCTTCCGCATGCCTCGAGGACCCCCTCATGGCTTACTTGTCATCAATCCGACGACACTACGACAACATGATTATCAAAAATAATTCTCAATTCATCCATTGTAACATAGGCATTGCTGAGCTCGAAACGCTTTCAATGCTCAAGCTCCAGCCCATTCAGTATATCGCAATGAACTAAGTGGTGATCCTCCTGATGAGAGAGATAAAATTTTTTATCATCATCAAGAGCATCTTTAGCAGGAGGGGGTCCTAGAGGTGCATCCAACACATAGCTCCTTTGAGAAGCCAAGAGGAGAATCCTCAGATTAAGGGCCTAGTCGGAAAAGTTGGTACCATTGGTGCTAAGTTTCTCTTTCTCCATGAATACATTGAAATTGAAAGAAGGTGGTGCCATGATCTACAACATATTTGCAAAGACTAGTTAGACTAAGTTAATGAAAGATGGAGTTCAAATTAATTCAAAAATACTACTAGAACTCCCACTCAAAAACATCATCCTTGTAGTTGTTTGGGTGATTACGCGAACCAAATTCACTACACCACAATCGATCATCACGTGAGATGGTGTAGCTTCAAAGGAGAACATCGAGATGTTCATCATATCATTGATATGACTCAAGCTTACCTTTCGGTTTGTGTTTCGAGGCCATGTATGTACATACTAGGCTCTCCAAGTAGAACCTTAGTAATCGGGTGTGTAAATCTGTCTTACCTGTTGTATGGGAACGCAGATTCTATCACACCCGATCATCACGTGGTGCTTTGAAATGACGAACTTTCTTAATGGTGCATACTAAAGGAAGAACACATTTTTATCTTGATATTTTAGTGAGAGGGAACATCTTATAATGCTACCACCAAGTTCTAAGCTAGAAATAAACATAAATAAGATGCATAAAAGGGATAAATATCACATGCATAAATAATGTGATATGATATGGTCCTTTCTTGCACTTGATCTCCATCTTGTGCTCGAAGGTATGATCACCATCATTCCACCGGCGTGGCTCCAAGGTCCATGATACCACCATCTTGTGTTCTCCACTAATCTAAATTACATGGATTTCTATTTCTGGCATGTAGGCCATAGAAGAGTTAAAAAACAATATGGCTCTAGCCAATTGTCATAATTACAAATAATATCATTGCATACATAAAATTTGTAACATATGACCATATCACATCACAAGATCTGCAAAAACAAGTTATACACCTCTAATTTCTTTTGCTTATTTTATGTGGCTTTGGGCTTAAGAAGAATCGTTCATCCTACAAACTTCGAACCACAATAGTGATAATAAATTATTAACAACCCGTTGAAAAATAGATCTTAGCTATAGTTGGAGAGAAAGAAACCCGGTAGCCACTTATGTAATACAAGTTGCATGTCAAGATTGGAACAAGTCTCATGTGCGAGGATATGTAAAGTTAGTCCGGGCCGCTTCATCCCACTATGCCACTAAGATCCAATATACGCAAAAGGTTACAATGACATGATCATCAACACCCACAACCATGTGTGTTCTACTCGTATAGAACATGTACGCATAGATATGGCTCTGATACCACTGAACGGTCACATCATAAAACACAAAAAATTCCTATGATAGGAATGCCTAAATACGCCAAGATCTAATATAGTAGATTGTAGAAACGAGTAAGCGGGTAACCATAATAACTTACCCTCAAAGACCGAAAGCTTTTACGAAAACTGATTTGGGTGGTGATGTACTCAATCACTTGCAGATCTCAACATCAAGTTGAAGAACGCCACAACCTAGAAGTGTATCTATCCTCGGGTACATGTACATATCCCGACAACCTCCAGTCTAGCAGAGCAGCAGAAGGAGTACATAAATCTTACTCCAGATAATCCAACAAAACATGTACTTCGCTAATCCGAAGCCATGGGTAATTGCTAGAGAGGAAGAGAACCTTCACGAGGAGGTGGTGCAAATGGAGAGAAGGAAGAGGCCTCCTTTTATAGGGGAGGGGTCATCCCAAGGGTGCTATGGCGCAGACCATGGAGGGTGCCCCACCTCTCCCTTCATTCACGTGGGCGGACTCTCTAGTCACATGAATTCCTTCTCCACTCACATGCATTAATTACACAATAATTTAAATGCATTTTTCTCTTTAAATAAAACTCTTTTATTTATTTTATTAAGAATTTTGTTAATTACTTTAATTAAAAATAGTTGCATAAAACCCCTTGCATTATTTCAATATCACATCTAAAACCAATTTCAACAATTTGACCTGAAACACTTCCGGTGATCATCAAAACAATTTCAGCTCTAACAAAATTATTCTCGGATATGTTTTATCTACCACTTAGTGTCGGAGTAACTTAAGTGTGTCACCCTACGGTTTGCGAATAATGCAAATATGATAGAGACATGTTTCTTATCAATAATCACCAGCGGGACCTAGAGATCCGTACTGACTCCCCACATTGAAAAATAACTCTTGTGATCATGTGAAACATCAACATCGT
Source organism: Avena insularis (assembly GCA_023614405.1). Classification (NCBI taxonomy): domain Eukaryota; kingdom Viridiplantae; phylum Streptophyta; class Magnoliopsida; order Poales; family Poaceae; genus Avena; species Avena insularis. The sequence goes on from CM042688.1 coordinate 279,781,635, forward strand.
ACCCAATTCCTTTTACCTCACAATATGTTACTTGTCTGAGATCTGATCAGAGGTATCAACCATACCCTAGTTCGATCTCGTTCCTGACAAGTAATCTTTACTTGTTCTGTGATACAACATCCTTGTGACCTAGTAACGTGCTTGCAAGCGATGTTGATGTGATATCATCGAGAGGGCCCAAAGTATATCTCTCTGTCATTAGGATGGAAAAATCACACTCTGGATCCATAAGCCTCTACATAACACTTTAGGAATACATGAACCCACCTTTATTCATGACGACATCCCTATAGTTACACCTACCCCAATTACTACTGATGATGTTCCAACTACTGCAAAGAAAGATCAATCCAATGAGATAAGGATTGGGCCAATTACAAGAGCTCGTGCTAAGCTACTAGAACAACAGGTGAACTTGTTTCGTAATGAACCTAGTGTTTTAGTTAATGAGAATTTTATACTACCTAAGTCTTTGAGTTATTGTATGATCAGGTACTTGGGAGAAGAAGGCGTAGCACGGAGCGAGGAGCTAATGGAACATGGTATGTTGATCAATGAAGAATGCGTGAGGGAGGAGAGGGAGGAAGTGCAAGGAGCACACAAGCTTGAAGATTAACACTTGGTGGACAATCTATGCCGCGGTAGAGAAACGCCACTTTTCTTTGCCACGCTGCCGTGGCCTAAATGAAGTCCTTTTACGCCACGGCAGTCAGCCGTGTAAACAGGCCCAAACTCTGCCATGGTAGAAACCTGAGCCGAACCCACTTTGGGTCTGTTCGTACCCTTAGTTGGGTGGGACCAACTGGTTTCCACCCTAGGCCGCCCCCAAACTCTTAAATAGATGGGGGCGCAGTACTATCTAGGTTTAGACCATGTTAAAATATTTTGGAGATGTTTCTTTCATAGAACCTATGGAATCACCCTTTGATCGATTTTACCAACTATAATTGAGTGTGATCTGTTGTTCCACTGGGAATTAGTACATTGCAAACTACCGTTCGTGGTCGATGGCTACGTGCGCAAGAGCGTGGTGTTATGAATATCCTACAAGGTTTGAGAGCTGTTGCATTGGCATCAGGGTTCGAGCAGGAGAGCTCATAGCTACAGGCTAGTTATCTATCATCCACCATCACCATCGACAAGTGCTTGCTGAGGAGATCGGGCCACCCCATATTATCTTGGTATCATATTTCCACGTTGCCTCGGTAAGCATCCACAAATCCATCCATAGATTGGATCTTGTTTTTTGTCCTATACAGAAAAAGCCCCACAAAAAGAGTTTCCATAGCCTAGATTACATCGTATTCGAGTAATAGTTGCTGGTCGTGTTCCTCTTTTAGTCTAGATCTAGATCTATTCTTTGTAGATTTGTTCTCTAGTTGTTCTAACTGTTTTCCACCATCTTTTTCCGCCGCCATAAGGTCAGATTCGATCCATACAAGTGTCCTTGGTTGCTACTCTAGGTTGAGTCAGATTAGAAAAAAAATCCCTACCTACTCTGTCGCGGCACGAAAACAACCTGTTTTCCTGCCGTGAGTTTGTTTCTACCACGGTTCGGTTTTTCCTGCCGCGACACGATTTCCAGCCTTTTCTCTGCCGCGAGTTCTTGTCTACCACGGTTCGGATTCTCTGCCGCGGCATGTTTTTGGCGTGTTTCTCTGCCGCGGCAGGACTTTTTCTGCCACGGCACGATTCTGATCAGTTTTTCTGCCACGGCAGGAATTTTTACAAAGTGTGCAAATTACACTTTTCCTTAACCTTAGCCACAACCATTCTACTTCACAGGTGTAGGAACTTGCCCATTGAGACTAGTTTCCTCTCCTATAGGCTGCTCCTAGGATTTTGGTGCTGTACTTTGTAATTTGTCCGTGTGTGATATATAATCAAAAAAAGAGAAAAAAAGCAAATAGCAAAAGAAAAAGCAAAAAGAGAAAGAAGCTATACAAAAGAAAGAGAAAAAGAAAAGGAGAATTTGAGCAGAGGCCTAGTGATATCTTTGTGCACCGGTAGATTGAGCAATCTTGTGCCTGTTTACTTTGAGCTTTGCTAGTGTCTCTCGAGAATAGTGCAACACCCTTCATAGTTTCATTGCCACGTTTTTCTCCACGTGTGTGTTTCTTGGGTTTTTGTACGATCAACACTAGGACTTGTTTGCGGTGTAGATAGGATACCATACCTATAGCTCCACCATAAATAACCTGTGTGCCCTGTGATCATTCTCTATAACTTTGATATTCACTTCATCACATCAGTGCATAAGTCTTTGATTACATTTGGTAAAGCATCTCTATTCACTTTGGAACGGTAAGATCTCCTTTCTTGTAAGTTGTGAGTGAGTTGTGAGAGTTTCCACCATACAGATTTTGATTTTTTTGCTAACCTACTAATCATTTCTTTGACTGATGATGAAGTTGTGTCACAGAAAAAGCAGCTTGAGGAGCTTGTTAATTGGCGCGAGTCTGTTGATGGGAATATAAAGGACATGCAAGATGCAGTGGAGCAGAATACTGGAGCAATCAATAATATTCAGACTCAACTGACAGCAATGAATGTCAACTTTGCCACCTTGAAGCGTTCAATTGAGGCTATTCAAGCGACAATTCAGCAAGGACACGCACACCAACATGATGATGCGTTTGGGGATCTTGATGATGGTAGTGCAACTGATGCTGCCCCACATCGTGGTAGGGGACGTGCCATTCCCCCTGCACCTGCTGCTGCTCCTATTTATGGCCATGGTTATGCTCCTTTGGGACGTGCTCAGCGTGTTCCGAATCAAGCTGATGATGGTTTGGGCAAGCCTAAGTTTTCAATTCCCTCTTTCAATGGATCACTTGATCCCGAGGATTATCTTACTTGGGAGTTGAAGATTGAGAAGCTCTGGCGTTTGTTTGATTATCCAGAAGATAAGAAGGTCAAGCTTGCAGTGTCAGAATTTGATGGATATGCTTTGCGTTGGTGGGATGCTATTGTGCAGAATGGAAGGAACGATAATCAACTTCCTGTGATGGATTGGCGTGAGATGAAGAGCATTATGACAGATCGTTTTGTCCCCAACAATTACTTGCGATTAGTTTTTGAAAAGCTTACACAGTTGAGGCAAGGAACAATGTCAGTTGATGAGTACTACATGGAGATGGAGATGCTTATGCAACGTGCTAACATTCGTGAATCCCGTGAGATGACAATGCAGCGTTTTCTCAACAATTTGAAGCTTCAAATCAAGAGCATTGTTTGTTATCACAAGTATGAGATGATGAACGAGTTGCTACACCATGCTAACAAGGCCGAGTCATAGCTAGCTGAGGAGGCGAAGTCACGTGCATGTTTTCCTTCTTCAAGCCGTTTTTTGGCCAGATCCACACCTCCTACTGTGGCATCACCTGTTGCTAGCCCTCCTTCACCTTTGGCCAAACCAGCACCTACGTCTTCATTTGGTGCCAATGCTCGGAAGCCCGCTGTTCCTGTTGCTAGTTCAGGTTCCAATATGTCGACTGCGCGTACTCGCGATGTGGTGTGCCATACTTGTGGAGGTAGAGGACACTACAAGAAGGATTGTCCAAACAACAAGGTGATGTTTGTCAATGAACAAGGTGAAGTAGAGAGTGGAGATGAAGCTGATGATGATGATGGCGAGGATGGTGCAGATGCTTATCCTGAGCGTGCACCAACTATTGTCATATCTTCACGTATTCTTAGTGTGCAACCTATTGATGAACCTCAGCGTTGCAACTTGTTCCAAACAAAAGCTCTAGTTGGACCTAACAAAGCTTGCAAGGTCATTATTGATGGAGGTAGCTGCAGAAATCTTGCAAGTAAGGAGTTGTGTGCCAAGCTGAATTTGACATATTTGCCTCATTCCAAGACATACTACATACAATGGTTGAGCAACAATGGTGAGGTGAAGGTAAATCATATGGTACGTGTGAATTTTCAAATAGGGCCATACAAAGATTCTATTGACTTTGATGTGGTTCCTATGACTGTTTACCATCTTCTATTGGGTCATCCTTGGCTTTATGATCGCCATGTGCAACACAATGGCCGAGCCAATACATATCACCTAGAATTCAAAGGAAAGAAGATTACTATGCAGCCGATGACACCACAAGACATTGTGAATAATTCTCGTTAGAAGATAGAAGTGAATTTGAAGGAAGATCCTATAGCTCGGCAAGATTGTGTGACAACTGTTCCTGATGTAATCGAGCCTAAATTGAGTGATATAACGAAAAGTGAGAGAGTGCCTAATCTTATAATATTAGCCACCAAGGAAGATATGAGAGAATTTGATGAGGATCCTACAACCATGCCACTTGTGCTCATGTATACGGGCGAGGTATTGGTTCCTAACGACATGACCCCTGTTTCTCTTGGTGTCTCTTCTGTTTTGCAGGATTTTGGGGATGTGTTTCCAGAAGATGTACCCGTAGGTTTGCCTCCATTGCGTGGTATTGAACACCAAATTGACTTGATCCCTAGTGCCACACTTCCCAACCGTGCACCCTATAGGACCAATCCCGAAGAAACTAAGGAGATACAGAAACAAGTACAAGCGTTGCTGGATAAAGGGTACATTCATCTCTCTCTTAGCCCCTGTGCTATTCCTGTTATTTTAGTGCCTAAGAAAGATGGTACAATGCGCATGTGTGTAGATTGTAGAGCGATTAATAACATCACTATTCGATATCGTCATCCTATTCCACGCTTAGAGGATATGCTAGATGAATTGAGTGGTACTGCTATTTTCTCTAAGATTGACTTCGCGTAGTGGTTATCATCAAATTAGGATGAAAGAAGGGGATGAGTGGAAAACTGCTTTCAAAACAAAATTTGGTTTGTATGAGTGGTTAGTCATGCCATTTGGTCTTACTAATGCACCTAGTACATTCATGCGATTGATTAATCATATTTTGAGAGATTTTATTGGTCGTTTTGTGGTTGTTTACTTTGATGATATACTTATCTATAGCCACAACGAAACTGAACATTGTAATCATATACGACAAGTTTTGCAAGTGTTGCGTGATTATAAACTGTATGCTAATCTTGAGAAGTGCACATTTGCAAAAGATAAGGTCATATTTCTGGGATTTGTTGTATCTAAGAATGGGGTAGAGGTAGATGAATATAAAATTGAATCAATTCAGAATTGGCCTACTCCCATGGATGTAAGTCAAGTGCATAGTTTCCACGGCTTAGCTGGTTTCTATAGGCGCTTTGTGAAAGATTTTAGCACCATTGCGGCACCTTTGAATGATTTGACAAAGAAAGGTGTTCCTTTTGTATGGGGCACGACCCAAGATATTGCTTTTGATACATTGAAACGTTTGCTTACTTCTGCACCATTACTTGCATTACCTGATTTTTCGAAGCAATTTGAAGTTGAATGTGATGCTAGTGGTATAGGCATTGGTGGCGTTTTGATGCAAGAGGGTCGCCCTATAGCATATTTTTCTGAGAAACTGACAGGCGCTCACTTGAATTATACTATCTATGATAAATAATTGTATGCACTTGTTAGAGTACTTGAAGTTTGGCAACATTATTTGAGGCCAAAGGAATTTATCATACATTCTGATCATGAAGTATTGAAATATTTGAAAGCTCAATCAAACTTGCATAGAATATTAGCTAAATGGGTTGAGTTTATTGAATCTTTTCCTTACATCATTAAGTATAAGAAGGGAAAAGAGAATGTTGTTGTTGATGCTTTGTCTAGGAAGAACATGCTATTAACCAATCTTGATGTTAAAATTCCTGGATTAGAAGCTATTTCTGCACTTTATGCAACTAACCATGATTTTGCTGAACCATATCGTTTGTGTGCTCTTAGAAACGCATGGGATAAGTATCATATACATGATGGATATTTGTTTCGAGCTAACAAACTATGTATTCTAGAATCGTCGTTGCGTTTGTTCTTTGTGCAGGAATCACATGCTGGTGGTTTGATGGGTCACTTTGGGCGTGAGAAGACATTGCTCATGCTTGCTGATCATTTATATTGGCCCAAGATGAGGCGTGATGTGTACAGATTTGTGAGCCGATGTATTACATGCCACAAGTCGAAATCCAAGCTGAAGCCTCATAGTTTGTATACACCTCTCTCTGCACCTACTACTCCATGGGAAGACATTAGTATGGATTTTGTAATAGGTCTACCTAAAACTCAGAGAGGTCATGATTCTATATTTGTGGTAGTGGATAGGTTCTCTAAAATGGCTCATTTTGTTGCCTGCCACAAAAGTGACGATGCATCGCATGTTCCTAACCTGTTTTTCAGGGACATCATGAGATTACATGGAGTACCTAAGACGATTGGTTCTGACCGTGATGTGAAGTTCATGAGCTACTTTTGGAAGACCTTATGGGGGAAGCTGGGAACGAAGCTGCTATTCAGTACTACATGCCATCCCCAAACAGATGGTCAAACGTAGGTGGTGAATCGAACATTGTCACAGCTGCTAAGGACTATGATAAAGAAGAATCTGTGGGGGCGGGGAGAGTGTTTGCCACATGTTCAGTTTGCATACAACAGGGTTGTGCATTCAACTACTCAGCTTTGTCCTTTTGAGGTGGTGTATGGTTTCAAGCCATTAACACCACTTGATATGTTGCCTTTGCCACTACATGAGAGAGTTGATATGGAGGCATCAAAACGTGCTGATTATGTGAAGAAAATTCATGAGAAGACTCGAGAGGCTAATGAGAAGAAAGGCAAGAACATTGCTGCTGCAAGGAATCAAGCAAGGAAGGAAGTGTTGTTCAAGCCTAGAGACATGGTTTGGGCGCATCTACGCAAGGATAGATTTCCACTACTTCGCAAGTCCATACTTACAAGGGGTTAGCCAAAATTAATGATAATGCCTACTCGGTTGATATACCTATTGAGGAGTTTGATGGAGTTAGCAACATCTTCAACGTTGCTGATTTGTCACTGTATGCTGGAGAAGACCTTGGAGCGTCGAGGTCGACGCCTTTTGAAGGGGGGGAGATGATGAGGACATCCCTACAGTTACACCTACCCCAATTACTACTGATGATGTTCCAACTGCTGCAAAGAAAGATCAATCCAATGAGATAAGGATTGGACCAATTACAAGAGCTCGTGCTAAGCTACTAGAACAACAGGTGAACTTGTTTGTTAATGAACCTTGTGTTTTAGTTAATGAGAATTTTATACTACCTAAGTCTTTGAATTATTGTATGATCAGGTACTTGGGAGAAGAAGGCATAGCACGGAGCGAGGAGCTAATGGAACATGGCATGTTGATCAATGAAGAATGTGCGAGGGAGGAGAGGGAGGAAGCGCAAGGAGCACACAAGCTTGAAGATCAACACTTGGTGGACAATCTCTGCCGTGGTAGAGAAACGCCACTTTTCTCTGCCACGACACAAAAACATAGTCCTTTTTTGCCACGACAGGCTGCCGCGGCACAGAAACAGGCCCAAACTCTGCCACCGCAGAAACCTGAGCCGAACCCACTTTGGGTCGGTTTGTACCCTTAGTTGGGTGGGACCAACTCGGTTTCCACCCTAGGCCGCCGCCCCCTAGACTCTTAAATAGATGGGGGCGTGATGTCTATGCACTTCTATTCTTGTAGACAATTGTTGGGCCTCCAAGTGCAGAGGTTTGTAGAACAGCAGCAAGTTTTCCCTTAAGTGGATCACCCAAGGTTTATCGAACTCAGGGAGGAAGTGGTCAAAGGTATCCCCTCTCAAGCAACCCTGCAATCAAGATACAAGAAGTCTCTTGTGTCCCCAACACACCCAATACACTTGTCAGGTGTATAGGTGCACTAGTTCAGCGAAGAGATAGTGAAATACAAGTGGTATAGATAATTATAAGTGGTAGTGGTGATAGAAAATAGCTTGATGGTGTGGAAAAGACCAAACTAAAACTGAAATAAAGATAGAAGCAAGCAAACATGTAATAGATCTAATAGGAAACGGTGTTTCAATGCTTAGAAACAAGGCCCAGAGATCATACTTTCACTAGTGAACACTCTCATATAAATATATTCTTATTTATGATACTACGCTGAACTACTCTCTGGTTGGACACTCTAATCCATGGTAGGGCTATAACAACACTCCTCAAAGTTTGCTTTCCCCATCTAGATAACCCCACACTGTCACCTTGAGCACTAGATGGTTCAAACAAACACCACAATTTTATAAAGACATCCAACTCCAAATATAACTCATAACAAGTGTTTGTAATCTCTAGCCTAAGTGCTACCATGGTGTGCACACTGTCAACTTCACACACATGGGGAGAGCAGAAATCTATTAAAGCACTTGAGTAGCAAGGTAGATCTATAGATTACAAGCTCATGATCTCAATAAGATCATGCATAGAGAGAGAGAGATGAACACATAGCTACCGATAGAACCCTTAGCCTCGAGAGAACTACTCCTCCTCATCATGGGAATCAGCAGCGATGGAGATGGTGGTGGAGATCGATGGAGATGGCTCAGGGCACTTCGTCTGGCGAGGTGCGAATAGAGGCTTCATCCCCGAGTCTCCCCTTGATTGGCGGCACAGAACTTTTTGCGGATTTCTGATTGTCGATCTAGGGTTTTTGCCTCGGGGGAGATATATAGGTGAAAGAGGCAAGATGGGTGGCCGGCCAGGGGGCCCACACCATGCCCTGGCGTGGCCAAGGGGGACCCACGCCTAGGGGTGGTGTGACCACCCTGTGGCCCCTCTCCGACTCTCCTTCTGGCTCCGTGAGTCTTCCGGGAAAATAACAACTTTGGCTTTTGTCCGGTCCAATTCCGAGAATATTCATTTTTTGACTTTCCTGGAACCAAAAACAGCAGAAAATAGGCAACTAGCATTGTGGCATCTTCTTAATAGGTTAGTCCAAGAAATCATATGAAAAGTACTCCAAAGTTAGAACAAAACACAAGAAAGTAGATAAAACAAAGCATGGAACATCAAAAATTTATAGATACATTTGCAATGTATCAACATCCCCAAGCTTAACTCCTGCTCGTCCTCGAGTAGGTAAGTGATAAAAAGAAAGAATAATTTTTGAGGTGACATGCACCATCATAAACTTGATCAAAGTATTTGTAAAACATTCAAAGCTGGGATCATAGTACTTCAATCATAACATGAAAAACAAGGTTCTAGCAATATGGCAAAGAAACTATGTTGCAACATGAAAAGGCACAAACAAAAGATTCATGAATAACAATGCTTTGTAAGACATTTCTTTATTTCACATAAAGAAAACATAGCATAATGGCATTCAACTTGTCCCTCATAGAGTAGCAAATATAAATGCATAGGACACCTTCAAAGTTCATAAGAGTGATTAGATACAAATAGTTTAAAACAAGCAATATCAAGTTATGCATCAATCAACTAGTCTTGGGATAATGCACATAGAACTAAGAATGGCCACTATGCTCTCAAAGTAGGTGCATAAAGGTAAATGATGGAGACTCAATATAATGGTGGAAGAAAGGCCTTCATAGAAGGAAGCAGAGATTCAAGTTTCATAAAGAGCTTCCAAAAATTATGGTACTTATAGCTTTCAGCTCTCATTGCCCCTATCATAAGCATCTTGAAGTGATTAAGGTTAAAGTGAACAACCTATGGTGTACATGCTTGACGAAGTATAAGTTAGAAATCTCATGTCCCTTGAATACGAGGGTCGCTCCTCATGCTACTCAAGTTTAGTCACCGGTAAGTTCTTGTCATCGTAAGTACATGTGTATCATAGAGAACCGCCAACGGGGTACCCCTTGCCCGATGATACGGAAGAATCCCCATATAAAAATGACAAGGCAAGCAGACAACGAGCATCTCAGCAATCTTCTTATTTACCATGGGAATATGGTGCTTTTTTCTCTCTTTCCTCTTTTCATAATCCCTTTTTTTTCTTTTTCTCTTTTTCTCAATATAGGACTCTTTTTTTATAATAAGAATGCTTCATAGACAGCTCATTATGGTTACACTGCAGGTTTCCACCATGTCACCATGGATTAGACCAGCGGCCCAGGCGTTTCTCTAACACATATACATAACTCCATGGACTTACAAGCTCCCCTTTCATTTCACACCGACGACATCCATAGACAAAAGAGCATGATATCAACTAAGTACAAAGTACCCGTGCAATGTTGAAAGCGTTCCCCATGACAACATGGTTCTGCTAATCCCCAACAAATAAGTGCAAACATATACAACATAGACGACACAATGGTTCAAGTTTATTAAGGGCAAGAAAATTAAAGTGTGCCATCAAGTTCATGAGAGCTTTAATCACTAGTTTTCTCATAGCAAGTTTAATTTGGAAGGTAAACAAAAGCATGAATATACTTGGAATAGCATATGCTAGTAGGTAGGTATGGTGGACTCTTTGGAACAACTTGGTTTAGGGAGTTGGATGCATGAGTGGAACTCATACTTGATTGTGGAGGCTAGCAAAAGACTGGGAGCGACAAACTAAGAGAGCAATAATGGCCATAATCATGCAGAGCGACAAAACATCATTGATCAAAGCATAAAAAGATACTACAAGTTGAAAACTAAAGGATCATAAAGGCTATGGTGACTTGAGATAGTCATAACATGGTGTGAGCATGTGCCAAGTCAACCCAAATAAAGCATCAAAGGAGAATACCACAATACTATGCTTTAATATGCTAAAACAATACATGATTCATCCAAGGCACATTAAGCAATCTCAATTGTTTATAACAAGTCATGCTACAGCAAAGAATACTAAGCATAAAGCCAAAACAATATCAAGCATGGCATGACAAAGCATAGGCCACAATCATTAAACAAGCTCTCTTTAACACTTAAGCATGAACTTTCCTACTCTTTTCCAAACCAAACCAAACTATTTGAAAACCAATGTATGAAAGAGGGGGTCCAACCAATTTATTCAGCAAACTAAGCAAACAAAGCAAACGAAAAACCAAAACGAAAAAGAAGACGCTCCAAGAACAACACAACTGTGCATGAAACAACAAAAATGAAGCGTTTGGAAGAAACCTGGGATTTTTATTGATGAAGAAGGGGATGCCTTGGGAATCCCCAAGCTTTGACGCTTGTACTTCTTGGATATTTCTTGGGGTGACACGCGTGGCATCTCCAAGCTTGAGCTTTACTCCATTCTTCATCTCATTACTCATTCCTTCCATACACCTGAAAATTTTCCTTCATACAAAACTTCACACAATCTTTATTAGCAACATTAGTGCACTCAAGATAATAAGTCTTTGGGTTCAGTTTCAACACCAATAAAACTTCCATTGAAACACTAGCTACTGTAGCACTTCCCTCAAAAAACTCAATTCCCTAAAGAGAACTCAAAAAGGAACCAACAAGAAGCAAATGCATATAATGACAGAAATCTGTCAAAACAGACCAGCAGGTAAAGACGAATTTTTTCGAATACCTTCTATTGCTCAAATCGAAAAGTGTTGAACTAACGAAAGTTAGATAACAACCTGGGGCAGAAGTACAAAAATTCACACCTCACAAGGACATACGGAGATTTTACACGAATTTTTACGGTGAAGCACAGAAATCTGTTTCGGGACAACAACTTTCCCAATCATTACTTCTCTCTCATTAGAGGTTACTCTTGGCACAAAAAGCAAATAAAAAGGATAAGGAGCGGTTATTACTGAGGTAATAACTTCCAAGACTCACCTAAAACTTTTGGGTTATCTCCCAATAAGTACTTTTCTTTAACGCCTTTAAGTTAGGCATGATAGTTTGAGAAGATGCTCACATAAGAAATATTAATTGAAGTAAAAGAGAGCATCAAGAAGCAAATCCAAAGCACATTTAAGTCTAACCCACTTCCTATGCATAGGAATCTTGTAAAGAAACAAGTCATGAAAGCACAAAGCAATAAGAATAGTAAAGCAAAACAAATGCAACTTCAAGACTTTCAACATAAAGAGGGCAAACTTAATATTATTGAGATACATAAAACCATGTTTCCCTCTCTCATAATAACTTTCAGTAGCATCATGCATAAAATTAACAATATAACTATCACATAAAACATTATTATCATGAGCCACATGCATATAATAATTATTACTCTGCACATAAACATAGTCATTCTTATTAATTGTAGTGGGAGCAAATTCAACAAAATAGTTATCATTATTATTCTCATCACCATAATCATCAAATATAGGAGGCATATTGTAATCATAATTAATTTTCTCCTCAATAGTAGGTGGACTGAAAATATCATATTCATCATTGATCATTATATATTGGAGGTTTGGTATCATCATAAGCAATAGAATAGCTATCTTCCAAAGCTGGGGAACTAAAAAGATTATTTTCATAAAAACTAGCTTCCCCAAGCTTAGACTTTTCCATAGCATTAGCAATAATGGTGTCCAAAGAATTCATACTAACAACATTGCTATTAGCATGCAAATAAAGTTCCATAGGTTTTTTAATTTTCTCTTCAAACACTTCATGTCCTAACTCAAGATAAATACTATAAAGCTCTCTAATTTTGTTGTTGTTTTCCATTAAGCCTAACTAGTGAAAACAAGAAACAAAAAGACAAAATTGCAGAATCTAAAGGAAATAACTTCGAGCACTCACACCGGAGGATGTGAGTACCTTCTTACCTCCCAACGCGCCGTGAAAATAGGCGTTTGCCATGGGAGGTTCTTCTTCTTTAATCCTCCGGTGTGAATACCTTTTACCCTACCTCCCCAGCAACGGCACCAGAAAATAGCTTGATGTCTACGCACTTCTATTCTTGTAGATAGTTGTTGGGCCTCCAAGTGCAGACGTTTGTAGAACAGCAGCAAGTTTTCCCTTAAGTGGATCACCCAAGGTTTATCGAACTCAGGGAGGAAGTGGTCAAAGGTATCCCCTCTAAAGCAACTCTGCAATCAAGATAGAAGAAGTCTCTTGTGTCCCCAACACACCCAATACACTTGTCAGGTGTATAGGTGCACTAGTTCGGCGAAGAGATAGTGAAATACAAGTGGTATAAATAATTATAAGTGGTAATGGTGATAGAAAATAGCTTGATGGCGTGGAAAAGACTAAAGTAAAACTGAAATAAAGATAGCAGCAAGCAAACATGTGATAGATCCAATAGCAGATGGTGTTTCAATGCTTAGAAACAAGGCCTAGGGATCATACTTTCACTAGTGAACACTCTCATATAAATATATTCTCTTTGTGATACTACGCTGAACTACTCTCCGGTTGGACACTCTAATCCATGGTAGGGCTATAACAACACTCCTCAAAGTTTGCTTTCCCCATCTAGATAACCCCACACTGTCACCTTGAGCACTAGATGGTTCAAACAAACACCACAATTTCATAAAGACATCCAACTCCAAATATAACTCATAACAAGTATTTGTAATCTCTAGCCTAAGTGCTACCATGGTGTGCACACTGTCAACTTCACACACATGGGGAGAGCAGAGATCTATTAAAGCACTTGAGTAGCAAGGTAGATCTATAGATTACAAGCTCATGATATCAATAAGATCATGCATAGAGAGAGAGAGAGAGATGAACACATAGCTACAGGTAGAACCCTTAGCCTCGAGAGAGAACTACTCCCTCCTCATCATGGGAATCAGCAACGGCGATGGAGATGGTGGTGGAGATCGATGGAGATGGCTCCGGGGGCACTTCCCCGTCCCGGCAGGGTGCCGGAACAGAGACTTTCTGTCCCCTAAATCTCCCCTTCGGTGGCGGCGGCGCTGCAGAACTTTTCGTGGATTTTTGATTGACAATCTAGGGTTTTTGCCTCGGGGGAGATATATAGGCGAAAGAGGCAAGGTCGATGGCCGGCCAGGGGGCAAACACCATGCCCTGGCGCGGCCAAGGGGGACCCGCGCCTAGGGGTGGTGTGGCCACCCTGTGGCCCCTCTCCGACTCTCCTTCCAGCTCCGTGAGTCTTCCGGGAAAATAACAACTTTGGCTTTTGTCCGGTCCAATTCCGAGAATATTCATTTTCTGACTTTCTTGGAACCAAAAACAGCAGAAAACAGGCAACTAGCACTATGGCATCTTGTTAATAGGTTAGTCCAAGAAATTATATGAAAAGTACTCCAAAGTTGGAACAAAACACAAGAAAGTAGATAAAACCAAGCATGGAACATCAAAAATTATAGATACATTTGCAATGTATCAGGGCGCACTACTATCTACGTTTAGACCACGTTAAAATATTTTGGAGATGTTTCTTTCATAGAACCTCTGGAATTACCCTGTGATCGATTTTATCATCTATAATTGAGTGTGATCTGTTGTTCCACTGGGAATTAGTAGGTTGCAAACTACCGTTCGTGGTCGACGGCTACGTGCGCTAGAGCGTGGTGTTGTGAATATCCTACAAGGTTCGAGAGTTGTTGCATTGGCATCAGGGTTCGAGCAGGAGAGTTCATAGCTACATGCTAGTTATCTATCATCCACCATCACCATCGACAAGTGCTTGGTGAGAAGATCGGGCCACCCCATATCATTTACAGTCACCCTATTATGGTGTGACGTTTCATGTTATCAAAGTACTCTTCCGGGTATTAGTGATTAACATGATCTCATGGTCTAAGGACTAGGGATACTTTGTATTTGTTTGATGTAGCAATGTAAACTTAAAGACTAGATCGTACTGCTATACCTACTTTGGGTTTATGTTCATCATAACATTCTTCTAATGATATGATCCTGTTATTAACAACATCCAATGTTCATGATCAAGAAACCTTGATAATTTGTTAATCAATGAGTTATTGTAATGAGAGGCATTACTAGGAACTTTTTTTTATTAAACACAGATGTATTAATGTTCCCTATTAATACAATTCTAGCATGATAAATAAACATCAATCATAAACTTGGAATAACATAATAACATTTTATTATTTCCTCTCGAGCATATTCCCTTCACCAACACCGGAGTACCTGCATTGGTTTGAGCAGGAGATTACCTTCAATAGAGCTGATCACCCTATAACACCCTCGAATCGGCCCTATGCAAGTTTTAGCGATTTCCTCCAAACCCGCATAGAAACGATTCAAAGATGCCCACCAAGCACTTGCGTGCGGGTGGAAAACAAAGTAATACCGTTACACAATAGTTCATGATGGAACCCACCAAACATATATATACAACAACGACTCAAAGAGTCAAGAATATTGATATACCGTACAAAGATCCAAATCACCTTGAAAACAATACAACTTCCGAGTATGGATAAGATGCAAATGGGGTCTAAGAGCCCTGAAGAATAACCAATGGCATCCATAACCCTGCCTAGGCCAAGCCGGAAGGGTAACCCTGCTAACAACGTCGATCTCAAACCTGCTAAAACAAATGGGGTGCCGACAAAGGGCAAAGGAAAAAGCGAGTGGTCAGTACTGAGGCCAGTACAGGGTGAGTCTATAATTCGGCGGCTCTCGCCTACATATGTATGGTGGACTGAAGCGCCAACGAAGCATGCACTAAACAACCTATAGAGACTCGATACAACTATCGGCTATCAGAGAGGGATAAGAAAGACATATTCAGGAACCAACCTGATACTAACACCAATCATACCCAATCTGGTATTTCCCCCTCGAGACTAAACGAGGAAGTCAAACTGAGAGACTCACACAGTTGGCATTTTTATTCGTTCCATTATAGTTGCAGGACTTACTAGTCAGATATAGATAGTATGAGTCATCCTAATATCATCAGCAGTGGGCAGTTTTAGTCAACCATTCTATTGTAGTTGCAATACTTACTAGTTAGAAATAATTAACATGAGACATCCCAAATCCAGTAGTTGTTGGCACTTTTATTTACTCATTCGGTTGTAGTGAAACTGATTACTAAGCATGTCGAAGTCAAATTTATAGCACTACTTTAGTTATGGTTGTCTATGATCGAGATACTGTGCTCCAAGTTGTCCATAACCACGGACACGGCTTTCAGAAAGTTTTACCGTGTAGGGGTGCACAAATAGCAACACACACACGATCAACCTTGGGAAGAACCAAATAAAAAATCAACAAGGCCTCAGGACAATGCATTCATAGGATTCATAAATTATTTTAGGGGGGCACCCACTAAGCTACCCACAACGAAGTTGGATGGCTCTAAGATGGACCCACGGTTTGTGAGAACGGTTGTAAATGACTAGGAACCTAGAAGTGTGACTGGGCTTGTCGATACCGCAAAATCATGCCGCAATCCAAAACAGTACAGGTGCTCCACGCACAATTGTAAATAAAGATGTAAAGCATGGCATAAGTACATGATAGTAATAAAGCCCCAAACTAGTTTGTGGCCCCAAGAAATAAAGTGCGAATCAAGCTTAGGCAAAGGGGATCCATAGGGTCTCCCGTATGTGGATATTGCGAATAGTCAAGGAACATGTATCAAGTACTCGGGGCATATGAGACACAAGTGAGCGTGGAAGAACCAATTATTAGCTATTGCCCACCGGTGCCTCTGCATTAGTTATATCTATTCCCAGCATTTTAATATCAAGTTTTAAGTAAAGCCATGATTATCTCCACCATTAAGCATGTGCCAACCTCCCAACAACGGTGGAACATCGACGACACAAAGCAGCATTTGATGATATGGGGTGGCCCGATCTTCTCAGCAAGCACTTGTCGATGATGATGGTGGATTATAGATAACTAATGTGTAGCTATGATCTCTCCCTCTCGATCCCTGATTCCAATGCAACAGCTCTCGAACCTTGTAGGATATTCATAACACCACACTCTTGTGCACGTAGCCGTCGACCATGAATGGAAGTTTGCAATCTACTAATTCCCAATGGAACAACAGATCACACTCAATTGCAGTTGGTAGAATTCAATCACAAGTAATTCCAGAGGTTCTATGAAAGAAACAACTCCAAAATAATTTTAACGTGGTCTAAACCCTAAAACTAGTGCGCACCATCAATTTATGAGTATGGGGGTGTGGCGGCTAAGGGGGTGACAGAGTTGGTCCCACCCAACTAGGGTACAAACCAACTCATAGAGGGTTCGGCCTCATAACTCTGCCGTGGCAGAGTTTGACGCGGCTTCTCTGTCGCAGCAGCCTATCGTGGCAGAGTTTGAGCCGGTTTCTTGCCGCAGCAGCATGTCGTGGCAGAAAACTGATGCTTTTCTCTGCCGTGGCAGAGAACTTGCTCCACTTGTTGATCTTCATCTTGGATAGATCCTTGCGGTTCCTCCCTCTCCTCCCTCGCGCATTCTTCATTGATCAACACACCATGTTCCATTAGCTCGTCGCTCTGTGCTACGCCTTCTTCTCCCAAGTACGTAATCATACAATAATTCAAAGACTTAGGTAGTATAAAATTCTCATTAACTAAAACACCAGGTTCATTAAGAAACAAGTTCACCTGTTGTTCTAGTAGCTTACCACGAGCTCTTGTAATTGGTCCAATCCTTATCTCATTGGATTGATCTTTCTTTGTAGTAGTTGGAACATTATCAATAGTAATTGGGGTAGGTGTAACTGTAGGGATGTCCACATCACCTGAGAAAGCAACTATGACTCGCAAGGCCGAATGTCTATCAAACAACAGGTAATAGGAGGTGTCCAAGGCAATATAGGCTGCATGGGATATAACTGGTACGGAAAACTAAAGCATCGCAACATGGATAGCAATAGATCAACAGAAGGAATTAAAGACTATAAAGACAAAATAGGTAGAAAGGGGGAGAATCCTCGCCTGGAAAATATTGCTGAAGGTTCATTATCCGAAGAACTTGTCAAGACTCGCATCAACTCAACGGCCTAATCCGTGAAGAAGCAAAACACTAAAAGAAACACCGGATGCACTATTTAATACTACGACAGAAGGTCGGGCATGATGCATGTATGATGCATGACATGGCAAAGATGCGGTGCAATTAGGCAATATTAAGCGGAACCGGGGTCCCGATAATTAATTATATGGTTCAAGTTGTTTAGATACCCCACAATTTAAATCTTGTATTAACAAGGCAAAATATATCATTAGTTCGCTACACAAATTTAAATGGAGCCAATATAAGACTAGAATAGCCAACATATAGTCTCCATATTTAATTTAGGTGAATCGTCTAAATACCCCCAAACAATGATATATGTATGCCATATGAATGATTTAAGATGCACAAGTATATCTCATATTATTAAAATAGGGCGGGTTAAGATAGGGTCACACATCTTGGTCTGAAGATCTTGGGGCTCGGAGGGGGTTCGATAAGGTTTGGGTTCGAGCTTTGGATCCTCGGGATCGATCTTTGGGTCAGGGCTTCGGGTTCGCCGGGAACGAACTTCAGATTCGGGACCAGGGTCGGGGCTCTAAGGTTTGGTCTTTGGATCTGGGGTCTTGGCGTCTGATCTAGGAAGGAGCACTTGTGCAGCATATCCTTCGGGTTTTGGGAAGGAGATCTTGTCATCCCGCGTAGGCGGTCTTTGGGTATGGTCTTCAAATTTCCGAGATCAAGGGCGTCAGGGTCCATTAAGAAGATCTTGTCGAGCCATGTCACCGATGTACTTGTCTAACTTGTAGCTCTTGTCCGTCAGGTGTTCTACTACAACATCTCACCATTGTCCATCAACCGTCTGAGAACAACAATGCATCATCGAGGAGCCGCATACAGGAAATGAGCTCGAGCAGCAGCAAGAACCTACGGAAGCAGCATCGCACGCTGGATGTAGGAAATGGTGGTAGACACGAGGCCCTGAAGACGGGCAGAGGGGCACCAGAGTGACCGCACGTAGGCTCGTGGACGGGAGGAGGAAGAGGCCACGTGAGAGACTAGGTCGGCGACGCGGGCAGACTTGGTCGGAGCTATAGGAGGCGTGGCTAGCGGCACGGTGCCGCCGTGCTCCTGGCGGCTGCACTCGGTGAGGGAAGGTGAGGTAGCGAGGCGGCGCGAGTCGACGGAGCTTGGCGAAAGGAGCTCCTGCGAGGTCGTCTTGAGGGAGACCGCGGGCGGAGCTGCTGCCTGGCTCGAGCGAAGTGCTTGGTGACTCAGGGGAGGTGGAGGAGCACCAGGGGGATGCGGATCGAGGCCAGCGGCATGACGAGATGCTCCAAGGGATGGGGACGGGGGTCGTAGCCAGCAGCGTGGGGGCCAGAGGAAGATGTGCGAGGGCAGCCCAGGTCGAGGATGATGGCGGGGCAAGGTCGGGCTGGCCAAGGAGGAAGGTGGCGCCGAAGAGCTTGGTGACGCGGGCGAGGGCACGCGGGGCCAGCGCGACGACACATCTGGTGGCGGGCGGCACGCTGCAGAGAGCTGTGGCAGGGCGGGCGGATGAGGCAGAGGGAGGCGCATGCGTCATGGGGCGCTGCGAGGCGAAGGTGGGGGATCGAGGAAGCCAGGGGAAGAAATAGATCGGGTTCGTGGTGGTAGGTGGGCCGCAGCACGGTGGGGTTGCGTGGGACACGCGCGTGTACGCGCGCATGGAGGAGAGGAGCTGGGCGAGGGGAATCACGAGGCTGGTCACTGTCGGTGGGTGGGGTCAGGCGCTGCCATGGTGTTGTGGGGTGGGCCAGGCGGTGAGCGGGGCTGCAGCATGTCAGGCAAGTCGCGTGCGCGGGGTGGGGTGGTGCGTGCATCGTGTGCTGCATGGTGGTTGCGGCAGGTTGGAGGCTGGGTTGGAACTAAGTTAGGTTAGTCTAGGGTTTGGGTAGTAGGCTGGCTGGCTGGGCCATAGGGCCTGGCCAGCTGCCTCCCCTAACTAATAAAACATTTATTTTTATTTATTTTTAAAACACTTTTGCAAATTGTTTTTATTCAAAACAAAATATCTAGAAGGATCGGGTTTTACTTTTGAAATAAAGAAGGGGATATTTAGAAAACAAAGATAGGCTTTTAGAAAATAGTTTTAGTCAAACCATGCATGATGTCATGATGACGCTCAAATGCAATGTGGCATGATGACATGAGCAGACTATCATGATGATGCACAAAGTAGAAATATCAGGCGATTTTCTAGTAGTGGTTTTCCTTGGGTGCTACAATTCGACACCACTAACAAGGGACCTCGCCCTCGAGATCCGCCTCATGGTCCGGGGAAGAAGGCTGATGATCGGATTATTCTTGCTTTGTGTAGATCCTTGCAACACCACTAACAAAGACTCTTGCTCCATCTTGAAATCGGCGACACCACGAACAAGAGGTCATTGTTCAAGTTCGTCGATAACACTCCGGATAAACAAAGTACGAAGGTAAATGTCTCAAAAGATAAGGCCACCTCTAACTTCCATGAAAGGAGTAAAAGTCACATTGATCCACCATTTCGATGTACAAGAGTGAACAGTAAGAGACGGGTAGGGTGATCAGTCCATCCCGTAACCAAACTATTAACTCCCTACATGAATAGGAAAACCGTGCAACACAACTCTCAAAATTTAGACTGAAGATCTCCAAAAGCGGTGTCCAGAGAACAAAGGAGTGATGTAGGCTCTTCATTGAATCTGATGTAGATGAGGTCGTTGTGTTGGAAAACACCAGAAGATACAAAAGAAAAGTGTAAAAAGACATAGTGATTAGGCTCCAGGATGGTTCCATTGGCATGAACAACACATGCTCAAGGTATACTCCAACTTCACCAATGCTCATCCTTCTCATATGTTTTTCAATGATATGGATATCTATCATGGGGCACATACAAATAAAGAGTTCAAGAACAAAAAGATTGGATGAAGGGTACAACAAACGAGATGCAGATTTGATGATTGTAGCCCCACCATTATAAAAGGGAGGAAGCGAAACCCTGAAGGTACGACGGAAACCCAACAATGAGAAATCCTGGACTCGGAGAGAGGTAAGAGAGAAGATTCAAAATGTTGGAATTATGCCCTAGAGGCAATAATAAAGATGTTATTATTATAATTCTTGTTCATGATAAAGTTTATATTCCATGCTAGAATTGTATTAAGCGGAAACATTAATACTTGTGTGGTTTGTGAACAACACCGTGTCCCTAGTACGCCTCTATGGACTAGCTCATTGATCAATGATGGTTAAGGTTTCCTAACCATAGACATGACTTGTCAATTGATAATGAGATCATATCATTGGAGAATGATATGGTGGATAGACCCAAACTAAGCGAAGCAATTAGATCGTGTCATTGTGTTCATCTTTGCGAAGCTTTTCTTATGTCAAATATTGTATTCCTTAGACCATGAGATAATGCAACTCCCTGGTATCGGAAGAAAGCTTTGAGGTCATCAAACGTCATCCTATGAGAGGGTGATCATAAAGGTGTCTCTCAGGTGATCGGAAAGTATCTGTTGGGTTGTATGTATCGAGATGGGATTTGTCCCTCCCAAGTCGGAGAGATATACTTCGGGCCCACTCGGTAATCGATATCAACACCGCTTTCAAGCATGTGGTTAAGGAGTTAATCACAAAGTGATATCGGATTACAGAACGAGTAAAGTACTTGCTGTGAACGAGATTGAACTAGGTATGACGATACCGACGATCGAATCTCGGGCAAGTAAAATATCGCGAGACGAAGGGAATATATATATGGGATTGATTGAATCCTGGCATCGTGGTTCATCCGATATGATCATCGATGAATGTGTGGGAGTCAATATGGGTGCCCAGACCCCGCTGTTGATTATTGATAGAAGATCATGTCTGCATATTCTCGAACCCGCAGGGTCACACACTTAACGTGTCTCGACGCTAGGATAGATTGGATAATTGGTTTATGAATTTTTGTTCGGAGTCTCGGATGGGATCCGGGACATCACGAGAGGTTCCGGAATGGTCCGGAGAATAAGATTCATATAAGGCAGTGCAGTTTTTGGAGTTCGGAATTGTTCCGGATTAATCGGTATTGTACCGGAAGCTTCCGGGAGGGGGCATGGGCCTATGAGGGAGTGTCCTGGCCGCATTGGGCCAGGGGCACAAGGCCCCATAGGGCCCAGCCGATCCTAGATAAGTTTAAACTCGTTTAAACTAGAGATAGGATTTCTAGATAAGGGAGAGTTTAAACTAGAGATAGGATTTCTAGATAAGGGAGTTTAAATTGTTTAAACTAGAGATAGGCTTGGAGGATGGGCAGGCTGGCCGCACCCCCTCTATATATAGAGGGCTGTGCGCCTCCCCACAACCTACACCTTCCTCCAAACCCTAGTTGCCCTGCCGCCTCCTCTCTCTCCCTCCCGACTGTTTGTAGGCGAAGCCTCACGCAGAAATTCTCCACCATATACACCACGCCGTCGTGTTGTAGATCCAATCTATCTCTCCACCCTACTTGCTGGTCCGAGGAAGGAGGAGACGTCGAGGTGCTGCACGTGTGCATCTCACGGAGGCACCGCCACTTGTGGTGCTAGATCGGATCGGATCGTGAGGAGGAGAAGCGAGTACTACATCACCCACGCCCGACGAACGCTCACCGGTAATCTTCAAGGGTATGAAGATCTAATCCAATCTCTCTCGTTGTTTGCATCTCCTAGATTAGATCTTGGCTTTCCTCCTGCTCGCTCGTAGAAAATTTTGATTTACTATGCTGCGAAACCCTTCAAAGGGTATCGAGCTAGATCTATGCGTAGATGTGATTCACGAGTAGAACGCAACATGGTTGTTGCGGCGTTGATGTTTTCTGTTGCAAGCCTCTTGTTTGTGTTCTTCTTATGACGCGGATAGTGAGATTGAAGCGTCCAGGCCAACCTTACGTGACGCCGTCATGAGACCGCTCGACTTGACGTGTGGCTTGTACCACACATGCGGCTGGTGGATGTCAGTTTCTCTCACTATAGTTGTCATGGGATTAACACCGGAGTTTGGCAACCATAATATCACCGTTGTGGCTTTCCGTAGGTAAGAATCGTTCTTAGCATCTACTCCCATAAGCCACGTAAAACATGCAACAACAAAGTAGAGGCGTCTAACTTGTTTTTGCAAGGAGTGTTTTCTGTGATATGGTATGGCCCAAGATGTGATGTGTATATTGTATGCGATGATCATGTTTTGTAATGTTTCACGACTTGCATGTCGATGAGTACACAACAGTCAGTAGATATATGGTTGTCTTTATAATTGTTTATGACCTAAGAGACAACTTCTTATACGCCATGTAATAGCTTTACTTTATCGCTAAGTAGTTAGCAATAGTTGTAGTTGCTATTCGTGGTGGAGGCAATCATGGAGGAGTGATGGAGATCATGCCGGAACGCACAAGATGGATATCATTGCGCGAAGATTGGCTATACCATGTCACATAAAGTTATATGCATGTGATGTTTATCCTTTTATGTATCTTATTATGCTTAGATCGCGACGGTAGCATTATAAGATGATTCCTCACTTAAAGATCAAGATAAAACTGTGTTCTCCAAGTATGCACCGCTATGCGAAAGTTCGTCGTGTCCAAGCATCACGTGATGATCGGGTGCTATAGACTCTACGCTCACATACAACGGGTGCAAGCCAGTTTTGCACACGCGGAAATACTTGGGTCTAACTTGACGAGCCTAGCATGTACAGACATGGCCTCGGAACACATGAACCGAAAGGTTAAGCATGAGTCATATGAATGATATGATCGACACTTCGTTGTCCACCATTGAAACCACATCTCTTCTCGTGAAGATCGGATTAGGTGTGGTGAATTTGGATCGTGTTCACTAAACAACTTGAGGGATGTTGAATTTAGTGGGAGTTCATCTAGTAATTTGATTAAGTTGAACTATTTATCATGAACATAGTCTAAATTGTACTTGCAAATACTGTAGATCACATGGCCAAGTCCAACTTCAACTTCAACGTTTTTTCTGAGAAAGAAAAGCTTAGAAACAATGGTTCTAACTTCACCAAGGTTCCGCAATCTAAGAATCATTCGGTCTGGCGGACAAAAGGACTATGTCCTTGAGAAAGCTTTAGGTAACCCCCGCAATCAAGGCTGATGAGAAAGCTGTCTATCACAAGAAAGATGATTATGGTGTGATTAAGAGCACCATGTTGTTTGCTATGGAACCGAACTTCAAAATCGTTTTGAAAACTATCCCGGCCCTTTGAGATTCTCGAGGAGCTGAAAACCATGTTTCGCACTCAGGCCCGCTCGAGAGATATGAGATCTCCGAGAAGTTCTTTAACCGCAAGATGGAGGAAGGAGTTCCGTTAGTGAGCACGCCATTAAGATGTCGGGCTACACTCAACGCCTTGAGCAAGCTGGATGCAAGATTCCAGAGGAGCTCAAGATTGACAGGTTCTGCAATCACTCCTCCCAGCTACAAAAGTTTTGTAGTGACTCATAATCAGATTGGTTCCATCGACACGATCACCGAGCTCTTCACAAAGTCAAGGCTGTGGAGGTGGACATCAAGAAGGATAATCATGTGTTGATGGTCAACAAGCCCTCCTTTAAGAAAGGTAAAGGTGCAAAGAAGCCCTTCAAGAAGGGAGGCGCGCTTTGCCCTGTTGAGAAGAAGCTCAGTCTGGTCCCAAGCCGGAAACTGAGTGCTTCTATTGCAAGGACAAGGGTCATCGAAGCGAATCGTCCGAAGTACTTAGCGGACAAGAAGGCTGGCACCATCAAAGGTATATTTGATATACATGTTATTGATGTTTTCCTTACTAGCCCTCGTTGTAGTGCACAGGTATTTGATACCGTTCGTTGCTAATATTTGTAACTCGAAACAGGAGCTGCAGAATAGACGGCGGCTTGTGAGGGATGAGGTGACGATGCGCGTTGGCAACGGATCAAGAGTTGATGTGATGGCCGCACGCCTCCTTAGTTTTACCTTCGGATTAGTTTTAAACCTTAATAAATGTTATTATGTGCCTGCTGAGCATGAACATTATTTCTGGATCGTGTTTATTGCAAGACGGTTATTCATTTAAATCGAGAATAATGGTTGTTCTATTTATATGAGTAACATCTTTTATGGTCATGCACCTCTTGTGAGTGGTTTATTTCTTCTAAATCTCGAAAGGGATGAAACACACATCCATAACATTGAGGCTAAGAGATGCAAAGTAGATAGTGATAATACTACTTATTTGTGGCAATCGCTCAGGTCATATTGGTGTAAAGCGTATGAAGAAACTCCATTCTGATGGACTTTTGGAGTCTCTTGATTTTGAATCATTTGACACATGCGAACCATGCCTCATGGGCAAGATGGTCAAAACCCCGTTCTCTGGTATGATGGAGCGAGCAACGGACTTGTTGGAAATCATACATACCGATGTATGCGGACCGATGAGTGTTTCGACGCACGGTGGATATCGCTATTTTCTCACTTTTACCGATGACTTAAGTAGATATGGGTATATCTATTTAATGAAACATAAATCTGAAACGTTTGAAAAGTTCAAAGAATTTCAGAATGAAGTGGAGAACCATCGTAATGTAAAGATTAAGTTTCTACGATCCGATCGTGGGGCGAATATTTGAGTTATGATTTTCTCACGCATCTCAAAGCAAGTGGAATCGCTTTCAGAACTCACGCCACCCGAACACCACAACGAATGGTGTGTCGAGCACGGAATCAAACCTTATTAGATATGGTCCGATCAATGATGTCTCTTACTGATTTGCCGTTATCATTTTGGGGTTATGCATTAGAAACCGCTGCATTCACTTTAAATAGGGCTCCATCTAAATCCGTTGAGACGACACCGTATGAACTGTGGTTTGGTGCTAAACCTAAGTTGTCGCTTAAAGTTTGGGGATGCGAAGCTTACGCCAAGAAGTTGATGCCGACAAGCTCGAACACAAAGCGAGAAATGCGTCTTCATAGGATACCCTAAGGAAACTATTGGGTACACCTTCTATCACAGAACCGAAGGCAAAGTGTTTGTCGCAAAGAACGGTTCCTTTCTTGAGAAGGAGTTTCTCTCGAAAGAAGTGAGTGGGAGGAAAGTAGAGCTAGACGAGGTTATTGAACCTTCTCTTGAATTGGAGAGTAGCGCAGCACCTGAAATTGTTCCAGTGCCGCCTGCACCAACGATAGAGGAAGCTAATGACAAGGATCATGAAGCTTCGGATGATGTCACATCGAACGTCCGCAGTCGACAAGGTCGCGCGGCCCCTCCCGAGTGGTACGGCAACCCTGTCTTGACTGTCTTGTTAGTAGAAGACAAAGTGAACCTACGAACTATGAGGAAGCGATGATGAGCCCAGACTGAGAAATGGCTAGAAGCCATGAACCAATTGGGATCCATGAGCGAAAACCAAGTATGGACTTTGGTGGACCCTCCTAGCGACCGAAAGGCCGTTGAGTGCAAATGGATCTTCAAGAAGAAAACGGACGCGGATGGTAATGTTACCGTCTACAAGGCACGGCTTGTTGCGAAAGGTTTTCGACAAGTTCAAGGTGTTGACTACGATGAGACTTTCTCTCCCGTAGCGATGTTTAAGTCCATTCGGATTTTATTAGCAATTGCTGCGTTTCATGATTATGAAATATGGGAAATGGATGTCAAGACTGCTTTCCTCAATGGCAACATTGATGAAGAGTTGTATATGATACAACCCGAAGGTTTTGTCGATCCTAAGGATGCTGATAAAGTATGCAAACTTCAGCGTTCCATTTATGGACTGAAGCAAGCATCTCGGAGTTGGAACCTTCGTTTTGATCAAGTGATCAAGAGCTTTGGATTTGTTCCAAATTGCTACGAAGCTTGCATCTACAAGAAAGTGAGTGGGAGCTCGGTGACGTTTCTGGTACTATATGTGGATGACATATTGATTATTGGAAATGACATCAACATGCTTAACGATGTGAAGAGTTATTTGAACAAGTGTTTTTCAATGAAAGACCTAGGTGAAGCTGCTTATATATTGGGCATCAAAATCTATAGAGATAGACAAAGACGCTTGATAGCTTTAAGCCGGTACATACCTAGACAAAGTTCAAAAGGTCCGTAATGGATAAGGCATTGAAAGGTTCAAAGGTCTATGTTGTCGTAAGATATTGAGCAAGGCTCGGTCCAGCTACGGTAAATGATAGGGAAGCTATGAGCAAAGTGCCTTATGCCTCGGCCATAGGTTCCATCATGTATGCCATGCTGTGTACTAGACCGATGTGTCCAATGCTCTTAGTTTGACGAGCAGATATCAAAGTGATCCAGAGGAACACCGGACAGCCGTGAAGAACATCCTAAGGTACCTAAATAGGACTAAAGAAATGTTCTTAGTCTATGGGGTGATGAACACTCGTCAGAAAAGTTACGTCGATGCTAGTTTCGACACCGACAAGGATGATGCTAAATCTCGCACGTGATACGTGTATATTTTGAATGGAGGAGCTGTGAGTCGGAGAAGCTGCAAGCAAAGCGTGGTCGCGGGATCTACAGAGAAGCGGAATACATGGCTGCCGCAGCGTCAAGTGAAGGATTTTGGATCAAACTTCATCATCGAGCTTGGCGTGGTTCCAAGTGCATTGGACCCACCGAGATATTGTGTGACAACACCGGCGCCATAGCACTCGCTAAGGAACCAAGATATCATCCAAAGACCAAGCATATCAACTGCAAGTTTCATATAATCCGAGATTATATAGCAGATGGAGATCTGAAGATCAGCAAAGTACATACAGATCTGAATGTCGCAGATCCATTGACTAAACCTCTTCCATGTGTAAAACATGATCAGCACCTCAGTGCCATGGGTGTGAGATTGTTGCCAGATGTAAACTAGATTATTGACTCTAGTGCAAGTGGGAGACTGTTGGAATTATGCCCTAGAGGCAATAATAAAGATGTTATTATTATAATTCTTGTTCATGATAAAGTTTATATTCCATGCTAGAATTGTATTAAGCGGAAACATTAATACTTGTGTGGTTTGTGAACAACACCGTGTCCCTAGTACGCCTCTATGGACTAGCTCATTGATCATTGATGGTTAAGGTTTCCTAACCATAGACATGAGTTGTCAATTGATAATGAGATCATATCATTGGAGAATGATATGGTGGATAGACCCAAACTAAGCGAAGCAATTAGATCGTGTCATTGTGTTCATCTTTGCGAAGCTTTTCTTATGTCAAATATTGTATTCCTTAGACCATGAGATAATGCAACTCCCTGGTATCGGAAGAAAGCTTTGAGGTCATCAAACGTCATCCTATGAGAGGGTGATCATAAAGGTGTCTCTCAGGTGATCGGAAAGTATCTGTTGGGTTGTATGTATCGAGATGGGATTTGTCCCTCCCAAGTCAGAGAGATATACTTCGGGCCCACTCGGTAATCGATATCAACACTGCTTGCAAGCATGTGGTTAAGGAGTTAATCACAAAGTGATATCAGATTACGGAACGAGTAAAGTACTTGCTGTGAACGAGATTGAACTAGGTATGACGATACCGACGATCGAATCTCGGGCAAGTAAAATATCGCGAGACGAAGGGAATATATATATGGGATTGATTGAATCCTGGCATCGTGGTTCATCCGATATGATCATCGATGAATGTGTGGAGTCAATATGGGTGCCTGCACCCTGTTGATTATTGATAGAAGATCATGTCTACATATTCTCGAACCCGCAGGGTCACACACTTAACGTGTCTCGACGCTAGGATAGATTGGATAATTGGTTTATGAATTTTTGTTCGGAGTCTCGGATGGGATCCGAGACATCACGAGAGGTTCCGAAATGGTCTGGAGAATAAGATTCATATAAGGCAGTGCAGTTTTTGGAGTTCGGAATTGTTCCGGATTAATCGGTATTGTACCGGAAGCTTCCGGGAGGGGGCATGGGCCTATGAGGGAGTGTCCTGGCCGCATTGGGCCAGGGGCACAAGGCCCCATAGGGCCCAGCCGATCCTAGATAAGTTTAAACTCGTTTAAACTAGAGATAGGATTTCTAGATAAGGGAGAGTTTAAACTAGAGATAGGATTTCTAGATAAGGGAGAGTTTAAATTGTTTAAACTAGAGATAGGCTTGGAGGATGGGCAAGGGCTGGCCGCACCCCCCCTCTATATATAGAGGGCTCGTGCGCCCCCTCCCCCACAACCTACACCTTCCTCCAAACCCTAGTTGCCCTGCTGCCCTCCTCTCTCCCTCCCGACTGTTTGTAGGCGAAGCCCTGCTGCAGAAATTCTCCACCATATACACCACGCCGTCGTGTTGTAGATCCAATCTATCTCTCCACCCTACTTGCTGGTCCGAGGAAGGAGGAGACGTCGAGGTGCTGCACGTGTGCATCTCACGGAGGCACCGCCACTTGTGGTGCTAGATCGGATTGGATTGCGAGGAGGAGAAGCGAGTACGACTACATCACCCATGTTCCGACGAACATTCCGCTGTGCGAATATTCAAGGGTATGAAGATCTAATCCAATCTCTCTCGTTGTTTGCATCTCCTAGATTAGATCTTGGCTTTCCCTCTGTTCGCTTCCGTAGAAAATTTTGATTTACTATGTTGCGAAACCCTTCACAAAATACCTAGAGGTAAGAGGAGAATAGCATAGGGGTAAGGAGTAAAAGCAGACCTAATCGGATCTGTCAAACCGATTTTGCAAAATAGTTTTGGCACTCTATATCGGCCGTTAGCTAGGTTATCCTACAGACTGGACAAGTGGGGTATCGCAACTGTTGAGCTCTCATACCACTTTGTAACACCCTCGAATCGGCCCTATGCAAGTTTTAGCGATTCCTGCCAAACCCGCATTGAAATGATTCAAAGATTCCCACCAAGAACTTGCGTGCGGGTGGAAAACGAAGTAATACCATTACACAATAGTTCACGATGGAACCCACAAAACATATATATACAACAATGACTCAAAGAGTCAAGAATACAGATATACCGTACAAAGATCCAAATCACCTTGAAAACAATACAACATTCGAGTACGGATAAGATGCAAATGGGGCTAAGAGCCCTGAAGAATAACCAATGGCATCCATAACCCTGCCCAGGCCAAGCCGGAAGGGTAACCCTGCTAACGATGTCAATCTCAAACATGATAAAACAAAAGGGGTGCCGACAAAGGGCAAAGGAAAAAGAGAGTGGTTAATACTGAGGCTAGTACAAGGCGAGTCTATAATTCGGTGGCTCTCGCCTACATAGGTATGGTGGACTGAAGCGGCAGCGAAGCATGCACTAAACAACCTATAGAGACTCAATACAATTGTCGGCTATCATAGAGGGATAAGAAAGACCTATTC
This sequence comes from Avena insularis, assembly GCA_023614405.1. NCBI lineage: Eukaryota > Viridiplantae > Streptophyta > Magnoliopsida > Poales > Poaceae > Avena > Avena insularis. The sequence continues at coordinate 279,811,765 of CM042688.1, forward strand.
AGGAACCAACCTGATATTAACACCAATCATACCCATTCTGGTATTTCCCCCCCGAGACCAAACAAGGAAGTCAAACTGAGAGACTCACACAATTGGCAGTTTGATTCATTCCATTATAGTTGCAACACTTACTAGTCAGATATAGATAGCATGATTCATCCTAATATCATTACCATTGGGCAGTTTTAGTTAACCATTCCGTTGTAGTTGCAATACTTACTAGTCAGAAACAATTAGCATGAGACATCCCAAATCCAGTAGTTGTTGGCACTTTTATTTACTCATTCGGTTGTAGTGAAACTGATTACTAAGCATGTCAAAGTCAAATTTATAGCACTGCTTTAGTTATGGTTGTCTATGATTGAGATACTGTGCTCTAGGTCATCCATAACCGCGGACACGACTTTCAGAAAGTTTTACCCATGCAGGGGTGCACAAATAGCAACACACACACGATCAACCTCGGGAAGAACCAAATAAAAGGCAACGAGGCCTCACGACAATGCATTCAGAGGATTCATAAATTATTTCTAGAGGACACCCCACTAAGCTACCTGCAATAAAGTTGGCCGGCTCCAAGACGGACCCAGGATTTGCGAGAACAGTTGTAAATGTCTAGGAACCCGAAAGTGTGAATGGGCTTGTCGATACCACGAAATCGTGCTGCAATCCAAAACAGTACAGGTGCTCCACGCACAATTGTAAAATAAATCAGTAAAGCATGGCATAAGTACAGGATAGTAATAATGCCCCAAACTAGTTTGTGGCCCCAAGAAATAAAGTGCGAATCAAGCTCAGGCAAAGGGGATCCATAGGGTCTCCCATATGTGGATAGTACGAATAATCAAGGAACATGTATCAAGTACTCGGGGCCTACGGGACACAAGTGAGCGTGAAAGAACCAAATATTACCTATTTCCCACCGGTGCCTCTACATTAGTTATATCTATTCCTAGCATTTTAATATCAAGTTTTAATTAAAGCCATGATCATCTCCACCAACCTCCCAATAACGGTGGAACATCGACGACACGAAGCAGCACCTGAGCAAGCAACTATGACTCGCAAGGCCGACTGTCTATCAAACAACAGGTAATAGGTGTCCAAGGCAATATAGGCCGCAGGAGATATATCTGGTACGGAAAACTAAAGCATCGCAACACGGATAGCAATAGATCAACAGATGGAAGTAAAGACTATAAATACAAAACAGGTAGAAAGGGGGAAAATGTTCGCTTGGAAAATATTGCCGAAGGTTCATTATCCGAAGAACTTGTCGAGACTCGCATCAACTCAACGGCCTAATCCATGAAGAAGCAAAACACTAAAAGAAACACCGGATGCACTATTCAATACTACGACAGAAGGTCAGGCATGATGCATGTATGATGCATGACATGGCAAAGATGCAGTGCAATTAGGCAATATTAAGCGGATTCAGGGTCCTGACAATTAATTATATGGTTCAAGTTGTTTAGATATCCCACAATTTAAATGTTGTATTAAGAAGGCAAAATATATCATCGGTTCACTACACAAATTTAAATGGAGCCAATATAAGACTAGAATAGCCAACATATAGTCTCCATATTTAATTTAGGTGAATCGTCTAAATACCCCCAAACAACGATATATGTATGCCATATGAATGATTAAAGATGCACAACTGTATCTCATATTATAAAAATAGGGCGGGTTAAGATAGGGTCAGACATCTCGGTCCGAAGATCTTGGGGCTCAGAGGGGGTTCGACGAGGTTCGGGTTCGAGCTTTGGGTCCTCGTGATCGGTCTTCAGGTCAGGGCTTCGGGTTCTGGTCAAGGCTTCATTGTAATATTGACTACAGTAGGAGACACAGACACCAGCTAGCCACTTAAACTAGTTGCATGTCAAGTGTGGAACAGGTCTCATGTGCGAGGACATGTAAAGTTAGTCCGGTCCGCTTCATCCCACTATGCCACCAATATCCAAAATACATAGAAGATGCAATAAAATGATCATCATCACCCACATACTGTTATGTGTACTACCGGTGCAAAGCATCTACGCATAGATCAGGCTGTGATACCACTATTGGGTTCACAACATAGAAAACAAAAAATTTCCTACGATGTGAACATCTAAGCACCAAGATCTATCTACCTAGATATACATCCATAGAGAACATACCCTTGAAGATCGACAAAGCATTGTTAACGAAACTTATTTCATGGTTGATGTAGTCGTATACTTGCCGATCTCAAGATCGTGATGAAGTCCAGCGAGTCCAGTAGGTCCAACACCAGCAAGTCCAGCAGGTCCAGCACCACCAAGTCCAGCACCACAAAGTAGCGGTGCATCCATGATCGCACATACGTCCGGTACCCCGACAACCTCCATCCCTCACTCTAGCAAAACAGCGGAAGCAGCAACTCCTTTCCAGATAAAGCCACCGAGAACATGTATCTCGCTAATCCGAGACCATGTGGAATAATTTCTAGAGGGGGAGAGAGATCCTTCCTGAGGAGGTGTGAGTGAGATGGAGTGAGAGGGGTGCCTTTTATAGGAGTAAGGGGGAAGCCAAGGGCCATGGAATGGCAGCCATGGTGGGTGCCCCCACCTCTTCCTCATTCATGTGGATGGAGCACACACTCACATAAAAGATCTCCACTCAAAATTCCACTCACAGATGCATTAATTCTCCACCAAAATTAATGTATATCTCATTTAATAAAACTATTTTATTTATTTTATTCAAAATTTTGTTAATTACATTAATTAACTAACATTCACATAAAAACCCCTACAACATTTCAATATCACATGTAGAACCAAATTCTGCAATTTCACCCGAGGTTTCCATCGAAATGATTGCAGCGCTTTCTTAAATCTTTATCTGAAACATATTTGCTCAAAACGGTGTCAGTATCCCTTAAGTGTGTCAACCTATGGTTCACGAATAATGCAGACATGATCAAGACCTTTCTCCGATATAAAATCAGCAGCGGGACCTAGAGATCCGTACTGACTCCCACACATTCAACAATGACTCTAGTGATTGTGTGAACCTTTAACGTCGTAACTAAATCCCTTTGTCTCATGATATATTACATGTCCGAGATTCGATCATCGGTATCTCCATACCTAGTTTGATCTCGTTACCAACATGCACTCTTTTCTCGTTCCCGTGATATAACATTCTAGTGATCACATCACTTGCTTGCAAGCTATCTCAATGTGATATCACCAAAGAGGGCCCAGAGTATATCTATCCATCATTGGGATGGACAAATCCCACTCTTGATCCATGAGCCTCAACATAACACCTTCGGAGTATCTGAACCCACCTTTATAGTCACCCTGTTACGGTGTGACGTTTGATGTTATCAAGTTACTCTTCTAGTGTTAGCGATTGACATGATCTCATGGTATAAGGACTAAGATTACTTCGTATGATGTTATAGCAATTTAAACACAATTACTTTGATCGTAATTCTATACTTCGGATGAATGTTCATCACATCATTCACCAATGTTGTGACCTTGTTATTAACAACATCCAATGTCCATGATCAGGAAACCTTGATCATCTTGTTAATCAACGAGCTAGTTTATAAGAGAGGCATAACTAGGAACCCTTTATTTGTTTATTAAACACACATATGTTAACATTTCCAATTAATACAATTATAGCATGCAAAAATAAACATTTATCATAAACAAGGAATAAGATAATAACCACTTTATTATTGCCTCTTGGGCATATTCCCTTCAGCATCATCACCCGAACCCGATACACTTGATCCAAAAGACGAGGAAGAACCCAAAGACACCATGATAATATAAATCATGTGGATGCAGCCGTACCTAGCGTACATGATAAACAGAGAAGTCCCATAAGATACAGTCGAAGCATGACGCATCACCCGCCGGTCCAGGTCCTTCTGTGTAATGAAGGGAGAACTCTACAAAAGGAGTATCTTGGGTGTGCTCCACTGATGCGTAACAACTAAGGAAGGGAAAGTCATCCTTAAGGACATCCATGAACGGATATGTGGCCACCACGCTAGCAGCCGGGCAATAACAACCAAGGCCTTCTAGGCAGGATTCTACTGGCTCACCGCGGTCTAGGACGCGAAGGATATAGTAACAACATGTGAAGCATGCTAACGATTCACCACAAAACCAAACACATCTGTGATAGAACTGGCCCCATACCTTTGTCTTAGTCGTTCACTTAGTGGGTACTCGATATGGTGTGTAAACTCCACAAGTCATCTCCTAGAGGACACATCTTTCTAATCATCGCACTCGACAAATTTACCAAGTGGATCAAGGAAATGCATGTTACCATCCAAGATGCTACTTCTCTTGTGAACTTCATCAAGTCAATAGTTTTCCGCTTTGGGGTGCTTCACAACATCATCACTGATAACGGATCAAACTTCACTTCTAGAGAATTCAAGGAATACTGCAAGGAGATGTGCATACAAATGAGCTATGCGTTGGTTTCCCACTGGCAAATCAATGGCCTAGCAGAAAAGCCAATGGACTTGTGACCAATGGCATAAAGAAAAGGCTCCTTACACCACTCGAATGAGCAAAGGGCGCTTGGGTAGACGAGTTACCCTCCATCCTATGGTGCTTATGTACTACCCCAAATACCGCTACACAAGAAACTCCTTTTCCTAGTCCACAGGGCTGACACCATGCTTCTAGTGGAGATAACTCATGAGGCTCCACGAGTCATTGCATACGACGAAGAAACGTCTACAGAGGCACTTGAAGACGATGTTTATGCACTTGATAAAGCTCGAGACATTGCACTTGGAAGAGCAACCACGTATTAGCAGAACCTATGCAACTACCACAGCCGTCGACTATGTCCTAGGTCCTTTGTCGTTGGGGACCTAGTCCTTCGCCTCAACTTCGATGGCCACCCTAAACTCGAATTGCCATAGGAGGGACCGTACATCGTCACAGAAGTAATCCCTGGCGGAGCATATTGGTTCCAAGACAAGAAGACCAGAGTTAAGTACTCCAACTCGTGGAACGTTGCGCATCTACAACGTTTGTACACTTAGGACATTTACTTCCTGCAATTTACTGTCAATAGGAACAATTGCTAGGAGACTACGCCAAAACATGTACCTCTATACTCGATATAAATAAAGCTATGTTCTCTCAACCAAGTCTCGATTTGAATACTCGGGGGCTCAGCTAACTAGCTTCCCACATAATCATACTCCAATACTCAGGGGCTTTGCTAATAATGCAAACTCAAAAAAAATCTTCGGCTTCACCATAAAAAAATCCAACACATGCTGACCCGAGTAGTTTATTCGGCCCAACGAGCATCAGGCTAATGAAAAGGTCTCACGGTGGGTGCAACCGCACTAGCCATAAGTACAAATATATAACATTACACTAACAACAAATATATATGGCTGATATTTATAAAGTTTACATAGTTTACATGTCCTTCCGTAGGATCAATATCCTAACTATATCGGAAAATTCAGAAAAAGTCTTGATCCGTGTCAAGGCACCGGCGAATTATCCGTATGGATGGCTTGCGAGCAGTCTCATAATGAGGAGCCATAGCCACCATGCAACCACCCGATGGAGAAGGAAGACTCTATGACACCGCATCTAAAATCTAGCGTCACGTGGTGTACATGTACCCAAGCAAGGAAAACCTTGGCACCCACAATAAGCTACAACTTGATAAAATGGTGGTTTCCTTCACCTCGCTAGAACTTCCGCATTAGCCCGACCAGTCCCAATGGTTGGGGGTCTCTAGGGAACATTGCATTGTATACCATAGCCAAGGCAGAGCTGAAATACTCGACGAACTCCTCCACTTCCGACACTCTATCCTGAAGAAGCGCCAAAGTATACTGCCATTTGTGGTCAGTCCAGAAGTCTATACCAGCACCCGACGAAGCGTTCATCAATGCACTCATTCGAGACGTCAGACGTCGAGACTCCTCCACCATGCTTAAGAGGATGCATGCAAAATACAGAAAGATTAGTCTACATCACAAAAGCAAAAAAAGAAACTCGGGGGCTTTGTGGGAAACTCGCATAGCATACTCTCACTTGCCCTCGAAATCTCATAAATTAGATATGACTCGTGCTCCAAGGAATTGTTTGACTTGGAGAGCGACACATCAACCTGGGTCTTTATCATCAAAGTTTACCTTCCAACTTCTTGATATGGTAGAGATTAACAGCATATAGTGTAGGATCGATATATCAAGTGATAGTGGTAACATTTGCATGCGCATCTGTCTATATGTGTGAAAAATGCTGACCCAAAGGAACAAGAGGAGTTGAAGCAACATGAGCAGCTGAAGGAGCAGGATCAGCCTATGGACTGGTCAAATCAGATACATTCTAAAGAAGAGAAGACATGGCAAAAATCAGTAAGAAAGTTTCGTCGTGCACAGTTAACATTCAAACTTAAAGGAAGATTCAAGGATACAAAATATCAGTGTTATCCAACTCCTAGACTAAAAAACTATAAATTAGATAGAATCCATTACAGACAATACAACATAAAATAACTACGGCTAAGGACTTAGTAGCACCAATAGAAGCGGCAGTGGCACTGGCACAAGGGGCAGCAGTCGAAGCTAATGCGGGGGAGGGGGGACATCTTCTTCTTCAACAATTTCAAGGAGTTGCCTAGAGAACTTCTTGATTTTCTTAAAGTAAGGATCGAGGTCGACCTCTTTGCCTTTGTCGGTTACTGGGATTGAGGAGCTAACCTTATGCCAGTCGACCTTCTCTCCATGCGCCAAGTCCAAGGCCATTGCACTCTCCAAGACGCTCTTCGCCTGGATCAATCTGTAGCTGGTAAAGGGGTTCGGTTCGGCGTTGAAGACCTCGGTGAGGACATTGAGGTCCGATAGAATGTCTTTGTTAGGGAAGACCTCCACGTGAAGGCTCTTGAAGGCACGACGAGAGCGGGTTAGGAGGTTCTGGCCGTTGTTCCCCTCCAAGACACTCTGGGCATCCGATAAAGGGTCAACCCATTGATCCTTGGCCAGTGCTAGCGGGAAATTGGTGATCTCTATAGAAACAAAGAAAGTACATTATATCACGATCCAAGGTTTAGGTAAAAAACATCGGTTTTCTTGTTAGAATGGGTGACTTACTTGTCAAGCAGTTCATATCTTCAATCCTCTTCTAAAACTTCTTATCCCATCCCACCGCAGCAGCAGCTTTGACTTCATGTTTCTCCACCTCAACTTTGGCTATTGTCTAGGATTTTTCGAGCTTCCTTTTAGCGTCCTTTAGTTTAGCTTTAAGATCATCCACGCGCTTCATGGAAGCCTCACGAATGACCAATGACTCATCAGCAACAGCTATAGTGGAAGAGAAAGTTATTCAAGGAGGATATTGCTAGAGGAGAATATCCACAGAGGGAAGAAGGCAAAGAATAAAAACCTTTGGCGGAAGAAGCATCATGTTGAATCCTGATAAAACAAGCAGCCATTTCAACCATATCGCTCATATTTGGCTGAAGGAAATGAAAACATCATCAAAACACTCAGGCCTGGCCAATAAAGCTAGACACGCCGAATAAAGAGGAGGAAATTTACATTCTTCATGTCAGGTTCAGCCGGGTCTTCTGACAGGATCACACCTTTGTCAGCATTCTTTGTCTTCTTCTATGAAAGAGCTTCAGGTGTCACCATAAGATCTTTCAGGATCAGCTTACCCGTTGTTTGTCCTTGCGACTGTTTGTAGCATCCGTACCATCGGCTGTGTCAACAACATGCAATTTTGGGGGAGTTTTTCCCTCTCATTGCCAGTAAAACAAAGCATAAAAACTATGGTTAAGAACATAAATAATGAAACCTTAGAAGAGAAAAGGAAGGACTTGAACTTACAAGCTAACATTTTGCACAAATTGAAGAAGTGCCCTTCTCCTAAGAGGAGCCATCCTTAGTGGTTGAGCCATCAGTGGCTTTGCAGAACTCGAATCGTCATAATCTTCAATCTCTTGGATGTCCAACTCGTCGCGTTTCCCTTTGCCTTGACTAGCTACAACCTTGAAGGAATCAGAATCCGCGGAAGGGACAACCTCGGTTGGAGTGCAATAAGGGTGGGAGCTAGAGTTTTGTTCATTTTCCTTGGTGTCTCCCACAACCCCAGCCTCTATATTCTCCTCAGATTCAGCAGCAGATTCAGGTACCTTGCCTGTTTCTGGCAATGAAGGAAGGGAATCCAATTGATCATGATTCTACACAAATAGAAAAAGGAAAGTCAATATAAGGAAAACACATATTAAAAGACAAAAACACGATAGGTAGAAGACAAAGGACAGGGACTTACATCAGGTACATGGTTTTTCTTGCCAAATGGCTTAACCCGGCATTTGTATGGAACTGAGTCATGCTTGGTAAGCTTGGTGAAGGACTTGAATCTTTTCTCGAGCTCAACGCATGTTAGGTTGTCCAGGGATACCCTCATCGGATCCTTCTTACTAGTATATGTTCACATACTAGAAAGTCAAGCATTAAGAGGTTGAACACGGATGAGGAGAAAGTGCACTATGAGCTGGAAACCCAAAACTTCCTTCCCAATTGTGTAACAGAGATCACGGATGCGGTCCACCATGGGCTGCATTTCCTTAATCTCTACTGTAGTTGCGCCTTCTCCCTAATACTTTATCTTCTTCACGCTTTTTGTTGGGTCGAAAGGAGGTAATCCATACAGTTGGCCTTGCATGATTCGTCCTTGACGTAGAACCATTTATTCTACCAATCTTGGGAAGAATCAACAAACTTGAGGTCGAAGTAGTCAATGTTCGGACAAACATAGATGTTAGCGCCTCCAACATCATAAACAAATGCTTTCGTAGCATTCGTTTCCAAAGGCCCCAATGGGGATGGATCCCAAGAAAATTCTCACAGAGCATGATGAAGACAACAATATGAAGGATGGAATTCAGCGTGAGCTGATAGAGTTGCACGCCATACACAAGAGACGCACACGAAGAAATTCGTGGGTAGGGAGAGAAAGACTGTGATAAAGAAAGGCGTTGAACATTACCCACCATACCTCATCAGGCATGGGTGTGGCCTCGTCACTGGGAAGCTTGAAGGAGACCTCCTTAAGGAGCGCATATCTCCGAGCCTCATGCACATCCTAGTGCGGGCACTTCAAGGGAGTCCATCCAATGACCCATGTTTTGGCTGTCGTGGCATCGAGTGTGGAACTAGAGCCCTTGCTTCTCCACATGGCTATGTCGTCGATGGTGTGGATGTGTGAACATGCAAGCAAGAGAGAGTAGCGGTGCTGAATAGATGCAGTGCAAGGAGGAAGAAGGACATCGTCGAAAGGAGAAGATGAGCAGTAAAATATCTCCCCAACGCTTATACCTGTGGCAGTCCAGAGCCATTAGATCCGTAAGAAATTTTGTCGGGATGAAACCTAAGGGCAACACGTGTTCACAGATAAATGAAGAGTCAGCCGTAATGAGAATTAATAACCATGGTAGAAAATTGTGTCACTATCTGATTCTTGTGTGACGTGAGGCTGTGCGGTCAAACTCACCGCTAACATGGCCCCCACACGTCGTCAACCTATGTCATGGGCCCACCACTAAAACGTCCCATCGGGAGCGCTCCAACGTGGCTGAAGCACACCATCATCATCAACAAGGACTTCATGGAAAATGATGAAAAAGCTTTGGGTGTACCAGTAAAGAACCCAACAAAAAGTGTAGATCTAAGGCCCGAGTTTAGAAATTCCTCAGATGATAAAGACTTGCACCTATGCTCGGACGCAAGCATTCAAACATAGCCTCGGGGGATACTCCAATAGGGAGCACTGGCCACACACAAGATAATATTTGGTGATTCAAGGAAAATAAGACCTGAGTCAAGGATCTCCTCGGACGATAAAGACTTAAGCCTATGATCGGACGCAAGCATTCAAACATAGCCTCGAGGCCTACTGCCATCTGGAGCGCTGGCCGCGCACCCGATAGAAAATAACTTAGATAAGACATGAGTTGAATATTTCCTCAGATGATTATGGCTTGAGCCTATACTCAGATATAAGTACATGAACATAGCCTCAGGGCTACTCCCATTGGGAGCACTAATCGCACACCCGAAGGAAATTACAAATCCTCCTACGGAGTCGACAATGAAGCTCATGAAGACAAACTTTGAACCTACACTTGAATACAAATATTCAACTGTATCCTCGGGGGCTACTCCCATCAGAAGCGCTGGCCACTCACCCGATAGAACAAACGCAAAAAATCCTCCTACAAAGACAATAAAGATAAAAAGACCTATGAGCATTACCCAAGTGTATCCTCAAATGGTTACTCCCATCGGGGGCATTAAACAATGCGCCTAATAAAACTGATAAACAAGCTGACAACTTCAACAACTCCAATAGCCAAACAATGCAGTCAACAAAAAATTAAAAATTCTCGGACCATGTTTGCCGCGATAATATGTCTAAATGCTATGTCCATCGACATGAAGGTAGACCCTAGGATCCGTCCTGAGGGGACTAGTAATCACACCTAAATGTGCTCGTCTAGTAATTTTCTGTATCCACGATATAATGAAAAATCCCTATGGGTGTGTTGGGTGCCCAAAACATAAAACTAGAATTCAGTACTCGATAAGACCTCAACAGTTCAAACTGAATTGCACCAGTATATACTAGGTTCAAGTCCGGGGACTCGAGCTTGAAGTAGTTTCAGGATGTTTTTGCCAAAGAGGAATTAACTGTTACCCTATCCGTCAGATGCACCAGGATCGTTATACCAAAATCCCCACGAATAAAAGTTTACTTGAAGAAAACTTCGGGTTCAATGCTAAAAGTGTCTTTGAGAGTCAACCCGAATCTACGATTCGGATAGAGTCTCAGGGGCTATCGACAAGGTATGACTTATCGGGTTCCCATGATTGGTATACTTGGTATGCACCTAAACTACGGCCCATGAAGCCCACCAAGAACTAGGAGTCCTAGAAGCATCCGAATCCCAGGAACCGAACATGGTGATCAAGATAGTGAAGTGAATATGCCCGAGAGGCAATAATAAAGTGGTTATTATCTTATTCCTTGTTTATGATAAAATTTTATTTTGCATGCTATAATTGTATTAATTGGAAATGTTAATACATGTGTGTTTAATAAAAAATAACGGGTTCCTAGTTATGCCTCTGATACATACTAGCTCATTGATTAACAAGATGATCAAGGTTTCCTGATGATGGACATTAGATGTTGTTAATAATGATGTTACAACATTGGTTGAATGGTGTGATGAACATTCATTTGAAGAATAGCAATACGGTCAAAGTCATTGTTTTAAAATTTCTATGACATCATACGAAGTACCTTTTATCCTTAGACAATGAGATCATGTTAACTGCTAACACCAAAAGAGTACTTTGATAACATCAAATGTCACACCGTAACAGGGTGACTATAAAGATGGGTTTGGGTACTCGGAATGTGTTATGTTGAGGCTCATGGATCAAGAGTGGATTTTTTCCATCCCAATGACAGAGAGATATACTCTGGGACATCTCGGTGATATCACATTGATGTAGCTTGCAAGCAAGTGATAAGATCATTAGAATATTATATCACAAGAACATGAAAAGAGTACTTGTCGGTAACGAGATCAAACTAGGTATGGGGATACCGATGATCAAATCTCGGACATGTAATATATCATGAGACAAAGGGATTTAGTTACAAACGTTAAAGGTTCACACGATCACTGGAGTCATTGTTGAATGTGTGGGAGTCAATACGGATCTCTAGGTCCTGCTGCTGATTATTGATCGGAGAGGGGTCTCGATCATGTCTGCATTATTCGTGAACCGTATGGTGACACACTTAAGGGATACCGACACCATTTAGGAGCAAATATGTTTCATATAAAGATTAAGAAAGCGCTGGAATCATTTTGATGGAAACTGAAATTGCTTTGGGTGAAATTGCTGAAACTAGTTCTGCATGTGATATTGAAATGTTGCAGGGGTTTTTATGTGAATGTTTGTTAATTAAAGTAATTAAAAAATTCTGAATAAAATAAATAAAAGATTTTTATTAAATGAGAGTTGCATTAAATTTGATGGAAATTTAATGCATGTGAGTGGACATGTGAGTGGAGGTGTGTTTATGTGAGTGGGAGCTCCACCCACATGAATGAGGGAGAGCTGGGGGCACCCACCATGGCCTATGGCCATGGCATGGGGGAAGCCCCCCTCCCCTTTAAAAGGAGCACCTCCTCCTTCTCCACTCTCACACCTCCTCGTGAAGGATCTCTCTCCCCCTCTAGAATTATGCCCCCATGGTCTCGGAGTAGCGAGATACATGTTCCCAGTGGCTTTTTCTAAAAAGAGTTGTTGCTTCCGCTGCATCGCTAGAGCGAGGACACGGAGGTTGTCGGGGTACAAGACGTGTATACGATCACGGATGCACCGCTGCTTTGTGGTGCTGGACTTGCTGGTGCTGGACCTGCTAGTGCTATACCTGCTAGACTTGCTAGACTTCATCACGATCTTGAGATCGGCAAGTGTACGACTGCATCATCCAGAGAATCAGATTTCATTAACAATGCTTTGTCTCTCTTCAAGGGTATGTTCTGTATGGATGTGTATGCACCTGTTGATTGTATCTAGGTAGATAGATCTTGGTGCTTAGTTGTTCACTTCGTAGGAATTTTTTTGTTTTCTATGCTGCGAACCCAACAATGGTATCAAAGCCTGATCTATGCGTAGATGCTTTGCATGGGTAGAACACATATGATTATGTGGGGACTGATGGTCATGTTATTGCATCTTCTATGTATTTTGGATATTGGTGGCATAGTGGGATGAAGCGGCCTGGACTAACTTTACATGTCCTCGCACATGAGACCTGTTCCACGCTTGACATGCAACTAGTTTTGCATAAGTGGCTGGCGGGTGTCTGTCTCTCCTACTATAGTCAATATCTGATTTAAAACAAGTTGTTAATAATTAGATTATCATCGTTGTGGTTCCATGTTCTTAGGTATGAATGGTTCTATCTTCGAAAGCCCTAAGCCACGTAAAACTTAAAATTGATAAATTAGAGGCGTCTAGTTTAGATTTTTGCTAGGTAAGTGTCATGATATGGTGATTTTATAATTTGTATTATGGATTTATACTATTGGACATTATAACATACCAAAGTGTAAGTTCCATAGACCTTGGCCTTACACATATAGGAATGATAAAGATCATACCAAGATGCACAAGATAGTGATTAAGTGCAAGAACCATATCATATCACTTTTTGCATATGATGTTTGTTTGCATATTATATTGCTTATTTGGCGCTTTAGTAGGATTATAAGACGATCCCTCATTTAAATATCAAGATAAAAATGTGTTCTTCCTTAGTATGCATGTTAAGAAAGTTCGTCATTTCAAAACACCACGTGATGATCGGGTATGATAGACTCTACGTTCGCATACAACAGGTGTAAGACAGTTTTACACACACGAGTACTAAGGTTCTTACTTGGTGAGCCTAGCATGTACAGGCGTGGCCTTAGAACACGAACCGAGGTATTCGCGTGTGTAAAACTATCGTACACCCATTGTATGCGAATGTAGAATCTATCACACCCGATCATCACGTGGTGCTTTGAGACGACAAACTTTCTTAACAGTGCATACTAAGGAAGAGCATATTATTATCTTGATATTTAGTGGGAGGGATCATCTTATAGTGATACCAAGGCAATCAAATACTATGTAGGTGACCAAATCAACGAAAAATAAGATGCATCAAAGGATAAACATCACATGCATATATAATGTGATATGATATGGTCCTTCTCGCATTCGATCTCCATCTCATGCATCATGGCATGATCTCCATCATTCCACTAGCGTGTCACCAAGGTCCATGGCACCACCATTAAGGTTGTTCTCCACTAATCTAATTACATGAATTTCCATTTTCTGTCATGCAGGACATGAAATAAAATAATAACCATATGGATCATGCTGGTTGTTTTACAATAAAACACATTGCATACAACAACATTTGTATCATAGACCATATCACATCACATGCCCTGCAAAAACAAGTTAGACGCCTCTAATTTATTTTTGCATATTTTACGCGGTTGTGGGCTTTCTAGGATAGAACTGTTCTACCTACGAACTTCAGCCACAACAGTGATAACCAAGTTATTAAGAAGACCATTGTAAATCAGATATCAACTATGGTGGGAGAGACAGACACACACTAGCCACTTATGCAAAATGAGTTTCATGTCAAGCGTGGAATAGGTCTCATGTGCGAGGACATGTAAAGTTTGTCTGGGACGCTTCATCCCACTATGCCACCAATATCCGAAATACAAGAGATTAGCAATAACAAGATTTATCAATGCCCGCATCTCCATGTGTTCTAACCGTACAAAGAATCTATGCATAGACATATCTCTGATACCACTGGTGGGGTTCGTTGCATAGAAAACAAAAGTTTTCCTATGGTTTGCAACTGCGAAGATATAATCTAGGTGATACTTTGTAATAGTTACAGATGGACTCACCCTCGTAGACCATAAGCGGGATAATGTTCCCGCAAACAAACGTGGTTTATGTAGATGGTACACGATCGTCCTCAAAGACGTGCAGACGATCAGCGCCACAGACGGGCAGTGCCTCCGTAATCAGTCACACGTTCGGTGTGTGGACGACTCCCGGTCCCTTGCTCCAGCCAGGCAGCGGAAGTAGCGGATCCCTGGGAACTCCAATAGCGCTATGCCATGGTAGTAGTGATGGAGGCGAAGGTTTAGAGTAGGGCTTCGCCAAGCACCTTTTCTAGTGAAAAATGGACAAGGCAAGCAAGGGGGAGAATATGCCAACCTTGGGGCATATGAGAGAGCTTGTGAGAGAGTGTGTGGAGAGGAGGAGGAGGCCACCTCCTTTTATAGGCGCCATGGGGCGACCCCATCCCCTCCTCTCATTCAATCTCCATTAAAGCACTTTAGTCTCCTTAAAGGTCTATCCATTAAAGCACTTTAATTCCCTTAAAGGTCTTTCCATTAAAGCACTTTAATCCCATTAAAGCACTTTAATTCCCTTAAAGGTCTTTCCATTAAAGCACTTTAATTCCATTTTAATGCAACTCAATTTAATGAATACTTCATTTAATGAGTACTTCATTTAATTAAGACATTAACATTTTGATCCCTTACTTTGTTTTGATACCCCGAAACTATTTCGGTAGATTCGGCAGAACAATTTTCTACATCAGAACAATTTTGTGCGGTGTCCATTTACTTCCCCTGTGTTCATAATCGTGGAACAACTATTTGTTACAAGCTTATATGAATAACCGTCTCAGAATGTGTGAGACACACTAAAGAAGTTCATAATCTATTGATTACAATAATCATCCTAAAAACATAAACTAAGTGATAAATGTCGAGGGAGAGTGTCGCTGGCCATGATCATCATGCTCGCCATAAACACGCAACATCACCTCCTCTCCATTAAGAAACTCTCATGCAGAAGGACCTGTTTTCAGCAAAACAGAACAAGTATGAACTATGCTTAACACTGCAATATGTGTTTGCAAGATTATAACATTTATGAAATTGTATATCAAATATATTCCTTTGTCATCGATGACCTCACCTGCAATGGGTTCAACCTTCACATTCTTGAGATGTGATATGAACCTGTGGAAGTCCTGTGTTTCCGCATCGCCTCTCATGATGCAAATCCTGGCATGTGCTTGGTAGCTTGGTAGTAGCGACTGATACATTGCAAATGTATCTATAATTTTTGATGTTCCATGCTTGGTTTTATCCACTTTCTTGTGTTTTGTTCCAACTTTGGAGTACTTTCAATATGATTTCTTGGACTAACCTATTAACAAGAGCCACAGTGCCAGCTGCCTATTTTCTGTTGTTTTTGGTTCCAGGAAAGTCAGAAAATGAATATTCTCGGAATTGGACGGGACAAAAGCCAAAGTGCCTATTTTTTGGGAAGTCATCAAGTGCCAGAATACGAGACGGAGAGGGGCCAGAGGGCGGCCACCACACTGGCCTGGCAGCGGCTGGCTCGTGCTGAGGGGTGGTGTGGCCCAGCACCCCTCGGCCTCCCCTTCCGAGTATAAGATGCCCTCGGGACATAAACCCTAAGTGCCCAATCAAAAATCCACGAAAGAGTCTGTAGCCGCCGTCATCTCCATCCCTAGATTGGGAGGGATCTGAAGCTCTTCCCGGCACCCTGCCGGAGAGGGGAATTCACCCTGGAGGCCTTCTTCATCACCATGCAAGCCTCCGGTGTGATGCATGAGTAGTTCATCCTTGGACTACGGATCCATGTAGTAGCTAGATGGCTGGTTCTCCTCCTTTGTGCTTTCATGTCTAGATCTTGTGAGCTCCGTTCATGATCAAGATCATCTATTTGTAATTTTGCATGTGGTGTTTGCAGGGATCCAATGGATATTGAGATGCTATTTCAGATTGATTATTGATTCTATCATGTCTTTGTTATTTGTGATCTTGCATGCTTTCCGTTGTTAGTAGCTATCTTGGCCAAGTAGATGCTAGCAACTCCAAGAGTTAGTATTTATGCTCGATAGTGGGTTCATGCCTCTGGTAATCTAGGGAAGTGACAGAAATCTCTAAGGTACTAGATGTGCTATTGCTACTAGGGAGAAAACAATAATCCTTTGTTCATAGAACAATCGTATTGTTTACTTTACATGCAGTTCGTAAAGCAATAATCTGTTGCTTGCAACTTAATACTGGAGGGGGTTCGGATGATAACCTGAAGTTGGATTATTAGTCATAGATGTAGTTGGATGGCGGTCTATGTATAATGTTGTAATGCCCAATCAAGTCTCAAAGGAGTCAAGATGATTAGTATATGCATGTATTGCTTTCTCGGTGTTTGTCAATTGCCTCGCTGTAATTTGTTCACCTAGCATGTTATCTATCTTAAGGAGAGCCACCTCTAGTGAACTATGGATCCCGGTTCTCTTTCTTTACATACAATCTCCAACTGTTTACTTCTTTGTGTTTACTTTTTGCAAACTATTACTTCTTTCCATTCGATACGTTTAATCCTTTGTTTTCCGCAAAATACGATGAGATTGACAACCTCATCGCAAGTTGGGGACAAAGTTCTGTGGTTGTGTTGTGCAGGTCTCCACATTGCTACTAGTACCGGTAGTGCCCCCTGCCAAGGCTCAGCTAGCAACACCTTTGGGGTGTTTCCTTGCTCCTACTGGTTCGATTAAACCTTGGTTTCATAACTGAGGGAAACTTTCTGCTGTGCTCATCATACCTTCCTCTTGGGGTTCCCAACGAGCTCTAAATCAACAACCGCACCAGCACTTTTCTGGCGCCGTACACTGAGCCATCAAGCGGTTTTCTGGCGCCGTTGCCGGGGAGTCAAGGACATCTTCACAAGGGGAGTCCCTCATAACCAATCTCTTTACTTTGTTATTTTTGGTTTTTCTTAGTTTCTTTTGCTTTGTTTGCTTGTTTTGTTATCAAAAACACACAAAAAATAGTTTTACAAGTTTGCTTTCTTATTTGAAAAACACAAAAAAATTAGTTCCTTTCTTAAGTTGCCACTATGTCTAGCCTTGCTCCAATCACTATGTCACCCGAGGAAATGATTTTCACTTTTAAACAAGGAATTGAGGAAAGTTTCAAAGAAGCTTGGTCTAGAATATCTAATCTACATGAAAAAACTAAGCCTAAAATGACTCAAAGCTTGTTCCTTAGCAGTTTTTACCTTGGAATTGCTCTTTGCTATAGATATGCTTTAGATGCTGTTGTGGGAGGAGATTTCCTCCAATGTAATGAGGATGATGCTATTAATGCTATAAAGAAATTGATTCTCACTTACAACTTGCCTAGCCAAACTGATATTTCTTTCGCAAAAATATTTGCTAGGTTAAACACTCTTGAGACTAGCACTACTAGCTTAAAAGATTGCTATAATACGCTTAGGGAGTATCACAATTATGTTCCAATAAATTTTGAACCATCAAAGTGGCTCCCTACAGTAAGGTTGAGATAAACACTGAAACTTTTCAAGCTCGCTGTGATATCATGTCTGAATTTTGTCTTATGCCCAAAGATATTTATGAATCTTTGAATCTTTGGGGGCTTATTGAAGGAGGAAAAGAAATATCTCTTGCTAATAATGCTACCATATTACCTATTGGAATAGCTGAAGGAGTGTTTACAAAGATCCTTGGGAAAATGATTTCTACTGATTATCTTGTTATTGAATGTGCAGAAAAAGGACAAATTACACTTGGACGGTCCCTATTAGAACTCCTTGGAGCAATAATAGATGTGGGAAAAGGGACCATGCACCTTTCTTCTCCACTAAACAATCATATTTTCCCCAAGGTTAAGAATAAAACAAAGAGAGGTAAGGGCAAGAAATTTGGTCTTAATGCTTCTTCATTTGAGAACACTTGATTCTTTCTTGCTTCTTATGCCGAACTTAAAGGCGTTAAAGAAAAGTACTTATTGGGAGATAACCCAAAAGTTTTAGATGAGTCTTGGAAGTTATTACTTCAGTAATAACCTCTCCTTATCCTTTTTATTTGCTTTTTGAGCCAAGAGTAACCTCTAATGAGAGAGAAGTAATGATTGAGAAAGTTGCTGTCCCGAAACAGATTTCTGTGCTTCACCGTAAACATTCATGTAAAATCTCTGAACGTATTTTTGAGGCGTGAATTTTTGTGCTTGTACCCCAAGTTGTTATCTAACTTTCGTTCGTTCAACACTTTTTGATTTGAGCAAAAGAAGGTCTTCGAAAAAATTTGTCTTTACCTGCTGGTCTGTTTTGATAGATTTCTGCCATTTTCTGCATTTGCTTCTTGTTGGTTCCTTTTTGACTTCTTTTGGGGAATTGAGATTTTTGAGGGAAGTGCTACAGTAGCTAGTGTTCTAATGGAAGTTTATTTGGTGTTAGAACTGAACCTTAAGACTTATTTATCTTAAGTGCACTAATTTTGCTAATAAAGATTGTGTGAAGTTTTATATGAAGGAAAAATTTCAGGTGTATGGAAGGAATGAGTAATGAGATGAAGAATGGACTAAAGCTCAAGATTGGGGATGCCACGCGTGTCACCCCAATAAATATCCAAGAAGTACAAGCGTCAAAGCTTGGGGATGCCCAAGGCATCCCCTTCTTCATCAATAAAAATCCCAGGTTTCTTGCAAACCCTTAATTTTTATTGTTTCATGCACAGTTGTGTTGTTCTTGGAGCGTCTTCTTTTTCGTTTTGGTTTTGGTTTTTCGTTTGCTTTTATTTGCTTAGTTTTCTGAATAAATTGGTTGGACCCCCTCTTTCATACATTGGTTTGCAAATAGTTTGGTTTGGTTTGGAAAAGAGTAGGAAATTTCATGCTTTTGTGGTAAAAAGAGCTTGTTTTTGACTGTGGCCTATGCTTTGTCATGCCATGCTTGATATTGTTTTGGCTTTATGCTTAGTATTATTTGCTGTAGCATGACTTGTTATAAACAATTGAGATTGCTTAATGTGCCTTGGATGAATCATGCGTTGTTTTAGCATATTAAAGCATAGTATAGTGGTATTCTCCTTTGATGCTTTATTTGGGTTGACTTGGCGCATGCTCACACCATGTTATGACTATCTCAAGTCACCATAGCCTTTATGATCCTTTAGTTTTCAACTTGTAGTATCACTTTATGCTTTGATCAATGATGTTTTGTCGCTCTGCATGATTATGGCCATTATTGCTCTCTTAGTTTGTCGCTCCCAGTCTTTTGCTAGCCTCCACAACCAAGTATGAGTTCCACTCATGCATCCAACTCCCTGAACAAAGTTATTCCAAAGAGTCCACCATACCTACCTACTAGCTTATGCTATTCCAAGTACATTCATGCTTTTGTTTACCTTCCAAATTAAACTTGTTATGAGAAAACTAGTGATTAAAGCTCTCACGAACTTGATGGAACACTTTACTTTTCTTGCCCTTAATAAACTTGAACCATTATGTCGTCTATGTTGTATATGCTTGCACTTATTTTTGGGAATTAGCAGAACCATGCTTTCATGGGGAACTCTTTCAACATTGCACTTGGTACTTGTACCTAGTTGATATCATGCTCTTTTGTATATGGATGTCGTCGGTGTGAAATGAAAGGGGAGCTTGTAAGTCCATGGAGTTATGTATATGTGTTAGATAAACGCCTGGGCCGCTGGTCTAATCCATGCTAACATGGTGAAAACCTGCAGCGTAACCATAATGAGTTGTCTATGAAGCATTCTTCTTATAAAAAAAAGAGTCCTATATTGAGAAAAAAAAGAAGAGATATTATGAAAAGAGGAAAGAGAGAAAAAAGCACCATATTCCCATGGTAAATAAGAAGATTGCTGAGATGCTCGTTGTCTGCTTGCCTTGTCATTTTGATATGGAGATTCTTCCGTATCATCAGGCAAGGGGTACCCCGTTGGCGGTTCTCTATGATACACATGTACTTACAATGACAAGAACTTACCAGTGACTAAACTTGAGTAGCATGAGGAGTGGCCCTCGTATACAAGGGACATGAGATTTCTAACTTATACTTCGTCAAGCATGTACACCATAGTTTGTTCACTTTAACCTTAATCATTTCAAGATGCTTATGATAGGGGCAATGAGATCTGAAAGCTATTAAGTACCATAATTTCTGGAAGCTCTTTATGATACTTGAATCCCTGCTTCCTTCTATGAAGGCCTTTCTTCCACCATTATATTGAGTCTCCACCTTCTATCTTTATGCACCTACTTTGAGAGCAAGTGGCCATTCTTAGTTCTATGTGCATTGTCCCAAGACTAGTTGATTGATGCATAACTTGATATTGCTTGTTTTAAACTATTTGTATCTAGTCACTCTTATGAACTTTGAAGGTGTCCTATGCATTTATATTTGCTACTCTATAAGGGACAAGCTGAATACTATTATGCTATGTTTTCTTTATGTGAAACAAACAAACGTCTTGCAAAGCATTGTTATTCATGAATCTTTTGTTTGTGCATTTTCATGTTGCATCATAGTTTCTTTGTCTTATTGCTAGAACTTTGTCTTTCATGTTATGATTGAAGTACTATGATCCCAGCTTTAAATGTTTTACACATACCTTGATCAAGTCTTTGATGGTGCATGTCACCTCAAAAATTATTCTTTCTTTTTATCACTTACCTACTCGAGGACGAGCAGGAGTTAAGCTTGGGGATGTTGATACATTGCAAATATATCTATAATTTTTGATGTTCCATGCTTGGTTTTATCCACTTGTGTTTTGTTCCAACTTTGGAGTACTTTTCATATGATTTCTTGGACTAACCTATTAACAAGAGCCATAGTGCTAGCTGCCTGTTTTCTGCTATTTTTCGTTCCAGGAAAGTCAGAAAATGAATATTCTCGGAATAGGACGGGACAAAAGCCAAAGTGCCTATTTTTCCGGAAGTCATCAAGTGCCAGAATACGAGACGGAGAGGGGCCAGAGAGCAGCCACACCACCTGGCCACGCGGCCAGGCCTGGCCCGCACCAGGGGTGGTGTGGCCAGCCTAGGCACCCCCTCGGCCTCCCCTTCCGACTATAAGATGCCCTCGGGACGTAAACCCTAAGTGCCCGATCAAAAATCCACGAAAGAGTCTGTAGCCACCGTCATCTCCATCCCTAGATTGGGAGGGATCTGAAGCTCTTCCCGGCACCCTGTCGGAGAGGGGAATTCACCCTGGAGGCCTTCTTCATCACCATGCAAGCCTCCGGTGTGATGCGTGAGTAGTTCATCCTTGGACTACAGATCCATGTAGTAGCTAGATGGCTGGTTCTCCTCCTTTGTGCTTTCATGTCTAGATCTTGTGAGCTCCGTTCATGATCAAGATCATCTATTTGTAATTTTGCATGTTGTGTTTGTGGGATCTGATGGATATTGAGATGCTATTTCAGATTCATTATTGATTCTATCATGTCTTTTTATTTGTGATCTTGCGTGCTTTCCGTTGTTTGTAGCTATCTTGGCCAAGTAGATGCTAGCAACTCCAAGAGTTAGTATTTATGCTCGATAGTGGGTTCATGCCTCTGGTAATATGGGGAAGTGACATAAATCTCTAAGGTACTAGATGTGTTGTTGCTACTAGGGACAAAACAAAAATCCTTTGTTCATAGAACAATCGTATTGTTTACTTTACATGCAATTCGTAAAGCAATAATCTGTTGCTTGCAACTTAATACTAGAGGGGGTTCAGATGATAACCTGAAGGTGGATTATTAGTCATAGATGCAGTTGGATGGCGGTCTATGTATAATGTTGTAATGCCCAATCAAGTCTCAAAGGAGTCAAGATGATTAGTATATGCATGTATTGCTTTCTCCGTGTTTTTCAATTGCCCCGCTGTAATTTGTTCACCCAGGATGTTATCTATCTTAAGGAGAGCCACCTCTAGTGAACTATGGATCCCGGTCCTCTTTCTTTACATACAATCTACAACCGTTTACTTCTTTGTGTTTACTTTCTGCAAACTATTACTTCTTTCCATTCGATACGTTTAATCCTTTGTTTTTCGCAAAACACGGTGAGATTGACAACCTCATCGCAAGTTGGGGACAAAGTTCTGTAGTTGTGTTGTCTAGGTCTCCATGTTGCTACTAGCATCGGTAGTGCGCCCTGCCAAGGCTCAGTTAGCAACACCTTTGGGGTGTTTCCTTGCTCCTACTGGTTCGATTAAACCTTGGTTTCATAACTGAGGGAAACTTGCTGCTGTGCTCATCACACCTTCGTCTTGGGGTTCCCAACGAGCTCTACATCAACACCGCACCAGCACTTTTCTAGCGCCATACACTAAGCCATCAGCGACCACAACACAACACCATTTACAAAATAGCTTGTCATCTAGCTATCCAGGAAGTATACAGGCCTCATGTACGCATCACGCATGCGCTCCAAGTGGTCTTGAAGTGAAGAGTTCTCTTCCATCTTTATGGAGAGGAAATCTCCCATTATATCATGTGATATGGGGTGGCCCGATCTTCTTAGCAAGCACTTGTCGATGATGATGGTGGATGATAGATAACTAGCCTGTAGCTATGAACTCTCTCGCTCGAACCCTGATGCCAATGCAACAGCTCTCGAACCTTGTAGGATATTCACAACACCACACTCTTGCGCACGTAGCCGTTGACCATGAACGGTAGTTTGCAATCTACTAATTCCCAGTGGCACAATAGATCACACTCAATTATAGTTGGTAAAATCGATCACAGGGTAATTCCAGAGGTTCTATGAAAGAAACAACTCCAAAATATTTTAACGTGGTCTAAACCCTAAAACTAGTGCGCCCCATCTATTTATGAGTCTGGGGGTGCAGCGGCTAAGGGGGTGACCGAGTTGGTCCCACCCAACTAGGGTACAAACCGACCCAAAATTGGGTTCGCTCGTGGTTCTGCGCTGGCGAGTTTGGGCATGTTCTCTATCGCGGCAGACTTCTTTGTGGCGTAAAAGGACACTTTATTTACATGCGGCTGCCATGGCCGGAAAACGCATCGTTTCTCTATCGCGGCAGAGATCTTGCCATGTGTTGATCTTCTTCTTGGTAGCTCCTTGCGCTTCCTCCCTCTCCTCCCTCGTGCATTCTTCATTGATCAACATGCCATGCTCCATATGCTTCAACTCCTCGCTCCGTGCTACGCCTTCTTCTCCCATGTACCTGATCATACAATAGCACAAACACTTAGGCAGTATAAAGTTCTTATAAATGAAAGCATCATGGTCAACTAGGAATGAATTCACCTGATAGTCATTATTGATTTGACTCAATATTTCCTTCCAGTTCAAGCAGTCAGAATCATCATAATCCCTGTATATATCCTCATCATCCTCTCTTTCTTCATGAAAAGCCGTCCACGGGTAATCTGAAAGTGGGAGAAACAAAAAGAACAACGTGTACGCAAAGTATATGTATATAACATGTTGTATTATTGTTGTTCACATGAAAAGTATGTCCAGTATACATCAAGCAACTTAAATTGCAGGTATAAGTGAAGTACAAAGAATCATGATCATGGTGAAAAACAACTAAATAGATAGTCTTGTTCTTCAATATTAAATTCAGTTTTCTCAAAGAAGACCTATGATCAAATTTGTGAACAAGATCACACCAATTCAATATGTGTGAAAACCAATTTGATTCATGCCATGCTTCAACTGTGCTACTATGATTTTTATTAACATGATCATGTTGTCTAGTATGTAAGATGCAACTCAATTTGCAAATATCAAGGAAGTCTAAAGTAGTAACATAACTAGACAAAGACTTTTGGGACAAACACAATGAATATGAAAACTTGGGTTCTATCCTAGAAAGATTAAAACAATCCAACATAGGTAAAATATTGAGGGCAAACCTCTAGGGCGGCCCGATCTTTCATGAATCCCACTCAAATTAAGGATGGAGTGCGGGGAGAGGAGGGGAGGATGAACACGATGAACTCACGCACGAAGAACGCGGTGAACACACACATGCAAAACCACGATACACACCAATATCTCATGCTGGCGGTGATCGGTCCAGCGCAATCCCTAGGATCGGCGTCGGGCGGAGGACTCTCTGCCGAACTGTCATGACGAGAAGGGAGACTCCGTGAGATCTTGATGTCTAAGCAAAGGGACTCCAATGCCTAGGCCTTGTACAACACGGAGGCACGATGCAAACTCCAATGAGGTTTGGGATATTTAGTGCTCCTTTGTCAAAGGAGCATGAGGCAAGAACTAGATAGATCCACAAGGGGTTTCCACTAATTCCAAATATCATACCTAGGGTTTACAATAGAGGTGGGGGACTATATATAGGCCAGCCACTCAGTCAGGGGTACTTTAGGAATAAAAGACAAGTTCTGGACGGATTAAGGGGTACATGGGTCGAAGGCCCAAAGGCCTTTTACACGCCTGGCGACGGTCGGTCCGGAGACTCTGGTGTGCACACTAGAGACTCCGGTCTAGACCGGAGATTCCGGAGGGGCCATCTGGCTGTCCTGGAGCCTGGTTCGGGGGTCAGACCGGAGGTGGGCTAGAGTCTCCGGGGTCTTCAAGCCAGAGACTTTGGTGGACTGGAGACTCCGGTGTGCGCAGCCTGGAGACTCTAGTCTGAGCAGCTCCAGCGGCTTCTGCTTCATGATCTGCTCCTTGTTCTCCATCCTTGGGTGCTTGGTGATGTGTTGGGGCTTCATACCTGATTATGCATAGAGTAGTTGCATGAAGTAGCATGCCATCCAAGGAGGTATCAAATTGGCACGAGGAGAGGAGCGAGTTCACCTTAGCTTGTAGGAGTTTCGCTCGGGCACGAGTCATGGGTCCACTTGGGGGACTTGTTGGTGTACATGTAGGAGTGTCCGTAGGACGGGCTACATTAGCCCCCCCTTGGGAAAGAGTCATCCTCAACTCTTCATGGGTATCATCTTGGACATCTCCATGCTAGGGTGATAGGTCCTTGACATTGAATGTGTTGCTTGCAAGGTACTTGGAGACTGGAATGTCAATGATGTAGGCGTTGTTGTTGATTCTCTTGAGGACCTTGAAGGGGCCATCTCCTCTTGGTTTGAGCTTGGAATCTCATTCCTTGGGAAAGCGGTCTTTGCTCAAGTGTATCCATACAAGGTCACCTTCTTCAAAGATCATCTCCTTCTTGTCCTTGTTTAACCTTGAAGCTTGGCAAAGGACTTGTTGTTCGATAGTAGCTATTGTTTCTTCATGAAGCTTCTTCATAGCTTGTGCGCGCTTCTCAATGTCCATGTTGGTGTGCTCATGGAGAGGTAGTGGTAGGATGTCGAGCGCGGTGAGGGGCTCGAAACCATAGATGATCATGAAGGGACTCATCTTGGTTGTTGAGTGCTTGGCTCGGTTGTAGGCGAACTCGGCGTGGGGAATGCATTCCTCCCAATCCTTCAAGTTCTTCTTGATCAACACACGTAGAAGAGTTCCAAGGCTTCGGTTGACAACCTCGGTTTGTCCATCGGTTTGAGGATGCGACGCGGATGAAAAGAGGAGCTTGACGCTGAGCTTGGCCATGAGGGTCTTCCATAAGTAGCTCATGAATTTGACGTCGCGGTCGGAGACGATTGTTCTTGGCACACCGTGAAGACGAATGATTTCCCTGAAAAACAAATTGGCAACATGTGAAGCATCATCAGTCTTATGGCACTGTATGAAGTGTGCCATTTTGGAAAAGCGATCCACGACAACAAAGATAGAATCATGACCATGCTTAGATCTAGGCAATCCTAACACAAAATCCATGCTAATGTCGGACCAAGGTGTATGAGGAATAGGCAATGGCATATAAAGACCATAAGTGTTAGTTTGCGACGTAGCTTGAACACATGTCTTGCATCGTTGAACGTAGCGCTCCACATCGCGCTTCATCTTGGGACAAAAGTAGTGAGTGGAGAGCATGTCCAATGTCTTGTCACAGCCAAAGTGACCCATAAGGCCTCCACCATGAGATTCTTGGAGAAGCAGAAGTTGGAGCGACAATTTCGGAATGCAAAGCTTGTTTTGTTTAAATACAAAGCCCTTATGCGAATAGAAATCATCAAATCCTTTGTCAATGGAGCACTTTGCAAAAATCGGTTCAAAGAATGGGTCGTAAGCATTCAAAGTTTTTATTTCCTCAAGACCCAACACGTTGATTTCAAGTCTCGTAAGAAGGCTTATGTGCTTGCGAGATAAAGCATCCGTAACTACATTATCTTTGTCCTTCTTATACTTGACAATGTATGGAAAAGACTCCATGAACTCAACCCACTTAGTGTGTCTCTTACTCAAGTTGGCTTGGCCTTTGAGATATTTCAATGACTCATGGTCGGAATGTATGATAAATTCCTTGGGCCATAGGTAGTGTTGCCAAACTTGAAGGACACGAACTAAGGCAAAAAGCTCTTTGTCATAAATCGGATAATTAAGGCGAGCACCATCAAGTTTCTCACTATGGTAGGCTATAGGATGTCTGTTTTGCATAAGGACTCCTCCAATGCTAATACCACTAGCATCACACTCTATCTCAAAAGTTTTAGTGAAATCCGGTAACGCAAGAAGAGGTGCTTCGGTGAGCCTCTTTTTAAGTTCATCAAAAGATTTTTGTTGTGCCTTCCCCACACGAAGGTGACATTCTTTTTTTTCAACTCGTTGAGAGGACAAGCAATGGTTGAAAAGTCTTCCACAAAGCAACGATTGAAACCGTCCAACCCATGAAAACTTTGGAGTTCACTCACATTTGTAGGGATGGGACAATCTCGTATATCCTTTACCTTGGACACATCAACTTCAATTCCCTTCAAAGAAATGACAAATCCAAGAAAAATCAACTTGTCTTTAACAAAAGTACAATTGGGAAGATTAGCATAAAGCTTTTCATGTCGAAGGATTTGCAAAACTTCCTTGACATGTGTAATATGGTCCTCAAGTGACTTGCTATAAACAAGTATATCATCAAAATAGACAACAACACTTTTTCCAATGAGAGAACACAAGATATGATTCATGAGGCGCATGAAGGTGGATGGGGCATTAGATAGACCAAAGGGCATAACCAACCATTCATAAAGACCAAGTTTGGTATTGAAGGCAGTTTTCCACTCATCACCTTCAGCCATGCGTATTTGATGGTAACCACTACAAAGATCAATTTTCAAAAAAATAGTGGCTCCACATAATTCATCAAGCATGTCATCGAGACGTGATATGGGATGTCGATAACGCACGGTGATAGCATTGACTGGACGATAGTCCATGCATAACTGTTATGGGGTAACCCCGTGGGTGGCCCGATCTTCACGGATCTCGTAGTCAAATTGATGGGAAAGCGAGGGGAAAGGGAGAAGGTGGCGGAAGCGGACACACACCTCGTGAAGAACACGATGAACACACGCAAAAATCACACGATACAAGGCCGATTGCTCCCGCCGGTGGCCACCAGTCCGATAGAATCCTCACAAGGAAAGATTTTTCAACATGCTCCCGTCAATCCCAAGCGGAGAGGGAAGAACAACTTGGAGACGGTCTTGACGTCTTGGCAAAGGGACACCGATGCCAAGGCCTTGTACAATGAGGGAGGTGATGACCCACAAGTATAGGGGGTGTATCGCAGTATTTTCGAGGGAAGTGAAACCCAATTTATTGATTCGACACAAGGGGAGCCAAAGAATATTTATAAGCCTTAACAACTGAGTTGTCAATTCAGCTGCACCTGGAAACAATCTTGCTCACAGCAGTTTATCAGTAGCAACAATTTTGTAGTAGGAATAGTAAAGCAGCAGTAGTAGTAAAGCAAAGACAATAGTAACAAAAGCAGTAAACAGTGGGATTCGAGTGCGGTAGGCATAGGGATGGATGAACGGGCGTTGCATGGACAAGACAATTCACATAACAATCATAACATAGGGCAATTGCAGATAAATAAGATAAAGCATCCAAGTACTAGACAATCCTAGGCATGTGTTCCATATATAGTCATATGTGCTCGCAATGAGAACTTGCACAACATCTTTTGTCCTGCCAGCCCGTTTGCAGCGGGGCCTCTAGGGAACTACTGGCAATTAAGGTGCTCCTTTTAATAGAGCACCGGAGCAAAGCATTAACACTCCATGAACACATGTGATCCTCACATCAAAGCCTTTCCCTTCCGGTTATCCCGATTGCTGTCACTTCGGGGCCATAGGTTCCGGACAACGACGTGTGTATACAACTTGCAGATAAGACCCAAAACAATACTATCATAATGAATCAATAACATGTTCAGATCTGAAATCATGGCACTCGGGGCCTAGTGACAAGCATTAAGCACAACAAGTTGCAACAAAGTCATAAAGCACCAATAAAAGGTACTAGGCACTATGCCCTAACAATCTGATGCCATTACATGAACGATCTCATCTAATCCCTACCATCCCCAGAGCCTACAGCGGCGGATTACTCACTCATAGATGGAGGAAACATGGATGGTCAATGAAGATAATGGTGGAGATCGATGGAGATGGCTTCGGGGGCACTTCCCCGTCCCGGCAGGGTGTCAGAACAGAGACTTTCTGTCCCCCGAATCTCCCCTTCGGTGGCGGCAGCGCAGCAGAACTTTTTGTGGAAAAATGTCGAACCCCTCGAAGTTTTTAGGTCAGAAGGCTTCTTATAGGCGAAGAGGGAGACCGAGGGGGTGCCTAGGGCCACCACACCATGCCCTGGTGTGGCCAGGCCCAGCCCGTGCCTGGGGGGTGTGGCCAGCCCCTGGCCCTCCTCCGTCTCGTATTCTGGCTCTTGGAGTCTTCTGGAAAAATAGGCAGTTTGGCTTTTGTCCCGTCCAATTCCGAGAATATTCATTTTCTGACTTTCCTGGAACCAAAAACAGCAGAAAACAGGCAGCTGGCACTGTGGCTCTTGTTAATAGGTTAGGCCAAGAAATCATATGAAAAGTACTCCAAAGTGTGGGCAAAACACAAGAAAGTGGATAAAAGCAAGCATGGAGCATCAAAAATTATAGATACATTTGCAATGTATCAACATCCCCAAGCTTAACTCCTGCTCGTCCTCGAGTAGGTAAGTCATAAAAAGAAAGAATAATTTTTTATGTGACATGCACCATCAAAGACTTGATCAAAATATTTGTAAAACATTCAAAGCTGGGATCATAGTACTTCAATCATGACATGAAAGACAAAGTTCTAGCAATAAGACAAAGAGACTATGATGCAACATGAAAAGTCTCAAACAAAAGGTTCATGAATAACAATGCTTTGCAAGACGTTTGTTTGTTTCACATAAAGAAAACATAGCATAGTGGCATTCAGCTTGTCCCTCATAGAGTAGCAAACATAAATGCATAGGACACCTTCAAAGTTTACAAGAGTGACTAGATACAAATAGTTTAAAACAAGCAATATCAAGGTATGCATCAATCAACAAGTCTTGGGACAATGCACATAGAACTAAGAATGGCCACTATGCTCTCAAGAAGGTGCTCAAAGAATATGTGGAGACTCAACAAGGAAATGAACAGGTTTTGAAAAGTTTGAAAGGCTTCCAAATGCTGAAAGTATGGTACTCATTAGCTTTGAGCTCTCATTGCCCCTATCATAAGCATCTTTAAATGGTTAAGGTTAAAGTGACACAACTAAGAGGATATGCTTGACAAGTTATAAATCGAAGTCTCATGCCCCTTACTTATGAAGACCGATCCTCATGCTACTCAACTTCAGTCACAAGTAAGCTCTTGTCAATGTAAGTATATACGTATCATAGAGAACCACCAACGGGGTACCCCTTGCACATGACACAGGAGCTATCCCATAATCAAAATGACAAGGCAAGCAGACAATGAGCATCTCAGCGATCTTTTTATTTACTATGTGCATAGATTTTTATTGAGGATGCTTCATAGAATGCTCATTATGGTTATGCTGCAAGTTTCCACCATGATTAGGCATGGCTTAGGCTAGCGGCCCAAGCGTTTCTCTAACATACATACAAACTCCATGATCTTACAAGTTCCACTTTTATTCCACACCGCCAGGATCCATAAGCAAAAGAACATGATATCAACTAGGTACAAAGTACCTATGAAGCGTTGAAAGCGGTCCCCATGATACATGGTTCTGCCAACTTCAACTCATAAAGTGCAAGCATATGCACAACAAAGAAGGACACAATGGTTCAGGTTTATTAAATGCAAGAAAATAAAGTGTGCCATCAAGTTCGTGAGAGCTTTACTAACTAACTTTCTCATAACAAGCAAACATTTTATTCGGAAGAAAACAAGGCATATTAAATATGCACGGAAGTAGCAAATGATGCTAATAGGTAGGTATGGTGGACACTTTGGCAATATTTGGTTTAAGGGAGTTGGAAACTTGAGTAAAACATACTCAGTGTAAGTGAAGGCTAGCAATAGTAAGGGAGCGACAAACGTGAGAGCAATAATGGCCATAATCATGCAGAGCGACAAAACATCATTGATCAAAGCATAAAGTGATACTACAAGTTGAAAACTAAAGGATCATAAAGGTTTAAGGTGACTTGAGATAGTCATAACATGGTGTGAGCATGCTCCAAGTCAACCCAAATAAAGCATCAAAGGAGAATACCACAATACTATGCTTTAATATGCTAAAACAACGCATGATTCATCCAAGGCACATTAAGCAATCTCAATTGTTTATAACAAGTCATGCTACAGCAAATAATACTAAGCATCAAGCCAAAACAATATCAAGCATGACATGACAAAGCATAGGCCACAGTCAAAAACAAGCTCTCTTTACCACATAAGTATGAACTTTCCTACTCTTTTCCAAACCAAACCAAACCATTTGCAAACCAATGTATGAAAGAGGGGGTCCAACCAATTTATTCAGAAAACTAAGCAAACCAAGCAAACTAAAAACCAAAACGAAAACGAAAAAGAAGACGCTCCAAGAACAACACAACTGTGCATGAAACAATAAAAATGAAGCGTTTGGAAGAAACCTGGAATTTTTATTGATGAAGAAGGGGATGCCTTGGGCATCCCCAAGCTTTGATGCTTGTACTTCTTGGATATTTCTTGGGGTGCCACGCGTGGCATCCCCAAGCTTGAGCTTTAGTCCATCCTTCATCTCATTACTCATTCCTTCCATACACCTGAAAATTTTCCTTCATACAAAACTTCACACAATCTTTATTAGCAACATTAGTGCACTCAAGATAAATAAGTCTTAAGGTTCAGTTCCAACAACAATAAAACTTCCATTAAAACACTAGCTACTGTAGCACTTCCCTCAAAAAGATCAGTTCCCCAAAAGAAATCAAAAAGGAACCAACAAGAAGCAAATGCAGAAAATGGCAGAAATCAGTCAAAACAGACCAGCAGGCAAAGACGAATGTTTTAGAAGACCTTCTGTTGCTCAAATCAAAAAGTGTTGAACTAACGAAAGTTAGATAACAACCTGGGTCAAAAGCAAAAACAATTACAGCTCAATCTGACATATAGAACTCTCTCACGAATTTGTGCGGTGAAGCACAAAAATCTGTTTCGGGACAACAACTTTCCCAATCATTACTTCTCTCTCATTAGGGGTTACTCTTGGCACAAAAAGCAAATAAAAAGGATAAGGAGCAGTTATTACAGAGGTAATAACTTCCAAGACTCAACTAAAACTCTTGGGTTATCTCCCAACAAGTACTTTTCTTTAACGCCTTTAAGTTAGGCAAAAGCAAAAACTAAAAATGGATAAAATGGAAGTAAGCGGAGATAATCATGGTGGAAACATTGTTTTGTTCAATGAAATCCTTTTTTTAACAAGGTTGATCAGGTCTTGTTACCAAAAAAAATTCATATGATACAAAAATTTGTATTCCACTAATGATTATGTTACCTCAACCTTGATAGCAATGGTCCCAATCATAATAGTTTCAAATTTTTCTCTTGGTATGGGACAATATATTTCTCCAACTTGAAAGTCCTCAACATGTTCAATTGAATTCAAACCATAAGTCCTTTCAATCTTCTTGGGGCAATAGACAGTATGTTCCTTGTCATTAACATTAAAGGTCACCTTTCCTTGATTATAATTAATAACAGCTCCTGCAGTATTTAAGAAAAGGTCTCCCAAGAATAATAGACATAATATCATCTTCAGGCATAAAAGTTTGAGAGGATGCTCTCATAAGAAATAAGAATTGAAGTAAAAGAGAGCATCAAGAAGCAAATTCAAAACACATTTAAGTCTAACCCACTTCCTATGCATAGGAATCATGTATGCAAATAAATTCACAAAGAACAAAGTGACAAGCATAGGAAGATAAAACAAGAGTAACTTCAAAACTTTCAGCACATAGAGAGGTGTTTCAATACCATGAAAACTTCTGCAACCATATTTTCCTCTCTCATAATAATTTTCAGTAGCCTCATGAATAAACTCAACAATATAACTATCACATAAAGCATGCTCTTCATGATATACAAGCACTAGAGATTTATTATAAACATTTTCAAAAGAAACCTCGGGAACATAACATTCATCCTCCTTTAGTAAGCATGGAGGACAATCAAATAATGTAAGGGATAAAGAGTTACTCTCATTAGAAGGTAGGCATGGGTAGCTAATCCATTCTTCCTCCCTTTGTTCATCACTCTCCTCCTCTTTTTCATCTAATGAGATTTCAAGTTCATCAATTTCTTCTTCCATAGGAGCCTGCAAAGCATTAGTCTCTTCCATAGGGTCCTGCAAGGCATTAGTCTCTTCCATTTGTGGAAAGCATCTATTAAAATATTCAAGGATATAGCTATTTTCATCCTTGTAATTATCAAAGCAAAATTTAAGTATACCATAAACGTCATACTTATAAGGTGAATCATCAATATTTTCAAGTAAACTAGCAAGTTCAAAAGCACCCTTCCAAGCAATAAATTCTTCAATTTGTTCCGCATCATAAAAGTCGTAAATTCCTTTAGCATAGGAAGATATGGTATCATTATCACTACACTCACATTGAAAAGGGAGGTGTTTATACCTCTTTTTGCAACAAGACTCATCACAGCAATAAGGAATACTATAGGTAGAGCACACGTTTCTAGCAATGGTATACAATCTATCAATTTGTTCCCATAAGTGTTTCCCTTTTTGTGACAAGCGGTGTTCCTTATAATAATATTTTTGATCTTCCGAGAACCCACCTTGCCAATGAGCTTCAGTTTCAAAGAAACCAACCATTCACAACAAGCATGATAAAGCAAGACAATAACAGACCAACGAAAATAACAACTAGAGTAGGAACTAATTTTTTTGTATTTTCAATAAAGAAAGAAACAAACAAGGAAGAAATAAACTTAGCTTGAACAATAGTGATTCCAAGTGGACTTGATAAATAAAGCTATGCTCCCCGGCAACGCCAGAAAATAGTCTTGATGACCCACAAGTATAGGGGGTGTATCGCAGTATTTTCGAGGGAAGTGAAACCCAATTTATTGATTCGACACAAGGGGAGCCAAAGAATATTTATAAGCCTTAACAACTGAGTTGTCAATTCAGCTGCACTGAAACAATCTTGCTCACATGACGGTTTATCGAAGTAACATGTTTTGTAGTAGGAATAGTAAAGCAATGACGTAGTAAAGCAAAGACAATAGTAACAAAAGCGATGCAATGGGATTCGAAAGTCGGCGGGCATAGGGATGGATGAACGGGCGTTGCATGGACAAGACAATTCACATAGCAATCAGAACATAGGGCAATTGCAGATAAATAAGATAAAGCATCCAAGTACTAGACAATCCTAGGCATGTGTTCCATATATAGTCATACGTGCTCGCAATGAGAACTTGCACAACATCTTTTGTCCTGCTAGCCCATTTGCAGCGGGGCCTCTAGGGAACTACTGGCAATTAAGGTGCTCCTTTTAATAGAGCACCGGAGCAAAGCATTAACACTTCGTGAACACATGTGATCCTCACATCAAAGCCTTTCCCTTCTGGTTATCCCGATTTCTGTCTTCGGGGCCATAGGTTCCGGACAACAACGTGTGTATACAACTTGCAGATAAGACCCAAAACAATACTATCATAATGAATCAATAACATGTTCAGATCTGAAATCATGGCACTCGGGCCCTAGTGAAAAGCATTAAGCACAACAAGTTGCAACAAAGTCATAAAGCACTAATAAAAGATACTAGGCACTATGCCCTAACAATCTAATGCCATTACATGAACGATCTCATCCAATCCCTACCATCCCCATAGCCTACAGTGGGGGATTACTCACTCATAGATGGAGGAAACATGGATGGTCGATGAAGGTGATGGTGGAGATTGATGGAGATGGCTCCGGGGGCACTTCCCCGTCCGAAGTCTTTGGAACAGAGACTTTCGTCCCCGAATCTCCCTTCGGTGGCAAGAGCGTTAAAACTTTTTTGTGGAAAAACATCGAACCCCCCGAAGTTTTTAGGTCAGAAGGCTTCTTATAGGCGAAGAGGGAGACCGAGGGGGTGCCTGGGGCCACCACACCATGCCCTGGCGTGGCCAGGCCTAGCCCGCGCCTGGGGGGTGTGGCCAGCCCCTGGCCCTCCTCCGTCTCGTATTCTGGCTCCTGGAATCTCCTGGAAAAATAGGCACTTTGGCTTTTGTCCCGTCCAATTCCGATAATATTCATTTTCTAACTTTCTTGGAACCAAAAACAGCAGAAAACAGGCAGCTGGCACTATGGCTCTTGTAAATAGGTTAGTCCAAGAAATCATATGAAAAGTACTCCAAAGTGTGGACAAAACACAACAAAGTGGATAAAACCAAGCATGGAGCATCAAAAATTATAGATACATTTGCAATGTATTAGGAGGCGTGATGCAAACTCCAACGAGGTGGTGCCGATAGTCGATCCCCTTTGGTAGAAGGGGATGAGGCAAAACTAGAGATTCCACAAAGGGGTTATCTTTAGTTTATCATCTATGCCTCCGGTTACATGAGGGAGTGGGGGCACTATATATTGGCCAGCCACTAGTTCAAGGGTACTTTAGGAATAAAAGGGGAAAGTCTGGGTGGACTAAGAGGTACATGGGCCAAAGGCCCAGCTGGCGGCGCGCATGCCCGTACCCTCAGGCCGGAGACTCCGGTGTGGGCCGGAGACTTCGGTCTGTCTCCGGTGTCATCTCCGGAGTGGCAGATAGACTGTCCTCGAGCTCGATCTGGGTGTTGGTTCGGAGATGGGTTCGGAGACTCCGGGGTCTGTAGGACAGAGACTCTGGTGTCTTCAGGCTGGAGACTCTGGTGTGCGCAGGCCGGAGACTCCGGTGCTCCAGCTGCTGCTTCTTCCGTCTTCTCTTCCAAGCCTCCGTCTTGTCGAGCTTGGTGCTACAGGCTTCCTCCCATGCCTCCGTACTTGTCGATATGAACCTATCATGAATACATGATGGAGTATGAAGTAGTATACCATTCAATGAGGTAGGAAGTGAGCTCGCATAGAGGAACAAATTCACCTTTGGAGTCCATGACGACTTGGCATAAGTTGGAGACCATGATATGGTAACGACCAAAGGTCGGGCTACATCATCTCCCCTCCCTTCAAAATGAGTCGTCCTCGACTCTACATGCTCATCACAAAGTAGAAGATGTCGAGAGACCTTCTTGATCCTAGGGTTCACCATATAGTCGTCCTCGGGAAGATTGAATTGACAACACCTCAATGTTCCTTCACCTTCAATGAAGCCTTAGGATGTAGAGATGGCTCGTTGAAGGGCAGCCATAGGTAACTCTCTACGGTTTGTCTTGTCAACTTATGTTCCATAGAGGTTGACGCGGAAGCAATTGTACCTTCACACAACAAAGACCAAGCAACATATGTTTGTGTGTGATAGGGGAGCATGTCATTTGTGGCATGTCCATTCTTGTTCACAACACTATTAGCACAACTCAAGTATAGCAAACAGGATGCATATGCAAGGTCAAAGTGCATGGAACTCGTTTGAACATCATCCAAATGTAAGAACTCAAAAACTCCATATAACATCTTAGTGTGGCACTCAAAGCAATTGAGTAAAATATTGATTAACATCTTTGATGCAATAATAGGAGAATTCGGCAAAAACACATGCGGAAGAATATCCAAACCAACATCATTATGTGTGCAAGCCAACCATCGGAAAGAACAATTGTTCAATATGTTGGATGCCATACAAATATCATCAAAAACAAAGATCTTGGGAGTATGCATATTGCAAGCGAAAGCAAAAACAACATGTTTGCAAACAAACCATATGAAAGAGCAAGTGATCCTTATGTTTGTTGCAACAACAATATGAGAGACTTGGAAGCTCTCGTGACAATACATGCTCATAATGGCATTATGGTTGCACACAAAACATCAGAAAGAGAAATTGTTCAACATTTTTGTGGCAACACACAAAGCATCAATATCCAATAGCAACGAGACATGATTGTCACAAGGTGAAAGAATACCATCAACATGCTTGCAATCAAACCATAGGAAAGAGCAATTTGTCAACATGAAAGATGCAAAGCATGCGCAAGGTATCAGAGCTGGGTTCGATCTTGAACTCACTTGGGGGATGCTCTCTAGAGCTCTTTTTGTCAACTCGTGCTCAACCGAGGTTGACATTCTTGTGCGGGTACCTACACACATCAAACACAAAAGGAAGAACGTGTGTGCATGGTAGAGAAACACATCAGCCATCATGACGTATATCTTCTTGTGCACATCACCATTAGTGTCAATCAAGTGTAATTTATCTGCATGGTGAGTATGCAAGCAGGGAACATGATTATCATGGCATTTACCAAAATCTCCAAAATTTGAGAAAGCTATGGGGGCCATCTCAATAGTACCATATGAGAATTATTGTTGCAAGCAAAACAAGTGAAGGAGCAATCATCCATATTGCAAGCAACGGGAGAAATTGTAAAACACTCATGACAAAGCATGGTTTGAGGGGTACCATTGGTAACATCATTGCAAGCAAAACATTGGAAAGAGCAATGTTTAACAAAATGCAAGCAATGATATCATCAACGTAATGTTTAGGCATGGCATGTCTATGGCAACATCATCACAATCGAATAATTTCACATGCTCAAAATTATGCAAAGGCAAAGTATCACATGAAAATATCAATGACGCATATGTGATATCACAAACATCATCCATAGCATGCCAATCATCACAAGTCATCATGTCCACTAGTGGGATCATGGCATCATCAACACCCGTATTCTTACCTTGTTCATACCTCTCATATGAAGTGGGTGTTGTGGTAGTATTGGCCTCCTTGTGGGCGACTTCTTCATCATGTATGGGAATGGCATCATCTTCATCCACCATGTACATTGATACATTGCAAACGTATCTATAATTTTTGATGTTCCATGCTTGAATTTATCTACTTTCTTATGTTTTGTTCCAACTTTGGAGTACTTTCTATACACTTTCTAGGACTAACCTATTAACAAGAGCCACAGTGCTAGTTGCCTGTTTTCTGCTGTTTTTGGTTCTAGGAAAGTCAGAAAATGAATATTCTCAGAATTGGACGGGACAAAAGCCAAAGTTATTACTTTACCGGGGGACACTTGGAGCCAGAATACGAGACGGAGAAGGGCCAGAGGGTGGCCACACCACCTGGTGGCGTGGGCCAGGCTAGGCCGTGCCAGGGGGTGGTGTGGGCCCCTCCGGCACCTCCTCGGTCTCCCCTCTCGCCTATAAGAGCCTCCCGATACAGAAACCCTAGGGAGTCAATCAGAAATCCACGAAAAGTTCCACAGCACCACCGCCACCGAAGGGGAGATTCGGGGGACAGAAAGTCTCTGTTCCGGCACCCTGCCAGGACGGGGAAGTGCCCCCGGAGCCATCTCCATCGATCTCCACCACCATCTCCATCACCATTGCTGATTCCCATGATGAGGAGGGAGTAGTTCTCTCTCGAGGCTAAGGGTTCTACCGGTAGCTATGTGTTCATCTATCTATGCATGATCTTATTAAGATCATGAGCTTGTAATCTATAGATCTACCTTGCTACTCAAGTGCTTTAATAGATCTCTGCTCTCCCCATGTGTGTGAAAGTGACAGCGTGCACACCATGATGGCACTTAGGCTAGAGATTTTAAATACTTGTTATGAGTTATATTTGGAGTTGGATGTCTCTATGAAATTGTGGTGTTTGTTGGACTCATATAGTACTCAAGGTGACAGTGTGGGGTTTTCTAGATGGGAAAGATGGACTTTGAGGAGTGCTGTTATAGCCCTACCATCGATTAGAGTGTCCAACCGGAGAGTAGTTAAGAGTAGTATCATGAAGAGAATATATTTATATGAGAGTGTTCACTAGTGAAAGTATGATCCCTAGGCCTTGTTTCTAAGCATTGATACACCATTTGCAATTAGATCTGTTACATGTTTGCTTGCTTCCTTCTTTATTTCAGTTTGCCTTTAGTATTTTCCCACGTCAACCACACGCCAGCAAGCTATTTTCTATCACCGTTACCACTTATAATTATCTATACCACTTGTATTTCACTATTTCTTCGTCAAACTAGTGCACCTATACACCTGACAAGTGTATTGGGTGTGTTGG
Organism: Avena insularis; assembly: GCA_023614405.1. NCBI lineage: Eukaryota > Viridiplantae > Streptophyta > Magnoliopsida > Poales > Poaceae > Avena > Avena insularis. The sequence continues at coordinate 279,850,873 of CM042688.1, forward strand.
GGACATAAGAGACTTCTTGTATCTTGATTGCAGGGTTGCTTGAGAGGGGATACCTTTGACCAGTTCCTCGTGAGTTCGATAAACCTTGGGTGATCCACTTAAGGGAAAACTTGCTGCTGTTCTACAAACCTCTGCACTTGGAGGCCCAACAACTGTCTACAAGAATAGAAGTGCGTAGATGATGACCCACAAGTATATGGGGTGTATCGCAGTATTTTCGATAAGTAAGAGTGTCGAACCCAATGAGGAGCAGAAGGTGTTGTCTAGTGGTATGGATCAGGAATTCTCTGCAAATACTTAGCAAACGGATTTTTAGGGGTTTTCGATAAAGCAAGTAAACAAAGTACGAGTAAATAAAAGACAATAGGAATAAAAGCAGCAAGTGGCCCAATCCTTTATGCAGCAAAGGACAAGTCGGTTGTATTTCTTAAGATGACCAAACGTTCTCGAGGACACATGGGAAGACTGTCAAGTGCTTTCGCTTCATATAGTTGATTAATCTTCTTTAGCTTGCTAAGTGTTGTGTGGGTGAACCTGTGCTAATGTACCGCCCCATCCAAGACTAATACATACTTGTGATTATACCCCTTGCAAACATCCGCAAGTACAAGAAAGTAATTAAGGTAGAGACCTAACCACATCTTTAAACTCTAAGACCCTTATGTCCCTTGTGCAATGGTTTCCTAACAGGGGTTCAGGTTTCTGTCACTCCGGCAACCCCTACGATTAGTAGCCAAATACATAATGCATTCCCCTAGGCTCATATAGGTGAAGTGTCATGTAGTCGACGTTTACATGACACCACTAGAAGAAGTACACCACAACTTAAATAACAATCTATTGAATCTTTCTCAACGCAACTCCACTACTAACAACAAGACTTCTCCCATGTCCTCAAGAACAAAACAAACTACTCACAAGACATCATATGGATCATGATCAGAGATGAAATAATGATGTATAACAATCTGAACATAAACAATAATTCAATGGTTCACTCAATAGCATCAACTACAAAGAGTAATCAACATCGGGAAAGTTTCCCCTATGAACTATGCAAGATTCAACTCAATTGTTACAGCAATATGGAGATTGTGATGAGGGTGCTGATGGTGATGATGGTGGTGATGATGATGATGATCCCGATGAAGTCCAGCTTGATGGTGGTGTTGATGGCGACGATCTCCCCTCTCCGGGAAGGAATCCCCCAGCAGAAATCTGTCTGCCGAAGAGATCTTTCTCTCTCGGTGTTTTCCGCCCCACAGAGGCGGCAGAATATTTATGTGGTCACTCCCCGAGTCTTAGGGTTTCGGGAGGATGATATACACCAGAGGGGAGAGGCTGGAGTGGGCCAGGGTGGCCACACCACCTCCAGGCGCGGCCTAGGCCTGCCCTCGCCATGGGGTGGTGTGGGCCCCCTGTGGCCCACCTCCACTCCATCTTTTGGCATCCTTAGTCTTCTGGAAAAATAGGATTTTCCGTATATTTTCCCGGATTTTCTGATCTTCACGAATTTTGCCTCCAAATAACACCTTTTCCATCAGAATCCTGACTGCAGCGGTCCATGCTCCAAAAGTCATCAACCATGCAAAAATAGATGAAATAACATAAGTATCACCTCTCAATACGAAATATATCAATGAATAATAGTGAATTAAGACATAGAATAGTGATGCAAAATGGACGTATCAACTCCCCCCCGAGCTTAGACTTCACTTGTCCCCAAGCGAAACTGAGCTCAATAAACATGGCCTCAAGTTTATGGAGTGAAGAGTCGATAAAAGAATACGGACAAGAAGCATCACATTCATCAAATACATAGATCATAATAGAAGACAACTCACTATTATATAACTCAACTTGTAATAAGTAAAGGAAACACAATAAAGATACATAAAGTGAATCATAGTTGGTAATGGCAAACTTAGCTCTTGGTCGAAGAATAGTTGATAATTTGCTGGAGTTCACAAATAACTGGTTTTTCAATGATAGCTTTCAAAGTAGTAAACATCAGGATAAGAACAATGTGCAAAGCAAGGAACATAAGAAACATGATTGCATAAATCATCATATGAATGAATGAAACACAACAACTCAAAATACTTGCTGAGATAGAAGGGAGTAGGTTTACTGACTCAACTACAAAGTAAAAGAAAGGCCCTTCAAAGAGGGAAGCAGGGATTGCAAGTCTCATAAAGAGCTCCCAAAAATTATGATACTTACTAGCTTTCAGCTCTCATTGCCCCTATCATAGGCATCTTTAGGTGATTAAGGTTAAAGTGACACAACTAAGAGGATATGCTTGACAAGTTATAAGTTGAAATCTCATGCCCCTTACTTATGAGTACCGATCCTCATGCTACTCAACTTCAGTCACGAGCAAGCTCTTGTCATTGTAAATACATGTGTATCATTGAGAACCGCCAACGGGGTACCCCTTGCACATGACACATGAGCTATCCCATAATCAAAATGACAAGGCAAGCAGACAGTGAGCATCTTAGCGATCTTTTTATTTGCTATTTGCATAGGTTTTTATTGAGGATGCTTCATAGAATGCTCACTATAGTTATGCTGCAAGTTTCTACCATGATTAGGCATGGCTTAGGCTAGCGGCCCAGGCGTTTATCTAACACACATATAAACTCCATGATCTTACAAGTTCCACTTTTATTTCACACCGCCGGGATCCATAAGCAAAAGAACATGATATCAACTAGGTACAAAGCACCAAATGAAGTGTTGAAAGCGGTCCCCATGATACATGGTTCGGCTAACTTCAACTCATAAAGCGCAAGCATATACGCAACAAAGAAGGACCCAATGGTTCAAGTTGCTTTAATCACTAATTTTCACATAAAAAGTTTAATTTGGGAGGTAGATAAAACAAGAATTTACTTGGAATAGCAATAATGCTACTAGGTAGGTATGGTGGACACAAATGGCATGGGTTTTGGTGTAAAGGAGGTGGATGCATGAGAAGAATACCCTCTCAGTACAGGTTTTTTGCTAGCAAGGCTGGGTAGCAAGTATAAGAGTTGAAGGAAACAAACAAACATACAAGTGATAAATACAAACATGCAATCTTCCTTGGAAGCACAAAAGATCTTAACTAGAGAATACTAAACTTATGAGCAAATCAAGAAAGAAAGATGGTGAAATTATTTTTCTTTAAAGGTACTTTTATCTTTTCTTTCAACTCTCAAAAATAGTGTTGCTACTGACCGAGCCAGGTTCGCCAAAACCAACTAAATTAACTCAATGATCCCAGAGTGCTACCAATACTAACAACAAGATCAATCATATGACCATGAATTGAAAACTAATATAAGCTATGCAAAAGAGTGAATGATAGAACTTCTCATTAATATTCCATAACGGCAACTCACACCAAGGGATACATATCTAACGAGAGAGGGGACACTTCCATAATGCAAACCATACTACATAATAACTCCTCTATTCATGATATGACTCTACTAATAAGGTAAAAAGATAGAAGATAGTGATGTGATACCGTGACACTCCCCCAAGCTTGGAACAAACCAAGGGGATGCCAAACCTGATGACGAATTAATCCTTAGGTGGTGGTATCCTCTCGATGAGCTCTCTGATCAGTTTCCCCAAGTCCTGAATCTCGAAAGTGAGAGTACGAATCAACTCCGAGTTGTGCTCAATACGGCTCGTGATCATTTCAGTTTGTGGATCCCAGCTCTTGTGATTCTTTTTCTGTTCTTCCCTCTTGGAGTCTTCTTTTCCTGCATGGTTATGGGTGAAGGTATGGAAGGGATTCTTGGTGCGTGGAGGAAGTGACCTTGGAGCCAAGCTGTGACGGGGAACTTTCCCCCCAGTCTGCATCTGTGCCGTCCTTCTAACCCTGGCAGGTTTCGTCACCACTCCAATGCTTGCAATAGTAGTGCCGGTGTGCGGATGTTGGTCTTGCTCCTCTTCACCTTCACTCTTGATCTCCTTCTCCTTCCCGGGGTCTTGGAGGTCTTCCTCCATGGGTTCCTTCCCTTTATCCTTGGTAGACACCATTGTGCTTCTAAGCCTTCAAAGAGTATGTCCTGGCAGACACACATCAAAACAAAAAAAACACGACGAAAACACGATATACAAACCTCGGAAGATCCGAGGGGTTATATATTATGAAGTTTCATATCAAAAGGAAGGTAATGGGAGAAAAAGAGTCGGAGGCAGAGTCCTGGGTGGCCTCACCACCTGGTGGCGCGGCCAGGGGTGGGCCCACGCCATGGGGTGGTGTGGGCCACCCCGGCTCGATTCAAATCCTTTTATTGACTGAAAACTGCAAAAATATAGTTGGATAGTATTTTTGCGGAACTTTTCTTACCAGAATTGTTACCTACATAAAAACAGACTCTGCAGGTCTCTGAATTTGGTCCTCAATGAATTTCTCTGGAGTTATAACTTGAAAGGCATCAACATCTTCATTGTAAGAATCTCCAGCAATATAGTGTTTGAGTCGTTGTCCATTCACTACTTGTGTAGTATTATCTTTTAGAGAAGAAATTTTTATTGCTCCTGAACGGTATACTTCTTCAATGATGAAAGGTCCTTCCCATTTTGATAGTAGCTTACCTACAAAAAATCTGAGACGAGACCTATACAATAGAACTTTCTCACCAACATGAAATTCTCTCTTAAGTATTCGCTTGTCATGCCATCTTTTAACTTTTTCCTTAAATAGCCTAGCATTCTTATAGGCTTCACTCCTCCATTCATCTAAAGAACTTAAGTCAAATAATCTTTTCTCAACAGCGATCTTACAATCTTTATTTAGTTCTTTCACTGCCCAGTAAGCTTTGTGTTCTAATTCTAAGGGTAGGTGTCAAGCTTTCCCATAAACCATTTTATAAGGAGACATTCCCATAGGATTTTTGTAAGCAGTTCTATAAGCCCATAAAGCATCATTCAACTTCTTAGCCCAGTTTTTTCTAGACCTATTAACAGTCTTTTGCAAGATAGATTTAATTTCTCTATTTGATAACTCTACTTGCCCGCTAGTTTGGGGGTGATAAACTGAAGCAATTCTATGATTAACATCATATTTAGCGAGGGTCTTCCTAAAACCGCCATGAATGAAATGAGAACCCCCATCAGTCATGAGATACCTAGGCACTCCAAACCTAGGAAAGATAACGTCCTTAAGCATTTTTAGAGAGGTTTCACAAGACTTTTCGTAGGAATGGCTTCTACCCACTTAGTAACATAATCAACGGCAACAAGAATATGAGTGTAACCCTTCCAAGGAGGGAAAGGACCCATAAAGTCGAATCCCCAACAATCAAAAGGTTCAATAACTAGAGAGTAGTTCATAGGCATTTCATTGCGTCTAGAAATATTACCAACACGCTGACATTCATCACAAGATAACACAAATTTTCTTGCATCTTTAAAAAGGGCAGGCCAGTAGAAACCTGATTGTAGTACCTTTTGTGCAGTTCTATCTCCTGCATGATGTCCTCCATAGGCGCTACCATGACATTTACGCAATATCTCTTTTTGTTCATATTCTGGAACAAATCTTCACATAATACCATCAACTCCTTCTTTGTATAAGTGTGGGTCATCCCAAAAATAATGCCTCAAATCATAAAAGAACGTTCTTCTTTGCTGAGCTGTAAAAGTTGGAGGCAAATACTTGGAGACAATAAAGTTAGCATAATCAGCATACCAAGGGCTTCCTCGCGAGCTCACCCCTACTGCGGCTAACTATTCATTTGGGAAACTATCATTAACCGACATAGGATCAAAAGAGATGTTTTCCAAACAAGATAAATTATCAGCTATAGGGTTTTCAGCACCCTTCCTATCTACTATGTGTAGATCAAACTCTTGTAAAAGCAGTACCCATCTAATAAGCCTAGGCTTAGCGTCCTTCTTCGTCATAAGATATTTAATAGCAGCATGATTAGTATGAATGGTTACTTTTGAGTCCACAATATAGGGCCTAAACTTATCACAGGCAAAAACAACAGCTAGAAATTCCTTTTTAGTAGTGGCATAATTCCTTTGAGCAGCGTCTAGAGTCTTACTAGCATAATGGATAACGTTTAACTTTTTATCAATACGTTGCCCAAGGACAGCCCCTACAGCAAAATCAGTAGCATCACACATTATTTCAAAGGGTAAACTCCAATTAGGTGGTTGAACAATATGAGCTGTAGTTAAAGCCTTCTTAAGAGTTTCAAAAGCTTCCCTACAATCATCATCATAAATGAAAGGTACATCTTTTTGAAGAAGATTAGTGAGAGGTTTTGATATCCTAGAGAAGTCTTTAATAAACCTCCTATAGAAACCAGCATGACCAAGGATACTACGAATACCTTTGATGTCTCTTGGACATGGCATCTTCTAAATTGCCTCAACCTTAGCTCTATCAACTTCTATGCCTCTTTCAGAAACTTTATGCCCAAGAACAATCCCTTCATTAACCATGAAGTGGCATTTCTCCCAATTAAGAACAAGATTAGTTTCTTCACATCTTTGCAAAACTTTATCAAGGTTGTGCAGACAATTATCAAAAGAAGTTCCATAGACAGAAAAGTCATCCATGAACACTTCTACAATTTCCTCACAAAAACCATGAAAGATAGCAGACGTGCACCTTTGGAAAGTAGAAGGAGCATTACATAAACCAAAAGGCATACGGCTATAAGCATAAGTTCCATAAGGGCAAGTACAAGTAGTTTTTTCTTGATCTTGTTGTTTAACACCAATTTGAGAGAAACCAGAATAACCATCAAGAAAACAAAAATGGGTCTTTTTAGACAACCTTTCCAACATTTGATCAATAAAAGGCAGCGGGTAGTGATCTTTCTTAGTAACTTTATTGACTTTACTAAAATCGATGCACATCCTATAGCCTACCACTATTCTTTGAGGAATAAGCTCATCATTATCATTAGGGACAATGGTAATACCTCCCTTTTTAGGAACACAATGAACAGGACTAACCCATTCACTATCAGCAATAGGGTAAATAATACCAGCATCAAGGAGTTTCAATACCTCATTCCGTACCACTTCCTTCATCCTAGGATTTAAACGTCCTTGGTGCTCCACCACCGGCTTCGCATCTGGTTCTATGTTGATAGAGTGCTGACATATAGTAGGCGAAATCCCTTTTAAATCATCCAGAGTATAGCCCATAGCTCCGTGATGTTTCCTCAAAACTTCCAATAACCTTTCTTCTTCCTTCCCTGAAAGTTTAGCGCTAACAATAACAGGATATATCTTTTTATCATCTATATAAGCATATTTAAGATCATCAGGGAGAGGTTTTAGATCGAAAACAGGATCCTTTTTAGGTGGCATCGTGGTACCCAAGTCTTCTACAGGCAAGTCGTGCTTAAGCATCATAGGTTGATCACGGAGAATCCTGTCAATCTCATTCCTTTCTTCCATGAAGATTTCACTTTCATGATCTTCCATAAATTGCTGCAAAGCATTGTTAGGAGCAAGAGAAATAGAAGCAAGTTGTTCAACCCTAAAATCCTCATTATGGGTTTCCTCTTATGAGGTTCTTTAGCAAATTTCGAAAAATTAAACTCATAAGATTCCCCATCAAACTTAGTCAAGATTTTCTCCCTCTTGCAATCAATAATAGCTCCACAAGTACTCAAGAAAGGTCTACCAAAAATGATAGGGTAGGTTTTACTAGCCAACCAAGTACTAGAAAATCAGTAGGGTACTTAATCTTACCACAAAGAACTTCCACGTCTCGTACAATACCAATTGGAGAGATGGTCTCTCTATTAGCAAGGTGAATAACCACATGAATCTCTTCCAACTCGCAAGGACTGATTTCATGCATAATTTCTCTGTAAAGCTCATAAGGTATAGCACTGGAACTTGCACCAATATCACATAAACCATAATAGCAATGATCACCAATTCTAACGAGCACAGAACAATAGCCTTTTTAGTTCTATTGGGATGTGAAACAATATTAAACATCCTCACAAAAGACTATGTGCCCATCTTCTATGCTTTTAGTGACAAGGTCTTTCACAATTGCTACCACAGGTTCAATGTTTATTTGTTCATCAGGTTTTACAGTTCTTTTTTCACTTTTGGTGATTACATTAGTTATCATAGGATGGTCCTTTACCTTTTCGGGGAAGGGAATCTTCTTGATATAAGGTTCGGGTAAGATGGGGTCAATAATGCAATACTCAGCACTTCCAATAGGAGCATAGTCAACAATATCTTTGTAAGGTGCATGGTATTTGTTCCATCCCCTTTTTGGAATTTCGATATAGGAAGCAAAAGCTCTAAAGCAATTCGTAATAACTTGCAAATCAAGACCATAAATATTACTAATATTTGAAAGTCATCAGTTCCCATAAAAGATTCAATGCATTCATAATCAAAATTTATACCTGACTTTCTACCTTTGTCATTCTCCCAAGCTTCGGCATTGTCTTGAATACGGTCCAAAAGATCCCATTTAGCTTCTTCTTCCATGCGAGTGAATGATCCAGCACAAGAAGCATCCAATAAATCTTTATCATGTAGAGGGAGCCTTGCATAAAAGTTATTGATAATAATATTGTTGGGGAGCTCATGAATGGGACATTTGAGCATTAGTAACTTCAATCTCCCCCAAGCTTGAGCTGTACTCTCTCCATCAAGAGGCCAAAAGTTGTATATTTGATTATGTATCTTTATGAATCTCACTAGGAGGATAAAACTTTGAATAAAAGAGAGGCACTATTTCCTCCCATTCCAGAGCTTGACCATTCTTCAGCAGCTTATACCATTCCTTAGCTCTTCCTTTCAGTGATAATAAGAATAACTTCTTCTTAACTTGATCTGTAGTAATACCTGCACACTTGAACAACCCTCATAATTCGTGTATAAAGAGTAAATAATCACCAGGATGGACAGTTCCATCCCCAACATAGTAGTTATCCATAACACGATCAATAATTCTTGTAGGTATTTTGAAAACATCATTCTCAGGAGGTGGTGGCTTATCTACTACCTTAGCAGTGGTAGTAGCATTACCAAATAAGAAACTCAGCGAATTATCCATAACGAAAATAAAGCAACTAGCAGAAGTAAACAATACTCACAGTAGAAGTTTCCTTTACTAGTTCCACTCTCCAATAGCGCTTCACTCCCCGGCAACGGCGCCAGAAAATAGTCTTGATGACCCACAAGTATAGGGGGTGTATCGCAGTATTTTCGATAAGTAAGAGTGTCGAACCCAACGAGGAGCAGGTCTTTGGCTAGTGGTATGGATCAGAATTCTCTGCAAATACTTAGCAAAGCAGTTTTAGGGTTTTCGATAAAGCAAGTAAACAAATGCAGTAAATAAAAGATGGTAGGAATAAATGCAGCAAGTGGCCCAATCCTTTATGCAGCAAAGGACAAGCGGTTGTATTTCTTAAGATGACCAAAGCGTTCTCGAGGACACATGGGAAGACTGTCAAGTGCTTTCGCTTCATATAGTTGATTAATCTTCTTTAGCTTGCTAAGTGTTGTGTGGGTGAACCTGTGCTAATGTACCGCCCCATCCAAGACGAATACATACTTGTGATTATACCCCTTGCAAACATCCATAAGTACAAGAAAGTAATTAAGGTAGAGACCTAACGACAGCTTTAAACTCTAAGACCCTTACATCCCTTGTGCAATGGTTTCCTAATGGGGGTTCAGGTTTCTGTCACTCCGGCAACCCCTACGATTAGTAGCCAAATACACAATGCATTCCCCTAGGCCCATATAGGTGAAGTGTCATGTAGTCGACGTTCACATGACACCACTAGAAGAAGTACACCACAACTTAACTAACAAGCTATTGAATCTTTCTCAATGCAACTGCACTACTAACAACAAGACTTCTCCCATGTCCTCAAGAACAAAACGAACTACTCACAAGACATCTTATGGATCATGATCAGAGATGAAATAATGATGTATAACAATCTGAACATAAACAATAATTCAATGGTTCACTCAATAGCATCAACTACAAAGAGTAATCAACACTAGGAAAGTTTCCCCTATGAACTATGCAAGATTCAACTCAATTGTTACAGCAATATGGAGATGGTGATGAGGGTGCTGATGGTGATGATGGTGGTGATGATGATGATGATCCCGATGAAGTCCAGCTTGATGGTGGTGTTGATGGCGACGATTTCCTCTCTCCGGGAAGGAATTCCCAGGCAATCACTGCCGGAGAGATCTTTCTCTCTCGGTGTTTTCCGCCCTGCAGAGGCGGCGGAATCTTTCTATGGTCGTTCCTCGAGTCTTAGGGTTTCGGGAGAATGATATATGCCAGAGGGGAGAGGATGGAGTGGGTCAGGGTGGCCACACCAACTCCAGGCGCGGCCTAGGCCTGTCTGCGCCATGGGGTGGTGTGGGGCCCCTGTGGCCCACCTTCACTCCATCTTCTGGCATCCTTAGTCTTCTGGAAAAATAGGATTTTCCGTATATTTTCCCGGATTTTCTGATCTTCGCAAATTTTGCCTCCAAACAGCACCTTTTCCATCAGAATCCTGACTGCAGCGGTCCATGCTCCAAAAGTCATCAACCATGCAAAAATAGATGAAATAACATAAGTATCACCTCTCAATACGAAATATATCAATGAATAATAGTGAATTAATACATAGAATAGTGATGCAAAATGGACGTATTAGTAGACATCAAGCTATTTTCTGGCGCTGTTGCCGAGGAGGTAAGGTAAAAGGTATTCACACCGGAGGATTAAAGAAGAAGAACCTCCCACAACAAACGCCTCTTTTATGACGACGTTGCCGGGGAGGTAAGGTAAAAGGTACTCACATCCTCCGGTGTGAGTGCTCGAAGTTATTTCCTTTAGATTCTGCAATTTTGTCTTTTTGTTTCTTGTTTTCACTAGTTAGGCTTAATGGAAAACAACAACAAAATTAGAGAGCTTTATAGTATTTATCTTGAGTTAGGACATGAAGTGTTTGAAGAGAAAATTAAAAAACCTATGGAACTTTATTTGCATGCTAATAGCAATGTTGTTAGTATGAATTCTTTGGACACCATTATTGCTAATGCTACAGAAAAGTCTAAGCTTGGGGAATCTAGTTTTTATGAAAATGTTCTTTTTAGTTCCCCAGCTTTGGAAGATAGCTATTCTATTGCTTATGATGATACCAAATCCCCAATATATGATGATTACAATGATGAGTATGATATTTTCAGTCCACCTACTATTGAGGAGAAAATTAATTGTGATTACAATATGCCTCCTATATTTGATGATTATGGTGATGAGAATAACAATGATAGCTATTTTGTTAAATTTGCTCCCACTACAATTAATAAGAATGACTATGTTTATGTGGGGAGTATTAATTATTTTATGCATGTGGCTCATGATAAGAATGTCTCTTGTGATAGTTATATTGTTACTTTTATTCATGATGCTACTGAAAGTTATTATGAGAGAGGGAAACATGGTTTTATGTGTCTCAACAATATTAAGTTTCCCCTCTTTATGTTGAAAGTCTTGAAGTTGCACTTGTTTTGCTTTACTATGCTTATTGCTTTGTGCTTTCATGACTTGTTTCTTTACAAGATTCCTATGCATAGGAAGTGGGTTAGACTTAAATGTGTTTTGAATTTTCTTCTTGATGCTCTCTTTTACTTCAATTCATATTTCTTATGTGAGCATCTTCTCAAACTATCATGCCTAACTTAAAGGCATTAAAGAAAAGTACTTATTGGGAGATAACCCAAAAGTTTTAGTTGAGTCTTGGAAGTTATTACCTCTGGAATAACTGCTCCTTATCCTTTTTATTTGCTTTTTGTGTCAAGAGTAATCTCTAATGAGAGAGAAGTAATGATTGGGAAAGTTGCTGTCCTGAAACAGATTTTTGTGCTTCACCGTAAAAATTCGTGTAAAATCTCTGTATGTCCTTTTGAGGCGTGAATTTTTGTGCTTCTGCCCTAGGTTATATAACTTTAGTTAGTTTAACACTTTTTGATTTGAGCAACAGAAGATCTTCGAAAAAAATCGGCTTTACCTGCTGGTCTGTTTTGACAGATTTCTGCCATTTTCTGCATTTGCTTCTTGTTGGTTCCTTTTTGAGTTCTTTTGGGGAATTGAGCTTTTTGAGGGAAGTGCTACAGTAGCTAGTATTCTAATGGAAGTTTATTTGGTGTTAGAACTGAACCTTAAGACTTATTTATCTTGAGTGCACTAATGTTGCTAATAAAGATTGTGTGAAGTTTTGTATGAAGGAAAAATTTCAGGTGTATGGAAGGAATGAGTAATGAGATGAAGGATGGACTAAATCTCAAGCTTGGGGATGCCACGCGTGTCACCCCAAGAAATATCCAAGAAGTACAAGCGTCAAAGCTTGGGGATGCCCAAGGTATCCCCCTCTTCATCAATAAAAATCCTAGGTTTCTTCCAAACGCTTCATTTTTATTGTTTCATGCATAGTTGTGTTGTTCTTGGAGCGTCTTCTTTTTCGTTTTTGTTTTGGTTTTTCATTTGCTTTGTTTGCTTAGGTTGCTGAATTAATTAGTTGGACCCCCTCTTTCATACATTGGTTTTCAAATAGTTTGGTTTGGTTTGGAAAAGAGTAGGAAAGTTCATGCTTAAGTGGTAAAGAGAGCTTGTTTTTGACTGTGGCCTATGCTTTGTCATGCCATGCTTGATATTGTTTTGGATTTATGCTTAGTATTCTTTGCTGTAGCATGACTTGTTATAAACAATTGAGATTTCTTAATGTTCCTTGGATGAATCATGCGTTGTTTTAGCATATTAAAGCATAGTATAGTGGTATTCTCCTTTGATGCTTTATTTGGGTTGACTTGGCGCATGCTCACACCATGTTATGACTATCCAAAGTCACCATAGCCTTGATGATCCTTTAGTTTTCAACTTGTAGTATCACTTTATGCTTTGATCAATGATGTTTTGTCGCTCTGCATGATTATGTCCATTATTACTCTCTTAGTTTGTCGCTCCCAGTCTTTTGCTAGCCTCCACAACCAAGTATGAGTTCCACTCATGCATCCAACTCCCTAAACCAAGTTATTCCAAAGAGTCCACCATACCTACCTACTAGCTTATGCTATTCCAAGTATATTCATGCTTTTGTTTACCTTCCAAATTAAACTTGTTATGAGAAAACTAGTGATTAAATCTCTCACGAACTTGATGGCACACTTTACTTTTTTGCATCTCATAAACTTGCACCATTGGGTCCTTCTTTGTTGCGTATATGCTTGCTCTTTATAAGTTGAAATTAGCAGAACCATGTACCATGGGGAACGCTTTCAACATTGCACTTGTACTTTGTACCCCGTTGATATCATGTTCTTTTGCTTACGGATCCCAGCGGTGTGAAATAAAAGTGGAAATTGTAAGATCATGGAGTTTGTATGTATGTTAGAGAAATGCCTGGGCCGCTAGCCTAAGCCATGCCTAATCATGGTGGAAACTTGCAGCATCACCATAATGAGCACTCTATGAAGCATCCTCAATAAAACCCTATGCGAATAGCAAATAAAAAGATCGCTGAGATGCTCATTGTCTGCTTTCCTTGTCATTTTGATTATGGGATAGCTCCAGTATCATGTGCAAGGGGTACCTCGTTGGCGGTTCTTTATGATACACATATACTTACAATGACAAGATCTTACTTGTGACTAAAGTTGAGTAGCACGAGGTTCGATCTTCGTAAGTAAGGGGCATGAGATTTCGGTTTATAACTTGTCAAGCATATCCTCTTAGTTGTGTCACTTTAACCTTAATCACCTTAAAGATGCTTATGATAGGGGCAATGAGAGCTGAAAGCTATAAGTGCCAAAAAAATTGGAAGCTCTTTATGAGACTTGAATCTCTGCTTCCTTCTTTGAAGGCCTTTCTTCCACCATTATATTGAGTCTCCACCTTCTACCTTTATGCACCTACTTTGAGAGCATAGTGGCCATTCTTAGTTCTATGTGCATTGTCCCAAGACTAGTTGATTGATGCATACCATGAAATTGCTTGTTTTAAACTATTTGTATCTAGTCACTCTTATAAACTTTGAAGGTGTCATATGCATTTATATTTGCTACTCTATGAGGGACAAGCTGAATACTATTATGCTATGTTTTCTTTATGTGAAACAAACAAACGTCTTGCAAAGCATTGTTATTCATGAATCTTTTGTTTGTGCCTTTTCATGTTGCATCATAGTTGCTATGTCTTTTTGCTAGAACTTTATCTTTCATGCTATGTTGAAGTACTATGATCCCAGCTATCATTGTTTCACAAATACTTTGATCAAGTTTATGATGGTGCATGTCACCTCAAAAATTATTCTTTCTTTTTATCACTTAGCTACTCGCGGACGAGCGGGAGTTAAGCTTGGGGATGTTGATACATTGCAAACGTATCTATAATTTTTGATGTTCCATGCTTGGTTTTATCTACTTTCTTGTGTTTTGTTCCAACTTTGGAGTACTTTCTGTACACTTTCTGGGACTAACCTATTAACAAGAGCCATAGTGCTAGTTGCATGTTTTCTGCTGTTTTTGGTTCCAGGAAAGTCAGAAAATGAATATTCTCGGAATTGGACGGGACAAAAGCCAAAGTTATTATTTTACCAGGGGACACTTGGAGCCAGAATACGAGACGGAGAAGGGCCAGAGGGTGGCCACACCACCTGGTGGCGTGGGCCAGGCTAGGCCGTGCCAGGGGGTGGTGTGGGCCCCTCCGGCACCTCCTCGGTCTCCCCTCTCGCCTATAAGAGCCTCCCGATACAGAAACCCTAGGGAGTCAATCAGAAATCCACGAAAAGTTCTGCAGCGCCGCCGCCACCGAAGGGGAGATTGGGGGACAGAAAGTCTCTGTTCCGGCACCCTGCCGGGACGGGGAAGTGCCCCCGGAGCCATCTCCATCAATCTCCACCACCATCTCCATCACCATTGCTGATTCCCATGATGAGGAGGGAGTAGTTCTCTCTCGAGGCTAAGGGTTCTACCGGTAGTTATGTGTTCATCTCTCTCTCTCTCTCTATGCATGATCTTATTGAGATCATGAGCTTGTAATCTATAGATCTACCTTGCTACTCAAGTGCTTTAATAGACCTCTGCTCTCCCCATGTGTGTGAAAGTGACAGCGTGCACACCATGGTGGCACTTAGGCTAGAGATTTTAAATACTTGTTATGAGTTATATTTGGAGTTGGATGTCTCTATGAAATTGTGGTGTTTGCTGGACTCATCTAGTACTCAAGGTGACAGTGTGGGGTTTTTTAGATGGGAAAGATGGACTTTGAGGAGTGCTGTTATAGCCCTACCATCGATTAGAGTGTCCAACCGGAGAGTAGTTAAGAGTAGTATCATGAAGAGTATATTTATATGAGAGTGTTCACTAGTGAAAGTATGATCCCTAGGCCTTTTTTCTAAGAATTGATACACCTTTTGCAATTAGATTTGTTACATGTTTGGTTGCTTCCTTCTTTATTTCAGTTTGCCTTTAGTCTTTTCCCACGTCAACCACACGCCAGCAAGCTATTTTCTATCACCGTTACCACTTATAATTATCTATACCACTTGTATTTCACTATCTCTTCGCCGAACTAATGCACCTATACACCTGACAAGTGTATTGGGTGTGTTGGGGACACAAGAGACTTCTTGTATCTTGATTGCAGGGTTGCTTGAGAGGGGATACCTTTGACCACTTTCTCCCTGAGTTCGATAAACCTTGGGTGATCCACTTAAGGGAAAACTTGCTGCTGTTCTACAAACCTCTGCACTTGGAGGCCCAACAACTGTCTACAAGAATAGAAGTGCGTAGACATCATACATCTTCTCGGTTAGAGGCATCATCATCTCCAAGCTTGGCACTTCTTGATCCATGGAACCTAGAACATCATGAGAAAACACACTAGAGGTAGAGGGTAAGTCGTTAGAAATCAAAGTGGTCTCACATGACCTATCAACTACCACTCTCAACTCACTCGGTGTATCACTCATGCCCTCCAAGTGGAAGCACTCAATCTCACATATGGTGGAGCCACTCATCTCACTCTTGTTTTCACTCGAGTGGGCTAAGTGGCTCTCACACTCACATGGGGTTGGTACCAAATCATCACTCAAGCATGTAGGGGTAGGCTCGGTTCTCTCAACTCCATGTGCCTCCTTTGGAGAAGGGAAAGTCCCATGCTCACCTTTTTCTACCTTGTCGTTGCCGTGTTGTTGTAGTGGTGGAAGTAGGCTCATGTTGTTGTCGAGAGCGGTGCTCAGATTGACTTCATCACATACGTGGCCTTGGCTTCCTCCATCTTGAAGTGTAGACTCTTGGCGTGAAGCTTGATGGTGTGGAGGAGAGCTTGCTCTTGGTGCCCTTTTGGTGGTGGCATGAGTAGATGAAGGCGCCATATGATGGTGTTGATGGAGGTCATTGGCGTGCCTTGCCAAAGGTTGATGTAGATGGCACACTTGGTCATCCACATGACGCTCGTGACGATTCTCCTTTTCCTTGGCACTCTTCTTGCTGAGGCGTTGTAATGAGCACAAAGCATCATTAGTCTTGGCCATCATGCTTATGGTTTTGGCGAAGTTGTTGTCCATGTCGCTCTTGAAGTTGTTGAGGGAGATTTCGAACTTGTCCATGTGGTGATGGACTTTGGCGCTCTCGAGGTGGAGGCTCCCTCTTGGTCGATGCGACTTGAGGAGCTTATCGTTGTCGTTCTTGAAGTCTTCCATGCTTGGGGAGTTATTGTTGTTGTAGAACTCCATATCACCTAAGCATGTGGAGCCATTATCGGTGTAGTGCTACATCATGTCATCCATGCTTGTGGAGGCATATGCATGGTGGCTCATCGTGGATTCTTCATAGAAATCATCCTTGGTTCCGGAGTCTCTAGACATGATTCACAAGACCAAGTGGTGTATATGGAAGTGGTAGGGGGTTAGGGATGCAACATCAAACCTTACTTTACCTTGGAAGATAGTATCTTGCAAGTGGCAACACTTGAGAGCAATCAAAACCAAGCAAAGTGAACTTCACGCGGAACACCAAAACCAACTAACCACTAAAAACACACACACAAAACTTATGGTGGATAGGTATGGAAGGTGGCGTGTCCAAGAACAATCCGAAATCAAGATATTGTAATGGCAAGTAAACAACCACGATGATCACAAAGCAAAACAAGTTAATCCGCAAGATAGGAATTATGTACAAGGAAACACACACGGTGGGAGAAATGGGACTTGTGCGACGGAGAAAGTGAGCTAAGAACCAAATGATTACCTAGCAAAGACTATACGCTCGTGTTGCATAAGTGCAAGGAGAGACGCTAGTTCGATTGCAATAAATTGGTGGGCTACAAGATATGCACAATAAGTACCACCTATTTGATGTTCATCGAGGTTGCGCTTCCTATTCTATGAGGCACTTGTTTCTTTCTTTCTTTCTTTATTTCTTTTTCTTTTTATATTTTTTCTCTTTTTCTTTCTTTTTTCACTTGCCTCTTCCTTGTGCCAACAACTATACAAGATAACTATATGAGATAGCGCGTTCACAACTTTTGCTCGGAATTCTACAAGGTATCAAATGTGCATAGCCCAAGCAATCATAGGAGAAACTAGTCTCAATAGGTGTTTGTTGAACGCAAAGATAGTGTAGCTCACAAAGGAATGCAAGTAGGGAGAAGTCGCGGAATTTTATACCTTTCGTCGCCGATCTTCACCCTTTATTGGTGGATTCCGTCTTGCTAACGGAATTTGTATGAATTATATAGCATGAACCACAGATATGATGGTGTAGAGCTCATTCTCCTCTTCAAAACGAGTTCGTATGCAAAAGTTATGCTCAAAACGGTGAAACGGTTTTTTTGTCTGCAGGGGGGTGGAGACTCCGGTCTCGGGGGCCGGAGACTCCGGTCTGAGCTCACTAACCCCGGAGGCTCCGGTCCTGGGCCGGAGACTCTAGTCTGGGACTTCTAGAACGTCCAGAACAGATTCATGGCGCGATTTTGGGCAAAAAACTCGAACCAAAACCTCAAATTGCTGGGGGAAATCAAGGAATTAGGCCATGGAAACGCAGGGGAAGGTAGATCAACAAGTTTAGCAAGTAATCCACGGATCAAAACCTACCAAAACACACTCAAATCACAGATCGATCCAAAACACGAATTGGGGCTGTTTTTGGTGGAATTTTTGAATTTATGGGGAAAAAGACCAAATCGAGGAGAAATTCGTGGCAACCAAAAGCTGCTGATCCCAGATGTTATGAGGTAACCCCGTGGGTGGCCCGATCTTCACGGATCTCGTAGTCAAATCGATGGGAAAGCGAGGGAAAGGGAGAATGTAGCGGAAGCGGACACACACCTCGTGAAGAACACGATGAACACACGCAAAACTCACACGATACAAGGCCGATTGCTCCCGCCGGTGGCCACCGGTCCGATAGAATCCTCGCAAGGAAATATTTGTCAATGTGCTCCCGTCAATCCCAAGTGGAGAGGGAAGAACACCTTGGAGAGGGTATTAACGTCTTGGCAAAGGGACACCAATGCCAAGGCCTTGTACAACGAGGGAGGCGCGATGAAAACTCCAACAAGGTGGTGCCGACAGTCGATCCCCTTTGGTAGAAGGGCATGAGGCAAAACTAGAGATTCCACAAAGGGGGTTGTCTTTAGTCTATCATCTATGCCTCCGGTTACATGAGGGGGTGGGGGCACTATATATAGGCCAGCCACTAGTTCAAGGGTACTTTAGGAATACAAGGGGAAAGTCTGGGTGGACTAAGGGGTACATGGGCCAAAGGCCCAGCTGGCGGCGCGCAGGCCCGTACGCTCGGGACAGAGACTCCGGTGTGCGGTCCGGAGACTCCGGTGTGGGCCAGAGACTCCGGTCTGTCTCCGGTGTCGTCTCTGGAGTGGCAGGCAGACTGTCCTCGAGCTCGATCTGGGGGGTTGGTTCGGAGATGGGTCCGGAGACTCTGGGGTCTGCAGGCCGGAGACTCCCGTGTCTTCAGGCTAGAGACTCTGGTGTGGCCGGAGACTCTGGTGTGTGTAGGCCGGAGACTCCGGTGCTCCAGCTGCTGCTCCTTCCGTCTTCTCTTCCAAGCCACCGTCTTGTCGGGCTTGGTGCTACAGGCTTCCTCCCATGCCTCTGTACTTGTCGATATGAACTTATCATGAATACATGATGGAGTATGAAGTAGTATACCATTCAATGAGGTAGGAAGTGAGCTCGCATAGAGGAACGGATTCACCTTTGGAGTCCATGACGATTTGCATAAGTTGGAGACCATGATGTGGTAACGACCAAAGGTCGGGCTACATCAATAACCGTAACGTATCATCCGTTTTGGAACAAGTATCACGGGTACGGCACTTGGACTAGTGCTAACTTGGATCAAACCTTTGGAGACGAGTTGGTAGATTTGACATTCAACCTCTTTTGTCTCCTCCGGGTTCGTGCGGTAAGCGGCGCGGTTGGGAAGTGGTGCGTCGAGAATGAGGTCAATGCGATGTTCGATGCTGCGAAGAGGAGATAGTCCATATGGTGAGCTCTTAGGGGAACACATCCTTGAATTCCTGCAAAACAATCATCAAAGATGGAGGAACATTGGTTAATTTATTAGTTCCTTGCGCTAGTCCTTTGCAAAGGAGGACATAGCGCAAGATGGATGGGTTGTTCCGAACATCTCTCATCTCACTTTTGGTGGCAAGGAGAACACTCTAAGTTTTTTCACTCGAGTTTGGCTTGTGGCTCCCACTCACTATGAGGTGGTTCTCTCTCTCACCGCTCTTATCACAAGTAGGTGTTGTGCTTTGCGCCCTCGCTAAAGCCTTTGCATTGTCCGCAATTATTTGGCTAGGAGTCATTGGTTGCCAAAGACATGTTTTGTTGAGCCATTTGAAGGTGTACACATTGGTGCGACCATCATGTAGAGCAGCCTTGTCAAATTGCCATGGTTGACCAAGAAGCATGTGGAAAACTGTCATAGGAACCACATCGCACTCCACTGTATCTTTGTAAGGACCAATGGCAAAGGATACCGATACGGTACGCTTGATATTCATGGACCCTTGGTCACTTAGCGATTGCACGTGGTAGGGGTGCTTGTGCGGATGGAGGGTGAGGTTGAGCTTCTCACACAACTCGGTGCTAGCAAGGTTGTGGCAACTCCCTCCGTTGATGATCACTTTGATATATTTTCCATTGATGCCGGCTCATGTTTGGAAGATATTGGAGCATTGGTCTTCATGCTCTTGTGCTTGAGTAGTCAAGATCCTTGTGACGACAAGCAATGGACTTGCGTCATGTTTGCACATGAGGAGTTCTTGGTCGTCTTCCACTCGTTGTCTTGCCATTGCTTCCTTGACTCGGGCATCAAATTCATCTTCACTCAAGCACTCTTCGTCACCATTGTCATGGATGAACAATAACTTCTTGTTTCCACATTCGGCCAACTTGTGTCCTTTGCCTCCATAATTGTAGCATTAACCATTGAAAGGTGTATCACTCTTTGCTTGTTTGCCACTTGGGGCCAGTTTTCCTTGAGGAAGTGTGGGCTTGAAGGAAGGCTTTGGGGTACTTGAGGAGATTCCATTGCGGTTGTTGGCGTAGCGGTTGAAGCTTGCTTGTAGGTGAAATATGTCTTGGGATTGTTGTACTTGATGTCCTCTTGCACTTGACGTTTAGCCTTTGTGGCAATGTGCACAAGCTCAACCATGTTGTTGTATGTTTGGAACTCGACGATGCGCTTGATTGGGTGATTCAAGCCAATAAGGAAACGTGCCATAGTTTGCTCCATGCGCTCTTCAATGTTGGCATGGATCAAGTTGAGTTCCATTTCCTTGAAGTACTCTTCCTCGGTCTTTGTCCCTTGACGAAGTGATTGAAGGTTGTTGAAGAGGTCACGCATGTAATGCGTGGGGATGAACCGGGATCTCATGTGAGCCTTCATGTCATGCCAAGTTGTGATTGGCGGTTCTTGTCTTGCATGATGAGCTACTTGAACTTGTTCCCACCAAAGGTTGGCGCAATCATCAAACTCAAGCGAAGCCATGGCGACCATCTTCTCGTTGCTATAATTGTGCATGCGGAAGATCTTGTCGACTTTGAGTGCCCATGAGAGGTATTCTTCGGGGTCATTGGATCCGGTAAACTTGGGCATTGTGAACTTGAGCTTGCCAAAAGTTTCTTCATCATTGCGGTCATTGCGACGAGCTTGGTGACCTTGTTGATGATCTTGTGGTTGATGTGGTGGAACTTGGTTCTCACGACCTTGTTTCGGAGCTTGCTCTTGACATTTTTGTTGAGGCGCTTGCTCTTGGCGCGGTTGTTGACGATGTTGGGGCACTTGGGCCGAATGAGGGTGTTGAGGATGTGGAGCCTCATGACGTGGTTGATGACGAAGAGGAGGCTCATTCCTCGGTTGGTGATGTAGGTTAGGCACATGGGCCTCACGGCGAAGATCATGGTCTTGAGCCACTTGATGTGGTGGGCGTCGCTCAACTTGTACCACTTAACGCTCCATGTTTTGGTGTGGTGGAGGAGGCGCCTCGTGATGACAATGTTGTCGGTGTGGACATTCATGACGATGATGACGAGGAGGAGGATCTTGGAGAGCATCACGTCGATGACGAGCTTGATTCTCCAAATTGGAGTAATCATTTGTTGTGTCAAGTATGTGTTGCAGGCGATGGTGGTAGACTTGCAGTTGCACTTGCGGTTCTTCTTGTGGTTTATCTTATTGGATTACCAATGCCCTTGCGTGATGACGTTGCGGCGTGTCGTGGGGAAGGTACATAGTTCGAAGAACTTCCATCTTCAACCACGGGGGCGTCATTTTGTCTTGGAGCACTTGGATGCAGATCTTGTTGAAGAGGTGCATGATGACGCGAAGAACTTGAAGAGCTTGATGCGCATGAACGTGGTATTGCCATTCGATCGATGAGGCGTCTAACATTTTCATTTGTTTCGGCGATAGAGCATTGTAGCGCTTCATTTTGGTGGCCGAAGTTGTGATGCATTGCATGCATTTGTCGTTCGAGGCCGTCGAAGCGGTTGTCGATGTTCTTGAACTCGGCTTGCATCTCGCCAAATTGTTCATCTTGTCGCGTCTCAAGGGCTTGGCAACGTTCACAGAACTCTTGGCGGACGATGAAGTGACTTGCACGCGTCATGTACAGTCCTTGTTCTTCTTCTTGGGGAGGTGGTTGGCTCGACTCACCGTGCCTATCCATCATGCAAAACACACAAGTATTGTATATGGAAGTGGAATATGGTGGTGTTAGCCTTGTACCTCACCTTGGGGATTGCACCAAACTAGAAACCACAAGTGAGAGCTATAAGCGTGCAAAGTGGAATTGCAAAGAAAACTCACACTAAATAAAGAACTAACTCTCAAAAGCTTGTTGGTGGTGGGTTAGGGTTGTGGAATGCCAAAGAACTAACCAAAATAAAAGGGATAGTCAAAAGTGGGTAAAATCCAACATAACTCAAGTCAAAGGCGAAGGTCAACAACTCAAAGGGGTGACGGGAACCTATGACTATATACACACACGTGGAGATTGTTGGGATTGACACGACTATGAAAATGAGCAAACAAAATGTCCTAACAAAGACTAAGCTCGTTGTCGGGCCAATGCAAGGAGAGACCGTGGCTCGTTTGCAAAGAAGAAAAATGAGCAACGGATTTGTGCACTTGCCTTGGGCGCTCTTCTTTCTCTCTTGCTTACAAGCTTTCAGACTCTCTTTTGCGATGGGAGACTAATTTTCTTTTTCTTTTGCTTTGTATCTTTTTTTGCTCTCCCTTGATGTTACCAAGTCACTCTTGCTATTGCTTATACACTCTCACTATCCAAGGACAAGTGCACAATACTCAAGCAAACACAAGATGAGCCACTCTCGTGGGATAGGTACACACAAAGGAAGATATGGGTTAACAAGGTGACGCAAGTTATACCTTCATTGGTGATGATGAACTTGGCATCGGTGGTGCGGGATGATGTTCATGGGCCGTGGTGTCAATGAGCACAGGAGTTGTTGATGCGGAAGCTTGCTGTTAGTTGACGACACGCACACGGGCACAAACAAACAAGAGGAAATTAGCCAATGCAAGATAAGAGGCAAAACTATCAAAATCAGGCATCCAGGCCGGAGACTCCGGGGTTTCAGGCCGGAAACTTCGGTCCAGGCAGGAGACTCCGGTGTGGATAGGCCCGAGTCTCCGGTGTAGGCCGGAGACTCCGGTGTGTAGGCCGGAGACTCCGGTCTGGAGTCAGATCTCCAACTATTCATGTTCTTGAGTGGAAATCCACGCCTTGGGTCCTCAAATCTGTGAAAAATCGGCCAAATTGGGCTGGGAAAACACAGGATAAAGCTGGACCAACTCCTAAGACAAGGTTTTGTCGGATCAAAACCACAAATAACACTCCAAATCAAGAGATCGATCCAAAGGCAAATTTGGGCTGTTTTTTGGGGATTTTCGAATTTTTGGTGGATAGAAGAAAAATTTGTGGGGGGAATTCGTGAGCAACCTAAAGCTGCTGATACCAATATGTTGAGGGAAAACCTCTAGGGCGGCCCGATCTTTCACGAATCCCACTCAAATTAAGGATGGAGTGCGTGGAGAGGAGGGGAGGATGAACACGATGAACTCACGCACGAAGAACGCGATGAACACACACACGCAAAACCACGATACACACCATTAGCTCACGCTGGTGGTGATCGGTCCGGCACAATCCCTAGGATCGGCGTCGGGCGGAGGACTCTCTCGAACCAGAACGGCAAGAAGGGAGACTCTGTGAGATCTTGATGTCTAGGGAAAGGGACTCCGATGCCTAGGCCATGTACAACGCGGAGGCATGATGCAAACTCCAATGAGGTTTGTGATATTTGGTGCTCCTTTGTTAAAGGAGCATGAGGCAAGAACTAGATAGATCCACAAGGGGTTTCCACTAATTCCAAATATCATGCCTAGGGTTTACAATAGAGGTGGGGGACTATATATAGGCCAGCCACTCAGTCAGGGGTACTTTAGGAATAAAAGACAAGTTCTGGACGGATTAAGGGGTACATGGGCCGAAGGACCAAAGGCCTTTTACACGCCTGGAGACGGTCAGTCCGGAGACTCCGGTGTGTAGACCGGAGACTCTGGTTTGCACCAAAGATTCCGGAGGGGTCTTTGATGGGGTCTCCGGAGGGGCCATCTGGTTGTCCTAGAGCCTAGTTCGGGGGTCAGACCGGAGGTGGGCCAGAGTCTCCGGGGTCTTTAGGCCGGAGACTTTGGTGGACCGAAGACTCCGGTGTCTTGAGACCGAGACTCTGTGCAGCAGCTCCAATGACTTCGCTTCATGATCTGCTCCTTGTTCTCCATCCTTGGGTGCTTGGTGATGTGTTGGGACTTCGTACCTGATGATGCATAGAGTAGTTGCATGAAGTAGCACACCATCCAAGGAGGTATCAAATTGGCACGAGGAGAGGAGCGAGTTCACCTTAGCTTGTAGGAGTTTGGCTCGGGCACGAGTCATGGGTCCACTTGGGGGACTTATTGGTGTAGATGTAGGAGCGTCCGTACGACGGGCTGCATCATAAAATTACTTGTGTTGGTTGCAATACATCAACTAGACCAGAATGTATTTCCATAATATCTCGAACATGAACTATTGTCCCATAGCAAACATTTTGTGACACATTGCATATATGGCTGACAACATCTTGTTTCAGTTCAGCGATTCTATCACAAGTAATGCATATGTGATCCACAAGAAAATTTTCATCCATGCTATATTCACCAATTAGATTGAAAGTGAAACAAGGAGAATATGTGCTAGAATTTAGACATGAAATTTCAGAAATCTTATCCATAGCACAACTCATACTCATAGGTTCATTTAGCATTTGTCAAAATTCCTGCTGTGGCAGAAAAACTGATCAAAATCGTGCCGTGGCAGAAAAATTCCCTGTCGCGGCAGAAAAACAGTGCAAAACTGTGTCGCGGCAGAAAAAACGGCCGAAAACGTGTCGTGGCAGGAAACCGAGTCGTGGCAGAGAAGGACTCGCGGCAGAGAAACAGTCTGTTTCTGTGCCACGGCAGATGTCGGCAGAATTTTTTTTAATTCCGACTTACCAAGTAGTACAAAATGAGGACTCTTGTATGGATCGGATCTAGCTTTGTGGCGGCGGAAAAATAATGGTGGAAACAACTAGAACAACTCGAAAACAAATCTACGAAGAATAGATCTAGATCTAATCTAATAGAGGAACATGACCAGCAACTAATACTCGAATATGTTGTAATCTAGGCTATGGCAACTCTTTTTGTGGGGCTTTTTTGTATAGGACGAAAGACACGAACTAATCTAAGGATGGATTTGTGGATGCTTACCAAGGCAATGAAGAAATCTGATACCAAGATGATCTTCTCAGCAAGCACTTGTCGATGATGATGGTGGATGATAGATAGCTAGCCTGTAGCTATGAACTCTCCCGCTCGAACCCTGATGCCAATGCAACATCTCTCGAACCTTGTAGGATATTCACAACACCACACTCTTGTGCATGTAGCCGTCAACCACGAACAATAGATCACACTCAATTATAGTTGGTAAAATTGATCACAGGGTAATTCCAGAGGTTCTATGAAAGAAACAACTCCAAAATATTTTAACATGGTCTAAACCCTAAAACTAGTGCGCCCCATCTATTTATGAGTCTGGGGGTGCGGCGGCTAAGGGGGTGACTGAGTTGGTGCCACCCAACTAGGGTACAAACCGACCCAAAATTGGTTTCTGCCGTGGCAGAGTTTGGGCATGTTTCTATGCTGTGACAGCCTGCCGTGGCAGAAAAGGACTCTGTTTCTTTGCCGCGGCAGCCTGCCGTGGCAGGAAAACGCGTCGTTTCTCTGCCGCGGCAGAGATCCTGCCATGTGTTGATCTTCTTCTTGGTAGCTCCTTGTGCTTCCTCCCTCTCCTCCCTGGCGCATGCTTCATTGATCAACACGCCATGCTCCATATGCTTCAACTCCTCGCTCCGTGCTACGCCTTCTTCTCCCATGTACCTGATCATAAAATAGCACAAAGACTTAGGCAGTATAAAGTTCTTATAAATGAAAGCATCATGGTCAACTAGGAATGAATTCACCTGATAGTCATTATTGATTTGACTCAATATTTCCTTCCAGTTCAAGCAGTCAGAATCATCATAATCCCTGTATATATCCTCAGCATCATGCTCCCATATGCGCACTTGTTCCATGAAATGTGATCTAAGCTGCTCCATAGCCGTACGAGGGTCAAGGTTACCACGATTAGCTCATCAACCATTCCAAAGCGAATTGTCACTGATATGAAAGTGGACATCTCACGATGGTAATAGCGGTCTTCCCGCTGCTTTGGTGTCTCAAAGACACTGGGCTGCTCCAAATCCATCTCTTCAAGTATATAGTCGACCACATCATTCTAGCTAAGGAGAAAGTGGAGACGCGCAACCCACATAGAAAAGTTGGATCCATCTAGTCTGAATTTCTCTCCATCTAACCAATCATCAACATGGAAGGTAGCTTGGGGAGAACCTTTTTCTACATTTATAATTGCAAAAGGAATTTAGACTAAGTTTATAATTATATGAGTTAAAATAATAATTAACTCCACTAAAAACACCTATCCCCCAAAGGGTTCTAGTGATTACACGATCCCAATTCACTACACCGCCCCCGATCGTCACGGTCGGCGACATAGTTGCAAAGATGGACGCCGAAACATCGATCACATCATTCATGCGACTCGTGCTCGATCTTTTGACCATCCGTGTTCCGAGGACATGTCTACACATGCTAGGCTCGCCAACTCCACCCATAGTGTATTCGTTGTGCAACATGGCTTACACCCACTGTATGCGAACGTAGATATATCTGACACCCTATCGTCATGGCCTGCCTCATACCGAAGAACTTTCTTGTTAGTGCACACTAAGGGAGAACACTTTCATTGATATTTTAATTAGGTATCATCTTATTAAGCTACCATCGAGTATCTAATACTAGCACACAATAATGAATGTAAGTGTGATGCGATGTGGTCTTCTCATTGTGATGTCCATCCCGCGCCTCCGGATTTCGGCGCTAGGGTTCCGACACCGTAGGCACCAGGGTACCGGTGCCTTCCGGCATGGTAGCCCATCACCTCCATGAACGTGTACTACTACTTAGCAACTTAAGTAAACTACTTTACCTTTGCCACAACCATATCACATCACAACACCCCCTGCAAAACAAAGTTAGATGCCTCTACTTTATATTTACATATTTTACGTGGCTGAATGGGCTTTCGCACAAGAACCATTCTTACCTACGAACTTTCACCACAACGCTGATCAAGTAGTTGTCTATACTACACCCCTTTCGGGGCCCTCCGTTGCAAATGGTATACCAACTGATGCGAGAGAGATAGACA
The DNA here is from genome assembly GCA_023614405.1 of Avena insularis. Taxonomy (NCBI): domain Eukaryota; kingdom Viridiplantae; phylum Streptophyta; class Magnoliopsida; order Poales; family Poaceae; genus Avena; species Avena insularis. Next base: position 279,878,312 of record CM042688.1, read on the forward strand.
CCCCCAAAGCCACTTTATACGGTACAAGCCACATGTCAAGCATGGACCAGTCTCGTGAATGAACACGTAAAGTCGGTTGGGGGCCGCTTCATCAAGCATTACTGCGGTATACACAAGTACACATGGGAGGGTAACAACTAAAAGATCAACGCCCACACGCTACATCACGTGTGTTCTACCCGTATTAGCAATACTACGCATATATCTAGCTCTGATACCACTGTAGGGGTTAGCGTATGAAAACAATAAATTTTTAGCCTACGCCCTTGAACCCCTATTGCCACCAGGACCTATCTTATTAGTAATTCAGTAACAGGAGGGGATTTCGCGAACTTACCCTTGAAGACCGAAAGCGTTGTCAACACTCAAGAGAGAGTGGTTGATGTAGATGAGTCGAAGCCGACCTCAAGGTCGTGTTGAAGTCCTTGTGCTCCTGCGGCTCCAACAACTTCTAGTGCCTCAAATGTGACACCTCGCAGGGAGTTACATGCATTCGTGCCTGGCGATGACTCCCGCTTCCCCGATCCAGCAGCAGTTGCAGAAGTAGAGCTCCTAGATCCGAATCCCGCAGCGCGACGACGCTCCACGGTGAAGATGTCTCTCGTTCGCGCAGTCCGGACTTGGGACCACGGTCACGGGAGAGAGAGAGAGAGAGAGAGAGAGAGAGAGAGAGATCAATTGGAGGTCTCTCCAAATGCGAGGAACCCTTTATTGAATATTGGTTGTATTATTTGGTCAAAATACCACACTATATATAGGGGAAGGGGAGGTACTCCCTCCCTCAAAGTCCCGGGGTGGGACTAAACAAGGGAGGAGGTGGGGGAAGTGCCGCCGGCTAGCCCCCATCATGGGCCCCATGTGGGGACGGCCCACTAGTGCCACCGGCCAGCCCCCACCATGGGCCCCACGCAGTGCAGCCCCCTCTTGGGCCCTTTCCCCTCTGATATTTGGCCCATTAAGCCTTTTGACCATTTAATTGATTTTCTCTTTTTTTAAATAATTATGAATAAATGATTAAATCAACATTTAACATTCATTCACATATTATTCAATCTCCGTGGTTATGGAACACCTTCCACCTCCACTCCGGACATCCTACGGACTTACCGAAACCCTTCCGATTTTCTCTCTTTCCATTCTTCAGTGATTCTACCAATCCTTTAAACACTCTCTATGCATCACCAAGCCCTTAAGCATGATACCCCACGGTTCGGAAACACTCCAGACATGGTCGGGACAATCCTAGACCAATGATCAACAGAGGGACTTGGATGGCCATGTGACCCCTGTGCATTCCACGAAATCTTTCGTCGTTTGAACGGTGACTGTCGCGTCTTATTCCATTTGTCTCTCAATACTTGCATTGCCTGAGATCTGATCAATGACATCACCATGTCTGGCTCAATCTCGTTATTGACAAATGCTACTTGACTCGTTTGGACAAGTGATATCCCTGTGATCAAATCACACGCTGCGCAGCTATTGGATATAACTTCTCCGAGTGGGCCCTCGAGTATCTTTCTATCACACGGATGGACTAATCCCGCTCTTGACATATATTGCCTCAACTTTTCCTCTGAACACCTCAACACACCTTTATGATCACTGTTTTACCAAGTGACATTTGATGCTATCAAAGTACCCTCGAGAGACAGTGATTGACATAGCCTCATGGTCTAAGGAATAGTCTACTAGGTCTATTCTAATCATCATAACTTGAACTTCGTGACATTATCGGGTCATGATGTTTAAGTTGGGTATTAGTTCATCATCTCATTCTCAGAATGGGATAACTCCATTTCCAACTGGCATAAATGCCACATGATCAGGAAACCTTGATCATCTGTTGACCAATGAACCAGTGACTAGAGTATCACCGGGAACCCCGGGTTATTTATATATCACACGTGTATTAATGTTTCCTTTATATATAGTTATAGCATGATATAAAACTTAATTATAAACTTTATGAAATATGATAATAATCCTTATTACTATTTGTCTCTAGGGCATATTTCCAACATGTTGGACCCCTAGCTCCTTTGCGGACACATACTACGACATTTGGTGCGCCAGGTAGGGGGCTGGGGCGCGCTTCCGGGAACTTCATCAATCACGACGCTATGTCATCATGCACGGACGTTTGAGTCGGGCATGCCCAATAGAAAGAAGCAAGCAAGTACCAGAGCTCTAGCCGCATCATATCCTCGAACTCGGCATCGACCAAAGGTACAATAGGATCCCCTGGCTACTCTTTCCAAGGGGCTATGCCACCGAAGCATGTCGACGCGTCACATTCGTGAACCGTGTTGTCATGGGGTGCATGAAGGCACGATCACGCTTAGCATGGTGCGGCTCATGGTGAAAGAGCTTCTCCACTACTCACCCGTGGAAGCCGCATGAGAGGAGTGGCGCGCGCACCTCACAGTGCTCGTGGATGTCGCATGGGATGACTCGTACCCGCCCCCCTAGAAACTCAGGACGGAGAGTTATCTCACAGCACGCCCCCACCGCCACCTCTCCTCGACTGGGATAAGGATCCTCAGATCAAGCATCCCCCTCGGGATGTGCGGCCAGCGAGAGTCGCTAGCAACCTACAGGCAGCACGCTCAGCAGAAGATGCTCGTGTCACGCTCGCACGATGTCATGATCATGAAGCCTGCATCGCTCGAGACATCACGGCCATGGGGCAACAAAACTGTGCGGCCCTCGTAGGCGAAATTGAGACTCGTATTAGCAGTTGTCCCGCCCTTGCCGAACACCTCCGCCGCGTGGTGTGGCTACCCAAGTTCAAGCCCGAGATACCCATATGCTATGACAGGGCGTCCAACCCCACGGAGTTCTTAGAACTCTACACCACTGGCGTTGAGGCCGCGGGCAGCGATGACCCCATCATGGTGAACTAGTTCCCTATGGGGATCAAGGCCGCGACGTGCACCTGGCTGCTGAACCTGCCCGAAGGATCCATCGGATCATGGCCCGAGCTTTGCAGCCTCTTCATCACCAAATTTGGAAGAGCGGATGGGTTACCTCTCGCAAATGATGATCTCCGGCAAGTACGTAACGGGGCTGGCGAGACCCTCTACAAGTACTTAAAACGTTTTGATCAATGTCGCGTCAAGATCCTCTGAATTTCTGATGCTGAGGTCATATTCGCCTTCACCGAAGGCATCACTAACACCAGAGTGCTCTACGAAATTGGACATCATGGCGAGAACCTGTCAATGGTGGCAGATCTCTATGCAACGGCTACCTAGTGTGCAAAGGCAGAAGAAGGGGTTCGGTTCTCCCATGTCAGGAACAGCCAGACGACAGGCAAGCGAGGGCACGCTCAAGAGGAAGGGACGGGTAACCGAGCTAGTGTGACACCCCCGGGATCAGGGTTAAACAAATCCTAGACCTTAGCCTGACATAAGCTTAAGCTAAAGCTCGAGAATATCTAGTGAGGATTCAGTAACACAACAGTAACCCTGCGACACAAAATGTTAGTACAACAAGCTCATAACTGAGCAAAAAATCAAAATATTACAAGAAGAGGTCACTGACCACAAACATCAAACAACGGAAGGCAAATTATGCTATCAAGTATAGCAAACTTAACAAATCTCCTAAGAGGCCTGAAGCATAACAATGACGTCCTGGCCCATAGATGCCATGCTGCCGACCAGGAACCCCAAGCTACTCATATCAAACTTGTCTTCATAGGAACACTTACTCTCCTACAGAAGTATCAGCAAATAAAGGGTGAATACCGGGTGTACTCTGCAAGACCTATGGCTAGTGGGGTTATTTTGCATAAAGCCATCTTTCTTTATAAAACAAGAGTGAGAAGAAGCTCGTCTAATTCGAACGTTTTAAAAGGGTATAAAAGAGCGACAACTCCATAGTATTGATCATAAAATCTTTGGTATCCACCGAATCATCATCATCTCCTAACTAGGATCACCCCTCGTACCCATCAGGAAGCATCCTTAAGCACACGTTGAACTGCCAAGTTTTACGATTAGGTTAAAGTTCTCTATGATCTTAGAATTCGGTCACCACGCGTTCATAACCATGAACACAAATTTTCGAAAAGATTTAACCCTGCAAGGGTGTACAACTTTACCCACACGTACCAACCGGCTCTTAATGCCACATGATTAGCCCTCTTCCTTGGAAGGCTGACAGAGGGTGGTTGACCACGACCTTTACCTTGCTTTCGTCGAGACCATGAGCCATGCACTAAGGAGGGTTCTGCCATAACGGGTCAAGTCCTTAAGCTGATACCTAGAGATGTGAGTCGAGGTTGGTTTATCAGGGTCTCAATCGACCCCAAGCAACCCAGACCATACTTACTTACCTATTATGATGCACTTCACCCAACAAATCTTTCAAAATGTTTCTATGCATATGTCGAATGGAACGTCCGAACTATGTGACTCATGGAATCTACTAGGCAAGTTAGTTAGTCGAGGGGTTCCCAAGCCCCATGTGGATGTATGCTTGTCTTGGTTCCAAAGGCAAGAACTCAGTTCCTAGTGGTGGCGAGCATGGGACTACAAAAAACACATCCCACCGTGGCCTCCATACAAGCCTTAGCATGTTTAACCTTTACCACTGATCCTACCTCATCAGTATACCTCATTCTCCTATCATACTAGATTCTCTGCATCTGATACATCATCTAGATGAACCAGAACTGACAGCTAAGCATGGATAAGCAAGACAGAGATATAAGCTCTAGCAATTCACACAAGCCAAACCTAGTTATGCTAGGAGTAGTGGATCAGGTAATATAAGCTCAAAGGGATTAATGCAATAGATAGGATACTCTATCTACCGATAAAAGACCAAAGTAGAATCGTATGCATCATGTCAAGAATTGAAATGCTTTCAAAACCATAGGATTGTATAATGGTGGGGCTATGCTTGGCTTTTCCTATTGATAACCAATAAGCAGGTCTTTGGAAGCCTTGTGCTTGACATGATTACAGTTGGTCAAGTATTGTTCGTCGATCTTCGATGATGTTGATCTCAGTCTTTGATCTTGATCTCGGTATCGTATTCTACCTGGAAGAACCAAACACTAGAAAGAAAGGAGGAAACAATCAACACATGGCATTGATGAAATGCCCAAGCAAGGATGATGTTATGGCAAGTTAATTTGCATTGAATTGAAATACTATAGCATGCTTGACAATTTAAATGGGGTTCCGAGGGTGATGAGTGCATATTTGCGTCATGTTTTATATTATTATTTTGCATTGTAGTTGTAGGATCTTGGTATTTTACGGTGTTCGCGCGCACATTTTATGTCTATTTTCACCAGGATCAGGACATATGATGGATACAATGGACACAATTCTTGGAGCAGTTGTATTGGGTAGAAAAGGAGTAAAAAACAACATAAATCGCTTATTTGGGAAATATCAATAACACCAGAAGAAAACCCAAAGCAATTGAGGCATCCTAAAGGTTTAACGACCAACTATACGACGGGAATTAATTTTGCGGCCATATAGTTCCCACCGTATAGTTGGCGCCGCCCACTGCCTCCTCAAGTAGTTTCACCCCATGCAACTGGATCAGGGAGACGACATACAGAACAACCAAAGATCACCGAAACCTCACCTCCGGAACGCATATGGAGGGGGAACTCATCCACCAGGAATCCATCTTTGCCCTGCGCAGATCTGGGAGGCTAAGGCATCGATCTTCAACATCAACCACTGCATCACCACCATCTCCATCCATCCCATCTACATCTTTTCTACATCTTGTTGTAATTTCCGTATTCGTTGTGGATTTATACAAGTACTATTCATCTATGATAGATTCCATTGTTATAGCCATGATGTTGATTGCATCCAACACTGAGTAGATCATTAGCTCTTGGGAGATGGAGAAACCCTAGTATGAGATTGAAATAAGATAATGTTTATTATGATATTCATCACTGTGACAATGTGTTAGATTGTCTTCATATTGATGTTGGGAGAAGTTGACGTCTCAATATTTGCCTCTTGTGGGGACTTGACGGAAGGAACTACTTGTTGGTAGACGGAGGTGTGTTAGCACTTATAGTGACTATAAAGGTGTTGGCACCACTTACGTATCAACTTGGAAACCGAGGAAACTCACGGAACACTATCCATGCCATGGGATACGTCCTACAGGATCAAGTCCCTTAATAGCGTAGAAAATTCGATTGATGTCAATTGCTATCTGATGTGGTTATGAGGATGATGTGAGCAGTGATTACTACCTATTTGTCCAAATATAGAGTTCCTCCCACACATACATAGTTGAGAATGTTCATGATAATAATCTTTACTTTAGCTCTTTATAATGCTAGAGTTGTAACCGCTACTCCCTGAGAACGCCCATTTCCCTATTGCAGTTCCAAGCTCTTTTACATACGTGATACTTACTTTCTGTGTTCATCTGTTTTAGTTTACTTATTGTTCTCTTATACCAAAAACCCCAAAACACCTTTTTACACAATACTCACATTTTATCTTGTACTTAGAACTTTATTTATCATTTCTATTTTCAGTATTTAATTCAAGAGTTATTAGACTTTAGACTCCTGCTCCCTGTGGGATCAATATTTTTATTTTGAAACTAGCTACAAACGATCTGTGCACTTGCAGTCATCAAGCTATTTTCTGGTGTCGTTTCTGGGGAGCTAAGCATTGTAGGTCTTTTAGTTTTTGCTTATTTATTTTTTGTCTTGCTAATTTTTCTTTTGAGTTACAGGTTTCCACCAACGTGATGGAGTTTGAGCATATGGCTAGTGCTAACCCACTCAACCACTTTGGGAAGCCCTATGATATTAATAAAAGACACAACTCCAATGAGAAGACAAGGGGGTTTGAAATAATCCTCTACTACTTGGTATTCTACACAAGAAGCAATTTACTGGAGATGAAGAAGATCCTAATCCATATGAGCATATTTCATGTTTCAATTATATATGTGGCACTTTCCAATTGCCGGGATATACTGCTAATGAGGTAAGGGTTAAACTTTTTAGTCAGACTATGACTAGTACAGCTCTGTCATGGTATAGATATCTACCCCCAGAAGCCACTACTACTTGGGATAATTTAGCCTGTGAGTTTCTAGTAAAAATATTATCCATTATCAAAATCTTTTGAGATCAGGCGTCTTATAATGACTTGGAGGAACCATCCTAATGAAGGACTAGTAAGAGCTTATATCAGATTTAAAGATTTACTTAATCAATGTCCTCATCATGATTTGCCTGAATGGTATTTATTGCATATCTTTTATGGCGGTTTAATTGAACCTAATAAAATTGAAGTAGACTCTTTCACGAGAGGAGCTTTTATGAATCTTCCTGATGTAGCCCGTCCTGCGGATGCTACTACATCTACAACGCCAAGCCCCCAAGATCGTCCCCAAGTCAACCAAGAAGATGGACCAGGAGCAGCCAGCTCTAGAACCGGAGTCTCCGCCGTCATCGCCCTAGAGAGTCTGCCCGATGCCAGCCGGAATGTCCGGTGCCATCGGAGTGTCTGGCCCGACCACCCTGGAGTGTCCGGCCACCCCGGACTGTCCGGTCCACCCGACCCAGACTGTCTGGCCTAAGTGATGGGCCTGCGATCCAACATCCGAGCCCTTGGCCCATGTACCCTTCTATTCCGCACCAAACCCTAGTTTTATGCCCAAACTACCCCTGAACTTGTGGTTGGCCTATAAATAGAGCTCCCACCCATCATTGTATCCCTTATGCATAGATGATAGACTAAAGACAACCCCCTTTGTGGAATCTATAGTTTTGCCTAATCCCCTTCTACCAAAGGGGATCGACTATCGTCACCACCTCGTTGGAGTTTGCATCATGCCTCCCTTGTAGTACAAGGCCTACATTTGCGAGTGCGTGAGCGTAGTTGTCAAGACCCTCTCCAAGGTGTTCTTCCCTCTCCACTTGGGATTGACAGGAGCACGTTGACCGGTCTTTTCTTGCGAGGATTCTATCGGACAGTTGGCCACCGGCGGGAGCAATCGGCTTTGTATCGTGTGAGTTTTGCGTGTGTTCATTGTGTTCTTCGCGAGGTGTGCGTCCGCGTTCGCTACCTTCTCCCTTTCCCCTTGCTTTCCTCTCAATTTTACCACGAGATCCGTAAAGATCGGGCCACCCACGGGGTTACCCCATATCATATGGTATCAGAAGCTTTTGGTTGCCACAGATTTTTCATCGATTTGGTCTTTTCCCCCATAAATTCGAAAATCCCCAAAAAATAGCCCCAATTTCGTGTTTTGGATCGATCTGTGATTTGAGTGTGTTTTGGTAGGTTTTGATCCATGGATTACTTGGTAAACTTTTTGATATATCTTCCCCTGCGTTTCCATAGCCTAATTCCTTGATTTCCCCCATCAATTTGAGGTTTTGGTTCGAGTTTTTCCGCCAAAACTCGTCCCGTTCGCATTTTGGAAGTTCTGGATCGACTGGACCAGACTATCCGGCCTAAACAGACCGGAATATCCGCCACGCCGGAGTGTCCGGCCTAAACGGACCGGAATCTCCGCCCCGACTGGATTGTCCGGCCTGCGCGCCCTGGAATGTCCGCCCCTGCTGACAGAAAAATCTGCTTTACGGTTTTGAGCATAACTTTTGCATACGAACTCAGATTTTGGTGTTCTTTAGCTCGTTTTGAAGAGGAGAAAGAGCTCTACATCATCATATCCGTAGTTCATGCTATCTATTCCATACATATTCCGTGAGCAAGGAGGAATCCACCAATAAAGGGTGAAGATCGGCGACAAAAGGTATACAAATTCCGCGACTTGTCCCCACTTGATTTCCTTTGTGAGCTACACTATCTTTGCATTCAAGAAAAACCTATTGATACTAGTTCCTCCTATGATTGCTTGGGCTATTCACATTTGATACCTTATAGAATTCCGAACAAAAGTTGTGAGCGCGCTATCTCATATAGTTATCTTGTATAGTTGTTGGCACAAGGAAGGGGCAAGCAAAAAAGAAAAGAAAAGTGAAAAAAAAGAAAAAGTAAAAGAAAGAAACAAGTGCCTCATAGAATAGTAAGCGCAAGCTCGATGAACATCAAATAGGTGGTACTTATTGTGCATATCTTGTAGCCCACCAATTTAATTGCAATCGAACTAGCGTCTCTCCTTGCACTTCTGTGACACGAGCTTATAGTCTTCGCTAGGTAATCATTTGGTTCTTAGCTCACTTTATCCGTCGCACAAGTCCCATTTATCCCACCATGTGTGTTTCCTTGTACATAATTCCTATCTTGCGGATTAACTTATTTTGCTTTGTGATCATCGTGGTTCTTTACTTGCCATTACAATATCTTGATTTCGGATTGTTCTTGGACACGCCACTTTCCATAAGCTTTGTGTGTGTGTTTTTAGTGGTTAGTTGGTTTTGGTGTTCCACGTGAACTTCACTTTGCTTGGTTTTGATTGCTCTCAATTGTTGCCACTTGCACGATACTATCTTCCAAGGTAAAGTAAGGTTTGACGTTGCATCCCTAACCCCCTACCACTTCCATATACACCACTTGGTCTTGTGAATCATGTCTAGGAACTTCGGAGCCGAAGATGATATCTATGAAGAATCCATGATGAGCCACCATGCATATGCCTCCATAAGCATGGATGACATGATGGAGCACTACACCGACAATGGCTCCACATGCTTGGGTGATATGGAGTTCTACAACAACAATAACTCCTCAAGCATGAAGACTTCAAGAACGGCAACGGCAAGATCCTCAAGTCGCATCGACCAAGAGGGCCTCCACCTCGAGAGCGCCAAGGTCCACCATCATATGGAAAAGTTCGAAAGCTCCCTCAACAACTTCAAGAGCAACATGGACAACAACTTCGCCAAAACCATAAGCATGATGGCCAATACTAATGATGCTTTGCGCTCATTACAACGCCTCACCAAGAAGAGTGCCAAGGAAAAGGAGAATCGTCGCGAGCGTCATGTGGATGACCAAGTGTGCCGTCTACATCAACCTTTGGCAAGGCACACCAATGACCTCCGTCGACACCATCATAAGGCGCCTTCAACTACTTGTGCCACCACCAAAAGGGCACCAAGAGCAAGCTCTCCTCCATGCCATCAAGGTTCAACGCCCAAACTTGACGTCCTAGATGACGGATGCAACTTCATGGATGAGGAAGACGAAGACCTCTACTTGGCCAAGTTGGACGAGTATGCCAAGAGGATGTCTACACAAGCCAAGGAGGCCATGGAAAAGGATTAGCAAGCTCCAAGACAAGGGCCTACACCACTAGATGGCGACGACAAGGTCAAGAATGGTGAGCATGGGATTTTCCCTTCACCAAAGGAGGCGCAATGAGTTAAGCACACCGAGCCTATTCCCATATGCTTGAGTGATGATGTGGTACAAATCCCATGTGAGTATGAGAGCCACTTAACCCACTTGAGTGAAAACAAGAGTGAGATGAGTGACTCCACCATACGTGAGATTGAGTGCTTCCACTTGGAGGGCATGAGTGATACACCTAGTGAGTGGAGAGTGGTAGTTGATAGGTCATGTGAGACCACTTTGATTTCTAACGACTTACCCTCTACCTCTAGTGTGTTATCCCATGATGTGCTAGGTTACATGTATAAAGAAGCTCCAAGCTTGGAGATGATGATGCCTACACCCAAGAAGATGAACATGGTGGATGAAGATGATGCCATCCCCATACATGATGAAGAAGTCGCCCACATGGAGGACAATACTACCACAACACCCACTTCTTATGAGAGGTATGAACAAGGTAAAAATAAGGGTGTTGATGATGCCATGATCCCACTAGTGGACATGATGACTTGTGATGATTGGCATGCTATGGATGATGTTTGTGATATCACATATGACTCATTGGTATTTCCATGTGATACTTTGCCTTTGCATAATGTTGAGCATGTGAAATTATTTGATTGTGATGATGTTGCCATAGACATGCCATGCTCTAAACGTTACATTGATGATATCATTGCTTGCACTTTGTTGAACAATTTCTCTTTCCAATGTTTTGCTTGTAATGATGTTACCAATGGTACCCCTCGGATAATGCTTTGTCATCAGTGTTTCACAATTTCTCCCGTTGCTTGCAATAAGTTGAATAATTGCTCTTTCACTTGTTTTGCTTGCAACAATAATTCTCATATGGTTTATATTGAGATGGCCCCCATAGCTTTCTCAAATGTTGGAGATTTTGATGATTGCCATGATAAGCATGCATGTTCCCCACTTGCATACTCACCATGCATATTTTTCATACTTGAATGATACTAATGGTGATGTGCACAAGAAGAGATACGTCATGATGGATGATGTGTTTCTCTACCATGCACACACGTTCTTCCTTTTGTGTTTCATGTGTGTAGGTACCCGCACAAGAATGTCAACCTCGGTTGAGCACGGGTTGACAAAAAGAGCTCTAGAGAGCCTCCCCCAAGTGAGTTCAAGATCGAACCCAGCTCTGATACCTTTTGCATGCTTTGCATCTTTCATGTTGACAAATTTCTTTTTCCTATGGTTTGCTTGCAAGCATGTTAATGGTATTCTTTCACCTTGTGGCAATCATGTTTCGTTGCTATTGGATATTGATGCTTTGTGTGTTGCCATAAAAATGTTGAACAATTTCTCTTTCTGATGTTTTGTGTGAAACCATAATGCCATTTTAAGCATGTATTGTCATGAGAGCTTCCAAGTCTCTCGTATTGTTGTTGCAACAAACATAAGGACCACTTGCTCTTTCATATGGTTTGTTTGCAAACATGTTGGTTTTTCTTCCGCCAACGATACTCATACCCCCATGATTTTGGCTTTTGATGATATGTGTATGGCATCCAACATATTGAAAAAATGTTCTTTCCAATGGTTGGTTTGCACAGATAATGATGTTGTTTTGGATATGCTTCCTCATGTGTTTTTGCCGAATTCTCCTACTCTTGCATCAAAGATATGGATCCATATCTTATTCAATTGCTTTGAGTGCCACATTAAGACGCTTTATGGAGTTTTTGAGTTCCCACGTTTGGATGATGTTCAAACAATTCCCATGCACTTTGACCTTGCATATGCATTCCATTTGCTATACTTGAGTTGTGCTAATAGTGTTGTGAACAGGAATGGACATGCCACAAATGACATGCTCCTCTATCACACACAAACATATGTTGCTTGGTCTTTGTTGTGTGAAGGTACAATTGCTGACGCGTCAACCTCTATGGACCATAAGTTGACAAGACGAATCGAAGAGAGTTACCTATGGCTGCCCTTGAACAAGCTATCTCTACATCATAAGGTGACTTCCTTCTACTTGAGGATTCATGCTATAATTTTCATGAATTGGCTACTCTTTGAGTGTTGTTTCGCTTTTGTTGTGAGCTTTGTTGGCTTCATGGAAGCTGAAGGAACATTGAAGAGTTGCCACGTCAAGCTTTTCAAGGACGACTATATGGTGAACCCCAGGATCAAGAAGGTCTCTCGACATCATCTTCTTGGGATGAGCATGAAGAGTCGAGGACGACTCTTTTTGAAGGGGGGAGCTGATGCAGCCTGTCCCGCGGATGCTACTACAACTATAATGCCAAGTCCCCAAGATCGTCCCCAAGTCAACCAAGAAGATGGACCAGGAGCGGCCAGCTCCAGAACCGGAGTCTCCGCCGTCATCGCCCCGCAGAGTCCGCCCGATGCTAGCCGAAATGTCCGGTGTCACCAAAGTGTTCGGCCCAACCACCCCGGAGTGTCCTGCCACCCCGGAATGTCTAGTCCACCCAACCCGGACTGTCCGACCTAAGTGATGGGCCTGCGAGCCAACATCTGGGCCCTTGGCCCATGTACCCCTCTATTCCGCACCAAACCCTAGTTTTATGCCCAAACTACCCCTGAACTTGTGGTTAGCCTATAAATAGAGCCCCCACCCCTCATTGTATCCCTTAGGCATAGATGATAGACTAAAGACAACCCCCTTTGTGGAATCTCTAGGTTTACCTCATCACCTTCTATCAAAGGGGATCGACTATCGTCACCACCTCGTTGGAGTTTGCATCGTGCCTCCCTCGTTGTACAAGGCCTACGTTTGCGAGTGCGTGAGTGTAGTTGTCAAGACCCTCTCCAAGGTGTTCTTCCCTCTCCGCTTGGGATTGACAGGAGAACGTTGACCGATCTTTCCTTGCGAGGATTCTATCGGACCGGTGGCCACCGGCGGGAGCAATCGGCTTTGTATCGTGTGAGTTTTGCATGTGTTCATCATGTTCTTCACGAGGTGTGCGTCCGCTTTCACTACCTTCTCCCTTTCCCCTCACTTTCCCATCGATTTGACCAAGAGATCCGTGAAGATCGGGCCACCCATGGGGTTACCCCATATCACTTCCTATAACTAAAGCTTGGTATTTACTTAATAGAATTCACGATCATAGAGTTTCATGGAATTTTGGTGTAGGAAGCGAAGGAGGCATAGAAATAGATTATGATTGTATTCATGACTATAATAAAAAGGTCCATGTTAATGAATTATCTAAAGAACTTTATTTGGATTCAGATCTTGTGTTGCATGTTGTTAAAGCTTTTACAGAACACATTAAAGCTCCAAAAGAGGGTTTGGTGAAGTATGATCCACCACCCGAACCTGAGAAGAAAAGAGAAGTTAAAGCAACACTGGCCTCCCTAGAACCAATATATGAGATACCTTTCCCTAACACTACACAGAAGCATATTTTTGAATATGAACAGGTCAAAGCAGTATAGGAGAAGAAGGAAGAGGAAAGTATGCCAGAAGTTGAGGAACATCTAGAAGAAACCAAAGATGAAGAAATAACCAAGGAAGCAATTTTGGCTATGTATGCACACTATAACATAGTTGAACTTGATAAAGAGACTTCCGTATTAGTTGAAGGTAAAACGAAGGTAAAAGATGTGGGTAAGCCTATTCTTCCTTGCATATTTAAGGAAACCTCACATTATGGTTTATACGATCTTGGCACCGAAGTTAATGTTATATCTTATGATTTTATTTAGAAATAAAATAAGAAATAAAACCGGCTACAATGGAAAATACTGATATGACAATCATGTTAGCCAATAAAACTCCTAGAATTCCAATGGGAGTAGTTGAAGATGCAACTGTCACAATTGGCAATAAAAACTTTCCTATTGATTTTGTAGTTGTTGATACGCCAGCTGACACTCTTTGCCCAATTATATTTGGAAGAAACTTTTTGACTGGTGTAGGTGCCAAAGTGGATTTCAAAAAGGAGATTGTGTCTCTTAAGCTTGGTGTGAACACCCGGATTTTTAAGTCTAGATGCCTGTTATGCCGTACATCGCAATCCCTGGAATACCATTTTTGCGAGACATAACAGAATTGATAGCACAGTACCTCATCCATTACAAACCATAATAATCTTACAGATAGTTGATGTCATGATCAAGTCTTAATACACATCAAAGCAGTGGAAATAAACATAGTAGAGACTCCATCTTCATTGTCACAGGCAATGCTGACGATGGGAGATGATCCTAGTTATCGTAGACATCCTGCTGTCCATCCTCTGGATAGTCCTCTTCATAGTATGGCCATGGGAATAGCCAGGGACAAAGCCATGAATACTTTTAAAGTACTCGTAAACTATCACTAATGCAAGTAAGACAATTCTAGTAGGAATCCTAAGCTCTAGACTTGTTTGCAATAAGCTAGTTTTATTTCAGAAGTACTTAGTAGTAAAGACCTATTTTAGTTGTCTAGATTACTTAGGTGGAAACATAGTTTTCATTTCCACAACCCTGTTGTGGTCAAGTCAAAGTCATATTTCAAGTCACAAGTCATTTTGGAAACATCTGACAACGGAACAGTATGGCCATCCAACTGTCCATTACCACGGACGTAGCTATTCGAATAGTTTGACACTCTACAGAGGTGGTACACTTTCACCACAAAATTCGATACATCCGTAAGGGATAGCCCTAAATCATCATACTTGGTATGCGGATAATCAATCCCAACCTTTCAATTACACACCCTAGTATAGGCACCTCCCCTATGAGCTTGGCCTCCCAGCCATATCAATCCGCCATCCCGGGAACTGCATAGGTGGTCACTTCTTTCACTCACAGTCACGAGGTAGCCTCAGCTTAACCCCTTTTTCCGCGAGGGAACCCATACTAAGAGACATAAACTTCTAGTTAAGCCCTACCCAATTCAGGTATTGTGGTTGTATGGTAAAAGCTGGACTGGTATCACATCCGAACCCAACCATAAGTTTTTATTCAAAGTCAAGGCACATTCCTCGGTCATCATCATCTTCAAGTCATTGTGTTTCAGAACCCATGTCAAAACATTTCAATAGAATGACTCATCATTCTAAGGTTTTCATAATCATTTGCTCCAAGTGTTCCCATCTAAGGTGATCACTATTAGTTTAGCACTAGCAACTATCAATGAGGGTATCACTATTGAGGGGTGCTAATCAAGTGTAACTACCCAAGCCTATTTTTTTCACTAATTGCCAATAATTAACTATTTAAGAAACTTTGGTAAAGGAAAAAATAAAGCTTGCAGGTAAAACTTGGGATTGGTATAATCAAGGTTGCATCTCAATAGCATGCATGGTTTAGCTTTACTTGGTTGGTACAGTGGTCAAAGTGCTCCTCTTCTTCTTCGTAGAATTCTTCCTCCTCGTATCCCGGGTTGGTACTAGCGTCTATAAATAAATAAGAGGTACACAATCACCAAACAATACTTAGCTACTTCTATTCAGCACACAAAGGCTCACACTAGATGATCTAGCATCATCTCAATCACCACATGCATTAGTGACATGGTCTTATTTATCTTATTATGGAAAATGTAATTTCTACTCATTGAAAAATACTTAGGATTTAATATTCTCCAATTATAAAATATGGGATCATGTTCACACATGTCATCACCGCATATTCCAATACTTGGGGCTGTGATTTAAAATAGATGGCATTTACTACAAAGTTTAATATTGCTATTTAATATAATTAAAATGACTAGAAATGACTATATAGAAATTCTCTTAATCTTAGCCTATGACTACTGCATGTTAAACTTTATATTTTTACATATTCAGGTAGATCATGGTAAATGTGATTTTTGACAATTGGAATCAACTCAAAAGAATTTATGGTTGATTTTAGAAAAATGTTTGAAGTTGGAAAAGTCTTTGCCTTGTTATTTTTACTGTGGGTGATCAACAATTCCAAAATGTTTGAATATAATGGGATTGTTTAGAGATTTTCATTTTCTTCCTAACAAAATTGGAACCACGAAATTTGGTTTAGTGAATTTTCTTGAATTCAATTTCAAAGTCACCTACAAAATAGGATTTTGGAAATAAAAGAAAAACCTACATTTGAATTGCTGGGCGCACGCGGGAAAATTATTGGGCTGACCCAACTACACAGCACGCGCGCAACAGGCTTCACTTATGCTGCCCCCCACGTCAGCGACTGGTCCAACACGAAACGGTAAGTTCTATTCCTAGCCGCACGATTAGAGCACGATCGATGGCTCCACGTCATCGTCTCCCTCGCACGACACGCACAGGATTCAACCCTAACTCTACGGCGAGGGTCGTCGGGGGCTTAACAGGGCTCCAGCTAGGTACGGCGGTGCGGGCAAATGAACTAGTTGACGACGGCGGTTTGAACGGTTGTCGTGGTGGCTCCTGGGGTGGCTCCTAGCGCTGGCTCCATTCCGCCATAGCTACTGCGAGCTCCAGTGAAATTCTGGCACTGCTGGCTTCAGGGTGCTCCAGGGATGGGTCAGAGAGGTTACTGGGTGAGAGGTGAGTCGAGTGGGGTGTGGTTTGAGGCAAGAGGAGGGGTCTATTTATACCCCAGCGAGGGGAGCATTGGGGCATGGCTCGGGCTCGTCGGTGATGTTGTTACAATGAGCTATGGGCATGGCGGAGGGTGTAGGCCGAAGCAGTGCTCCTTGGCGATGGTCATGAGCACAGTGGCATGGCAAGGCACGGTCTCAATCGTTCGGGGACATCCATGCCATTCTCGGGTACCGCGGGCGTTCGTCATGGCGTACGGTGTGTACAAGTCGCGCGGGGTCAAACGGGCATGTATGGGAGGTTGCTGGCATCACGGTGAGTGCATTGATGCAAGGGGAGAGCGAGGCACGGCGTGGTTGTGCGGGATTGCTCGACGCACTGGCGCACGTGCGGCATGGCGGACAGAGAAATAGGCGCGGCTGTGCTGGCATCTCCACGGGCTGGCATTGGTCGAGGCATACACGAGCGCTTGCGGTGAGGTCACGGCTAGCTCCTAGATGTCATGGGCGAGTGCGGTGAGGCATGTAGTGTCGAGTCCATGTCGGGGTGGCATGGTGAGCTCGGGTACGATTTGGCACTAGTCAAAGGGTCGAGTGAGCGAGGCTTAGCTACACATGCTTGTACTGGGTGAGTGTGGGAGAGTTGTGGAGGCCAAGTGAGGTACAAAGATGATCACAAGAATGATCTAAACAGTGTGGAGTAGGTAGCCCTGTACTGTGCTCGTAAGGTGTTTGATCAAATGGCTGCAAGAGAAAAAGATTTGAATTTTCAAATTACATTTAGTGGGTTTGCTGATCATAAGCTTGAGAGTCTCTGGTTGCAAGGATTGGTCAAGTGGAGAAGGTTTTGATGGTTTTTGAGAAGTTGCTATCTTGATACATGAGATAGATTCAATTTTGAAAAGTCCTCCAAATGAATTTGAATTTGTTCTGGTAAGTTTTGAAAGCTCACTTGTGTTCATTGTCACTTGGTCTAGCAAGGTGAGAAAATAAATGGAATTGTTTCTGTTTGAAATTATGTAATAGAGATGCTCCAAGTGAGCTAGGTGTTAACATTTGCAAAAGTGACCATTAGCATATATGCTTTATATTTTGATTTTCTTTTTCTTTGGTTTGGTTTTGATTTGACCTAGATGATCTTGTTTTGATCTTTAAATCAATTCTCATCATTTATAACAAATAGAACATGGCATATCATGCATTCACACATCATTAACAAACACACACTTGCATTCATAGTTGTTTAAGATTAAAAGTTTTTTGTTAACCCTAATTTTGGTTTGCTTGGAAATTGATATGCTCATTTTAATATTTTTGAGATGTTACACTTGGGGAAGCGGAAAAAGAATTCCACTTTTCCAAATTTAAAGACAGACCTCCACAAATACAAGAAGAGAAAGAGAAAACTATTGAGGAAATGGCAACTCTCTTCTTTAGTGATCAATAAGAAGAAATAAACGAAGACTCAAATTATGAAGAAATAGTTATGGAGGACAAGTCCCTAGAAGAACTAGAAGGTGAATTCGATTCACTTCCCATTATAGGGCCTCCAACTAATGAGGCTTTTGAAGAGCCAGAAAAGAGAGGGGACGAGGAATTACCACCCCAAGAATTGAAGACTCTACTAGATAATCTTAAATACAGATTTTTAGATGATACAAATAAATTTTCTATTATTATTAGTGCTAAACTTTCAGGAGATGAAGATGAAGAACTCATGAAAATACTTAAGGAGCATCGCAAGGCCTTTGGGTACTCAATGGATGATTTGAAGGGCATTAGTCCCATAATAACCGTCCATCGAATATTCATGAAGGTGCTAAACCAGTTGAGGAATTTAATTGATGAATGAAGCCCGAAATGAAGGAAGTGGTAAGAAAATAAATAGTACGCCTATTGGACGCAGGTATAATCTATCCTGTAAAAGAAAGTGAATGGGTAATTTATGTTCATTGTGTCCCTAAGAAGGGCGGTTTTACTATTGTTCCTAATGAAAACAATGAATTGATACCTAATAGAACTATTTTTGGACATAGGATGTGTATAGATTTCAGGAAATTGAATAAAAAAACTAGAAAACATCACTATCCTTTACAATTCATAGATCAAACTTTGGAGAGGTTAGCAAACCACACTCATTTTTGCTATTTGGACGGATACACTGGTTTTTCTCAAATAGCTGTTCATCCTAATGACCAACTTAAAACAACTTTCATTAGTCCTTATGGATTACATGCTTACCATCGTATGCCTTTTGGTTTATGTAATGCTCCAACTACTTTTGAAAGATGCATGACTGCTATTTTTGCGGATTTTATGGAAACTAGTAAAAATCCCCGTGCGTTGCACCGGGAGAACCAAAAATGTAAACTCTATAATAATTTTTTTTTATTACTCCCTCCGACCCGTATTAGTTGATTCAAATCTATCCAGATACGGTTGTATCTAGCGCTAAAACTTGTATAGATACATTTATATCTAGACAAATACAAGTCAATTAATTAGTATCGGAGGGAGTACTATATTAGCAAAAAAAAGTTACTATCCGTGCATTGCTACAGATAACTAAAAACCGTTTTTTTGTCATGTTCATCTTGTAAGTTGCTTGAACATCGTGTAGAATATCAAGTCACTTCCATGATCATTCGTTGTGATAAATTTTTTCATGACTTCAAAGCAACCTTTTTTCTTCCTAAAAATCCAAGTTTTAGTGTTAATTAGGCTATTGGCACGTATATTACACTTTGTCAAAATACATGCCATGACCGGCAGCAGCAGTGAGGAGAGCCAGGTCACATTGGTAATACCAGACGACCACCAAATTAACTGAATAGATAGATCTAGAAATAAAAACTGCAAGTTGTAGAGAATGGAAAACAACCTTTGTCGTGGGGATTCGTTGAGAGGAGACCAAAATAATCCCAGCAGGGCGGCGCGTGAAGGACGGTGGCGGCAGGCGCGTAAGAATGTCGTGGACGCACCTCGCCATCTCTTCTCCTCCACTTCATGCCCCGCCCTCATGACCTCTGCTCCCCACCTCCTCCATGGCTGGTCGACTCACATGCAGACACGCATTCAGGGATTCCAGGAAGCCTGACAAGAAGTGGGCCGTCCGCGACTCCGACACCCCCACGACCTCCGCCTCCGGCCAGCGCACATACGAGCACGCATCCGGGGATTCCGGGCAACTCAGTGGTAGGTAGATCCTAGTCAGGCGACGCTAATTGGAGGGTCGCCGGCGGCGGTGGGCCTGGCTGCTGGTGGGAGGACTTCCTAGCAGCGGTTGATTTAGTTGTATGTTATGTTTCTTCTTTCTGAAATATCCACCTGTCCTTCACAGGTGAAATCCCTTCAGAAGTTCGAAGATGGAAGCATGGTTAGATTTGGCATCAATATACACTAGGCTTGAAGCATGGCATGCTCGAACATTTGTCTTGACAAAGCAAAATGGAAGGAGATTCAAGACTGTGACAGATTGGTTAGGAGGTTAGTCGTAGAGCCACCCCCTGAGTCCACTTCCCATACTTTTGAAAGATGCATGACTGCTATTTTTGCGGATTTTATGGAAATGATAATGGAAGTATTTATGGATGACTTTTCTGTCTATGGAACTTTGTTTACTAATTGCTTGGATAATCTCAAAAGAGTTTTGAAGCGTTGCGAAGAAACCAATCTTGTTCTAAACTGGGAGAAGTGTCATTTTATGGTCAAAGAAGGTATAGTCCTTGGACACAAGGTATCAGGTAAGGGAACTGAAGTGGATAGAGCTAAGGTTGAGGCCATATAGAGAATGCCACAACCTAGGGATATAAAAGGTATAAGAAGTTTCCTCGATCATGTGGGTTTTTATAGAAGGTTCATTAGGAATTTCTCTAGAATATCTAAACCTTTGACTAACCCTCTGCAAAAGGGAGTAAGATTTAATTTTGATGATAAATGGCTTGTAGCCTTTGATAAACTTAAATATGCTTTATCCCATGCTCCTATCATTAAATCACCTATCTAGGATATGACTTTTGACTTAATATGTGAAGCTAGTGATGATGCTGTAGGAGTAACTCTAGGACAACATATAGGTTGCAGATTTAATATTATACATCATGCTAGTAGAACTCTTAATAGTGCTCAAAAGATTTATCCTGAGGAAGAAAGGGAATGTTTTGCTATGTTTTTCTCTTGCGATAAATTTCGTTCTTATATAGTTGATGCAAAAGTAAGAGTTCATACAGATCGTGATGGTTTAAAAGAACTCCTTGAGAGGAAAAAATCATAAGCCAAGACTGATCCGTTGGATCCTTTTACTTCAAGAATTTGAGTTGCAGATTATCCAGAGGCAAGAAGTATAGATTTTGGATGTAGTGTCCATATTCTCCAAGCAAGACACCAATCTTATTGAGAGGAACTTTAGTCCTGGTTATTTTTGTTTACGAGAATTATTAAATGAACTAAGATCAATTCCTCCAAAAGAGAAGAAGTCTTTGTTGTTGGTGGAGCTTGTCATCTCAGAATAAGTAAACGGTAAGTGTTCTTACTCAAATGAGTGATTTGTTTTCACAAATTTTACTTCTAAATTTTTTGCCTTTGAATTCCTCATGTTTTTCTGAAGGTTTTTACCAACTATACGGTCGCACCTATACGTCCGGAGAAAATATCCCGTCATATAGTTGGTCGTTAAACCTTCAGTACCTTCTTCGCGAAATTGATTTTGATGTCTGGAAACTATATGGTCGCAACTATACAGCCAGAGAAAATCCTCCTACCATATAGTTGGTCGTTAAACTCTTAAGCATTTTCGATTCCTTTTTCGTTTTAGATTAAAAAAAGGTTTTGTTGGTTCCGACTCGGTAACTTAATCGACCTGGACTCGAGATATTTGGAAATATTTGCTCGGAACCAACTATACAGACGGAGGTATACGGGCCGCGCCCGTACAATTGGTCATTATGCTACAGGACTTCTCCAAATCCATGTTTTCATTCCCTGTTTTGTTAAGATTCTTTTCTTGGGCGTGAATTTGGTGTTTCTCACGAGTTTTACTGACCTCTAACCCCCCTTATATACTGCCATTGTGTTTCTCTCTAAATCATAATCACCAGGAACCAATCCAGCCATGCTCTATTCCATCCCAGGACGTGGAAAATCCTGGGTCTCATTGCTCCCTCTAGGGACCGCTCTCGCTTCCTGTCCATGGAGGACGACAATGAGGAGGTGGAGAGGTTTAGCCCGGGGTACAAGGAGTACATCGAGCCAAGCTTCTACAACAGCGATCCTGATGAAGATTGGAGTGACATCTACATCAGCCGTGATGTCTATGATCCCCCGGAGATCAACTGGGCGGCAATGAAGAGAGCCTAACAAGAGAGATAAGGTCACAAGACGCATGAAAAGGGCATGTGGAGGTGGTCAAGTTCATCGCCACAGAACCCAGGCCGCACAAGCGTAAGGAATTACCTAATATCGGTGCAGGTGCTAGCAAGGAGCGACGGTGCCACTCTTGAAGCCTACCATTGGTGCTCGTATGAGGGTGAAGCCTTAAGAAGAGTGGAGGAACGGTTTCTACTTCCCCAATCCATCAATTATGGATGAGGAAGAAGAAGTTGTTCCTAGAACGAAGGACCGCGTGCGAGCACTGGAGATATATCAGAAGCAGGAGCTACTCCATCACGTTGAAGTCCATCACCATCTCAAGGAGATAGAGAAGAAGGAGAATCTTCTCCCATTGGTGACTAAACTCGCAGATAAAGTGGACACTTTGCAATCTGATTTGTGCAGGTACTACAGCCGCATCACTACTCTGGAGGATACCAACAAGAAGCTACGCACCGTGGTGTTACATGCCATGGCGCCACAGTGATCTACAATAATCATGGTATCAAATAATGCAAGGAATTATTTGATCCCGCCTGGCTTGATTCCAAGCTTGGGAAGATCTTTAAGACCTTGTAATCTATCTTATAAGTTTTACATTACTATTTTAGTTTTGCATTAGTTCAAATTACAAATAAAGTTGCATCATTAGAATTCCCTTCAGGAATAGTCGACCCCTTTTATGAAATTCCAAGTTTATTATCATATATGGAGCATTATTGAGTTTGTGCTTGTCCTATTGGATATTTGAATGGCTTGAGTATAATTTTACTTGCACTTGATAATAGCAATAGGAGTCTTCCACACCATTGGTATTAATGGAACATACAAAGATAATTTGGTCAAGATGTTGTAAGTACATGGTTTGATTTACAAAGAAAGAAAAATTATCTAATCAGTTAAGTTGAAAAAGAAACCTTGAACAAAGGAAAATTAAAAGTGCTATCAAATTAGAGTGAGAACAAAACGAGGTAGAATATTCAAGCTATAAAGATTGCTTCATATAAAATTGGAATTTGGTAATTGAGATCGTTAAACTTTGAATTCCTACATGAAGTGGAATGTATGTCTAGATCCTTTGCACAACACTTAAACAAAAGTGTCAGCATATGTATACAAAAAAGAGAAAATAGAGAAGAAAAAGAGCGAATGTGCAAAGAGAAAATAGGCATACACCACTATATTGTAGTATGACAAAGAAGTGTTTGAGATTTTAAATCCCAAGTGAATATGTTAATCCAAAAATACTTGGGACTACCTCGCTAACTCATTCGGTTGAACTATATACTTTTACATCATATTGATAGTGATCTTTTATGAACTATTAAATGCTAAGGTGTGTAAGCCTGCTAATATTATTCAGATGGTTTGAGTAAGGTACTATTCATAAACTTATTCTTATGTATCATATATGATAAACACATGCTACAACTGCCTCATTTATTTTATCGACTCAGCTTCATGAATATGAGGATCACATCCATTACACTAAATTTGCTCGGGACGAGCCAAAGTCCAAGCTTGGGGAAGTTAACGAGTGCATATTTGCATCTTGTTTTATATTATTATTTTGCACTGTAGTTGTAGGATCTTGGTATTTTATGGTGTTTGTGCGCACATTTTATGTCTATTTTCACTAGGATCAGGACACAATTCTTGGAGCAGTTGTATTGGTGAGAAAAGGAGTCAAAAACAAAGTAAATCGCTTATCTCGGAAATATCAATAACACCAGAAGAAAACCCGAAGCGATCGAGGCATCCAGAAGGTTTAATGACCAACTATACGATGGGAATTAATTTACTGGCTGTACAGTTCCCGTCATATAGTTGGTGCCGCCACCGCCTCCTAAAATAGTTTCACCTCATGCAACTGGATCAGGAAGACGACATACAGAACAACCAGAGATTGCCCAAACCTCACCTCCGTAAGACATCTGGAGGGGGATCTCATCCACCAGGGATCCATCTTCGCCCTACGCAGATCTGGGGGGCTAAGGCATCGATCTTCATCATCAACCGCGGCATCACCACCATCTCCATCCATCCCATCTACATCTTGTCTAGATCTTGTTGTAATTTCCATACTCATTGTGGATTTATACAAGTACTATTCATCTATGATAGATTTCATTGTTATTTCCATGATGTTGATTGCCTCCATGTCTGAGTAGATCATTAGTTCTTGGGGAGATGGAGAAACCCAAGTATGAGATTGAAATAAGATAAAGTTTATTATGATATTCATCATTGTGACCATGTGTTAGATTGTCTTCAGCTTGATGTTGGGAGAAGTCGACCTCTCAATATTTGCCTCTTGTGGGGACTTGATGGAGGGAACTACTTGTTGGTAGATGGAGGTGCGTTAGCACTTACATTGACTATAAAGTTGTTGGCACCATTTACGTATCAACTTTGGAACCGAGGAAACTCACGAAACACTATCCATGCCATGGGATATGTCCTACGGGATCAAGTCCCTTAATAGCGCAATAATTCGATTGATGTCGATTGCTGCCTGCTGTGGTTATGAGGATGATGTGAGCAGTGGTTGTTGCCTATTGTCCAAATATGGAGTTCCTCCCACACATACATAGTTGAGAATGTTCATGATAATAATCTTTACCTTAGCTCTTTATAATGCTAGAGGTGTATCCGCTACTCCCTGAGACTTTTTCCCTATTGCAGTTCCAAGCTCTTTTACATACGCAATACTTACTTTCTGTGTTCACTTGTTTTACTTTACTTATTGTTCTCTTATACCAAAAACCTCAAAACACCTTTTTACACAATAGTTGCATTTTATCTTGTACTTAGAACTTTATTTAGCATTTCTATTTTCAGTATTTAATTCAAGAGTTATTAGACTTTAGACTCCTGCTCCCTGTGGGATCGATATCTTTATTTTGAAACTAGCTACAAACGATCTGTGCACTTGCAGTCATCAGAGGGGTGCAAACCCTAAAACATGGGAAACCTCGGAATCACCTACGGGTTTCAATTGGTTCTTCTAATTAAAATTTCAATTAAAGTTGTTGAACAATGCATGATTTTGATGCTATTGTGTAGATCTCTTTTTTCTGAACATTTTTATATATAATTCATATTTTTTTGACTTATAAATAATTAGTTTTTGATTTTATAAGATTAAACCAATTTCTAAAATTATTAAAACAATTTAAATCATTTACTGTGCAAGGCTAACGTCAGCGGGGGGCGTTAAACCTTTCCCACCAGGACTGGGGAAATCCACAGTCACTGACGATCGAGCCTCATAGCCATCTCAGCTACCGCGCTAGCAGGAGGGGCCCAGCTAGGTTTGACCAGCGCTGACCATGCCCTGTTGACGTCATGGTGACGTCAGCGTGACGATGGACGGTGGTGGACGACGGGGCAACAACATGGGACTCGCGGGGCGGCACGTGTGGGGCCCCCGAATTAATCCTCTAAGAATCCCTATTATGCATATACCACGATCCCGTGATCAGTTAGTCATGGCACATAACCGACAAGTATCAAAGTAAGCATCTATTACTTAAGAGGATATATGTCATACCTTATTTGCTGTTATGGCTACATCATCCAACATAAGTGGAACTTCATCAAGAGTAGAGCCTGAGCCATGCCTTAACCTACTAACAGTTGACTGGGAGAATGTCCTAGCTCGCATAGTTGTCAACATCACCTTCTTCTTTAAATTTGACCAAGGTAATAGCTAGGGACAATGCCAGGGGTTACTTTAAATGTACTCGCAAACCACGTTAAGATAAACAATAAGAGGATATGCAATATGGTTGTGGTAGTAGGAGGGCTCTAGGAGAGGTTCTTTTCTCAAATTGATTCCTTTGTAGATATAGTATCTACATACCTTTGTTGAAAACTTTTGCAGAACATTTAGAAAGCCTTTTGAAAAGTTTTGGAAAACACTAGGATTGGGTCACCCATTTGTTCCTCCTTCCGGTCATCCCATGACCAAACTCCTTTCCTTCCTTTCCGACCATCCCATGGTCAAAACATTTCCAAAGCCTTTGCTTTTCCAAAATCCTTTTAGAAATCAAAACCAGCACTGCTCTACAATAGTTTGTCCAACCCGTCCATAACCGTGGGAACAACTATTCAAGTAGATTTACACACTGCAGAGGTTGTACACTTTACCACACCATCCGGGTACCCTGCCCTGATCCTGGACCGATCATGGGTCAAGTAACCAGTCAAGACCCTCAGAATTCCCACTCTAGTACAAGCGCCTACCCTATGAGTCATTCCCCTCAACACCGGGACGTCGGGTACCAAGGACTAACCAGAGCGCTTTTTCCACTGCACAAAGTGTGCGCTTTCAATGAGGGGCTCATAGTAAACGCATGGCGTCTCGCAGACCATTCTTTTCTTCTCTGGATTGACGCTTCACATGGACCCTTGCAGGAGAAGACTCAAACTCTAGAGATCAAAATCTCTTGTAGTAGTTGCAAGGCAACCTATACTAGAGAGAACAAAATTCGAGTCCAACCCCTTCCTACATAGGAGTAATGTGGTTGCACGGGTTAAGTTGATATAGCTAAAGCTGCAAAGAACCGGGTGTGTTTTCGTAAACATTTTCCTCCTCTTTGTTTTAGCATTTTTGTAAAACAAAACCTTTTTCCTTTCTCAAACTTCTCTTGGTAGGTCAAACCTCACCAAGGTTTCATCATGAAACATTTTGTAAACTTTTCCAGGGTCTTCCCATCCTACTGTTCTGCTTCGGCTAAACCGGGGTATCCAAAGGGGTATGGTGTATTACACCATCTTCCATACTAGGGACAAGTAGGTGTCATCAAGGGGGTTGTACTTAGTAGCACAAATGTGTAATGTATTGGAGGAGCCAAGTCACTACCCAATATAGATCATCATATAATAAAACAATGCAGTTTGCATAAACAATAGATGAAACATGCATAAGTAAAACAATAGGTCAAGGCTTATGATCAAGAAGGTGGCTTGCCTGCAACCAGCAACATGGCAAAATGTCTCTGGAATTCATCTTATAATACCATAATAACCATCTTCCTTGATTTTCGATATATTCGCAACTATCATCACCATAGATCATACATGTAAGCAAATAAGGCCACAATCAATACAAGGAGACAAGAACTAATGCAATACAACGTACATACAATACACCGCTAACTTTAGTAGGTTTGGATAATTGGGTGCCATAGCAAGTGGAATTACTTTAAATGGGTTAGAGGCATGATGAGTGCATATTTGCATCATGTTTTACATTATTATTTTACGTTGTAGATGTAGGATCTTGGTATTTTATGGCGCCCGGGCACATATATTATGTCTGTTTTCACCAGGATTAGGACAGATGATGGATCCAATGGATACAATTCTTGGAGCAGTTGTACTATGGAGGAAAGGAGTCAAAAACAACGTAAATCGCTTATTTGGGAAATATTAATAATACCAGAAGAAAACTAGAAGCGAAAAAGGGAGGTAGAAGGTTCAACGACCAACTATACGGCGGGAGCAACTTTTCCGGCCATATATCTCCAGCCGTATAGTTGGCGCCGCCTCCGCTTCGTCAAATAGTTTCACCCCATGTAATTGATTTGAGGAGACGACATGATGCAACCCATCCTATGGATGCAACCCATCCTCGTCAAATAGTTTCACCCCGTGTAATTACAGATCTTCATCAACCACCGCTGCATCCCCACCATCTCAATCCATCCCATCTACATCTTATCTAGATCTTGTTGTAATTCCCGTACTCATTGTGGATTTATACAAGTACTATTCATCTATGATTGTTTCCATTACCATTGCTATGATGTTGATTGCCTCCATGTCTGAGTAGATCTCTAGTTCTTGGTGAGATGGAGAAACCCTAGCATATGACTGAGATGAGATAGAGATTATTATGTTATACAGCATTATGTGTACGTGTTAATTGTCTTCATCTTGATATTGGGAGTTGTGCACCTCCTTAATATTTGCCTCTTATGGGGACTCGATGAAGGGGATTAATTGTTATAGACGGAGGGATGATAACACTTACCATGACTATAAAGCTGTTGTCATTCTTTACATACTAACTTGGGGAATACGGGAGAACTCATCAAGCCATGTCCATGCCACGGGAGAAATCCCTTAATAGCGCGGTAACGCGGTGGTTGTCGGTTAGTGTGTGTTGTGGTTATGAGGACGATGTGTGCAGCGATTGCTGGCAGATCATCCATATATGGAGCTCCTCCCACATACATACACATTATGAGAATATTTGTTATAATACTCTCGATTACTTAGTCTAAATTGCTAGCGGTGTAGCCACTATTCCCTGAGAATGCATTTTCCCTATTGTAGTTCCAAAGTTCTATTACACACGCGATTCTTACTTTCTGCATTAAGTTTTGCTTTACTTTAAATTACCTTGTTCAACTAGAAACCCAAAAACAACGTTACTTATCTTGCATCCTAAAGTTATTTCTTAAGTACTTTGTTTAGTTATAGTTAAAAGCATTTTAGTCTTTTGCCTACTGCTCCCTGTGGGATTGATATCCTTATTTGAAACTAGCTACAAATGATCTGTGCACTTGCAGTCATCAAGGCATTTCTTATTATGTTTTATTAGCCCAAACTATTTCAATAAGGGATTTTTAACCAAGACCTTGTTCAGTATGGTATCAATGTGTAGGAATGATATCATCAGATAGGTTTTGCATAATAAAGGCCACCATAGGGGTCCTTATTTTTCCACTTCCTTTATTTATTTATGGCTTTTCTAGTGAAATAAACCTTAGTTTTAGGGCATAATTCACCAGAAAAGATCTGTAAGTCCAAAAATTATTTCTTTAGATAATCAAGAAGGGGTTTGAGTACTAGTTCACTCATATTTGGATTTACTTCAAAATAATTACCAGAATGCCCTTGGGGAAATACCGAAGTCAGTTCTATAGCTAATTTATCCTTTTAACCAGATTCAAACTACAGGGGCTATTGATGTGATTCTAGGGACACATGTTAGCGATTTCAAACACCTTTTTGTAGCAGTTGGATTCACCCACTTTTGAGTTATAGAACTCCCAGAATTAAATATTTAGTGAAAATACCCCTTGTAGAGGAGTTTAATTCACCAAAATTCATGAAAGCCTAAATAATTATTGTTCTTATGGATTTAGATAGATCTTGCATTGATTGTGCTCTAAGAGTTGGATTTAGTTCAATACCCATTTTGTTTTGACCTAGAGAATTTTCTACAGTGAGAAATGAGTTTTATTTTTCATTTTTACTACAGTAAAACCAAAGTTCCACTTGACATGAGACCTAGGTCTACTGATAGGTACTTCCAATACATTCTAGAGCAATTTGGATTTAATTTCCTACGTAAAATGTAAATACCATTTTGATCAAAAACTTGCTTTGTAAGTTAGTGGAAACCTTATAGAAGACTAATAAAATTATATTTGGACACTTAGACTTGTTTTCCATTTTTATTTAGAATTAAACTCTGCAACTATATAACCAGATTTTGAAAAGATTTATAAAAGAGGGTTAGAGGGATTACTGGGCCAGATCTGATCAGCAGGGGCCGGTACTGCGCCAGCCCGCCATAGCGGCGACACACGCGGGAGACAGTGTTCGAAATGCCCAGGGGGTGGCCCACTCGTCAGCCAGCGCGGCAATCCGAAGGGGTACCAGGCATGCAGAGCCGTCTGATTAGATGGGGATCGACGACCCCACGGCCTTCTCCTTCCTCACGGCCAATGCGCCATTGCAGAAACTCTAGCTTGCTAGAGAGAGAGCGAGAGGGCTCTAGGGGGCACGCTGGCAGCAAGGGAGTGGAGGAGGATACACGGTCCACCACTAGAAGTCCGATGATGGGAGGAAAGCGTGGGTTCAGTGACAGCGAGGTGCTCGCACGAGTACGCCTGCGGAGAGTGCTCGGTAGCTCGCCGACGCCATCCTCTAGGATAATCCTACGCGGAAAAAAGAACAGGGTTAGAAGGGGCTTGACTAGGGGGTTATGTCAGATCAAGAAGGAGGAGGAAAGAGGAAGAGAAGAGACGTCGCGGTGTTTCTCTTTCTTGTTGGAGCCCGAGCTCGAAGCTCTTTGTTCGGGGCAAAGGAGAGCAGAGGGAAGGGTGGGATCTTCGGGGGAGGCTCTTAGGAGTTGTGGGGTGGAAATTAGGGGGCAGAGGCATTCGGGTAGGGCCTCTGGCCTATTTATTTGGGGGGGAGGAGGTCCATGGTGGGCATGGTGTAGAAGGAGCTTGGGGAGAGGGTGCTGGCTAGGCATTTGACATCCAGGGGGTAGAGGGGGTGGTGGGTGTGCTCTAGGGTCATGCCTAGGGCAGAGGAATAGTGGGGCTGCTGCTACCTTGATTTATGTCTAGGTTTGTGTGTAGGTGGTCATCTCTCTCTCTATTTCCAACACTAGTAACTAGGGGACAGTGCCCTTGTATAGTGTAGCACGACTAGGGTGAGATGGGTGGTTGTGGAGAAGTGCTAGACAAGATTTTGATGAGGTTTTGGTTCGTGATTTTAATCTTAGTCAAGTTTGGCCATAGTAGTGATTATGAAGCAATCTCTCCAAATTTATTTTGGCAAGATGGTTCAAAGGTACTAGTGGATAGATATGGTCAAGATATCTCTCCTAGAATTATTTGAGATTTCTTAGATGATTTTTTGGTGCACTTTATATTGTTTATTCAAATAGTACTGAAACTGTTTTATTGAATTCATTTGGGATTTTTGAATTGGAAAAGTTTTGCTTTTTGTTGGGGATGATCCCAAATATGAATTCACACTTTGGAGAATTTTCCCTAGATTTATTGAAGAAGGAAAGTATTTAAAACATTTATTTTATCATTTCTGCCATTTTAGGAAATAGGCAAAAAGAATTATTAAAACCCTTCAAAAATATTTATTTTTAAAGTGGGAAGATAGGATATGATATATAGGCCTCAAATAAGCCTGAATATGGACAAGTGTTTTGGGATAAATAGAAACTTTCCTTTATAGGTGGAGTTTTGGGGTTCTTGACAAATAAAGGAAACTAGTACTTTTTAGGTAAAAACAATTATGGATAGAAGTTGATAAATCTTTATATTCAAGGTAGATGATGTCCACATGCTGTATCCGTCATTTTCAACCTTGGGTTTTGTACATTTAAGCTTGATTTTGAAGGAGAACATGGGACAGAGGATCTTAGGCATTAATATTTTTATACCTTCAAAACCTTGTTGGATCTTGGAGCTCATAGCTCCCCTTGGGTCATCGGCTACATGGATGTATATACCAATTGTAGATTATCATGCTATAGAGGTTTGAGGTTAACCATGATTGATTTACAAGGATTGATACCAAACTTTGAATAAAATAAGGGTGCCAAAATAGATTATCAAATAGCCTCCTAAACCATGTGGATTTAGGATGCACAAAGCTCCAATTTAAACTAGTTATGTAGGAAGGGATAGACCTTCCTGAGTATATTATAATCATGCCAAGAGTTGGTCAAGATAAGATAGTATGAAAATGTGAGCTTCTACCAAAGTAGGCATGTTGATAAGATTTGCAGTTATTTTCTTGCCCGCAAAACCATCAAGAACAAGTGGGTTAGAGGATGGTCTAGCCAAGGGAAAAAGTGGGCCTTGGTAGTCGTTAATATGGTATACAATATGGTCCAAGTTCATTGCCAAAAATGCACTTGGGTGGAGAAGGAGAGAGGTTCAAAGATGTGATTTTGTTAACAGTTTTCCAAACAACCATTTTCGGCAGATTTAGGGTTTTGTCTAGAATTCAAGTTGGGATGAATTTGGGAGGATGTAAGGTTCCAAACTTGTCAGCAATTTGAGGTGATTGAGGTGTAAATTGAGTAGAAAGGATCTATGCTTGATATTGGTCTTCATAGATTTGGAAGCTTCTAGAAAAGATTAACCTTGGATTGCTCTGGTTAAGTGGTCAGATAGGTACTCTAGTGGCTAGAGATCAGATCAAGCTTGGGCAGTTTGCTTTGGGTTTGGTATATCTTATCTTAGTTGATTCCTAGAGGATGAGATCCTAGAGTATCTCATACTACTTCCTAGGAAACAAGGCAAATAGCAGATCAAGGCAAAACATCTTACAATAAATCCAACTACTACTAGGGTCACCATCAAGCCTAGGTTGAGGTAAGGATAGATAATTTGAAAAGGTTGTGTTTTGAAGTAGATAAGAGTCCTTGGTATTTCTACCAGGAGTAGAATTCTAAATCTTATAAAGGGTCTTGGAGAAACCTAGGGGTAAGAGTAGTGGAAGGTTCTGTCTTGAAAACATAGGGAGATTATATCATATAGATCTCTATAGTTTTGTAAGTAGAAGCTAAGAAAATAGTTTGTTGCTACAAAGACATCTTGACTCAAGTTTTCAAATGCCAGAACAATTGAGAATATAAAAATAAGCCAAGATTGTTTTGTGAAATAGCTTTTGTCAAATGGGGTTATGTGAGGAGTTTATCATCTGCTACACATTCAGATGCATAAGTACCACAAAGAACAAGAAAACATTGCATCACTGAACAAGAAAATGTTTTTGTTCCCCTTGATTTTTGCATTCTAGTCAACTAATCAGGGTTGCTGAAATTGGGATGTTATAGACCTTTCCTCCTTAAAAGAATCTCGTCCCGAGATTTGGGA
This sequence comes from Avena insularis, assembly GCA_023614405.1. NCBI lineage: Eukaryota > Viridiplantae > Streptophyta > Magnoliopsida > Poales > Poaceae > Avena > Avena insularis. The sequence goes on from CM042688.1 coordinate 279,911,152, forward strand.
GAGAAAGGTTAGGGGATTTTGAGTCGGAGTTTGTGCTATGTGTTTCCAGCATACTAACTTACGGATTTCGTCCATGAACATGGTTACTTTGTCGGTGAAGTTGGACTTCAGTCATCTTGGATGCATGGAGAGTTGAGTAGGCTTCAGTCCTGATTGCGATGGGAGATCTTCCTTCTGTAAGGGTTTACGACGTTTCTCTTAAGGGCTTATCGTATCCTAGTTCACGACTTTGGGTCTAACTCATGAGGTTGTTTATGATAGAGGGTTAGTCTATTTTGTGGGAAAGACGCAGTCTTTCCCCCTTAGGATTAAACTAAGGTAACTTGAAGATAACGCAACCCTTCCTTCTTGGAATCATCGGATGATGTTTGAAGGCTATCGCCAACCTTCCGTCCAGAGTTTAAGCCTTTAGATGTCATCCGTAAACTAGGTTTTATGATGCTCATATACTACTTTTATTTGTACTTAGCCTATCGGAGTAGTTGAATTAGAGGATTTTCCTGAAGGGTTAAAAATGATGGAGTTAGCGAATCGGTGGTTATTTAGGCTGGTATTTAGCTGAATTAGTGGAGAGGTTTCATAACATCTTAAGCCAGAGTAGAGGCATCCAGCTTCGAAGGATCCGCCTTCACTTGGACTATTTGTGGCTTTTGCTCGATGGCGGAGTTGATTCGTTGTCTTCACGCATCCTTATCTTTAGGAGTTTAGGGTAATCTAGCCTCCGGGTGATGAATGCCCCGTCAGTTTGGATAGAGTGGTTGAAGATAATAGTTAGTCTTTTGGGGTTGTCGGTCGCTCTAGTATACCGAAGGTTAGTGGGGTTAGATTGTTACTTCTCTTCTAGGTTAGCAATTCTTGTGGTTTCTCGTGGGTAGTAGGGAGCCTTTGGTGATAGAATTTCAACTTCAATGACTTCCTAGCTATGGTCGGCAACTAAATGATGGCGTGCAGTGTCTATGACGGGTCTTGAGAAGTGACTTTGATGAAGTATGCCATCCTGCTGGGGAGAGGTCTTCTGATGGTTCTAACTTGAAGATGTCGAGGTCCTAGTTCTTTCGAGGATTTTCCTCTCAAAACTCCCAAGGTTAGTATGGGTTCTCGTTAGCGACAACTAACCCGGGGGGTGTCGTGGTGGTGTCACGGCAGATTCCATGGGTAGGCTAAAGATGAGGCCAAAGTGCACTAGTGGTATCCGAGGAGGGATAGTACGGTGATCCGCATACTGAGTGACGAGGACATCCCTACAATTACACCTACCCCAATTGCTAATAATGACGTTCCAATTGCTGCAAAGAAAGATCAATACAATGAGATAAGGATTGGACAAATTACAAGAGCTCGTGCTAAGCTACTAGAACAACAGGTGAACTTGTTTCTTAATGAACCTGGTGTTTTAGTTAATGAGAATTTTATACTACCTAAGTCTTTGAATTATTGCATGACCAGGTACTTGGGAGAAGAAGACATAGCAAGGAGCGAGGAGCTAATGGAACATGGCGTGTTGATCAATGAAGAATGCACGAGGGAAGAGAGGGAGGAAGCGCAAGGAGCTATCCAAGACGAAGGTCAACAAGAGGAGCAAGTTCTCTGCCGCGGCAGAGAAATCGACTAAAACTTTGCCACGGCAAAGTCATGTGGCCGAACCACTTTTTGGTCGGTTTGTATCTAGTTGGGTGGGACCAACTCGGATCCCACCTTAGGGCGCCGCACCCCCAGACTCATGAATATATGGGGCGCACTAGTTTAGGGTTTTAGACCACGTTAAAATTATTTTGGAGTTGTTTCTTTTATAGAACCTATGGAATTATCCTATGATCAAATTCTACCAATTGCAATTGAGTGTGATATGTTGTTCCACTGGGAATTAGTAGATTGCATACTACCCTTCATGGTCGACGGCTACGTGTGCAAGAGCGTGGTGTTTTGAATATCCTACAAGGTTCAAGAGTTGTTGCATTGGCATCAGGGTTCGAGCGGGAGAGTTCATAGATACATGCTAGTTATCTTTCATCCACCATCGCCATCGACAAGTGCTTGCTGAGAAGATCGAGCCACCCCATATCATCTTGGTATCAGATTTCCTCGTTGCCACGGTAAGCAATCCATAATCCATCCATAGATTAGAGAGTATTTTTTCGTCCTATACAGAAAAAGCCCCACAAAAAGAGTTGCCATAGTGTAGATTACATCGTAGACGAGTAATAGTTGCTGGTCATGTTCATCCTTTAGTTTAGATCTTGATCTATTTCATCGTTTTTCTTCTTTCTAGTCGAATCCACCATCTATTTTCCACCGCCATAGTCAGATCCGTTTTTAGCTAGAGTCCTGGTCATACACCCTTGGCTGAGTCGGTTTGTTAAAAAAACATTTTCCTTACCGATCTCTGCCGTGGCACGAAATCGCCTATTTTCTCTATCGCGACAACGTGTCCGATCCGAACTCTGCCATGACACGGTTTCTGCCAGCTGCGCTTCTCCCTCTTCGCATGCACGCTTTTGATCGCTTTTCTCACACGGCAGGATTTTTCTCTGCCATGGCAGATTTTTTACCTGTTTCTCTACCACGGCAGGAATTACAAAGTGTGACAAAATTTGCATTTTTCCTTAACCTTAGCCACAGCCATTCTATTACATAGGTGTAGGAACTTGCCCATTGAGACTAGTTTCCGCTCCTACAGGATGCTCTTAGGATTTTGGTGCTGTACTTTGTAAGTTGGCCGTGTGTGATATATATATATATAAGGGAAAAGGCAAATTAGCAAAAGAAAAAGCAAAAGAGCTATACAAAAGAAAAAGAAAAATAGTGAAAAAGAGAATTTGAGCAAGAGGCCTAGTGATATCTTTGTGCATCGATAGATTGAGCAATCTTGTGCCTATTTACTTTAAGCTTTGCTAATGTCTCTCGAGACTAGTGCAACACCCTTCATAGTTGCATTGCCACATTTTTCTCCACGTGTGTGTTTCTTGGGTTTTTGTACGATCAACACTAGGACTTGTTTACGGTGTAGATAGGATACCATACGTATAGCTCCACCATAAATAACCTGTGTGCCCTGCAATCGTTCTCTATACCTTCGATGTTCACTTCATCACTTTAGTGCATTAGTCTTTGATTACGTTTGGTAAAGCATCTCTATTCACTTTGGAATGGTAAGATCTACTTTCTTGTCAGTTGTGAGTGAGTTGTGAGAGTTTCCACCATATAGATTTTGATTTTTGCACTAACCTACTAATCATGTCTTTGAGTGATGATGATGTTGTGTTGCAGAAAAAGAAGGATGAGGAACTTGTTAATTGGCGAGAATATGAGGCGTTGAAATCCCACTTGATGCGAGTGTTTACTCACTCAACAGATGCCATTGAGAAGAATATCCAGGACATGCAAATGAAATTGGACCAGAATGTTGGCGCTAGCAATACTATTCAAACACAAGTGACAGCAATCAATGTCAATGTTGCAACTTTGCAGCATTCCATTGAGACCTTAATGGTAGCATTACAACAACGGCAGGAACACTCACATGATGATGTTTTTGATGACTATGATGAGGGTAGTGCGGCTGATGCTGGCCCACATCTAGGTAGGGGACGTGCCAATCCCCCTGCACCTGCGCCTGCTGCTGCACCTACTGATGGTCATGTCTTGCTCATATTGGGCGTGCTCAATGCGTTTAGAACCAAGCTGCTGATGATAGTTTGGGCAAGCCAAAATTCTCAATTCCCAAGTTTGATGGCTCACTAGATCCTGAAGATTACCTTACATGGGAGTTGAAGATTGAGAAGCTCTGGCATTTGTTTGACTATCCAAAAGACAAGAAGGTCAAGCTTGCAGCGTCAGAATTTGATGGATATGCTTTGCGTTGGTGGGATGCTATTGTGCAGAATAGAAGGGAGGACAATGAACTTCCTGTAATGGATTGGCGCGAGATGAAGCAAATTATGAAGGCTCGTTTCGTACCCACCAACTACTTGCATTCAGTTTTTGATAAAATGACACAATTGAGGCAAGGAACGATGTCAGTTGATGAGTACTACATGGAGATGGAGATGCTTATGCAGCGTGCTAGAGTTCGTGAATCCCTTGAGATGACCATGCAGCGGTTCCTCAACAATTTGAAGTTACCAATCAAGAGCATTGTTCGTCATCACAAGTATGATACTATGAATGAGCTATTGCACCATGCTAGAGAGGCCGAATCCCAGTTGGCTGAAGAGGCTAAGTCACGTGCGAGGTTTCCATGTTCTAGCCGTTTTTCGGCCAGATCTACACCTCCTACGGTGGCGCCACCTACTGCTAGCCACCCGTCACCTTCAGCCAAGCCTGCACCTACATCTTTATTTGGTTCGAATGCTCGGAAGCCCACTGCTCCTGCTGCTAGTTCGGGTTCCAATATGTTGAATGCACGTACTCGCGATGTGGTGTGCCATACTTGTGGAGGTAGGGGAAACTACAAGAAAGATTGTCCAAACAACAAGGTTATGTTTGTCAATGAACAAGGTGAAGTAGAGAGTGCAGATGAAGTTGATGACGATGATATTGATGATGGCGACGATGGTGCCGATGCTTTTCCTGAGCGTGCACCAACTATTGTCGTATCTTCAGGCATACTTAGTGTGCAACCGATTGATGAATCTCAGCGTTGCAACTTGTTCCAAACAAAAGCTCTAGTTGGACCCAACAAAGCTTGCAAGGTCATTATTGATGGAGGTAGCTGCAGAAATCTTGCAAGTAAGGAATTATGTGCCAAGCTGAATTTGACATATTTTCCTTATCCAAGGACATACTACATACAATGGTTGAGCAACAATGGTGAGATGAAGGTAAATCATATGGTACGTGTGAATTTTCAAATAGGGACATACAAAGATTCTATTGACTTTGATGTGGTTCCTATGACTGTTTGCCATCTTCTATTGGGTCGGCCTTGGCTTTATGATCTCCATGTGCAACACAATGGCCGAGCCAATACGTATCACTTGGAATTCAAAGGAAACAAGATTACTATGCAGCCAATGACACCACAAGACATTGTGAATGATTCTCGCCAGAAGATAGAAGTGAATTTGAAGGTAGATCCTATAGCTCGGCGAGATTGTGTGACAGCTGTTCCTGATGTAATCGAGCCTAAATTGAGTGATATAATGAAAAGTGAGAGAGTGCCTAATCTTTTGATATTATCCACCAAGGAAGATATGAGAGAATTTCGTGAGGATCCTATAGCCATGCCACTTGTGCTCATGTATAAGGGCGAGGTATTGGTTTCTAACGACATGAACCCTGTTTCTCTTGGTGTCTCTTCTGTTTTGCAGGATTTTGGGGATGTGTTTCCAGAAGATGTACCCGTAGGCTTGCCTCCATTGCATGGTATTGAACACCAAATTGATTTGATCCCAGGCGCCACACTTCCCAACCGTGCACCCTACAGGACCTATCCCGAAGAAACTAAGGAGATACAGAAGCAAGTACAAGTGTTGCTGGATAAAGGGTACATTTGTGTTTCTCTTAGCCCTTGTGCTGTTCCTGTTATTTTAGTGCCTAAGAAATATGGTACATGGCACATGTGTGTAGATTATAGAGCGATTAATAACATCACTATTCGATATCGTCATCCTATTCCACGCTTAGAGGATATGCTAGATGAATTGAGTGGTGCTGTTGTTTTCTCTAAGATTGACTTGCGTAGTGGTTATCATCAAATTAGGATGAAAGAAGGGGTTGAGTGGAAAACTGCTTTCAAAACGAAATTTGGTTTGTATGAGTGGTTAGTCATGCCGTTTGGTCTTACTAATGCACCTAGTACATTCATGCGATTAATGAATCATGTTTTAAGAAATTTTATTGGTCGTTTTGTGGTTGTTTACTTTGATGATATACTTATCTATAGCCACAACGAAACTGAACATTGTAATCATATCTGACAAGTTTTGCAAGTGTTGTGTGATAATAAACTGTATGCTAATCTTGAGAAGTGCACATTTGCAAAAGATAAGGTCATATTTATGGGATTTGTCGTATCTAAGAATGGGGTAGAGGTACTTCAATCTAAAATTGAATCAATTCAGAATTGGCCTACTCCCATGAATGTAAGTCAAATGTGTAGGTTCCACGGTTTAGCTGGTTGCTATAGGTGTTGTGTGAAAGATTTTAGCACCATTGCTGCAACTTTGAATGATTTGACAAATAAAGGTGTTCCTTTTGTATGGGCGCGGCCCAAGATATTGCTTTTAATACAATGAAACGTTTGCTTACTTCTGCACCATTACTTGCATTACCTGATTTTTCGAAGCAATTTGAAGTTGAATGTGATGCTAGTGGTATAGGCATTGGTGGCGTTTTGATACAGGAGGGTTGCCCTATAGCTTATTTTTCTGAGAAACTTACTAGTGCTCGTTTGAATTATCCTATCTATGATAAAGAATTTTATGCACTTGTTAGAGTACTTGAGGTTTGGCAACATTATTTGTGGCCAAAGGAATTTATCATACATACTGATCATGAAGCATTGAAATACTTGAAAGCTCAATCAAACTTGCATAGAAGATTAGCTAAATGGTTAAGTTTATTGAGTCTTTTCCTTACATCATTAAATATAAGAAAGGAAAAGAGAATGTTGTTGCTGATGCTCTATCTAGGAAGAACATGCTATTAACCAATCTTGATGTTAAAATTCCTGGATTAGAAGCTATTTGTGCACATTATGCAACTGACCATGATTTTGCTGAACCATATCGCTTGTGTGCTCTTAGAAACGCATGGGATAAGTATCATATACATGATGGATATTTGTTTTGAGCTAACAAACTATGTATTTCAGAATTGTCGTTGCGTTTGTTCTTAGTGCAGGAATCACATGCTGGTGGTTTGATGGGTCACTTTGGGGGTGAGAAGACGTTGCTCAAGCTTGCTGATCATTTTTATTGGCCCAAGATGAGGCGTGATGTGTACAGATTTGTGAGCTGATGTATTACATGCCACAAGTTGAAATCTAAGCTGAAGCCTCACGGTTTGTATACACCTCTCTCTGCACCTACTACTCCATGGGAATACAATAGTATTGATTTTGTGCTAGGTCTACCTAAAACTCAGAGAGGTCATGATTCTATATTTGTGGTAGTGGATAGGTTCTCTAAGATGGCTCATTTTATTGCCTGCCACAAAAGTGACGATGCGTCGCATGTTTCTAACCCGTTTTTCCGGGACATCGTGAGATTACATGGAGTACCTAATACGATTGTTTCTGACCGTGATGTGAAGTTCATGAGCTACTTTTGGAAAACCTTATGGGGGAAGCTGGGAACGAAGCTACTGTTAAGTACTACATGTCATCCCCAAACAGATGGTCAAACAGAGGTGCTGAATCGAACATTGTCACAGCTGCTAAGGACTATGATAAAGAAGAATCTGCGGGAGTGGGAAGAGTGTTTGCCACAGGTTGAGTTTGCATACAACAGGGCTGTGCATTCCACTACTCAGCTTTGTCCTTTTGAGGTGGTGTATGGCTTCAAGCCATTGACGCCACTTGATATGTTGCCTTTGCCATTACATGAGGGAGTTGATATGGAGGCATCAAAACGTGCTAATTATGTGAAGAAAATTCATGAGAAGACTAGAGAGGCTATTGAGAAGAAAGGCAAGAACATTGCTGCTGCAAGGAATTGAGCAAGGAAGGAAGTGTTATTCAAGCCTGGAGACATGGTTTGGGTGCATCTGCACAAGGGAAGATTTCCACTACTTCGCAAGTCCAAGTTGAAGCCACGTGGTGCTGGTCTTACAAGGTGTTAGCCAAAATTATTGATAATGCCTATTGGGTTGATATACCTATTGAGGAGTTTGGTGGAGTTAGCAACAGCTTCAACATTGCTGATTTGTCACCATATGTTGGAGAAGACCTTGGAGCATCAAGGTCGACGCCATTTGAAGGGGGGGTGATGATGAGGACATCCCTACAATTACACCTACCCCAATTGCTAATAATGATGTTCCAATTGCTGCAAAGAAAGATCAATCCAATGAGATAAGGATGGACCAACTACAAGAGCTCATGCTAAGCTACTAGAACAACAGGTGAACTTGTTTCTTAATGAACCTGGTGTTTTAGTTAATGAGAATTTTATACTACCTAAGTCTTTGAATTATTGCATGATCAAGTACTTGGGAGAAGAAGGCATAGCAAGGAGCGAGGAGCTAATGGAACATGGCATGTTGATCAATGAAGAATGCACGAGGGAGGAGAGAGTGGAAGCGCAAGGAGCTGTCCAAGATGAAGGTCAACAAGAGGAGCAAGTTCTCTGCTGTGGCAGAGAAAAGCACCAGTTCTCGGCCACGGCAGGCTGCCGCAGTAGAGAAAGCGACTAAAACTCTGCCACGGCAGAGTCATGTGGCTGAACCACTTTTTGGTCGGTTTGCATCTAGTTGGGTGGGACCAACTCGGATCCCACCTTAGGCCGCCGCACCCCCAGACTCATAAATAGATGGGGCGCACTAGTTTAGGGTTTTAGACCACGTTAAAATTATTTTTGAGTTGTTTCTTTTATAGAACCTCTGGAATTACCCTGTGATGGAATTCTACCAATTGCAATTGAGTGTGATCTGTTGTTCCACTGGGAAGTAGTAGATTGCATACTACCATTCGTGGTCGATGACTACGTGCGAGAGCGTGGTGTTGTGAATATCTTACAAGGTTCGAGGGCTGTTGCATTGGCATCAGGGTTCGAGCGGGAGAGTTCATAGCTACATGCTAGTTATCTTTCATCCACCATCACCATCAACAAGTGCTTGCTAAGAAGATTGGCCACCCCATATCAGTGAGATCTCTATTATGTGGATCAATGGTGAATACAGATGCTCCTTGAGCTGTATTGAGGAGAGGACGGAGATGAAGATATCCTTCTCTCTACTCTCACACTATGGTTTTCACTTAACTAAAAATGATCCACCCTCTCCTTAGAGGCCCTGGATCACCTTGTAAAGGGGTGGCCAGGTTACACTCAGGGCATACGTGGCCGGTATATTCTCTAGAGATGCTCTTCTTGAAATAGCAAAATGGTGCTCGCCTTTTGTATGTCGCCATCCTCTATGAGGTAATGCCCCAGAGTCCATGTTGTCTGCCCGTTGGCGGTTAGACATTATCATGCTCGTGGCCCTGTGCACTGTCTCTGTCTCTCTGGCTCTGGTCTCTAGTGCTGCCTCTACAGGGAGACCCAGTAGAGAGAGAAAAGCACTAACCATGGAGATGATTCCTTCCTTCTAGTGTATGTCAACCCATACTTTGGCTCTCGTCTGGCTAACTCGGCCAAGATTGTACCTGCAAAGAGAACACAACTCACTACTCTTGCCGATGTACTGCATATGTCAGCTGAGTCTTGTCGGTGCTGTCCGGCTTAGGATAACCCAGCCGTGATTTGGTCGGCCCTTCTATGAATCAGCCAGCTCATGCTTTGACCTGTCTTATGCCTCAGTGGACCTTGTAATTCTACCTCGGCTTGACCCTACTTGGGGTCATCCCCCAACATTAGTCCCCGAAGCTGGTGCGGTCTTATCATCCTTAGCTGGAAAGGCTAGAACAAGTTCAAACTTATCCGGATCATTGTCCATCTTGCCGATATACGTATATGTTGGCCTATTTTGAGTTTAACTCGGATGCACCACTTGGTTACTTGATAATAACTTTGAACTTCCTTGGCTCTATCCAAGATTCAACTCGTTGGCTGAGTCATAGTGTCGCATCCGGGGTATCCCTCTTAGATGCCTATCTTCTCGTGTACTCCTTCTCGTATCCTACGTGGTGATTAATCATTGTGCCTTATCTTATTTTAAGGGCCATGACGTCAGTTACTGATATGGGGGGGCCCGATCTTCTCAGCAAGCTCTTGTCGATGGTAATGGTGGATGATTGATAACTAGTGCGTAGATATGATCTCTCCCGCTCGATCCCTGATGCCAATGCAACAGCTCTCGAACCTTGTAGGATATTCACAACACCACGCTCTTGCACACGTAGCCGTCGACCACGAATGGTAGTATCCAATCTACTAATTCCCAATGGAACAACAGATCACATTCAATTGCAATTGTAGAATTCGATCACAGGGTAATTCCAGAGGTTCTATAAAGAAACAACTCCAAAATAATTTTAACGTGGTCTAAAGACTAAAGCTAGTGTGCCCCATCTATTTAAGGGTCTGGGAGGCGGCGGCCTAAGGTGGGATCCGAGTTGGTCCCACCCAACTAGATACAAACCGACCCAAAAGGGTTCAGCCTCAATGCCTCTGCCCTGGCAGACTTTCAGCCGGATTCTCTATCGCGGCAGCCTTCTGTGGCAGAGCCGGACTCGGTTTTCCTGCCGCGGCAGAAAACGGATGCGTTTCTCTATCGCGGCAGAGAAGTTCCTCCAACTGTTGATCTTTGTCTTGGACAGCTCCTTGCGCTTCCTCCCTCTCCTCCCTCGTGCATTCTTCATTGATCAACACGCCATGCTCCATTAGCTCCTCACTCCGTGCTACGCCTTCTTCTCCTATGTACCTGATCATGCAATAATTCAAAGAATTAGGTAGTATAAAATTCTCATTAATTAAAACACCAGGTTCATTAAGAAACAAGTTCACCTGTTGTTCTAGTAGCTTAGTACGAGCTCTTGTAATTGGTCCAATCCTTATCTCATTGAACTGATCTTTCTTTGTAGCAATTGGAACATCATCATTAGCAATTGGGGTAGGTGTAACTATAGGGATGTCCTCATCATCTCCCCCCTTCAAAAGGCGTCGACCTCGACGCTCCAAGGTCTTCTCTAGCATATGGTGAAAAATTAGCAACGTTGAAGCTGTTGCTAGCTCCACCAAACTCCTCAATAGATATGTCAACTGAGTAGGCATTATCATTAATTTTGGCTAGCACCTTGTAAGGACCAGCACCATGCGGCTTCAACTTGGACTTGCGAAGTAGTGGAAATTTGTCCTTGCGCAAATGCACCCAAACCATATCTCTAGGCTTGAACAACACTTCCTTCCTTGCTTGATTCCTTGCAGCAGCAATGTTCTTGCCTTTCTTCTCAATAGCCTCTCTAGTCTTCTCATGAATTTTCTTCACATAATCAGCATGTTTTGATGCCTCCATATCAACTCTCTCATGTAATGGCAGAGGCAACATATCAAATGGCGTCAATGGCTTGAAGCCATACACCACCTCATAGTCCTTAGCAGTTGTGACAATGTTCGATTCACCACCTCCGTTTGACCATATGTTTGGGGATGACATGTAGTACTGAATAGTAAATTTGTTCCTAGCTTCCCCCATAAGGTCTTCCAAAAGTAGCTCATGAACTTCACATCACGATCAGAAACAATCGTCTTAGGTACTCCATGTAATCTCACGATGTCCCTGAAAAACAGGTTAGCAACATGCGACGCATCTTCGCTTTTGTGGCAGGCAATAAAATGAGTCGTCTTAGAGAACCTATCCACTACCACAAATATAGAATCATGACCTCTCTGAGTTTTAGGTAGACCTAGCACAAAATCGATACTAATATCTTCCCATGGAGTAGTAGGTGCAGAGAGAGGTGTATACAAACCGTGAGGCTTCAGCTTAGATTTCGACTTGTGGCATGTAATACACCGGCTCACAAATCTGTACACATCACGCCTCATCTTGGGCTAATAAAAGTGATCAGCAAGCATGAGAAACGTCTTCTCACGCCCAAAGTGACCCATCAAACCACCAGCATGTGATTCCTGCACTAAAAACAAAGGCAACAACGATTCTGGAATACATAGTTTGTTAGCTCGAAATAAATAGCCATCATGTATCTGATACTTATCCCATGCGTTTCTAAGAGCACACAAACGATATGGTTCAACAAAATCATGGTCCATTGCATAAAGTGCACAAATAGCTTCTAGTCCAGGAATTATAACATCAAGATTGGTTAATAGCATGTTCTTCCTAGATAGAGCATCAGCAACAACATTCTCTTTTCCCTTCTTATATTTAATGATGTAAGGAAAAGACTCAATAAACTCAACCCATTTAGATAATCTTCTATGCAAGTTTGATTGAGCTTTCAAGTATTTTAATGCTTCATGATCAGAATGTATGATAAATTCCTTTGGCCACAAATAATGTTGTCAAACCTCAAGTACTCTAACAAGTGCATACAATTCTTTATCATAGATAGGATAATTCAAACGAGCACTAGTCAATTTCTCAGAAAAATAAGCTATAGGGCAACCCTCCTGTATCAAAATGCCACCAATGCCTATACCACTAGCATCACATTCAACTTCAAATTGCTTCGAAAAATCAGGTAATGCAAGTAATGGTGCAGAAGTAAGCAAACATTTCAATGTATCAAACGCAATGTATTGGGCCGCGCCCCATACAAAAGGAACACCTTTCTTTGTCAAATCATTCAAAGGTGCAGCAATGGTGCTAAAATCTTTCACAAAGCGCATATTGAAACCAGCTAAACCATGGAAACTACACACTTGCATTACATTCATGGGAGTAGGCCAATTCTGAATTGATTCAATTTTAGATTGATCTACCTCTACCCCATTCTTAGATACAACAAATCCTAGAAATATGACCTTAGCTTTTGCAAATGTGCACTTCTCAAGATTAGCATACAATTTATTATCACGCAACACTTGCAAAACTTGTCGAATATGAATACAATGTTCAGTTTCGTTGTGGTTGTAGATAAGTATATCATCAAAGTAAACAACCACAAAACGACCAATAAAATCTCTCAAAACATGATTCATTAATCGCATAAATGTACTAGGTGCATTAGTAAGACCAAACAGCATGACTAACCACTCATACAAGCCAAATTTCGTTTTGAAAGCAGTTTTCCACTCATCCCCTTCTTTCATCCTAATTTGATGATAACCACTATGCAAGTCTATCTTAGAGAAAACAGCAGCACCACTCAATTCATCTAGCATATCCTCTAAGCGTGGAATAGGATAACGATATCGAATAGTGATGTTATTAATCGCTCTACAATCTACACACATGCGCAATGTACCATCTTTCTTAGGCACTAAAATAACAGGAACAGCACAAGGGCTAAGAGAAACACGAATGTACCCTTTATCCAGCAACGCTTGTACTTGCTTCTGTATCTCCTTAGTTTCTTCGGGATTGGTCCTGTAGGGTGCACGGTTGGGAAGTGTGGCGCCAGGGATCAAGTCAATTTGGTGTTCAATACCATGCAATGGAGGCAAACCTGCGGGTACATCTTCTAGAAACACATCCCCAAAATCCTGCAAAACAGAAGACACGCCAAGAGAAATAGGGGTCATGTCGTTAGAAACTAGTACCTTGCCATTATACATGAGCACAAGTGGCATGGCTGTAGGATCCTCACGAAATTCTCTCATATATTCCTTGGTGGCTAATATCAATAGACCAGGCACTCTCTCACTTTTCGTTATATCACTCAATTTAGGCTCGATTACATCAGGAACAGCTGTCACACAATCTCGCCGAGCTATAGGATCTTCCTTCAAATTCACCTCTATCTTCTGGCAAGAATCATTCACTATGTCTTGTGGTTTCATTGAGTGCATAGTAATCTTCTTCCCTTTGAATTCCATGTGATACGTATTGGCTCGGCCATTGTGTTGCACATGTCGATCATGAAGCCAAGGCCGACCCAATAGAAGATGACAAACGGTCATAAGGAACCACATCAAAGTCAATAGAATCTTTGTATGGCCCTATTTGAAAATTCACACGTACCATATGATTTACCTTCATCTCACCATTGTTGCTCAACCATTGTATGTAATATGGCTTCGGATGAGGCAAATATGTCAAATTCAGCTTGACACATAATTCCTTACTTGCAAGAATTCTGCAGCTACCTCCATCAATAATGACCTTGCAAGCGTTGTTAGGTCCAACTAGCGCCTTTGTTTGGAACAGGTTGCAACACTGAGAGTCATCACTCGGTTGCACACTAAGTATGCATGAAGATACGACAATCGTGGGTGCACGCTCAAGATAAGCATCGGCACCATCCTCGCCATCAGCAATATCATCGACAGAAGCTTCATCTCCACTCTCTACTTCACCTTGTTCATTGACAAACATAACCTTGTTGTTTGGACAATACTTCTTACAGTGTCCTCTACCTCCACAAGTATGGCACACCACATCGCGAGTACGCGCAGTAGACATATTGGAACCTAAGCTAGCAGCAGGAGCAGCGGGTTTCCGAGCATTAGAACCAAACGAAGGTATACTTGTTGGCTTGGCCGATGGTGTAAAAGGAGCAGCAGCTGGTGGCGTGACAGTAGTAGGTGTAGACCTGGCCGAAAATCTGCTGGAGGACGGAAAACGAGTACGTGACTTCGCCTCTTATGCTAACTGGGATTCGGCCTCTCTAGCATGGTGCAACAACTCATTCATGGTCTCATATTTGTGATGACGAACAATACTCTTGATCGGTATCTTCAAATTGTTGAGGAATCGCTGCATGGTCATCTCAAGGGACTCACGAGTTCTAGCACGCTACATAAGCAACTCCATCTCCATGTAGTACTCATCAACTATCATGGTTCCTTGCTTCAATTGTGTCAACTTATCAAAAACTGATCGCAAGTAGTTGGTGGGTACGAAACGAGCCTTCATAATTTGCTTCATCTCGCGCCAATGCATCATAGGAAGTTCATTATCCTCCCTTCTATGCTGCACAATAGCATCCCACCAACGCAAAGCATAACCATCAAATTCTGACGCTACAAGCTTGACCTTCTTGTCTTCTGGATAGTCAAATAAATGCTAGAGCTTCTCAATCTTCAACTCCCATGTGAGGTAACCTTCAGGATCAATGGAACCATCAAACTTGGGAATCGAGAATTTTAGCTTGCCCAAACCATCATCAGCAGCTTGGTGCTGAACACGTTGAGCACGCCCGAGAGGAGCAAGCCCACGCCCATGAGCAGGTGCAGGTGCAGGGGGAATGGCACGTCCCCTGCCAAGATGTGGGGCAACATCAGCTGCACTACCCTCATCAAAGTCATCAAAAGCATCATCATGTTGGTGTTCCTGCCTCTGATGTATGGCGACTGTCAAAGCCTCAATGGAACACTGCAAA
Organism: Avena insularis; assembly: GCA_023614405.1. NCBI lineage: Eukaryota > Viridiplantae > Streptophyta > Magnoliopsida > Poales > Poaceae > Avena > Avena insularis. The sequence goes on from CM042688.1 coordinate 279,926,255, forward strand.
GTTGCGACATTGACATTGAGTGCTGTCACCTGCGTTTGAATAGTATTGACTACGCCAACATTCTGATCCAATGTCATTTGCATGTCCTGGATATTCTTGTCAATGGCATCTGTCGTGTGAGTAAACACACGTGTCAAGTGGGATTTCAAAGCCTCATATTCACGCCAATTAACAAGTTCCTCATCCTTCTTTTTCTGCGACACAACATCATCAACACTAGAAGACATGATTAGTAGGTTATTGCAAAAATCAAAATCTGTATGGTGGAACTCTCACAACTCACTCACAACTGACAAGAAAGGAGATCTTACCGTTTCAAAGTGAATAGAGATGCTCTACCAAACAAAATCAAAGACTGATGCACTAATGTGATGAAGTGAATATCGAAGGTATAGAGAATGATCACAGGGCACACAGGTTATGTACGGTGGAGCTATAGGTATGATACCCTATCTACACTGCAAACAAGTCCTAGTGCTAATCGTACAAAAACCCAAGAACACACACGTGGAGAAAAATATGGTAATGGAACTATGAAGGGTGTTGCACTACTCTCGAGAGACACTAGCAAAGCTCAAAGTAAACAGGCACAAGATTGCTCAATCTACCGGTGCACAAAGATATCACTAGGCCTCTTGCTCAATTTCTCATCCTTTTTCTTTTTGTATAGCTTGTTTTTGCTTTTTTTTGCTATCTTGCTTTTTTCTCTTATATATATATCACACACGGCCAAATTACAAAGTACAGCACCAAAATCCTAAGAGGAGCCTGTAGGAGCGGAAACTAGTCTCAATGGGAAAGTTCCTACACCTATGTAGTAGAATGGTTGTGGCTAAGGTTATGGAATAGTGCAATTTTGTCACACTTGTAATTCCTACCGTGGCAGAGAAACAGGTCAAAAATCTGTCGTGGTAGAGAAAATTCCTGCCGTGGCAGAGAAAACAGTCAAAAACGTGCCGCGACAGAGCGCCTAGCAGAGCAGCTGGAGCGCAGCAGAGAATCGTGCCAAATTTGTGTGGCAGCAGAGCAGCGGCAGGCAGGCGCGCGCACGGCAGAGAAAACATGCCGCGGCAGAGTTCTGATCGGATAAGTTGTCGCGGCAGAGAAACAGGTCGATTCCGTGCCACGGTAGAGATCGGTAAGGAATTTTTTTAACAAACCGACTCAGCCAAGGGTGTATGACCAGGACTCTAGCTAAAAACGGATCTGACTATGGCGGCAGAAATTAGATGGTGGATTCGACTAGAAAGAGGAAAAAATGATGAAATAGATCTAGATCTAAACTAAAGGATGAACATGACCAGCAACTATTACTCGTCTACGATGCAATCTAGTCTATGGAAAATCTTTTTGTGGGGCTTTTTCTGTATAGGACGAAAAACACTCTCTAATCTATGGATGGATTGTGGATTGCTTACCGAAGCAACGAGGAAATCTGATACCAAGATGATATGGGGTGGCCCGTTCTTCTCAGCAAGCTCTTGTCGATGGTAATGGTGGATGATTGATAACTAGTGCGTAGATATGATCTCTCCCACTCGATCCCTGATGCCAATGCAATAGCTCTCGAACCTTGTAGGATATTCACAACACCACACTCTTGCACACGCAGCCGTCGACCACGAGTGCTAGTATGCAATCAACTAATTCCCAATGGAACAACAGATCACACTCAATGGCAATTGTAGAATTTGATCATAGGGTAATTCCAGAGGTTCTATAAAGAAACAACTCAAGAATAATTTTAACGTGGTCTAAAGACTAAAGCTAGTGCGCCCCATCTATATAAGGGTCTGGGAGGCGGCGGCCTAAGGTGGGATCCGAGTTGGTCCCACCCAACTAGATACAAACCGACCCAAGAGGGTTTAGCCTCAATGCCTCTGCCGTGGCAGACTTTCAGCCGGATTCTCTATCGCGGCAGACTGCCGTGGCAGAGCCGGACTCGGTTTTCCTGCCGTGGCAGAAAACGGATGCGTTTCTCTGTCACGGCAGAGAAGTTCCTCTAACTATTGATCTTCGTCTTGGACAGCTCCTTGTGCTTCCTCCCTCTCCTCCCTCGCGCATTCTTCATTGATCAACACACCATGCTCCATTAGCTCCTCGCTCCATGCTACGCCTTCTTCTCCTAAGTACCTGATCATGCAATAATTCAAAGACTTAGGTAGTATAAAATTCTCATCAATTAAAACACCAGGTTCATTAAGAAACAAGTTCACCTAATGTTCTAGTAGCTTAGCACGAGCTCTTGTAATTGGTCCAATCCTTATCTCATTGGACTGATCTTTCTTTGTAGCAACTGGAACATCATCATTAGCAATTGGGGTAGGTGTAACTATAGGGATGTGCTCATCAGTTACTATCACACCGTGCTAGTTATCACTGACGCAAGTCCCTTCTATGTTGGGCTCCTCGATAACCGTCGCAGCCATGATCCGCCGTTATGTTTCCGCGTCGTGTGCCCATGTGTGTGGAACAATCCCACGATCCTTCTGCGGAATACATGGGCATGTGGCGGGATACACTGTGCAACTGATATCACTACCTCTACACTAGGTGCGGTTAAATAGGGGTGCGGGTATGATACCCTGGTTCACTTTCCCTCGCACCCAACTCCTCTTGTTCTTCCTCTTAGCGCCACTACCACCGCTGCTCTCTGCTCTAGCGATTGCACCGCTCTACTGCTCTTCGCACTTCCTTTCTCCACAACAACACCACTGCTCACCGCCGCTATGGGGCCACGCCAATCCAAGCCCCTTTCCACCGAATGGAGCTAAGTGTCCAAAGAGGGGGATTTGGAGATGCCATGGGAAGTAGTGGCCATGGAAGAACACGAGGAGGGAGGCACCGCCCACGATTGTGGCGCCTGGGCCGGCTCGAGGGTAACACAGAGAGAGATAGATTGGCTCATGCATATGCGGCGGATTCCCCCAGGGGTCAGCTGCCGCCTCCCCGTGATGAGAAAGCTCCCGTCCTCGAGAATGGTGAGTTCGTCGTTTTTGTCTCTCATTTTGCTCCTGGCTTTGGCCTTTCAGTTAATAATTTTTTCAAGGATTTTCTCGAGACTTTTGGTTTGCAACCCCATCATCTTGCTCCCAACGCCCTTGCCTCTCTATGCATTCGCCTCGGGCGTTAAAGGATATCTCGGCCTTTGGCCTAATGTCAATATTTGGCCCAAGTTCTTCCAGTTCAAAGCCAATGTCATCCCCGACAAAGAGCTTCACCACAGCGATAAATCTTTAACTTAGTGTGGGGCGGCATCGATTTCACCTCAAAAAGGCTCTATCTTTCCCCGGATTACCGGCCTCGAATCTTGCAAAGGGTGGGCCAATACGTTCTTCTTGTGAAGAATGATACCCGGCGGACCTGATTCGGCTTCTGTCCTTTTCACTTGGTGTCCCCACTAAGAAGAATTGGGACCTTGACCACAATAAGAACAACAACCTCATCAATCTTGTGGCAAAAAGCATCCTCGAGCTGACGGACGCCGGGTTAACCGGCGAAGATCTAATGATTACCTTCATCCACAACCGAGTTTGCCCGTTGAAGCAGTGCAGCCACAAGATCTGCTACATGAGCGGCAACCTGACCCCAACCGAGTTTCCTCGGTCGAGTTAACCAATGCTCAGATCCATTGCCGAGTCATGTCCATCTTTAAGACGTGCTTGACCGAGGATTGGGAATGGGGAATGGAGCCCTTCAATCGAGATAGGCGTGTTCCCAAGGTACGTCCTTCAAGTGATTCCTATTTGAGTTATATTTTATGTCGGCCTTTATTACTTATTTGATCTTCCTGTGCTCCTTTATACAAAAATTGCTTCAGCAGACGATCAAGGACACCTAGACCCCGGCCCTCACTTGGGGCAAGGACCAAGATACCTCAGATCCCGAGGAGCTGGATTCTGAGGAATTCATGCCTCTCCTAGACTCCAGCTCCGACCGATCCTCTGATAAGACTGCTATCTTAAAGGATTGGACGGACGATGATGATGATGATGACTATGAGATTCTAGAGGTATTTAACCCAATGCCCATCTCATATGCCTTTCCGACTGATCCCATTCTAGCTAACCCGGCTAGGCAGGTGCATAATACGCCTCCCATTGCCATGGGAGGTCAAGGCACGGTGAAGAAGCACGCCGCAACCTCGGCTCCTCTAGCCGAGTCTTCCTAGGCCGGGAAGAGGGTTAAGAAATCTAGCAAGAAGCCGGTGACCCAGAGGGCTCCCACGCCCAAAGCTCCACTAGCTTTGTCCAGGTAAGTTCCTTTCTTCGAGTTACTTTGTGTCTCATATTTCTCCTTTCTTGTATTTCTTGTTTCTCTCTTTCTTATTTGACCTGGTCCTTTTCTCTATTTAACTTTACAGGGCCATCGTGGATATCCCCCAGAGTGGCTCCAGCATCACCTCTCCCATCCATGAGGGTCCACTTTCCCCTCCCCGTGATGATGCTCCCGTCCTCAGCCTAGTTCGGGAAAACTCTCACGCTATGCCGAATAACAACCCAACTCGGCGGGAGGAGGACAACGTCGACATAGGTGGAGGGGGCGCCAGAGAAGATGTGGTTATGCCGGATCAGCAAGGTGACCCTTCTACCCCCCCCCCAACAAGAAGAAGATCGTGGCGCTGATAATGCCGATGCCAAAACAAATTCTACCGAGGTGCCAGAAACTCCGGCACCTATCAAACCTCAGACTCAGCCTCAACCACCTTGTGTGTCAGCTCCTACTCAGCAGTAGGCAGCACATGTAGCATCATTTGAGTCTCCTAAGGCTCGTCCAGCAGACCAACCTTGGCAGAGCCTGCAGGTTAAATCTCCAGCGGCCTCGCAATATCGACCTATGCTAGCCTCGGCTGCTGATGCTCAGCCAATAACTTCCCAGCAGCGGCTAAATCTGTCGTCAAGGTGAAGAAAACTACCGAGGTGACCAAGGCAGTGCCGAAAGGATCATCAGTTGGGTCTAGGCAACGCACTATTGCTTCTATGATGCAACAAGGAAGTGCTACTTTTGGCTCTGCAAAGGCTGCCCAGCAAGCAACTCACGAGAAAGGCTTAGTCTTGACTCGAACTCTCAGCGATGAAAGCCTCGGCTCACTCGCTAAATATGCTGAGAACTGGAATAACGCTGAGTAATTTGAGGTCAGCTCCGGGAATTCACAGAAGTTTGGTCCTGCCGGGCTAGGTGCCAAGATGTATACTACCAGCAAAGCTATCAATGATGTTAGCCGAATGATGGAGGTAAACATTTTGATTATGTCTTTTATATTTGTGTAAGTACATATGTACATATCCTCTAGTCCCCGAGCCTCTGGGGAGTAAGATATTACTCGGCCGGATGCTCCCCTAGTTTCGAACTTAGCGAATCACCCTATTCTCTTAGCTGATCCAAAGTATCTAGCCGAATCATTTTAACTTAACCAAAATTTTCTTTAAGATTAGATATCTAGCCACCTAGATTCAGATTGAGTTTTACTCGGTAAGAATCTTGGGTAACTTCGAATATCCAGCTACCTAGTTTCAGATTGAGTTTACTCTGTTCGAATCTTGAGTAACTTCGAATATCCAGCCACCTAGAGCCAGGTTAAGTTGCACTTGACTTGGATCTTGAGTAGCTTCAAATATCCAGCCACCTAGAGCCGGGTTAAGTTCCACTTGACTCAGTTCTCGAGTAGATTCAAATATCCAGCCACCTAGAGCCGGGTTAAGTTCCACTTGACTCGGATCATGAGTGGCTTCGAATATCCAGCTACCTAGAGACGGGTTAAGTTCCACTTGACTCGGTTCTCGAGTAGCTTCGAATATCCAGCCACCTAGAGCCGGGTTAAGTTCCACTTGAATCGGATCTTCAATAACTTTGAATACCTAGCCACCTAGAGCCGAGTTAAGTTCCACTTGACTCAGATCTTTAGTAGATTTGAATATCCATACCGCTGAGTGACTAACAATTGTTCTTTTCAGATCACCACCAACCGACGTAGCGCCAAATTCCAGCGCCTCCTTGATGCGCATAAAGAGATTTCCTCAAAGCATGAGGCGTTACCTCCAGAGCTGAAGAAGAAAGGTAAACCTTTGCCTTATTGCCTTTAGTTCAGTTCCTTTTGTTTTTGACTTGCCGAGCTAACTTATCACTCGGATTTTGCTAGCTCATGTGGAAATCCAGAATAAGGAGCTGCAAAAGCAAGTGACCGAGCTGAAAGGTATGTTTCCTCTTGCCCTTTATCCTTTGCATCTCTTCCTTCTGCCTCGGCGAGTAATTATACCTGTGTTCTGCCGGGTCAAAATCGTTTCAATGTCTCTTCAGGATTGTGTTTCCATGCCTGAATTGACTCTTCACTTTCTAAACAAGCAGGCTAGCATTAGGCTCAGCTGAAGAAAAAATACAATGAGATCTCTCAGCTTCGTGCTGAAAATGAAGAATTGAAGAAGCTTCATAAAGCCGAGCTTGACAAGGTTGAACATGCCTTTGCTGAAGAGAAGGACTGCCTCAAGACCCAACTCGAGAAGGAGCAGGATCTAGTCAAAGAGACCGAGGTCAAATTTTTGGAAAAAGGTTGCTGCTTGGTTGATGGAACTCACCCGAATCAATAGTGTCATATCTCGTTCGTTTTCCCCTGATTTTCTTTTATTCGCCAACATTCCTCATTTGTTTTCTGTTTCTTTTACTAATTTGTTCCTTTTACTTGCCTTTTAGGGAACTTTCTAGAGACCCAAACTCGCGTTGCCACTGTTGTTCAGAAATTTCGAGCGAAGAAGGATGTTCCTGCTGGTGCCTCTACGACGTATGACATGGATGACTCGTTGGTCATTCTCTAGGCCCGGGTTAAACTAATGAAGACGTTGGGGGTAGATCTGTCGAATGCTACCATCCGGGTTTCCATGTCCTCTGGCCGCAAGAAACTGCAGCCAAACGCCCCTCCTAGTTGGCTGAGAAACTGATGGAAAGTGATGCAACCTTGAATCTGTGGCGGGAGTCTGCCGCGCGAGTTGGTGCTGACATAAATTTATCCTTCGTGCCATCCTGGTACGATGGTATCAATCTAGACATACTCCTGAACATGCACACCGACTCCAGGTGGATAACCGACCCGGCCTTCATCCAACAACGCCAGGCCCGAGCCTATCAGCTAATCCAATATGGAAATATCCCTGCTTGGACTGATGGGTCGAGCTTTCTCGACGAGGTGGATGATGAATATGTCGAGGAAGGCACTGATGAAGACCAGGAGGATACTAAGGATCCTGAGGAGAACCCGGATGAGGAAGGGGAAGCCGAGGTTCTCGATCCCAAAGCTGTTGTTCCACCTTCTGATTTAGATGATCCGGCTGCCGCCACTCCATAAGCGCAAAACTATACACTTCTTTAATCCCCAATAAGCCAGGTGCAAGATGAATGGTACAATTTTAAGTTATTTTTTCACTATTATGCTGTTATGTTGAATCTATTTGGGCGAAGTCCCCGAGTTTCATTTTCTTGTTCTCTCAATCTGATGACTCAACTCGCGTCTACCGTTATTCGGTTATCGAATTACGAGTCCAAGGTCAAAAAATCAAATTAACAATACTTGAAACCATGAGGATTAGCTCAAAATGACTCGACATAATAGTAAAGAAAGTAAATGCAAGGGTTAGTCCAAAAACAAATGCCGGCTCGATTATGTTTCCTTCCTTAGTCGTTTTTCATGTGTTTAGCAGTTTCAAGCTTGTTCTCTTTCTTGCCATGAAGCCAATCTTTTTGGACAGCAGCAAGTCGAAGAGTTAAACTTTGGTGCTGACACATTACTAACTCGGCTAAGGGGTAAGAAATCTAAGCCAGCCAACATATTAACATAAATACAGAATAAAGACCATTACTACTAAGGAAGTCCCCTAGTTTCTGCTCGAGGTGTTGAGATTTCATTGATAAGCTCATGGCCGTCATACATGCCGACATATGAGAGTTCGAGATACATACACTTCAGCTAAGTGTAAAATGGACAAATAAGTGATACATTCCATTTCCTTTTCGACTCTTATCCTACCCTATTCGCCTTATTCTTCTCCTGCACTTGAGCATCTATAAGATAGTATGCATCATTCTGCAATTCTTTGCTCATGATGAATGGTCCTTCCCATGGAGGTGAGATCTTATGCATGCCGATAGTGCGTTGCACCAGCCGAAGTACCAAATCTCCTTTCCAGAAAACTCGGGGGTTCACTTTCCGGATATGATAGCATCGGAGGTTTTGCCGATATATGGCGGATCTGGACAAGGCCAATTCTCACGCTTCTTCTAGTAGATCAACATCATTTTGCTGGGCTTCTTGCACTTCGGCTTCTTTGTATTGGGTGACCCTAGGCGAGTCATGCACTATGTCAGCTGGTAATACAGCTTCTGCCCCATATACCAAAAAGAACAGCATATAGCCAGTTGATCGATTCGGAGTTATCCTTAGGCTCCATAGCACTGTCGGGAGATCATCAATCTAACACCCCGCTGACCTTTGAAGTGGCTCAATGAGGCGGGGTTTTATCCCGGACAGTACTAGCCCATTGGATCTCTCCACTTGCCCGTTCGATGCGGGATGTGCAACTGATGGATCATCAAATCTTATTCTTTTATCTTGGAAAAACCGAGCAAATGCTCCCTCGACAAAATTTGTGCCATTATCTGTTATGATACTGTGTGGGTACCCATATCTCAGGATGATGTCCTTGAGGAATGATATGGCAATGGTTCCATCACACTTTCTAATTGGCTTGACCTCAATCCACTTTGTAAACTTGTCCACCATGACTAGGATATGAGTCATGTTGCCTCAGGTCAGCCTAAATGGTCCAACCATATCCAAACACCATACAACAAATGGCCAAGTGATAGGAATAGTTTTGAGTTTAGAGGATGGCATATGAATTTTGCTCGAATACCTCTGACACCCATTGCACTTCCTCACATGGTCCTAAGCATCTTGCAAAGCACTAGGACAATAAAATCCATGTCGAAATTCCTTGGCAACTAAAGCTCTGGACGAGGCACGATGCCCCCATTAGCCCTAATGTGTATCTCGGAGGATCTCCTGGCTTTCTGCCGGATCAACACATCGCTGAAGGACAGTCGTTACACTTCTCTTATATAACTCAGAATTTACTATAGTATATGCCTTTGCTATTCTATGAACTTGCCTGGAGAGTACCTCATCGCTTGGCAAACTCCAATCTTTCAAGAACCAAAAAATTGGCAGCGCCCATGCTGGTATAATACGTGCCGAGAAAATCTCTTCATCCACTTCCATTGGGTCAGCCGACATAACTTCTGCCAGATTAAGATGAACAGTCCCCGGGTTCTATGAGATGGTCCCCGGGTTTTCCGAGGTAGTCCCCGAGTCTGCCGAGGCAGTCCACAGGTTACTCGAACCGTTCCCCCAATCAATGTCCATTGGGATAACTTTGGGTAATGAATTTGCCTGGATATATATTGACTCGGACTATGGCGATGGTTTGATAGATGGTTTTCTGAGGTGCTCCAAAGTTTTGCTTGCCAGGATGAACCAAGTTTTGATAATACATCGGTTGCATCATTTTCAGCTTGAGTTACATGCTGGAGTTCACATCCTTCAAAGTATCCACAGATTTTTTTGCACATGGAATCTATATAGATCCATATTTGCATCCACAGCATCCCAATGCCCCGAAACTTGCTGTACCACCAAATCTGAATCACCAAAATATTGGATCTGACGTATTCCAATTTATTTTGCTACTTTTAAGCCATGAACAAGCGCTTCATATTCGGCCACATTGTTTGATGCTCTAAAGTGAATCTGCAGCACATATCTCAACTGGTCTTTCTTGGGCGAGGTAAGTACTACCCCGACATCGAAACCATCCTTCAGTTTTAACCCGTCAAAGTGGATTCTCCAGAAGTTCGAATCAGGTAAAGCTAGCCTTACTGCATCTCGGCCCAATCCACAAAAAAGTCATCCACTGCCTGTGACTTGATTGCATCTCTCTTATCGAATTGTGGAGCATATGGAGCTAACTCAATTTCCCACTTGGCGATTCGGCCACTTGCGTCTCTGTTACCCATTATCTCGGATATGGGTGCTTCACATATCACCTTTATGGGGTGTTCTTCAAAGTAATGCTTAAGATTTTTGGCCACCATATAGACTCCATATGCCATTTTATGATAATGGTGATAGTTTTGCTTCAAAGCATAAAGTACCTCACCTAGGTAATAGACTAGCCTATGCATCGACTTACCTTCCTCGTCACGCTCCACCACTACCACGACACTTATAACTCAGTTGGTCACTACTATGTAGAGCAACATCGGCTCTTTGGATAGTGGTGATGCTAAGACAGGTGTAGAGGTAGCATCTTTTTCAATTCATGAAACACATCATTCGCCTATGGTGTCCATATGAACTTATGCAACTTTTTCATTAACTGATAGAGAGGCAAAGCCTTTTCTCCCAGCCAACACACAAACCGACTCTATGGTGCCAACCTGTGAACTTATGGACATCATTGAGACACTTCGGCAATTCCATTGGCTCGAGAGCTCGGATTTTAGTTGGGTTAGCCTCTATACCTTGGCTAGATACAAGGAAACCGAGTAATTTTCTGACCGGGACACCAAAGGTGCATTTTTTCGGGTTAAGCTTCATTCGTAACCTTCTTAAGTTCGCGAATGTTTGCCGGATATCATCTAAAAGGGTATGACTCTCTTTTTTATCACCACATCATTAACATACACTTGGTCATTTTTGCCAATTTAATCGTGCAAGCATTTTTGCATGCATCTTTGATACATTGCACCTGCATTATGTAAGTCGAATGGCATAGTGCTATAGCACTAATACCCATACAAGGTAATAAAATAAGTCTTTATTTGATGAGCCGAGTTTAACGGTATCTGGTGGAAACCAGAATACACGTCTACAAATGATAAGAGCTCACATCCAGCGGTCGAGTCAATGAATTGATCTATCCTTGGCAAAGGAAATGGATCCTTTGGACATGCCTTGTCCAGGTTCGTGTAATCAATGCACATTCGCCATACCACGACAACATTCGGATCATCCTTTTTCTTTTCCACCAACACCTGATTAGATAGCCAATCTGGATGAAGTACCTTCATGATAAACCAAGCTGCAAGGAGCTGAGCTATTTCATCCCATATGATCTTTATCCTTATCTTCGGCGAAGCGGCGGAGAGCTTGCTTCACCAGCCTAGCATCAGACCTAACATGCAGAGAGTGCTCAGCCAGCTCCCTCGGCACACCTTGCAGATCCTGTGTGGACCAAGCAAAGATATCCCGATTCTCACGGAGGAACCTGATGAGCTTGCTTTCCAATTTTTCATTCAGGCCCGTACCAATAGTCACGGTGCGCTCTGGGAACTTATCATCAATTGGAACTTTCTTGGTGTCCTTAGTGGGCTGGAATGAAACACTCCCATGTGGATTACTTAGTGTCGACAAACTCAGCTGAGCCGACTGAGCCAGTGCCACTTCATCATGAATTCTCTTCTTTTCTTATGCAATCACGAGTGACTCGACCAAATTTGATCCGGCTGAGGAGCATTGCATAGAACACCAATAATCCCCTGCAACGGTAATGGCTCCATTTGGCCCTGGCAGTTTCATCTTTAGATAGTTTATGTGACAACTTGCCATGAACTTGGATATAGTCGGTCTGCCCAACAATTCATGGTAACAACTTTCTAGATCCACAACCTCGAACTCCAGGTTCTCTGTCCAACAGTTCTCCCTTGTGCCAAATGAATCATCTATCCGGACCTTTCCAATTGGCTCACATGACAAACTTGGCACAATACTATGGAATGTGGTCTTAGTCGCTTGTAACATGTTCTCCAAGATCCCAACTTATGCATTGTGCCCTTGTATAGTATATTGATACTGCTGCCATTATCGATCAGTACCTTGGAAAACTTGATGTTCAGACTTGGCCCAATGAATATCAGATCGAGTACCAGAGCGTATGCTCCAGGAATCGACTTTATCTTGGGGTGATCATTTATGCTCCATGTGATTTATTAATCTGACCAATACATATACTTCTGCACTGCCAGCGTAACTGCATTGACCTCCATTTGTCGCCTCTGCACACTTTGTCTGTCGTTCTGCTTTGTGGTGAACACACAATAGCTCCATTGATGCTCCCTATACTCATTTCGGCCACCTCGGCCGACATTATCGGTTTACTCGGGTTGGGCGTGTGAAATTTACATGGCTGATCCAACATAGTCTCGTAGGTATATCTCAGCCTGTCTATTTTTTCTTGCAATTGCTCTTTCTGTTCATTGATCCAAGTTTTCTTGCCATCACTCTTTTGTGTCCACTGTTGGTTACTATTCTTCTGCCGCTGGTTACTCCCAACATCTGGCTGATCTTGAGTCAGTGCAACAACATGATTCGCGTTGTATCGATAATTCAGCCTTTCATCTCTTCTCTTGCCTCGGAAATCATTCCTCCAAGATGACCCGGCCCCGTCCCTGGAGTAGTACTCCTCATTCGGATGAACTGACATAAGCAGGGGTTGGGTCGGATCTCCTAGTGCATATGAATCTACAATGTTGATTGTCTCAGGCAACATAGTTGGCATATCTCTCTATAGCCTTTGCCACAACACACTTGCATGTCTACACCCTTGTGCAAACCAAGCAATTGCCTATGACTCGATCACACTTCACATGAGTTGCACAGTGTTCACCACCGAGTCAAAAACTCTTGGTCGGTCTCATTTGTCCTCTGCTTACACATTGCCAAGTGTTGTGGCCTATTCGGTCTCTTGTATGTGCAAGTGAAGTTACTGATGAACATCTCCTCAAAATCCAACCAAGAGTTGATACTTCCAGGTGGCAGATTATTCAGCCAGACTCTTGCTGGTCCCTCTAGCATCTGAACTATGGCATAGTCGATCAACCAATCTTGTGGCTTGGTACTACCATCATATGTTTTTGTTCCTCTAGCCAACTGAAAGTTTGGCACAGGTGGTTCTCTCATGATCCGAGGTCCAAAGCATGCAGGACCCGGAGGACCTTACCCTTCCATCATTTTCGACCTATATATTCTGTCCAGTTTCAACCTTGCATCATCCGACTACAAATTCCTATTTCATAGCCTTGAGCCTAGTGCACTTCCTGTTGCGTGATGATCCAGCCTAGGAAACCCGACGTTGGCCATAGCCGAGTAACCATCATTATATCTGGATGAGCGTATTGCTACTGCATAGCTGGCCCTGCACTTTGAGCTTGCCGAGGTATATACTATTGCTACTGCGGGGGATACTATCCCGTTCTTGCCGAGTTACGCTATCCAGCATTGTCGTGCCCAGTGTTTCCATAATTTCCATTGCCTTGGCCGGGGTTTCTGTGACCACCGTTGCCTCGGCTAACACTTCCTTTGTCACCATTCCCTTGTATTCTTTGCCTTTCCTAGCCACGGCCGGGTCATAAGGCACCATTTGCTTGTTTCTTCTGCCCGAGGTTACCACCTCTTCTCTCCTTGGGTCTGCTCTAGGGGAAGATGCTGCCCCGGCTGATTTTGTAGGAGCGCCCCCAACCGAATGAATGACGCGGGAACCCCCTACCCTGGCAGGGTTTGACTTGTGAATCTCTTCATTTTGCTGGTTCATGATGTGCACTAGCTCTATTACTCTTGCTTGCTGCCTATCCAGGGCTTCGCTGGTCAAACCATCTAACTCGGTCGTTGCTGCATCTACAACCCTGAGGTTTTCTGCCGAGCAGTTATATCTTTGTAGCCCTGCTGACGAGGGTTTAACTCATCAATGCCCATTGTTATGGACTTGGGTTTTGGAGGTGGGAGCGCTAGAGACATCTATCGGCTAGCAAACAAGCACAAAGGGGACTCAAAGATTTACCCAGGTTCAGTCCTCATAGAGTTCCTGATATGGGGTGGCCCGATCTTCTTAGTAAGCGGATGGCAATGATGATGGTGGATGATAGATAGCTAGTGCGTAGCTATGATCTCTCCCGCTTGATCCCTGATGCCAGCGCAACAGATCTCGAACCTTGTAGGATGTTCAATACACCACACTCTTGCGCATGCAGCCGTGACCACGAACGGTAGTCTGCAATCTACTAATTCCCAATGGAACAACAGATCACACTCAATTATAGTTGGTAGATTCGAACACAGGGTAATTCTAGAGGTTCTATGAAAGAAACAACTCCAAAATATTTTAACGTGGTCTAAACCCTAACTTGTGACGGCTACGGAGGTTTATATGAGGGTTGGGGCGTCCTCCCCTCTAAACGGGCCTAAAACCAGCCATAACTTGGCCCAAACTGACTCGGTTCGACTCAAACTGATACATACCGACCCATATATGGGTTCGGCCTTATTGGCACGCAGTCCAAACGTCGTGGAACACCTCAAACGTGTAATTCTTGGTGCGCCATCTCTCTCTCTCTTGCACATACGTGATTCCTTCATTGCCTCCTAGTGCGCATGCCTCCCGCTCCTCCCTCGCGCACTTGTTGATATTGGAAATCAGCGCTTGTCCTTCTTGCTGCAACTCTCCTCCTCCTCGCGCAACGCTTGTGTTATCAATAAACCTGATCATACAAAGATGCATAGACTTAGGTAGTATAAAGTTCTTATTAAGTAAAACATCAGGTTCAATTAGGAATGAATTCACCTGATAGTCATTATTGATTTGACTCAATATTTCCTTCCAGTTCAGGCAATCAGAATCATCATAATCCTTGTATATATCCTCATCATCCTCCCTTTCTTCATGAAAAGCCATCCTCGGCTTTAGGTAAGCTGAAAGTGGGAGAAACAAAAAGAACAACGTGTACGCAAAGTATATGTATATATAACATGTTGTATTATTGTTGTTCACATGAAAAGTATGTCCAGTATACATCAAGCAACTTAAATTGCAAGTATAAGTGAAGTACAAAGAATCATGATCATGGTGAAAAACAACTAAATAGATAGTCATGTTCTTCAATATTAAATTCAGTTTTCTTAAAGAAGATCTATGATCAAATTTGTGGACAAGATCTAACCAATTCAATATGTGTGAAAACCAAATTGATTCACACCATGCTTCAACTGTGCAACTCTGATTAATATAAACATGATCATGTTGTCCAGTATGGAAGATGCAACTCAATTTGCAAATATAAGTGAAGTATAGAGCAAAGCAATTTGGACAAAGACTTTTGGGGCAAACACAAAGGATATGAAAACTTGGGTTCTATTCTAGCAAGATTACAACGATCCAACATAGGTAAAATTACTTGTGTTGGCTGCATTATATCAACTAGATCTGACTTTAGTTTCATACTATCACAAATTTCAGCATATGTCCCACAACAAGTCATCGACACACAACAAGTATGGCTGAAAACAGCATGTTTCAGTTTAGCAATTCTTTCACAAGTAATACATATGTGATCCACAAGAAAATTTTCATGCATGCTATATTCACCAATTAGATTGAAAGTGAAACAAGGAGAATATGTGCTAGAATTTAGACATGAAATTTCAGAAATCTTGTCCATAGCACAACTCATACTCATAGGTTCATTTAGCATGATAGAAAACACAATATCAGCAGGTGGTATTCGAGCAAGTATTTCTTTATGTGTAATCAGTACCACATGATCAAAATTGGAATTTGGTAAACTATCACATGGTGCTGAAACAGTAGTGTAAAGCAAATCACAAGGAGGCTTCAGTAAAGGAATAGACTCACAATATATCGCACATGTTGGCTGAAGCTCCAAATTAGTACCAATGTCATCAACAATCTTCTCAGCTGTAGTAGGTACTACGACATCCTCCTCAAGTGACAATACCAGATCGTGTGATGCAGGTTGTAAAATAGGCGGCTCCCTTTCTTCAAAAGCAACATGTACATCACAAGATACAACACTAGGAGTAGACATGATTATGTTAGTAGACAACTCACATGTCTCATTAGTGTCCACTCTCAAAATTTCTGGAATAGGCCATTTGTAGTTGTTCAAAAACATAGAACGTAGAAATTGCTTGAAATCTTCCCAAAGGATTTTTTTACCCATGACACCATACACAATCCTTGCGTCCTTCCACCAACGAGCTACCTCTTCATCCACACGTCGGTGAGCAAGAATGTATTCTATATGGCTATTAAACTTGCTATCAAAAGTACGACATCTCGCAAAACCAAATCCCATATCAATTTCCCAAATCTGATATTCTGCGGGTGTGGCGGAACTTTCCAATCGCCACTTGATTGTAGTTGGATCATATGCCATGCCAACCACAATAGCTAAATAGTCATGGTAAACATCATCTGATTTCTGCATCACATCAACACTAGTAGAAATCATGAGTAGTATGTTAGTGCAAAAACACAAAATATTTTTGGTGGCACACTCACAACTCACTCAAAAACTGACAAGAAAGTAGATCTTACCGTTCCAAAGTGAATAGTGATGCTTACCAATTCGAAATCAAAGACTGATGCACTGATGTGATGAAGTGAATACCAAAGGTATAGAGAACGATCGCAGGGCACACAGGTTATTTATGGTGGAGCTGTAGGTATGGTATCCTAACTACACCGCAAACAAGTCCTAGTGCTGATCGTATGACAAAGACCCAAACACACACGGTGGAGATAAATGGGGCAATTGCAACTATGAAAATGAGCTCAGTAAAGTGAGGTATGTCGGAGGAACCCTCGTGTTGCAATGCACAAGGAGAGACGCTAGCAATGTCTCAACGAAACGGGCACAAGATTGCTAAACGAAAGGTACCATGAGCACTAAGCACGCTAGTCTCGTAGGATAGTTTTAGACACAAAGAAAGGTTTACTAAGGCTCACAAGGATAGGTACGCTATGTGGACTCAGTAAAAAAAATAAACAAAAAAGAAAAAAAAATGACCTGAGAATTGGTCTCTGCCACGGCAGAAAAATGGCCTAAAATCCTGCCGCGGCAGGAGGTCGGCAGACTCAAAAAATTCTCAGATGAGGGCGGTCGAGGTAAGGCGACGGTCCAATTTTTTTTTTCACGCTGAGCATGCACTGCTGTGTCGGGGCATGAGGCAGCGAGCCAATTTTTTTTTATTCCGACTTGCCAAGTAGTACACAACTAGGACTCTTTACTTGGGTCGGATCTGACTTGATGGTAGCGGAAAAAGATGGTGGAAAACAACTAGAACAACTAGAAAACAAATCTACGAAGAACAGATCTAAATCTAATCTAATCGAGGAACTCGACCAGCAACTATTACTCGATTACGATGTAATCTAGGCTATGGCAACTCGTTTTGTGGGGCTTTTTCTGTATAGGATGAAAAACACTCTCTAATCTATGGATGGATTGTGGATTGCTTACCGAGGCAATGAGGAAATCTGATACCAAGATAATACCAAGATGATATGGGGTGGCCCGATCTTCTCAGTAAGCGGATGGCGATGATGATGGTGGATGATAGATAACTAGTGTGTAGCTATGATCTCCCGCCGATCCTCGATGCCAAGCAATGATCTCGAATGTTGTAGGATATTCACAACACCACACTCTTGCGCACGCAGCCGTGACCACGAACGGTAGTCTGCAATCTACTAATATCCAATGGAACAACAGATCACACTCAATTATAGTTGGTAGATTCGAACATAGGGTAATTCCAGAGGTTCTATGAAAGAAACAACTCCAAAATATTTTAACGTGGTCTAAACCCTAACTTGTGATGGCTACGGAGGTTTATATGAGGGCTGGGGCGGCCTCCCCTCTAAACGGGCCTAAAAACAGCCATAACTTGGCCCAAACTGACTCGGTTCGACTCAAACTAATACATACCGACCCATATATGGGTTCGGCCTTATTGGCACGCAGTCCAAACGTCGTGGAACACCTCAAACGTGTAATTCTTGGTGCGTCATCTCTCTCTCTCTTGCACATACGTGATTCCTTCATTGCCTCCTAGTGCGCATGCCTCCCGCTCCTCCCTCGCGCACTTGTTGATATTGGAAATCAGCGCTTGTCCTTCTTGCTGCAACTCTCCTCCTCCTCGCGCAACGCTTGTGTCATCAATAAACCTGATCATACAAAGATGCATAGACTTAGGTAGTATAAAGTTCTCATTAAGTAAAACATCAGGTTCAATTAGGAATTAATTCACCTGATAGTCATTATTGATTTGACTCAATATTTCCTTCCAGTTCAGGCAATCAGAATCATCATAATCCCTGTATATATCCTCATCATCAAAGGAATCGAGGATTACAATGGTGCGCAGATGCAATCTGGCGAGGGTTGTGGAAACTAGGGTTGCGTGTGTCCTCCTCGCCGCCCCCTCCTAGCCTTTATATAGATAGGCTAGGTCTCGGGTAGCAGGTCGATTCGGTTACAGGTTAGGGTTTTCCCCTTTGAACTTTCTATCTTTGTTTCTTCTTGTTCTTCAAGCAATCGAGAGTCCGTAGGTTACTCGAGCTCTTCATTTGGGCCTTGGCAACATCGTGGGCTTCCATTGTATTCAGGCCGTATATACCTAGCTCGAGTACCTATAGGGTATACCCATGTCAGTAGCCCCCGAGTGTCTAGTGGAATCGCAGATTCGACTGGGGACTTTATGAATCCTTTCGAGTGCATGACTGAGTATATTTTTCGACTGCTTTGTTTGTGTCGTAGGGATTGTTGATGTGCGTGCCTGATTTAACCGATGTATCGGTATCAGATAACTACCTTAGGGTAAAACAACGCCATCTACTCGAACTCGAGTCCCCGGACTCGAATCCGGAAAAGTGCTGGTGTAATTCGACTCAAGCCGTGGAGGTCTTATAGGAGTCGAATTCATGTATATGGGTGTGAGCACTCGACGCGTTCGTCAAGGCATGTTCGTCGCACCTGTTGGCACGGATATATTTCTGGTAGTGCGCAGAAAATGCGTTGTCAGGCCTTATTCAGGTCTTATCTTCACGTTACAAGCGCGGCATCCGAAATTTGTCATCGCGAAGATGATTCGGGTGACCCAGGAGATGCAGTCTCTTTGTAGGGAAATGTCATGAGGCGGTGTCACCATAAGCTTTGAGTGTGGATGTCATCAACACACAGTATAATGTACAAATAATCATAGGGTGCGCGACCAGCGCTCCCTATGGGAGTAGCCCCCGAGTGCCTGGTTGAGTCGAAGACTCAGGCAGGGACTAAAGAACCTTTGCGACTGCTGTCGTCTTTTGTTTGCTTGTTTCAGTCGAATTTATTTCCAGCGCTCCCTATGGGAGTAACCCATGTCCATAGTCGAATTGCGGTTCGAGTGGTTGGGTTTTCTTAAATTGTCCATGTTCCTGTAAAAAGAAAAGAAAAATCGTAGGGTGCGCGACCAGCGCTCCCTATGGGAGTAGCCCCCGAGTGCTTGATGGAGTCGAAGACTCGATCAAGGACTAAAATAGTCGAAGTCTTCTGTTGCGTAATTTTGGATGACGCGGTCTTGGACGATCCCATGACCTCGATTGCCGCGTGGAGCGGTTTGACGACGTGACGAGCGGTGGGTCCCATTTTCTGACTCTGATTTGACCGGGCATGCGTAATCTTTGTTTTAACTGCGCCTCCTTGATTTCCACGCGTAATGGGGGTAGTGGGGGACGGTTCGCACTTCAGGTCCTCCACGTGTCGAGCACGATGAACACCACGCGTCTGATCGGGTTTTTCTTAACCATTGGATTGCATCTTCCAGGGGGTTAAGTAGCGATGCAGCGACGGTAATTTTCACATCTGCTTCTTTTCTGCCTTTGCCTCTATCGCCATTGCCGCTGCTCCTCTGCTTCTTTGCGCTCCTTTCCTTCGCGGCGCTGGACCAGCTCCGCGTATTTCCTAGCTACTTCCTCCGGTCACACCGCCGCCGCGGAATGGGGAAGAAGAAAGGAGGTGTCGTGGCTGATCCCGCCATTGCCGCGGCTGATACGAAGAAAAAGGGTGGCTCCGCCGCTGTGGGCACCAGCATCGCCGCCGCCTGGAAAAAGAAGGGCACGGGCACTTGCGTCACCAATGGTGCATGGCGCGCATCCGTGATAAAGTCTTCAAAGCTTCGTCTTCTGCGCTAGAATGGAGTTTTGTCTTCCGTAGTCGCGGACGCGCGCGTCCCTGGCAGTGAGGTAACCCCCTCTCCTCCTGCCGGCTTTCGGGTGATGTTCCTAGCGTTCATCATTCGCGGTCTTTCGTTGCCCATGCATCCTTTCTTCAAGGGCCTTCTCTGTTTTTACGTGCTCCAGCTCCATCAGCTGTCCCCAAACTCTTTGCGAGTGCTAGCTCGGAATCGAGCCGCATTTCGGTCTCTTCAATCGGCATCTGGCTCCATAGTCTACGATGTAGGCGGCTGCAGTATCCATGTTGATTCCTCTGCCACATATTTCGACATCAAACTCATGGCGTCCGTCCAAGGGTGGAGGGACAAGTGGTTCTACATCCGCGACCTGAAGGCCGATGGAGACCACTTCGGACTCGCGCCTTTCGATCCCGCGACGCCGTGCAAGAGGAGGCATTCCTGGAAGAACGTAATTATGCCTGGCAAGTCCGCGGAGACAGATGTGCTATACGAGCGCGTCTACGACCTCGAGAGTCACACGGGCAAAGAGGAGGGAGGTTGCGTCCTCATTCGCACATGGCTGCGCCGACGTGTCCAGCCCCTGCAGGACAGAGTCCACCCTATGTTCCAGTGGGCTGGCGCAGACAATGTCACTCGCGTGTCTGCCGATGGCATGTCTGCGAGTGAGGTAGATAAAAGGGTGCGACTGGTCACCAAGTACACCGTCAAGGATGTGCTCCCCAGTGAACCAGACGTTCCTTCGTTCGATGCTGCTAACCCTCCTCCAGAGGTACAGTTGTGCTACATAGTAGCTTTGTTTGTCGACTGCTTCTTTGCTATTTCTTGACTTTATGCTAAATTGTTTTCTGTATGTAGGATTGGGTGGTGTCACCCTGTATGCCCCCTCTTCCCGAGGGGGTTCTCCCTCGTGAAGCCTTGGAAGAAGACGAGCCGGAGTCAACCGTCCCATCTGATGTGGAGGAGGAAGCTCCCGAGTCGAGTGGTCCGGACACTCGCAAGCGTTCACGCAGCGAGGATTCAGATGTGTCGTCTCCTTCGACTCCAGAAGGTGCAGGTGTTGGTGCAGAGTCGCCGATACCTGCCGTTCCTGTGAGTGCCATGGCGCCATCCTCTCGCAAGAAGATGCGGCTGCCGAAGGAGTCGTCGTCAGAGTTGGGGGATCAAACCTTCGATTTTGACAAGTTTGATTGGTAAGTATATGGGTCTTCCTTTTGGTTCTTTTTTGGAGTTGCCTTTCCTTGATATTGGTTTTATGTCGTAGTCAGCAAGCGTCATCATCTTCTGGTGACGTACAATTTTTGAAAGAATCTGGAGTCGCGACCTCCAAAGCCAAGAAAGTGGCTAAGCGCACTCCTTCTCCTCCATTGGCAGCCCACTCTAGCCATAATTCATCGAGTTCTCTGCACAATGTGGAGCACCAGATGGTTATTCGAACGACTGCGAATCCATCGACTTCAGAGTCTTTGGAGGATCATGTAAGTGTAGTATTTGCTTCCTCTATTTTTGCAGTCGAATGTATCATCTTCTATCATCTGGCTTATCCTTTGCTGTTTTCTCCTGTCGCAGCTTATTGTGAAGGAAGCCGCTCGCTTAGAGGAGCAAGTTCTTGCGATGGGTCACCAGCATGCAATGCTGGATACTTGCCATCGCGTAGTTGAAAGTAAGTGTCCTGCTTCTTCTTCGTCCTCCTTGTGATATATCCGGCTGATAGCCCATCTTTGTTTGTTTCATAGCTGAGCATAATCCACTCCTCCGCGACGATGCTTCCCTTTAAAAGGCGCTTGCCGCAGCGGTAAAGAGTCGCGATGAGGCAATCGCAGCACGTGACGAGTCGCGGAAACGCGAAGAGGATCTGTGCGCCTCCGTCGTGGCTAGAGAGAAGTTGTTTGAGGAACAACTTTTCTCGATTGCCAAGGCTCTCTCATGTGTTCCCCTGTCTGGATTTTCATTGTTTTTCTTCTTTCAATTTTGTCGTTGGTGCTGACCTTCGTGCCCATGCTTGGGTTCTATATAGATGCCAGCGATTTGAGCTTCGACCCTCAGGCCCTCCGCCGTGACGATGCCTTGGCGGGTGCCCTTTCAGCAGTCAAGGATCGCAGCGCTGCCGTTCAAGGGACGCTCTCCAAGGCCAAGGGCGTGCTCAGTCGCCTCCAGGAAGAGCTGGCGCCCAAGGCTGAGCTGATCGAGAATATGGACGAGCTGGTGGAGTCTCTTGCCGGGGGCGTCCCTGCAAGCTTCAAGAACTCGCTCCGTGCGGCAGGCGCTTCGATGTCACTCGCCATGGTTCAAGCCCATGGAGTCGAAGTTGATCCTACGGCGGTCTCCAAGGCGATGCCTGTCAGTGCTGATGGCCAGCAAGTAGTCTTTGCTCCCTTCGCAACTGCTTATGGCAAGTACGGCCCGCAGCTGATCAATACAATTGCAAAGTACTCTAAGGAGCTTCAACGCACCAAGAAAGCTGCGAAGGCTGCGACATAAGGGGCCGGCAAGAAGACTGTGGCATCTGATACTGCCATAGACTCGATGAGGCCCCCAAAGCCAAAGTCGAAGTGGAAGAAGCCAATCGCTCCTCAGTAGTCGCATCTTGTAATAGTTAAATAGCTTATGTCTTTTGTCAAGAATATGCCTGTTGGCGAGTGTATCTGCTGATACTTTTATTAATCGTGAATGCACTCGAATCTTTTGTCTATGCCTCGCCTTACTCCTCTTATTGTCCCTTGCTTGATTTGTGATAGGGCACATCGAGTGACCCCTTGAGGGAGCCTCAGGATTCGTCGCCCCTTGATGACACTTTGGCACCTCCGCGCTCAAGGGTGGATGAGCTTTCTTTGCTCTCGCGACTGCATGATCGTGTGAAGCAGTTGGAGCGTGAACTGCCCGTGCTCCGCGGAAATGCGGACGTATGGAAGTCGAAGGCCGCCGCCCGAGAACAATATCTGCTAGGGGAGGTGACGCAGTTGGGCGACCAATTCAAATGTTAGTCTTCTTCCTTCCTGTCGTTTTTGTGTAGTCACTCGCAGTAGTTTGTTGTCCTTATATTTTGCCTTTTCTTGGTATAGTTGTCAGAACACGCCATCCGTAGGATGAGAAGGATAGGATTGCCATTCGCATGAATGACCTGACACAAGAGAAGCTTCAGGCGAGTGGATACTTCTGGGTAGATCATGATCGCGCAATTGCATTGGCGACCCTGCAGGATCGTGCGTCACGAGTGCTTCACTTCTTGAAGAAGTCGCAATCATGCTTGAAGAACATTTACCAGACGATGTTCTCGTTGGACGTCATTCCCTCGAGCTTGCTGGACAGTGCGATCCGCGAGTGTGTACGGCAACAGTTAGTGGCTGGTGCCAAAGCTGCTTTGTCACTGGTGTGATTGCACATGCCTGATGTGGATGTTATAGCGATTGCGGCCGGACCTCCAGCGCCGCCAGCGGGTTCGACTTGAAACATGGTTCCTCACTACCAGGCGGTGGATCGCCCAGCGGAGGAGATCGTCGACTTCTTTGAGGAGCAGACCAATGTTCCTTTGTTGCAACAGTAGTTTGGGTTTTATCCTACACATAGTTACACCAGTGTTGTAAAGTTGACAGATATGCTGTTTATAATTAGTTAATATTGATGTATATAGAAGGCTTGTTAGCGTGTATATTTTGCGAGTGCGTTTCACTATGCGACTCCTTTTCGTTAGCCTGGCTTTTCGTTGCACTATGCGACTCCTTTTCGTTGCAACTGGGTTGATGTTTGTCAAGGGTTTTGATTGGTGCGCCAGCTACTCAGGATATCGCGTTAGTTCGTAGAACATATGTGTGTAGGGTGGCGCAGCCCCCGAGTGGATAATTTGTGAAAAATTAAAGAAAAACACAGAGTTTCAGGGTACTTAGCTTTACTTATTTCGTGGGATAGTACGAGGTACAATGTGTGGCTAAGTAGCCTTGGCTGAGTAGCCTTATTTGCAATGTAAAAGTAAAAGCGACTAAGGGTAGAAGCATCGCAGCTGCGCGACGTTCCAGGGGTTGGAGTATGCGACTCCTGTTTCTAAATCTTGAAGGTGATAGGCGCCACCTGGGATTACTTCTGTAATCACGTATGGTCCCTCCCAGGGGGACTCGAGCTTGAGATGCCCTTGCTGCTTTAGTCGCAGGACCAGGTCGCCTTCGACGAAGGACCTGGGGCGTAGCCTTCTACTGTGGTAGTTGCGTAGGTTCTCCTGGTAGATCGTTGATCTTTCCGCGGCGATTTCCCTTGCCTCGTCAAGGAGGTCGACGGAGACTTCGAGTGCAAGAGTTGACTCCTGGTCGCTGTAAGCGACCACGCGCGATGCTTTGTATCGTACTTCGGCGGGTAGCACCGCTTCAGCCCCGTGCACCATGAAGAACGGGGTATACCCTGTAGCACTGTTTGGAGTTGTGCGTAGGCTCCAGAGTACTGATTGTAGTTCGTCTGGCCAGCAGCCCGCGGCCTATTTGAGTGGCCGGAGGAGTCGCTTCTTGATGCCGCCGCAAACGAGCCTGTTAGCTTTTTCGACCTGACCGTTGGTCTGTGGATGTGCCACGGAGGCATAGCTAACGTTGATTCCCAGATTCTCGCAGAATTCTTAGAACTCCTTGGATGTGAAGTTCGTCCCATTGTCCGTGATGATGCTGTGTGGTACTCCGAAGCGGTAGACGATGGACTCGAAAAACTTTACTGCGCTGTGTCCTGATTGACTGGTCACTGGCATGGCCTCTATCCACTTGGTGAATTTGTCGACTGTGACCAGGAGGTAGACGTAGCCTCCTCGTGAGGACTTTGGGAGCTTGCCGACCATGTCGAGTCCCCATTGCACGAAGGGCCAGGCTAATGCAATTGGCCGGAGCTCTGCGCCAGGTGCGTGCGGCTTGTCCGTGAATCGCTGACACGCGTTGCATTTCTGGACGATGTCCTTGGCGTCGCGCATGGCCGTAGGCCACTAGAATCCAGCTCGTAGAGCTTTGGCTACAAGGGCGCGACTGCCGGCGTGGTGCCCGCAGGTTCCGTCATGGATGTCAAGGAGAAGGGCTCTTCCATCAGCCGTGGAGACGCATCGTTGGAGCACTCCTGTGATGTTGCGCTTGTAGAGTTCGCCGTTGATAACGGCGAATGCCTTGGATCGCCGCGCGATGTGCCATGCGTTAGTCAGGTCGTCCGGTAACCTCTAGCTGAGAAGGTACGTGATGTACGATTGAGTCTAGGATGGCTCGATCATCATGACGCTCATGGGCCCTTCGAGTCCTGTGTCCAGCTCCAGGTCGTCCAGTGCCATTGGCTCATTGGGCGGCATAGCCCCCGAGTCCGTTGCTGCGCTTGTTTTCTTCTCTGCGGCCTTTGGCTTGATGGAGTGTTCGCAGATGCGCTCGAGAAATACCCCAGGTGGTATGGGGGCGCAGGTAGAGCCTATGTTGGCGAGTGTGTCCGCCTCTTCATTGCTTTCGTGACCTATGTGCCGCAGCTCGCAGCCATCGAAGCCCCCCTCAAGTGTGTCGTAGAGGTCGTGGTAGGCGATCATGTTGTCGTTCAGTGCGTCGCACTCGTGCATTGTCTGGTTGACGACCAACTTGGAGTCGCCATATATTATGAGCCTTTTGGCGCCGCAGGCTTTCGCCATCCTCATCCCGTGTAGCAGGGCCTCGTATTCGGCTTCGTTGTTGGAGGCGGTGAACTGCATTCGCAGAATATATTTCAGCTTGTCTGCCTAGGGCGATGTCAGTATGACACCTGCACCAGCTCCGTCCTTCCGCTTGGATCCGTCGAAGTGCATTGTCCAGAGGTAGGACATATCTGGTTTTTCACGGAGCTGGTTCTCCATCCAGTGCACGAGGAAATCAGGGAGGACTTGCGACTTGATTGCGTCACGTATTTCATCTGTGATGTCTCGTGGAGACAGTTCGATTCCCTAGAGTGCGAGTCGTCCGGTGGCGTCGGGATTGTTGAGGATGTGCCCAAGCGGGGCGTCGATGACTACCACGATTGGGTGTTCTTGGAATTGGTGGCGCAGTCGCCGGGCCGTCATGAAGATGCCGTATGCCAGTTTCTGGTAGTGCGGGTACCGCTGTTTAGTTGGCATAAGTACTTCGCTGAGGTAGTAGACTGGGCGCTATACCCCGTGGACCTTGTTTTCTTCGGCTCGTTCGACTACGAGCAATGTGCTGACCACCTGGTTGGTGGCGGAGATGTATAGCAACAATGGTTCCTTTCGTGTCGGGTTACTAGTACTGGCGAGGTGGATAGCAGGTGTTTGAGGTCTTCGAATGCTTCCTGCGCCTCATTGGTCCACTCGAACTTGTCAGCTTTACGGAGGAGTTGGTAGAAGGGCAGTGCCTTTTCACCCGTCCGACTGATGAATCGACTGAGAGCCACGATTCGCCCAACCAGCTGCTAGACGCCTCTTATGTTTTTCGGCTTCTCCATGGCTAGTATGGCTTTTATTTTCTTCGGGTTCGCTTCGATCCCTCTCGCGGAGATAAGATACCCGAGTAGTTGCCCAGATGGTATGCCGAAGGCGCACTTGTCAGAATTGAGCTTGATCCGGTAGTGGTCGAGGTTAGCGAAGGTTTCGTGCAAATCGTCGATTAGTGAGGCTTCCTCTTTGGTCTTGATTACTATGTCGTCGACATAGACTGAATGTTGGGACCGAGTTGGTTCTTGAGGCAAGCCTGCATGCATCGCTGGTAGGTGGCTCCTGCGTTCTTTAGCCCGAAGGGCATTGTGTTGTAGCAGAACACACCAAAAGGTGTTGTAAACGCTGTTTTTTCTTGATCTTCCTCCTTCATTCGAATCTAGTTATAGCCTGAGTAGGCGTCGAGGAAGCAGAGGCGCTCGCATCCCGCGGTGGAGTCGATGATCTGGTCAATTCGCGGTAGCGGGAAGTGGTCCTTTGGATAGTGCTTATTCAAAGAGGTGAAGTCCACGCACATCCGCAGGATATCCGTGTCCTTTTTTGGTACTAGCACCGTGTTGGCGAGCCAAGTGCTTTCCTTGATCTCGCGTATGAATTTGGCGTCGAGGAGTCTGTTGATCTCCATTCCGACTGCCTTTGCTCTTGGTTCAGATAGTCGCCAAATTGTTTGCTTGACTGGTATTGCGTCTAGGTTGACGCTGAGTGCGTGCTCGGCGAATTCCCTGGGAACACCTGGCATGTCCGTCGGACACCAGGCGAAGATTTCCCAGTGCTCACGGAGGAATTCGACGAGCGTGCGTTCCTATGCGGGACTCAAGTTGTTGGCGATGAGGGCCGTCTTGGCGGGATCCGATGGGTGGACCTGGACTTTCTTCGTGTGCACTGATGAGTCGAAGGAAAAGTTGGGTGAGCTTGGCCGGCTTAGGGGAGGAAGATTGTTGTCTGTCGATTCCTTCAATCTTGCGAGTTCCTCCTGCATGCCGAAGGACTGGGAGATTCTATTGAATTCCCTATCGCAGTTGTTGGTCCTCTCGAAGCTCCCGTTGATTGTGATGGCGTCGTTACGTCCTGGCATTTTCATCTGCAGGTAGGCGTAGTGCGACACCGCCATGAACCTAGCGAACGCGACACGTCTAAGGATACAGTAGTACTGTGAGGGCTAGTCGACGGTGTGCCGAAGATGACGTCGAGGTTGATTTTACCAAGGGGATATACGCCCTTGCCTGGGACGATGCCGTGGAATGTTGTGTCTAAGGCCTCTAGGCAGGTCAGAGGGATCCTCATTGCTCGCAAGGTACTCGCGAACATAAGGTTGATGCCGCTTCTGCCGTCCATAAATACGCGACTCATGTCAAAGGCTCCAATTTGTGCCTCGAGGACGAGGGGACAGTGGCCTGGGCGAGGTACTGGACGCGGGTGGTCACGCTTGTCGAAGGTGATGCAGGACTCGCTTCCGCTGAGGTACTCAGTGGTAGATGGTGGCAAGTTTGTGGCCAAGTTGACTTGGCGAGTGATGGCCTTCTGCACCCTATTCGAGGGGTGCCCTTTCTGGATCATCATGGTACCCATGGCCCGTGGGTATGGTTCGCCTCCCTGGTGCTGGTCCGGCGCAGCCACTTTTGGGGGTAGTCCAGGTGGCGGTGGCGGAGCTCCATGTGCCACGGCGCCTGGGGCGGCTCCGTAGCCCCTTTCGACTGCGATGCGATTCATCCGAGCCAGTCCCTCATGTAGTTTGAGGAACTCGCGGCAGTCCTTGAGGAGGTGGCTGGACTTTTTCTTTCTGTCATGTTTGTCGATGTAGAAGTGCACAGTGCATGACCTGGACAACTTGTCTTCAATGGATGTTGCGGGTGCCTCATCGCGATTGCGGCGCTGCCATAGTTCCGTGGTTTTTCCAGAGTCGCGGTATCCACCGCTACGGTAGCCGCTGTTGCGGTTGTCATCGCGTCTGTCGGCGTAGCCGGCTGCGACCATGTTGACATCGTTGCGGTCATCGTAGATGCGCATGCGGCATTTGCTTCGGCGATCGCGTCTGCGCTCGAGTTCTGCCTCGTTGTCGGAGTGAACGTGGTTTTTCACCGAATCTTCTCCATCTGCCCAGCGATTCGCGATTTCCATCAGGTGGTCGATGGTTTTGGGCTTCGAGCGGCCCAGCTCCTCCCTGAGCTCTATGTGGCGTACGCCGCCGTTGAATGCGTCAATCGCGCGATCCTCCAAGATGTTCTCTGCGGAGTTCTTAATGATGGACCAACTCTGGATGTATGAGCATAGTGACTCGCCCGACCTTTGCTGGCAGCATCTTAGCTCTTCGATTGATGCGGGTCGTTTGTAGGTGCCCTTGAAGTTGCACACAAAGCTATAGACCAGCTCTTCCCAGCTGCGAATGGATCCGCATGGGAGGTTGTTGAGCCATGCTCGGGCGGCGCCCTGCAGCTGCAGCTGTAGGCATTGCATGGCCATGCTTCGGCTCCCGCCGTGGAGCCTGACGGAGGAGATATGGTCCTCTAACCAGATTTTTGGGTCCTGCAGGCCATCGAACTTTGGGTTCTCTGACGGGAGCTTGAACCCCTTGGGCATTCGCTTTTGTCTGATGGCCCTGCTGAAGCATCTAGAGCCATAGAGCTCCACGTCTTCGTCCTCTGAGTCAGTCGATTGGGCGTGTCGCGTCCTTGATTTGTCAATCTTGCGCTGCGTGAGGTCATCACGCGCATCATAGTCGTGGTCATGTCGCCGTGAGCGGCGACGTCGAGACAGATCGTGACTGTCGTCGCTAGATGAGGGTGAGGAGTAGCGTTTTGCCAGAGCCTTGCCTTTCTTCGGTTCCGATGCTGGCTCTTTGTCGAGGGCAGCCTCGATTAACCCGAAGCCTGCGATTGTAGATTGGTGCATGGCGGCTCGAGGGTCTCCGGCTGGCGGCTGGTTGTTGAGGAGGTATATGGTGGCTGCCGTTACCATGGTTTGTGGCGTTTTTGGGAGCATGTTGCGCGCGCATATCCACCGTCATGGAGCCGAAGTCGAGGACTTTGGCGGCTTCTACACGTTCTTGTTCGGTGAGGTGGGCGAGTCGAGATCGTCTCTTGTTGGCGATGTACTCATTGCACTTAGAGGA
Source organism: Avena insularis (assembly GCA_023614405.1). Taxonomy (NCBI): domain Eukaryota; kingdom Viridiplantae; phylum Streptophyta; class Magnoliopsida; order Poales; family Poaceae; genus Avena; species Avena insularis. The sequence continues at coordinate 279,955,850 of CM042688.1, forward strand.
GGATCCTCCGTGCAAAGAGAGCCCAGCTCGTCAGAGGCTTGATTCGTCGGCTGCCTTCTTACGCGCCTCGAGTTGCGCGATCGTTTGTAGTTGGCGCTTGTATTCCTCTTTCAGGAGCCAATGATAACCCATCAGCAGCTCTTGCAGGGAGCCAAAGGGTAGAGGGTGGCTTCGTAGGGCTTCGCGGCAACGAGCCAACTCGAGATCGTTGAGCCTGATCACGACGCGTTCGCCAGTTTGCTCGTTAATCATGGTGGGGGTTCGGCTGCCCCTCCATTGTTGACGGGAGCACCGTTAGTAGGGCCGCCATTGGGTGGTCCACCGTTGGGTGGTCCGCCGTTGGGTGGTCCGCCGTTTGGCGGGTTGGCTCCATGGCCACTGTTGCCCATGTTGTCGCGATTGGTAGAGGTGTCGCCTGCATTGATGACGGCTCACATGAAGTGGTTGGGGAAGCTGCTGCTCCCACAACTTTCAGATTCGGAACCGTAGGCTCCGTCTTCAGTTGCCAGATCGCCCAGATCGGATTCGCGACTCTTGTCGCTGACCGTATTTTCGACTGTTGTTGAGGTGTGGAGCTCACTGAGGGTGCCGATCGGCGGAGGGAACCATGATGCAGGAGCAATCGATGGTACCGTCGGCTGGCCAGGCATGCGAAGCGTGCCCATCTGACCAACTTGGAAGCGGAAGCTCCCGATCACTAGGCTGATTCCATCGCCCACGGATTCGAAGGCGGGGCGAGTGGCTGGCGTGTGGACGGTGAAGTCGAACGCGCCGAAGAGCTGGCGAATGTCCATTGTTGCGGAGTTGTAGATCATGGTTGATAGAGCCGAAGAAGCCGCAACAACAGCACTCCCAATTCCCACAGAGGGCGCCAATTGACGAGGGTTTAACTCATCAATTCCCATTGTTATGGACTTGGGTTTTGGAGAAGGAGGGAGCGCTGGAGACATCTATCGGCTAGCAAAACAAGCACATATGGGTACTCAAAGATTTACCCAGGTTCAGGCCTCGCAGAGGTCCCTACTCCTGCTTGTCTGCTCGTGGAATTATCAAAGGAATCGAGGATTACAATGGTGCGCAGATGCAATCTGGCGAGGGTTGTGGAAACTAGGGTTGTGTGTGTCCTCCTCGCCGCCCCTCCTAGCCTTTATATAGATAGGTTAGGTCTCGGGTAGCAGGTCAAGTCGGTTACAGGTTAGGGTTTTCCCCTTTGAACTTTATATCTTTGTTTCTTCTTGTTCTTCAAGCAATCGAGAGTCCGTAGGTTACTCGAGCTCTTCATTTGGGCCTTGGCAACACCGTGGGCTTCCATCGTATTCAGGACGTATATACCAAGCTCGAGTACCTATAGGGTATACCCATGTCACCTGCTGACATGGGGTTAGCCGAATCTCCTGGCCTGGGCACATATTCCTTATTTATTTCACTGATGAGGTTCTTTCCTCTAATCTTTACACCATCCATGTGGGTGGGACTAGTGTTTATCTTGTTTGCCCTAGCATACTCAAGCAACGTGATGTTCAACACCTGCTGAGCCACTTCTACTTTCTTGGCTCCCTCTAACATTTTCTGCCGGGTTTTCTCCAGTTCGACCTATTCCTGAGCCAGATTTATTGTGGGAGCTATAAGTGTAGTTAGGCTGTCTATGGCTTGCTGCATATGTTTTGCGGCCTTTCCAGTGGTGGACCTCTAGCCCTAGGTGCCTTGGGAGTTACCTCTCCTTCTTCTATCGGGTCTTTGCTCGTGCCTGCATCTAGCACAGTCATCATCACCTCGACACAGACGGCAGGGCGAGTGATACGTGAACCGCGAGCCATGATGAGAGGAGGTTCTCCCGCCACAATGACTCACTACGGGCGTATGCAGGAGTCATCGACGCCGATGTAGATCTTGTGCGCACCAAAGCTGACGAAGAGCCCATTGCATGGAGGCGGGCGGTTGCTGATGCTGCGGGCGTTGTCGCTGACAATGTCTAGCGCGCCGAACCACTGGACCAGCCCGGAGACGATGCGCTCCTAGTGGCGATGAAGTTTCCTATCCGGATCTTGACACCAGCTAGCCCTGCTGCTGGCCCCTGAGATATCTATTATGTGGATCAATGGTGAATATAGATTATCCTTGAGCTGTATTGAGGAGAGGAAGGAGATGAAGCTATCCTGATCTCTACTCTCACACTAGGGTTCTCCCTTAACTAAAAATGATCCACCCTCTCCTTGGAGGCCCTGGATCACCTTATAAAGGGGTGGCAAGGTTACATTTAGGGCATACGTGGCCGGTATATTCTCTAGAGATGCTCTTCCCAAAATAGCAAAAAGGTGCTCTCCTTTCGTATGTCATCAGCCTCTGTGAAGTAATGCCCCAGAGTCCATGTTGTCTGCCCATTGGCGGTAATACATCGTCATCCTCGTGGGCCTATGCACTGTCTCTGTCTCTCTGACTCTTGTCTCTAGTGTTGCCTCTACAGGGAGACCTAGTAGAGAGAGAAAAGCGTTGACCATGGAGATCATTCCTTCCTTCGAGTGTAAGCTAATCCGTACTTTGCCTCTCGTCTGGCTAACTCGGCCAAGATTGTACCTGCAAGGAGAACACAACTCACTACTCATGCCGACATACTGCATATGTCGCCGAGTCTTGCTGGTGCTGTCCGGCTTAGGATAACCCGGCCGTGATTCGGCCGACCCTTCTATGATTTGGCCAGCTCATGGTTTAACCTGCCTTATGCCTCGGTTGACCTTGTCCTTTTACCTCGGATTGACCCTACCTAGGGTCATCCCCCCAACAGGGGGTTGCCTTAGTTACTAGGTGGGGTATCGATCCTCGAGTAACATTTTACTAAGGTTGAGACAAGCGAAAACATTCATACAAGGTGAATAGAGCGAGGGGATCGCAATGTCCTTTGCAACAATACACATCAAGCAACACATAATGCACTTAGGCAAGCAAACACGGTCTACTATAGGGACTAATGAGTTATATACTCGCGATATAAGGGAATCCTATCTTAGGACTAGTTATCCTAGATGTCATTGTTCTTAGGGTCCGAGTCACTATCTTGCGTATGAACCCTTCGTCGAGTCATTGGATGCTTCTCGATAGTGCAGCTCTTGATTTGTTCTGATTACATGGATTCCACTGGTAAGGCGATCTTGTAGTCTCCTTCTGTTTGCTGGGAGTTGCTTCTCTTTATCTCGTTATCATTGTCTTCAACTAGTTCGAGGTCCTATTTGTTGGAAATCCGTATGTTTGAAATTTGGACGAGAGTCGGAAGGAACCATTTTCAAAAAGTTTAAATTAGAGGGAAGGTAAGAGGTAGAACTTTTCGAAAAGTTTTTGCAAAAATAGTTTTTGAAAGCCGGTGTTTCCAGAAATAATTTTCCTATCGAACGACCATGCTAACTAAGGTTCTCCTATAGTCATGATGGCTCTAATACCAAGTTTGTGAGGCCCCCGGATTAATCTTCCGAGAATCCATGTTATGCATACACCACGATCCCGTGATCAGTTAGTCGTGGCACATAACCGACAAGTATCAAAGTAAACATGCATTACTTAAGAGGATATATGTCATACCTTATTTGCCGTTATGGCTACATCATCCAACATTAGTGGAACTTCATCAAACATAGAGCCCAAGCCATGCCTTAACCTACATGCAGCTGACTGGGAGAACGTCCTAGCTCACATAGTTGTCAACATCACCTTCTTCTTTAAATCTGACCAAGTTAATAGCCAGGGACAATGCTAGTGAGTACTTTGAATGTACCACAAACCACGTTAAGATAAACAATAAGAGGATATGGAATATGGTTGTGGTAGTTGGAGGGCTCCAGGAAAGGTTATTTTCTCAAATAGTTTCCTTTGTAGATATAGCATCTACATACATTTGTTGAAAACTTTTGTAAAACATTTAGAAAGCCTTTTGAAAAGTTTTCGAAAACACTAGGATTGGGTCACCCATTTGTTCCTCCTTCGGATCATCCCATGACCAAACTCCTTTCCTTCCTTTTCGACCATCCCATGGTCAATACATTTCCAAAGCCTTTGTGATAAGGGGTGGCCTGATCTTCTCAGCAAGCACTTGTCGATGTTGATGGTGGATGATAGATAACTAGCCTGTAGCTATGAAATCTCCCGCTCAAACCCTGATGCCAATGCAACAACTCTCGAACCTTGTAGGATATTCACAACACCACGCTCTTGCGCACGTAGTCGTTGACTATGAATGATAGTTTGCAATCTACTAATTCCCGATGGAACAATAGATCACACTCAATTGCAATTGGTAGAATTCGATCACAGGGTAATTCCAGAGGTTCTATAAAAGAAACAACTCCAAAATAATTTTAACGTGGTCTAAAACTAACTTGGTGTGGTGCCCCAACTATTTAAGGACTAAGGGGGCGATGGCTAAGACTAGGAATAATAGTTTGACTGAACCTAGACTAGGATAAAACCGACCCAAGGTGGGGCGGCTCAAGGCGCGCAGACCTACTCTGCCGTGGCAGAGTTGGACTCGGTTTCTCTATCGCGGCAGCCTGCCGTGGCAGAGATTGGGCCGGTTTTCCTGTCGTGGCAGAAAAGTGCGTGTATTCTCTGTCGCGGCAGAGATTCCTCGACCATGTGTTGATCTTTTCGTGGAATGCTCCTTGCGCTTCCTCCCTCTCCTCCCTCGCGCATTCTTCATTGATCAACATGCCATGTTCCATTAGCTCCTCGCTCCTTGCTATGCCTTCTTCTCCCAAGTACCTGATCATACAATAATTCAAAGACTTAGGTAGTATAAAATTCTCATTAACTAAAACACCAGGTTCATTAAGAAACAAGTTCACCTGTTGTTCTAGTAGCTTAGCATGAGCTCTTGTAATTGGTCCAATCCTTATCTTATTAAATTGATCTTTCTTTGTAGCAGTTGGAACATCATCATTAGCAATTGGGGTACGTCTAACTATAGGGATGTCCTCATCAACCCCACCCCCCCTTCAAAAGGCGTCGACTCCACCAAACTATTGCTAACTCCAGCATATGGTGACAAATTAGCAACGTTGAAGCTATTGCTAACTCCACCAAACTCCTCAATAGGTATATCAACCGAGTAGGCATTATCATTAATTTTGGTCAACACCTTGTAAGGACTAGCACAACGTGGCTTTAACTTGGACTTGCGAAGTAGTGGAAATCTATCCTTGCGTAGATGCACCCAAACCATGTCTTCAGGCTTGAACAACACTTCCTTCCTTGCTTGATTCCTTGCAGCAACAATGTTCTTTCCTTTCTTCTCAATAGCCTCTCGAATCTTCTCATAAATATTCTTCACAGAATCAGCACGTTTTGATGCCTCCATATCAACTCTCTCATGTAATGGCAAAGGCAACATATCAAGTGGCGTCAATGGCTTGAAGCCATGCACCACCTCAAAAGGACAAAGCTGAGTAGTGGAATGCACAACCCTTTTGTATGCAAACTCAACATGTGGCAAACACTCTTCCCACTCCCGCAGATTCTTCTTTATCATAGTCCTTAGAAGCTGTGACAAAATGTTCAATTCACCACTTCCGTTTGACCATCTGTTTGGGGATGACATGTAGTACTGAATAGCAGCTTCGTTCCCAGCTTCCTCCATAAGGTCTTCCAAAAGTATCTCATGAACTTCACATCACGGTCAGAAACAATCATCTTAGGTAGTCCATGTTATCTCACGATGTCCCTGAAAAATAGGTTAGCAACATGCGACGCTTCATCGCTTTGTGGCAGGCAATAAAATGAGCCATCTTAGAGAACCTATCCACTACCACAAATATTGAATCATGACCTCTCTAGGTTTTAGGTAGACCTAGCAAAAACATACTAATGTCTTCCCATGGAGTAGTAGGTGCCGAGAGAGGTGTATACAAACCGTCAGGCTTCAACTTGGATTTCGGCTTGTGGCATGTAATACATCAGCTCACAAATATGTACACATCATGCCTCATCTTGGGCCAATAAAAATGATCAGCAAGCATGAGAAACATCTTCTCACGCCCAAAGTGACCCATCAAACCACTAGCATGTGATTCCTGCACTAAGAACAAACACAACAATGATTCTGGAATACATAGTTTGTTAGCTCGAAACAAATATCCATCATGTATATGATACTTATCCCATGTGTTTCTTAGAGCACACAAACGATATGGTTCAGCAAAATCATGGTCAGTTGCAAAAAGTGCACAAATAGCTTCTAATCCAGGAATTTTAACATCAAGATTGGTTAATAGCATGTTCTTCCTAGACAAAGCATCAGCAACAACATTCTCTTTTACCTTCTTATATTTAATGATGTAAGGAAAAGACTCAAGAAACTCAACCCATTTAGCTAATCTTCTATGCAAGTTTGATTGAGCTTTCAAATATTTCAATGCTTCATGATCAGAATGTATGATAAATTCCGTTGGCCACAAGTAATGTTGCCAAACTTCAAGTACTCTAACAAGTGCATACAATTCTTTATCATAGATAGGATAATTCAAGCGAGCACCAGTAAGTTTCTCAGAAAAATATGCTATAGGGCGACCCTCTTGCATTAAAACGCCACCAATACCTATACCACTAGCATCACACTCAACTTCAAATTGCTTCGAAAAATCAGGTAATGAGAGTAATGGTGCAGAAGTAAGCAAACGTTTCAATGTATCAAAAGCAATATCTTGGGCCACGCCCCATACAAAAGGAACACCTTTCTTTGTCAAATCATTCAAAGGTGCAGCAATGGTGCTAAAATCTTTCACAAAGCGCCTATAGAAACCAGCTATGCCGTGGAAACTACGAACTTGACTTACATTCATGGGAGTAGGCCAATTCTGAATTGATTCAATTTTAGATTGATCTACCTCTACCCCATTCTTAGGTACAAGAAATCCTAGAAATATGACCTTATCTTTTGCAAATGTGCACTTCTCAAGATTAGCATACAATTTATTATCACGCAACACTTGCAAAACTTGTCGGATATGATTACAATGTTCAGTTTCGATGTGGCTGTAGATAAGTATATCATCAAAGTAAACAACCACAAAATGACCAATAAAATCTCTCAAAACATGATTCATCAATCGCATGAATGTACTAGGTGCATTAGTAAGACCAAATGGCATGACAAACCACTCATACAAACCAAATTTCATTTTGAAAGAAGTTTTCCACTCATCCCCTTCTTTCATCCTAATTTGATGATAACCACTACGCAAGTCAATTTTAGAGAAAATAGCAGCACCACTCAATTCATCTAGCATATCCTCTAAGCGTGGAATAGGATGACGATATCGAATAGTGATGTTATTAATCGCTCTACAATCTAGACACATGCGACATGTACCATCTTTCTTAGGCACTAAAATAATAGGAACAACACAAGGGCTAAAAGAGACACGAATGTACCCTTTATCCAACAATGCTTGTACTTGTTTCTGTATCTCCTTAGTTTCTTCGGGATTGGTCCTATAGGGTGCACGATTAGGAAGTGTGGCGCCAGGGATCAAGTCAATTTGGTGTTCTATACCAATGGAGGCAAGCCTGCGGGTACATCTTTTGGAAACACATCCCCAAAATCCTGCAAAATAGAAGAGACACCAAGAGAAATAGGGGTCATGTCGTTAGAAACTAATACCTCGCCCTTATACATGAGCACAAGTGGCATGGATGTAGGATCCTCATGAAATTCTCTCATATATTCCTTGGTGGCTAATATTATAAGATTAGGCACTCTCTCACTTTTCGTTATATCACTCAATTTAGGCTCGATTACATCAGGAACAACTGTCACACAATCTCGCCGAGCTATAGGATCTTCCTGCAAATTCACTTCTATCTTCTGGCCTGAATCATTCATAATGTCTTGTGGTGTCATTGTGTTGAGGGCAAACCTCAAGGGTGGCCCGATCTTTCACGAATCCCACTCAAATCAAGGGTGGAGTGTGGGGGAAGGAGAGGAGGATGAACTTGATGAACTCACACACGAAGAACATGATGAACACACACATGCAAAACCACGATAAACACCAATATCTCACGCCGGTGGTGACCGGTCCAGCATAATCCTTAGGGTCAGCGTCAGGCGGAAGGACTCTCTCTCGAACCGGCACAGCGAGGAGGGAGACTTGGTGAGATCTTGACGTCTAAGCAAAGAGGATCTGATGCCTAGGCCTTGTACAACACGGAGGCACGATGCAAACTCCAACGAGGTTTGGGATATTTGGTGCTCCTTTGTAAAAGGAGCGTGAGGCAAGAACTAGATAGATCCACAAGGGGTTTCCACTAATTCCAAATATCATGCCTAGGGTTTACAATAGATGTGGGGGGCTATATATAGGACATCCACTAGTTCAAGGGTAGTTTAGGCAATAAAGGGTAAAGTCTGGACGAACTAAGGGGTACATGGGTCGCAGGCCCAAAAGGCTTTCACATGCCTGGTCCACTTACACCGGACACTCTGGGGTCACGTGGCCGGAGACTGGTGGCGCTGACCTGTGGTAGTCTCTGTGGCAAGATCTGAGACTTCCAACAGGGGTCCGAGTCCGGGCGGAGACTCGGGGTCGATGGCCGAGACTCCTGTATCTGGGCCAGACTCCGGTGTGAGACTCGGCAGGCGATGCTCCAGAGGACTCCGTGGGGGTGTACTGAGAGCTCCTGGTGGGGGTCCAGAGATAGGTCCGGAGTCTTGGTCGGAGAATCTGGGGATGCGGGCCGGAGACTCCGGGCTTCAGGGCTGGAGACTCCTGGGCTTCAGCTCCAGCAGCTCCGTCTTCTCGTCCCACTCCTTGCGCTTCATCCGATGGAGGTTCGTATCTGATAATACACAGTGTAGTTGCATGAAGTAGCAAGCCATTCATAGATGTGTCAAAGTCACACGAGGAAAGGAGAGAGTTCACCTTAGCTTGTCGGAGTTTAGCTCTCGCACGAGTCATTGGTCCACTTGGGGGACTTGGTGGTGGAGATGTAGTGACGTCCGTAGGACAGGCTACGTCAGCTCCCCCCTTGGGAAAGAGTCGTCCTCGACTCTTCATGGGTATCATCTTCAACATCTACATGGTAGGGTGAAAGGTCCTTGACGTTGCATGTATTGCTTGCAAGGTACTTGGATGTCGGAATGTCGATGATTTAGGCGTTGTTGTTTATTTTCTTGAGGACCTTGAAGGGACCATCTCCTCCTGGCTTGAGCTTGGAGTCATGTTCCTTGGGGAAGCGGCCTTTACTTAGGTGTATCCACACAAGATCACCTTCTTCAAAGATCATCTCCTTCTTGTCCTTGTTTAACCTTGAAGCTTGACGAAGGACTTGTTGCTCGATTGTAGCTCTTGTTTCTTCATGGAGCTTCTTCATATCTTGGGCACGCTTGTTGACATCCATGTTGGTGCGCTTATGAGCGGTAGTGGTAGGATGTCGAGCGCGGTGAGGGGCTCGAAACCATAGACGATCATGAAGGGACTCATTTTGGTTGTTGAGTGCTTGGCTTGATTGTAGGCGAACTCGGCGTGGGGAATGCATCCCTCCCAATCCTTCAAGTTCTTCTTGATCAACACACGTAGAAGAGTTCCGAGGCTTCGGTTGACAACCTTGGTTTGTCCATCGGTTTGGGGATGCGACGCGGATGAAAAGAGGAGCTTGACGCCGAGCTTGGCCATGAGGGTCTTCCATAAGTAGCTCATGAATTTGACGTCACGGTCAGAGACGATTGTTCTTGGCACACCGTGAAGACGGACGATTTCCCTGAAAAAACAAATTGGCAACATGTGAAGCATCGTCAGCCTGATGGCACGGTATGAAGTGTGCCATTTTGGAAAAGCGATCCACGACAACAAAGATAAAATCATGACCATGCTTAGATCTAGGCAATCCTAACACAAAATGCATACTAATGTCGGACCAAGGTGTATGAGGAATAGGCAATGGCATATAAAGACCATAAGGGTTAGCTTGCGACTTAGCTTGAACACATGTCATGCATCATTGAACATAGCGCTCCACGTCGCGCTTCATCTTGGGCCAAAAGTAGTCAGTGGAGAGCATTCCAATGTCTTGTCATGGCCAAAGTGACCCATAAGGCCTCCACCATGAGATTCTTGGAGAAGCAAAAGTTGGAGCGATGATTTCGGAATGCAAAGCTTGTTTTGTTTAAAGAGAAAGCCCTTATGCAAATAGAAATCATCAACTCCTTTGTCAATGGAGCACTTTGCGAAAATTGGTTCAAAGAACGGGTCGGAAGCATACAAAGATTTTATTTCCTCAATACCCAACATGTTGATTTCAAGTCTCGTAAGAAGGCTTGTGTGCTTGCGAGACAAAGCGTCTCCAACTACATTATCTTTTCCCTTCTTATACTTGACAATGTACGGAAAAGACTCCATAAACTCAACCCACTTAGCGTGTCTCTTACTCAAGTTGGCTTGGCCTTTGAGATATTTCAATGACTCATGGTCGGAATGTATGATAAATTCCTTGGGCCATAGGTAGTGTTGCCAAACTTGAAGGACACGAACTAAGGCAAAAAGCTCTTTGTCATAAATCGGGTAATTAAGGTAAGCACCATCAAGTTTCTTGCTATGGTGGGCTATAGGACGTCCGTTTTGCATAAGGACTCCTCCAATGCCAATACCACTAGCATCCTACTCTATCTCAAAAGTTTTTGTGAAATCCAATAACGTAAGAAGAGGTGCTTCGGTGAGCATCTTTTTAAGTTCATCAAAAGCTTTTTGTTGAGCTTTGCCCCACACGAAGGTGACATTCTTTTTCGTCAACTCGTTGAGAGGACAAGCAATGGTGGAAAAGTCTTTCACAAAGCAACGATAGAAACCGGACAACCCATGTAAACTTCGGAGTTCACTCACATTTGTTGGGATGGGGCAATCTCGTATGTCCTTTACTTTGGACACATCAACTTCAATGCCCTTCGAAGAAACGACAAATCCAAGAAAAATCAACTTGTCTTTAGCAAAAGGACACTTGGGAAGATTAGCATAAAGCTTTTCATGTCGAAGGATTTGCAAAACTTCCTTGACATGTGTAATATGGTCCTCAAGTGACTTGCTATAAACAAGTATATCATCAAAATAGACAACAACACTTTTTCCAATGAGAGAATGCAAGATATGATTGATAAGGCGCATGAAGGTGGAGGGGGCATTAGATAAACCAAAGGGCATAACCAACCATTCATAGATACCAAGTTTGGTCTTGAAAGCGGTTTTCCATTCATCACCTTCAGCCATGCGTATTTGATGGTAACCACTACGAAGATCAATTTTCGAAAAAATAGTGGCTCCACATAACTCATCAAGCATGTCATCGAGACGTGGTATGGGATGTCAATAACGCACGGTGATAGCATTTATTGGACGTCAGTCCATGCATAACCGTAACGTATCATCCGTTTTTGGAACAAGTATCATGGGTACGACACTTGGACTAGTGCTAACTTGGATCAAACGTTTGGAGACGAGTTGGTTTATTTGACGTTCAATCTCCTTTGTCTCCTCCGAGTTCGTGTGGTAAGCGGCACAGTTGGGAAGGGGTGCTCCGGGGATGAGGTCAATGCGATGTTCGATGCCACAAAGAGGAGGTAGTCCATGTGGAAGCTCTTCAGGAAACACATCCTTGAATTCCTGCAAAACAATCATCAAAGATGGAGGAACATTGGTTAATTCATTAGTTCCTTGCGCTAGTCCCTTGCAAAGGAGGACATAGTGCAAGATGGATGGGTTGTTTCGAACATCTCTCATCTCACTTTTGGTGGCAAGGAGAACACTCTTAGTTTTTCCACTCGAGTTTGGCTTGTGGCTCTCACTCACTATGAGGTGGTTCTCTCTCTCACCGCTCTTCTCACAAGTAGGTGTTGTGCTTTGCGCCCTCGTTAAAGCCTTTGCATTGTCTGCAATTATTTGGCTAGGAGTCATTGGTTGCAAAACACATGTTTTGTTGAGCCATTTGAAGGTGTATACATTGGTGTGACCATCATGTTGAGCAGCCTTGTCAAATTGCCATGGTCGACCAAGAAGCATGTGGCAAACTGTCATAGGAACCACGTCGCACTCCACTGTGTCTTTGTACGGGCCAATGGCGAAGGAGACCGATATGGTATGCTTGATCTTCACAGACCCTTGGTCACTTAGCCATTGCACGTGGTACAGGTGCTTGTGTGGATGGAGGGTGAGGTTGAGCTTCTCACACAACTCGGTGCTAGCAAGGTTGTGGCAACTCCCTCCGTCAATGATCACCTTGATAGATTTGCCATTGATGCCGGCTCGTGTTTAGAAGATATTTTTGCGTTGGTCTTCATGCTCTCGAGCTTGAGTGGTCAAGATCCTTGTGACGACAAGCGACTGACTTGCGTCATGTTCACACATGAGGAGTTCTTGGTCATCTTCCACTCGTTGCCTTGCCATTGCTTCCTTGACTCAGGCATCAAATTCATCTTCACTCAAGTACTCTTCGTCGCCATTGTCGTAGATGAACAACACTTTCTGGTTTCCACACTCGGACGACTTGTGTCCTTTGCCTCCACACTTGTAGCATTCACCGTTGAAAGATGTATCACTCTTTGCTTGTTTGCCACTTGGGACCACTTTTCCTTGAGGAAGTGTGGGCTTGAAGGAAGGCTTAGATGTACTTGAGGAGCTTCCATTGAAGATTGTTGGCATCTTGGTTGAAGCTTGCTTGTAGGTGAAATACGTCTTGGACTTGTTGTACTTGATGTCCTCTTGCACTTGATGTTCGGCCTTTGTTGCGATGTGCACAAGCTCAACCATGTTGTTGTATGTTTGGAACTCGACGATGCGCTTGATTGGGTGGTTCAACCCAATAAGTAAGCGTGCCATATTTTGTTCCATGCGCTCGTCAATGTTGGCACTAATCAAGTTGAGTTCCATTTCCTTGAAGTACTCCTCCACGGTCTTTGTCCCTTGACGAAGCGATTGAAGGTTGTTGAAGAGGTCACACATGTAGTGCCCGGGGACAAAGCGGGATCTCATATGAGCCTTCATGTCATGCCAAGTTGTGATTGGCGGCTCTTGCCTTGCGTCACGAGCAACTTGAACTTGTTCCCACCAAAGGTTGGCGTAACCATCAAACTCAAGTGAAGCCATGGCGACCATCTTCTCATTGCTATAATTGTGCATGCGGAAGATCTTGTCGACTTTGAGTGCCCATGCGAGGTATTCTTCGGGGTCATTGGATCCGGTAAACTTGGGCATTGTAAACTTGAGCTTGCCGAAAGTTTCTTCATAGTTGTGGTCATTGCGACGAGGTTGGTGACCTGGTTTCTGATCGTGTTGTTGATGCGGTGGAACTTGGTTCTCACGACCTTGTTGTGGAGCTTTCTCTTGATATTGTTGTTGCGGAGCTTGCTCTTGCTCTTGTCACGGTTGTTGATGATGTTGAGGCACTTGGGCCCCATTAGGCTGTTGAGGATGTGGAGCCTCATGACGTGGTTGATGACGAAGAGGAGGCTCGTTCCTCAGTTGGTGATGTTGGTTAGGCACATGGGCCTCACGGGGAAGATCATGGTCTTGAGCCTCTTGACATGGTGGGCGTTGCTCAACTTGTACCACTTGACGCTCCATATTTGGGTGTGGTGGAGGAGGTGCCTCGTGATGACCATGGTGTCGGTGTGGACATTCATGACGATGATGACGAGGAGGAGGATCTTGGAGAGCGTCACGTCGATGACGAGCTTGATTCTCCAAATTGGAGTCATCACTTATTGTGTCAAGTATGTGTCGCGGGCGATGGTGGTGGACTTGCGGTTTCACTCGCGGTTCTTCTTGTGGTTACTCTTGTTGGATCACCAATGCCCTTGCGTGATGACGGTGTGCTTCTTGGCTTGCGCATGGTATTGAAGAGAAATCACCATCATAGCTTGAAGTTGTGGCGTGCCATGGGGAAGGTACATAGTTCGAAGAACTTCCATCTTCAACCACGGGGGCATCATTGTGTCTTGAAGCACTTGGATGTAGATCTTGTTGAAGAGGTGCATGGTGACGTGAATAACTTGAAGATCTTGATGCGTGTGAATGTGGTCTTGCCATTCCGTCGATGAGGCATCGAAGATTGTCATTTGTTTCGGTGACAGAGTGTTGCAGCGCTTCATTTTGGTGGCCGAAGTTGTGATGCATTGCATGCATTTGTCGTTCGAGGCCGTCGAAGCAGTTGTCGATGTTCTTGAACTCGGCTTGCGTATCACCAAATTGTTCATCTTGTCACATATCAAGGGCTTGGCAACATTCACGGAACTCTTGTCGGACTATGAAGTGACTTGCGCGCTTCATGTACGGTCCTTGTTCTTCTTCTTGGGGAGGTGGTTGGCTCGACTCACCGTGCATATCAATCATGAAAAACACACAAGTATTGTATATGGAGGTGGGATATGGTGGTGTTAGCCTTGTACCTCACCTTGGGGATTGCACCAAACTAGAAACCACAAGTGAGAGCTATAAGCGTGCCAAGTGGAATTGCAAAGAAAACTCACACTAAAGAAAGAACTAACTCTCAAAAGCTTGTTGGTGGTAGGTTAGGATTGTGGAATGCCAAAGAACCAACCAAAAGAAAAGGGATAGTCAAAAGTGGGTAAAATCCAACAAAACTCAAGTCAAAGGAAAATGTCAACAACTCAAAGGGGTGACGGGAACCTACGACTATATACACACATGTGGAGACTGTTGGGATTGACACGACTATGAAGATGAGCAAACAAAGTGTCCTAATGAAGACTAAGCTCATTGTCGTGCCAATGCAAGGAGAGACCGTGGCTCGTTTGCAACAAAGAAAAATGAGCAACGGATTTGTGCACTTGCTTACAAGCTCTGAGACTCACTTTTGCTATGGGAGACTATTTTTTCTTTTTCTTTTGTTTTGTATCTTTTTCTTTCCTCTTTTTCTTTTTGCTCTCCCTTGATGCTACCAAGTCACTCTTGCTATTTCTCTTGCACTCTCACTATCCAAGGACAAGTGTACAATGCTCAAGCAAACACAAGATGAGCCACTCTCGTGGGATAGGTACACATAAAGGAAGATATGGGTTAACAAGGTGACGCAAGTCATACCTTCGTTGGTGATGATGAACTTGGCGTCGATGGTGCGGAATGATGTCCGTGGGCCGTGGTGTCGATGAGCACGGAAGTTGTTGATGCGGAAGCTTATTGTTAGTTTCTGACACGCACAAGGGACACAAACAAACAAAGGAAATTAGCCAAAATGGAAAAGAGGCAAAATCTGTCAAAAACAGGCGTCAGGGCCAGAGAATCTGGGGTCTAATGCCGGAGACTCCAAGGGGGCTGAGACTCCGGGGGTTGAGGCTGGAGACTCCGGTGTCGGGGATTCTTCTCCACTTGTTCGTGTTCTTGAGCGGAAATCCACGCCTTGGGGCCTCAAATCTGCGAAAAATTGGCCAAATTAAGCTGGGAAAACACATGATAGAGCTGGACCAACACCTAAGACAAGGTTTGGTCGGATCAAAACCACAAATAACACTCCAAATCAAGAGATCGATACAAAGGCAAATTTGGGCTATTTTTGGGGGGGATTTTCGATTTTTTTGAGGATAGAAGAAAAATCTATGGGGAAATTCGTGAGCAACGAAGCTCTTGATACCAATATGTTGAGGGCAAACCTCTAGGGTGGCCCGATCTTTCACGACTCCCACTCAAATCAAGGGTGGAGTGTGGGGGAAGGAGAGGAGGATGAACTCGATGAATTCACACACGAAGAACACGATGAACACACACACACGCAAAACCACGATAAACACCAATAGCTCCCGCTGGCGGTGACCAGTCCGACACAATCCCTAGGATTGGCGTCAGGCGGAGGACTCTCTCTCGAACCGGCATGGCGAGGAGGGAGACACAGTGAGATCTTGATGTCTAGGCAAAGGGGCTCCGATGCCTAGGCCTTGTACAACGCAGAGGCACGATGCAAACTCCAATGAGGTTTGGGATATTTGGTGCTCCTTTGTCAAAGGAGCATGAGGCAAGAACTAGATAGATCCACAAGGGGTTTCCACTAATTCCAAATATCATGCCTAGGGTTTACAATAGATGTGGGGGGGTATATACAGGCTAGCCACTAGTTCAAGGGTAGTTTAGGCAATAAAGGGTACAGTCGGGACGGACTAAGGGGTACATGGGCCGCAGGCCCAAAAGGCTTTCACATGCCTGGTCCACTTACACCGGCGACTCCGGGGTCACGGGGCTAGAGACTCCGGGGTGGCCGGAGACTCCGAGGTGGCTGGAGACTCCGGGGTGGCCCTCGGACTCCGGGGTAGTCTCCGGGGCGGCATACAGAGACTTCCAGCGGGGGGTCCGGAGTCGTGGCCGGAGTCCGGGGGCGGAGACTCCAGGGTCGATGGTCGGAGACTCCGGGGATGCAGGCCAGAGACTCTGGGCTTTAGGGCTAGAGACTCTGGGGCTTCAGCTCCAGCAGCTCCGTCTTCTTGTCCCACTCCTTGCGCTTCATCTGATGGAGGTTCATATCTGATAATACACAATGTAATTGCATGAAGTAGCAAGCCATTCATAGATGTGTCACATGAGGAAAGGAGCGAGTTCACCTTAGCTTGTAGGAGTTTAGGTCGCGCACGAGTCATTGGTCCACTTGGGGGACTTGGTGGTGGAGATGTAGTGACGTCCGTAGGACGGGCTGCATCACATTGACTGCATAGTAATCTTCTTTCCTTTGAATTCCAAGTGATATGTATTGGCTCGGCCATTGTATTGCACATGGCAATCATAAAGCCAAGACCGACCCAATAGAAGATGGCAAACAGTCATAGGAACCACATCAAAGTTAATAGAATCTTTGTATGGCCCTATTTGAAAATTCACACGTACCATATGATTTACCTTCATCTCACCATTGTTGATCAACTATTGTATGCACTATGGCTTGGGATGAGGCAAATATGTCAAATTCAGCTTGGCACATAATTCCTTACTTGCAAGATTTCTGCAGCTACCTCCATCAATAATGACCTTGCAAGCTTTGTTAGGTCCAACTAGAGCTTTTGTTTGGAACAAGTTGCAACGCTGAGATTCATGATAGGTTGCACACTAAGTATACGTGAAGATACGACAATAGTTGGTGCACGCTCAGGATAAGCATCTGCACCATCCTCGCCATCATCGTCATCAGCTTCATCTCCACTCTCTACTTCACCTTGTGCATTAACAAACATCACCTTGCTGTTTGGACAATCCTTCTTTTAGTGTCCTCTACCTCCATAAGTATGGCACACCACATTGCGAGTACGAGCAGTCGACATATTGGAACCTAAACTAGCAGGAGGAGCAGCGGGCTTCCGAGCATTGGAACCAAACGAAGATGTAGGTGCTGGTTTGGCCGATGGTGTAGGATGACTAGCAGCAGGTGGCGCCATAGTAGGAGGCGTAGATCTAGCCACAAAACGGCTGGAAGATGGAAAACATGCACGTGACTTCGCCTCCTCGGCTAGCTGTGACTCGGCCTCTCTAGCATGGTGCAGCAGCTCGTTCATCGTCTCGTATTTGTGATAACACACAATGCTCTTGATTTGAAGCTTCAAATTTTTGAGGAAACGCTGCATTGTCATATCAAGGGATTCACGAACATTAGCACGTTGCATAAGCATCTCCATCTCCATGTAATACTCATCAACTGTCATTGTTCCTTGCCGCAACTGTGTAAGCTTGTCAAACACTGATCGCAAGTAATTGGTGGGGACAAAATGATCTGTCATAATGATCTTCATCTCACGCCAATCCATCACAGGAAGTTGATTGCCGTTCCTTCTATTTTGCACAATAGCATCCCACCAACGCAAAGCATATCCATCAAATTCTGATGCTGCAAGCTTGACCTTCTTGTCTTTTGGATAATTGAACAAACGCCAGAGCTTCTCAATCTTCAACTCCCAAGTAAGATAATCCTTAGGATCAAGTGAACCACTAAAAGAGGGATTGAAAACTTGGGCTTGCCCAAACTATCATCAGCTTGATTCGGCACACGCTGAGCACGTCCCAAAGGAGCATAACCACGGGCATAAAGAGGAGCAGCAGCAGGTGCAGGGGGAATGGCACGTCCCCTGCCACGATGTGGGGAAGAATCAGTCGCACTAACCTCATCAAGATCCTCAAACGCATCATCATGTTGTGGTGCGTGTCCTTGCTGAAATGTCGCTTCAAGAGTCTCAATTGAATGCTGCAAGGTGGCAAAATTGATATTCATTGCTGTCAGTTGAGTTTGAATATTATTGATTGCTCCAGTATTATTCTCCATTGGATCTTACATGTCCTTGATATTCCCATCAACAGACTCGTGCCAATTATCAAGCTCCTCAAGCTGCCTTTTCTGTGACACAACTTCATCATCACTCAAAGACATGATTAGTAGGTTAGTGCAAAAATCAAAATCTGTATGGTGGAAACTCTCACGACTAACTCACAATTGACAAGAAAGTAAATCTTACTGTTCCAAAGTGAATAGAGATGCTTTACCAAACAGAATCAAAGACTTATACACTGATGTGATGAAGTGAATAACGAAGGTATAGCGAACGATCGCAGGGCACACAGGTTATTTATGGTGGACCTATAGGTATGGTATCCTAACTACACCACAAACAATTCCTAGTGCTGATCGTACAAAAATCCAAGAAACACACATGTGGAGAAAAACGTGGCAATGCAACTATGAAGGGTGTTACACTACTCTCGAGAGACACTAGCAAAGCTCAAAGTAAACAGGCACAAGATTGCTCAATCTACCGATGCACAAAGATATCACTAGGCCTCTTGCTCAAATTCTCTTTTTTTATCTTTTTCTTTTGTATAGCTTTCTATTTTTGCGTTTTCTTTTGCTATATGCTTTTTCTCTTCTTTTTTTAATATATATCACACACGGCCAAATTGCAAAGCACAGCACCAAAATCCAAGGAGCAGCCTATAGGAGCGGAAACTAGTCTCAATGGGCAAGTTCATACACCTATGCCCATTCATACACCTATGTAATACAATGGCTATGGCTACGGTTAAGGAAAAGTGCAATTTTTGTCACACTATGTAATTCCTGCCGTGGCAGAGAAATAGGGCAAAATCCTGCCGTGGCAGAAAAATTCCTGCCGTGGTAGAGAAACAGGACAAAATCGTGCCGTGGCAGAGCAGCAGCAGAGTAGGCGCGCGCGGTAGAGAAAACGTGCCGCGGCAGAGTTCTGATCCAGGGCGGACACGGTGTCGCGGCAGAGAAACGGGGCGATTTTGTGCCGCGATAGAAATCGGTAAGATTTTTTTTATCAAACCGACTCGGCCAAGGGTGTTTAACCAGGACTCTAGCTAAAACCGGATTTGGCTATGGCGACGGAAAATAGATGGTGGATACGACTAGAACAGGAAGAAAAACGATGAAATAGATCTAGATCTAAACTAAAGGATGAACATGACCATCAACTATTACTCGAATACGATGTAATCTAGGCTATGGCAACTCTTTTTGTGGGGCTTTTTCTATATAGGACGAAAAGCACAAACTAATCTATGGATGGATTGTGGATTGCTTATGGAGGCAACGAGGAAATCTGATACCAAGATGATAAGGGGTGGCCTGACCTTCTCAGCAAGCATTTATCGATGGTGATGGTGGATGATAGATAACTAGCCTATAACTATGAACTCTCCCACTCGAACCCTGATGCCAATGCAACAGCTCTCAAACCTTGTAGGATATCCACAACACCACGCTCTTGCGCACGTAGCCGTTGACCACGAACGGTAGTTTGCAATCTACTAATTCCCGATGGAACAACAATTCACACTCAATTGCAATTGGTATAATTTGATCACAGGGTAATTCCAGAGGTTCTATAAAATAAACAACTCCAAAATAATTTTAACGTGGTCTAAACCTAACTTGGTGTGGCTCCCCAACTATTTAAGGACTAAGGGGCGGCGGCTAAGGCTAGGAATAATAGTTCGACTCAACCTAGACTAGGATACAACCGACCCAAGGTGGGGCGTCTCAAGGCGCGCATGCCTACTCTGCCGTGGCAGAGTTGGACTCGGCTTCTCTGTCGCGGCAGCCTGCCATGGCAGAGATTGGGCTGGTTTTCCTACCGCGGCAGCTTGCCATGGCAGAAAACTGCGTGGTTTCTCTGCCGCGGCAGAGATTCCTCGACCATGTGTTGATCTTCTCCTGGAGTCCTCCTTGTGCTTCCTCCCTCTCCTCCCTTGCGCATTCTTCATTGATCAACATGCCATGTTCCATTAGCTCCTCACTCCTTGCTACGCCTTCTTCTCCCAAGTACCTGATCATACAATAATTCAAAGACATAGGTAGTATAAAATTCTCATTAACTAAAACACTAGGTTCATTAAGAAACATGTTCACCTGTTATTCTAGTAGCTTAGCACGAGCTCTTGTAATTGGTCCAATCCTTGTCTCATTAGATTGATCTTTCTTTACAGCAGCTGGAACATCATCATTAGCAATTGGGGTAGGTGTAATTGTAGGTATGTCCTCATCACTTTACTTTTCCGAAATCCTTTTAGAAATCAAAACTAGCACCGCTCTACACTAGTTTATCCAACCCGTCCATAACCACGGACACGACTATTCGAATAGATTTACACTCTACATAGGTTGTACATTTTACCCACACCATTCGGGTACCCTTCCCTGATCCCGCACCGATCGTGGGTCAGGTAACCGGTCAAGAATCTCACAATGCCCACTCCAGTACAAGCGCCTACCCTATGAGTCTTTCCCCTCAAAACCAAGATGTCGGGTACCGAGGACCAACCGGAGCGCCTTTTCCACCGCACAAAGTGTGTGCTTTCAATGAGGGGCTCATAGTAAACTCATGGCGGCTCGCAGAGCGTTTGTTTATTCTCCGGATCAATGCTTCACATGGACCCTTACAGGAGAAGACCCAACCTCTAGAGATCGAAATATCCTATAGTAGTTGGGAGGCAACCTATACTAGAGCGAACAAACTTTGAGTCCAGGCCCTTCCCATATATGAGTAATGTGGTTGCACGGGTTAAGTTGTTATAGCTAAAGTTGCAAACAGTAGATGAAACATGCATAAGTAAAACGGTAGGACAAGGCTTATGAGCAAGAAGGTGGCTTGTCTACGATCAGCAATATGCCAAAATGTCCATGGACTTCATCTTAGAATACCATAATAACCAATAATAACCATCTTCTTTGATCTTTGATATATTCACAACTATCGTTGCCATAGATCATACATGGAAGCAAACAAGGCCACAATCAATACAAGCAGCCAAAAACTAATCCAATACAACATATATATAGTACACCGTTAACTTTAGTAGGTTTGGATAAATGGGTGCAATAGCAAGTGGAATTACTTTAAATGGGTTAGAGGCATTTCTTATTATGATTTATTAGCCCAAAACTACTTCAATACAGGATTTTTAACCAAGACCTTGTTCATTATGGTATCAATGTGCGGGAATGATATCAGCAGATAGGTTTTGCATAAACAAAGCCACCAAAGGTGGTTTCTTTATTTTTGCACTTTCCTTTATTTATTTAAGGCTTTTCTAGTGAAATAAACCCTAGTTTTAGGGCATAATTCACGAGAAAAGATTTGTAAGTCCAAAATTATTTCCTTGGATGGTCCAGAAGGGTTTTGAGTACTGGTTCACTAAGATTTGGATTTACTTCAAGATAATTACAAGAATACCCTTGGGGAAATCCCAAAGTCAGTTCTGTAGATATTTTATCTTTTTAACCAGATTAAAACTACATGGGCTATTGATGTGAATCCAAGGACACAGGTTAGGTATTTCAAACACCTTTCTATAGCAATTGACTTCACACACTTTGGTGATATATAAATCCTAGAATTAATTATTTAGTGAAAATACCCCTTGTAGAGGAGTTTAATTCACCAAAGTTCATGAAAGCCTCAATAATAATTGAGCTTATGTGTTGAGGGCGAACCTCTAGGGTGGCCCGATATTTCACGAATCCCACTCAAATTGAGGATGGAGTGCGGGGGAAGGAGGGGAGGATGAACACGTCGAATTCACGCACAAAGAACGCGATGAACACACACGCAAAACCACGAACAGACCAATAGCGCACGCCGGCGAGGACTGGTCCGGCCCAATCCCTAGGATCAGCGACGGGTGGAGGACTCTCTCTCGAACTGGCACAGCGATATGGGAGACTCGGTGAGATCTTGACGTCTAGGCAAAGGGACTCCGATGCCTAGGGCATGTACAATGCGGAGGCATGATGCAAACTCCAACGAGGTTTTGGATATTTGGTGCTCCTTTGTCAAAGGAGCATCCTTTGTCAAAGGAGCATGAGTCAAGAACTAGATAGATCCACAAGGGGTTTCCACTAATTCCACATATCATGCCTAGGGTTTACAATAGAGGTGGGGGACTATATATAGGCCAGCCACTCAGTCAGGGGTACTTTAGGAATAAAAGACAAGTTCCGGACGGACTATGGGTTACATGGGCCGAAGGCCCAAAGGCCTTTTACATGCCTGGTGTCGGTCGGTCCGGAGACTCTGGTGTGTAGGCCGGAGACTCCAGAGGGGTCTCTAGTGGAGTCTCCGGAGGGGCCATCTGGTTATCCTGGGGCCTGGTTCGGGGGTCAGACCAGAGGTGGGCTGGAGTCTCTGGGGTCTTCAGGCCTGAGACTTTGGTGGACCGGAGACTCCGGTGTGTGCAAACCGGAGACTCCGGTCATCCTTGGGTGCTTAGTGATGTGTTGGGGCTTCGTACCTGATGATGCATAGAGTAGTTGCATGAAGTAGCACACCATCCAAGGAGGTATCAAATTGGCACAAGGAGAGGAGCGAGTTCACCTTAGCTTGTAGGAGTTTGGCTCGGTCATGAGTCTTGGGTCCACTTGGGGGACTTGATGGTGTAGATGTAGGATCGTCCGTAGGATGGGCTGCATCAGCTCCCCCCCTTGGGAAAGAGTCGTACTCGACTCTTCATGGGTATCATCATGAACATATCCATGGTAGGGTGAGAGGTCCTTGACATTGAATGTGTTGCTTGCAAGGTACTTGGTGACTGGAATGTCGATGATGTAGGCGTTGTTGTTGATTCTCTTGAGGACCTTGAAGGGTCCATCTCCTCTTGGTTTGAGCTTGGAATCTCGTTCCTTGGGAAAGCGGTCTTTGCTCAAGTGTATCCATACAAGGTCACCTTCTTCAACAATCATCTCCTTCTTGTCCTTGTTTAACCTCGAAGCTTGGGGAAGGACTTGTTGCTCGATAGTAGCTCTTGTTTCTTCATGAAGCTTCTTCATAGCTTGTGCGTGCTTCTCAACGTCCATGTTGGTGAGCTCATGGAGAGGTAGAGGTAGGATGTCGAGCGCGGTGAGGGGCTCTAAACCATAGACGATCATGAAGGGACTCATCTTGGTTGTTGAGTGCTTGGCTCGGTTGTAGGCGAACTCGGCGTGGAGAATGCATTCCTCCCAATCCTTCAAGTTCTTCTTGATCAACACATGTAGGAGAGTTCTGAGGCTTCGGTTGACAACCTCGGTTTGTCCATTGGTTTGAGGATGCGACGCGGATGAAAAGAGGAGATTAACGCCGATCTTGGCCATGAGGGTCTTCCATAAGTAGCTCATGAATTTGATGTCGCGGTCGGAGATGATTGTTCTTGGCACACCGTGAAGACGGACGATTTCCTTGAAAACAGATTTACAACATGTGAAGCATCGTCGGTGTTATGGCACGGTATGAAGTGTGCCATTTTGGAAAAGTGATCCACGACAACAAATATAGAGTCATGACCATGCTTAGATCTAGGCAATCCTAATACGAAATCCATACTAATGTCGGACCAAGGTGTATGAGGAATAAGCAATGGCATATAAAGACCATAAGGGTTAGCTTACGACTTAGCTTGAACACATGTCGTGTACGCATCGCTTCATCTTGGGCTAAAAGTAGTGAGTGGAGAGCATGTCCAGTGTCTTGTCACGACCAAAGTGACCCATAAGGCCTCCACCATGAGATTCTTGGAGAAGCAAAAGTTGGAGCGACGATTTCAGAATGCAAAGCTTGTTTTGTTTAAAGAGAAAGCCCTTATGCAAATATAAATCATCAACTCCTTTGTTAATGGAGCACTTTGCAAAAATTGGTTCAAAGAACGGGTTGGACGCATACAAAGATTTTATTTCCTCAAGACCCAACACGTTGATTTCAAGTCTCGTAAGAAGGCTTGTGTGTTTGCGCGACAAAGCATCCGCAACTACATTATCTTTGCCCTTCTTATACTTGGCAATGTATGGAAAAGACTCCATAAACTAAACCCACTTAGCGTCTATGAGGTCAATGTGATGTTCGATGTCGTGAAGGGGAGGTAGTCCATGTGGAAGTTCTTTGGGGAACACATCCTTGAATTCCTGCAAAACAATCATCAAAGATGGAGGAACATTGGTTAATTCATTAGTTCCTTGCGCTAGTCCCTTACAAAGGAGGACATAGTGCGAGATGGATGGGTTGTTCCGAACATCTCTCATCTCCCTTTTGGTGACAAGGAGAACACTCTTAGTTTTTCCACTCGAGTTTGGCTTGTGGCTCTCACTCACTATGAGGTGGTTCTCTCTCTCACCGCTCTTCTCACAAGTAGGTGTTGTGCTTTGCGCCCTTGCTAAAGCCTTTGCATTGTCCGCAATTATTTTGCTAGGAGTCATTGGTTGCAAAACACATGTTTTGTTGAGCCATTTGAATGTGTAAACATAGGTGCGACCATCATGTAGAGAAGCCTTGTCAAATATCCATGGTCGACCAAGAAGCATGTGACATACTGTCATAGGAACCACATCGCACTCCACTGTGTCTTTGTAAGGACCAATGGCGAAGGAGACCGATACGGTATGCTTGATCTTCACGGATCCTTGGTCACTTAGCCATTGCACGTGGTCGGGGTGCTTGTGTGGATGGAGGGCGAGGTTGAGCTTCTCACACAACTCGGTGCTAGCAAGGTTGTGGCAACTCCCTCCATCGATGATCACTTTGATAGATTTTCCATTGATGCCGGCTTGTGTTTGGAAGATATTGGAGTGTTGGTATTCATGCTCTTGTGCTTGAGTGGTCAAGATCCTTGTGATGACAAGCGATGGACTTGCGTCATGTTCACACATGAGGATTTCTTGGTCATCTTCCACTCGTTGCCTTGCCATTGCTTCCTTGACTCGGGCATCAAATTCATCTTCACTCAAGTACTCTTCGTCGCCATTGTCATGGATGAACAATACATTCTTGTTTCCACATTCGACCGACTTGTGTCCTTTGCCTCCACACTTGTAGCATTCACCGTTGAAAGGTGTATCACTCTTTGCTTCTTTGCCACTTGGGCATTTTTCCTTGAGGAAGTGTGGGCTTTAAGGAAGGCTTGGGGGTACTTGAGGAGCTTCCATTGAAGGTTGTTGGCGTAGCGGTTGAAGCTTGCTTGTAGGTGAAATACGTCTTGGGATTGTTGTACTTGATGTCCTCTTGCACTTGACGTTCGGCCTTTGTTGCGATGTGCACAAGCTCAACCATGTTGTTGTATGTTTGGAACTCGACAATGCGCTTGATTGGGTGGTTCAACCCAATAAGGAAGCGTGCCATAGTTTGCTCCATACGCTCTTCAATGTTGGCGCGGATCAAGTTGAGTTCCATTTCCTTGAAGTACTCTTCCACGATCTTTGTCCCTTGATGAAGCGATTGAAGGTTGTTGAAGAGGTCACGTGTGTAGTACGTGGGGACGAACCGGGATCTCATGTGAGCCTTCATGTCATGCCAAGTTGTGATTGGCGGTTCTGGTCTTGCGTCTTGAGCAACTTGAACTTGTTCCCACCAAAGGTTGGCATAACCATCAAACTCAAGCGAAGCCATGGCGACCATCTTCTCATTGCTATAGTTGTGCATGTGGAAGATCTTGTCGACTTTGAGTGCCCATGAAAGGTATTCTTCAGGGTCATTGGATCCGGTAAACTTGGGCATTGTGAACTTGAGCTTACTGAAAGTTTCTTCATCATTGCGGTCATTGCGACGAGCTTGGTGACCTTGTTGATGATCTTGTGGTTGATGCGGTGGAACTTGCTTCTCACGACCTTGTTGTGGAGCTTGCTCTTGATATTGTTGTTGAGGCGCTTGCTCTTGCTCTTGCCGCGGTTGTTGACGATGTTGAGGAACTTGGGACCCATGAGGTTGTTGAGGATGTGGAGCCTCATGACGCGGTTGATGACGAAGAGGAGGCTCGTTCCTCGGTTGGTGATGTTGATTAGGCACATGGGCCTCACGGAGAAGATCATGGTCGTGAGACTCTTGACGTGGTGGGCGTCGCTTAACTTGTACCACTTGATGCTCCATGTTTTGGTGTAGTGGAGGAGGCGCCTCGTTATGACCATGGTGTCGGTGCGGACGTTCATGACGATGATGACGAGGAGGAGGATCTTAGAGAGCTTCACTTCGATGACGAGCTTGACTTGCCACATTGGAGTCATCACTTGTTGTGTCAAGTACGTGTCACGGACGATGGTGGTAGACTTGCGGTTCTTCTTGTGGTTGCTCTTGTTGGATCACCAATGCCCTTGTGTCTCGTGGTCTTGAACAGAAATCACCATCATAGCTTGACGTTGCGGCGTGCCATGGGGAAGGTCCATAGTTCGAAGAACTTCCATCTTCAACCACGGGGGCATCATTGTGTCTTGGAGCACTTGGATGTAGATCTTGTTGAAGAGGTGCATGACGACACGAAGAACTTGACGAGCTTGATGCACGTGAACATGGTCTTGCCATTCCATCGATGAGGCATCGAAGATTGTCATTTGTTTCTGCGACGGAGCATTGAAGCTCTTCATTTTGGTGGCCGAAGTTGTGATGCATTGCATGCATTTGTTGTTCGAGGTCGTCAAAGCGGTTGTTGATGTTCTTGAACTTGGCTTGCGTCTCGCCAAATTGTTCATCTTGTCGCGTCTCAAGGGCTTGGCAACATTCACGGAACTCTTGTCGAACAATGAAGTGACTTGCGCGCGTCATGTACGGTCCTTGATCTTCTTCTTGGGGAGGTGGTTGGCTCGACTCACCGTGCCTATCCATCATGCAAAACACACAAGTATTGTTTATGGAAGTGGAATATGGTGGTGTTAGCCGTGTACCTCACCTTGGGGATTGCACCAACCTAGAAACCACAAGTGAGAGCTATAAGCGTGCAAAGTGTAATGGCAAAGAAAACTCACACTAAAGAAAGAACTAACTATCAAAAGCTTATTGGTGGTAGGTTAGGATTGTGGAATGCCAAAGAACCAACCAAAAGAAAAGGGATAGTCAAAAGTGGGTAAAATCCAACAAAATTCAAGTCAAAGGCGAAGGTCAACAACTCAAAGGGGGGACGAGAACCTACGACTATATACACACACGTGGAGATTGTTGGGATTGACACGACTATGAAAATGAGCAAACCAAATGTCCGAACAAAGACTAAGCTTGTTGTCTTGCCAATGCAAGGAGAGACCGTGGCTGGTTTGCAAAGAAGAAAAATGAGCAACGGATTTGTGCACTTTCCTTGGGCGCTCTTCATTCTCTCTTGCTTATAAGCTTTGAGACTCTCTTTTTCTATGGGAGACTATTTTTCTTTTTCTTTGTATCTTTTTTTTTGCTCTCCCTTGATGCTACCAAGTCACTCTTGCTATTGCTTTTACACTCTCACTATCCAAGGACAAGTGCACAATGCTCAAGCAAACACAAGATGAACCACTCTCGTGGGATAGGTACACACAAAGGAAGATAGGGGTTAACAAGGTGACGCAAGTTATACCTTCATTGATGATGATGAACTTGGCGTCGGTGGTGCGGGATGATGTTCGTGGGCTGTGGTGTGGATGAGCGCTAGAGTTGTCGATGCGAAGCTTGTTTTTAGTTGATGACACACACACAGGCACAAACAAACAAGAGGAAATTAGCCAATGCCAGATAAGAGGCAAAACTGTCAAAATCAGGCGTCAGGGCCGAAGACTCCGGGGTCTTTGGCCGGAAACTCCGGTCCAGGCCGGAGACTCCGATGTGGATAGGCGGGATACTCTGGTGTGCAGGCCGGAGACTCCGGTCTGGAGTCAGATCGCGAACTGTTCGTGTTCTTGAGTGGAAATCCACGCCTTGGGTCCTCAAATCCGCGAAAAATTGGCCAAATTGTGCTCGGAAAACGCAGGATAAAGCTGGACCAACTCCTAAGACAAGGTTTGGTCGGATCAAAACCACAAATAACACTCCAAATCAAGAGATCGATCCAAAGGCAAATATGGGGCTCTTTTTTGGGGATTTTCGAATTATTGGTGGATAGAAGAAAAATTTGTGGGGGAATTCGTGAGCAACGAAGCTCTTGATACCAATATGTTGAGGGAAAACCTCTAGGGTGGCCCGATCTTTCACGAATCCCACTCCAATCGAGGATGGAGTGTGGGGGAAGGAGGGGAGGATGAACACGTCGAACTCACGCATGAAGAACACGATTAACACACACACGCAAAACCACGATACACACCAATAGCTCACACCGGCAGTGACCGGTCCGGCGCAATCCCTAGGATCAGCGACGGGCGGAGGACTCTCTCTCGAACTGGCACGGCGAGATGGGAGACTCGGTGAGATCTTGACGTCTAGGCAAAGGGACTCCGATGCCTAGGCCTTGTACAACACAGAGGCACAATGCAAACTCCAACGAGGTTTGGGATATTTGGTGCTCCCTTGTCAAAGGAGCATGGGGCAAGAACTAGATAGATCCACGAGGGGTTTCCATTAATTCCAAATATCATGCCTAGGGTTTACAATAGAGGTGGGGGACTATATATAGGCAGCCACTCAGTCAAGGGTACTTTAGGAATAAAACACAAGTTCTGGACGGACTATGGGTTACATGGGCTGAAGGCCCAAAGGCCTTTTACATGCCTGGCGTCGGTCGGTCCGGAGACTCCGGTGTGCAGGCCGGAGACTCCAAAGGGGTCTCCGATGGAGTCTCCAGAGGGGCCATCTGGTTGTCCCGGGGCCTTGTTCGGGGGTCAGACCGGAGGTGGGCCGGAGTCTCCAGGGTCTTCAGGCCGGAGACTTTGGTAGATCGAAGACTCTAGTGTGCGTAGACCGGAGACTTCGGTCTGAGCAGCTCCAGCGGCTTCTACTTCACGATCTGCTCCTTGTTCTCCATCCATGGGTGGTTGGTGATGTGTTGGGGCTTCGTACCTGATGATGCATAGAGTAGTTGCATGAAGTAGCACACCATCCAAGGAGGTATCAAATTGGCACGAGGAGAGGAGCGAGTTCACCTTAGCTTGTAGGAGTTTGGCTCGGGCACGAGTCATGGGTTCACTTGGGGGACTTGATGGTGTAGATCTAGGATCGTCCGTAGGACAGGCTGCATCATTATGGATTTAGATAGACCTTCCATTGCACGTGCTCTAAGAGTTGGATTTAGGTCAATAGCCATCTTGTTTTGACCTAGAGATTTTTCTAAATTCAGAATTGAATTTATTTTGTCATTTTTACTACAGTAAAACCAAAGTTCCACTTGACATGAGACCAAGGTATGGTGATAGGTACTTCTAATAAATTCTAGAGGAAGTTGGATTTAAATTATTTGGACATAGTAAAGTTAGTGAAATAATTTAGTAGTGTAAAGGATACTTCTTAGAATTTAATTTCCTAGGTAAAATCTAAATATTATTTTGATCAAAAACTTGCTCTGTAAGTTAGAGGAAACCTTATAGAACACTAATAAAATTATATCTGGACACTTAGACTTGTTTTCCATTTTTATTTTGAATTAAACTTTGGAGCTATATAACCAGATCTGGAAAAGATTTATATAAAAAAAGGGGTAGAGGGATTACTGGGCTGGATCTGATCAGCAGAGGCCGGTACTATGCCGGGCCGGCCCACCATAGCAGCGACGTGCGTGGGAGACCGCGTTTGAAACGCCTAGGGGTGGCCTTCTCGTCAGCTAGTGTGGCAACCTGAAGGGGTATCGAGCACGCACAGATGTGCGATTAGACGGGGATCGATGGCCCCAAGGCCTTCTCCTTCCTCACGGCCAGTGCACCGGTGCAAAAACCCTAGCTCACCGGAGAGAGAATGGGAGGGCTCTAGGGGGCATGCTGACAACGAGGGAGTGGTGGAGGAGACGCGGTCTACCATGGGAAATCTGATGATGGGTGGTGATACCTTCGATCCGGATTACAAATGTAGTATAGCTCTTTTTCTCTAGTAGACCTAGGTTTATCAAATCCTCGGGAAGCAAAAGCGTAGTGAAGTTACTTTAACAGACCTTCAGGAGTTTTAGAATTCCTTTTGTGTTTTACCGGACCAAGAGTTTGTTGTATTTTATTATTGTCAATGATGGAGAGAGAGTGATATGGGGTGGCCCGATCTTCTCAGCAAGCACTTTGTCGATGGTGATGGTGGATGATAGATAACTAGCATGTAGCTATGAACTCTCCCGCTCGATCCCTGATGCTAATGCAACAGCTCTTGAACCTTGTAGGATATTCACAACACCACTCTCTTGCATGAGACGTGACGCAGAACTAATGAGTCTGCAATCTACTAATTCCCAATGGAACAACAGATCACACTCAATTATAGTTGGTAGATTCGAACACAGGGTAATTCCAGAGGTTCTATGAAAGAAACAACTCCAAAATATTTTAACGTGGTATAAACCCTAACTTGTGACGGCTACGGAGGTTTATATGAGGGCTGGGGCGTCCTCCCCTCTAAACGGGCCTAAAAACAGCCATAACTTGGCCCAAACTGACTCGGTTCGACTCAAACTGATACATGCCGACCCATACATGTGTTCGGCCTTATTGGCACGCAGTCCAAACATCGTGGAACACCTCAAACATGTAATTCTTGGTGCGCCATCTCTCTCTCTTGCTCATACGTGATTTCTTCATTGCCTCCTAGTGCGCATGCCTCCCGCTCCTCCCTCGCGCACTTGTTGATATTGGAAATCAGCGCTTGTCCTTCTTGCTGCAACTCTCCTCCTCCTCGCGCAACTCCTGTGTTATCAATAAACCTGATCATACAAAGATGCATAGACTTAGGTAGTATAAAGTTCTCATTAAGTAAAACATCAGGTTCAATTAGGAATGAATTCACCTGATAGTCATTATTGATTTGACTCAATATTTCCTTCCAGCCAGCAATCGTAATCATCATAATCCCTGTATATATCCTCATCATCCTCCCTTTCTTCATGAAAAGCCGTCCTCGGCTTTAGGTAAGCTGAAAGTGGGAGAAACAAAAAGAACAACGTGTACGCAAAGTATATGTATAGATAACATGTTGTATTATTGTTGTTCACAGGAAAAGTATGTCCAGTATACATCAAGCAACTTAAATTGCAGGTATAAGTGAAGTACAAAGAATCATGATCATGGTGAAAAACAACTAAATAGATAGTCATGTTCGTCAATATTAAATTCAGTTTTCTTAAAGAAGATTTATGATCAAATTTGTGGACAAGATCTAACCAATACAATATGTGTGAAAACCAAATTGATTCACACCATGCTTCAACTGTGCAACTCTGATTAATATAAACATGATCATGTTGTCCAGTATGGAAGATGCAACTCAATTTGCAAATATAAGTGAAGTATAGAGCAGTAGCACAGCTAGACAAAGACTTTTGGGACAAACACAAAGGATATGAAAACTTGGGTTCTATTCTAGCAAGATTACAACGATCCAACATAGGTAAAATTACTTGTGTTGGCTGGATTATATCAACTAGATCTGACTTTAGTTTCATACTATCACAAATTTCAGCATATGTCCCACAACAAGTCATCGACACACAACAAGTATGGCTGAAAACAGCATGTTTTAGTCCAGCGATTCTTTCACAAGTAATACATATGTGATCCACAAGAAAATTTTCATGCATGCTATATTCACCAATTAGATTGAAAGTGAAACAAGGAGAATATGTGCTAGAATTTAGACATGAAATTTCAGAAATCTTGTCCATAGCACAACTCATACTCATAGGTTCATTTAGCATGATGGAAAACACAATATCAGCAGGTGGTATTCGAGCAAGTATTTCTTTATGTGTAATCCGTACCACATGATCAAAATTGGAATTTGGTAAACTATCACATGGTGCTGAAACAATAGTGTAAGGCAAATCACAAGGAGGCTTCAGTAAAGGAATAGACTCACAATATGTCGCACATGTTGGCTGGAGCTCCAAATTAGTACCAATGTCATCAACAATCTTCTCAGCTGTAGTAGGTACTACGACATCCTCCTCAAGTGACAATACCAGATCGTGTGATGCAAAGTTGTAAAATAGGCTCCCTTTCTTCAAAAGCAACATGTACATCACAAGATACAACACTAGGAGTAGACATGATTATGTTAGTAGACAACTCACATGTCTCATTAGTGTCCACTCTCAAAATTTCTGGAATAGGCCATTTGTAGTTGTTCAAAAACATAGAACGTAGAAATTGCTTGAAATCTTCCCAAAGGATTTTTACCCATGACACCATACACAATCCTTGCGCCCTTCCACCAACGAGCTACCTCTTCATCCACACGTATGAGCAAGAATGTATTCTATATGGCTATTAAACTTGCTATCAAAAGTACGACATCTCGCAAAACCAAATCCCATATCAATTTCCCAAATCTGATATTCTCATGGGTGTGGCGAACTTTCCAATCGCCACTTGATTGTAGTTGGATCATATGCCATGCCAACCACAATAGCTAAATAGTCATGGTAAACATCATCTGATTTCTGCATCACATCAACACTAGTAGAAGTCATGATTAGTACATTAGTGCAAAAACACAAAATTGTTTTGGTGGCACACTCACAACTCACTCAAAAACTGACAAGAAAGCAGATCTTACCGTTCCAAAGTGAATAGTGATGCTTACCAATTCGAAATCAAAGACTGATGCACTGGTGTGATGAAGTGAATACCAAAGATATAGAAAACGATCGCAAGGCACACATGTTATTTATGGTGGAGCTGTAGGTATGATATCCTAACTACACCGCAAACAAGTCCTAGTGCTGATCGTATGACAAAGACCCACGGAAACACACACGGTGGAGATAAATGGGGCAATTGCAACTATGAAAATGAGCTCAATAAAGTGAGGTATGTCGGAGGAACGCTCGTGTTGCAATGCACAAGGAGAGACGCTAGCAATGTCTCAACGAAACGGGCACAAGATTGCTAAACTGAAGCAAGTGAGAGCACTAAGCACGCTAGTCTCAGAGGATAGTTTTAGACACAAAGAAAGGTTTACTAAGGCTCACAAGGATAGGTACGCTATGTGGACTCAGTAAAAAATAAACAAAAAGAAAAAATTTGACCTGAGAATTGGTCTCCGCCACAAAACGGTTTAAAATCTGCCATGCGAGATGGCGTAATTTTTTTTTCAGATGAGGGCAGACCGGTCTGTGGTGAGGCGACGGTCCAATTTTTTTTTTTCACGCTGGAGCACAGACCTGTCTGCGGTCAGGCGTGACGCAGCGAGCCAATTTTTTTTTGACTTGCCAAGCAGTACGCAACTAGGACTCTTTACTTGGTCGGATCTGACTTGATGGTAGCGGAAAAAGATGGTGGAAAACAACTAGAACAACTAGAAAACAAATCTACGAAGAACAGATCTAAATCTACGCTAATAGAGGAACTCGACCAGCAACTATTACTCCATTACGATGTAATCTAGGCTATAGCAACTCGTTTTGTGGGGCTTTTTCTGTATAGGATGAAAAACACTCTCTAATCTATGGATGGATTGTGCATTGCTTACCGAGGCAACGAGGAACTCTGATACCAAGATGATATGGGGTGGCCCGATCTTCTCAGCAAGCACTTTGTCGATGGTGATGGTGGATGATAGATAACTAGCCTGTAGCTATGAACTCTCCCGCTCGATCCCTGATGCCAATGCAACAGCTCTCGAACCTTGTAGGATATTCACAACACCACGCTCTTGCGCACGCAGCCGTGACCACGAACAGTAGTCTGCAATCTACTAATTCCCAATGGAACAACAGATCACACTCAATTATAGTTGGTAGATTCGAACACATGGTAATTCCAGAGGTTCTATGAAAGAAACAACTCCAAAATATTTTAACGTGGTCTAAACCCTAACTTGTGACGGCTACGGAGGTTTATATGAGGGCTGGGGCGTCCTCCCCTCTAAACGGGCCTAAAAACAGCCATAACTTGGCCCAAACTGACTCGGTTCGACTCAAACTGATACATGCCGACCCATACATGTGTTCGGCCTTATTGGCACGCAGTCCAAACATCGTGGAACACCTCAAACATGTAATTCTTGGTGCGCCATCTCTCTCTCTTGCTCATACGTGATTTCTTCATTGCCTCCTAGTGCGCATGCCTCCCGCTCCTCCCTCGCGCACTTGTTGATATTGGAAATCAGCGCTTGTCCTTCTTGCAACTCTCTCCTCCTCAAGAACGCTCGTGTTATCAATAAACCTGATCATACAAAGATGCATAGACTTAGGTAGTATAAAGTTCTCATTAAGTAAAACATCAGTTCAATTAGGAATGAATTCACCGATAGTCATTATTGATTTGACTCAATATTTCCTTCCAGCCAGGCAATCGTAATCATCATAATCCTCAGATATATCCTCATCATCCTCCCTTTCATGAAAAGCCGCCCTCGGCTTTAGGTAAGTGAAAGTGGGAGAAACAAAAAGAACAACGTGTACGCAAAGTATATGTATAGATAACATGTTGTATTATTGTTGTTCACAGGAAAAGTATGTCCAGTATACATCAAGCAACTTAAATTGCAGGTATAAGTGAAGTACAAAGAATCATGATCATGGTGAAAAACAACTAAATAGATAGTCATGTTCGTCAATATTAAATTCAGTTTTCTTAAAGAAGATTTATGATCAAATTTGTGGACAAGATCTAACCAATACAATATGTGTGAAAACCAAATTGATTCACACCATGCTTCAACTGTGCAACTCTGATTAATATAAACATGATCATGTTGTCCAGTATGGAAGATGCAACTCAATTTGCAAATATAAGTGAAGTATAGAGCAGTAGCACAGCTAGACAAAGACTTTTGGGACAAACACAAAGGATATGAAAACTTGGGTTCTATTCTAGCAAGATTACAACGATCCAACATAGGTAAAATTACTTGTGTTGGCTGGATTATATCAACTAGATCTGACTTTAGTTTCATACTATCACAAATTTCAGCATATGTCCCACAACAAGTCATCGACACACAACAAGTATGGCTGAAAAACAGATGTTTTAGTCAATGATTCTTTCACAAGTAATACATATGTGATCCACAAGAAAATTTTCATGCATGCTATATTCACCAATTAGATTGAAAGTGAAACAAGGAGAATATGTGCTAGAATTTAGACATGAAATTTCAGAAATCTTGTCCATAGCACAACTCATACTCATAGGTTCATTTAGCATGATGGAAAACACAATATCAGCAGGTGGTATTCGAGCAAGTATTTCTTTATGTGTAATCCGTACCACATGATCAAAATTGGAATTTGGTAAACTATCACATGGTGCTGAAACAATAGTGTAAGGCAAATCACAAGGAGGCTTCAGTAAAGGAATAGACTCACAATATGTCGCACATGTGGGCTGGATCTCCAAATTAGTACCAATGTCATCAACAATCTTCTCAAATAGTAGGTACTACGGCATCCTCCTCAAGTGACAATACCAGATCGTGTGATGCAGGTTGTAAAATAGGCGGCTCCCTTTCTTCAAAAGCAACATGTACATCACAAGATACAACACTAGGAGTAGACATGATTATGTTAGTAGACAACTCACATGTCTCATTAGTGTCCACTCTCAAAATTTCTGGAATAGGCCATTTGTAGTTGTTCAAAACATAGAACGTAGAAATTGCTTGAAATCTTCCCAAAGGATTTTTACCCATGACACCATACACAATCTTGCGTCCTTCCACCAACGAGCTACCTCTTCATCCACACGCCGTGAGCAAGAATGTATTCTATATGGCTATTAAACTTGCTATCAAAAGTATGACATCTCGCAGAAACCAAATCCCATATCAATTTCCCAAATCTGATATTCTCATGGGTGTATGGAACTTTCCAATCGCCACTTGATTGTAGTTGGATCATATGCCATGCCAACCACAATAGCTAAATAGTCATGGTAAACATCATCTGATTTCTGCATCACATCAACACTAGTAGAAGTCATGATTAGTACATTAGTGCAAAAACACAAAATTGTTTTGGTGGCACACTCACAACTCACTCAAAAACTGACAAGAAAGCAGATCTTACCGTTCCAAAGTGAATAGTGATGCTTACCAATTCGAAATCAAAGACTGATGCACTGATGTGATGAAGTGAATACCAAAGATATAGAAAACGATCGCAAGGCACACATGTTATTTATGGTGGAGCTGTAGGTATGATATCCTAACTACACCGCAAACAAGTCCTAGTGCTGATGACAAAGACCCACGGAAACACACGGTGGAGATAAATGGGGCAATTGCAACTATGAAAATGAGCTCAATAAAGTGAGGTATGTCGGAGGAACGCTCGTGTTGCAATGCACAAGGAGAGACGCTAGCAATGTCTCAACGAAACGGGCACAAGATTGCTAAACTGAGCAGCCCGTAGAGCACTAAGCACGCTAGTCTCGTAGGATAGTTTTAGACACAAAGAAAGGTTTACTAAGGCTCACAAGGATAGGTACGCTATGTGGACTCAGTAAAAAAAATAAACAAAAAAGAAAAAATTTGACCTGAGAAGTGGTCTCGCCACGCAGAAAACGTTTAAAAATTCCCGCCGCGGTGATGGCGGCAGAATTTTTTTCTCAGATGAGGGCGACGATCTGTGGTGAGGCGACGGTCCAATTTTTTTTTTTTCACGCTGGAGCACAGACTGTCTCGCGTCAGCGTGACGCAGCGAGCCAATTTTTTTTTGACTTGCCAAGCAGTACGCAACTAGGACTCTTTACTTGGTCGGATCTGACTTGATGGTAGCGGAAAAAGATGGTGGAAAACAACTAGAACAACTAGAAAACAAATCTACGAAGAACAGATCTAAATCTACGCTAATAGAGGAACTCGACCAGCAACTATTACTCCATTACGATGTAATCTAGGCTATAGCAACTCGTTTTGTGGGGCTTTTTCTGTATAGGATGAAAAACACTCTCTAATCTATGGATGGATTGTGCATTGCTTACCGAGGCAACGAGGAACTCTGATACCAAGATGATATGGGGTGGCCCGATCTTCTCAGCAAGCACTTTGTCGATGGTGATGGTGGATGATAGATAACTAGCCTGTAGCTATGAACTCTCCCGCTCGATCCCTGATGCCAATGCAACAGCTCTCGAACCTTGTAGGATATTCACAACACCACGCTCTTGCGCACGCAGCCGTGACCACGAACAGTAGTCTGCAATCTACTAATTCCCAATGGAACAACAGATCACACTCAATTATAGTTGGTAGATTCGAACACATGGTAATTCCAGAGGTTCTATGAAAGAAACAACTCCAAAATATTTTAACGTGGTCTAAACCCTAACTTGTGACGGCTACGGAGGTTTATATGAGGGCTGGGGCGTCCTCCCCTCTAAACGGGCCTAAAAACAGCCATAACTTGGCCCAAACTGACTCGGTTCGACTCAAACTGATACATGCCGACCCATACATGTGTTCGGCCTTATTGGCACGCAGTCCAAACATCGTGGAACACCTCAAACATGTAATTCTTGGTGCGCCATCTCTCTCTCTTGCTCATACGTGATTTCTTCATTGCCTCCTAGTGCGCATGCCTCCCGCTCCTCCCTCGCGCACTTGTTGATATTGGAAATCAGCGCTTGTCCTTCTTGCTGCAACTCTCCTCCTCCTCGCGCAACGCCTGTGTTATCAATAAACCTAATCATACAAAGATGCATAGACTTAGGTAGTATAAAGTTCTCATTAAGTAAAACATCAGGTTCAATTAGGAATGAATTCACCTGATAGTCATTATTGATTTGACTCAATATTTTCTTCCAGTTCAGGCAATCAGAATCATCATAATCCCTGTATATATCCTCATCAGAGAGGGCCTAGGGCGTTCGGTTTCACCTGTAGCCGTGCAAAATATCTGATGGGAATAAAAGATAATAATAAAGTATGCATGTAATTGTTAGAGCAAGATAAATTATATGTGTGCAGTGCATCCATAATTTCTATTGCATCCGCAATCTCTTATAGCAATAACCTACTAGTCTCATCCATAGAAGAAAGAGAACCAATGATATGCATAGTGACTTCACCGTTAATCCCAAGTAAATCCCTCACATATAGCCGTACTACCCCTTCTGTCACCGGGGTTTCCAACCTGCAGATTAGTCATTACTCATACTCCCTATGATATGGGGTGGCCCGATCTTCTCAGTAAGCACTTGTCGATGATGATAATGGTGGATAGATAAATAGCCTGTAGCTATGAACTCTCCCGCTCGAACCCTGATGCCAATGCAACAGCTCTCGAACCTTGTAGGATATTCACAACACCACGCTCTTGAGCACACAGCTGTCGACCACGAACGGTAGTTTGCAATCTACTAATTCCCAGTGGAACAACAGATCACACTCAATTATAGTTGGTAAAATCAATCACAGGGTAATTCCAGAGGTTCTATAAAACAAACATCTCCAAAATATTTTAACATGGTCTAACCTAATCTAGAGGGCGTTCCAAGGCTTATATGACCGCCGGAACGTCCGAAAAACGTGAAACGAAAACGTGTCTGATGCAGTCAGATCCGTATGAATCTGATGGAACTTTTTGGGCCGGATTATTCGGGGCCATACAGAAAGTCGCACATAAGTCCTTAGCAGAATCTCCAAAGCAGGGCCGGATTATCCGGGGTGTGGGGGCTGGATTATCCGTGGTCTTTAGACGTGTAAGTACTCATTGGAAAGATCTTGGAATTATCTATCCAACAAGTGCTTATTTGCTTGATTTGGAGTTCGTATGAGGAATCCGCATCCGTTTCAATTTCAGGACTTCTGTCTGTCTGAATTGAACGTTCCGTCTCTTTGATGATCTCCCTTGCTTGTATTGCGCCTGCCTCCCACTCCTCCCTCGCGCATCCTTGGATGATCATCACGTCGGACTCCTTGCCTTCCTCCCTCTCCTTCCCGCTAGCACTAGTCCGAAGGATATTAAATCTACTCAACCAATAAAACCATGATTTAGGTAGTATAAAGTTCTTATAAATCAAAGTATCTTGTCCAACTAGGAATGCAGTCACCTGATAGTCATCATTGATTTGACTCAATATTCCTTCCAGTTCAAGCAGTCAAAATCATTGTAATCCATGTATATATCCTCATCACCCTAAACCTGGCTCAATCCTCGGGGTCTTGGATACCTGACAAGTCCTTAGATTGAGGCAAGAGAGGATACAAAAATCATCATGTCATACAAACTAATACATGATCCCATCTATGATAAATAACATGCACAAAAGCTACATGGCTAGGCCGAAGCCCTTAGCCCAAGGAGAATTACTCACACATAGAGATGAGATCAACAATCATAAACATTGTAATTGAAATCATGAGATTGATAGCAAATAGTCTTACAATGTCGCCAATCAAAGATGAGATCTACTATTACAAGTGGTGGAACATGGCTATGGTGATGGAAAAGGGTTTGTAGATTAGATCTAAGTCTTTTCCTCCGGCGGCTCTTCAGTTTTGTGGATGGAGTTCTGGGGGCGGCTATTGATCGAAAATAGCCCCCTTTTCTCGTTGCCCGAGGCCTCTTTATATAGTGGTCCCTTCACGAAAGTTGTTCTGTTTGACCTAGCGGTGTCGATGGCAACTATATGACCAGAACTATACAGCCGGAATTTTATTCCCGCCATATAGTTGGTCGTTAAAGCGTCTGTCTCCACTTCACGACTTTTGGTTTCTTCGGATTGTTGGAAATCTCGTATCTTTGACTTTAATGTTGCGATTCCCATCATCAAACATCATTATCTGCGCAAGGAAAAACAGAAAGAAAGGATTACATACCCCTTTGATCATTAGGCATTAGTGGCAGGGTTTAGAGAGACATTTCATCAAAAATATGAATAATATCCAGTTTAAATATGGACGTAGATGGCTATATTTCACAGCCGTCAGGTGGCAAGGGTGGTTTCGGTGAGAGAGAGGTTCTCGTGCGAGTACGCCTATGGAGAGTGCTCGGTAGCTGTGGCATCCCGCAAAAACCACTACTAGAAAATCGCGTTGTTTTTGTGCATTGCATCATCATGACCGCATGCTCATGTCATCATGCCACATTGCATTTGAGCATCGTCATCATCTTGCTTTTGCTTGCGTAAAACTATTTGCAGAAAACCTAATTTGTTTCTAAACGCCCCGTCTTTATTCAAACGCAAAACCCGGGTCTCCGGATTATTTTGTTTTGTCTGCTATCGGTTTGCAAAAGCCTGATTTAAATTAAATAAAATAGTTAATTATTTTTAGTGGGGCAGTCGAACGGGCCGATTGACCCGAACGACCACCCCAGAATAAAAATCGGTCCAGCTTAGACCCAACCCCAAGTCTTTTCTTACCCCAGTCCTATCTACCCACCCTCCAGCCACCTCACCCCACCCAATCCCTGGCTGCCACCTCACCCTTCCCTCCTCTCCAGCCAACCCCCAGCTGCCACATCACCCCCAGCCACCGATCCCCACCCCTCTTCCTCTCTCCACTGCCCACAATTTCACAACCTAGGCAAAAGACACTGCAACACACGCCACACCCGCACGCTGTCGGCCCCACCGGCCCCACCACCCACCTGCCCCGCTCCCATCCCCTTACCTCTCGCACCCCTCCAACCACCCCAGGCACCCCCCGACCCCGTCTCCCCCGCCTCTGTCCCGCTCGTCTCTGCCCGAGATGGCCACAGCTGGCCGTCAGCCACCTCCATGTGCCGACCGCCCCCGGCTGCTCCCTCCTCCGCCTCGTCTCTCCCACCCCGACGGCCCGCTCCTCCCTTCCTTCACCACCGGCCCCTCCTTCCGATACTCCCCACCCGCGCTCGTCTCCTCCCATGAGCTCGGCCACCTCCTAAGCTGGCTGTCATGGCCACTGGCTCGCACCTCCCCCACCCCCTCTTCCGGCCGCGCCTTCCCGCCGGCGACCCATGAGGCCTCGGCGCCCGCCGAGCTCCCCACGCCCGCCCTGGCTTCCTCCCTCACATGCAGGCCCGCCCAGCCTTCCTCGCCGGTCACCCGCCTCCCAGCCTCCTGCCCCGGCCTCCGGCCTCCTCGCCAGCTCCTCCCCTTCGCGTCTCCGTCGCCTCGCCTCAGACGTCTCCCTCGGCCTCCTCCCGCCTAGGACCTCGTCGCCAAGGCCCCTTTACGCTTAGCGCCTGCTGCTGTGGTGGGCACCGTTTGCGTGCTAGCCTTGTAGTTGTTCGGGGCGAACCAAGTTCTGTAGTGGCTCCTGTGCCCCGAGTTCTTCTCGATAATATCTTCAGCGACGCTTGGAGCACAAGACCGATACAAGGGACTCGAAGGAATGGAGGCGAGAACTATATCAGTCAAGGTCATTCGGTGGCTCTGGAACGCCAAGTACTTCTACAGGTAATCAAGACCCGATCCCGAGGATCCAAGACCGACCGAACCATCGCCACAAGTTCTCCTTCCCGGACGCCAAGTGCGCCTAGAACCCGGATGCCAAGGTCACCGACACGAAACGACAAGACCTCCTTCCCGCACCGATGCCGACGACATCGCACGCCAAGTTCTTCACCCCGAATGCCAAGACCGACTCGTTTGCGCGGAACCGACAAGATCTCCGCGTGAGACGACAAGACCGACAACATGGCCCGACCACCGTGGATGCGACAAGATCTACCTCAGTTATCCGAGAACGACTCGCCGAGATCGAACCTCGATCCGAACCCCGAACCTGTCGGACTCGAACCGGAACCAAGATCGCCGAACCCTAATGTGTGAACCCTTTTCCTGAACCCTATTTTATAAATGCCATCTATAAAATTGTTGCATATAAAATTGTTCACGCATGCATAATTGTGTGGTTTGGGGGCCTTATGCCGATTCACCTCATAATTAAATATGGGGCCCATATGCGGGCAAATCTAGTCTCATATTGGCCTCATCTAAATTTGTGTAGCGAACCGGTGCTATCTTTTGCCATGTAATCCAACATTTAAATTGCGGGGTAGCTAAACAACATGAACCACCTAATTATTTGTCGGGACCCCGGTTCCACTTAATATTGACCTAATTGCATTGCATCTTTGCCATGTCATACATCATACATGCATCATGCCCGATCTTCTGCCGTTGTATTAAATAGTGCATCCGGTGTTATTCTAGTGTTTTGCTTCTTCGCGGATAAGGCCGTTGAGTTGATGTGAGCTCCGCCCCGATCTTCGGTTGAACCTTCGTCCATGTTTTCAGGCGAGCACCTCCCCCTTTCTACCTATCTTGCTTTTATAGTATTTATTTCCCTCCTGTTGATCTATTGCTATCTGTGTGCCGATGCTCTAGTTTTCGTACCCGTGATATCCCTTGCAGCCTCATATTGCCTTGGACACATCCTATTACCTGTTGATTGGTAGATAGTTAGACTTGCGCGTCGTAGTCGCTTGCTCAAGTGCTGTTGTGTGTCGTCGAGTACCACAGTTGTTGGAGTATTGCCGCAAGTTAATTGTTGGAGATGGTCATGGCTTTAATTACTGTTCACTTTAATTACTGTTTAACAACTAAAATTGAAGTAGGTAAGCAGAGGCATCGGTGGGTGATAGATAATATCTGGTTTCCGACCGCCCACTTGTGTCCCGTAGGACCCCGAGTTCTTGACACCTGTTCCGAGATCGAGCGCTAACCACAATGGGGAGATATGGGCCCCCATTGATTAGTACCTGATTTCAAAGTATTGTATCGGGGCCACAACTAGTTTGAGGTTTTATTTACTATCCTATGCCATGCTTTATCGCTTTATTTACGATTGTGCGATGGATAGCACATCGCATCTTTAGGAAGCGGAGTGTTTGTCGATACCCCAGCTTTTGGGATTTGTCGCATAAACCATCGCGCAAACCCCGAGTCCGTCTCGAGACCGGCCGACTTCGCTTGGTGTACTTAGTGGGTGGCCCGTGCTGCTTGCTTTGGTCTGAAACGTCGTGACTTAGGCCCCCGACATACCGATGGGTGTATGTTAACCGATCCGGCAAAAGGGTCAAGTGCTTGTGGATACTTTGGTGCACCTGCAGGTTAAATCTTTTCGAGAAGCCGTGTCCGCGGTTATGGACGACTTGGAGCACAGTGCTTGATCATAGACAACTATAACTAAAGTTTACTGTTATAAATTGACTTGTATCCGATATGACTAGTAATTAGCTTCACCACAACGGAATGGCTAAATAAAAGTGCCAACAACTGCTGGGTTTTGGGTTATCTCATGTTATTTGTATCTGACTAGTAAGTGTTGCAACTACAACGGAATGGTTAACTAAAACGGCCCACTGCTTATTTT
Organism: Avena insularis; assembly: GCA_023614405.1. NCBI lineage: Eukaryota > Viridiplantae > Streptophyta > Magnoliopsida > Poales > Poaceae > Avena > Avena insularis. The sequence goes on from CM042688.1 coordinate 279,999,444, forward strand.
ATCAGAATGATTATCTACACCTGACTAGTAATTGCTGCAACGATCACTGAATAAATAAAACTGCCAACTGTGTGAGTTCCTCGGTCGACTTCCTCGCTTGGTCTCGAGGGGAAATACCAGGATGGGTTTGTTTGGTGGTAGAATCAGGTTGGTTCGGGATAGGTCTTTCTTACCCCTCTCCGATAGCCGCTATTTGTATCGAGTCTCTATAGGTTGTTTAGTGCATGCTGCGCTGCCGTTCAGTCCACCATACCTTTGTAGGCGAGGACCGCCGAATTCTAGTCTCGCTGTCTTGGCCTCAAGATCGACGCCTCCTCTTTTCCTTTGCCCTTTGTCGGCACCCCTTTTGTTTAAGCAGGTTTTGAGATCGACGTCGTTAGCGTGGTTACCCTTCCGGCTTGGCTCAGGGTTATGGACGCCATTGGTTATTCTTCGTGGCTCTTAGCCCCATTTGCTTCTTGTCCGTAGTGACGCCCTATCATTTTCAAGGTGATTTGGATCTTTGTACGTATATTCGTATTCTTGACTCATGGAGTCGTGTTGTATATATATCTGCGGGTCCCATCGAGGACTGTTGTGTAATGTTATTACTTCGTTCTCCACCCGCACGAAAGTGCCTGGTGGGCACCTTTGAATCGTTTCTATGCGGGTTTGGCGGGTTTCGCTAAAACTTGCATAGGGCCGATCCTGAGGGTGTTACAGAGTGGTATCAGAGCACGATACCCCACAAGTCCAATTTCAGAGGATAACCTAGCTAACGGCCAAGTAGAGTGTCAAAACTATTTTGCAAAATCGGTTGGATAGTCTGATTAGGTCTGATTTTACTTCTTACCCTCCGCTATTCTCCTCTTACCTCACGCTTTTGAATCCACCTCTTATCTTTTCTTCGAGTCCAGATTTCTCGTGGTTGGGTTCCGCCGCACCTTCGTGGTTTCGCTTCCTCTTGGTAACGGTGTTGCTACATCTGGTCTTCATGCTATCCGAGTGATCCTTTATCCGTGGTACCATTCTTTGTTCCTTGTTTGTGCCTTCCGGTGTTTTCCGACGCGACGACATCCTCTATGCCAGATCCGATGCAGAGTCTGCATCACTCCTTTGTTTCCGAATCTCGTTTATCGAGATCTTCAGTCTGTTTCGAGAATGGTTGCACTCTTTTCGACTGATTGTGCAGAGTAATAGTTTGGGTGCGTGATGGATTGGCCCCCATGCCGACTACCCCTCCTATTCGCTTTTGTACATTGCAGTGGATGAGAATGCATCGGTTCCCCCTTTTTCCATCGAAGCTAGAGGTGGCTTTATTTGTTGATACCTCTACCTTCGACCTTTTGTTCCCGGCGTGTTCTCGTGACGATCACGGACAACGACCTCTTGTTAGTGGTGTCGCGAGGATCTACACGAAGCGAGAAGATTCAGATCGCCGCCCTTCTTCCGGTACCATGAGGCGGATCTCGAGGGCGAGATCCATTGTTAGTGGTGTAATTGTGGCATCCGCAAAACCACTACTAGAAAATCGCGTTGTTTTTGTGCATTGCATCATCATGACCGCATGCTCATGTCATCATGCCACATTGTATTTGAGCATCGTCATCATCTTGCTTTTGCTTGCGTAAAACTATTTGCAGAAAACCTAATTTGTTTCTAAACGCCCCGTCTTTATTCAAACGCAAAACCCGGGTCTCCGGATTATTTTGTTTTGTCTGCTATCGGTTTGCAAAAGCCCGATTTAAATTAAATAAAATAGTTAATTATTTTTAGTGGGGCAGTCGAACGGGCCGATTGACCCGAACGACCACCCCAGAATAAAAATCGGTCCAGCTTAGACCCAACCCCAAGTCTTTTCTTACCCCGTCCCATCTACCCACCCTCCAGCCACCTCACCCACCCAATCCCTGGCTGCCACCTCACCCTTCCCTCCTCTCCAGCCCAACCCCACCGCCACATCACCCCCACCCACCGATCCCCACCCCTCTTCCTCTCTCCACTGCCCACAGCCCACACACGCAAAGAAGACACTGCAACACACGCCACACCCGACGACTTGCCCCTGCCTCGGCCCCACTGCCCCACCACCCACCTGCCCCTGCCTCCCATCCCTTCCCTCTCGTGACGCCTCCAACCACCTCTGCACGCCTGACCCCTGCCTCTCCGTCTCTTGCCAGATGTTGCCAGCCGCCACCGCCTGGCCACCTCCAAGGCTGCCACCTCGGGCCTGCTGCTCCCTCCTCCGCCTCGTCCCACCCCTGACGCCGCTCCTCCCTTCCTTCACTGGCCACTCCTTCCGAGACCCCTACCTCCTGCCTCGTCCTCCTCCCAGCCGAGCTCCACACACCTCCATAAGCCCGGTCATGGCCCCACTGGCTCGCACCTCCCCACCCCCTCTTCCGCCTTCCCATGGCGACCAAGCTGCCTCCGGCCACGCCAGCTCCCCGACGCCCCACGCCCCAAGGGCTTCCTCCTCCGCCACAGCAGGCCTCGCCACATGGCCTGCCTTCCTCACGGTCACCCGCCTCCTGCAGCCTCCTGGCCCGCCTCCGGCCTCCTCGCCAGCTCCCTCCTTGACGCGTCTCCATCGCCTCAAGACGTCTCCCTCGCTGCCTCCTCCCCGCCTAGGACTCGTCGCCAAGGCCCCTACAGCTTAGCGCCAGGTTACTGTGGGCACCGCTTATGCTAGCCTTTGTAGTTGTTCGCGAACCAAGTTCTCAGAGGGCTCCTGTGCCCCGAGTTCTTCTCGATAGTATCTTCAGCGACGCTTGGAGCACAAGACCGATACAAGGGACCCGAAGGAATGGAGGCGAACTATATCAAGGTCATTCGGTGGCTCTGGAACGCCAAGTACTTCTACACGGTAACCGAAGACCCGATCCTGAGGATCCGAAGACCGACCCCGAACCATCGCCACGTCAAGTTCTCCTTCCCGGACGCCAAGTGCGCCGAGAACCCGGATGCCAAGGTCACCGACACGGAACGACAAGACCTCCTTCCCGCACCGATGCCGACGACGTCGCACGCCAAGTTCTTCACCCCAATGCCAAGATCGACTCGCTTATGCGGACCGACAAGATCTCCATTGAGACGACAAGACCGACAACATGGCCCGACCACCGTGGATGCGACAAGATCTACCTCGCTTATCCGAGAACGACCTGCCGAGACCGAACCTCGATCCAACTCGAACTCGCTTGACTCAACCCTAACCAAGATCGCCGAACCCTAATGTGTGAACCCTTTTCCTGAACCGTATTTTATAAATGCCATCTATAAAATTGTTGCATATAAAATTGTTCACACATGCATAATTGTGTGGTTTGGGGGCCTTATGCCGATTCACCTCATAATTAAATATGGGGCCCATATGCGGGCAAATCTAGTCTCATATTGGCCTCATCTAAATTTGTGTAGCGAACCGTGCTATCTTTTGCCATGTAATCCAACATTTAAATTATGGGTAGCTAAACAACATGAACCACCTAATTATTTGTCGGGACCCTTCCACTTAATATTGACCTAATTGCATTGCATCTTTGCCATGTCATACATCATACATGCATCATGCCCGATCTTCCGCCGTTGTATTAAATAGTGCATCCGTGTTATTCTAGTGTTTTGCTTCTTCATGATAAGGCCGTTGAGTTGATGTGAGCTCCGCCCCGATCTTCGTTGAACCTTCCATGTTTTCAAAGTAGCACCTCCCCTTTCTACCTATCTTGCTTTTATAGTATTTATTTCTCTGTTGATCTATTGCTATCTGTGTGCCGATGCTCTAGTTTTCGCAGTGATATCCCTTGCAAACCTCATATTGCCTTGGACACATCCTATTACCCGTTGATTGGTAGATAGTTAGACTTATGCGTCGTCGTAGTCGCTTGCTCAAGTGCTGTTGTGTGTCGTCGAAAGTACCACAGCTTGTTGGAGTATTGCCGCAAGTTAATTGTTGGAGATGGTCATGGCTTTAATTATCGCTCACTTTAATTACTGTTTAACAACTAAAATTGAAGTAGGTAAGTGAGGCATCGGTGGGTGATAGATAATATCTGGTTTCCGCCACCACTTGTGTCCGTGGGACCCGAGTTCTTGACACCTGTTAGAGATCGAGCGCTAACCACAATTGGGGAGATATGGGCCCCCATTGATTAGTACCTGATTTCAAAGTATTGTCTGGGGCCACAACTAGTTTGAGGTTTTATTTACTATCACATACCTATGCCATGCTTTCTTTATTTATTTACATTGTGCGATGGATAGCACTTTGTCTTTTAGGAAGCGAGTGTTTTCATGTATCGACAGGTCCTAGTTTTGGGATTTCTTGTCGTTTACCATCGGCGAAACCCCGAGTCCGTCTCGAGACCGGCCGATTTCTTGGTGTACTTAGTGGGGTGGCCCCCGTGCTTGCTTTTGGTGCCGAAACGTCGTGACTTAGGCCCCGCCGACATACCGATGGGTGTATGTTAACTAATCTGGCAAAAAGGGTCGAAGTGCTTGTGGATACTTTGGTGCACCCCTGCAGGGTTAAATCTTTTCGAGAATCCGTGTCCACGGTTATATGGACGACTTGGAGCACAAAGCTTGATCATAGACAACTATAACTAAAGTTTCTTGTTATAAATTGACTTGTATCCGATATGACTAGTAATCAGCTTCACCACAACGGAATGGCTAAATAAAAGTGCCAACAATGCTGGGTTTTGGGTTATCTCATGTTATTTGTATCGACTAGTAAGTGTTGCAACTACAGCGGAATGGTTAACTAAAAGCCTTGCTTGCTTATTTTATCGTAATGATTATCTACACGACTAGTAATTGCTGCAACGATCACCGAATAAATAAAGCGCCAAGCGTGAGTTCCTCGGTCGACTTCCTCGCTTGGTCTCGAGGAAATACCGGGATGGGTTTGTTTGGTGGTAGAATCAGGTTGGTTCGGATAGGTCTTTCTTACCCTCTCGATAGCCGCTATTTGTATCGAGTCTCTATAGGTTGTTTAGTGCATCTTCTTATGCCGTTCGATCCACCATACCTTTGTAGGCGAGGACCGCTGAATTCTAGTCTCGCCGTCTTGGCCTCGATCTTGACGCCTCTTTTTCCTTTGCCTTGTCGGCACCCTTTTGTTTAAGCAGGTTTTGAGATCGACGTCGTTAGGTGGTTACCCTTCCGCTTGGCACAGCAGGGTTATGGACGCCATTGGTTATTCTTCAGGGCTCTTAGCCCCATTTGCTTCTTGTCCGTAGTCGGACGCCCTATCATTTTCAAGGTGATTTGGATCTTTGTACCGTATATCTGTATTCTTGACTCATGGAGTCGTGTTGTATATATATCTGTTCTGTGGGTCCCATCGAGGACTGTTGTGTAATGTTATTACTTCGTTCTCCACCCGCACGAAAGTGCCTGGTGGGCACCTTTGAATCGTTTCTATGCGGGTTTGGCGGGTTTCGCTAAAACTTGCATAGGGCCGATCCTGAGGGTGTTACAGTAGCTCGCCAGCGCCGTCCTCTAGGATATTCCTGAGCAGAAAAAAGAACAGGGTTAGAAGGGGCTTAACTAGGGGGTTATGTTAGTTCAAGAAGGAGGAAGAAAGAGGTAGAGAAGATACGTCACGGTCGTTCTCTTTCTTGTAGGATACCGAGCTCGAAGCTCTCTGTCTAGGGAGAAGGAGAGCAGAGCGGTGGGTGGGAGCTTCGGGGGAGGCTCTAAGGAGTGGTGGGGTGGAAATTAGGGGGAAGAGGCGTGCAGGGAAGGCCTCTGGCCTATTTATTTGGGGAGGAGGAGGTCCATGGTGGGTATGGTGTAGGAGGATCTTGGGGAGAGGGTGCTGGCCAGGCATTGGGCATCCAGGGCGGTGCAGGGGTGGTGCGTGTGCTCTAGGATCATGCTAGGGTAGAGGAATAGTGGGGTTGCTACTACCTTGATTTATGTCTAGGTTTGTGTATAGGTGGCCATCTCTCTCTCTATTTCCAACACTAGTAACAAGGGGAACAGTGCCCTGCTATAGTGTAGCACGACCAGTGTGAGATGGGTGACTGTGGAGAAGTGCTGGACAAGATTTTCATGAGGGTTGGAGAGGTTTTGTTAATGATTTTAATCTTAGTCAAGTTTGGCCTAGTAGTGATTATGAAGCAATCTCTCCAAATTGATTTTGGCAAGATGGTTCAAAGGTAATAGTGGATAGATATGGTCAAGATATCTCTCCTAGAATTATTTGAGATTTTTCAGATGATTTTTGGTGCACTTTATATTCTTTATTCAAATAGTGATGAAACTATTTTATTGAATTCATTTAGTGTTTTTGAATTGGAAAAGATGAGTTTTTGGTTGGGGATGATCCCAAATATGAATTCACATTTTGGAGAATTTTTCCAAGATTTATTGATGAACGAAAGTATTTAAAACATTTATTTTATCATTTCTGCCATTTAAGGAAATAGGCAAAACGAATTATTAAAAACACTTCAAAAATATTTATTTTTAAAGTGGGAAGATAGGATATGATATATAGGCCTCAAATAAGCGTGAAGATGGACAAGTTTTTTGGTATAAATAGAGACTTTCCTTTATAGGTGGAGTTTTGGGGTTATTGTCAAACAAAGGAAATTAATATTTTTTGGGTCAAAACAATTATGGATAGAAGTTGATAAATCTTTATATTCAATGTAGATGATGTCCACATGCTATATCCATCATTTTCATCATTGGGTTTTGGAAATGTAAGCTTGATTTTGAAGGAGAACATGGGATAGAGGATATTAGGCATTAATATTTTTCTACCTTCAAAACCTTGTTGGATCTTGGAGCTCATAGATCCCCTTGGATCATGGGCTATATGGATGGATAGACCAAGTGATGTAGATCACCATGGTATAGATGTTTGAGGTTGACCATGATTGATTTACAAGGATTGATGCTTGTAACACCCTATCCACTAGGCCCTGGGGGTGTCACTCCTGGCAGCTTAATAGGATATCTAGACTGGCCCCACAGACCAACACTAGTCTATTCCGCGCACTTTATCCTCACTCGTGCGCACCTGGTACCCACTTCCCGGTCGGTCACCCATCATATAATTTCTCTAGGCCAAGCACGCTTAACCTTAGAGTTATTTTCAGATGAGCTTCCGGAAAATAAGTTGCAACTTGTTTGTATGAGTATCCTATCAATCCTATTAAGCCATGTGCTTGGATCTCACATACACTCACACTTTAGAAGATCGATGCCCTCATCGATCAAGCACACCCCGGGAACGTCTCCTCTTGGCACGCGTCTGTGCGTCCAATGCTAGCACATGTGCCATGCCGTGTCCACTCCGGGACACACGCACCATGCTCCATATGTCCCGCCACTAACCCGCACACACCCGTTTAACCGCGAGGATTTGCTCCGATAGCACTTTGTGACACCCCGTCCACTAGGCCCCGGGGGTGTCACTCCTGGCAGCTTAATAGGATATCTAGACTAGCCTCATAGACCAACACTAGTCTATTATGCGCACTTTGTCCTCACTCGTGCGCACCTGGATCCCACTTCCCGGTCGGTCACCCATCCTAGAATTGCTCTAGGCCAAGCACGCTTAACCTCAGATTTCTTTTCAAATGAGCTTCCAGAAAAAAAGTTGCAACTTGTTTGTATGAGTATCCTATCAATCCTATTAAGCCATGTGCTTGGATCTCACAATGCCAAACTTTGAATAAAATAAGGGTGCAAAAATAGATTATCAAATAGCCTCCTAAACCATGTGGGTTTAGAATGCACAAAGCTCCGATTTAAACTAGTGAAGTAGGAATGGATAGACCTTCCTGAGTAGATTACAATCATGCAAGAGTTGGTCAAGAGAAGATAGTATGAAGATGTGAGCTTCTGCCAAAGTAGGCATGTTGATAAGATTTGCAGGAATTGTTATTTTCTTGCCTGCAAAACCATCAAGAAGAAGTGGGTTATAGGATGGTCTAACCAAGGGAAAAAGTGGGCCTTGGTAGTCCTTAAGATGGTCCACAATATGGTCCAAGTGCATTTCGAAAAATGCACATGGGTAGAGAAGAAGAGATGTTCAAAGATGTGATTTTTTTAACAGTTTTCGAGACAACTATTTTTGGCAGATTTAGGTTTTGTCTAGAATTCAAGTTGGGATGAATTTGGGAGGATGTGAGGTTCCAAACTTGTCATAAAGTTGAGGAGATTGAGGTGTAGATTGAGTAGAAAGGATCCATTCTTGATATTGGTCTTCATTGACTTGGGAGCTTCTAGAAAGGATTAACATTGGAGTGCTCTGGTTAAGAGGTCAGATAGGTACTCTAGTGTCTAGAGATCAGATCAAGCTTGGGTAGTTTTTTTGGGTTTGGTATATCTTATCTTAGTTGATTCCTAGAGGATGATCACCTAGAGTATCTCATACTACTTCCTAGACAACAAGGCAAATAACAAATCAAGGCAAAACATCTTACAAGCAAATCCAACTACTACTAGGGTAACCATCAAGCCTAGCTTGAGGTAAGAATGGATACTTTGAAAAGGTTGTGTTTTGAAGTAGATAAGAGTCCTTGGTATTTCTACCAAGAGTATAATTCAAAAGCTTATAAAAGGTTTTGGAGAAACCTAGGGGTAAGAGTAGTGGAAGGTTCTGTCTTGAAACATAGGGAGATTATATCATATAGATCTCCATTGTTTTGTAAATCTATCTACTAATTTACAGAACGGTAGGTTCGTCCTCCCAGTTTCGTTCCGATTTTTCGTTGGTCGATTTTGCCCCTGACGGTTTGATGATATTACACCACTTGCCACCGCCAAGTGGAGTATCCTAGAAAAAAACAGCCGTCGTCGCCCTGGTCCACTTCTGCGCGCACCCCTCCCCAATCCTACGCCCCCAATCTAGGCGGGCGCCGCGGGAGCCCCTAGCGAGGTGTCATGGGGGAGCCAGCCGTTCGAGAGGCGGCGAGGGGCTCGTTCGAGAGGGGCGGCGAGCATCCTAGTCCACTTCCGCGCTGAGGAGGGGCGAGTTGCGGCGACAGGGACGCAGAGGCGTGGCGGCGCATCCGGCGGCAGGAACCTATGCGTCGTACCATGGTTCGTCCCCCGCTTGATGCTGGCAGGCAAGGCAACCGGCTCCTGGCCCCCCTTCCCCCCGCTACCTGGCCGAGCCAGCCTCCGAGTTCACCGACGAGCTCCCAGATCGCGACCGCATGCTCCCTTCCGCTGGCCCCGGCAAGCGACTGTCCGTGAGGTCTGCAGACAGCATGGTCTCTCCGCCAAGGGAGCGAGGCGACCACCGATGCAGAGCTCCGTCCAGGGCTTGGTCTAGCAGCTCCCCGACTTGGACTTCGACAGCCTCGAGGCAAACATCTTGAGAACTGGTATGAGGAGATATTTCCATGGAGAAGTGAGGGAGAGCGAGAAATCAAGAGTTGGGGAAGGAGAAGAACGCTAGGCCGATTCAGACATGTCGATTTGTGGCGGCGATGGCTGGATTTGAGTAGGCGACGGCTCCTCTTAGACACGAAGCGAACAAAGCGAAAGGGGGTCCAGAATCATCTGCGCGTGTTGTGTGCGGGAACTCTCCGGAGCAAACACTAGGCCACGCGTGCACACATTCCAGGACAAAACGATAGAACTACAACGCAAAATAAAAACAATGGAAAGGTGTGTAATGCACATCAGCATATGCACGTGCAAAGATTTTCACGTTTGATTACGAGAGTGTATATGTTAGTAGAAGAAATTTAGTGACACAAATTGGTCGAGGGTGTATATCCTTTTGCACAGCTATTTGGAGACCGGTCGTGCACATACTTTTTCTTATCTCTAACAATTGCAAATGAGTGGATTACTTGCAATGATCCCTCCTTACAGGGCTCCACACATCACCTCAGTTCTCAATGATCGAAATCGTCAAGCCGCACTAGCACGAGAGAGTAGGCCAGGAGCCTAGGATCAGCGCCAAGGGGATGCCTCTCTGGCACGGTGGAACAAGGTATGCATGGGGTTGGGATGCTAGAGGAAAGTACGGTCCGTCCAGGTCGACGTGACGAGGGGGGAAGAATTACAGTGGTGCGTTTTATAGAGAACTCGATCGAATATTTATGTGTATCTTATATTTTTACATGTCAAATATAGTTTTTTCTAATAAGCCGTGGCAACGCACGGGCATTCAGCTAGTAGAAGCTAAAAAATAGTTTGTTGCTACAAAGGCATCTTGGCTCAAGTTTTAAAATGCCAGAACAATTGTGAATCTATAATAACTAAATAGATCATCCTCACTAAACTATTTCTCTAAACATGCAAGCTGTCCAACTCAGCAAGTCCGCCATCTCAGCAAAACTGATGCCTTATTGAAGCCACGTCAGCCATATAAGAAAAACTGTCGTTCCTTTTTTTGAGGGGATGCCGTTCATGTTATCTATTTTGACGATTCCCGAGGTTTGTTCTACGAGCCCACATGACCTTCCAGCCCATTGTTCATCCCATCTAATAGAAGGTGCCAGCCCAGCCCACGTCCGCTCTTCTTCTCCACCGAGCAAATCTGGAGCCATCGACAAACACACATCGACTGTTACTCTTCTCAATCAATGCCAGCGCTCTCGCTTCCTCTCCCCGGGATCCTAGAACGAGGCCTTTCATACTCCAGTCCTAGGCTTCCTCACTTCCTCCCCAATAACCGTACCAGGTTCTCTATCTGTTCCTTCCTTAGTTGAAGAAATCATAATTTTATAATCGGTGTGATAGTGATTTCGAGAATATCGGGGTAGGGATTCATCGTAGTACGTTGAAGGAAAGTTTTGGATTTTCTTTAGAACTGCCTATAGGTCAGTGCTCAGTTTCAAGGGGCATAGCTGTTTGGGATTATCCCTTAATTCATCCTATTCTCAATTTCTCATGTTTAGCTTTCCTGATTTATCAAGACTTCTTTGCTGATTTGTCTTAGTGAATAAGCAAGAATTTACTAATACACGTTCTTCTACCACTGCCGATTCGCTTCGAAAGCTATTTTAACTGGGCAAGAATTTACAAATACACTTCTTTTACTAATACGTGCACTTTTATTCTACCATTGCAGAGTCGCTTTAAGGACTGTTTACTCCAGATCGGCTACTGGCAGTTCTTTGAATATCACCTTGCAAGATTTTCAATTCAATTCCAGTGTTTTCACATGATGTTTATTAATTAGTGAAAATACCCTTTTATTTCAATCCTGTCAAAGGTGGCAACATTTTTTTTTCAAGAATGTGGTGGAAACATTTCAACTTTCATTATTATCCTTTAAGAGCAAATATTGATTGACCTCAACTATCTGATGTACGGGTATGTACAACAACTTGCAAGCTTGATAGGCATGATTCAGCTGTACCGGCAAAGACATGCCTCTTATTCTGTTTTTTAATTGGCTGGTCTCAAGGTAATTGCTAATCTGAACTCTGAAAGATTGCGGCTGAATACACGCAAGTCATTGGAATGGCCCGGTGCTATTTTCTTGTAGCAGGTAGGGACATCATTCATGCAGAAAGAAAATCAATTCTTCCACATATGATGCAGCGGCAAATATTCTTAATGTTCTATACATGCTGAAATATATTGCTTCATTGAATTGTCGGCATAGCAAAAAAGAGCAGGTATTTCACAAAGTCAGTTAAGTTTTTTGCGCTCCTTTTTGTCGTCTTAATACTTTAATTGCCCAGCAATTTCTCATTCAGTTTGTTGTTGACCTACCAGTAGGATGACCAGACGAGATTAACAATAGTCCACGCTCAATTAGGAATCCGAATACTCATTCTTGAGAGAAAATGAGGTGGCTTGCCTTTGCGATAGCAAGATGCTAGATGAAAATATGAATCAGGTATTATAGACCTTTTTGTTATTTTATTCTTCAAAATGAAAACCTATATATGAAGCAAAGTTTTTCTAAGTTTACGAACTTGGTCTATTTGTTTTGCAGCCACTGTTCTTACAGGTAAATTTTTTGTAGCGTTGAGATGATTCCAAGTGCAGGCAGCATATGAGTTGTATGTCGATTCCAGAACCTCGAAATACTGCCTCATGCAGATCATGTTACGGACCTGCTTCATCTCTTTAGATGTAAGACCATTTATTGTCTCATGCATATATGTTTATTATTGTGCATTGCGTCTATAATTGACATTTGTATGTGCTGTCACCAAAAATTTCACAATTTAATGCTAATACTGATTAAAACTCCAAGTGATTAGCATGCTCCAGTTCGTGGCTTCCTTACAATGTTGTTCGTCATGGATGCTTGGACTTAATGTTGTCTTCTGATATCCTATTTTGCTTCATTTCTATTTTCATAAGAGCCACGTTTGTTGTGATTTCAACTATAAATGGAAAAATGGCAATTTATAAAACTTTTTTCTACCAAGTTGCTAGGAAATATAGTACTTCCGTGGTATTCAGCAGCTAGCAACAACTATGTATCATATTTTCTTTTGTTTCAGTTGTAGCTACATGTATGAAAAATAATTGCTATTTGCGCACCCCCAAAAAATTTATGTCCATTAATATTCTTTCTTATGAATATCCCTATTATATCCTTTGGGTGTCTTGCGGTTTACATATTATGTTATATAAGCAGTTGTCCTACAAGGGCAACACCCCAGCTCCCTAAAATTATTGTGTTATTCTCATGCATTGATTCATATCCTTCGTAACAAAATGTGTGGTGTTGCTTTACTTCCAACTATAATTTTAAATTTAGATATATCAAAACTTCCCGCAGCAACGCGCGGGGTATCATCTAGTATGAAAAATATGCCAAGACTGTTTTGTGAAATAGCATTTGTCAACTGAGGGTTATGTGAGGAGTTTATCATCTGCTACACATTCATATGCATAAGTACCACAAACAACAAGCAAACACTGCATCACTGAACAAGAAAAAGTTTGTGTTCCCCGTGATTTTCGCATTCTGGATAACTAATCAGGACTTCTGAAATTGGGATGTTACAGCACGGAGGGGCACGCTCGACTCGCCTTGTTGCAGGTGACCTCAAAGTGTCAGCGTCACTGTATCTATGTGACCAGAGCGATGTTGTCAGCGACGACATGCGGAGGCGTGCGATGCGGGAGCAAACCAAAGAGGGAGGGAAGGAAGGGAAGGTTCCAAGTGGACCAGCGGCTTACCCTTGAAGCAATGGAAGCCTCAGCGAGGCTGGGAGAGGACGGGATCGACGGCAATGGTGATAGCGAGCAGCGTCGGAGGCGGGGAAGACGAGCCCGATTCTGGCAGTAGAAGGCATTCTAGAAAATGGCCTTAGGTAGGGAGGACGAAGCGGAGCTCATGGCGGTCTTAGATGGACGGGGGGGAGTATGGCAACGGCGCGACTCCGGTGGTGTCTGGTAGCTAGGGTCCCGACTAGAAGAGGATCCACAAAGGGAGGGAGATAGAGCAGGCGAGAGGAACTAGAGAGGATGGCCACAACACTGGGTCTTATCCCCTTTCTCTAGGGTAGCGACAGGGCGCGAATCGCAGTGCAGGGGCGACGGCGGTGCCGGTGACATGGAGCAGCTTCGTTTCATCGTCGGGAGGAAGAAGAAAAGAGAAAGGCGATGAAGGGGTGCTCGGCCGATGTGCTACAATTGCACGCGCTGAGTGACGGGGAGCGGGAAAGGAAGGAATGGGCTGGCCGGAGCTTCTCCCTAGTTTATTTTTTCTAACAAAAACCTTTTCTATTTCCTTTTTCCACTTTCCTTTTGTAATTTTCATTTCAAATCTGTTTTGAGTAATTTGAAAATACTAGAGGAGTTTGTAAAATTGTGAAAATATTTTAGGGGCCCTTATAGTCCAGTTGGACTCCATCATTTTGTACTTTTCAAAATATTTGAAACGATTTGGAATGGATTTGAGAGAGAGATGAAACTAGGGTTTTAGTGTTTTGCTTTGTTTTCTCTTTTTTCATGCATTCTTTTATTATTAGCAAAGTACACGATGCTCATGAATGCACAAACCAAGCCCTAATTAGGATTAGCGAAAACTGGGTTTAGAGCTCTATCGCCCTTACGAGAATCTCGACCCGAGATTCGTAAGGTAGGAAGGAAGAAGGAGACATGGTTTCACTAATGATAAGAGGGGAACACACTAACCAACACACATAGAACCTCATGGTCAACTCGTGAAGGAGTGTTCAGAAACAACTCTGAGATGAAGTAACAGAGGAAACAACATGAGATAGTTTCAAGGTAACAGATAACTGGTCTTGATAAGGATTGAGACCATGGAGTTTACAAAAGAAGTTAAGATTCTAAAAAGGAAAGCTTACAACAAAAAGAACATGACCATAGACTTCGAGAGATGAAACTCTGCTAGATGGTTTAAGTAGAGATTTCACAAGTTCAGAGATACGGATAACCAAACTGTTGAACTACTTTTGAGACAGAAGAGTCACTTTTTCGTGCAACTAAAGGCCAAGACAGAAGGTTGTTTTGTGGGGAGGACTCGTAAGAGTCACAAGGAGCATGTACAAGAGGAACTGCAGATTACCAAAATCATAGTCACTCTATGAACATGATCGAGAAAAAAGGAAAATGTTTATTCATCCAGGGTTATCAAAATCTTTGCCAAAGATCATGATATCACTTCACACCACCAGGATGATTAAATAAGAAGATTCCCGATGACACAAGGAAAAAAGAAACTTCATTCTCAGACTTCAAATACTTGGCACAACAAACACATGCCAACATAAAAGGGTCTAGAGGATCGACCGAGAGACATTTAGCAAATACTACTTTAAATGTTCTCCTTGATGTTCGAGAAAACATACATCAAGTAAAGGTCGGACTTCGGTTACAAAGGAAACCATAAGCACAACTCCTATAATTAAATCATAGAATATGCCTCATGAAGAGTGGTTGTTAGTTGCTGATTCAAGAGAATATGGCAATAGGTCTTTCTGACTAATTGTGCAAACCATTACATTAATCTTGCTAGATTTACAAAGAGACCAATGTCAAAACCTTGAAGATCACCATTACATCATATCTGCTTGAGATTCAGATTTGGTTAGGTGGAATGATATTTCAGACTCAGCATCTCCGAATATGAAGTGTGCAACATTTATCACAAAGGTAAAGTCACTAGATTCTCAAGATGTGGACTGCAATGTTAAGCTCCAAAAGAGTGAGCTAAATTGCTAGACCCATGTGTTAACAACTTGTCGAAAGGCAACTTCTCATAAATCAGGTACTTGCAACAAAACACACATGTGTCCCTAGGGAAACATATATAACTATACTCGAATCCACGGCGACATCTTTCAACAATTGCACATGAATCACAGAAGATCACTTCTAGCATCTTGAACACATAGTTTGGGATGACCTGAAGACGGTTCTCGAAAATTTCCAAAATTCATGCCAGATGTTCCATATGAATCTAGTCTGGCTTGGAGAAGATAAGGATGTTATCGATGGGCTCAACAACAAACTTGTCGAGATACTCCAGGAATATGGACTCATATGTTCTATGAATAAGGCAACAATATTGGTTAGACCAAAGGACAAGAATATGCACCCAGGTGAAACATCACGAGCAGAAGCATCATCAAGATAGTCCTAGGAACTGAGTTTGATTTGATGATAACCCAAATCAAATCAAAGGCGGGGGAAGATAACATATCCATGAATAAAATACTATCTTTCTTTAGCATGAACATAACTAGACATCCCTTTAAGATGAACTAGGTTGGATAGAACTTTTGTCTTACAACTATCCAACTTGTTGTTTAAGCTCAACCAACTGGTTCAGGGGTATCCAGTACAGATCCTTCGAGATAGGAGTAGTTCAAAGAATTGACTTTCTCAAGAACTTGACAAAACGGTCATGTGGCAACATGGGGATATTTCTAGAAAGAAGTCTAGAATGTCACGAACCACCAATATGTCACTTAGTCAACAGGAAACTTGCTTGGTAAAGCAAGAAGACATAGTCTCAGAGCTTCAACACAAGCCTAACTCTTTGACCGAGGAGAGTGCACCAGAGTAGTGGACTTGGTAGTACAATCATCCTTTGCTTAGTGACATGGTTAATCAATCACGCTAAGAATGATACAAATGTCCTTGTAGTTCAAAGCAATACTGATTGCTAGGAATCTCAGATGACCACATCGATACACATACGCATCATTCACGAGTGCAAAAGATCGGAGGAAGGGTAGGTAAATATGGGTAGAAGCATCACTTCAATAAGAGAGTCATCAAACTCAGCACGCCCTCTTAGTATAAAGGAGTGTGATACTCTAAGGTGGAACATATACAAGCTAATTAATGCCTCTTGATCTGCTGGTTACAAAACTTTGACCTGGTCTTAGAATTGACGTGGTACTAGAGTTTGTTTCTCCTGACATCCCGAAATGGTTTGTCTTGACGAACCACAAGAGTATCTTGCATCGGAAGTCACCGATGATCATTTACTACTTTGCTACCAACTAATAGACAGAGGTCAGAAACAACAAGGGCAAGGAAACATGCTCAGGGTGGAATCGGGAGATGTGGATGCATAGATTAACAATCTTCCGGAAACCAATGCATAGAAGGGGAAGTGTGGCAGAGTCACGAGTATAGATGCGCGACTCTCGAGGAGTACTCTTGTCGTGATCTATTTAGTTCCATCAAAGAACATATGGCATAGCATGTGGTAGGGGAAGTCCCTAATTGTAACAATTCAATTGCAATAATAACCACAAAATTGAAGGTTATACTTGAAGTTAGCCATCCTGAGGTAATGTGTGAACATTAACAACAGGGGACCATGGAATGGATCTTGGGTTAAATATCATCTTCATGTACAAGATTCACCATAATAGAATCCGGCACAATTTTGGGATCTTCGGTTCAAGTCCAAGGGTTAAAACCCAAGAATGAAGTAACTACTACTCGAGTGACACATCGTCACTACAAGGTAGTAAACACGAGGTAGCTTTCAAAAGAAGAAACAACTTCTGAAGCACCCAAACAAATAAAAAGGAGGCACATGAGGAAAAAGGAAACCTCGAAGCCTAGAACAGAACACTATGGATCCTACAATATAATATTGTGGGACATAAGATAGAGAGATCATGATAGAAAGAAATCTTTCAACCTTATTGGGACGAGCGATTTGAAATTATGTGTGATGCTAGTGACTATGCTATTGGGGCTGTTCTAGGACAAAGAGATGGATCGAACCTTAACATCATTCAATCTGCTAGTCGAGCTTTCAATGAGGATCAATGAAATTATGCAACAATTGAAAAGGAATTTTTAGCTGTTTTTTCTGCCTGTGATAAATTTAGACACTATATTATCAATTCAAAAGTAATAGTTCATACAAATCATCAGGCTGTGAGACACCTTCTAGCTAAGAAAGATGCTAAACCCCGTCTAATTAAATGTGTCTTATTACGACAAGAATATGACCTGCAGATAGTGGATATGAGGGTAAGGATAATCCCGTTGTTGATCATCTATCGCGAATGGAAGGTATCATAAAGGATCCCATTCCTATTAATGAATCTTTGCGAGGGGAATGTCTTATAGTTATAGAACCTCGCGACCCTTGGTTTGCAGATTATGCTAATTTCCTTGTTGGTAAGTTTCTACCAAAAGGGATGGATTACAGTCAAAGAAAGAAATTATTTAATAATTTAAAACATTACTTTTGGGATGACCCTTACTTATACATACATGGTATAGATGGGATAATTAGCAAATGTGTACCCGACCATGAGGTGAGAGCCATTCTCAATGCTTGTCACGATAGTCCTTATGGAAGACATCATGCTGGTGATCGTATTGTAGCTAAAGTCTTGCAATCGGGCTTCTACTGGTCTACCCTAGTTAAAGATGCTCATGAATATGTTAGGAATTGTGATGCTTGCGAATGTATGAGTAATATTTGTAGAAGACATGAAATGTATATGTAATATAACCTAGTAATAGAGCCATTTGATGTTTGGGGAACTGATTTTATGGCACCATTTGTCCCCTCTAATGGTTATACTCATATTCTTGTTGTTGTTGACTATGTTACTAAGTGGGTAGAGGCTATACCCACTTCTCATGCAGATGCAGCCACTTCCATCAAGATGATCAAGGAGATCATCTTTCCTAGGTTTGGAGTACCTCGGTTTTTAATTACTGATGGTGGAACTCATTTTATGAAAGGTACTCTTGGCAAGATACAACAGAAGTATGGAGTCGACCATCGCGTAGCTTCACCTTACCACCCACAAACCAGTGGACAAGTGGAATTATCTAACCAGGAAATCAAAGTCATACTTCAAAAGATGGTGAATAGGTCAAGAAAGGACTGGGCTTTGAAGCTTATTGATGCATTGTGGGCGTATCATACATGTTTCAAAAATCCTATGGAAATGACACTATACAATATGGTTTATGGTAAAACTTGTCACCTTCCATTAGAACTTGAGCATAAGGCTCGATGGGCTATCAAAACCATGAATTTCCATTTTAAAACTGTTGGGGAAAAACGACTCTTATATATCCATGTTTTGGATGAACTCAGAAATGAGGCCTATGAAAATGCTAGGATATTCAAGGAAAAGGTAAAGAAATGGCATGATAAAAAGTTAGAGGGCAAGGAATTTGAATTTGGAGATAAAGTTTTTCTCTATAACTCTAGGCTTAAGATTTTTACAGGTAAATTAAAATCTAGGTGGGAAGTACCTTATGAAGTCAAAGAGGCATACCCTTCGGGAGTAGTAAGGTTGAAAAATACTACACCCTCTTCTTCATCCTGGATCATTAATGGGCAACGTTTGAAGCATTGTAGAGTTGGAGAAGTTAACACAGTTGAGCTAATCTCCTTAATCTCGGCCAAGGAGTATAATAAAGTGAGGTAAAACAATTTTAAGTTGATTGATTTGTTGGTCTGGAATCTTTTTAGTTTATTTCTCCTTGATCTTTGCTTCCCTTTCATTTTTCTGATCCATCTGAAGTATTTTCCAACCTGGTATGGCCGGGCCGTACGGGCAGACGTGCATGTACTATTGGTTGTTAAACGTTCATGTCCCTACATATCCTTTTTCACATTTCGGTACGACCAGACTGTACTGGCAGACACGCATGTACCGTAGGTCTTTACCGGCTCTGTTTTCCTCCTTGTATTGACTTAGAGTCTAAAAAAAAATATAACTATACTATTCTATCATCAATGATAGAATAATATTCTATACATGATCCATACTGCCTAGAACTCAATAACCATACTTCCGTTCTGAGCTGCTTCATACTTCCTGCTATGAGCACATATACTTCTATCAACATGTGCATGTTTTTGTGATTATTTGACTGTTTTCATTATCAATTGATGATCGTGTTTACATTTTTGTGATCTAAATCGTCCGTCGTGCACGCAAAATGCCCTTTTTAGAAACTAACTTCACGTGCAATCAATAATTCATTCTTTTTGTCGGCTTTTGCTTGTTTCCGTCCTTTTAATTAGAGTTGTCTATATAATTTGGAGATATATTGTGTGTTGATTACACTTTGTATGCATCTCTCTGAACTGAAATTGCATATTTACTAATGGTTCTATTGGTATTAAACTCGTATCAATATTCTAGGTTTGTAGTCGTTGCAGTTCTCGTTTGCCCGAATAAACGGGTGTCGATTTGTTTTCGAATTGGTTGTATATTTGAAAATTGAAGATGCGTTATACTTCACAACAGTTGTATGTGTATCGGGATGCTGTTTTGGATCAGGATGTTGCTCAATGTCGATATCGGGGGATGGTGTTTTGGATTGAGGATGATCTTGGTTAAATGGCGGGCCTAGATCTTATTGATTTATATGTTTTGTTTTGTATTATTATTATTTGAACATTCGTACGTATTGCTACCAGTACGAATTTTGATTGCATTATTGCATATGTGATTATTCAGTATACAGTGCTAATTTTCTATCTTCGGTTGCCGTCCTACTGTTTTTACGAATTACTTTCTGTTGTCGTATATTCATACTTCTTTCTTATAAGTAGCCATACTTCTATGCATTGCTTTGTTGTACTTGATTTGATTTTTGGATTTGTTTATACTTTGGGCTATAAATCGGTAAAATTATAGTTTTAGTAGATTCATACTTGCTATATGAGGGGTTTAGGGGCCCCCGCCATACTTCCTGAATTCAATAATACATACTTGTTCTTGATCCATACTTCCCAGAGTTCATCATCCATACTTCCTGTATGAGCAGTTACATACGTCCAATTTAGAGTGCTCATACTTCCTTGATGATCTGTTCCATACATCCTGTTTCGGATCAGGAATAGTTGTGGTTAACAGTTTTTGTTACAAAAAACTATGTGTAGTGGAAGTGGGGTTGGTTGGGGCGGATGAGGAGGGGTGGGAGGGGGGCATAGTACTTGAAATGAATCATATATACTTCTATAAGTAGTCATACTTCTCTCACTTTTGCTTGTCTTGTAATTGATATGACTTTTTAGATTTATGTTGTACTTTGGGTTATAAACATAGAAAGTTTCAGTTTTCATCCATTCATACTTCCTGTATATATGTTCATACTTTTTTTAACATATGATGATACTTCTTCCATAAGAATATGTATACTTCCTGTATTGGGGACAACTATATTTATATCATGGGCAAATTTGTTATTATTTCATACTTTTCTATATTTTTCCAACTTTTATTCATACTTATATTTTATCAATTATCATACTTCCTAGAGTGCTACATACATACTTTTCGTGTACTAATTGTCATACTTCCTGTAGTATTCAATATACTTCATGGATATATTCATGCATACTTCCAGAATATATTCACCTATACTTCCAGAATATATTCTTAAATTATTTTACATCTTTTTTGTTAAATGTTATAATTTTTTGACAACTTATAAGTTTTTAATATTATTTTTCCTGCATATAATTAAGTTTTATTATTTTATTACTGTACTTATTTTTCAACTACACATTTATTATTCGTTTTTGTAATTTCTTTTTCCATCGTAATAGGACGTTAGACCTTTTTTGAATTAAATGTGAGAGATATTAGTGGTTATTACATGCTGGGCCCACCACTCCTACTTAATGCGCTTATTTCTTTCTCTCTCCCACTTCTTCTCTCTCCCCTGACGACGTACTGCTTAGACTCACGTGCGCACCATGAGCGGTTCTTTCCTCTTTCTCTGCCCGTGAGGTTGGTTCCATCCTTTCTATCTAGTAGTAGAAACCGATGCAAGGAGTAAATTGTTTGCTTCATAAGCCTTCGAATCATCTGCCAGTTCCGTTCTCCCCATCCTTCGCTAGTTCCTTCTCTCCCCTATTCTTCCTATCGGTTCACTATTCATGGTGACTGTTCATGGCGGATCTTTGATTCCATCTATTTACCTTTTCTTTAACGCATTAATTTGTATACATTTGATTATTCTCTGTTTAATCACATTTTGTTGTTCTCCAATTTTGTTTTTGTTATACAAGTTTGCTATCCTCATGGTCATCGACGGTGGATCTAGGTTTTTGCTTCGGTGAGGCTTTTATTTCTTGTTGAAGATGGTTGGTTCTGCTCTGGGGAATTTTTATTTTAGGTTCGGTCATTCATGGAGCCACTGACAAAACCTTCCAATTCGAAAAGCATGGATGGTAATCGCCTTTTCTGTTATGTGCTCTATTGTATAAAATTACTAGTATAGATTTTTTTATGTCTGTTTTCTTTTAATTCATGATGTTCATACTTTCTGGAATGCATATTTTTAGTATTCTCAGAGCAAATCTTGTTGATTACATACTTCTTTGTTGTTTACTTATTGTACTTCTCTTTGCAAGTATATATATTGTGATGTCATTTTTGTTGCATTTCATTTTCTGTATTACATATATGGTGGTGCTAAGTTGACTTTCTAAGTTGTCATGATATGATAATATAAGTGTTATTATTTTGTCTGATGTGTTATACTTCTATTTTCCCATTATCTGTACTCATAGTTTTTGTGTTCTTGTACTTCTCTGGTGGTTTTCATTTTTTCGCATTTTAGTTTCAAATTAGAATATGGCCATGGTACTGTTACTTTTTATAACCAGTTTTTGTGTAAGAAAAAAATTGTTACTTCTTTTTTTGTGCTACTTATACTTCTGCTTATTTGCTATTTTTATACTTCCCAATTATGTTTTGTTGTACTTCTCTGGTATGTTTCCTTTTTATGTGTTTTTTGTACTTATTCACAATATGTAATGTATACTTCTTCTTATTGCACAACTGTACTGCTTTACACTCTGTTTTTTTGTTTATTTTTGTGCACTTATTCAGTATGTAGTATAATTTTTTTATCTTGTAGTACCCATCTCTGATGTTCAACCAGCAATAGGTACATCTTTTGGTGATGGAGGCTCAAAACCTACTGAGTCTTCCCATTTAGATACATCTGGTGGAACTATAACTATTGTGTGCAATGTCGATGTTGTTTGTGTACCACTGGTATCCTAGAATCTCAAGGTTTGTTTCTTTTCTTCTTTTAGTTATTTCTTAATATGTTTTCAGCAATCGTTTTTGTGTTTTGTTTTTGACTCTGCCCTAACTATTTCTCATTGTTTTTATCCCACAACCCTATACTTCATTTTATCCATAGCTATACTTCCTATTGTAGACACCCATACTTCCTTTTACCAATAGTAAATAATTTAAGAAACAAGACTCCTATACATCTTGTAATAGACTTATACTTCATTTTATTACACAGCTATACTTCCTATTACAGACACATATACTTCCCCTAACAAAGTCATACTTTATTTTATCAAACAAATATACTTCATTATTGCTCATTTTTAGCAATATTTTTTTTGTTTTGTTTTTTAAGTCTGCACTAATTATTGCTCATTTTTGTTTTGCAGGAAATTGATGTTCAGAAGAGCATCAATGATGTTCTTAGCTCTGATGTTCAACCAGCACTAGATGTATCTGTTGGTGATGAAGGCTCAAAACCTACCGAGCCTCCCCATCTAGATACATCTGGCGGGAATGCAAGTATTGCGTGCAATGTTGATGTTGCTTCTGTTACCACTTGTATCCTAGAATCTCAAGGTTTGTTTCTTTTCTTCTTTTATTTATTTTTTAAATATGTTTTCAGCAATCTTTTTTGTGTTTTGTTTTTGACTCTGCCCTAATTATTGCTCATTGTTTTGATCCCACAACCCTATACTTCATTTTATCCACAGCTATACATGCTATTACAGACACTCATACTTCCTTTTACCAATAGTATGTACTTTAAGAAACAAAACTACTATATATCTTGTAACATACTTATACTTCATTTTATCACACATCTATACTTCCTATTACAGACACATATACTTCCCCTAACAAAGAGTCATACTTTATTTTATCAAACATCTATACTTCATTATTGCTCATTTTCAACAATTTTTTTGTTTTTTTTTGAGCTTGCACAAATTATTTCTCATTTTTTGTTTTGTAGAAATTGATGTTCAGAAGAGCATCAATGATGTTCTTAGCTCTGTCGATCATGATTTTGGAGGTACAACTTCCTTTGAGGATGATGCTGATCTTGGTTCTTTGTAGTTGTCGGAGATGCAGTCAAAGTCGGTTGATGGTGATGAGCCTATGACTCAGATTGAAGATGTTCCTGCTCAGTTACGTGCTGATAGAGAAAGGAAGAATGAGAAGATAAAAGCTCCACTTGAACGTAGGGCTAAGGCATTGCACGACGACTTAGCTGAGGGTAGTGCTCCTATCGATGATCCGGTATCTAGTAGCCCAGTTGGGATGGTGAATAAGGATAGGGTTTCTGTTAGGAAGATTATTCAATTGAACACATGCACTCCATGTAGAAGCCCGCGGGTTGCAGCTGCCTCATCTCCTGGTGTTGGTAGAACACGACAAAGTTCTCGTGCAAGTCCTTCTGTTGTTAAACTTGGAGGGAGTAAGCAAGTCAAGAAGCCTGTTGAAAAGGGGAATAAAGTTGCGTAGTCCGGTGCTACCAGTGATAATGTTGCTGATGCTATCAAGAAATCTTCTACCAAGCAAAAGTCAGCTTCTAAGGGGAAGGGTGTTGCTAAGGTTAAACAGACTGCTACTGCTTCTCATTATGTGAAGAAGTCCGTCTATTTTGATAACCATGTTGATGTATCTAATGATGTTGTTGAAGATGAGGAGTGTCAATCTGGTGACGATTCGGATGTGTCTAAGGTTAGTTTATATTTTTTTCTCTGTCTTTTAGCTTGTACTACTTTGTGTTATGGTCTCTGCACATATGTATACTCCCATGTGTTCATAACATATACTTCCTAGTTAACTAGTTCTTGTACTTCTTACATTTTGTTCAAGCTATACTGATATATTTGAAATATTAATCTTTGTTGTTTTTTCATTGATGTACTTATTTTTTGAAATCCATACTTTTATTTATTTTTATGTACTTCTCTTATTTTTTTGCAAGATGTGTACTTCACTTTTTAAAATTGGTTGTGATCTTTTCATGGTTATCTTTACTTTCTCCAATCTACATACATCTTTAGTATATTTCTCTTCTCTAGTTCCCTTTTTTTATTTTTGTATCTATGCCGCTTTTGTGTGTAATATGCCTACTTGTTATCTATTGTATGTTGTGTTTTATTGATCCTATACTTCCTTGTATAGTGTTTTCTATACTTCTTAATTTTACCTTTACCCTACTTCCTTCTCCTTTTTGAAGTATGAGTTGGTGAAAGTTTCTGGGAAGAGGAAGATGTCAGCTGAATTCCCTCTAGATGATGCCACTTTTGACCTATCCAAGAAGAGACCTAAGATCAAAACTCGTTTCAACACAATGACAAGGTGTTCCCTCAAGGAACTTGCCAGCTGCATTTCTTTGCTGAAAGATCGGCACCTTACTATGCTCAGATCGGTAGATCTGGGGAATCTAAAGCATTTCAAGATTAAATCTAATATCAACAAGCAGCTCATTTGTTTTCTCATGTATCGTATTGATGCCGATACAATGACGCTTGATCTTGGTGCTGGTAACAAGATGTTGAAGATTACTGCTGAAGGAATACGTAAACGGGCTACCATCTAGTGGTTTCTCCCCTCGAGGCCTTCAGATAATGGTTATTCTAAGGCATTGAAGAATTTGAAGGACGAGCTGGGAATTCCAATAAACCAAGATATAAAAATTGATGATCTGCACAGAATGCTTGAGAATCTTGTTTGTGACCCATCGAAAGATGCACTGGCTTTGAAGGTTTTTGGTCTCATTTTGTATAACAAATTTATTTGTCCAGGTTACTCCTTTAATCCTTACTTCCTTAACATATTCGTCCATTCTTTTTATTCTTGCTTTAATTTTCATCCATACTTTTCTGCTTGCATACTTCTAAACTTATGTGGTAACGGCACTCATACTTCCTTTATGTGTACATCCATACTTCTATTATGACGTATCATATTTTTTGTAACTATAAAATTTTACTTATTCCTCCTTTGTATTTATATATTATACCTATTTGTTGTCAACTTGTTTTTATATCTTTATTCTTTAGTATATTGTACTCCCTCTTTACATACATCGTAACTTATGTAATAAAAAACATCATGCTTCATTTCCTCATTGCTATACTTCCTTTGATTTTTTATACATCCCTTCTTTTGTGTCATAAAATGTCATGCTTTTCATTCTTGTATACCATGTATTTTTTCATATTTCTCTCATGCTATACATTATAATTTACTTGTCACCATAAAACCATTATGATATGGTATAGTTATCAAGAGGGAGGCTACAATGGTGGAAGATTTTGATTTATCCAAGTTGAAGCATGTGGATCTCTGCCAGCTTCTTTGGGATGAGTTGAGGAGTACTGTTTATGCTTGGCAAGCAGTTGTTGCTGACTGGAAAGCCATACCTATTGCTACATCACTCCTCTTCTTATGTATGTTGATTGCCTGCATCACTTCCTTCTAATGAATGCTGATATGCGCACTCCATGAGTGTGTTACATGGATCCGAAGGTAATCAACAAAGTTATCAACCTTGATTTGATCAATAAAGGGAATGATAAACCTAAAAGCTGGATATACGGGAAGCTACCGGTGAGTCGTCTTCCCCCATAATGTCAAATTACTTTCTATGTTTTATTTCTTTTTTTCATTATTATATCCTCGTTATCTATTTTAATTCTTATATGTTATTATTGTAGTGGTAGTCACCTAATGATATCATTTATTTTGATGAGCCCATTGCAAACACTTGTTTTATTTCTCGAGTGTCGCCCCTGAAGAGGTCTGTAAGCTCGTCTCATGGCTATGCTTCTTTGCCAAAGTGCCTATTCATAGGCAGCAGTAGCGCTGCTGCTGGCAACTCTAAAGGAATAACTAAGAATACATTTGAAACTACGTACTGCCAGTTAGATGAATCCCTTTCTTTGGCTTGTTCGCTATCCCTCTAGCTGCCTAGTATAGCTGAAAGGCTTGGCCTCATTGTCGGCTTATTGCAACCTGGTCAAGGTTTCGACGAAGATTCTAAGAAGGAGACGCTTACTGCTGAGGCTTCCAACCTTGAGTTCTTGCAGAAAAGCGTTGCACACATTTGTTTTGTGTTGTTCAAAATCTCAGAGGATGCTTGATGTAGCAAGTATGAAGATGTTGCTAGCCTTTTCATCAAGCAGATGTCAAAGGATGATGCATGTGACGGTGTTGATGGAAGCCATGCTAAGGTTTCACTTTCAGATGAAAATGTAAGTTCATTGTATTTTCTTTGCTCCTTATGTTGTTTTTATCTCATACTTCCTATTATACTCATGTCATACTTTTTAGGGTTGTGGTGCCTTACTTCTTTCTTTTGTGTACTTTTTTATTTTGGGTTAATAAGGATGGTATTGTTGCCTCTACGGTTCAATAGGAACAGGTTTTCGAAGGACGATGTTTACTTTTGTTTTTTTTAGTTTTTACCCATTCATAGTTGTTTGTTATTTCATACTTCTTATGTACTTCATTTTCATACTTCTAATCATAGTGATATCTTACTTCTTCTTGTTTGTCTAACTTTTTATGATTTAGGTGAATAATGAGGGAACTGTTGCATCTGCAGTTCAACAAGAATGGGTTTTTGAAGGACGATATTTATTTTATTTAGTTTTTACCATTTTTTTGCATGCTTAGTTGTTTCTTAGACCATACTTCTTCATTACATAATCTCATACTTCTTATTTTAGTGATCCCTTACTTCTTTTTGTCTAATTTTTTGGTTTTAGGTGAATAATGAGGGAATTGTTGCCTCTGCAGTTCAACAACAACATGATTCTGGAGGACATGTAAGTTTATTTTTGTCTAGTTTTGTACCCATTTTGTGTTCCCTTTTGTTGTTTTTTACGTCATACTTCTTTTCTACTTCATTTTGATACTTACCATTTGTTGTGATCCCTTACTTCTTCATGTTCTTTGGCTGTAGGTGAATAAGGAGGGAACTGGTCCTCTCTAGTTCAACAACAACAGCTTTCTATGATGATGTGTGTGACGGTTTTGACGGGAGCAGTTCCAATGTTTTAAATTGTGATGGAAATGTAAGTTTATTTTGTTTAGTTTTTACCCATTTTTTGTTCTCCTTAGTCTTTTTTATCTAATATTCCTTCTATACATCATTTTCATACTTCTCATTATTGTGATCCCTTGCTCCTTCTTCTTTTTTTGGCTGTAGGTGAATAAGGAGGAAACCGCTTCCTCTATAGTTCAACAAGAGAAGTCTTCTTCAGCTCCTAACCCGGTTAGCCCCCACAAGGAGATTCAACTGAATCTGACAGCGAAAAGACTATATCCACGGGTGACATGCATCATGATGGTGATATTAATGTTTTTTGAATCTGAGCATGCTCAGTCTGCTCAATAAGATGATGCTGGTGATTATGAGAAATCTACTAGAGCAGATTACAATGAAAATTCTTCGGTTGACATTCCTGCTCCAAAGTATTCTTCTGTACGTTGTGTCAAAAGTTATGCAGTCTCTAAAATCCTAGTACGCTCCCCTACAACTAGAATTTGCCCAGAAAATGTTCTTTATATGGTCGCTATCATCAATCTCAAAGTCAAAGAAGAACTCTTTGTTCACTCCCTTCATCTCTCCAAAGAATGATAGAAGCTTCTGTACGTCATCGTAGTTATCCTTTTTCGAGTTCATTGCTTTTCTGCAAACATTGTATTCATGTTAATTGTAACTCATTCTTTTATGCAAGGATTTTTAGATACTTTTTATGCTGGTATATACATACTTCCCTCAATTAGCTATACCTCACTTTAAATTAACACCGTTTTCATCCTGTAAACATTGCCCTTACTTCTTTTTTACTCGTACTCCCCAATACAATACTCTTATACTTCATTTAATATACATCTATACTTCATGTAACAGAAACATACTTCATTCTATCGCACAACTATACTTCCTAGTACAGACTATCATACTTCCCCTAACAGATAGTCTTAATTCATTTTATCAAACAGATATACTTCCTTTTTAACAATAGTATAAACTTCATAAAACAAAGACTCCAATACTTCTTGTAACACACCTATACTTCATTTTATCGCACGGATATACTTCATATTACAGACACCCATACTTCCTTTTACCAATAGTACATACTTCATGAAACGAGACTCATATACTTCCTGCAATAGACCTATACTTCATTTCATCACAAAACTATACTTCCTATTACATATACCCATACTTCCCCTAACAAATAGTCATACTTTGTTTTATCAAACAACTATACTTCATTTTACCAATAGTATATACTTCATGAGACAAGACTCCTATACTTCCTGTAACAGAAACATACTTCATTTTATCACACAACTATACTTCCTATTACAGGCAACCATACTTCCCCTAACAAACAGTCATACTTCATTTTGTCAAAAAACTATACTTCATTTTCCACTACACAACTATACTGCCTTGATAACATGTATAATTCCCCTAAAACATGTACCAATACTTATTTTTTAAATTGCATAGTTATATTTGCTGCAAATATTGAAATATGCAAGAAATTCACATACTTATTTGCTGAGTCAGTTTAGTAGGTTATACATGTTCAGCAAGTCGGGACAATGGACTATCAAGTACTGCCCCCTCCAAACGAACCATATAGGATAGACATAATGCTTTGATGAGGGACATTCTGTAATTGTAGAAACTTAACATACTCTAGGAGTGATGGTTCAAAGGACTTGTGAGAGTGGAGGAACACCATCATGCTAGGGATTTGTATCAGATGATGGTTGTGTTCGTAGTTGATATCAACAATGACGCTCGAGCCATCTACCTGATCTTTCAATCGCATCCTTGCATTGCAGCCAGACCGCTTAAATGTTTTGTCACGATGTCTCTCATCTTCAAAAACAATTGCTTTGTGCTTTCCTTGGCAACTATAGTACATATGTCGGCTGTATTCACTATGCAGTCCTATTTTCATCACAAATCCTGCGTGTCTTGAGTATCTGTTGTAATAATCATGTGCTTCCTTCTAGTCAGGGAAACTCATACCCACTTTAGGTATAAGGTAGTCTGGTACATCAGCCATCCGCACATTTAAAAGGACACATTATCATTTCATAAAATAAGTTTTGATCTTTGTTTAATGCAATGGAATTATCGCATTTTTGTTTTTCTTTAAATACAATACATGAAACTTACATGAGAGTAATTGTGATGTTCCACATGAGTATATTCATCTTCTTGTAGTATTGGGCAAGGAGGCGTAACAATAGATGTGTGTAGCAGTGGGTTAGAAGGCTTTTTCATCTGTTTTGGTGCACGCGGGGGAGTACTGAAGATGTGTTGACTCCCTGCTCTTGTTTAGGTATTTTTCTTTCCATCCGCAAAAGCCTGCATATACTCCTTGTTTGGTGGATGTGTAGCCCCAACTTGAGGTGTTGTTACTCCATGGCTTTCTGGAGGTTTTGTAGCCCCAATCTTAGGTGTTGTTACTGCAAGAATTGGTGGAGGTTTTGTAGCCCCAATCTTAGGTGCTATTACTGTAGGACTTGGTGGAGGTTTTGTAGTGTCAACACCCGGATTTTTAATCCCATATGCATGTAATGCCATACCCCGCAATCCCAGGATTACCATTTTTGCGAGACATAACAGATTGGATATCACAGTACATCATCCATTACAAACCATAATAAGGTCTTACACAAATAAAGGATCTCATGATCCAGTCTTAATACAAACAAGCAGCGGAATAATAAGCGTAGTAGTGGGCTCCATCTTCAGTGTCACAGGCAATGCTGATGATGGGAGATGATCCTAGTTGTCGTAGACATCCTGCTGTCCATCCTCCTGGTAGTCCTCCTCATAATCTGGCCACCGGAATAGCCAGGGACAAAGCCATGAGTACTCTTTAAGTACTCGCAATTTATCACTAACAAGTAAGGTAGTTTTCACTTTAAGTGGGAACCTAGTTTTCATATTCACAACCCTGTTGTAGTCAAGTCAAAATCATAGTTCACTTCGCAAGTCATTTTGAAAACATCTGACGACGGAACAGTATGGCCACTCTAACTGTCCATGACCGCGGACGCGGCTATTCGAATAGTTTGACACTCTGTAGAGGTGGTACAGTTTCACCACAAAATTTGATACATCCGCTAGGGATAACTGATGAGGACATCCATACTATTCCACTATCTCCTAATCCTATTCATAATGAAGATGTTGCTGCAAAGAACAAATCCAATGAAATCAGGATTGGACCCATTACAAGAGCTCGTGCAAAGCTGATTGAGCAACAGGTGAATTCACTCTTAATTGAACCTGATGTTTTACTTAATGAGAACTTTATACTACCTAAGTCTATGCATCTTTGTATGATCAGGTTTATTGATAACACAAGCGTTGCGCGAGGAGGAGGAGAGTTGCAGCAAGAAGGACAGGCGCTGATTTCCAATATCAACAAGTGCGCGAGGGAGGAGCGGGAGGCATGCGCACTAGGAGGCAATGAGGAAATCACGTATGAGCAAGAGAGAGAGATGGCGCACCCAGAATTACATGTTTGAGGTGTTCCACGACGTTTGGACTGCGTGCCAATAAGGCCGAACCCATATATGGGTCGGTATGTATCAGTTTGAGTCGAACCGAGTCAGTTTGGGCCAAGTTATGGCTGTTTTTAGGCCCGTTTAGAGGGGAGGACGCCCCAACCCTCATATAAACCTCTGTAGCCGTCACAAGTTAGGGTTTAGACCACGTTAAAATATTTTGGAGTTGTTTCTTTCATAGAACCTCTGGAATTACCCTGTGTTCGAATCTACCAACTATAATTGAGTGTGATCTGTTGTTCCATTGGGAATTAGTAGATTGCAGACTACCGTTCGTGGTCACGGCTGTGTGCGCAAGAGCGTGGTGTTGTGAATATCCTACAAGGTTCGACAGTTGTTGCATTGGCATCAGGGATCGAGCGGGAGAGTTCATAGCTACAGGCTAGTTATCTATCATCCACCATCACCATCGACAAAGTGCTTGCTGAGAAGATCGGGCCACCCCATATCATCTTGGTATCAGATTTCCTCGTTGCCTCGGTAAGCAATCCACAATCCATCCATAGATTAGAGAGTGTTTTTCATCCTATACAGAAAAAGCCCCCACAAAACGAGTTGCCATAGCCTAGATTACATCGTAATCGAGTAATAGTTGCTGGTCGAGTTCCTCTATTCGATTAGATTTAGATCTGTTCTTCGTAGATTTGTTTTCTAGTTGTTCTAGTTGTTTTCCACCATCTTTTTCCGCTACCATCAAGTCAGATCCGACCAAGTAAAGAGTCCTAGTTGCGTACTGCTTGGCAAGTCGAAAAAAAAAATTGGCTCGCTGCCTCACGCCTGACCGCAGACAGGTCTGTGCTCCAGCGTGAAAAAAAAAATTGGACCGTCGCCTCACCACAGACCGGTCTGCCCTCATACGAGAAAAAAAAATTCTGCCGCCATCCTGCCGCGGCAGGATTTTAGGCCGTTTTTCTGCCGTGGCAGAGACCAATTCTCAGGTCAAATTTTTTTCTTTTTTGTTTATTTATTTTTACTGAGTCCACATAGCGTACCTATCCTTGTGAGCCTTAGTAAGCCTTTCTTTGTGTCTAAAACTATCCTACGAGACTAGCGTGCTTAGTGCTCTGCGAATTTTCGGTTTAGCAATCTTGTGCCTGTTTCGTTGAGACATTGCTAGCGTCTCTCCTTGTGCATTGCAACACGAGCATTCCTCCAACATACCTTACTTTATTGAGCTCATTTTCATAGTTGCAATTGCCCCATTTATCTTCACCATGTGTGTTTCCGTGGGTCTTTGTCATACGATCAGCACTAGGACTTGTTTGTGGTGTAGTTAGGATACCATACCTACAGCTCCACCATAAATACACTGTGTGCCCTGTGATCGTTCTCTATACCTTTGATATTCACTTCATCACATCAGTGCATCAGTTTTTGATTTTGTTTGGTAGAGCATCTCTATTCACTTTGGAACGGTAAGATCTCCTTTCTTATTAGTTGTGAGTGAGCTGTGAGAGTTCCACCATACAGATTTTGATTTTTGCACTAACCTACTAATCATGTCTTCTAGTGATGATGATGTTGTGATGCAGAAAAAGAAGGATGAGGAGCTTGTTAATTGGCGTGAATATGAGGCTTTGAAGTCCCACTTGACACGTGTGTTTACTAACACGACAGATGCCATTGACAAGAATCTCCAGGATATGAATATGAGATTGGATCAGCATGTTGGAACGGTTGGTACTATTCAAACGCAAGTGGCTACGCTCAATGTCAATGTCACCGCTTTGCAGCAGTCCATTGAGGGTTTGACAGCCGCCTTACATAGAAGGGAAGATCCTCAACATGATGATGCCTTTGATGATTTTGATGAGGGTAGCGCTGTGGATGCTGCTCCACATGTTGGCAGGGGACGTGCTATTCCCCCTGTCCATGCACCTGCTCATGGCCGTGGGTTTGCCCCTCTTGGGCGTGCTCAACGTGTGCCCAACCAAGCTGCTGATGATGGTTTGGGCAAGCCAAAATTCTCAATTCCTAAGTTTGATGGTTCCATTGATCCTGAAGACTACCTCACATGGGAGTTGAAGATTGAGAAACTCTGGCGCTTATTTGACTATCCAGAAGATAAGAAGGTCAAGCTTGCAGCATCTGAATTTGATGGTTATGCTTTGCGTTGGTGGGATGCTCTTGTGCAACATAGGAGGGAGGACAATGAACTTCCTGTGATGGATTGGCGCGAGATGAAACAAATCATGAAAGCTCGTTTCGTACCAACCAACTACTTGCGATCAGTTTTTGATAAATTGGCCTTAACTGAAGCAAGGCACCATGACAGTTGATGAGTACTACATGGAGATGGAGATGCTTATGCAGCGTGCTCGAGTTCGCGAGTCTATTGAGATGACCATGCAGCGATTCCTAAACAATCTGAAGTTGCCAATCAAGAGCATAGTGCGTCATCACAAGTATGAGACCATGAATGAGCTATTGCACCATGCTAGAGAGGCTGAATCCCAGTTGGCAGAAGAGGCGAAGTCACGCGCTCGTTTTCCATCCTCCAGCAGATATTCGGCCAGATCTATTCCTCCTACAGTCACGCCCCCAGCTGCTGTTCCGTTTACACCATCAGCCAAACCAGCAAGTACACCTTCGTTTGGTTCTAATGCTCGGAAACCCGCTGTCCCTGCTGCTAGCTCGGGTTCCAACATGTCTACTACACGTACTCGTGATGTGGTGTGCCGTACTTGTGGAGGTAGAGGTCACTACAAGAAGGATTGTCGAAACAGCAAGGTTATGTTTGTTAATGAACAAGGTGAAGTAGAAAGTGGAGATGAAGCTTCTGATGATGATATTGATGACGGCGAGGTTGGTGCTGATGCATATGCTGAGCGTGCACCCACGATTGTCGTATCTTCACGTGTACTTAGTGTGCAACCGGTTGAGGAATCCCAACGTTGCAACCTGTTCCAAACAAAAGCTCTAGTTGGACCAAACAAAGCTTGCTAGGTCATTATTGATGGAGGTAGCTGCAGAAATCTTGCAAGTAAGGAACTTTGTGCCAAACTGAATTTGACATACTTACCTCATCCCAAGCCATACTACATACAATGGTTGAGCAACAATGGTGAGATGAAGGTAAATCATATGGTACGAGTGAACTTTCAAATAGGGCCATACAAAGATTCTATTGATTTTGATGTGGTTCCTATGACTGTTTGTCACCTACTATTGGGTCGGCCTTGGCTCTATGATCGCCATGTGCAACACAATGGCCGAGCCAATACATATCACTTGGAATTCAAAGGAAAGAAGATTACTATGCAGCCAATGACACCACAAGAAATTGTGAATGATTCTCGCCAGAAGATAGAGGTGAACTTGAAGGAAGATACTACCACTCGGAGATTGCGTGACTGTTCCTGATGTAATTGAGCCTAAATTGAGTGATATAACGAAAAGTGAGAGAGCGCTGGTTTATTGATATTAGCCACTAAGGAAGATATGAGAGAATTTCGTGAGGATCTCTGACCATGCCACTTGTGCTCATGTATATAAGGCGAGGTATTGGTTTCTAACGACATGACCCCTATTTCTCTTGGTGTCTCGTCTGCTTTTGCGTGACTTTGGGGATGTGTTTCCAGAAGATGTACCCGCAGGCTTACCTCCATTGCGTGGTATAGAACATCAAGTGGACTTGATTCCTGGTGCCACACTTTCCAACCGTGCACCCTACAGGACTAATCCCGAAGAAACTAAGGAAATTCAGAAGCAAGTACAAGCGTTGCTGGATTAAGGGTACATTCGTGTTTCTCTTATCCCTTGTGCTGTTCCTGTTATTTTAGTTCCTAAGAAAGATGGTACATGGCGCATGTGTGTTGACTGTAGAGCGATTAATAACATCACTATTCGATATCGTCATCCTATTCCACGCTTAGAGGATATGCTCGATGAATTGAGTGGTGTTGCTGTTTTCTCTAAAATTGACTTGCGTAGTGGTTATCATCAAATTAGGATGAAAGAAGGGGATGAATGGAAAACTGCTTTCAAAACTAAATTCGGCTTGTATGAATGGTTAGTTATGCCGTTTGGTCTTACTAATGCACCTAGTACTTTCATGCGTTTGATGAATCATGTTTTGAGAGAGTTTATTGGTCGTTTTGTGGTTGTTTACTTTGATGATATACTCATATACAACCACACCGAATCTGAACGTTGCACTCATATTAGACAAGTTTTGCAAGTGTTACGTGATAATAAACTGTATGCTAATCTTGAGAAGTGTACATTTGCAAAAGATAAGGTCATATTCCTAGGTTTTGTTGTTTCTAAGCATGGAGTAGAGGTAGATCAATCTAAAATTGAATCAATTCAGAATTGGCCTACTCCAATGAATGTAAGTCAAGTGCGTAGTTTCCACGGTCTCGCTGGTTTCTATAGGCGCTTTGAACATTATTTGTGGCCAAAGGAATTCATCATACATTCTGATCATGAAGCATTGAAATACTTGAAAGCTCAATCAAACTTGCATAGAAGATTATCTAAATGGGTTGAGTTCATTGAGTCTTTTCCTTACATCATTAATTATAAGAAGGGAAAAGAGAATGTTGTTGCTGATGCTCTATCTAGGAAGAACATGCTATTAACCAATCTTGATGTTAAAATTCCTGGATTAGAAGCTATTTGTGCACTTTATGCAACTGACCATGATTTTGCTGAACCATATCGTTTATGTGCTCTTAGAAACGCATGGGATAAGTATCATATACATGATGGATATTTGTTTCGAGCTAACAAACTATGTATTCCAGAATCGTCGTTGCGTTTGTTCTTAGTGCAGGAATCACATGCTGGTGGTTTGATGGGTCACTTTGGGCGTGAGAAGACATTGCTCATGCTTGCTGATCATTTTTATTGGCCCAAGATGAGGCGTGATGTGTACAGATTTGTGAGCAGATGCATTACTTGCCACAAGTCGAAATCCAAGATGAAGCCTCACGGTTTGTATACACCTCTCTCTACACCTACTACTCCATGGGAAGACATTAGTATGGATTTTGTGCTAGGTCTACCTAAAACTCAGAGAGGTCATGATTCTATATTTGTGGTAGTGGATAGGTTCTCTAAGATGGCTCATTTTATTGCACGCCACAAAAGCGTCGCATGTTGCTAACCTGTTTTCAGGGACATCGTGAGATTACATGGAGTACCAAAGATGATTG
This sequence comes from Avena insularis, assembly GCA_023614405.1. Taxonomy (NCBI): domain Eukaryota; kingdom Viridiplantae; phylum Streptophyta; class Magnoliopsida; order Poales; family Poaceae; genus Avena; species Avena insularis. Next base: position 280,035,646 of record CM042688.1, read on the forward strand.
TTTCTGACCGTGATGTGAAGTTCATGAGCTACTTTTGGAAGACCTTATGGGGGAAGCTAGGAACGAAGTTGCTGTTCAGTACTACATGTCACCCCCAAACAGATGGTCAAACGGAGGTGGTGAATAGAACATTGTCACAGCTGCTAAGGACCATGATTAAAAAGAATCTGCGGGAGTGGGAAGAGTGTTTGCCACATGTTGAGTTCGCTTACAACAAGGCTGTGCATTCAACTACTCAGCTTTGTCCTTTTGAGGTGGTGTATGGTTTCAAGCCATTGATGCCACTTGATATGTTGCCTCTGCCATTACATGAGAGAGTTGATATGGAGGCATCAAAACGTGCTGATTATGTGAAGAAAATACATGAGAAGACTCGAGAGGCTATTGAGAAGAAAGGCAAGAACATTGCTGCTGCAAGGAATCAAGCAAGAAAAGAAGTGTCGTTCGAGCCTGGAGATATGGTTTGGGTGCATCTACGCAAGGACAGATTTCCACTACTTCGCAAGTCCAAGTTGAAGCCACGTGGTGCTGGTCCTTACAAAGTGCTAGCCAAAATTAATGATAATGCCTACTCAGTTGATATACCTATTGAGGAGTTTGGTGGTGCTAGCAACAACTTCAACGTTGCTGATTTATCACCATATGCTGGAGAAGACCTTGGAGCATCGAGGTCGACGCCTTTTGAAGGGGGGAGATGATGAGGACATCCATACTATTCCACTATCTCCTACTCCTATTCATAATGAAGATGTTGCTGCAAAGAACAAATCCAATGAAATCAGGATTGGACCCATTACAAGAGCTCGTGCAAAGCTGATTGAGCAACAGGTGAATTCACTCTTAATTGAACCTGATGTTTTACTTAATGAGAACTTTATACTACCTAAGTCTATGCATCTTTGTATGATCAGGTTTATTGATAACACAAGCGTTGCGCGAGGAGGAGGAGAGTTACAGCAAGAAGGACATGCGCTAATTTCCAATATCAACAAGTGCGCGAGGGAGGAGCGGGAGGCATGCGCACTAGGAGGCAATGAGGAAATCACGTATGAGCAAGAGAGAGAGATGGCGCACCCAGAATTACATGTTTGAGGTGTTCCACGACGTTTGGACTGCGTGCCAATAAGGCCGAACCCATATATGGGTCGGTATGTATCAGTTTGAGTCGAACCGAGTCAGTTTGGGCCAAGTTATGGCTGTTTTTAGGCCCGTTTAGAGGGGAGGACGCCCCAGCCCTCATATAAACCTCTGTAGCCGTCACAAGTTAGGGTTTAGACCACGTTAAAATATTTTGGAGTTGTTTCTTTCATAGAACCTCTGGAATTACCCTGTGTTCGAATCTACCAACTATAATTGAGTATGATCTGTTGTTCCATTGGGAATTAGTAGATTGTAGACTACCGTTCGTGGTCACGGCTGCGTGCGCAAGAGCGTGGTGTTGTGAATATCCTACAAGGTTCGAGAGCTGTTGCATTGGCATCAGGGATCGAGCGGGAGAGTTCATAGCTACAGGCTAGTTATCTATCATCCACCATCACCATCGACAAAGTGCTTGCTGAGAAGATCGGGCCACCCCATATCAATAACCCTAAATCATCATACTTAGTATGCGGATAATCAATCATAACCTTTCCTTTACACACTCTAGTATAGGCACCTCCCCTATGAGCTTGGCCTCCCAGCCATGGCCATCTGCCATCCTGGGCACTGCATAGGTGGACATCATCAAGAGGTAGCCTCAGCTCAAATCTCTTCCATGAGGGAACCCATACTAATCCATATAAACTTCCGGCTAAGCCTTACCAAATTCAGGTATTGTGATTGTACGGTAAAATTGGAATGGTATCGCATCTGAACCCAACCATCAGTTTTTATAAAGGGCTAAGGCTCATGCCTCAACATTTTCATCACCAAATCCATTTGTGTTTCTCAACACATGTCAAAACATTTCAATAGAATGACTCATCATTCCAAGGTTTTCATAATAATTTTCACAAAGTATTCCCATCCAAGTGATCAAGTTTTATGCTATCTATACTACCTTCCAATACTCACAAAGCACTAACTAAAAGTAAAGAACTTTAGTAAAGTAAAAGAGTAAAGCTTGCAAGTAAAACTTGGGATGGGTATCAATCAAAGGTATAAACAAGCATGCCTAATGCATCTTGCTTAGGTTAACTTGGAACTAGTGATGGCTTGCATAGGTATAAGACTTGCCAGTATTAGCTTGCCAATAATAGCTTGCCTTGATTGGTGCAGTGATTGAAGTTTTCCTCCTCTTCTTCGGGGTAGAACTCCTCTTCCTCGTAGCTTGGGTCGGTACTATCGTCTATAAATAAATACTGGGTACACAATCACCAAACAATACTTAAATAATTCTCTTTAGCACACTAAGGCTCACACCTGATGATCTAGCATCATCACAATCATCACATGAATTAAAGAACTAGTTTTATTTAGTTTATTTGAGAAAAGTAATTTCTACTCATTGAAATTAATTAAGATTTAATATTCTCCAATTAAAATATGGGATCATGTTGACACATGTCATCACCAGATATTATAATACATGGGAATGTGATTTAAAGGGTTGATCATATTTTATAAAGTTTAAGATTATTATTTAATAGATTTAAAGTGACTAGAAATTCCCTAATAGCATTCTTTTGGTACTATTCCAATGTCACTGCAAGAAAACCTAGATATTTTTACATATTCAGATAGATATTATCAAATTTGATTTTGAGAGTTGGAATCAACTCAAAAGCTATTATGGTTGATTTTTGAAAAATGTTTAAAGTTGCAAAAGTCTCTGTCTTGTTATTTTTACTAAAGATTACCTCTAACTCCAAATGATTTAAATCCAACGGGCTTGATAGATAATTTAATTACCTTTCTAGCAAAATTTGAATCATGCCATTTGGTTAAGTGAAACCCTCTAAATTGATTTTTGAATCTGTGGATAGAAACTAGTCTAAACAAAAATGGAAAAACAATTATTTGAATTTCCAGGCCAGCGTGGGAAGTTAAACGGGCTGGCCCAACTGCACTGCACAGCATTGCGGGCTGCTGACAGATGGGGTCCACTAGTCAGCGGGACTAACTACGCAAAACGGTATCGGTGAATCTAGGTCGTGCGATCTAATTCTAATCCAACGGCTGGGAGTCGTTGTCGACGACGAACTGCTCTAGCGAGGAATCAACCCTAACGCAGCGGTGGGGGTCTCGTGGGGCTCACCTGGGCTCCAGCTAGGGTCGGCGACGAGGGAGATCGACATGGTAGATGACGGTGGTTCGAGGCGCGGTCATGGCAAGGCTTGGGGTGGTCGAAATCGACGACGCCCTTCTCCTCTAGCAGCGGCGGGCTCCGACCAAATTCCGGCAAGAGAGAGCTCACCTTGCTCCGGGAAGAAGTGGGGGAGGGTCACTAAGAGGTGGTGAGTGGAATGGTGTGGAGAAATGAGGCAGGGGTGGCCTCCTTTTCTACTGCGGCAAGGGCACCGAACGGTGCGGGCGCGAGCTCGTCGGTGATGATGCTACAGGAGGCTATTGGCATGGCGGTGGCTAGTGGGTGGTGTTGTGTTCCCTGACGGTTCTTATGGGCCTAATGGCGAGGAGTGGGGCGGTGTGGTTCGGTCGGGAGCGTGCGGTGCTTGATACATTGCAAATATATCTATAATTTTTGATGTTCCATGCTTGGTTTTATCTACTTTCTTGTGTTTTGTCCACACTTTGGAGTACTTTTCTTATGATTTCTTGGACTAACCTATTAACAAGAGCCACAAAGGCTGCCGTTTTCTGCTTTTTGGTTCCGAAGTCGAAATGACTATTCTCGGAATTTGACAGGACAAAAGCCAAAGTTGCTATTTTACCAGAAGACTTCTAGAGCCGTAATCACGAGGCGAAGAAGGGCCTGGCCACACCACCACAGCCAGCCGCTGCCAGCGCCAGGTGGTCTGGCCGACCCCACCCCTCGGCCTCTCCTTCCGCCTATATATTGCCTCCGATACCAAAACCCTAAGTACACCGATCAAAATCCACGAAGGTGCAGAGTCACGTCATCTCCATCCCTAGATCGGGAGGGATCTGAAGCTCTTCCCGGCACCCTGGCGGAGAGGGGAATTCACCATGGAGGCCTTCTTCATCACCATGCAAGCCTCCGGTGTGATGCGTGAGTAGTTCATCTCTGGACTATGGGTCCATGTAGTAGCTAGATGGCTGGTTCTCCTCCTTTGTGCTTTCATGTTTAGATCTTGTGAGCTCCGTTCATGATCAAGATCATCTATTTGTAATCCATACAAGTTGTGTTTGCGGGGATCCGATGGATATTGAGATGCTATTTCAGATTGATTATTGATTCTGTCATGTCTTTGTTATTTGTGATCTTGCATGCTTTTCGTTGTTAGTAGTTATCTTGGCCAAGTAGATGCTAGCAACTCCAAGAGTTAGTATTTATGCTCGATAATGGGTTCATGCCTCTGGTAATCTGGGAAGTGACAGAAATCTCTAAGGTACTAGATGTGTTGTTGCTACTAGGGAGAAAACAACAATCCTTTGTTCATAGAACAATCGTATTGTTTACTTTACACGCAATTCGTAAAGCAATAATCTGTTGCTTGTAAGTTAATACTGGAGGGGTTCGGATGATAACCTGAAGGTGGATTATTAGTCATAGATGCAGTTGGATGGTGGTCTATGTATAATGTTGTAATGCCCAATCAAGTCTCAATGGAGTCAAGATGATTAGTATATGCTTGTATGCTTTCTCGATGTTTGTCAATTGCCCCACTGTAATTTGTTCACCCAGCATGTTATCTATCTTAAGGAGAGCCACCTCTAGTGAACTATGGACCCTGGTCCTTTCTTTTACATTCAATCTACGAACTGTTTACTGCTTTGTGTTTAGTTTCTGCAAACTATTACTTCCTTCCATTCGATACGTTTAATCCTTTGTTTTCAGCAAAACTGGTGAGATTGACAACCTCATTGTAAGTTGGGGGCAAAGTTCTGTGGTTGTGTTGTGCAGGTCTCCACGTTGCTATTGGCACCGGTAGTGCGCCCTGCCAACGTTCAGCTAGCTACGCCCTGCTTTGTGTTTCTTTGCTATAGGTATGCTTTAGATGCTGTTGTGGGAGGAGATTTCCTCCAATGTAATGAGGATGATACTATTAATGCTATAAAGAAATTGATCTTTACTTATAACTTGCCTAGCAAAACTGATATTTCCTTCGCAAGCATATTTGCTAGATTAAACACTCTTGGGACCCGCACTACTAGCTTAAAAGATTTCTATAATACGCTTAGGGAGCATCATAATTATGTTCTAATAAATTCTGAACCATCAAAGTGGCTCCCCACAGTAAAGATTGATATAAATAATGAAACCTTTCAAGCTCGTTGTGATATCATGTCTGAATTTTGTCTTATGCCCAAAGATATTTATGAATCTTTGAACCTTTGGGGGCTTTCTGAAGGGGAAAAGAAATAACTCTTGCTAATAATGCTACAATATTACCTATTGGAATAGCTGAAGGAGTGTTTACAAAGATCCTTGGGAAAATGATTTCTACTGATTATCTTGTTATTGAATGTGCAGGAAAAGGACAAATCACACTTGGAAGGTCCCTATTAGAACTCCTTGGAGCAATAATAGATGCGGGAAAGGGGACCATGCACCTTTATTCTCTACCAAGCAATCATATTTTCCCAAAGGTTAAGAATAAAAGTAAGAGAGGTAAGGGCAAGAAATTTGGTTTTAATGCTTCTTCATTAGAGAACACTTGATTCTTTTTCTTGCTTCTTATGCCTAACTTAAAGGCGTTAAAGAAAAGTACTTATTGGGAGATAACCCAAAAGTTTTAGATGAGTCTTGGAAGTTATTACTTTTAGATGAGTCTTGGAAGTTATTACTTCAGTAATAACCGCTCCTTATCTTTTTTATTTGCTTTTTGTGCCAAGAGTAACCTCAAATGAGAGAGAAATAATGATTGCGAAAGTTGTTGTCCCGAAACAGATTTCTGTGCTTCACCGTAAAAATTTGTGTAAAATCTCTGAACGTCCTTTTGAGGCGTTAATTTTTGTGCTTCTTCCCCAGGTTGTTATCTAACTTTCGTTAGTTCAACACTTTTTGATTTGAGCAATATAAGGTCTTCGAAAAAATTCGTCTTTACCTGCTGGTCCGTTTTGACAGATTTCTGCCATTTTCTGCATTTGCTTCTTGTTGGTTCCTTTTTGAGTTCTTTTGGGGAATTGAGCTTTTTGAGGTAAGTGATATAGTAGCTTGTGTTTCAATAGAAGTTTTATTGGTGTTAGAACTGAACCTTAAAGACTTATTATCTTGAGTGCACTAATGTTGCTAATAAAGATTGTGTGAAGTTTTGTATGAAGGAAAAATTTCAGGTGTATGGAAAGAATGAGTAATGAGATGAAGGATGGACTAAAGCTCAAGCTTGGGGATTCCATGAGTGTCACCCCAAAAATATTCAAGAAGTACAAGCGTCAAAGCTTGGGGATGCCCAAGGCATCCCCTTCTTCATCAATAAAAATCCCAGGTTTCTTCCAAACGCTTCATTTTTATTGTTTCATGCACAGTTGTGTTGTTCTTGGAGCGTCTTCTTTTTTGTTTTTGTTTTGGTTTTTTGTTTGCTTGGTTTCCTTAGTTTGATGAATAAATTGGTTGGACCCCCTCTTTCATACATTGGTTTTCAAATAGTTTGGTTTGGTTTGGAAAAGAGTAGGAAAGTTCGCGCTTAGGTGGTAAAGAGAGCTTGTTTTTTACTGTGGCCTATGCTTTGTCATGACATGCTTGATATTGTTTTGGCTTTATGCTTAGTATTCTTTGCTGTAGCATGACTTGTTATAAACAATTGAGATTGCTTAACGTGCCTTGGATGAATCATGCGTTGTTTTAGCATATTAAAGCATAGTATAGTGGTATTCTCCTTTGATGCTTTATTTGGGTTGACTTGGCGCATGATCACACCATGTTATGACTATCCAAAGTCACCATAATCCTTTATGATCCTTTAGTTTTTAACTTGTAGTATCACTTTATGCTTTGATCAATGATGTTTTGTCGCTCTGCATGATTATGGCCATTATTGCTCTCTTAGTTTGTTGCTCCTAGTCTTTTGCTAGCCTCCGTAACCAAGTATGAGTTCCACTCATGCATCCAACTCCCTAAACCAAGTTATTCCAAAGAGTCCACCATACCTACCTACTAGCATATGCTATTCCAAGTATATTCATGCTTTTGTTTACCTTCCAAATTAAACTTGTTATGAGAAAACTAGTGATTAAAGCTCTCACGAACTTGATGGCACACTTTACTTTTCTTGCCGTTAATAAACTTGAACCATTGTGTCGTCTATGTTGTATATGCTTGCACTTATTTATTGGGGATTAGCAGAACCATGCTTTCATGGGGAACGCTTTCAACATTGCACTGGTACTTTGTACCTAGTTGATATCATGCTCTTTTGTCTATGGATGTCGTCGGTGTGAAATGAAAGGGGAGCTTGTAAGTCCATGGAGTTATGTATATGTGTTAGAGAAACGCCTAGGCCGCTAGTCTAATCCATGATGACATGGTGGAAACCTGCAGCGTAACCATAATGAGCTGTCTATGAAGCATTCTTCTTATAAAAAAAGAGTCCTATGTTGAGAAAAAAGAGAAAAAGAGAAAAAAGGAGATTATGAAAAGAGGAAAGAGAGCAAAAAGCACCATATTCCCATGGTAAATAAGAAGATTGCTGAGATGCTCGTTGTCTGCTTACCTTGTCATTTTGATATGGGGATTCTTCTGTATCATCGGGCAAGGGGTACCCTGTTGGCGGTTCTCTATGATACACATGTACTTACGATGACAAGAACTTACCGGTGACTAAACTTCAGTAGCATGAGGAGCGTCCCTCGTATTCAAGGAACATGAGATTTCTAACTTATACTTCGTCAAGCATGTACACCATAGTTTGTTCACTTTAACCTTAATCACTTCAAGATGCTTATGATAGGAGCAATGAGAGATGAAAGCTATAAGTACCATAATTTTTGGAAGCTCTTTATGAGACTTGAATCCCTTCTTCCTTCTATGAAGGCCTTTCTTCCACTTATATATTGAGTCTCCACCTTCTACCTTTATGCACCTACTTTGAGAGCATAGTGGCCATTCTTAGTTCTATGTGCATTGTCCCAAGACTAGTTAATTGATGCATACCTTGATATTGCTTGTTTTAAACTATTTGTATCTAGTCACTCTTATGAACTTTGAAGGTGTCCTATGCATTTATATTTGCTACTCTATGAGGGACAAGCTGAATACTATTATGCTATGTTTTCTTTATGTGAAACAAACAAACGTCTTGCAAAGCATTGTTATTCATAAATCTTTTGTTTATGTCTTTTCATGTTGCATCATAGTTTCTTTGTCTTATTGCTAGAAATTTGTCTTTCATGTTATGATTGAAGTACTATGATCTAGCTTTGAATGTTTTACAAATACTTTGATCAAGTTTATGATGGTGCATGTCACCTCAAAAATTATTCTTTCTTTTTATCACTTACCTACTCGAGGACGAGCAGGAGTTAAGCTTGGGGATGTTGATACATTGCAAATGTATCTATAATTTTTGATGTTCCATGCTTGGTTTTATATACTTTCTTGTGTTTTGTCCACACTTTGGAGTACTTTTCTTATGATTTCTTGGACTAACCTATTAACAAGAGCCACAGTGCCAGCTGCCTGTTTTCTGCTGTTTTTGGTTCCAGGAGGCCAGAAAATGAATATTCTCGGAATTGGACGGGACAAAAGCCAAAGTTTCTATTTTACCGGAAGACATCTAGAGCCAGAATACGAGACGGAGAAGGGATGGGGCCCGGCCACACCACCTGTCCGCGTGGCTAGGCCTGGCAGCGCCAGGTGGTCCAGCCGACCCGGCACCCTCGGCCTCTCCTTCCGCCTATATATTGCCTCCGATACCAAAACCCTAAGTACCCGATCAAAAATCCATGAAAGCGTCTGTAGCCGCTGTCATCTCCATCCCTAGATCGGGAGGGATCTGAAGCTCTTCCCGGCACCCTGCCGGAGAGGGGAATTCACCCTGGAGGCCTTCTTCATCACCATGCAATCCTCCGGTGTGATGCGTGAGTAGTTCATCTCTGGACTACGGGTCCATGTAGTAGCTAGATGGCTGGTTCTCCTCCTTTGTGCTTTCATGTTTAGATCTTGTGAGCTCCGTTCATGATCAAGATTATCTATTTGTAATCCATACATGTTGTGTTTGCGGGGATCCGATGGATATTGAGATGCTATTTCAGATTGATTATTGATTCTATCATGTCTTTGTTATTTGTGATCTTGCATGCTTTCCGTTGTTAGTAGCTATCTTGGCCAAGTAGATGCTAGCAACTCCAAGAGTTAGTATTTATGCTCGATAGTGGGTTCATGCCTCAGGGAATCTGGGGAAGTGACAGAAATCTCTAAGGTACTAGATGTGCTGTTGCTACTAGGGAGAAAACAACAGTCCTTTCTTCATAGAACAATCATATTGTTTACTTTACATAATTAAGTAAAGCAATAATCTGTTGCTTGCAACTTAATACTAGAGGGGGTTCAGATGATAACCTGAAGGTGGATTATTAGTCATAGATGTAGTTGGATGGCGGTCTATGTATATTGTTGTAATGCCCAATCAAGTCTCAAAGGAGTCAAGATGATTAGTATATGCTTGTATGCTTTCTCGATGTTTGTCAATTGCCCCACTATAATTTGTTCACCCAACATGTTATCTATCTTAAGGAGAGCCACCTCTAGTGAACTATGGACCCCGGTCCTTTCTTTTACATTCAATCTCTGAACTTTCTTTGCTTTGTGTTTACTTTCTGCAAACTATTACTTCCTTCCATTCGATACGTTTAATCCTTTGTTTTCAGCAAAACCGGTGAGATTGACAACCTCATCGTAAGTTGGGGGCAAAGTTCTGTGGTTGTGTTGTGCAGGTCTCCACGTTGCTGCTGGCACCGGTAGTGCGCCCTGCCAACGTTTAGCTAGCTACACCGTTGGGGTATTTCCTTGCTCCTACTAGATTGATAACCTTGGTTTCTTACTGAGGGAAAACTTGCTGCTGTGCTCATCATACCTTCCTCTTGGGGTTCCCCAACGAGCTCGATATATTTGGGCCATCAGTGCTTCGCGTGGACGCAGAGGTGTTTGCGGCGGCGTGTGGCAGCTACGGGTCGCGCGGCGGCGAACGGGGTTGTCTGCTGGGTTGGTGTTATCATGGCGGGCATGCGCGTGCGCGGTGAGGGCAAGGCGCAGTCTGGGCGAGCTGGTCGGGTACGACGAGCTGGTTGGGCGCGGCGAGCTAGCGCGCTCTAGACATGGCACAGAGAGTCGGGGCGCGGCGTAGCTAGGGTGGTCTAGGGCTCGGCTGGGGTCGAGTCTTGGATAGGGGGTGGCGATGGACCGAGGCGTGTCTGGTGCGTGTCGTGGGCGAAGGCGACGTTGCCTCTGGCGCTCTGCCCACTATCAGCCGGCGACGACCAAAAACGGGCAGCGCTCCTCTATGCACACGGCAAAGAGGGGCTTGGTCTGGGGCTTGGTTAGACCAAGGGGAGACAGGGGGTTTAAGAGGGGACCAAATGGCCGACTAATTACTATGGAAATAGTGAAGTTAGGCCAGAGGTTTATTTGTGTAGTTAACGTGTTTGATGATATGGCCGTAAGAAATTTACTTTGGAATTTTTGATTCAAATTTTTTGAGTGGTTTGATCTTAAGCTTAAGAGTTTATGTTTGCTTGGAGAGGTCAAGTGGAAGTGGTTTGATAGGTTTTTGAAAAAGTGTGATCTTAACATATGAACTAGATTCAATTTTCAATTGTCCATTAAATTGATTTAAAAGATGTTTTTGTAAGCGTGTAAAGTGGGCCTTGATACACTTTTACTTGGTCTAGCAAGGGGTGAAAAGAAGTAGAAATGTTTCTGTTAGAATTTCTCTTCTAGGAACACACAAAGTGGCCTAGTGGTTTACTTTTGTCAAAATGACCATTTCCTTTATTTATTCATATTTGATTTCTTTTTCTTTTAATTTTGTTTGTAATTGGTCTAGATGATGTAGAATTCATCTTTAAACCATTTCACATCATTTGTAACAATCAAGCATGGCAATTTTCAACCAATCACACATTAATGCAAACTAACATGCATTCATATTCATTTTCTTAATAAAAGTTTTTGTTAACCCTAAACTTGGGTGATTAGAACTTGATAATCTTGATTAGAAGTTTTGGGGTGTTACATGTAGACCCAACCTCAGGTGCCGTTCTTGCTGGACGAAAACTTGGTGGAGGTTGTGTTGCTTCAACCCCATGAGTAGTCCTCACTAAACGAAAAAAGAATGGTGGTATTATACCTTGAACCTTAGGTGCCATTTTTTTTGCTACAAATACGCGTGGTGGTTCCTATTGTGCACATGCAACTTTACAGAGCAATTCTTTAATACAAGTTGATACTATAGGACCATCATTCTCACTTCCAAAGAATTCACGTTCTAGTGGACCTGGTTTAACTAGCGACGGTGATTCAATATATGTGTTTTCCTCTGGTGGAAACATCAAAGAATCCCAGTCTCCGTTATCTGTGAGTAACCAGTGAAAAAAAAGTTTTTGGGAATCTCAGATGTTTTCCATACGTGATCACCAATTTGAAAATTCAGGGGCAATTCTTCTTTCCATGTAGTTCTCTGCCAAATCAAACCATCCTGATATTGAGGAAAAAATGTTAGTTGTACTTTCATGTGCATTAAAATGATACTTCACTGTGTTTTAGAATCATACTTCCTAAATCTCTATAATCATACTTCCTAGTCTGAGATTCCTTTACTTATCTTAAATGGAAATTTTTAACATTGTAGTTATACTCGTTCCTTTTTCAATTTGTTACTTATACTTCTCTCCAACTAATCACCATACTTCTATTTTTTCAACAGTTGTATACTTCTGTTTGTTCTAGATTCTTTATTTCTGGGAATTTTTTCCGTTGGACTTCTCTCTGTACCTATTTATTTGTTACTCCTAATTCATTTTTAGTCATCTACACTTCTTACATGTACCTAGCAGGAATACTCCCTTGTGAACATGAATAGGAGAATATATCATATGATATACAGTTAGCAGTGTAATACCTTTATACCAGAAGTTTCTTCTCTTTTTATAGATGAAATGTTTCTATCAAGATGAAGTACAATATTGAATTTAGAGGAATGTCCCTTCTCTTCATCAATCTCTGCTGAATCATTTTCTACAATTGTTGGAGGATGATTAAATCGAGCAGATGACCTCTTCACATTCAATTTAGCTTGCTCTATTGACTGGATTTACAGAGGAGATGGAGGACAATTCAATCTAGGTGATGACCTTGGCACAAAGATTGATTTAATAGGAGCCGGGGGTGACTGAATCTAGGAGATGACCTCGTTGCCATGAGTTTTTGATTTCCTGTCTTCCGTCTAACATGTACTAATTTCTCTATAGGCTCCATTGTTTTAGATGAATGGGATCCTAATTGGTCTACCGTTGAAGAATTCTTGGATCAATAACACAATGAGGAAGCAGTTCCGTGAAGAAGAAGAAGAAGAAGTACGGCGCTGAAGAAGCTGTATAGCGCCGAAGAGGAAACCAGAAGAGGAAAAAAGAAATCGCACCCTGGATTCCCGGATCTCCGCCACGCGGTCAAGGCTAAATTAAACTCGCCGCTGTGCCTCATCGAGAGACCTTCGCACAAATCCAGTACAGGGATGGGGACGCGTGATGTGTGAACCCAATCCATGAAAAAGACGGACGTCTTCTGTAGGTGGATCTCTCCGGAGATGGTGCAGACCTCGACGCCGACATGAAGTCGTTCCGTCCGTGGCGGCCGACGAAGAAGGTCTTCTACAGAGGGAGATCACCGGAGGTTGGCAGACCTCGCTCCCTCGCACCGGTGTCCCCGCCGGCGCTCGCTTGCTCGGTCCTCTTCGGTTGACAAAGAAGTTGCTCTAGAGGGGGAGCTCGTCGGAGGTTAGCGGACCTTGCAAAATATATTGTCATATGATATCCTCTCAAAATATACCATATATTGTCAATTAGGTTCCATATATTGTCAATTAGGTTCCCTTTTATTTTGCCTTGTGGTTTTAAACCTTGCCCATTGGATATACATGTGAAATCTACTCGATCTTGCTTTTGTGATCTTGGCATTATACTCTCTCTCTTGTGTCAAATGCATGTGGCCATGTCTCTCTATCCCTAGATACATGTGAACACCTACTCCATTCTCTAAACCAACCGTATGCATGTCCATGGTGATCCCAATCTATTCTCATCTAGTTTGATGAGGACATATACAGGGATTATGATGATTCTGACTGCTTGAACTGGAAGGAAATATTGAGTCAACTCAATAATGACTATTAGATGAATTCATTCCTAGTTGACCATGATGCTTTTATTTATAAGAACTTTATATTTCCTAAGTCTTTGTGCTATTGTATGATCAGGTACATGGGAGAAGAAGGCGTAGCACGAAGCGAGCAGCAAAAGCATATGGAGCATGGCGTGTTGATCAATGAAGAATGCACGAGGGAGGATAGGGAGGAAGCGCAAGGAGCTACTAAGAAGAAGATCAACACATGGCAGGATCTCTGCCGCGGCAGAGAAACGACGCGTTTTCCTGCCACGACAGGTTGTCGCGGCACAGAAACAGAGTCCTTTTCTGCCAAGGCAGGCTGCCGCAGCAGAGAAACAGGCCCAAATTCTGCCACGGCAGAACCCTGAGCCGAACCCAATTTTGGGTCAGTTTGTACCCTAGTTGGGTGGGACCAACTCGGTCACCCCTTAGCCGCCGCACCCCCAGACTCATAAATAGATGGGGCACACTAGTTTTAGGGTTTAGACCACGATAAAATATTTTGGAGTTATTTCTTTCATAGAACATCTGGAATTACCCTGTGTTCAATTTTACCAACTATAATTGAGTGTGATCTGTTGTTCCACTGGGAATTAGTAGATTGCAAACTACCGTTCATGGTCAACGGCTGCATGTGCAAGAGTGTGGTGTTGTGAATATCCTACAAGGTTCGAGAGTTGTTGCATTGGCATCAGGGTTTGAGCGGGAGAGATCATAGCTAGACACTTGTTATCTATCATCTACCATCATCATCGACAAGTGCTTGCTAAGAAGATCGGGCCACCCCATATCATAGTCATATACTTTCTATATACTTAAAATGCATGTGCCATACCATTCTACCACATCAACTTATCATTCTACCATATGTGTTCAGGTGCTCGTATTTAAATCTTTCCTCTAATTGATTTCTACTCATCTACTAGTGTTCATACTCCTTTTTGTCTTCTCTAATATCCTACCAACCAACACTTGTAGTATTATCCTATTTTTTCTTTATCTAGATCACTTGCGATAATAAGCCATTTATCTAGTCACATATTTTTTTTGGCCCGTTTAAAATGTATCAAACACTAGTAGAAAAACTACCTTTCGTTCGGAGCGGCCCAAAGCTTTTGTCCTGGTTCTGCCATGAATCGGGACTAATGCTCGCATTCATCCCAGTTTGAGTGACCCGAGCATCGCACGGGAACCGGGGGGCATTCATCCCGGTTCGTAAGGGAGTATTCGTCTCGGTTTGTAACATAAACCAGGACTAAAGGTATTGCGTCAGACATGTGGTCGTCGCATACCTTTAGTCCCGGTTTGTGTTAAAAACCGGGTGGAATAGTCCACATATAAATACGCCGCCCTAGCTAGCCCTCCCTCCTCTATTTTTTCTTCGTGTGGAAGGTGTGAGATGCGTGTGCTAGTTTTTTATCTATGCACATGAGGTGTTCGATGAAATGCCTGAGAGAATGCTGCCTCTTGATTTCACACAAAACAAAAATGATTTGAGGTGTCTGAGCCATACTTAAGATTTCTCCTCTTTCTTTCCTCCTCGATCGAGGTGAGCAACCTTATCCTTTCATCTGTCATTGGTATAATGCATGAGTCGATGTAAACTGGTCATTTCACTATTCATGATGTCCTGTAATGGTTTTTGATAAACTTAATTATATTATGCAGATGAACCAGTGGGGATGGATGTATAGTGACCGACGTGAATCCGAGTATATTAAAGTCGTGGATAAATTTATCGATGTGGATAAGGCAAACAAAGAGAATGGTTTTATGTGTTGTCCATGTGTTCAATGTCGGAACATCAAGGAGTACTCTTCCTCGAAAATCCTTCGCGACCACCTGGTTCGGAGAGGTTTCATCCCCAACTATAATTGCTCGACCAAGCATGGAGAAAGAGGGTTTATGATGGAAGACAATGAAGAAAAAGAGGATGATGAAAACTATCCTATGTTCCGTGAATACGGTGATACTGCAATGGAATAGAATGAAGAATAAGGAGGTGAAGAACGGGCATCATATGAGCCTACTTATGATCTTGGTCGGGTCATTTCTGATGCCAAGCGAGACTGTGAAATAGAAAAGGAGAAGTTGAAGTTGGAGGGCATGTTACAGGATTAAAAAAATTGTTGTACAAAAATTGCGAAGGTGGCAGCACAAAGCTCGGTACCACACTAGAAGTGCTGAAATTGAAGGCAGAGACTGGTTTATCTCACAAGGGATTTGAGAAGTTACTGAAAATAATGAAGCCGAAGGTTCCAAAGGATAACGAATTGCCTGAGAGTACATACGAAGCAAAGAAGATTCTCTAACCTCTAGGATTAGATGTGTAGAAACATGCATGCATTAATGACTGCATCCTCTACCGTAGTGAGGAGTACGAGAATTTAGATATATACCTGGTATGCACTACACTATGGTAGAAGATCAGACGAGATGACCCTAGTGATGTTGAGGGCTATGAAGAGCCCTCGAGGAAGAGGGTTCTTGCTAAGGTTATGTGGTATGCACCTATAATACCATGGTTGAAACATCTGTTTAGAAACAAAGAGCATGCCAGGTTGAGACACCCAGCTGATGGGTCACAGTGGATAAAAATCGAGAGAGACTTCCTGGACTTTACAGGTGACGCAAGGAACTTATGGTTTGGTCTTAGTATAGATAGCATGAGTCCTTTTGGG
This sequence comes from Avena insularis, assembly GCA_023614405.1. Taxonomy (NCBI): domain Eukaryota; kingdom Viridiplantae; phylum Streptophyta; class Magnoliopsida; order Poales; family Poaceae; genus Avena; species Avena insularis. The sequence goes on from CM042688.1 coordinate 280,051,768, forward strand.
GAGAAAAGCTGCAGTCACAGCACCTGGCTTGTGACTCTATGTATCTACAACCTTGCTCCTTGGTTGTGCATGAAGCATATGTTCATTATGATGCTAGTGCTCATCCAAGGCCCTAAGCAACCTGGCTATGACATTGATGTGTACCTAAGGCCATTAGTTCAAGAACTCTTACAGTTGTAGGGAAAACCAGGTGTACGTGTGTGGGATGATCACAAATAGGAGCCATTTGACCTACCAGCGTTACTTTTCGTAACCATCAATGATTGGCCTACTCTTAGTAACCTTTTAGGACAGACAAACAAGGGATACAAGGCATGCATGCATTGTTTAGATGAGACTGAAGCTACATATTTGTGTAAATGTAAGAAGGTTGCGTACCTAGGGAATCATCGATTTCTTCTGACCAATCATCCCTTAAGAAAGAAAGGCAAGCATTTCGAAGATGAGGCAGTTAACCGAAAGAAGCCTGACCTCCCTACTGGTGATGATGTATTTTGTATAGTCAAGGCCATAGAAGTAATCTTTGGAAAGGGTCCTGGTGGTCAATCTATTCCAAACGACGTCGCTACCGGACACACGCCCATGTGGAAGAAGAAATATATATTTGAGAGCTACCCTATTGCAAAGCCCTACGTGTCCGCTCTTCAATCGACATCAGGTTTGTGACATAGAATCTTTGCGTGAATCTGCTAGGCTTCCTGGGCGTGTATGGGAAGAAAAAAGATACACCAGAAGCACTGGAGGACCATCAACGTATGAAAGACCCAGAGAACATGTATCCACAGAACAAGACGGATAAAGGGCGTCACTTAAGTCCTGCTAGCTACGCTCTTACCCAAGCAGAGAAGGAAATATTTTTTGAAGCCCTTGACATTATCAAGGTGTTGTCTGGCTTCTCGTCTAATATAAAGGCGATAATAAATATGGCAGAGAAAAAATTCCAAAACCTGAAGTCTCATGACTGTCATGTGATTATGACGCAATTGCTTCTGGTTGCATTGAGGGGGATTTTACTAGAAAATGTTTGAGTACCCATTGTGAAGCTATGTGCATTCCTCAATGCAATATCTCAGAAGGTAACCAATCTAGATATTCTGAAAAGGTTACAGAAGGATGTGGTCCAATGTCTTGTTAGTTTTGAGTTGGTGTTCCCACCATCCTTCTTAAATATTATGACGCATCTCCTGGTCCACCTAGTCGAAGAGATTTCCATTCTCGATCCTATATTTCTACACAATATGTTCCCCTTTGAGAGGTTCATGTGAGTCTTAAAGAAATATGTTCATAACCGTGCTTAGGCCAGAAGTCAGCATCTCCAAGGGCTATGGAATAGAGGATGTCATTGAGTTCTGTGTTGACTTTATTCCTAACGTTAAGCCGATTGGTGTTCCTGAATCACGACATGAGGGGAGACTAAGTGGAAAAGGCACGCTGGGAAAGAAATCAATGATATGTAGGGACGGGCAATCTTTCACTCAAGCACACTACACAGTTCTATAGAATTCCACCTTGGCAACTTCGTATATCGAGGAACACAAGAATATTGTACCCTCCAACAACCCAGGGACGCCTTACTCCTGGATTAGAGATGAACACATGAAGACTTTCCGTAGCTGGTTGCGAACACATCTCATTAATGACACCATTGTTGGAGATCAACTCTACTTGTTGGCTGGCTCACCATCTTCTACTATACTAAATTTCCAGGGGTACGAGATAAATGGGAATACATTTCACACGATTTCCCAAGATAAAAAGAGCACCAACCAAAATAGTGGTGTCCGCTTTGATGCAACAAAAAAGAATGGGCAAAATGACACATACTATGGTTACATAGAGGAGATATGGGAACTTGACTATGGAGTTTCTTTTAAGGTCCCTCTATTTTAGTGCAAATGGGTCAACCTGAATGGAGAAGGGGTAAAGGTAGACCAGTTGTACGGAATAACAACAGTGGATCACAACAATCTTGGTTATAGAGACGAACCATTCGTCCGATCCAATGATGTGGCTCGGGTTTTCTATGTGAAGGATATGACCTCCAGACTGAAAAAAGGAAAAATAATACATCATACAATGATCCAAAGCGTCACATAGTTCTTTCAGGGAAAAAACATTGTGGGAGATGAGGACAGGATAGACATGTCAGAAGAATATAATAAGTTTGATGAAATTCCGCCCTTCACAATGAAAACTGAACCAAGCATCCCGTTAAATAAAGAAGAAGCTCCATGGTTACACCCGAAGTGATCATAAGCAAGGGACATATGCTAAGAAGGGTTCGTGGCCTCATATTGTGTACCTCTAGTTAAAATCTGGCCGGCCTCATATTGTGAACCTAAATTCTATGAACCCTCAAACATGATAGCTCATTTTGTGAAGGATATTTTGTGTTGTTTGCAATTTTCCAAGTTTAATATTTTTCCTTGCAACTATAACACATAATATGACACCACACGAAGGGTTTAGTATTTTTAATAAATGTGAAACTTTAATTTGATTGTTGCTTCACAAAATATGTCGCGATTCTATCCATAACCAGGGCTTTAGTCTCGGTTGGAGCCAGTAACCGGGACTAAATATATTTACCACCATTTCCTACCGCTTCCCGCCATGTTTTCCCACCCTTTCCCTCTAACCGGGGCTTTTATTCCCGGTTGGAGCCACTAACCAGGACTAAAGATATTTCCCGCCATTTCCCACCACTTCCAGCCATGTTTTCCCGCCCTTTCCCTCTATATCTAGGCTGACCGCACATCGACACCTTCACACCTTCCTCTCTCACACATCAACACCTTCCTATTTCACAATAATGGACACCGCATACTAGGCCATTCTGACTCTCGAGGAGATCGAGGTGCTATGCGCCTCCAGCTACCCATGCCCGCCAGGCTACCGGCTTCCCACCGACTAGATGCTGAGCGCTGGAGGGGTTCCTATCCCTCTTATGCGTCAAGGTTACGCCCGCCAGGCGGCCATCACGAACCACTTCTACCTCGAGCTCACACCGGAGCAGCGGATGTATCCCCATTGCGATCCCGATAACTACGACACTAGGAATGCCTTCTTCGCTAACTGGGGGAAAAGGAGGTCTCCAAGTACGAGGGTGACGGCGTGCCCCCGGTGAACCACAACGAAGCCGGCGGCCTCCTGTGGTTGGCGAACCGGACTATTGTCTATGTGATGCACTACATTGCCTAGGGAGATCATCCTTGCCTGCGGTGCTCGCACTTTCACCCGCCGCAGAGCCACAAGAACGGTGCTAGTGGTGATGGTCGTGGGTGTAGCTGCGTTGTCATCCAGGAGCCCCCTCCCCCGCCTGTCGTGAATCCGAGGCCGGAGTGGCAGGTGCCCCTAGAATATTCCATGGCTGGGCTGAGGATCTAGCCGCATGCACCTAGCGACGATGACGACGATGATGACGAAGACGAAGATGACCCTGAAGTTGTGTACTATAGGGCTAGACATGAGTATGACTAAAGGGGGGCATTTAATCCCGATTCCGTAGTCACAGTTTTTTAATAATAATAAATGTCTTGAGTGTTAGTCCCAGTTTGTGGTTGGACTGGTACTAAAGGTTGGCCTTTAGTCCCGATTCTAAAGTCCTAGTTAGTCCTTATTCTTGTGCCGGGGAGCTAACCAATTTCACATAATAGAGAGTGTCTCTGTGGCCAGCTTGTGGAATATGCCCGAGGACCGGATCCGTAGGCATCTCCCTCAAGCTGGACGTAGTGTTGTCCCTGCTCTCGCACACCATCTTGTAGATTATAACTTTTCTAGCTAGATCAATACATCGAGAAGCTAACTAATTTCACATATTAGGGAGTGCCTCTATGGCCAGCTTGTGGAAGATGCCTAAGGACTGGATCCGCAGGCATCTCCCTCAAGCTGGCCGTAGTGTTGTCCCTTCTCTCGCATACCATATTGTTTGCAGTTGATAACTTCACAAGGATGCATATTTATAGATTAAGCAGCACAACATAGTGTCAACACTCACGACATAATGTCGACACTCACCCATTTCATAGTGTCGTGACCCAACAAAATAGTGTCGCCACACTGGCATAGTGCTGCCACCCACCGAAATAGTGTCGCCACCCATGTTTAGTGTCGGTTGGTGTCTCCAATCGAGACTAAAGATGAAATTATCATGCTCGAGGTTTCATGGCTTTCGGTCCAAATGACCAATGTTATGTGCAGAATCACAATATAGTTTGTGATACTGTTCCCATATTGTGCATGCATGTGCATCTTGGGATGACGAACAATGTTGCAGGAGGAAGTTTTCCTTTTTGTCGCACAGAAGATCCATTTTCCATTTCCTGAGCGCCAAAAACACGGCGTTTTGTGAAGCAACCACCAAAATGCTATTTCAAAATTCCACCACCCTATTTTTCAAAAATACTAGACCACCTTGCATGGACGATGTCCCAACTGGGAGATCTCAAACCTTTCCATCCTTCCCGGGTGAAAAAAACAAATGTCTGCTGAATTAGTAGGAAGTGGGTCTGATTTGAACTACAAGTACATGATCTAATGCTCGTGATTTTTTAAAAAAATCATTTTTAGACTCAAAATATGATGTTTCTTTAGGGATCGAAGGAAAGTTTTAACGAGGCTCATCCCCTATCTTCATGCCTGCCGTTTTGACCATAGTTTGAAACAGGAAAATTTTGAAACGGGCATAAGAAATTAAACAAATGGTCCGAACAATGTAAATCCTTCGCATGGTATCATATTATGTGACATAGTTGCATGGAAAAATACCAAACTTGGTATATTGATTATGTCTCAAAAAACCTTCACAAAATGACATATCATGTTCGAGGTTTCATGGCTTTCGGTCCAAATGACCAATGTTATATGCAGAATCGCGATATGGTTTGTGATACTGTTTCCATATTGTGCATGCATGTGCATCTTGGAATGGCGAACATTGTTGCAGGAGGAAGTTTTCCTTTTTGTCATACGGAAAAGCTATTTCAATTTTTCCAGCTCCAAAAACGCGGCGCTTTGTGAAGCAACCACCAAAATACTGTTTCAAAATGTTAACACCCCATTTTTCAAAAATACTAGACCACCATTCATGGATGATCTCCCAATCGGGGATCTCAAACCTTTCCGTCCTTCCTAGGTGAAAAAGACAAATGTCTGCCGAATCAGTAGGAAGTGGGTCCGGTTCAAATAGTTTGAATAGTTAGAATAATTATTTTACAAAATAGAAAATAATTTTGGATTAGTTATTTAAATTAAAACACTTTTCATGTTAAAAGTTTTGTCTGATTCCAAAGTATGCAAAAAATATTAGTTAATGCATTTTTAATTGAAAATGGAAAAATGGTTAACAGTTTGAATAGTTAGAATAATTATTTTAGAAAACAGAAAATGGTTTTTGATTAGTTATTCAAATTCAAACACTTTTCATATTGAAAGTTTTTTCAAATTCAAAATGATTTACCATTTAAAAATCATTAAAAATTTAAACACCTAAATAAGAAACAAGGCGGGAACCTGAACTAAAAAGTTTGAAACACATTTAAAAAAGGACCTTTAGTTCCATCTAGTGGTTCCAACCAGTACTAAAGGGCCTCTGGGCGCACTGTTTTGGGCTAGCTCAAAAAAGGACATACGTTCCGATTGTTGGTTCCAACCGGGACTAATGAGCAGATCATTCGTTCTGGTTGGATCCACCAACCGGGATGAAAGGCCCTTCCTTTATAAACATGCGCCTCAGGTTCCTCTTCTTTCCGTATCGCATTTCTGCTAAGTCCCGTGACGCGCCGCCCTGATCCCACGATGCCGGCAGGCTGGCCGACCTTACCGTCTGCACGCGCGCCCCGGCCGCAACCACTGGACCACCATCGTCGTCTGCGCGCGCGTGCCCTGGTCGCAACCGGACAGCCGCGTCGTCGCCCGTGGACCGGAACGCCGCCATCGTCGTCACCCGCGGACCGGACCACCGCCACTGTCGTCGCCCCGCGCGCGCCCTGTTCGCCACCAACCTCTTTGCCGTTATCCGCGCGCGCCCCGTCCGCCACCATCGGACCGCCGCCATCGTCCACGCGCGCGTGCCTCGGCCACCATTGGACCATCGTCGTCTCGTACGTAGCCACCGTCGTTGCCCGTGGACCGGACCGCCGCCGCCGTAGTCGCCCGCGGATCGGACCAGCGCCACCGTTGTCGCCTCGCGTGCGCCCCGGCCGCCAACCACCACCAGGTGCGCGCCGCCCTCCTCCCTCTTGGTTTTTTTGAGAGATCCCTTTCTCGGTCGGTTAGCTATCTATTAGGTTGCTACATAGGTTTAGATTTTTTATAAAAAAATTATTAGAACATAAAAATGATAGAATAAAAAACATAGAATAAAAGAGATCAGCATTTTATTATGAATAAAAAATATAGAATAAATATTGTAGTCCGTATGTAATAAAAAAGATAGAATAAAAAAGATGAGAATTTTATTATGAATAAAAAGATAGAATAAAAATGATAGAATAAATATTGTAATCCTTATGTAATAAAAAATATAGAATAAAAAATGAGCATTTTATTATGAATAAAAAAGATAGAATAAAAATGATAGAATAAAAAAGATGAGCATTTTATTATGAATAGAAATATGAGCATTTTATTATGAGTAAAAAGATAGAATAAAAAGATGAAATCCTTATGTAATAAATAGTGTATCCATTTTATTATGAATAAAGATCAATTGATGAGCATTGCTTGTCACAGTTCACTTATATTGCGGCAACTTGCCCCATATATTAGGGTTTCTCCGAATTAGGATTTATATCCCTCATACCACGTTTAAATTCTGAAGCATGTATTTGGGTTACATTTAAGGAGATCTCGTCGTCAAACCATGGCACCCTAGCCCGTCAAACCTCGCCTATCTAACCTCCTCCCTTAGCCACTTCGACTAATCTGCGTTTCCCTTTTGAAGAAAATATGGAACCACACGGCAAAGACAAAGACAAGGAAAACATGCTCCAGGATATGATCTGTGTGGGAGATATCGATGTCATCTCGATGTATCTGAACAACTCTGGTGAGGGAGATCCTATTCTAGACCAAACATATGGCTTTCGTGAGGGAGAAGCTGACCGCTCCGGTGAGGGAGAAGCCGACGGCTCCGGTGGAACATTAATTATTATAAACTCTAGTGAGGTGCATATATATATTAATTAATTAAGTCTCTGTTGTATATATACATATATTAATGCTCTTTCTTCTTTATTTAGCACTTCAGATCTAGCAAATCTTCTACAAAGAGCAAACGAGGCCTAGCGAGAAAGTTGGATCACCATGAACATTATAGGATTGAAGAAGTTGCTAAAGATGGCAAACCGACGGCTCCCGTTAGTATTAAGAAAATTTTTGTAGTGCAACACGGAGTTATTGTTAGGGACCACATCCAGATCACCGTTCAAGAATGGAATAAGCCAACTGAGGGAGGAGTTAAATTTGTCGGCAACAAAGCCAAAGAATTTCTTTGGAATAAGATCATGGTTAATTTTACCCTACTAACCCTAGAGGTGGATCCAAATGAGGAGGATGCAAATGAGGAGGAACCAAACGATACCATAAAGAAAAAAGTCAAGGAGTGGGCTCTTAAGAAGATGGCCCAGACATTCAGCAATTGGAAGAAAAGATTGCACCTTGAATTTATCCTAAAAGAGAAGACTCCAGACTTCAATAAAGGGTATGATATTATCTGTCTGCAAGAAACAAAGAGAGAGAACTTTGACCTTGATTACCTAAAGGAATTATGTCCCAATAATTTCAATAAATTTGAATTCTTACCTTCTATTGGTTCTTCAGGTGGAATTATTACCATTTGGAATGGGGCTTTATTTACTGGTGAATTAGATTTTACAAATGAGTTCTCCATATCCATCAAGTTCACCTCAAATCTCTCCAATGATATTTGGTATCTTACAAATGTTTATGGACCATATGATACTCATAGAAAAACTACTTTCATACATTGGTTATATAACATTGATATAGATGATGGTGTTGATTGGCTTGTGGTGGGTGACTTTAATCTCATAAGAAAAACCTCGAACAGAAATAAAAGTGGTGGGGATGTCAATGACATGCTGCTATTCAATGAAGCTATCAGTAATCTGGGTTTTGGTTGAGCTGCCTTTGAAAGGGAAAAAATACACTTGGAGTAATATGCAAAAAGACCCTCTTTTGGAAAGATTGGATTGGTTCTTCACCTCAAGCTCCTGGACTACTTCTTACCCATCAACCATTGTATATCCTCTTGTGGGACTTATCTCTGATCATACTGCATGTGTTATTAACATTGGTACCAAAATCCCTAGGGCAAGCATTTTTAGATTTGAAAATTACTGGTTGCAACATAGTGATTTTATTAGCATTGTTCAAAATGCTTGGAATATCTCAAATAGGTATCATGATAGTGCAAAAAACATCAATGCAAAGCTGAAGAATGTTAGAAGAGGTCTGAAACTTTGGGCACAAAACCTTCCTTGCCTCAAACAGAAAATTGGTAGTGTTAATTTGGTTATTGAGTTATTGGACAATTTATAAGAATTAAGATGTATAAATATTTCAGAGTGGAACCTTAGAGATATTCTGAAGACTCATGTCATTACTCTACTTTAAAATCAAAAATCTTATTGGAAACAAAGAGGTAAGATCAAATGGGTCAAGCTTGGAGATGACAATACAAGATTCTTTCATGCAAAGGCAATTATCAATTATAGGCATAATTACATATCAACTCTCAAAATTCCGACCAAGCAGAAATCTCTGACCATGATGGCAAGGTTGCAATACTGTGGACTGCTTTCAAAACTAGAATGGGCACATATGATAATACAACCATGCACTTCAATCTAGCTGATTTCTTTGGTGAGTGGCATGAATTCAACCATGAGATCAAATTTGGAAATCCCTTTCTCTGATAAAGAAATTAAAGATGTGGTGAAAGAACTTCCCAATGAAAAATCACCTGGACCAGATGGCTTCAACAATGAATTCATCAAATGTTGATGGCCTATTATTGGAAATGATATAAAAAAGTTGATTCAAGATTTATATGATCATAAGATATCACTTGAAAGCATCCACTCCTCCCTCATCACCCTAATACCTAAGAAGGATTGTCCTGAAACTCCATCAGATTTTAGACCCATAGCTCTTCTTAATAGTGTGCTAAAGATTATAACTAAGTTCCTTGTAAACAGATTGCAAAATATCATTTTGAAACTTGTCCACAAGAATCAATATGGGTTTCTTCAGCAAAGGTCCATTTAAGACTACCTTGGATAGGGGTTTGAATACCTTTTTCAATGCCATCATTCAAAAGAAGAAATCATTGTGCTAAAACTAGATTTTGAGAAGGCTTTTGACATGATTGAACATAATGTTATAATTGAGATTCTTAAAGCAAGAGGATGTGGAGAGAGATGGATAAAATGGATTCAATTACTTTTCCCTGTTTTACTAAATGGTGTTCCTGGGAAAAAATACTATAGAAGAGGAGTGAGACAGGGTGACCCATTATCACCACTTCTCTTTCTCCTTGTTACTGATTTGTTGCAATCTATAATGAACAAAGCAATGGCACAGAATCTGGTTTCAGCTCCACTCAACTGCTCAGCCTGTCCTAATTTCCCTGTAATTCAGTATGCTGATGATACACTCCTAATCATGAAGGTTGATGCTCAGGAATTAATATGCTTAAAATCCATACTAAATACCTTTGTTGCTTCAACATGACTGAAGGTGAATTATGAGAAATCAAGCATGATACCCATTAACATGGATAGTGAATGGCTGACATATTTTGCAAATACCATGAATTATCAGAAAGGTCTTTTCCTTTTACATACCTTGGTCTACCTTTAGGCCTTACAAAGCCTTCCCTGGAACATTTTATACCAATGGTTTAGAGAGTGGAGAAGAGATTATGTGGAATAGCTAATTTCCTCAATTATGGTGGTAAACTCGAAATGGTCAAACCAGTCTTATCTTCTTTGCCAATGTTTTACATGAGTTGCCTAGAAATACCACCTAAAATCAAGAATCAATTGGTCAAATATTTCATACATTGTTTATGGAGAAAGAGAGGTATAGAAAGTGCTGATGTCCAAGCTAATAGTTCTGCTCTTGTGGCTTGGGACAAAATCTGTAGGCCAAAAAATCAAGGGGGATTAGGTGTTTTAAACCTAAACATTCAGAACAATTCCTTGTTGCTAAAAAATGGATAAGTTTTACAATGATTATGACATTCCTTGGGTCAAACTGGTGAAAAAAAACATATTATGTTGATGGTTCGGTCCCTAGTAATCATTGGAAGGATCATTCTAGTGGAGAGCTCATCTCAAATTACTAGATACTTACAATGCAATGGCTAGAGGAAACTTGGGAAATGGTAAAACTATATTATTCTGGACTGATCTATGGGAAGACTAATGTCTTCATCACAAATTTCCGCACCTCCAATCTTTTGCAAAAAATACAAATTTCACTATACATGATGTGGTGCAAACAAGGTCATGATTTGATATCAACCCACACCACCTCACTTTTCATGGATTTGGAGTACTTCTTGCCAACAAAAACACAAGTTATGGAATGCTCACAAGAAGAAACATTAACACACCTTTTTTGGACATGTCCTTTTGCTGAGAATTGTTGGGATTTCATATGTCCACAAAGACACAGAGGGTTATCAGTATTTGAAGGTATTGAGGATATAAAATAGAAATTAATGTTTCCTTTCTCTATGGAAATTATTATTCTGGCACCATGGTGTATACGGATCGTCAAAAACAACATGATATTAAATAATCAAAGACAAAGTTTCAATAGTTGGAAGGCAATATATAAAGACGAGTTAAGATGGATTAGCTTTAGAATAAAAAGAAACCTTGCTAAAAAATTCAAAGCTTGCCTTCAATCTCAGACTTAGTTTTCTTATAGATAGACCTTTGTAAACATTTCTATATACATCTTTTATAAATATAAAAATTGCAGTGAGCCTTGGCTCACTGTTCATCCTCAAACAAAAAAAGGGTATGAGAAGATAAAAGACTACATGATGAATTTGTAAGTACAAGCAATCGGAGCTAGCTCTAAAAAGGTCTGAAACGAATAAAAAAATGCTGCTAAAACGCAGTATCACCATACTATGGGGCAAGGTGGCTACAGGGCTAGCATGCCTAAGTGGAAGAAACTTGAGGACAACCTACGTGCTAAAGGGATCATTCTAGAGACAGAAGATTGGATCGTATGGGTAAAGAATTGGTTTTACGGGCATGGGGGCATGTTGGACTCAGAAGGGAAGTGCATATATAACAAAAGACAGCATGAAACTCCCGTACCCATCGAAGCCATTAGAAGTGCGATAAAGGATGTTAAAGAAGGGAGGTTCCTTCGTGATAGAAAGAATGACGAGCTCACACATTCCCTTGGGAACGAGGAACACGATGGACGAACACGAGGCACATAAGGGTTCAAACCATGGAAATTTGGGTTTCCCGGCTGCAGGAAGAAATAGCCCGATAGAAGCCGTAAGAGTATAAAGGAAAAGGAGGAAATTGAAGCAAGGAATCAGGAAGATCGGATGCATAACATATAAGAACAATTAAAGCGACAACAGAATCAAATTGACGCACTTAGCCAACAAGGTACTACCAGCCAATCTAAGTAGGACATGGTAGAAGCTGCATTCGATGCTATCGGCCCATCTACTAATCGAAAAAGCAGCGTGGCTTCCACGAAGCTCCCGGGTGATTTCCCGCTTGTACTACTGCTCTTCGATACCCAGTGGATGATATCACGGAGATGACACATTGTGAGCTACATGTGAAAGTTATGAACAGACGCATGAAGGTGGCGGTTGGCTATGCCTTACCAATTGGACCTAAACCAACTTACCATTGTTGTCTGGTTCCACAGGGGCTACACTATTGTCGGGGTGGATGAAGTTATGAACGGATTTGCGCAGCTAAAGCTTAACTACCCTACAGGTGAAGGGGATATGACAAAACTAGGAGAAGCCAAAAATGTCACCATTCTATCGTGAAAGGAAAACATCGTGCTTCCAAATTAGAAACCAAGTCCATCGACTCCTCGGAGCACTCCATCTTCTATGCCGCCTCACACGTCTCCAAAGTGATCATCTCCTTGCCTCACACATCTGCAGCATTGTCTTGGCCAATCCGGCAGCTGTCTCCAAATGACCATCTTCACCGCCGCTTCAGCCGTCTCAGCCCACTAAGGCTCAAGGTGTAAAACGTAAGAGTACCACCACTACTCTGCAGAGTGGTAACCGAAACCGATCACCGAAACATCGATAGGAGCCCCTCCCAAAAGTACCAAAGGTTCCTCCCATGAGACTGAAGGAGATATGCCCTAGAGGCAAATAATAAAGATGTTTTTATTGTCATATCTCAATTAGTTTATAATAGTTTCATATTGTGCTAGAACTATGCCAAGTAGAAACATTGGTACAGGTGTGGTATGAAACAACCAAGTCCCTAGTAGCCTCTATTCATACTAGTTCATTGGTCACGAAGATGATCTCGGTTTCAAGATCATGGGAATTTATGCTGACTGACAACGGGATCATATCATTGGAGAATTATGTGATTGGACATTCCTCGAAGGATTGCAACACAATCAAGTCATATAGTTCATTGTTGCAACAGCTATACCTAGACTCCTTCTCCTTAGACCGTGAGATGATATCAATCACAGTCTCCCGAGAGTGCTTAGATAGCATCAAGCGCCACTTGGTAATACCGTGATTATAAAGGTGTGTTCAGGTACTCGGAGGAACTTTAGAGGCAATATATGTCAAGAGCGGGATTTGTTCACCCACATGATGGGTAAAGATACATACGACCGGCTTGGTGAGATTACATCCATAAATGTTGCAACATGTGACTAGGTCACGGGGATGTAATATCACGGTAACAAGAAAACATAACTTGTTATGAACGAGATTGAACAAGGTATGGGATACCAATGATCGGATCTCGGACAAGTCATATAGAGAAACAAAAGGAAGAGGATGCTACATTTAGCAGTTCAAACGACATTGTCATCAGGAATGCATAGGGGTCACATGGACATCCATGGTCCCTCTGTTGATCATTGATACAGATCATGTATAGAGCATTCCCGAGCCATGAGAGGATACACTTAAGGGTACGATTAGAGCGATCATTCGTAAGACAGATTCACAGTAGAGAAAGAGAGAAAGCCAGAATTGTTCCGTGGAGAGATCCGAAGTTGTTCAGAGAAAGAATAAAGGAAAAGACCTCGAAAAGTGTTTTCGGATAAATGGGAATTTAAATATATATTTATTATATGTTAATTATGAATTAATATATTCTAAATAATATTTAAGTTAAGATTTAAAAAAGAAACTTTTATATTAGGCCAAATCCCGGAGGGAAAAGGCCTAGAATAAAAGCTGCAGAAAAAATAAATGGAAAAAGGCAAAACAGCCAGCCATGTGGGCGGCGGATAATCGCCACCGCATAGGGCGGCGTGGCCAGTGCCAGCGTGGCGGGCGGCTATTCCCACAGGCGTGGGCGGTGCAGCCGCCACTCGGGCCTGCTCGACCCGGCCCACGCGGCGCCATGTGAGGCCGGCCACGGACTGAGCCAGTGTGTCAAGGCCGAGGCAGAGCCAACCCACCTGGGTTGCCTCACCAGGCCACCTCGCTAGGCCATGGGGCCTGGTGGGCGCTGCCAAGGCCCACCTGCCAGCCTCTCTCGCCTAGCTGCTGGCCCCTGAGATTGGCTACGGGCTGGGCCCTTGTGCCTCAACCCCCCTTTTCCTCTTTTCTTTATATATTTAGTCCCACATGGGGCACTAAGAGGGAGGGTACACCTCCCTTAGCCTATATAAGGAGGTGCCCATGGGAGGACTAAAACACACCATCAATTGGAGAAGTCCTTTGGTTGACTTCCTCCTTCCCTCTCTCTCTATACCTTGTGACCATGGCCCCAAGTCTGGGCTGTGCGATCAAGGCACACCTGCAGTACGCCGTTGCGCTGTAGGGATTTCTAGCCGGATATCAACTTCTACACTCCCGGCGGGATCAGGGAGCCGGAGGTCTCATCGTGCACCGGATGTGTACGAAGACACGAGGCGCAACACTTGGGGCACTTAAATGTTGTGAGCCAGAGCTGTTGCACGATGAAGAGGACAAAGGAGCAAGGGGTGACCTGCGAGGAGCTTCGTGACCTTGAGGTCGGCTACGAGTACGACTACTTCAACCATGTTCCTCGCGGAACGTTAACCGCGTATGGTCTACAAGGGTATGTATTCTCTACGCATTGGCCATTACCGGATTACTACATAGATAGATCCTAGGCAGTTTTTTGGGTTATGTCTTAGGAATTTTTTTGTTTTCCACACCGATCCCCAACAGTGGTATCAGAGCCGATCTATGCGTAGGAGTGCTGTACGGCCAGTACACACATGTATTGTGCGGGCATTGATCCCTTAGTTGTTACCCTCTAACGTGTACTTGTTTATATTGCGATATTGTTTGATGAAGCGGCCCGAACCGACCTTACGCGTATTCGTACGCGAGACTGGTTCCACGCTCAACATACGGCTTGTACCGTATAAGTAGCTAGCGGGTGTCTGTCTCTCATTCAATAGTTGATATAGCATTTACAATGGAGGGCCCCGAAAGGGGTGTAGTAGAGACAACTATCGGATCCATGTTGTGGTTGGAAAGTTCGTAGTTTAGAAAAGGTTCTAATGCGAAAGCCCTAACAACCATGTAAAACATGCAATAGATAAAGTAGAGGAGTCTAACTTTATTTTGCAGGGGGCATGTGATTATGATATGGCAATGGTCGTTACGAAGGTAAAGTAGTTTACTTTTCTATTACTAAGTAGTATAGTAATAGTCATCGTTCCGATGAACGACCTGGTGGAGGCGCCGTGGACTTGGCGTCAAACCAAGGGCAAGATGGAGATCATGCCGGAGCGCTCGATAGAGATCAAGGCGCAAGGAGAAAGACCATATCATATCACATTATACATATGATATTGATACCAATTTTTACATCTTATTGTGTGCTGGTATTTAGATACTCAACGGTAGCAAATAAGATAATCCCTATTTAATTCCAATGTTCCGTGTTCCCCTTGTGTGTGCACCACCAAGAAAGTTCTTCGGTATGAGGCGATCCAGGGTTACAGGCCTGGGTGTCAGACATATCTACATTCGCATACAGTGGGTGTAAGACATGTTGCACAGCGAATACACACAAGTTAGATTTGGAGAGCCTAGCACGCCACAGAAGCGTGGCCTCGGAACAGAAGAGATCGAAAGATCGAGCATGAGTCACATGGATGATGTGATTGGAATTAGTGAATGTCTACCTTTGATAATGCACTGATGGATGTGTAACACGGGGGAGGTGCAGAGGATAGGGATCATGCGATCACTAAAATCGTCCAGGGGATGACCGTTTTAGTGGAGACCAATTATAAATTGATCTCTTATTATAAACTTAGTCTAGATGTCTGTTTGCAAATATCTTATTAGATCTTAGCCTAACCCATTGAGGTCCTTTGCGACCATGGGAATATATTGCTTAATTTAGAACTTAGCAAAAGGGACCAACTTCATAGATTAATACCCACGCCTAAGGGATATCCTCGTAAAAGGTGATCTTCTCTTCTTGATACAATAACCATTAGGAGATAATTCGATGACTCCGGAATGTTTGGAAAAACACTTTGCGATCTTGCATTAGAGTTGAGAACTCTTAGAAGGGCTTGATTGCAAAAGGAGGTCATGGATGAAAAGGTATATGTAAGATATACAAATTATAAATGTGATTCTTGCAAAACTCATTGCAGTTTGCAAAGTATTTGATACTTGTCCCGTTTTGTGAGAACAGGATGATCTGCTTGAGAATTGCTGGTTTTGAGGCAACGTGACTTGATGACGGCAAGCAAATCAGTTGATGGCTGACATCACCTCTTCCCTCATAGTTTGTCATTTGGATTAGTGGACTTGAATATAAATTGATAATCCTTGTATGTGTGTCTTGCTTTTGGCGAGACGGTTATTCATATGAACAAGTTACAAGCCAGTTTGTACTATTCTTATGAACAATACCGTTATGGTCACATTAAGATTACAAATAAGTTATCCTCATCACTATGTTAATGATAATGGTTTAAACATTTATAAAGGATTAGAATGCTAAAAGATATCCAAAGCTTAATAATGAAAAGACACTGCAATTTAAGTCATTTTGGTTATTGCATGTTCTTCATGAAAGATTGGGGTCCTAGATGTTTAATCTAGAGACTTTGCAAAACCATGCCTCTTGGGCAGAATGACTAAAACTCCGCATTCTGGTAAAACGGTGATATGCAAAGAAATGTTGAATCTTATACATAGTGATGTATCATATTTTCAACAAGTAGTGGAAATCATTTATTGTGGACTTAAGTGAATAAGTGTATTTACTTAATGAAACATGAAGTTTGAAATGATTTGAATTGTTCAAATGAGTTCATAACTAAATGGGATATTGAATTAACTGAATTAACAAGTCTCTTTGATTTGATCGACATGACTAAGGTATTCAAGTTAAGTTTAGCATAAAAGAAACTTGTGAAAGATGTTTCACAAATTATGATAATTGGATGAATTCAACCTTTGTTGAAATGTCTAAAACATCATAATCAATATGTATTAGATACATATGGTACAATATTATCTCTTATCGGGGTTATAGTTGTCATTTAGAGTCAGAGATCAAAATAAGCAAATACTCATTTGAAATACAAAGGAACATCTAAAGATTCGTGGAAACAACACCATAAGTGTTATGGCAAGTTCGAGTTTCTGGAGATTTTGATAAGTCGAAGTCGTGGCGAATAAACAAGTCTTTGTCGAGCATTCTTAGGAAGCTATGAATGCATCTTCCACAAAGGGCCAACTCGTTGTTGTCCTAAGTTGATGTGTCTTGATAAAGATACAGGTGGAAGAAAGTAAAATATCAAACAAGGTATTTGACCTTACCTCCGAATTGTTGAGTGGCGCAGCGAAATTTGTTTCGTGAATCCAAACTCTGCAAATAGAAGAGAAACTAATGATAATGATCATAAAGTTTCAGGGAATACTTTTACTAAAGGAAGTAGGATTCGACTATATATTCTACAAGTTTGTAGAATCATATTGTTGATTCACTTGTCATGTTTTGAACAAGACATACCTACGAAATACAAAGAAGCGTGATGGACCTAAGTACGAGAAATGAATGGTCATTGAAATCTCGTTAGTGGAATTCTTGGTTTGATGATGATCAAAGAATTTTGGAATGTCCAAGATTATCGAGAGGACCTAGATTTGAGTGGGAGCAAATCGGCTTGGCTAATTCATAATATGTAGCTAACATATTCTGAGTGGGAGCTAAGTGAAATCCCTGGATCTCAAACATGAATGTCATATTTGAGTAGGAGCGTGAAATCATTCTAGGATATGTGGACGACATATGTGAGTGATGTGATTGGTGTTAATAACGTTTAAGTTAGATAAATAAGGATGAAGTTGAAGTTATTAAACAATAAGATCTATCGAGATAGATTGGTGAGTTTAATAAACACTAAATGTCGAATGCTTCATGGACTTGATTCTGAAAGATGTTCAGAATGTCCTAAGCAAGATTCTGAAGAAGTTCAGAATAGAACAAGGTAAGAAAGAAGTTCTTACTGTATGAAGAATTAAGTATTGCAACTATGTTGAAAGAAAGAGATGTGTTGCATCTCCTATGCCTCAGTCATAGGTTCTTCAATAAAACCATGTTGTATACTCGACGTAATCTGACCCGGGGTTCTGGTTGGTAGGACAAAGTCTTAACTATAAGAACGTGTCTTTAAGTGATTCCTGAGTTGATCACTGAACCAGAATTAAGTTTGTACATAAATGGAAAGAAGCAATGAAAGTGGCATAGATGCATTTCATGCACTAGGATCTACATAGATATAGAAGTATAAAGGCTACATCTGATGTGATGTATAATGTTATGGCGGGGCTAGTTCGCTTTTAACGTAGAATGATGTGTCCCAGGGCCCAGTGCCCATGAGAAAGCCCTCGAGGTTGATCTAACGTCACTGTAAGCTCCTGGAATCCGGCCTTGTTCTGCTGCCATGACTATAGTATATACACAAAGGATAGCAAAGTGTGTTTCGAAGTTTAGATGACAACGGTGAAAACGACCGTCATCATAAACACTAGAAACAAAAGTCTCGCTTTGTCGCCAAACAAATACATCGACCCATTATACGATAATGGTGTGAATATCAAAATTAGGAAGACATTAACGATTTGCAAAAGACATAATGATCTGGTAAAACAGAACATGGACATGACGTTTTCCATGAGCATGCATGATCTGTAAACGCATATGCCATATGGTTTATATGAGTAAAATGCGAGCTAGTTTATTTGTACTCTAGTGCAAGTGGGAGACTAAAGGATATATGCCCTAGAGGCAAATAATAAAGAGGTTTTTATTGTCATATCTCAATTAGTTTATAATAGTTTCATATTCTGCTAGAACTGTGCCAAGTAGAAACATTGGTACAAGTGTGGTATGAAACAACCAAGTCCCTAGTAGCCTCTATTCATACTAGTTCGTTGGTCACGAAGATGATCTGGGTTTCAAGATCATGGACATTTGTGCCGACTGACAACATGATCATATCATTGGAGAATGATGTGATTGGACATTCCTCGAAGGATTGCAACATGATCAAGTCATATAGTTCATTATTGCAACAGCTATACCTAGATTCCTTCTCCTTAGACCATGAGATGATATCAATCACAGTCTCCCGAGAGTGCTTAGATAGCATTAAGCGCCACTTGGTAATACAGTGGTTATAAAGGTGTGTTTAGGTACTCAGAGGAACTGTAGAGGCAATATATGTCAAGGGCAGGATTTGTTCACCCACATGACGGGTAAAGATACATACGACCGGCTTGGTGAGATTACATCTATAAATGTTGCAACATGTGACTAGGTCACGGGGATGTAATATCACGGTAACAAGAAAACATAACTTGTTGTGAACGAGATTGAACAAGGTATGGGATACCAATGATCGGATCTCGGACAAGTCGTATCGAGAAACAAAAGGAAGAGGATGCTACATTTAGCGGTTCAAACGACATTGTCATCAGGAATTCATAGGGGTCACATGGACATCCCTGGTCCCTCTGTTGATCATTGATACAAATCATGTCTAGAGCATTCCTGAGCCGTGAGAGGATACACTTAAGGGTACGATGAGAGCGATCATTCGTAAGACAGAATCACAGTAGAGAAAGAGAGAAAGCCGGAATCGTTCCGCGGAGAGATCTGAAGTTGCTCGGAGAAAGAATAAAGGAAAAGACCCCAAAAAGTGTTTTCGGATAAATGGGAATTCAAATATATATTTATTATGTGTTAATTATGAATTAATATATTATAAATAATATTTAAGTTAAGATTTATAAAAGCAACTTTTATATTAGGCCAAATCCCGGAGGGAAAAGGCCTAGAATAAAAGTTGCAGAAAAATAAATGGAAAAAAGGCAAAACAGCCAGCCCTGTGAGTGGCGGATAATCACCACCGCACAGGGCGGTGTGCAGCTGGGCGCGCGCGTGAGCGGGTGACGGATATTCCCCGCCACGCGGGGGCAGGCCGCAGCCACCAGCCGCCACCCGGGCCTACTCGAACCGGCCCACGCGGGCACGCGGGGAGCTGGCCAGTGAGCCAGAGCGTCTTTGGCCGGGCCGCCAGAGCCAGCCACCACCGGTCCTCGCCAGGCTGCCTCGCCAGGTCGCCTCGCCAGGCCACCGCTAGGCACGGGTGGCCGCAAGGCCCACCCGCCAGCTCTCGCCGCTTAGCCCTGCTTGGGCTGTGCTTTCATTGTTTGTGGCCCTTGTGGCCTAGCCGGCTGGAGTGCCCCTCTTTCCTCTTTTCTTTATCTATTTAGTCCCACATGGGGCACCTAAGAGGGAGGGTACACCTCCCTTAGCCTATATAAGGAGGTGCCCATGGGAGGACTAAAACACACCATTAATTGGAGAAGTCCTTTGGTGGACTTCCTCCTTCCCTCTCTCTATATACCTTGTGACCATGGCCCCAAGTCTGGGTTGTGCGATCAAGGCACACCTGTAGTACGCCGTTGCACGGTAGGGATTCCTAGACGGATATCAACTTCCGCACTCCCGGCGGGATCGGGGAGACGGAGGTCTCATCGTGCACCGGATGTGTACGAAGAAACGAGGCGCAACACTTGGGGCGCTTAAATGTCATGAGCTGGAGCTGTTGCACGATAAAGATGACAAAGGAGCAAGGGGTGACCTGCGAGGAGCTTCGCGACCTTGAGGTCCGCTACGAGTACGACTAATTCAACCATGTTCCCCGTGGAACATTAACCGCGTACGGTCTACAAGGGTATGTATTCTCTATGCATTGGCCGTTACAGCATTACTACATAGATAGATCATAGGCAGTTTTTTGGGGTTACGTCGTAGGAAATTTTTTGTTTTCCGCACCGATCCCCAAGAGAGACCTTACGACTATACTCTTGAGGAGAATGAGGTGATCGCAGAGGCCCAAATGAAATATTGGTTTAATAGCATGAAGCGGCCGAAAGAGCCAGAGTTCCCTAGCACCAAAGAAGAAAAAGCCAAAGTGCAAAAAATGTTGAAGAACCTTCGTCAACCCAAGCCAAGACTGTCATCAGACTATGATCGCTCTATTCTCAAGTCACATGAGTCAAAGGTGCGGTCAAAGAGCAGTAGTACAATCGGGAAATCAATTCCCTAGCTCGGAGAATAGAAAAACTAATCGTGCCCCCGCTCAAGGTGATTTCCGATACCGAGGTGGGGTCGATCAAAGGTGCGGTCAAAAAGTATGATCCGGAGTTTGTTGCAATCTACAGAGAAGTGGCCGCTGCTCATGGTTTGACCATTTCTCAGTACGTATCCCAGTTAGAGTTCTATGTGGCTGAAGAAGCGTACAAATACCAGCACGGGAAAACTCTCATCCAACCTAAGGAGGTCAATCATCTACCAACAAAAATGCGAAGATTGCTGATGACCCACAAGTATAGGGGGTGTATCGCAGTATTTTCGATAAGTAAGAGTGTCAAACCCAACGAGGAGCAGAAGGTGCTGGCTAGTGGTATGGATCAGGAATTCTCTGCAAATACTTAGCAAACGGATTTTTAGGGGTTTTCGATAAAGCAAGTAAACAGAGTACGAGTAAATAAAAGACAGTAGGAACAAATGCATCAAGTGGCCCAATCCTTTATGCAGCAAAGGACAAGCCGGTTGTATTTCTATAGATGACCAAACGTTCTCGAGGACACATGGGAAGACTGTCAAGTGCTTTCGCTTCATATAGTTGATTAATCTTCTTTAGCTTGCTAAGTGTTGTGTGGGTGAACCTGTGCTAATGTACCGCCCCATCCAAGACTAAATACATACTTGTGATTAAACCCCCTTGCAAACATCCGAAAGTACAAGAAAGTAATTAAGGTAGAAACCTAACCACAGCTTTAAACTGTAAGACCCTTACATCCCTTGTGCAATGGTTTCCTAACGGGGGTTCAGGTTTTTGTCACTCCGACAACCCCTACGATTAGTAGCCAAATACACAATGCATTCCCCTAGGCCCATATAGGTGAAGTGTCATGTAGTCGACGTTCACATGACACCACTAGAAGAAGTACACCACAACTTAAATAATAATCTATTGAATATTTCTCAACACAACTCCACTACTAACAACAAGACTTCTCCCATGTCCTCAAGAACAAAATGAACTACTCACAAGACATCATATGGATCATGATCAGAGATGGAATAATGATGTATAACAATCTGAACATAAACAATAATTCAATGGTTCACTCAATAGCATCAACTACAAAGAGTAATCAACACCGGGAAAGTTTCCCCTATGAACTATAGCAAGATTCAACCAATTGTTACAGCAATATGGAGATGGTGATGAGAGTGCTGATGGTGATGATGGTGGTGATGATGATGATGATCCCGATGAAGTCCAGCTTGATGGTGGTGTTGATGGCGACGATCTTCCCTCTCCCGGAAGGAATTCCCCGAGAATCATGCCGGAGAGATCTTTCTCTCTCGGTGTTTTCCGCCCCGCAGAGGCGGTGGAATCTTTCTGTGGTCGCTCCCCGAGTCCTATGGTTTCGGGGGGTTGATATACGCCAGAGGGGAGAGGCTGGAGTGGGCCAGGGCGGCCACACCACTCCCTGGTGTGGCCTAGGCCTTCCCGTTCCATGGGGTGGTGTGGGCCCCCTGTGTCCCACCTCCGCTCCATCTTCTGGCATCCTGAGTCTTCTAGAAAAATAGAATTTTCCGTATATTTTCCTGGATTTTCTGATCTTCGCGAATTTTGCCTCCAAACAACACCTTTTCCATCAGAATCCTGACTGTAGCGGTCCATGCTCCAAAAGTCATCAACCATGCAAAAACAGGTGAAATAACATAAGTATCACCTCTCAATACGAAATATATCAATGAATAATAGTGAATTAATACATAGAATAGTGATGCAAAATGGACGTATCAACTCCCCCTAAGCTTAGACTTTGCTTGTCCCCAAGCGAAACTGAACTCAATAAACATGACCTCAAGTTTATGGAGTGAAGAGTCGATAAAAGAATACGGACAAGAAGCATCACATTCATCAAACGCATAGATCATAATAGAAGACAACTCACTATTATATAACTCAACTTGCAATGAGTAAAGGAAACACAATAAAGATACATAAAGTGAATCATGATTGGTAATGGCAAACTTAGCTCTTGGTCGAAGAATAGTCGATAATTTGCTGAGTTCACAATAGCTGGTTTTCAAAGAAAGCTTTCAAAGTAGTAAACTTCAAGATAAGAGCAATGTGCAAAACAAGGAACATAAGAAACATGAGTGAATAAATCACCATATGAATGAATGAAACACAACAACTCAAAATACTTGCTGAGATAGAGGGGAGTAGGTTTACTGACTCAACTACAAAGTAAAAGAAAGGCCCTTCACAGAGGGAAGCAGGGATTGCAAGTCTCATAAAGAGCTCCCAAAAATTATGATACTTACTAGCTTTCAGCTCTCATTGCCCCTATCATAGGCATCTTTAGGTGATTAAGGTTAAAGTGACACAACTAAGAGGATATGCTTGACAAGTTATAAGTTGAAATCTCATGCCCCTTACTTATGAGTACCGATCCTCATGCTACTCAACTTCAGTCACGAGCAAGCTCTTGTCATTGTAAATACATGCGTATCATTGAGAACCGCCAACGGGGTACCCCTTACACATGACACAGGAGCTATCCCATAATCAAAGTGACAAGGCAAGTAGATAGTGAGCATCTCAGCGATCTTTTTATTTGCTATTTGCATAGGTTTTTATTGAGGATGCTTCATAGAATGCTCACTATAGTTATGCTGCAAGTTTCCACCATGATTAGGCATGGCTTAGGCTATGACCCAGCTTCTCTAACACACATATAAACTCCATGATCTTACAAGTTCCACTTTTATTTCACACTGCCGGGATCCATAAGCAAAAGAACATGATATCAACTAGGTACAAAGTACCGAATGAAGTGTTGAAAGCGGTCCCCATGATACATGGTTCGGCTAACTTCAACTCATAAAACGCAAGCATATACGCAACAAAGAAGGACCCAATGGTTCAAGTTTATTAAATGCAAGAAAGTAAAGTGTGCCTTCAAGTTCGTGAGAGATTTAATCACTAATTTTCGCATAACAAGTTTAATTTGGGAGATAGACAAAACAAGAATTTACTTGGAATAGCAATAATGCTACTAGGTAGGTATGGTGGACACAAATGGCAAAGGTTTTGGTTTAAAGGAGGTGGATGCACGAGAAGAATACCCTCTCAGTACAGGTTTTTGGCTAGCAAGGCTGGGTAGCAAGTACAAGAGTTGAGGGAAACAAACAAACATACAAATGATAAAGACAAACATGCAATCTTCCTTGGAAGCACAAAAGATCTTAACTAGAGAATACTAGACTTATGAGCAAATCAAGAAACAAAGATGATGAAATTATTTTTCTCTAGAGTACTCTTATCTTTTTCTTTCAACTCAAAAATAGTGTTGCTACTGACCGAGCCAGGTTTGCCAAAACCAACTAAATTAACTCAATGATCCCAAAGTGATACCAATACTAACAACAAGATCAATCATATAACCACGAATTGAAAACTATCATAAGCTATGCAAAAGAGTGGATGATATAACTTCTCATTAATATTCCATAAGGGAAACTCACACCAAGGGATACATATCTAACAAGAGAGGGGACACTTCCATAATGCAAACCATACTACAAAATAACTCCTCTATTCATGATATGACTCTACTAATAAGGTAAAAAGATAGAAGATAGTGATATGATACCGCGACACTCCCCCAAGCTTGGAACAAACCAAGGGGATGCAAAACCTGATGACGAATTACTCCTTAGGTGGTGGTGGTATCCTCTCATCTTTGTCCGTCTTCCAGGGTAAAGGCTTCCCATCAACAAAGGACATCGTGGTTTCCATCATCCTGAAACTTGCAGCAGCACTTATGCATTTAAACCTAGCCTCATACTCACAGTTTTGATTTTGAACGTCATAGAACTGTGCTTGCAGTTTGTTGGTTGTTTGGCGGAGTGAGAGGACTTCGTCTTTGATTTCAGCAGTCTCCTTTTGGTGCTCGGTGATGAGTTCGGAACAAATCTTATGGATGATGTCCACTTCGCGCTCCGCCATCTTCCTGTACCTAAAGACTTCTTGCTCCAATGCTTCCATCCTGTCCTCCAGACTTCCTTCACCTTTAGGGCCTTGAACCTCTTTAATCCGGACCTCCCCACCTTCGAGCAACAACTCCTTGGGATGAATCTTCAATTCTCTCACGTATGGGTTGATGATATCCTCTAAAGAATCTCCCTTGGATGATCCAGAGGAAGACATTGTGGCTCCAAATCTGGAATTCTACCTGGCAGAAACAGATCGAAACAAAACACGGCGAAACACGATATACGAACCTCGGGAGATCCGGGGGGTTATATATTACGAAGTTTCATATCAAAAGGAAGGTACTGGGAGAAAACGGGTCGGAGACGGAGTCCTGGGTGGCCTCACCACCTGGTGGTGCGGCTAGGGGGCCCGCGCCATGGGGGTGGTGTGGGCCACCCCGGCTCCGGTTCCGTCCCTTTTTCGCTTCGAAACTTTCCTTATTGACTGAAAACTGCAAAAATATAGTTGGATTGTATTTTCATAGAACTTTTCTTACTAGAACTGTTACCTAGTTGGAAACGGACTCTACAGGTCTCTGAATTTGGTCCTTAATGAATTTCTCTGGAGTTATAACTTGAAAGGCATCAACATCTTCATTGTAAGAATCTCCAGCAATATAGTGTTTGAGTCGCTGTCCATTCACTACTTGTGTAGTATTATCTTTTAGAGAGGAAATTTTTATTGCTCCTGAACGGTATACTTCTTCAATGATAAAAGGTCCTTCCCATTTTGATAGTAGCTTACCTGCAAAAAATCTGAGACGAGACCTATACAATAGAACTTTCTCACCACCATGAAACTCTCTCTTAAGTATTCGCTTATCATGCCATCTTTTAACTTTTTCCTTAAAGAGCCTAGCATTCTCATAGGCTTCACTCCTCCATTCATCTAAAGAAATCAAGTCAAATAATCTTTTCTCACCAGCGAGCTTACAATCTATATTTAGTTCTTTAACTGCCCAGTAAGCTTTGTGTTCTAATTCTAAGGGTAAGTGGCAAGCTTTCCCATAAACCATTTTATAAGGAGACATTCCCATAGGATTTTTGTAAGACGTTCTATAAGCCCATAAAGCATCATTCAACTTCTTAGCCCAGTTTTTTCTAGACCTATTAACAGTCTTTTGCAAGATAGATTTAATTTCTCTATTTGATAACTCTACTTGCCCGCTAGTTTGGGGGTGATAAGCTGAAGCAATTCTATGATTAACATCATACTTAGCGAGGGTCTTTCTAAAACCGCCATGAATGAAATGAGAACCCCCATCAGTCATGAGATACCTAGGCACTCCAAACCTAGGAAGGATAACGTCCTTAAGCATTTTTAGAGAGGTTTCCCCGTCAGCACTTTTCATAGGAATGGCTTCTACCCACTTAGTAACATAATCAACGGCAACAAGAATATGAGTGTAACCCTTCGAAGGAGGGAAAGGACCCATAAAGTCGAATCCCCAACAATCAAAAGGTTCAATAACTAGAGAGTAGTTCATTGGCATTTCATTGCGTCTAGAAATATTACCAACACGCTGACATTCATCATAAGATAAAACAATTTTTCTTGCATCCTTAAAAAGGGTAGGCCAGTAGAAACCTGATTGTAGTACCTTTTGTGCAGTTCTATCTCCTCCATGATGTCCTCCATAGGTGCTACCATGACATTTACGCAATATCTCTTTTTGCTCATATTCTGGAACACATCTTCGCATAATACCATCAACTCCTTCTTTATATAAGAGCGGGTCATCCCAAAAATAATGCCTCAGATCATAGAAGAACTTTCTTCTTTGCTGACCTGTAAAAGTTGGAGGCAAATACTTGGAGACGATAAAGTTAGCATAATCAGCATACCAAGGGCTTCCTCGCGAGCTCACCCCCACTGCAGCTAACTGTTCATTCGGGAAACTATCGTTAACAGGCATAGGATCAAAAGAGATGTTTTCCAAACAAGATAAATTATTAGCTACAGGATTTTTGGCACCCTTTCTATCTACTATATGAAGATCAAACTCTTGTAAAAGCAGTACCCATCTAATAAGCCTAGGCTTAGCGTCCTTCTTTGTCATAAGATATTTAATAGTAGCATGATCAGTATGAATGGTTACTTTTGAGTCCACAATATAGGGCCTAAACTTATCACAAGCAAAAACAACAGCTAGAAATTCCTTTTCAGTAGTAGCATAATTCCTTTGAGCAGCGTCTAAAGTCTTACTAGCATAATGGATAACGTTTAACTTTTTATCAATATGTTGCCCAAGGACATCCCCTACAGCAAAATCACTAGCATCACACATTATTTCAAAGGGTAAACTCCAATCAGGTGGTTGAACAATAGGGGTTGTAGTTAAAGCCTTCTTAAGAGTTTCAAAAGCTTCCTTACAATCATTATCAAAAACGAAGGGTACATCTTTTTGAAGAAGATTAGTAAGGGGTTTTGATATCCCAGAGAAGTCTTTAATAAACCTTCTATAGAAACTAGCATGACCAAGGATACTACGAATACCTTTGATGTCTCTTGGGTATGGCATCTTCTCAATTTCCTCAACCTTAGCTCTATCAACTTCTATGCCTCTTTCAGAAACTTTATGACCAAGAACAATCCCTTCATTAACCATGAAGTGGCATTTCTCCCAATTAAGAACAAGATTAGTTTCTTCACATCTCTGCAAAACTTTATCAAGGTTGTGCAGACAATTATCAAAAGAAGTTCCATAGATAGAAAAGTCATCCATGAACACTTCTACAATTTCCTCACAAAAGCCATGAAAGATAGCAGACATGCACCTTTGGAAAGTAGCAGGAGCATTACATAAACCAAAAGGCTTACGTCTATAAGCATAAGTTCCATATGGGCAAGTAAAAGTAGTTTTTTCTTGATCTTGTTGTTTAACAGCAATTTGAGAGAAACCAGAATAACCATCAAGAAAACAAAAATGGGTCTTTTTAGACAACCTTTCCAACATTTGATCAATAAAAGGAAGCGGGTAGTGATCTTTCTTAGTAACTTTATTGACTTTTCTAAAATCGATGCACATCATACAGCCTACCACTATTCTTTGAGGAATAAGCTCATCATTATCATTAGGGACAACGATAATACCTCCCTTTTTAGGAACACAATGAATAGGACTAACCCATTCACTATCAGCAATAGGGTAAATAATACCAGCATCAAGGAGTTTCAATACCTCATTCCTTACCACTTCCTTCATCTTAGGATTTAAACGTCGTTGGTGCTCCACTACTGGCTTCGCATCTGGTTCTATGTTGATAGAATGCTGACATATAGTAGGTGAAATCCCTTTCAAATCATCTAGAGTATAGCCCATAGCTCCTCGGTGTTTCCTCAAAACCTCCAATAATCTTTCTTCTTCCTCCCCTGAAAGTTTAGCGCTAATAATAACAGGATATATCTTTTTATCATCAATAAAAGCATATTTAAGATCATCAGGGAGAGGTTTTAGATCGAAAACCGGATCCTTTTTAGGTGGCATCGTGGTACCCAACTCTTCTACAAGCAAGTCGTGCTTAATCATCATAGGTTGATCTCGGAGAATCATGTCAATCTCGTTCCTTTCTTCCATGAAGATTTCACTTTCATGTTCTTCCATAAATTGCTGCAAAGCATTGTTAGGAGCAAGAGAAATAGAAGCAAGTTGTTCAACCCTAAAATCCTCATTATGGGTTTCCTCTTCGCAAGGTTCTTTAGCAAATTTCGAAAAATTAAACTCATAAGATTCCCCATCAAACTTAGTCAAGATTTTCTCCCTCTTGCAATCAATAATAGCTCCACAAGTACTCAAGGAAGGTCTACGAAAAATGATAGGATAAGTTTTACTAGTAGCTGAACCAAGTACTAGAAAATCAGCAGGGTACTTAATCTTACTGCAAAGAACTTCCACGTCTCGCACAATACCAATTGGAGAGATGGTCTCTCTATTAGCAAGGTGAATAACCACATCAATCTCTTCCAACTCACAAGGACTGATCTCATGCATAATTTCTCTGTAAAGCTCATAAGGAATAGCACTGGAACTTGCACCAATATCACATAAACCATAATAGCAATGATCACTAATTCTAACAGAAAGCACAGGAACACTAGCCTTTTTAGTTCTATTAGGATGTGAAACAATATTAGAAGCATCCTCACAAAAGACTATGTGCCCATCTTCTACGCTTTTAGTGACAAGGTCTTTCACAATTGCTACCACAGGTTCAATGTTTATTTGTTCATCAGGTTTCTGCTTATTTTTCACCTTTGGTGATTACATTAGTTATCATTGGATGATCCTTTACCTTTTTGGGGGAGGGAACCTTCTCGATATAAGGTTCAGGTAAGATAGGGTCGATGATGCAATACTCAGCACTTCCAATAGGGGCATAGTCAACAATATCTTTGTAAGGTGCATGGTACTTGTTCCATCCCCTTTTTGGAATTTCGATATAGGAAGCAAAAGCTCTAAAGCAATTCGTAATAACTTGCAAATCAAGACCATAAGCATTACTAATATTTTGAAAGTCATCAGTTCCCATAAAAGATTCAATGCATTCATAATCATAATTTATACCTAACTTTCTACCTTTGTCATTCTCCCAAGCTTCAGCATTGTCTTGAATACGATCTAGAAGGTCCCATTTAACTTCTTCTTCCATACGAGTGAATGATCCAACACAAGAAGCATACAATAAATCTTTATCATGTAGAGGGAGCCTTGCATAAAAGTTATTGATAATAATATTGTTGGGGAGCTCATGAATGGGACATTTGAGCATTAGTAACTTCAATCTCCCCCAAGCTTGAGCTGTACTCTCTCCATCAAGAGGCCAAAAGTTGTATATTTGATTCCGATCTTTATGAATCTCACTAGGAGGATAAAACTTTGAATAAAAGATAGGCACTATTTCCTCCCATTCCAGAGCTTGACCATTCTTCAGCAGCTTATACCATTCCTCAGCTCTTCCTTTCAGTGATAATGAGAATAACTTCTTCTTAACTTGATCTGTAGTAATACCGCACTTGAACAACCCGCATAATTCATGTATAAAGAGTAATGATCACCGGATGGACAATTCCATCCCCAACATAGTAGTTATCCATAACACGATCAATAATTCTTGTAGGTATTTTGAAAACATTTTTCTCAAATGTGGTGGCTTATCTACTACCTTAGCAGTGGTAGTAGCATTACCAAATAAGAAACTCATGAATTATCCATAACAAAATAAAGCAACTAGCGTATAAACAATACTCATAGTAGAAGTTTCCTTTACTAGTTCCACTCTCCAATAGCGCTTCACTCCCCGGCAACGGCGCCAGAAAATAGTCTTGATGACCCACAAGTATAGGGGGTGTATCGCTGTATTTTCGATAAGTAAGAGTGTCGAACCCAACAAGGAGCAGAAGGTGCTGGCTAGTGGTATGGATCAGGAATTCTCTGCAAATACTTAGCAAATGGATTTTTAGGGGTTTTCGATAAAGCAAGTAAACAGAGTACGAGTAAATAAAAAATAGTAGGAACAAATGCAGCAAGTGGCCCAATCCTTTATGCAGCAAAGGACAAGCCGGTTGTATTTCTATAGATGACCAAACGTTCTCGAGGACACATGGGAAGACTGTCAAGTGCTTTCGCTTCATATAGTTGATTAATCTTCTTTAGCTTGTTAAGTGTTGTGTGGGTGAACCTGTGCTAATGTACCGCCCCATCCAAGACTAAATACATACTTGTGATTAAACCCCCTTGCAAACATCCATAAGTACAAGAAAGTAATTAAGGTAGAAACCTAACCACAGCTTTAAACTCTAAGACCCTTACGTCCCTTGTGCAATGGTTTCCTAACGGGGGTTCAGGTTTCTGTCACTCCGGCAACCCCTACGATTAGTAGCCAAATACACAATGCATTCCCCTAGGCCCATATAGGTGAAGTGTCATGTAGTCGACGTTCACATGACACCACTAGAATAAGTACACCACAACTTAAATAACAATCTATTGAATCTTTCTCAACACAACTCCACTACTAACAACAAGACTTCTCCCATGTCCTCAAGAACAAAACGAACAACTCACAAGACATCATATGGATCATGATCAGAGATGGAATAATGATGTATAACAATCTGAACATAAACAATAATTCAATGGTTCACTCAATAGCATCAACTACAAAGAGTAATCAACACCGGGAAAGTTTCCCCTATGAACTATAGCAAGATTCAACCAATTGTTACAGCAATATGGAGATGGTGATGAGGGTGCTGATGGTGATGATGATTATGATGATCCCGATGAAGTCCAGCTTGATGGTGGTGTTGATGGCGACGATCTTCCCTCTCCGGGAAGGAATTCCCCCGGCAGAAATCTGTCTACCGGAGAGATCTTTCTCTCTCGGTGTTTTCCGCCCGGCAGAGGCGGCGGAATCTTTCTGTGGTCACTCCCTGAGTCTTAGGGTTTCGGGGGGGTTGATATACGCCAGAGGGGAGAGGCTGGAGTGGGCCAGGGCGGCCACACCACTCCCTGGCGCAGCCTAGGCCTGCCCGCGCCATGGGGTGGTGTGGGCCCCCTGTGGCCCACCTCCGCTCCATCTTTCCGCATCCTCGAGTCTTCGAAAAATAGAATTTTTTGATATTTTCCGTATTTTCTGATCTTCGCAATTTTGCCTCCAAACAGCACCTTTTCCATCGATCCGAATCAGCGGTCCATGCTCCAAAAGTCATCAACCATGCAAAAACAGGTGAAATAACATAAGTATCACCTCTCAATATGAAATATATCAATGAATAATAGTGAATTAAGACATAGAATAGTGATGCAAAATGGACGTATCAATTGCATAAGTGGTACATGCAAGCCTCAAAGGCAGGGGCAAACTAGGTAGTGCTGGGATTTAGAAACGAGCATTATGGGTATGGAGATGCCCAGTTAATGATTGAATTTAATGAACTATTTCATTTATACAATCAAGACGCCGTCGACAAAGCGATCCTCAGTGTCTATTGTCTGTAAGTATTATTTCTATAATTAAGTCTCTAGCTAGCTCACCTCTTTTATTGCATGTATAATCATACTCACTATATTATGTAGAATGAAGATTCTCGAATGAAAAAGAGGATGAATCTATGACATTGGGTTCATTGACCCATATTGGGTTCATGAACATAATATCATAGCGTCTCCCAAGGATATAGAGGATAAAATTGAAAAGGAATTAAGGTTTCAAGAAACCAAAAGGCAAATACTATCACCTTACAACTTCGAGTGAGTGTTATTGTCTTATACACAATCTATTTCGCTTACTCGATGTTAAGTATCTAATTGATGAGTTATGCGTGCGCATCTTCCAGTATATTCAGCTAATCATTCAACCTGAAAAGGGAGTAGTACAAGTCATGGACTCAAAAAATAAACCCCTTGCGAAGTGGGCGAACATGCAAGAAATGCTCCAGCAGTAATTTCAATCATTATAAAACTATATCGACAACTTTCATTTTCTGATAACAAGTAGGAGTAATTAATTACTCCTTTTGTTGGGGATATGCTAAATGGGTATCACCATAGCACATTTCTAATCCGGCTAACCCAGGTGGCCCATAGTTGGTAGCACAGCCTATGGCATGTTGGGCGGCCCAGTTAGATGCATCCAGAAGGGAGGCCCATGCCAGATACAAGAAGGCTACGTGAGAGTCACCGACATACTCGGAGCCTTGGAGTACAAGACACAAAGACTAGTAAGGTCCTTTCCCTATAACCCTAGGTTCTGGTTCCCTTATAAGCCGAACCAATGGGAGCCTTTAGGGCACAACGTCAGATACAATACACAACACCCTCGCACAAGGAACTAATATCTGTAACTCTGCGTATTGCCATTATAGTGATTTATAGAAGGAGTAGAGTTCCGCCATTGTTGTGGGACTTGAACCTTGGTAAGTTGTGTTACCTCGTACCCGCTAACTCTCCGCCTTACCCCACGTCTCTAAACATGCTCTGTGAGGAACCCTCCATGGCGTACTCGTCGGAAATACCATGACAGTTGGCGCCCACCGTGGGGCAAGAGGCGCTTCGAGCTCTACACCAGGCAAGGTCCAAGATCTTCTCGGCAATTGGCGACACTGTAGCCATTGGGCGTGTCCTTTTATCCAGCAATGTCCCGATCATCCCTCCTGACAAATTCTGGGTACCAGCGAAGACGAACCCTACCCGATGCTCTGTCGTCCTAGTCGGAGACATCCACATCTTCATCAGCGAAACTAACTCGGATCCTAGCTCCCAGGAAGTCAGAAACTCATCAAGACCCGCACGGACCACCTACGGACAGGACACATTCGTGGAAGAATATGGGTCGTACCTCTCTCTAGAGTATGGCGGCTCAGATCAGGAAAATTCAAGGCCCACCCTAACCACCCTGTGCAGAATATAACGGTGGAAGGACCATACAAATCCGCTTGGCTTCCCCAAGCGTTAGAGATGCAAAGGTCACACTTTGTCGGCATCATCATCATCTTCGATCTGGCCAGATGCCTTCAGAGGGAAGGAGAATATCCCCGTGAATACCTTGCCAGATGGATGAGGGTAAGGGAAACCCTGGAGGGTGGCTGTGCTGATGAACGTGTCTACCACTTCGTGGAAGGGCTCACGCCTGAAACACTCCTCCGGCATACCCTCCAAAGACGGCAGGCCGCATGCCCTCTCACCCTTAGCAAGACGGTCGCAATCGTCAATGACTGTGCGGATGCCAAGGAGAACACTTAGGCTATGCGTGGGCCCGAAGCCGAAGGAAGCGACAACAATGGCCCGCCGCCATCACCCTCTACCTCTGCCGTCAACAACACCAAAGCTAACTCTGACTTGGTCCTCGACGCACTATAAACCGACATCAACATGGATGGCGGTGGCTCAGATGCTAACTCGGAGGAATACGACATTGTTATGTGGGAGATCGAGCAGGACATCGAGAAGGAGGAGCGCGCTGAGAAAACCAACACTTCCCGCCAGGTGCTAGTCGTCATCGGGAGCGTGATGGAAGAAGACGGACATGAACCGGAACCTGAACGAGCTCCTCCCACACCTGCAGTTACCAGAGCGGCAACAGCAATGAAAGCCGCTTTGCCCCCTCCGGCTATCCTCCCACAGCAGGCACAGGAACTTACCATAGGCCCTAGTACTGCCAAGCAAACAAATTTTCCGCCACCGTCAACGTCTATAGCTAGGAACCCACTGGTTACTCCCGCTGACAAGGCGATATACAATGCACTCCATGTCGAGCCCATTACCATCGCCCATATCCGGACTAAATGCAAAGATGCTTTCATTGGAAAATACTATCCTCCTGCTAAGATTATATCTATGAGAAGTGAAATAATGAAGTTTAAACAATCTGATAATGAACATGTTACTCAAGCTTGGGAAAGAATGAAATCTTTGGTAAAGAATTGTCCCACTCATGGACTAACTGCTTGGATGATCATCCAAACCTTTTATGCAGGATTGAACTATTCTTCAAGAAATCTACTAGATTCTGCTGCTGGAGGTACCTTTATAACCATTACTTTGGGTGCGGCAACAAAGCTTCTTGATAATATGATGGTTAATTATTCTGAATGGCACACTGAGAGAGCTCCACAAGGTAAGAAGGTAAATTCTGTTGAAGAGACCTCCTCCTTGAGTGATAAAATTGATGTTATTATGTCTATGCTTGTTAATGGGAAAGCTCATATTGATCCAAATCATGTTCCTCTAGCTTCTTTGGTTTCTCAAGAAGAACAAGTTGATGTGAACTTTATAAGAAATAATAATTTTGGTAACAATGCTTATGGTAATAACAATTATAGGCCTTACCCTCCTAATAATACTTATGGTTATCATGGCAAACCTGGAATACCTAGTGAAGGAAGAATTTTAGAAGTTGAAAGAGCCACTAAAAATTTCATGCAAATGCAATAGGAGCAAAATAAATTATTTACTAAAACCATGGAGGAACAATCTACTATCTTGAAAAATATTAGCCATCAACTTGAGAGTTTAAATAGGGAAATTCCTAGTTTGCAACTAAAACTTTCTAATGCTGAAAGAAATATATCATCTTTGTCTGAAGCACAATCCTCTTTGATTAATAAAATGGCTGCTAAACCTGAAACTATTGAAAATCCCTTTGCTACTACTAATGCCATACAAGTTAGAATTGATGAAAATGTTAGATTACTAGCTGAATTGCATGCTAAGTGGGAAAGAGAAGATGAAATTGCTAGAAATATTAGTGTTTCTCCTATCACTACCACTAATGTTGAAGCTAGTAAACCCAATGGAACATTTTCTAATAAAAATACTGAAATTCTTTGAAACATGGGAAACAATAGCTCTACTACTTTAGATGATAATTATGATTTTGATCTTGATGGTTGCAACATCTCTGAAGTTATTAAGTTCCTACAAAAGCTTGCTGAAAGTCCTAATGCTAGTGCTATAAATATGGCCTTTACAAAACACATTACTGATGCTCTCATAAAAATTAAAGAAGAAAAGATGAAACATAAAGCTTCTATTCCTATGAAACTAGAACATGATTGGGAACCCATCATTAATATGAAAGTAAATGATTTTGATTTCAAAGTTTTATGTGATCTTGATAGTAGTGTTTCTATTATGCCTAGAAAGATTTATGAAATGCTTGATTTGCCACCATTGGAAGATTGTTATTTAAATGTCCCACTTGATGATAATGCTAAAACGAAACTCATGGGGAGTATTAATGATGTCCTTATTATGGTTAACAATGCCTATGTCCCCGTTGATTTCTATGTTTTGGATGTTGAATGCAATGCTTCCTGTCCTATTACTTTGGGAAGACCTTTTCTTAGAACTGTTGGTGCCATTATTGATATGAAAGAAGGCACCATTAAATATCAATTTCCACTCAAGAAAAGGTATAGAACACTTCCCTAAGAAAAGAGAGAATATCCCTTTTGCCTCTCCTATGAAAACAAAATTTTCTCTTAATGCTTCTTCATTTGAGAATACTTGATCCTTTTTCTTGCTTCTTATGCCTAACTTAAATGCGTTAAAGAAAAGTACTTATTGGGAGATAACCCAAAATTTTAGATGAGTCTTGGAAGTTATTACCTCTGTAATAACCGCTCCTTATCCTTTTTATTTGCTTTTTGTGCCAAGAGTAACCTCTAATGAGAGAGAAGTAATGGTTGGGAAAGTTGCTGTCCCGAAACAGATTTTTGTGCTTGCTGTACAAATTCGTGTAAAATCTATATACGTCGTTTTGAGGCGTGAATTTTTGTGCTTCTGCCCCATGTTGTTATCTAACTTTCGTTAGTTCAACACTTTTCGATTTGAGCAACAGAAGATCTTCGAAAAAATTGGTTTTTACCTGCTGGTCTGTTTTGACAGATTTCTGCCATTATTTGCGTTTGCTTCTTGTTGATTCCTTTTTGAGTTCTTTTTGGGAAATTGAGCTTTTTGAGGGAAGTGCTACAGTATCTTGTGTTTTAATGGAAGTTTTATTGGTGTTGAAACTGAACCCAAAGACTTATTATCTTGAGTACACTAATGTTGCTAATAAAGATTGTGTGAAGTTTTGTATGAAGAAAAAAAATTCAGGTGTATGGAGAGAATGATGTAATGAGATGAAGAATGTACTAAACCTCAAGCTTGGGGATTCCACCCCATGTCACCCCAAGAAATATCCAAGAAGTACAAGCGTCAAAGCTTGGGGATGCCCAAGGCATCCCCTTCTTCATCAATAAAAATCCCAGGTTTCTTCCAAACACTTCGTTTTTATTGTTTCATGCACAGTTGTGTTGTTCTTGGAGTGTCTTCGTTTTTGTTTTTGGTTTTCGTTTGCTTGGTTTGCTTAAACAAATTGGTTGGACCCCCTCTTTCATACATTAGTTTTCAAATAAGTTTGGTTTGG
Source organism: Avena insularis (assembly GCA_023614405.1). Lineage (NCBI taxonomy): Eukaryota > Viridiplantae > Streptophyta > Magnoliopsida > Poales > Poaceae > Avena > Avena insularis. The sequence continues at coordinate 280,088,553 of CM042688.1, forward strand.
TTTGGAAAAGAGTAGGAAAAGTTCATGCTTAAGTGGTGAAAGGAGCTTGTTTTTTACTGTGGCCTATGCTTTGTCATGTCATGCTTGATATTGTTTTGGCTTTATGCTTAGTGATTTTTGCTATAGCATGACCTGTTATAAACAATTGAGATTGCTTAATGTGCCTTGAAAGAATCATGCGTTGTTTTAGCATATTAAAGCATAGTATTGTGGTATTCTCCTTTGATGCTTTATTTGGGTTGACTTGGCGCATGCTCACACCATGTTATGGCTATCCCAAGTCACCATAGACTTTATTATCCTTTAGTTTTTGACTTGTAATATCACTTTATGCTTTACTTAATGATGTTTTGTCGCTTTGCATGATTATGGCCATTATTGCTCTCTTAGTTGGTCGCTCCCAGTCTTTTGCTAGCCTCCATAACCAAGTATGAGTTCCACTCATGCATCCAACTCCAAATAAAACCAAGTTATTCCAAAGAGTCCACCATACCTACCCATTAGCATTTGCTATTCCAAGTATATTCATGTTTTTATCTACCTTCCGAATTAAACTTGTTATGAGAAAACTAGTGATTAAAGCTCTCACGAACTTGACGGCACACTTTACGTTTCTTGCCCCTAATAAACTTGAACCTTTGTGTCATCTATGTTGTATATGCTTGCACTTATATGTTGGGGATTAGCAGAACCATGCTGTCATGGGGAACGCTTTCAACATTGTACTTGTACATTGTACCTAGTTGATATCATACTCTTTTGTCTATGGATGTCGTCTGTGTGAAATGAAAGGGGAGTTTGTAAGCCCATGGAGTTATGTATGTGTGTTAGAGAAACGCCTGGGCCGTCGGTCTAATTCATGCCTAATCATGGTGGAAACCTGCAGCATAACCATAATGAGCAATCTATGAAGCATTCTTCTTATTAAAAAGAGATAGAGATTGAGAAAAAGAGAAAAAATAAAAAAAGGAGTTGAGAAAAGAGGAAAGAGAGAAAAAAAGCACCATTTTCCCATGGTAAATAAGAAGATTGCTGAGATACTCGTTGTCTACTTGCCTTGTCATTTTGATATGGGGAATCTTCCGTATCATCGGGCAAGGGATACCCCGATGGCAGTTCTCTATGGTACACATGTACTTACTATGATAAGAACTTACTGGTAACTAAACTTGAGTAGCATGAGGAGCGGCCCTCGTATTCAAGGGACATGAGATTTCCAACTTATACTTTGTCAAGCATATACTCCATAGTTTGTTCACTTTAACCTTAATCACTTCAAGATGCTTATGATAGGGGCAATGAGAGCTGAAAGCTAATAAGTACCATAATTTTTGTAAGCTCTTTATGAAACTTGAATCCCTGCTTCTTTCTACGAAGGCCTTTCTTTTACTTTTATATTGAGTCTCCACCTTCTATCTTTATGCACCTATTGAGAGAGCATAGTGGACATTCTTAGTTTACTGTGCATTGTCCCAAGACTTGTTGATTGATGCATAACTTTGGTATTGCTTGTTCTTAAACTATTTGTATCTAGTCACCCTTATGAACTTTGAAGGTGTCATATGCATTTATGTTTGCTACTCTATGAGGGACAAGCTAAATGCCACTATGCTATGTTTTCTTTATGTGAAACAAACAAATGTCTTGCAAAGCATTGTTATTCATGAATCTTTTGTTTGTGCCTTTTCATGTTACAACATAGTTGCTATGTCTTATAGTTAGAACTTTATCTTTCATGCTATGTTGAAGTACTCTGATCCCAGCTATCAATGTTTTACAAATACTTTGATCAAGTTTATGATGGTGCATGTCACCTCAAAAAATATTCTTTCTTTTTATCACTTACCTACTCGAGGACGAGAAGGAGTTAAGCTTGGGGATGTTGATACGTTGCAAATGTATCTATAATTTTTGATGTTACATTCTTGGTTTATATCTACTTTCTTATGTTTTGCCCACACTTTAGAGTACTTTTTATACACTTTCTTGGACTAACCTATTAACAAGATGCCACAAGATTTTACTGCTTTTACGCTGTTTTTGGTTCCAGGAAAGTCAGAAAAGGAATATTCTTGGAATTGGACGGGACAAAAGCTAAAGTCAATATTTCACCGAGAGGGACACGGAGCCAGAATACGAGACCGAGAGGGGCCAGGGGCCGGCCACACCACCTGGCCGTGCGGCCAGGCTTGGCCTGCGCCAGGGGATGGTGCGGCCGCCTAGGGCACCCCCTCGGCCTCCCCTTTCGCCTATATATTGCCTCCGATATAGAAACCCTAAGTACCCAATCAAAAATCCACGAAAGAGTCTGTAGCCGCTATCATCTCCATCCCTAGATCAGGAGGGATTTGAAGCTCTTCCCGGCACCCTGCTAGAGGGGAGAATTCACCTGGAGGCCTTCATCACCATGCAAGCCTCCGGTGTGATGCGTTAGTAGTTCATCCTTGGACTACGGGTCCATGTAGTAGCTAGATGGTTGGTTCTTCTCCTTTGTGCTATCATTTTTAGATCTTGTGAGCTCCGGTCATGATCAAGATCATCTATTTGTAATCTTACATGTTGTGTTTGCGGGGATCCGATGGATATTGAGATGCTATTTCAGATTGATTATTGATTCTATCATGTCTTTGTTATTTGTGATCTTGCATGCTCTTCGTTGTTAGTAGATATCTTGGCCGAGTAGATGCTAGCAACTCCAAGAGGGAGTATTTATGCTCGATAGTGGGTTCATGCCTCTAGTAATCTGGGGAAGTGACAGAAATCTCTAAGGTACTAGATGTGCTATTGCTACTAGGGAGAAAACAACAATCCTTTGTTCATAGAACAATCGTATTGTTTACTTTACACGCAATGCTTAATGCAATTATCTGTTGCTTGCAACTTAATACTGGAGGGATTCGGATGATAACCTGAAGGTGGATTATTAGTCATAGATGCAGTTGTATTATGGTCTATGTATAATGTTGTAATGACCAATCAAATCTCATAGGAGTCAAGATGATTAGTATATGCATGTATGCTTTCTCGATGTTTGTCAATTGCCCTGCTGTAATTTGTTCACCCAACATGTCATCTATCTTAAGGAGAACCACCACTAGTGAACTATGGACCCCGGTCCTTTCTTTTACCATCAATCTAAAACTGTTTACTATTTTCTGTTTACTTTCTACAAGCTATTACTTTCTTCCACACAATACGTTTAATCCTTTGTTTTTAGAAAAACCGGTGAGATTGACAACCTCACTATAAGTTGGGGGCAAAGTTTTGTGGTTGTGTTGTGCAAGATTCCAAGTTGGAAACAACACCTTGGAGGTGTTTCCTACTGGTTCGATAACCTTGGTTTCATAACTGAGGGAAACTTGCTATTGTGGTCATCATACCTTCCTCTTGGTTTCCCCAACAAGCTCGATATCAACCACGAGCCAGCAATCCCACAAGGAAGCACCATGTCCGACAGGCAATCGCGACTGGTGTGAGGACTCGCATGGAGGGAATAGCAAGAAGGCTAATCCACCGCCTCCACCACCACCATCCCCACCCAGCAACAATCATGGCAGAGGAAATTGCGGATCCAAAAGATTAGACCACAACTCCCCTCTCCATGATGGAGAAGGGAAGCGACCATAGCCGTACGACGCATGTTCATGGCTGGACAAGATCCGAGAAGCACGGGAGCTCCCATACCTAGGGCCACGTTGTGTTGGACCGGTAATACGGGCCACAACTTACCCCATGGGTCTCCGGATTGGCAAAACCATCAAGCCCTATGACGACACTGCCAGGCCAACCACGTGGTTGCAGGACTATAGTGAAGCGATTCACATCGCCTGGGGAAACCCTAATGTCGCCATCAAGTACCTCCCACTATTGCTCACCGGCAGCACCCGCCAATGGTTGGACATGCATGAAGCATTCACCAAGAACTTCAAAGGTACATACAAGCGTACCTGCACCGTCGGTGACCTACAGCGGTGCATACAAGAAAAGGATGAATCCTCTCGCGCTTACCTATCTTGCTGGATTGACATGAAAAATTCATGCGCGGGGGTGCACGAACAAACCGCTATGGACGCCTTCATCGATGGCCTGGAGAAGGGATCATTGCTCCAGCATATGCTAAAGTGCCGTCAAGACAACAACGATCTCAACCTCAATGCAATGATTGGCATGGCCAGCAAATTCACTGCCGCTGACGATGACGCTCGTGGATAATTGCCAGCAATTTCCATCCCTAGTTAGGCCAAGAAGAATAATAGCAATAAGCGGAAGACTCTACCAGAAGAAAAGCAAACTGCCGACATGGTCGCCACTATGTTCGTTGGTAGAGGCGGAGGCAGACAGCGTGATCGTGGCCAGGGGGCTAGCCATGGGCAGCAAAGGAGTGATTCAACACCTTCTGTGCCCCTCATTACCCAAACATACGAAGAGTACTGTGACATGCCATGTTTCTTCCACCTCAACACAAACGGAAAAGCCACCCACACCAACCACCAATGCAAGTTTGTCAACGATCTCAAGGAGGACCCTGAGTCTGGCTACAAGCAAAGTCGGAAGAATAGGCCCCGCAGAAAGGGCAAAGAGAATAAGAAGGAGGAGGAGTCCAAGGATTCAAGTGACATGGATGAAGACATGGAACCCAAATCTGCCGACAAGGGCAAAAAACCCTTCGAGAAGAAGGCCCTAGTTTACCACACTTTCCTTGGCATTCCCACCGTCCGGGCCCAGATAACCTCTCTGAGGATACTGATGGCTACCCTTCCTCCAGTTCCCCAGTACGTCAGGTGGTCGGAGATTCCAATTACTTGGGACATGCAAGGTCATCCAGATCTCATCCCAACAGAGAACCAGTATGCCATGGTCATTAACCCATTGATTGACGGCACAGAGTTCACCAAGTGCCTCATGGACAGTGGAAGCAATATCAACATTATGTAAGTAGATACACTGCATAAGGTGAACTTGACAAGACCCGGCTAAGGAAGAGCAACACTGTGTTCCATGGCGTCGTTCCTGGCCGGCAAGAAAACTCACTTTGCTGCATGACCCTTCCGGTTGCCTTTGGTGATGTCAACAATTACCACCAAGAGTGCATGACCTTTGAAGTGGTGCCCTTCAAGAGCATGTACCACATCGTCTTTGGACGCGACATCTACCAATCCTTCCTCGCCATGCCATGCTTTGTCTACAACAAGCTCAAGATACCTGGACCAAACGACATCATCACCATTGACAGAAGCTTGACCAAGGCAAGCGAGTGCGAGCTCAGTGAAGCCTCCTTCGCCGAAGCAGCTCTCTATGGTGAGGAGTTCAAGGAGATCCAGAGCCAGGCCGATGCCTCGGAGATGCCGGCTTTGAAGAAGCAAACCACTGCTACCAAACCCGCATTCAAGGCCGCCATTAGGACCAAGCATGATGTAGCCCGACCTACGACCGTTGCCACATCAAGGTCTCCAACTTATGCCAAGTCGTCATGGACTCCAAAGGTGAATCCGTTCCTCTATGCGAGCCCAATTCCTACCCTATTGAATCGTATGCTACTTCATACTCCGTCACATATTCATGATAGGTTCATACCAATGAGTACGGAGGCAAGGGAGGAAGCCCGGAGCAAGAAGCCCAACAAGATGGAGGCATAGATGATAGACTAAAGAAAACCCCCTTTGTGGAATCTCTAGTTTTACCTCATCCCCTTCTACCAAAGGGGATCGACTATCGTCACCACCTCGTTAGACTTTGCATTGCGCCTCCCTCGTCGTATAAGGCCTACGTTTGTGACTGAGTGAGTGTAGTTGTCAAGACCCTCTCCAAGGTGTTCTTCCCCCTCCGCATGGGATTGAGGGAGCACGTTGACTGATCTTTCCTTGCGAGGATTCTATCGGACCGGTGGCCACCGGCGAGAGCAATCGACCTTGTATCATTTGAGTTTTGTGTGTGTTCATCGTGTTCCTCACGAGGTGTGCGCCCGCTTCCGCTACCTTCTCCCTTTCCTCTCGCTTTCCTATCGATTTGACCACGAGATCCGTGAAGATCGGGCCACCCACGGTGTTACCCCTTATCATATGGTATCAGCAGCTTTTGGTTGCCACGGATTCCTCATCGATTTGGTCTTTTCCCCATAAATTCGAAAAATTCCACCAAAAATAGCCCCAATTCATGTTTTGGATCGATATGTGATTTGAGTGCATTTTGGTAGGTTTTGATCCATGGATTACTTGCTAAACTTGTTGATCTACCTTTCCCTGCGTTCCCATGGCCTAATTCCATCATTTACCCCTCAGATCTGAAGTTTTTCCTCGAGTTTTTCCATAGAAATCGCGGATTTTCACGTCCCGAACGCGTTTCGGTGCTAGGTCCGGCAGACCGATTCAGCCGCCGGAATTTCCGGTAAAACCGGTCCAGCCACCGGAAGTTTTAGCGCGAATTCCGGTCCGCCAATTTGGCCGCCAACAGATTCAACCCCGCACTGTTTTGAGCATAACTTTTGCATACGAACTCGGATTTTGGTGTTCTTTAGCTCGTTTTGAAGAGGAGAAGGAGATCTACATCATCATATACATGGTTGATGATATCTACTCCATCCAAATTCGTGAGCAAGGCGGAATCCACCAATAAAGGGTGAAGATCGGCGAGGAAAGGTATAAAAATTCCGCGGCTTCTCCACACTTGCATCCCTTTGTGAGCCATACTATCTTTGCATTTAACGAACACCTATTGAGGCTAGTTCCTCCTATGATTGCTTGGGCTATGCACATTTGATACCTTGTAGAATTCCGAGCAAAAGTTGTGAGCGCGCTATCTCATATAGTTATCTTGTATAGTTGTTGGCACAAGGAAGGGGCAAGTGAAAAAGAAAAGAAAAAGAAAGAAAAAGAGAAAAAAAATAGAAAAAGAAAAAAAGAAGAAAGAAACAAGTGCCTCATAGAATAGGAAGCGCAAGCTCGATGAACATCAAATAGGTGGTACTTATTGTGCATATCTTGTAGCCCACCAATTTATTGCAATCAAACTAGCGTCTCTCCTTGCACTTGTGCGACACGAGCTTATAGTCTTCGCTAGGTAATCATTTGGTTCTTAGCTCACTTTCTCCGTCGCACAAGTCCCATTTATCCCACAGTGTGTGTTTCCTTGTATACAATTCCTATCTTGTGGATTGACTTGTTTTGCTTTGTGATCATCGTGGTTCTTTACTTGGCATTACAATATCTTGATTTTGGATTGTTCTTGGATACGCCACCTTCCATACCTATCCACCATAAGGTTTGTGTGTATATTTTTTTAGTGGTTAGTTGGTTTTGGTGTTCCGCATGAACTTCACTTTGCTTGGTTTTGATTGCTCTCAAGTGTTGCCACTTGAACGATACTATCTTTCAAGGTAAAGTAAGGTTTGAGGTTGCATCCCTAACCCCCCTACCACTTCCATATACACCACTTGGTCTTGTGAATCATGTCTAGGGACTCCGGAACCGAGGATGATTTCTATGAAGAATCCACGATGAGCCACCATGCCTATGCCTCCACAAGCATGGATGACATGATGGAGCACTACACCGACAATGGCTCCACATGCTTGGGTGATATGGAGTTCTACAACAACAATAAATCCCCAAGCATGGATGACTTCAAGAACGACAATGACAAGCTCCTCAAGTCACGTCGACCTAGATGGAGCCTCCACCTCAAGAGCAACAAGGTCCACTATCAAATGGACAACTTCAAGCGCGACATGGAAAACAACTTCGCCAAAACCATGAGCATGATGGCCAAGACAAATGATGCTTTGCGCTCATTACAACGCGTCACCAAGAAGAGTGCCAAGGACAAGGAGCATCATCGCGAGCGTCATGTGGATGACCAAGTGCGCCATCTACATCAACCTTTGGCAAGGCACGCCGATGACCTCCATCGACACCATCATAAGGCACCTTCAACTACTCGTGCCACCACCAAAATGGCACCAAGGGCAAGCTCTCCTCCACGCCATCAAGCTTCAACGCCCAACTTTGACGTCCTAGATGACGCATGCAACTTCATGGAGAAGGAAGATGAAGACCTCTACTTCGCCAAGTTCGACGAGTATGTCAAGAGGATGGCTACACAAGCCAAGGTGGCCACGGCAAAGGATGAGCAAGCTCCAAGTAAAGAGCCTATGCTACAATATGGAGATGACAAGGTCAAGATTGGTGAGCATGGGATTTTCCCTTCACCAAAGGAGGCACAAGGAGTTGAGAGAACCGATCCTATCCCTATGTGCTTGAGTGATGATGTGGTACCAATCCCATGTGAGTATGAGAGCCACTTAGCCCACTTCAGTGAAAACAAGAGTGAGATGAGTGACTCCACCATACGTAAGATTGAGTGCTTCCATTTGGAGGGCATGAGTGATACACTGAGTGAGTTGAAAGTGGTAGTTGATAGGTCATGTGAGACCACTTTGATTTCTAACGACTTACCCTCTACCTCTAGTGTGTTATCCCATGATGTGCTAGGTTCCATGGATAAAGAAGCGCCAAGCTTGGACATGATGATGCCTCCGACCGAGAAGATGAACATGGTGGATGAAGATGATGCCATCCCCATACATGATGAAGAAGTCGCCCACATGGAGGCCAATGCTACCACAACACCCACTTCATATGAGAGGTATGAACAAGGTAAAAACAAGGGTGTTGATGATGCCATGATCCCACTAGTGGACATGATGACTTGTGATGATTGGCATGCTATGGATGATGTTTGTGATATCACATATGACTCATTGGTATTTCCATGTGATACTTTGCCTTTGCATAGTGTTGAGCATGTGAAATTATTTGATTGTGATGATGTTGCCATAGACATGTCATGCTCTAAATGTTACATTGATGATATCATTGCTTGCACTTTGTTGAACAATTGCTCTTTCTAATGTTTTGCTTGCAATGATGTTACCAATGGTACCCCTCGAACCATGCTTTGTCATGAGTGTTTTATTATTTCTCCCGTTGCTTGCAATAATATGGATGATTTCTCTTTCACTTGTTTTGCTTGCAACAATAATTATCATATGTTTTCTATTGAGATGGCCCTCATAGCTTTCTCAACTTTTGGAGATTTTAGTAAATGCCATGATAAGCATGTTCCCCACTTGCATACTCACCATGCATCTATTTTACACTTGATTGACACTCATGGTGATGTGCACAAGAAGAGATACGTCATGATGGATGATGTATTTCTCTACCATGCACACACGTTCTTCCTTTTGTGTTTGATGTGTGTAGGTACCCGCATGAGAATGTCAACCTCGGTTGAGCATGAGTTGACAAAAACAGCTCCGGAGAGCATCCCACAAGTGAGTTCAAGAGCGAACCCAGCTCTGATACCTTTTGCATGCTTTGCATCTTTCATGTTGTCAAATTGCTCTTTCCTATGGTTTGATTGCAAGCATGTTAATGGTATTCTTTCACTTTGTGACAATCATGTTTTGTTGCTATTGGATATTGATGCTTTGTGTGTTGCCACAAAAATGTTGAAGAATTTCTCTTTCCGATGTTTTGTGTGCAATCATAATGCCAATTTGAGCATGTATTGTCATGAGAGCTTCCAAGTCTCTCGTATTGTTGTTGCAACAAACATAAGGATCACTTTCTCTTTCATATGGTTTGTTTGCAAACACGTTGTTTTTGCTTCTGCTTGCGATACTCATACCCCCATGATTTTGGCTTTTGATGATATGTGTATGGCATCCAACATATTGAACAATTGTTCTTTCCAATGGTTGGTTTGCACACATAATGATGTTGCTTTGGATATCCTTCCGCATGTGTTTTTGCCAAATTCTCCTACTCTTGCATCAAAGATTTTGATCCATATCTTAGTCAATTGCTTTGAGTGCCACACTAAGACACTTTATGGAGTTTTTGAGTTCCCACATTTGGATGATGTTCAAACGATTTCCATGCACTTTGACCTTGCATATGCATCCGGTTTGCTATACTTGAGTTGTGCTAATAATGTTGTGAACAAGAATGGACATGCCACAAATGACATGATCCTCTATCACACACAAACATATGTTTCTTGGTCTTTGTTGTGTGAAGGTACAATTGCTTCCGCGTCAACCTCTATGGACAAAGCGTTGACAAGACAAACCGTAGAGAGTTACCTATGGCTGCTCCTCACCGAGCTATCTCTACACCCTAAGGTGACTTCACTCTACTTGAGGACTCATGCTATAATCTTTATGAATTGGCTACGCTTTGAGTGTTGCTTTGCTTTTGTGAGCTTTGTAGGCTTCATGGAAGGTGAAGGAACATTGAAGTGTTGTCAACTCAATCTTCCCGAGGATGACTATATGCTGAACCCCAGGATCAAGAAGGTCTCTCGACATGATGAGCGTGTAGAGTCGGGGACGACTCTTTTTGAAGGGGGAGATGATGTAGCCCGACCTAGGTCGTTTCCACATCAAGGTCTCCAACTTATGCCAAGTCGTCATGGACTCCAAAGGTGAATCCGTTCCTCTATGCGAGCCCAATTCCTACCCTATTGAATGGTATGCTACTTCATACTCCGTCACATATTCGTGATAGGTTCATACCGACGAGTACGGAGACAAGGGAGGAAGCCCGGAGCAAGAAGCCCGACAAGAGGGAGGCATAGATGATAGACTAAAGAAAACCCCCTTTGTGGAATCTCTAGTTTTTCCTCATCACCTTCTACCAAAGGGGATCGACTATCATCACCACCACCTCGTTGGAGTTTGCATCGCGCCTCCCTTGTTGTACAAGGCCTACGTTTGCGAGTGCATCAGCGTAGTTGTCAAGACCCTCTCCAAGGTGTTCTTCCCCCTCCTCTTGGGATTGAGGGAACACGTTGACCGATCTTTCATTGCGAGGATTCTATCGGACCGGTGGCCACCGGCGAGAGCAATCGACCTTGTATCATGTGAGTTTTGCGTGTGTTCATCGTGTTCTTCACGAGGTGTGTGTCCGCTTACGCTACCTTCTCCTTTTCCCCTCGCTTTCCCATCTATTTGACCACGAGACCCGTGAAGATCGGGCCACCCACGGGGTTACCCCTTATCAAAGCAGGTGGAGCTTGTTGAAGGAGATTCCTCCAAGACCACCACCATTGGCACATATCTGGATCCCAAATAGGAAAGCACGCTCATCGAGTTCCTCCATGAGAATAGGTACATCTTTGCCTAGCAACCTGCCAACGTGAAATGTGTACCTAGGGAACTTGCCGAGCACAGCTTGAATATTGATCCTAATGCCAAACCGGTGAAACAACCTCTATGACGCTTCAGTGACAAAAGACGACGGGCTATAGGCAAAGAAATAGCTAGGTTACTTAAGGATGGCTTTATCCGAGAAGTTATTCACACCCGATGGGTGGCAAATCCTGTACTTGTCCCCAAAAAGGGAACCAAATAATTAAGAATGTGTGTTGATTACACCGACTTGGACAAAGCATGTCCGAAGGATTCTTTTTCTTTGCCTCGCATTGACCAAGTCATTGAATCGATGGTTGGCTCGAAACTTCTATGTTTTATCGATGCTTACTCTGGATACCACCAAATACGGATGCTTACTCAGGATACCACCCTATGGCACATACTACTACGTTACGATGCCCTTTGGGCTGAAAAACGCTGGTGCTACATATCAGCGGACGATGCAGCGTTGCCTACATGACCGGATAGGTCGCAACATAACGGTGTAATCAACACGACATAACGGTGATGTCAAAGAAATCAAATGACCTCATCGTTGACTTACAGGAAACCTTTGGCAATCTTCGGAAGTAAAACATGATGCTCAACCCCAAGAAGTGCGTCTTCGGGGTACCATCCGGCAAATTGCTGGGCTTCATTGTTTCGCATCACATAATTGAGGTTAACCCGGAGAAAATTAAGGCCATCCTAGACATCAAATGCCTGATGATATGGGGTGGCCCGATCTTCTCAGTAAGCGAATGGCGGTGATGATGGTGGATGATAGATAACTAGCATGCAGCTATGAACTCTCCCGCTCGATCCCTAATGCCAATGCAACAGCTCTCGAACCTTGTAGGATATTCACAACACCACGCTCTTGCGCACGCAGCCATGACCACGAACGGTAGTATGCAATCTACTAATTCCCAATGGAACAACAGATCACACTCAATTATAGTTGGTAGATTCCAACACAGGGTAATTGCAGAGGTTTTATGAAAGAAACAACTCCAAAATATTTTAACGTGGTCTAAAACATAACTAGAGGTCGTCCCATAGCTTATAAGGGCGGCTGGGGCGACCAGAAACCGAAACTAAATGCAAACGACTCAAACTGATACAAACCGACTAGGACCAGATTCGGTCGGTGAGCGGACACTCCGGTCGAAATCGGTCGGACAGTTCGGTCAGGCTAGACACTCCAGGTGAAGTGTGCCAGACAGTCCGGTCTGGCCGGAAACTCTGAAGTTTCCGGGTGGTGTCCGGGTAGTATCCGAACTGGCATACTGAATGTCCACGCCAGTTTGCCTCTCGACCAGGCCGGACAGTCCAGGTTTGATCTGGCCGGACACTCCGGTCATGGCAGATCTTTTTTCCTTCGTCTTGATGATCTTCTCTTGCGCCTTCCTCCCGCTCCTCCCTCGCGCATCCTTGGGAGATCATCATGTTGGGCTTCTCTTGTAGCCCTTCTCCTCCTCGCGCCATGCTTGTTTCTCCAACGAACCTGATCATACATAAATGCATAGACTTAGGCAGTATAAAGTTCTCATCAATTAAAGTACCGTACTGCTTAGGAGTAAATTCACCGTTGTTCCAAAGAGCTTAGCATGAGCTCTTGTAATAGGTCCAATTCTAATCTCATTGGACTGATCCTTTCTTGCAACAGTTGTAGCATCTTCAGTAGTCATTGGGGTAGGTGTAATTGTAGGGATGTCCTCATCATCTCCCCCCCTTCAAAAGGCGTCGACCTCGACACTCCAAGGTCTTCTCCAGCATATGGTGACAAATCAGCAACGTTGAAGCTATTGCTAACTCCACCAAACTCCTCAATAGGTATATCAACCGAGTAGGCATAATCATTAATCTTGGCTAACACCTTGTAAGGACCAGCACCACGTGGCTTCAATGTTGACTTTCAAGTAGTGGAACCTATCTCATGTAGATGCACCCAAACCATATCTCCAGGCTTGAACAACACTTCTTTCCTTGCTTGATTCCTTGTAGCAGCAATGTTCTTGCCTTTCTTCTCAATAGCCTCTCGAGTCTTCTCATGTATTTTCTTCACATAACCAGCACGTTTTGATGCCTCCATATCAACTCTCTCATGTAATGGCAGAGACAACATATCAAGTGGCGTCAATGGCTTGAAACCATACACCACCTCAAAAGGACAAAGCTGAGTAATTGAATGCACAACCCTGTTGTAAGCAAACTCAACATGTGGCAAACACTCTTCCCACTCCCGCAGATTCTTTTTAATCATGGTCCTTAGTAGCCGTGACAATGTTCGATTCACCACCTCCGTTTGACCATCTGTTTGGGGATGACATGTAGTACTAAACAGAAACTTTGTTCCTAGCTTGCCCCATAAGGTCTTCCAAAAGTAGCTCATGAACTTCACATCACGATCAGAAACAATCGTCTTTGGTACTCCATGTAATCTCACGATGTCCCTGAAAAACAGGTTAGCAACATGCGACGCATCGTCGCTTTTGTGGCAGGCAATTAAATGATCCATCTTAGAGAACCTATCCACTACCACAAATATAGAATCATGACCTCTCTGAGTTTTAGGTAGACCTAGCACAAAATCCATACTAATGCCTTCCCATGGAATAGTCGGTGCAGAGAGAGGTGTATACAAACCGTGAGGCTTCAGCTTAGATTTCGACTTGTGGCATGTAATACATCGGCTCACCAATCTGTACACATCACGCCTCATCTTGGGCCAATAAAAGTGATCAACAAGCATGAGCAACGTCTTCTCACGCCCAAAGTGACCCATCAAACCACCAACATGTGATTCCTGCACTAAGAACAAACGCAACGACAATTCTGGAATACATAGTTTGTTAGCTCGAAACAAATATCCATCATGTATATGATACTTATCCCATGCGTTTCTAAGAGCACACAAACGATATGGTTCAGCAAAATCATGGTCAGTTGCATAAAGTGCACAAATAGCTTCTAATCCAGGAATTTTAACATGAAGATTGGTTAACAGCATGTTCTTCCTAGATAGAGCATCAGCAACAATGTTTTCTTTTCCCTTCTTATAGTTAATGATGTAAGGAAAAGACTCAATGAACTCAACCCATTTAGCTAATCTTCTATGCAAGTTTGATTGAGCTTTCAAGTATTTCAATGCTTCATGATCAGAATGTATGATGAATTCTTTTGGCCACAAATAATCTTGCCAAACCTCAAGTACTCTAACAAGTGCATACAATTCTTTATCATAGATAGAATAATTCAAACGAGCACCAGTCAATTTCTCAGAAAAATAAGCTATAGGCCGACCCTCTTGCATCAAAACGCCACCTATACCTATACCACTAGCATCACATTCAACTTCAAATTGCTTCGAAAAATCAGGTAATGCAAGTAATGGTGCAGAAGTAAGCAAACGTTTTAATGTATCAAATGCAATGTCTTGAGTCGCGCCCCATACAAAAGGAACACCTTTCTTTGTCAAATCATTTAATGGTGCAGCAATGGTGCTAAAATCTTTCACAAAGAACCTATAGAAACCAGCGAGACCGTGGAAACTACGCACTTGACTAACATTCAGCGGAGTAGGCCAATTCTGAATTGATTCAATTTAAGATTGATCTACCTCTACTCCATGCTTAGAAACAACAAATCCTAGGAATATGACCTTATCTTTTGCAAATGTACACTTCTCAAGATTAGCATACAGTTTATTATCACGTAACACTTGCAAAACTTGTCTAATATGAGTGCAATGTTCAGATTCGTTGTGGATGTATATGAGTATATCATCAAAGTAAACAACCACGAAACGACCAATAAACTCTCTCAAAACATGATTCATCAAACGCATGAAAGTACTAGGTGCATTAGTAAGACCAAACGGCATAACTAACCACTCATACAAAGCGAATTTAGTTTTAAAAGCAGTTTTCCATTCATCCCCTTCTTTCATCCTAATTTGATGATAACCACTACGCAAGTCAATTTTAGAGAAAACAGCAGCACCACTCAATTCATCTAGCATATCCTCTAAGCGTGGAATAGGATGACGATATCGAATAGTGATGTTATTAATCGCTCTACAATCAACACACATGCGCCATGTACCATCTTTCTTAGGAACTAAAATAACAGGAACAGCACAAGGGCTAAGAGAGACAGGAATGGTACCCTTTATCCAGCAACGCTTGTACTTGCTTCTGAATTTCCTTAGTTTCTTCGGGATTAGTCCTGTAAGGTGCACGATTGGGAAGTGTGGCACCAGGAATCAGGTCCACTTGATGTTCTATACCACGTAATGGCGGCAAACCTGCGGGTACGTCTTCTGGAAACACATCCCCAAAGTCCTGCAAAACAGAAGAGACACCAAGAGAAATAGGGGTCATGTCGTTAGAAACCAATACCTCGCCCTTATACATGAGCACAAGTGGCATGGCTGTAGGATCCTCACAAAACTCTCTCATATCCTCCTTGGTGGCTAATATCAATAACCCAGGCACTCTGTCACTTTTCGTTATATCACTCAATGTAGGCTCAATTACATCAGGAACAGCTATTACTCAGTCTCGCCGAGTGGTAGTATCTTCCTTCAAGTTCACCTCTATCTTCTGGCGAGAATCATTCACAATTTCTTGTGGTGTCATTGGCTGCATAGTAATCTTCTTTCCTTTGAATTCCAAGTGATATGTATTGGCTCGGCCATTGTGTTGCACATGGCGATCATAGAGCCAAGGCCGACCCAATAGTAGGTGACAAACAGTCATAGGAACCACATCAAAATCAATAGAATCTCTGTATGGCCCTATTTGAAAATTCACACGTACCATATGATTTACCTTCATCTTACCACTGTTGCTCAACCATTGTATGTAGTATGGCTTGGGATGAGGTAAGTATGTCAAATTCAGTTTGGCACATAGTTCCTTACTTGCAAGATTTCTGCAGCTACCTCCATCAATAATTACCTTGCAAGCTTTGTTTGGTCCAACTAGAGCTTTTGTTTGGAACAAGTTGCAACGCTGGGATTCCTCAACCGGTTGCACACTAAGTACACGTGAAGATACGACAATAGTGGGTGCACGCTCAGCATATGCATCAGCACCATCCTCGACGTCATCAATATCATCATCAGAAGCTTCATCTCCACTTTCTACTTCACCTTGTTCATTAACAAACATAACCTTGCTGTCTGGACAATCTTTCTTGTAGTGACCTCTACCTCCACAAGTATGGCACACTACATCACGAGTACGTGCAGTAGACATGTTGGAACCCGAGCTAGCAGCAGGAGCAGCGGGTTTCCGAGCATTAGAACCAAACGAAGGTGTACTTGCTGGTTTGGCCGATGGTGTAAACGGAACAGCAGATGGTGGCGCGGCTGTAGGAGGAGTAGGTTTGGCCGAAAATCTGCTGGAGGATGGAAAACGAGCACGTGACTTCGCCTCTTCTACCAACTGGGATTCGGCCTCTCTAGCATGATGCAACAACTCTTTCATGGTCTCATACTTGTGATGACGAACAATGCTCTTGATCGGTAACTTCAGATTGTTTAGGAATCGCTGCATGGTCATCTCAATGGACTCACGAACTCGAGCACGCTGCATAAGCATCTCCATCTCCATGTAGTACTCATCAACTGTCATGGTGCCTTGCTTCAGTTGCGTCAATTTATCAAAAACTGATCGCAAGTAGTTGGTTGGTACGAAACGTGCCTTCATAATTTGCTTCATCTCGCGCCAATCCATCATAGGAAGTTCATTGTCCTCCCTCCTATGTTGCACAAGAGCATCCCACCAACGCAAAGCATAACCATCAAATTCAGATGCTGCAAGCTTGACCTTCTTATCTTCTGGATAGTCAAATAAGTGCTAGAGTTTCTCAATCTTCAACTCCCATGTGAGGTAGTCTTCAGGATAATGGAACCATCAAACTTAGTAATTGAGAATTTTGGCTTGCCCAAACCGTCATCAGCAGCTTGGTTGGGCACACGTGGACCACACCCAAGATGGGCAAACCCACGACCATGAGCAGGTGCATGGACAGGGGGAATAGCACGTCCCCTGCCAACATGTGGAGCAACATCAACAACGCTACCCTCATCGAAATCATCAAAGGCATCATCATGTTGAGGATCTTCCCTTCTATGCAAGGCGGCTGTCAAACCCTCAATGGACTGCTGCAAAGTGGTGACATTGACATTGAGCGTAGCCACTTGCGTTTGGATAGTATCAACTGTCCCAACATGCTGATCCAATCTCATATTCATATCTTGGAGATTCTTGTCAATGTCATCTGTCGTATTAGTAAACACACGTGTCAAGTGGGATTTCAAATCCTCATATTCACGCCAATTGACGAGCTCCTCATCCTTCTTTTTCTGCAACACAACATCATCATCACTAGTAGACATGATTAGTAGGTTAGTGCAAAAATCAGAATCTGTATGGTGGAAACTCTCACAACTCACTCACAACTAATAAGAAAGGAGATCTTACCGTTCCAAAGTGAATAGAGATGCTCTACCAAACGAAATCAAAGACTGATGCACTTGATGTGATGAAGTGAATATCAAAGGTATAGAGAACGATCGCAGGGCACACAGGTTATTTAAGGTGGAGCTATAGGTATGGTATCCTATCTACACCGCAAACAAGTCCTAGTGCTGATCGTACCAATACCCAAGAAACACACAAAGTGGAGATAAACGTGGCAAAGAACTTATGATAAGGAATATTGCAATGCACAAGAGAGACACTAGTAATAACTCAAATAGAACAGGCACAAGATTGCTCAATCTACCAGTGCTATACAACAAGGCCTCCAATATTGCACACTTCTATATCTCTTTTCTTTTATACTGATTCTCTTTTCTTTTCTTTTTTTTTGATTTTTTTTCAACTATATTACTCAATGCAAACGAGCACAACAACTGATAACAGAACTGGGCCAGATAGTCCGGTTGATATGCGCCGGAGACTCCGGTTGGGCCGGATAGTCCGGTGTGATTCGGCCGGATAGTTCGGTTTTGCCTGTCGAAAAATTTCTGCACTTCAAACCCTAATGAGCAGCCTGTCGGAGCAAAGCAACTAGTCTCGTGGGTACATTCCTAGGCATAGATGCTGTAGATAGGCTCTGTCTATGGTATGCAAACAAAGGTACGCTATGTGGACTCGGAAAAACGATAAATACTTGCAGAAACGGTAACGGTGGGAACAGCGGAAAATAAGATGAAACCTTAAACCTAGACACAAACGGAAACTAGACTCCTACGAGGAAAACCTGCAGATCGGATCTACGAGAAGATACAATCAACAACTAAAACTCGAAAACGATGCAATCTAGTCTATGGCAAATCTTTTTGTAAGGCTTTTTCTGTATAGGACGAAAACACTCTCTAATCTATGGATGGATTTGTGGATGCTTACCGAGGCAACACTGGAAATCTGATACCAAGATGATATGGGGTGGCCCGATCTTCTCAGTAAGCGAATGGCGGTGATGATGGTGGATGATAGATAACTAGCCTGTAGCTATGAACTCTCCCGCTCGATCCCTGATGCCAATGCAACAGCTCTCGAACCTTGTAGGATATTCACAACACCACGCTCTTGCGCACGCAGCCGTGACCATGAACGGTAGTATGCAATCTACTAATTCCCAATGGAACAACAGATCACACTCAATTATAGTTGATAGATTCGAACACAGGGTAATTCCAGAGGTTCTATGAAAGAAACAACTCCAAAATATTTTAACGTGGTCTAAAACCTAACTAGAGGTCGTCCCATAGCTTATAAGGGCGGCTGGGGCGACCAGAAACCGAAACTAAACGCAAACGACTCAAACTGATACAAACCGACTCGGACCAGATTCGGTCGGCGGGCGGACACTCCGGTCAAAATCGGCCGGATAGTTCGGTCAGGCCGGACACTTCGGGTGAAGTGTGTCGGACAGTCCGGTCTGGCCAGAAACTCTGAAGTTTCCGGGTGGTGTCCAGGTAGTATCCGAACTGGCATACTGAATGTCCACGCCAGTTTGCCTCTCGACCAGGCCGGATAGTCCGGGTGGATCTGGCCGGACACTCCGGTCATGGCAGATCTTTTTGCCTTCGTCTTGATGATCTTCTCTTGCGCCTTCCCCCCGCTCCTCCCTCGCGCATCCTTGGGCGATCATCATGTTGGGCTTCTCTTGTAGCCCTTCTCTTCCTCGCGCCATGCTTGTTTCTCCAACGAACCTGATCATACATAAATGCATAGACTTAGGCAGTATAAAGTTCTCATCAATCAAAGTACCAGACTCGTTTAGGAGTAAATTCACATGTTGTTCCAGTAGCTTAGCACGAGCTCTTGTTACAGGTCCAATTCTAATCTCATTGGACTGATCCTTTCTTGCAACAGTTGTAGCATCTTCAGTAGTCATTGGGGTAGGTGTAATTGTAGGGATGTCCTCATCACCTGACATGCTTGAAGGACATCCAGAGGCTCATACGCTGCATCGCAATGGTAAGCCGGTTCATCAGCCGACTTGGAGAGAAGGCCATGCCACTCTACAAGTTGCTAAAGAAGGCGAACAAATTTATATGGACAGACAAAGCAAATGCAGCACTTCAGGAGTTGAAGAGAATAATCTCCTCCGCACCAATACTTGCAACACCGGAATCTAGGGAGCCTATGTTAGTGTACATGGAAGCAACCAAAAGGGTTATCAACATCGTCATCGTGGTGGAGCGCAAGGAACCAACGCATGAATACTGAGTTCAGTGACAAGTTTACTATGTAAGCGAGGTCTTGACGAAATCCAAACAACATTACCTGTACTACCAGAAGATAGCTTATGGAGTTTTCCTTTATTCACGGAAGCTAATGCATTACTTCCAGGAGCATCATATCACAGTAGTGAGCAAAGCTCCACTGTCCGGCATCATAAACAGTAGCGACGCTACAAGGAGAGTGGCAAAGTGGGACATTGAACTTGCCGCCTTTGAAATCACCTACATGAGACGCGACGTTATCAAATCTCAAGCATTGGCGGATTTTATTACGGATTGGACAGAACTTCCAGAAGACACTCCTGTACCCAAGCCAGAATATTGGGTAATGCACTTTGATGGATCAAAGCTACTCAACAGCTAAGGGAATGGTGTATTACTACAATCACCAACAGGGGAGAAGTTGCAATATGTCCTACAGATCCACTTCAACACTACCAACAACATGGCGGAGTATGAGGCCCTCATTCATGGACTTCGTGTGGCCAAGGATATTGGCATCAAGCGCATAGTTTGCTGTGGAGATTACTATTTGGTTGCCCAGCAGGTGGCTGGCACCTGGAATGCGCAGAACCCTATGATGATGGCATATCGAGACGAAGTAGACGAGATAGCAAGGTGCTTCGACGGCTACGAAGTCAAGTACATCAAAAGGGAGGAGAATGAGGCGGCAAATCTGCTGTCAAATCTTGGATTAGCTCGCCGACCAATTCTGCCAGGCATTTTCCTAGAACATTTACGGACCCCATCCGTGAAGGGAGCGGACCCGACAACCCGGATAGAGTGGACTCATTTGTTAATTTAGTAACAGGGACCTCTCCGGCTTGGACGAAACCATTCATGGACTATCTACAAGATGGAACTTTGTCTGCCGATGAAGTCGAAAGCCAGCAAATATTACGTAGAGCAAAAGGCTACGTCATCATTGACGGCCAGCTACACAAAAGAAGTACCACAGGAGATTTCCTACAATGTGTCTCCCAGCAGCAAGGTATTGATATCCTTAGAGAAATACATCTTTGAGATTGCGGGCATCACGCCGTTCCCCGATCATTGGTGGCCAAGGCCTTCCGACAAGGATTCTACTGGTTAACTGCCAAACAAGATGCCGACAAGTTGGTACGAACCTGTCTTGGGTGCCAGTTCTATGCAAGACAACCAAGTGTTCTAGCTGAAGAATTGCGAACCATACCAATAACTTGGTCGTTTGCAGTATGGGGGCTTGACATGGTTGGACCTTTGCAAACAACACCTTATGGATTTACACACCTGCTAGTAGCAGTGGATAAGTTCACAAAATGGATTGAAGCTAAACCCATTAGAAAGCTCGATGGGGCAACAACCCTAAAATTTGTTTGGGATCTAGTGGTGAGATTTGGTCTCCCACACAACATCATCATCGACAACGGCAGAAATTTGTCTCTCAGAGAAGTTGAGGAGTACTATCATGAAAAAGGTATCCTCCTTGACATAGCATATGTGGCACATCCACAGTCAACTGGGCAAGTTGAACAGGCAAATAGACGAATTCTGCACGGAATCAAGCCATGCTTAGAGGCACTGCTACACAGAGCAGCTAGAGCCTAGGTGGAGGAATTACCATCTGTATTGTGGAGTTTGAGAACAACACCCAACAGATCCACCGGCTTGACCCCTTTCTTCATTGTTTATGGAGCAGAAGCCATCCTACCAGCCGACATCCTCCATGATGCACCAAGAGTTACTGCCTACAAGGAAAATGACGCTGAAGAATCCATACGCCTATTTGTGGACCTACTCGAGGAAGAGCACGTGTTGGCATGCCAGAGATCCGCCATTTACCAGCAGAAGCTGCGTGGATTCCATAGTCGTCGCGTTAGGCATCGCTCATTTAAAGAGGGGGATCTGGTGCTTCGACTCAAGTAGGAAAAGTCACACAAACTATCGCCACCTTGGGAAGGACCGTTCGTCATAAGAAAAGCACTGCTCAATGATTCCTATTACCTTGTCGATATTCGCGAGTTGAAAGATAGGCCAAAAAATCACAAGCGTAAGCAACGTGACTCCGATGATGATTACCCGGACACAGATCGGCCATGGAACATAGAACAGCTACGTCCCTTTTACACTTAGCATATTTTATATTATGTAATACATTTCAAATATGATTAATGAAATAAAGCATTTGGTTCACTCATGATTTCTGCATCTTTTACCTCCTTTAGTTATTCATTTTTTCATCATATAAACCCTTTATGCGCAAGTTTGCATTTGCACTTGTGAAAATTCTGCCTACGGGCGTTAGCTTAAGTTTTCTGGTCTACACGTTTTCTGAAGTTTTTATGTGGATTCCGGAGTAGTGACTTCTCGACACTCAAAGCCGGTGATTTTGCTCTTAGGTTCTTAACGGTGCTATTAAGCATCATCGCTTGAGAGCATAGTTCTATACTGCGAGACTTTCATCTCACGAAAGGTCAACAGTTTCTTAAAAAATATATACATGCTGGAAATAGATAAGTAGTAGGAAACTTGTGTACAAGTTTTTTCTGCCTTACAAACACACAAGTTTTTCCGCATACACATTGCAGAGATACATTTAATAGAAACAATGTTTTTATGGCTCTGTTGCAGGAGACTTTGTGGCTGCATCATCAGCAACAGGAGAGCCAGGCCTAGAGAGTTCATGAAATCCGGAGGGGCCAGGGCTAGACTCAGAAGATGCCAGGTGATCATCCATCTCCTCGGTAGTCACATAGACATCCGCCTTGACCATCTTGGAAACCTTGGTGTCGTAGCAGGCGAGGGAGTTCCAAATAGCATCGCTATCGATCTCCTTTCCTTCCTCGTCAAACTTCGGCATGTCGGAGGTTACCAGATCATGTCGGTGTTGTCGTAGTGCGCCTTGACCAAGGACAAGGTCATCCTTGCACTAGCCCGGACACAAGAGGCTTTCCAGTCCTTGACTTTCTCGGGGGCTTGGCGCAGGATTTCCGAGTACTTGGCCGCTGATTCTGCCGCCTTGATATTGATGCCCAGGGGCTGTGCTATCTCCTTGGCCTGGGCGATGGCAGTGTTGATGAAGTTGCCGACAAGAATCATGCATTCTTTTGGATCCGGAGCACCTTCACCCATGTTGGATAAACCAATGTGGGCTGTGTTTTCGTTAGAGACAAAAATCATGAGTACAACAATAACAAATGTTAATCATACATAAGTGACAAAGCCGGAGGAAAGTTACCAAAGATGCTCGTCTCAGCTTGCTTGCAGGTCTCCATCAAGATATCCGGCTCCTTCTGAACAATCTTGTACACCTCAAGGTTTCGCTCATTCTACTCTGGTATCTTGATTTTGTTCCTTGAGCTGCACAATTTCGTTCTTCAAGCACTGCATCTCTGTGTCAGCAAACTCTTGCAGCACGTTCATTGCCTGCTCATGGCCATTGACAGCTTCAGCCAGTTCTTTCTTCAAGATTTTGGTTTCATCATCAAGCTCCTGGATATGCTTGGATTTCTCGAGATGCTCTTGGCTTTGGAAACAGCCTCTTTAAGATGGAAAATGGAAAGCATTACGAGAAGATGGAAAAAATGGAACCATGAGGAAAGTAGCAAGCTGTTAAAAAGAAAACAGACTCTGACTATTTTTATCTGTTCCTTCAAGAAGGCTGTTTTATCCTTTTCAAGATCCAGATCCTTCTGTAGCTTGTCAAATTTCTCATTGGCAGCCTTTCTCCGGCTAATCTCATTCTATAAAGAAGATAAAATGCTTAGTTTCTCTAGAGCATCGCAATAATTCAGTTTCAACTAAACACTCGAGGGCTACAATATCATATTTTAATCAACAAGGTGTTCTCTCTTAGAGTATCTAGTTGACATTTTTCATTCTAAAGTAGAAACTTGGGGGATACACTAACAAGTTCTACACTTAGTTCTTTGGATAACTTAGGCCAAAAACCAATGATTTTCCGCCTAAGATCTTGGGGACTACAATAGGATATTTTACAAATTAAAAGAAGTGAAGTTTAGAAACTTACAATGGAAATAACCTTCAGAATGTTGGCCAAATGAGCATATGAATTGTGGAAGGTCCATGCATTGTTATATATAGCATCTGTTTGCTTGATGAGATCGTCTAGGCATAGAGTCGGAGGAGTCAGAGGCAGAGGAGTTGTCGAAGCCGGAGGCATGGATGACGCCCTAGCTGCCTGTGTTGGAGATATGCCCAAGAGGCAATAATAAAGTGGTTATTATTATATCTTTGTGTTTATGATAAATGTTTACATCCCATTATATAATTTTATTAATAGGAAACACTAATACTTGTGTGTTTTGTAAACACAAAAGAGTCCCTAGTAAGCCTCTTGTAGGACTAGCTTGTTGATTGATAGATGATCATGGTTTCCTGATCATGGAAATTGGTTGTTATTAATAACAAGATTGTATCATTAGGATAATGATGCGATGGACACACACCCATAGTAAGCATAGCATAAGATCAAGTCATTTAGTTTGTTTTGCTACAAGCTTTCAAATACATAGTAACCTAATCCTTCGACCATGAGATCATGTTAATCACCATCATCGGATGAGTGCTTTCATGACATCAAATGACACTTTGTAACTAGGTGGTTATAAAGGTGGCATTAGGTATTCTAAAAGTATGTGTTGAAGCACATGGATCAAGAATGGGATTTGTCCATCCTAATGACGGATATATATACTATGTGCCCTCTCGGTGGAATGTCATCCAATTGGCTTGCAAGCATGTGACTAGGTCACAAGGGATGTCATATCACAGTATGAGTAAAGAGTACTTATTAGTAATAAGGTAGAACTAGGTATGGAGATACCGATGATCGATGATCGGATAAGTAGAGTATCGCGCGACAAAGGGAATCAGTATCGTATGTTAATGGTTCTTTCGATCATGAAGTCATCGTCGAATATGTTGGAGCCATGATGGATCTCCAGGTCCCGATATTGGTTATTGACCAAAGAGGTGTCTCGATCATGTCTGCATAGTTCGCGAACCGTAGGGTGACACACTTAAGGTTTGATGTTGTTTAAGTAGATATGGTATATGAGTTGGAGACTGAATGTTGTTTGGAGTCTCGGATTGGATCCAGGACATCACGAGGAGCTCCGGAATAGTCTGGAAAATAAGATTCCTATAATAGAAGTCATTTTTTGGGGTTCAGAAAAGTTCCAGAGTTTTTGTTTAGAGCTTCTAGAAGGTTTCGGAAAGTTCCAGAAGGTTGTAAAAGAGATAAACTTGAATCCCACGATAATATGGGATAAGACTTGGGGGGGAAGAAAGCCTCCCCCCTCCCCATGCGTCGGCCCTAAGGGGAAGTGGGCCAAGGGGGAACCCTAGGCTGCACCCCCCTCTATATAAAGAGGGGAGGGGGTGGCGCCTCCCCCTTGCACCTTCCACCCCAAACCCTAGCCACCACTCTCTTCCTCCTTCCTCCTGCTCCGGCTTAGGCGAAGCCCTGCAGGATTTCTCCTCCACCACCACCACGCCGTCGTGCTGCTGGGATTCCGAGGGGATCTACTACCTCTGTTGCTCGCTGGAATGGGGAGAGGAAGGTCTATATCGACTTCATACGTGTGATCGAGTGTGGAAGCGTTGCCGTAACCCGGTGCCAAAATGATCATCTACGCGATCATGAGATCGACAAGTGATCAACTATATCAACCATGAGATCCTATCTCGATAAAGGATTTGGATATACAAGGGTTAGTTCTCATCTATCTCGTTGCACTTATCTCGTAGAATAGATCTTGGCTTTTCCATATATTGGATCTTGGTTTTGTTCGTTCTTGCGGTAGAATTTTTCTGTTTTCCATGCTACGAACCCTACAGTGGTATCAAAGTTGTGTCTATGCGTAGATCTGTTGCATGAGTAGAACACAATGGTTTTGTGGGCATTGATGATTTCGTTGTTGTTTGCTTCGTGTGTACTTTGTATCTTGCAGCATGGTGGGATGAAGCGGCCCGGGCTAACCTTACATGTCATTGCACATGAGACTTGCTCCACGCCCGACATGCAACTTGCACTGTACAAGTGACTTTGCATGTGTCTGTCTCTCTCACCATAGTTAATATTCAATTTACAATTTGCATCTGACAATACTTGTATCAGCGTTGTGGTTCTTGTTCGTAGGTAGGAATGGTTCTTATTCGAAAGCCCCAAACCACGTAAAACTTGCAAAGAAAATTAGATGCGTCTAACTTCTTTTTGTAGGGGCATGTGATGTGATATGACCATGATGAGATTGATTATATATTGATGTATGAGATGATCTTTATTGTAATATGGCAACCGGCAGGAACCTAATGGTTGTCTTTAAATTTGTTAAGACCTGTGTGTCTATTCATCATGTAATAGCTTTATTTCAAGTAGTTTTAATAGTTGCTATCAGTTATGGACAACCATGAAGCAGCGCCACTGACCTTGATGCCATGTTGGTGATGATGGAGATCATGTCCATGCTTTGGAGATGGAGATCAAAGGCACAAGAAGAAAGGCCATATCATGTCACATATTATGAATTGCATGTGATGTTAATCCTTTATGCATCTTGTATTGCTTAGATCACGATGGTAGCATTATAAGATGACCCCTCTCACTAAATATCAAGTGATAAAGTGTTCGTCCTTAGTAGGCACCATTGCTAAGACTCGTCGTTTCGAAGCATCTCGTGATGATCGGGTGTTATAGATTCTACGTGTGCATACAACGGGTGCAAGCCATATTTGCACATGCGGATACTAAGGTTAACCTTGACGAGTCTAGCATATAGACATGGTCTTGGAACACAGAATACCAAAAGGTAAACCATGAGTCATATGAATGATATGATGAACATGTTGAATGTTCGCCTTTGAAGCTACATCTTCTCTCGTGAAGATCGGACTTGGTGTAGTGGATTTGGTTCGTGTAATCACTAAAGGAAACGTGAGGGATGTTGTTTTGAGTGGGAGTTCACCTAGTTAATTTAAGAATTAAATTTGAACTCAATTTGTCATAAACTTAGTCTAAACTCTTTGCAAATATGTTGTAGATCATGGTAACCCCTCCATCAACTTTAATGCGTTTCTAGAGAAAGAAAAGCTGAAAAATAATGGAAACAACTTCACAGACTAGTTCCGTGGCTTGAGGATTGTCCTCAGTGCTGGTCAGTTGACCTATGTGCTCGATGCACCACTAGGTGACCCACCTGCAGAGGATGCTCCCGAGGATGTTAAAAATGTTTTCCTCACTCGGAAGAATCACTACTCCACAGTTCAGTGTGCCATCATGTACGATTTAGAACTGGAGCTTCAGAAGCGCTTTGAGCACCGTGGCCCTTTTGATATTATCAATGAGCTCAAAATGATATTTGAAACTCATGCAGTCATGGAGAGCTATGAAGCCTCCGAGCAGTTCTTTAACTGTAAGATGGAAGAGGGTAGCTCCATTAGCGAGCGCGTGCTCAAAATATTTGGGCATGCGAACAAACTCCAAGATTTGGGAATAATGATTCCTAATGCGTTGGGGATTCATCATGTCCTCCAATCACTGCCACCTAGTTACAAGAACTTTGTGATGAACTACAATATGCACTACATGAACAAGATGTTGCCTGAACTCTTCTCGATGTTGAAAATTGTTGAACTGGAGATAAAGAAAGAGCACCAAGTGTTGATGGTCAATAAGACCACCAATTTGAAGAAGTAGGGCAAGCCTAAGAATAAGGGAAACTTCAAGAAGGACGGAAAGAAAGCTGCCGCGCCTGCTAAGAAGCCCAAGGTTGCCCCTAAGCCTGATACTGAGTGCTTTTACTACAAGGGTGATGGTCACTAGAAGCACAACTGCCCCAAGTACCTGGCAGATCTGAAGAATGGCAACATCAAGAAGAAAGGTATATTTGATATACATGTTATTGATGTGTATCTTACTAGTAATCATAGTAGTGCATGGGTATTTGATACTAGTTCGGTTGCTCATATTTGTAATTCGAAACAGGAGCTGCAGAATAAACGAAGACTGGCGAGAGACGAGGTGACGACGCGCGTTGGAAATGGCTCCAAGGTTGATGTGATCGCCATCGGCACGCTCCCTCTTCATCTACCTTCGGTATTAGTTTTAAATTTGAATAATTGTTATTTGGTGCCTGCGTTAAGCATGAACATTATATCCGGATCTTGTTTATTGCGAGACGGTTATTCGTTTAAGTCTAAGAATAATGGTTGTTTGATTTATATGAGTAATATCCTTTTTGGTCATGCACCTGAGATGCATGGTTTATTCTTATTGAATCTCGATAGCAGTGATACACGTGTTCATAACATAGATGCTAAATGAATAAAATTGAATGATAATTCCACATACATGTGGCACTATCGTCTTGGTCACATTGGAGTGAAACACATGAAGAAACTCCGTTCCGATGGACTTCTTGAATCACTTGATTTTGAATCACTTGAAATATGCGAAGCATGTCTAATGGGAAAAATGACTAAGACTCCATTCTCTGGGATAATGGAGCGAGATACGGACTTATTAGAAATAATACATATCGATGTGTGTGGACCAATGAGTGTAGCATTGCACGGTGGATTTCGTTATGTTCTTACTTTCACGGATGACTTGAGTAGATATGGGTATATCTACTTTATGAAACATAAGTCCAAAACTTTAGAGAAGTTTAAGGAATTTCAAAGTTAAGTAGAAAATCAGCATAACAAGAAGATTAAGTTTCTGCGTTCTGACCGTGGAGGTGAATATCTAAGTTGCTAGTTTGGCATGCATTTAAAGGAATATGGAATACTTTCACAATTGACACCGCCGAGAACACCACAGTGTAATGGTGTGTCCGAACGTCGTAATCGGACTCTCTTAGATATTGTTCAGTCTATGATGTCTCTTACAGATTTACCATTATCATTTTGGGGTTATGCATTAGAGACAACCGCATTCACTTTAAATAGGGCACCACGCTGTCGTGTTGCTGGGATTCCGAGGGGATCTACTACCTCCGCTGCCCGCTGGAACAGGGAGAGGAAGGTCTACATTGACTCTGTACGTGTGATCGAGTGCGGAAACATTGTCGGAACATGGCATCGGAAGGATCGTCTACATGATCTTGAGATCGGCAAGTGATCGACTACATCAACCACGAGATCTGATCTCGATAAAGGCTTTGGATCTACAAGGGTTAGTTCTCATCTATCTCGTTACACTTATCTCGTAGATTAGATCTTAGCTTTTCCATAGATTGGATCTTGGTTTTGTTCATTCTTGTGGTAGATTTTTTTTGTTTTCCATGCTACGAACCCTACATCCTTCTATGTGACTATGGCAATCGATGGCTTAGAGGCTCTCGCCTCATCCATTGCTTTGGCCGCCTCTGCCTCCGCTCCCTCCATTTCTTGTTTCCCTTTCTCGATGGCATCCTTAGCCGGAGCTTTAGCCATTTTGGAAGAGGTACTCTCTCGTGTAGCCTGGCCACTGGGAGCAATGTCCATGCCGGTAGATCCTAAGACATCAGTTGTTGGATTAATATCTGTCTCCATGGCGGAGGTCTCAGGAATAGTGGGGGACAAAGGCTCAATGGGGCCTATTACAGGCTTGGTGGCAGGAGTAGGGGGAGCAGCAGCAGGGGACGACTTAAACATATCGCGAATATTTTTGGACCCCCAATATCTTTGGAGGATTGCTTCAGGCCAACACCAAACTTCTTCCTGAAACATACTCAGTATAAGTATAGGAATTGAATGGGTGCAATATAAACTAAAGTTGGAGAATGAGAAGACTTACACCACAACAGACTCCTTGGTTAAGCTGGAGGACTTCTTCTTCTCTGCCTCTAAGGGGGCAGTGGATTTCTTGGAGACACCACTCTCCGATTTCTTCTTCTTGCCCTCGGCAGTAGCGTTAGAGGCGGAACTCTTCTCCTTTCGAGCTGCCGGAGCAGGATGATCCTTGGAGGCATCATCGTCGGACACCACCTGGATATATTTCAGCTTGGGATCATAGACCTGGGAGGCCATCTGATCCGCTGCCAAGGTCGCCAGCTGTAGGACAAAGGAGTGTTATATTGGTGACTTCAAGACGGAAAAACCTTAGAGTATATATAACAAGCAACAAAGAAAACAGAAGCTACCTCTGGGCACTTGCCACATTCGAACATGTCATAGGTGATCTTGAATCCATGCTTCCTGTCTGTCACCTTGACTATGTCCTTAAGCCGGAGCTTGATGGACTCGTTGGATAAGTTGTCCCACAAGATTCGCATGGGATCTTTTCTATCCTTGGAGCACATGCACATCAGCTTGACGCGGTGTTGTAGAGGTTGGATCCGCCTCGTGAACTAGCACATGGATAGGTCCAAGCCAGCCAGACCTTCGTGTACGAGCCATGCAATCCGCCTTACGACACGGTTGGCTTCTCCATCGGATGGTAGGGACACTTGGGACCTCTAGGTGGGTGCTTCGGTAGCGGCCCCATTGAGAAAGTCGGGATATGTCTCTTGGCGGTTGAGCAGAGGAATGTCTAGGTCGTAAAAATACGTGCGCTGCCAGTTCTTGCAGATCCACAGCTCATCTATGGATTCTATGAACTCTCTCTTGACGGTAAATAAATAAACAAACGTATCTAACCTAGGTTTGATTCCTAGGTATCCTTCGCACAAAGCTATGAAGTTGCTTAGTACGAGGATGCTGTTGGGAGAGACATTGTGGGGAAGTATCTGGAAGTAACGAAGGACGTCCAGGAAGAAGTCGAAGACTGGCAGGCTTATGCCACGTACCAGCCGAGCTTTGAGGTACACCTTCTCTCTATCTTGGGAGAAGGAGTGACCTTGCCGGCTGGCGCCGGCCGCTAGACCAAGCCCTCCATCACGAGAATATCATTTTGTAGCCCGAAAGTTGAGGCGCCCAGGCAACACGGTACCCAAGTTGCCTGTAATCAGCCGCGATGACCACAGTTGGCGTGCCAAATACTCATAAGGTCTTTTTGGCACGAATTCAACTTTACGTTTCAATACAAAATATCAGGCTAACGGCCGTCAAGTTGGGCCCCCTGTCAGTTTTCACCGTTATGTCGCTCCCGTCGCTTAGGCGTGGTGGCTGTCACGTAGGCTTGCAGCGCTGGCGCAATGGATAGGACAACACGACCGGACCAGCGTATTGACGTGACAAAACAAGACACATATATCATCGTTATAATTATTTTTTGTTTACTCAAAAGCTGGAACGGCCACCGCCACGCGTTTCTCCATTGGACTTCCGTCCCCGTCGTTAACCACTATCTTAGAAACGCATTGATGGCTCCATCGTTCCCCTGTCTCGCAGAAACCACTCTTCTTCTTCTTCATGTCATCTGTCTTCTTTCTGTCTTCTCCTTGCCGCCATGGAAGGTCATCACACTCTAAAGACAAGCTTCACTACCCATGACAATAAGAAGATAGACATCATCTACACCAATGAGGATGAGAAAGTGGTGCGAGTCTTGAGGATGTACGGGGGGGTTGACTTGAGAAAGACGAGGACAAGTTTGTGGGGTTGGACCTCAAGTACACCCCAGAGAACCCATATGAACAGAATGAAGTCGTCGTCGTTCAACTGGCCATGAGGAAACATGTCCTCGTCTATCACTTCTCCCGGTTTGTAGATTTGCTCACTGTAGTTAACCGCTTTTAGGGTGTTCTCCTGTTGTTCTTTATCCATTTGCTCATCTTGCAACTAATGAATTTTATTTAGGACCAAATAAATTATGACAAGCCAATGTTGAGAGTCTTGATCTTGCATTTACTAAACTTTTTAAAATTATATTCAGATGATGATCTTGCATTGACAAAATATTTGTAGTTATAAATTTTGGTGATTACAAACTACATACTTTTAGGACTGACAGTAATTGTCCGGCGCTGCGCCAGTTCCTTGTAGAAAAAGGAATTGTTTTCTGCACTGTTGACAATACAACTGATTTTTTTGAAATTTCATCAAGAGGAATTACAATTCCTGCACACAACTAGATCACTATGCAGAGTCTTGTCAAGATCATAGGGGGCTCGAGGAAGGATGGAATGGCTACACTCGCAACTAGAATCCTTGATGAGTCGTACGACAGAATGAAGGCAGATTTCCCTACGGATAGGCACGATTTCTGGGAGGAGTGGCCGTTGTCTGATATAAACCTGAAGTATGCAGCCATAGATGCTTACGTGACCTACCAGCTGTACAAGAAGATCCATTTCTTTCTATGTTACCTCGTGTTTTTCCCTATTTGCAAGAGGGAAGACGAGCTTAGGGGAGCCCTTTGTAGAAAATGCAGAATAGCTGAGTTTGAAGCTGCATATGCAAAGGAATGGCTGCATCTGAAGCAGCTGACAGAGAGGCTACAAAAGCAGCTGATAGAGAGGCTACGGCTGAAGCAGAAGCAGCTGACAGAGAGGCTGCAGCTGAAGCATCAAACAGAGAGGCAGCATCTTCTAACGGCAACAATCAGCTCTGTGATGCACTGCTAATTGTGCCATAGGATGTTGAAGATAGGGAAGCCAAATCAAATCCCAGGTGGGACGAACTTGCATTTTGTGAGCTATGGAGGGCCAAAAATGTAAGATCCACCTGGAATGATCGCAGTTGGTCGCCTAGGAACGATGGCAAGCGCCTCAAGTGGTCTGATGAGAAGTGAATTAAATTTTACTCCTTTGTGTTATGTTTCTATTTTGTAGAACTTAGTTAGCTTGTCAAGATGGCTAGCGCCTCAAGTGAGAGTAGTAAAATAAATTTTACTTCTTTGTGTTATGTTTCTGTATGTGTCTGGTAGCTTGTCAAGATGGTAGCTCGTTAACTGGCAGTTTGAAAGAGTACCTTTTTCCTGTCTCGCTAAACAGATATGTTCCATTTTTCCCAAATTGGTAGCAAATCTAGAGCAGCTTATCTCTTCGATCATTCGTTCCCTTTTGGACCTCTTTTTGCCTCTGATCTGGTAGCAAATCTAGAGCAGCAAATCATAGCAGGCAGAATACATTTATTCAGAAAACAAAACAAATGTAGATATAGCTATGCGCAGCTAAATAGGATATAGCGATAGAAAGTAGGTTGCTTAATGAGGTTTGATACATTCAACCCCTTCCTTGCGTGCAGAAATAGGATACACGCAAAATATAGAAAATCAAAATAAGCTGCTTAGCAGCAACAGCAGTAGACACGTTCAACCCCTCCTTGCATGCGCCTGCGCCTCCGCCTCCTCCCTCTGGCGCTCCCTCCACTTCTTGCTGCCCAGTCCATTGAACTTGGGGGCCTTGGGCTTGATCGGAGGCATGTGACCCTCTTCAATGGCCACCAGCTGGAGGTTTTGGAGGTGAATGCTGAGAGCCTGGTGTTCAGTGATGTAGCTGTTGACGTTCATGGTCTGACCGACTTTGGGGGTGCCGGAGCTCGGGCCCTCTGCATGCATCACGATGCAGTTGAAATTGGTGCCGCAGTCTCTGCCGCAGAAAGTAATCAGAGATGCCGCCAAAGAAAGAAGGCATCAGATCGGCTGGCTCAGATCCTCCTCAGCACCTAACGAGTCTTGGTGTGCCTGGACTCGTGATCGCTGCAGACGTCGTTGCCGTAAACCTATTGGAAAAAAGGAAAAGGGAGGATTAGATGATGTAAGAAGATCGAGCAATCAAAATGCAAACAAGCGAATCCTAATAAACCAAGATCTATCATCCAACGATGGGAACGGGAGAAGAACCAGGGAAGGGGAGCAAACCCTAGTTACCTCCGACCATGGGTCGTCGATGCCGGTGTCATAGGGGTTCACCGGAGCGATGTACTCCTCTGTATTGTAGGGGTCCCAGAAGAGCTAGATCTGCTCGTGACCGTCGGGGGCCTCCTCTTCGCTGGGGGGCTCCTCGCCGGTGGAGGCCTCCTCACTGGCGGCTACATCGGTAGCGGGGATGGGGGCCTAGACAGGAACGGCGGCTGCCATCGATGCCTCGATGGGGGCCTGGACGGGGACGGCGGCTGCTTTCAATGCATCGAGGGGACCGGGACGGAGACGGGGGCCTCCTCGTCAGTGGCCTTGGAGGCGACGATGGCCACCGTATCGTCCTCCACCATCACTGGCGCGGACTGGGTTTTCTCGAGAGTTTGCAGAAGCTGGTGGGACAGTGGAGAGGGTTGCGTGAGGAGAGTGAGCGAGAGTGAGAGTGGGTATGCGGAGAGGGGCTCTATAGTAAAGGTGAATGGAAGCAAGGCACGTTTCGTTGCACCACCGTGCAACGTGCCGTGTAGGCTACTGCACCATGCACCGTGACACACGCACGGTACGTCACGTTTTTTTCCCGGGCCATTCATGGCAGTTCTGTATTGAGCCGCATGCAAAGAGCACATATACAATTTCTATGTACGAAGTTTGACACGGCCATAAAATTGGCGATAATTAAAAGGGGAAATGTAGAGGATAAGGTAGGTAGCTGTACAGCGAGATTTGTGGGGTTGTGCTAGATCGGGTAGAGGGATGTGTTGATGACTGCGAGTGACTCTATGAAGGCGAAGACATTAGGTCTCGTCGAGCCCTCCCAATTCGAGACCCATTTCTCAGCTCTTCGGCCTCCGGCTAACGCGTTGAAGTTTCTTACGGTGGGGCCCAGTTGGAAGTGAGATTGAGAGCCGCTACGTAAAAAATGGGATATGTCTTATTAAAATCAAGTGGCAATAAATTGCAGCTGCCTGTCAACGACCGTGCACTCGACGATGCATGTGTTGTGGCATAGTAGTAGCAGTAGTAGGCTTTTCAGACTTGATTAAACATGACATGACCAGTCGATGACTTTTTCCATGGACGGCTTCGTGTTCCTTCTTGTAGAAGTCTCGCTGAGGGAGACGCCCGTGCTATCTCATGTTGTACTGTGAAGGGCACGACATGTGCAATGATCCTCGTTGGATCACACAGGATCAACGGCTGGTGTGCACGATCCGCGTGACAACTGTGACAACCAATCAGGACGTAGTAGACAGAGTGAGCACATGTTTGGGCTTCTATCAGAGAGAGAGAGGGCAAAACTAAGGAGTATCAAAAAACCAAGGGCAAAACTGAGTAGTATAAAAATGGAAAGTGAGTGTCTTGTACAATGAAATACATCATGGCATACATCAAATTATGCCAAGATAGATCCACTAGAGTTCATTGGATGTGTGTTCTTCTTATAAACCACATGGATCCACGAGAGTTCATTGCATGTGTGTTATTGTCATAAACCACATGGATCGACTAGAGTTCATTGGATGTCTGTTCTTGTCATAAACCACATGGATCCACTAGAGTTCATTGGATGTCTATTCTTTTCACAAACCACACATGGATCTACCACAGTCATTGCATGCCTATTCTTTTCACAAACCACACATGGATCTACCATAGTCATTGCAGGCTTGTTCTTTTCATAAACCACATATGGAACCACTAGTGTCATTGAATGTGTGTTATTTTCCTAAAACACATATGGATCCACCAGTGTCATTGCATGTGTTTTATTTTCATCAACCATAGCTAGAGACATTGCATGTCTGTTCTTTTCACAAACCACATATGGATCCACCAGATTGATTTCATGTGTTCTTTTCATTAACCACAGCTAGAGTCATTGGATGTGTGTTCTTTTCACAAACCACATATGGATCCACTACTGTCATTGCATGTGTGTTCTTTTCATGAACCACAACTAGAGTTAGTGAATGTCTGTTCTTTCACAAACCACACATGGATCCACCAGAGTCATTGTATTGCCTGTTCTTTTCATAAACCACAGTTAGAGTCATTGCATGTCTGTTCTTTTCACAAACCACATAAGGATCCACTAGAGTCATTGGATGTGTGTTCTTTTCACAAACCACATATTGATCCACCAGTGTCATTGCATGTGTGTTTTCTTTTCACAAACCACATAAGGATCCACCAGTGTCATTGGATGTGTGTTCTTTTCACAAACCACATGAGCATGTGTGTTCTTCTCACAAACCACATATGGATCCACTAGTGTCATTGAATGTGTGTTCTTTTACTAAAACACATATGGATCCACAAGTGTCGTTGCATGTGCATTCTTTTCATGAACCACAGCTAGAGTCATTGCATGTCTGTTCTTTTCACAAACCACATATGGATCCACTAGAGCCATTTCATGTGTTCTTTTCATTAACCACAACTAGAGTCACTGCATGTGTGTTCTTTTCACAAACCACATATGGATCAACCAGAGTCATTGCATGTTTGTTATTCTCACAAACCACATAAGGATCCACTAGAGTCATTGCATGTGTGTTCTTTTCACAGACCACATATGGATCCACAGCTAGAGTCATTGCATGTTTGTTCTTCTCACAAACCACATATGGATCCACCAGAGTCAGTGAATGTCTGTTCTTTTCATAAACCACATGAGCATGTGTGTTATTTTCATAGACCATATATGGATCCACAGCTAGAGTCATTGGATGTCTGTTCTTTTCACAAACCACATATGGATCCACCAGTGTCATTGCATGTGTGTTCCTTTCATGAACCACAACTTGAGTCAGTGAATGTATGTTCTTTCACAAACCACACATGGATCCACCAGAGTCATTGTATTGCCTGTTCTTTTCATAAACCCCAGTTAGAGTCATTGCATGTCTATTCTTTTCACAAACCACATAAGGATCCACTAGTCATTGGATGTGTGTTCTTTTCACAAACCACATATTGATCCACCAGTGTCATTGCATGTGTGTTCTTTTCACAACCAACATAAGGATCCACTAGTGTCATTAGATGTGTGTTCTTTTCACAAACCACATGAGCATGTGTGTTCTTCTCACAAACCACATATGGATTCACCAGAGTTCATCGCATGTGTGTTCTTTTCACAAACCGCATATGGATCCACCAGTGTCATTGCATATGTGTTCTTTTCATTAACCATAGGTAGAGTCATTGCATGTCTATTCTTTTCACAAACCACATGGATCCACCAGTGTCATTGCATGTGTGTTCTTTTCATTAACCATAGCTAGAGTCATTGTGATAAGGGGTGATCTCAGCAATGCCCATGGTGATGGACTTGGGGTTTCGTGGAAAAGAGAACGCTGGGGATTTCGTTGGATGTCAGGAAAAAAATGAAGACAAAGTCGCCTAAATATTGGGGAAAACACTCTATTACAAGTTGTCCTCTAGATTTCGGTACCCTCGCTTGGGCTTCTGTCGCGCTATATATAATAGGTCGGGTCTCAAAGCTGTATGCGGATAGGTTTCATACATGCGCTATTACAACACCAACATAATGCCGGTTCATAGTTTCTTTCCTAATACAAAAAAGTCTATATCGGTTGCTTCCTTGGGCTGTTTATCTGGAATCTTTATGGGCCGCAAGCCTTTTACCCAATGTAGGGTGGTGAATAATGAGCATCCGAGTAATCATACCCATGTCAGTAGCCCCCGAGACTCTACCTGTTGACACCGATTTTGTTTTCAGATATAAAGAAGTGATATCGATTATGAAATACATATATATAAAATAATTAAATGATATGTCATCGGCAACCCTATGTTTTCAAGATTATGCCGCGGGATAAATATCGGCGCGACATGTAAATGTTCGCCAGAATTCATCGTTGGGCGACATTAAATTTAAAAAAAAATAGCCGATCATGGAATTAAAAAAAAACATCTGCGGCATCTCAGCAACCCTATAAATATCTAGTCATATATTGATTAGCAAATATTAATTATCAGTTACTAAATAATCAGCTTAATGATCGGATAAGTGTTGATTGACCGTTACGCTAATCATGCCAAGCTCATTGGTACTGAGTATAAGTCGTACATGTAAAAGAATTAAGCTCATACTAATTAATCAGCACATAAGTGTAGCGCTGCAGGCCTATATGCATCGGCGTATCTTAGCTAATTGGCCGGCCAAATAAAAGTCTTTAAGCCCATCTTAACTAGATACTTGGTTAACATAAGCTTAGCGGCCAAAGACCATGCCAATGATTAATGGATTGTACGTCCTCGATCGGTCCATAAACTTCTACGTATATACAAAGTCCACGCTAGAAAACTTGGCGATCAATTATACCACCGGCCATGATGCCACGTTCCTGCACACGATCTCAAGGAAGTGCGCGTGCGCTACACACGATCTCAAGGACGTGTGCGTGCTCCATCGCGACTCTCTACATGGCCACCTATAAAAAGACTAGTGGAATCAGGAGAGAAAATATCATCCACAAAACAACTCATCGTTGCGCTGCTCAAATCACTCGCACCATCTGCTGCTCTACTGCTAGTGCCGCTCGCCGTACGCCACCGCCGGCTGTCCGGCCGCTCGCCATACGCCACCGCCGTCTGCCACACCACAGACGTCACCGCCGTCACGGCAGGTCGAAGGCTTGTCAGATACGGACCGCTGCTAGCTGCTGCCCATTGTATACGCGAGAAGAAGAATCAGAGGATATCTGCAAGAAGGTGAAGAACATATTTCTTTTCCTACTCCTGGTTGGTCATATGGACATATATTTTGGAGTTCCTCCTCTCCCTATCTTCTAGTTTGGTCACGTTGACATGAACTATGAGATTTTCCTCTTCCTATTGGATGCATGTACCATTGCTCTTGATTTGATCACGATTAATGCATGAGCATGAGAAATTGGCTCTTGGCATGGTTACATTTACACAAGCCAAGATGCTATAAACTCATGTATATATGTTACCAAAATTTTGGCTCTTGGCTTGGTTACATTGACACAAGCCAAGTTGCTCTAAAATTATATATTATTAAAATCATGCTCTTGGTTTGGTCACATTGACACAAATCAAGATGCTATAAACTCATATATATTATTAAAATTTTGGCTCTTGGCTTGGTTACATTGACACAAGCCAAGTTGCTCTAAAATTACATATTATTAAAATCATGCTCTTGGTTTGGTCACATTGACACAAATCAAGATGCTATAAACTCATATATATTACCAAAAAATCTGTTTCTTAGCTTGGTTATATTGACATATACCACTAAAATTTGGCTTTTGGCTTGATCATATTGACACAAGCCAAGTCGCTTCATATTTACATGTTAATGAAATTTGGTTCTTGGTTTGGTCACATTGACACAAGCCAAGTTGCTTTAAAATCACATACTATTAAAAGCATGTTCTTGGTTTGGTCACATTGACACAAGCCAAGTCGCTCTATATTTACATATTAATAAAATTTCGTTCTTGGTTTGGTCACGTTGACACGACCCAAGTCACCATAAATGTCTAAAATATCTATATGTTACTAGTCTCGTTCAACCATATATGGTCATTTTGGGATTAGTATTAGATAAACAAATAAAGAAAACTCCATGTCAGTAGCATGCATCTCCAACTAGTAGCTAAATACTAGTCCATAATATATGTACGTGAATGAATAAAACAAAGTTGCACTAGTCTGAGAGCTCTAGAACATAGCTAGCTTTGTTTCCACGTAGCAAGCATATTAAATCTTGTAGCTCCTTCATATAGATATGTGCATGACCAAAAATATATTAGGCCATGTTGCATATAGAGAACATGGAGTAAAATAGTCTAAACAAATATACGCTCTTGGTTTGGTCACATCGACACAAGCTAAGTTGTTCTAAATTCACATTTCACTAAACTCATGCTGTTGGTTTGGTCACATTGACACAAACTAAGGCGCTCTAAATTTATATATATCACTAAAATCATGCTCTTGGTTTGGTCACACTGACACAAACCGAGGTGCTCTAAATTTATATATATATCACTAAAATCATGTTCTTGGTTTGGTCACATCGACACAAGTCAAGTTTTTCTAAATTCATATGTTAGTTAACTTACGCCTTTAATTTGGTCACATTGACACAATTCAAAGAGCTCTAAAATCATGCCTAGTCGAAATCAACGCATATTATAATAAAAGTAAGTTGAGTAGAAATAGGCTGCGACGCGTGATATAGTGTCCAACGAAAGTCGGTAAATATTAAATTATCATATATTATAACATGATACAATTGAAAATATATAACAAAGTCTAGCTAGCCGAGTCTCTGAAAACGATGAATCTAGTCTAGAATATAAATAAAAGAAAATCTTATATGACCTGCCACGGTTTAAAAAGTCAATATCGTCTATAGAAATCATATCCTTCCGCTGCTATAAAGCCTCATGAAAACATATTAGTAGCCCCCGTGCTGGTGTTTCCTCTCGATATGCATAGTTAAATAAACATGCACGTATAGATGGACAATTAAATTTGGTATGTCTCAAAGACCAGTACTATATGTCCCGTTCTGGTACTAAAAAAAGGGAAAAATGCTAACTATAGGTCGATGCATGCATATAGAAAACCTCATGCATGTTCTCTTGCCAGAATCGCATGCACTCACATGCATGCAACCTGCTCATACTCTTAAATACAAAGAAAAATATTATGCTTGCACTTCTTATACTCGTGCAAACATAAAGTGTCATATATATACTAAAAACGAAGATCAAATACCCTCCTGAAAGGCCACGATTTAATTTACGACAAATAAGAGGACTTTAGTTTCCTACAATTTGTAGTCTTGTCTTATTTCTACATTTTGTAGCATTCATATGTTGTGATGCTATGTAATAGATATTGTTGGAATTCTTAATCAGGGGTTTTCTCTACGGAGATGTAATTAACGGAATTTCTATATAAATGTATGAGTTCCGGAAGTATGAACTGCAATCTTTGATATTTCTCATTTATATTTGCGCAATTTAAATTTATATTCTATCTGTCTCTATGACGCAGACGCGAGTACTTTAGTCGCCCCATTTTCCCGTCATCAGATTCTGGCACGCCCGACGGGACATATTTCTCCCCTCATCTTCGAATTCCAACATAGGATTGCATCATATGACTTCATGCAATGCATATATCATACTTGGCATAATAAATTGGTAAAAAGAAAGAGGCGAGAAAACTAATATGTGGTTTTCTTGATGAAGGTATGGAGGGACAAGTTCAGCAGTTTGTGACTCTCCGTTTTGGTGACCTGTGGCTGGATGTGCCATACGGTCATCTTGTGATCATGCAAGTGAGAGCTGGAAGACTACAGCTGCATCACGAGCTGAATCAAAGAAAGAAAAAGAAGTATCATCGGCACCTAAAGATGGATTTGTGCCTGTGATGTCCAAGTCTGCCAAGAGAAGGATGCGTGTTGCAGCAAGAGCTGCCGCACGTGAGCCAAACGTGAGTGCGCACAAGGAAACTTCATCCGACTCGGTTCCTCCTGGCTTTGAAAAGGCAGCATATGCCAAGCTTGCAAGCCAAGAGGCACCGATGTGGTTCCAAGACACACGTGAGTGGCCTGTTCTTGCAAAAAGAGCAGCTCCACTAAAGATAGCTTCACCGCGCTGCGCTTCGCTTTGCCACTGCAAAAAGACGTGAACCACCTTCATCGACCACGTCGACCAAGATCGCCGTGCCGCTCACTCCTTCCAAACTAAAGGTAGGCGCACCGAGCAAGATTCTCCATGAAGCATCCAAAGAACACTCATACAAACCTACTTCAAACCTGCCGGGAGCAGCTCGTAAAGCTTCCGCGGCGGAGAAAGGGAAAGCGGTGATGGTGGAAGAGGCTAAATCCCCTCGACCACTTGGTTAACTTCGTATTGATGCACCTGAGTTCTTCCCCACGTACACTGAGCCGAGTAACAAACGCTCGCTCATGTGGCGGGGAGTTTGTCTCAGTCCGGATGATATTAGAACGGGTCATGTTGATCCAACAGCCACAATTTCAGACCCTTTGTCATCATCAGTACCAATGCCACGGACATCACGTGAGGGTTCATTTGACCTGGTCCATCACCGTCGCCGCCGACAGAGGGCTCGTCAAGCATGGATCGATCTTCCGGCACCGATCGATTCCAATCAAGCAAGGCATCAGGGAAAGGAACTTGCCTACCCCATCCGAAAAAGGGATGGGAATGCAAATGCAAGAATCTGCGGAAGGCCTCATACTGACTTTTACACAATGATGACACGAAATATATGTCAAACCTTGAAGGATATGTTACCCGGCCACTCCATGTCTGCCGATGATGTTGGTGGCGACATCATGCGCCGAGCACATGCTCTTACCAAATTGCCGGAGTATGAAGAGTTTGTAAATGAAGAACCCAAGAGAAGAGAGTATGTCACCCAAGCAGGACGTGCAAGTGCAAGACGTGCTGCTCTTAAGAGAAGAGAGATGGCCATACCTACTGACTCTGGATACATCAGGGTAGAGGGTAGAAATCGTCCATCGGCAAATCAAGATAGCGGAATCCGTATGAGCAAGGAATTAGAAAATACACTAAAAAAGGCTCCCATGGTTCTCACTCCATGGCCATCTCGCAAGAGAGCTTCCAAGAACTCATTTGAAGTCTTTAACTCATTACCGATCGGCATCATAGAGGCCGCAGAAAGCAATAGTGAAACATCATCGACGTCTATTCACTTCAAGAGGAAAAAGGCCAAGAAAAATGTTGTACCTGGTCATCGTCCCGTGACTCGCAGTCAAATAGATTCGAGTAATGAGGAGAATGATTTAAACCATGCAGAGTCTCATAATACTTTGTGTGAAGGTTCACAACCCGAGTCTGGAAATGAGCTAAAATCTCATGAAGGACAACAGTATGATGTCGATACGACCCGTGTGGAGCAGGTCCTCACGGCAAATACGGGTCGTTCTGTTGAAGAACAGCTAGCACAGCTCACGGCCGCACTCCAACAAAAAGAAGATGAGTTGGTTGCTTTGCGCAATCGTGTGGCAAGTAATACAAATGTTGAAGCTGAGAGAAATGCTTCGAGTAGCCGGAACAATGATCATGGAGGCCCGGAAATTAACCTCGAAGCTATTCAAAAGATGATCGCCGAGGGAGTCAAGGCCCAGTATATGCAGACTCATTACTCCATGCGGCCAGGGTATGTCAAGCCGTACCCGCCGGATGTTGACCTCGTTCCATTCCCGGGAAATTACCGGCAGCCGCAGTTCAGCAAATTCAGTGGGGGCGGATCTCCACATGAACACATAGCTCACTTTTTGGCGGCTTGTCAAGATACTGCTCAAAATGGTGCACTTCTTCTCCGCCAATTCGTGCAAACTTTATCGGGTCCAGCTTTCACTTGGTACAACAAGTTGCCACCAAGTTCAATGAAGACATGGGAACAAATGCAAGATGCTTTTCTCGAGCGCTTTTACAGCACTCGAGGATCGGCATCACTGAGCTAACTCAAACCGAGCAAGGGGTAAACGAGAAGGCTGCGGACTTCATTAACAGATGGAGAAACTTAAGCCTTCACTGTCCGCAACCGATCACGGAAACAGAAGCGATGCGTATGTGCATGAACAATCTGCTGCCTGATATGGCTGTTTATTTGCAAGGCGTGCGGCCTGTTACTTTTGAAGAGTTGGCCTCAAAAGCCACAGATATTGAGAATTATAATCAGCTTATAGCACGTCGTACAAAGACGGTATATAAGCCGGTTGACAAGAGCGGTCAGCGCGATAAGTTGCCTGCCAAGCCAAGGCCAACACAAGTCATGGAGACAACCACGACGAGGCCACAGTTTCATTCTGGGGCACCCGCCGCGAGAGATGCAGAGCGGGTTGGTGCACCGGCCCAAAGGAGACCAACCCTCTTTGAGCGCCAAAATAGAGAATATTCCTTCCCTATTGAAGAAATTGGTGACTTGTTTGCTGGTCTACTCCAGTTGAAACTTATTGAGCTGCCAAATCCAAAAAGACCAGAAGAAGCTAACAAGTTCAGCGATCCAAACTTTTGTCTGTACCATCGCATCTTGGGTCATACGCTCAAGGACTGCTTTGTAGTGAAGAACATAATTCAGAAAATGATAGATGAAGGGACTGTTGATGCAGACCTCCTTACAAGTTTAAAGAAGGGAAAGAAAGTTGCTGCAGCAAATGTAGCTACCCTCCAAGATGACATGGTGAGTTGTGCCTCTTCAAACATAAGACCAGCTCATAATAAAAATATGTTGATATCAGATGGCCAATTTAATCCTATGATAATGTCAGGAGCTGAACCGCACTTCGGATATGGAGGGCGCTGCAAATGTCACCGAAGAGGTAATCTCCGAAGAGGAGAAGGATTACACGCCGTCGAGCCCCGAGGACTATACTTCGTCGAGCCCCGAGGACTATACTCCAATGAGCCCCGAGGATCTCAAGATAGAGGGCGAGAGCGACGTGGGCTCGTCGTCCACCACCAAGTGAAGAAAGAAACCAATGTTCCACGCTCGTGCCAGAATATCAAGAGCTTGGCGAAACGTCTAAAAAGACTCCCCCAAGAATTTGATGTTTTGGTCATTGGTGTTTTTGAGGATGATAGCGAGTCTCTTCACTTCCCTGAAGATGAAGAGGCGCCTGAAGTGGATCAAGTCCACCTTAGATCAGGTCGCCAGCTAGCTGACCCACATCCTCCACCTAGGAAGGAGCCTAGGAACAAAGATGTAGTTGAATGAAACGACCGAATTCTTCATAAGGCGACGGTCAAATATGATGTAATCTCGCACTTGAAGAAAATACCAGCTATGCTTTCGTGTATGATGCTTTGTCTCTTTCTTCTGATTTACAAAGCCTTGGTCACTGCGTTATCATTTCCGGAAGATTATCGAGTGGAAGTTTCACAGACCGAAATTGAACCAGATGATGTATTAAATATTACATTTAGTGATGAGGACAGACTGTTAGGCTCAAAGAAACACAACATGCCTCTTCTTATGTTTGGTGAGATCAATGAATCGCCAACAAATCGCATAATGGTAGACGGAGGATCTGCTATAAACTTGTTACCACTGCGTACTCTGAAGAGAATAGGATACACTACTAGGGATTTGAGTCAATCTAATGTAGTGATTCATGGTTTTAATCAATCA
Source organism: Avena insularis (assembly GCA_023614405.1). Classification (NCBI taxonomy): domain Eukaryota; kingdom Viridiplantae; phylum Streptophyta; class Magnoliopsida; order Poales; family Poaceae; genus Avena; species Avena insularis. The sequence continues at coordinate 280,133,436 of CM042688.1, forward strand.
GGTCAAGAAGCCATGGGTACCATATACTTGGTTCTGAAATTGGAGACATTACACACATGAGTAATGTTCCATATAATCGATGCAGCTACATCCTACAATGCTTTGCTAGGTCGACCATGTGTGGCGCCCCGCAAAAACCACTACTAGAAAATCGCGTTATTTTTGTGCATTGCATCATCATGACCGCATGCTCATGTCATCATGCCACATTGCATTTGAGCATCGTCATGTCATCTTGCATTTGTTTGCATAAAATTATTTTCGAAAAGCCTGTTTTTGTTTTCTAAATGCCCCGTCTTGATTTCAAATTAAAACCCGGGTCTCCGGAATATTTTGTTTCGTCTACCAACGGTTTGCAAAAGCCTCGTTTTAAATAATAAAATATTTATTTTATTTTTAGGAGGCAGCCAGCCAGGCCCGAAAGCCCAGCCGGCCACCTCCACATAAAATCCTACCTACCTGGTTCCACCCAAACCCTTTTCTACCCAAACCTAATCTACCCAGCCCCCTCCACCTCACTCCCTCCACTCGCAGCGCGCCACGTCACCCCGCTGTCCACCTCACCCCGCGCAGCCCCACTTACCACCTACCACCACACTCCCTACCGCACGGCCACGTCGCCTGGCCCCATCAGCCCCACGCCCACGCGCGGACAACCTACCTCTTGGGCGCGCTTCCCAATCCTTTTCCCGCCCAACCACCGCCGCACCCCGCGTCCGCTCGACGCGCTCCTTTTTCCTGGCCTCGTTTCCCGCTACTGGCCCACGTGGATGAGTGGACGCGCTCCCATCCCGAGCCACCTGCCGCCCTCGATACCTTCCCGCGGGCCCACCTTCCCTTGCCCCGCGCCCTCCACCTCGTGTTCTCCGCCGCCACCTACCCTCCCCGCTCGCCCGTCTCTCTCTCTGCTCGCCGGCCGCGCCGCCGCGGGTCCCCGCCTCCCTCACCGGCCCTGAGCGCCTCGTCTCCGGCTCGCGCTCCCCGGCGCTCGGCCGCCTCCACCTCCCCTCGCCGCTCCTCCTCCGTGCGAGCCCCGTGACGCCGCCGCCGGAGCCACGACGACCTCCCTTTGGCCTCCTCCTGTCTCCCCCGACCGTCCCCGCCTCGCCGTCGCGCCCCCTCGCCCTCTTCCGCGGCCGTCCACGCAAGCCGCCGCCACCGTCGGTCCCTCCTCTCCTCGCCGGAAGCCGTCCGCGTCGCCGCCTTTTCCCCTTACCGGCAGCGCCACCCCGGCCTGCATCTCCCGCAAGCTCGGCCGCCGCCGCCCTCTCCTCCGGCCCCGTGCCTCCTCGTCGTCGACCCACCCTCCACCTCGTGCCCGGGTCCGAGCTCTCTCCGGCCTAAGCTCTAGCCGCCGTGTTCCCTGCCGCGCCGCCGTCCCTACCCCTTCTCTGCGCGACCCTGCAGCCTCCCAGGCGCGCCTCCACCGCCACGACAGCCCCGCGCGCGCCGCCCGCCACCACCCCGAGGTAGCTCCTCCCCGAGCTGCTTCATCTGCGAGCCTGTGCACACCCTGCAGCGCGCCTTCTCTGCGCGCCAGCTTCTGGCGAGCAGCGTCTGCGCCGGCCCCGTCTTGGGGATCCTTGTGCTCCACCCGAGTCATCTGCCGCAAGTTCCGTTGTGTTGCTTCTCTGTTGTGTTTAGTACCACTAGGCTTTTTAGTGTTGTGAAGTGGAGGTGTCCGTGATGTTGTGGTGCTACTCGTGCCAGTGCCATGTTGGTGCCGCAAAGACAAGTTCGACCTCACGACGACAAGATCTCCTTCCCAGAGCCTCAAGATCTTCTGGCGCCGAGACCCAAGACCTTCTTCCCGGAGTCGATGATCGAGACCCTGGCCTCATGTACTCCTTCACAGACCCGAAGACCGCTGAGACCGAACCCGGCACGCCAAGTTCTTCCTCTCGTACCCGAAGACGCCGAGACCCGGATGCCAAGATCTCCGCCGTGAGACGACAAGACCGACGACATGGCCCGACGACCGCGGATGCGACAGGATCGTCTCTCGGACGCCAAGTTCTTCGACCCTGGAGACCGATCCATCGGAACGCCAAGCCCTTCTTCCGAACCCGAGTTCTTCGTCACAGGCGTCAAGATCTTCTTCCCGGACTCGAAGACCCCGGTACCCGATCCACTCAAGTCCGCCATCGATGACAAGATCGACACCGACCAGGGCGAATCCGATGCCCCCCGACGCCAAACCAAGTCCTTCTTTTCGGATGCGACACGTTCTACTTCCCGTTGTTCGAGACCGATCCCGTCGAACCGTTCTCCCCGTTGCCCCTGAGTCCGAACCCCGAACCCCGGAACCAAGATCTTCCGAACCCCGATGTGTGACCCCTTTCTGCGCCCCTATTTTATAAATGAAATACAAACTTGTTGCATATTAAATTTTTCATACTCGCATACATATTGTGGTTGTTGGGGGTATTTAGGCGATTCACCTAAATTAAATATGGAGTCCATCTGCGGGATATCGTTGTCTTATTCCGGACTCCATTTAAATTGGTGTAGCGAACCGATGCCATGTTTCGCCCTGTTAATCCAACACTTAATTTGCGGGGTAGATAAATAACTCGAACCTATTAATTAATTGTCGGGACCTCGGTTCCGCTTAATATTGCCTAATTGCACCGCATCTACATCATAGCATAATCATGCCGGATCTTTTGCCATAGTATTAAATATTGCATCCGGTGTTTCTTCTAGTGCTTTGCTTCTTCGCGGATTAGGACGATGAGTGGATGCGAGTATCGACAAGTTCTCCGGATATGAATCCCCGGCAGTGTTTCCCAGGCGAGCATCTCCCCCTTTCTACCTATCTTACTTTTATAGTATTTATTCCCTCCTGTTGATCTATTGCTATCTGTATTGCGATGCTCTAGTTTTCGTGCCCGTGATATCCCTTGCAGCCTTATATTGCCTTGGACACATCCTATTACCTGTTGTTTGGTAGATAGTTGGACTTGCGCGTCGTAGTCGCTTGCCCAAGTGTTGTTGCGTGTCGCCCAGACCACTTTGTTGGAAGGCTGCCATATGCTTTATGTTGAGATGATCATGGCTTTAATTATTGTTTAATAACTAAAATTGAAATTAGGTAAATGCAGAGGCACCGTGGGTAATAGACAATATTTGATTTTAACGCCACTGGTGTCCCGTAGGACCCCGAGTTCTTGACACCTGTTCCGAGATCGAGCGCGCTAACCACAGGTGGGGTGTGTGGGCACCCCCATCGATTTAGTACCTGATTTCAAGTACTGTACTAGGGCCACAAAGTAGTTTGGGGCTTTATTACTATCCTGTACTTATGCCATGCTTTACTGCTTTATTTACGATTGCGCGTGGAGCGCTGTCGTTAGGAACCCGTGATACGTTTCCTGTATCGACAAGCCCGATCACACTTCGGATTCCCGTTGTTTACAGCCGACACAAACCAGGTCCGTCTCGGAGACCGGCCGACTTCGTTACGGGTAGCTTAGTGGGGTGGCCCCCCGTGCTTGCTTTGGTTCTGGGAAACGTCGTGTCCGAAACCCCGTCGACATACCGTTGGGTGTATGTTTTGTGATCTTGTACCTACCTGATCTGACAACAAGGGTGTAGGTGCGTGTGGGAACTTTGGTGCACCCCTGCAGGGTTTAATCTTTTCGAGAAGCCGTGTCCGCGGTTATGGACGGCTTGGAGCACAGTTCTCGATCATAGACAACTATAACTAAAGTTTACTGTTATAAATTGACTTGTATCCGATATGACTAGTAATCAGCTCCACTACAACGGAATGGCTAAATAAAAGTACTAACAACTGCTGGGTTTGGGATATCTCATGCTAAATGTATCTGACTAGTAAGTGTTGCAACTAAAACGGAATGATTAACTAAAAGTGCCCACTGCTTATTATATCAGGATGACTATCTATACCTGACTAGTAATTGCTGCAACGATAACTGAATAAATAAAACTGCCAACTGTGTGAGTTTCCTCGGTTGACTTCCTCGTTTGGTCTCGAGGGGGAAATACCAGGATGGGTTTGTTTGGTGGTAGTATCAGGTTGGTTCCGAATAGGTCTTTCTTATCCCTCTCTGATAGCCGACAGTTATATCGAGTCTCTATAGGTTGTTTAGTACATGCTGCGCTGCCGCTTCAGTCCACGATACCTATGTAGGCGAGGACCGCCGAATTCTAGTCTCGCCGTGTACTGGCCTCAGTACTGACCGCTCTCTTTTTCCTTTGCCCTTTGTCGGCACCCCTTTGTCTTTAGCAGGTTTTGAGATCGACGTCGTTAGGTGGTTACCCTTCCGCTTGGCTGGGCAGGGTTATGGACGCCATTGGTTATTCTTCGTGGCTCTTAGCTCAATTTGCATCTTGTCCGTACTCGATTTCTGGACGCTTTTCCGGTGATTTGGATCTTTGTATTGTATATCTGTATTCTTGACTCATTGAGTCGCTGTTGTATATATATGTTTTGTGGGTTCCATCGAGGACTATTGTGTAATGATATTACTTCGTTTTCCACCCGCACGCAAGTGCCTGGTGGGCACCTTTGAATCGTTTCTACGCGGGTTTGGCGGGAAGCGCTAAAACTTGCATAGGGTCGATTCTGAGGGTGTTACACCATGGTTACATGATAATCAGGTTGTGCCATCTACACTCCATCAGTGTGTCAAGTATATGGATCAATCTGGGGAGACTGTAAGAATATTTGCAGATAAGAGACCATTTACAGTGGCCGAATCTTTCTATGCCGATGCCAAATTTTACTTTGAACCTGTTGAGAAAGTGTACAAGCCAAAGTCAATCGTAGTGCCTGAAATAAATATTACGAAGGATGATATTGCTGAATCTTCATCAGGACAAAAAGTTTATCAGTATATACCAAGTGATCAAAGAAAAAAGGGCGACCCAATATTCCGCATTGTGAATAAGTCATCCAATAAAAGAGGTACAAAATTTCCTACACCTCTACCTCCTTTGGTTCAACGCAAAATTGAATTAGCTAAGGAGTCTCACCGGTATAAAAAGAATAAAAAAAATCATGTGGCGCAAATTACCTTGTCAAATAAAGATGATGAGTCGTTGCCTATTTCCTTATATGATGATAGAGTTTTGTATATGATGCAGAAAATGGGATATCATATTTTCACCGGCCCATCTTTGTGCGACGGCCGGGGGCAACTTGCGCCATTTCAAAAGGCGTTGTCTCCAGAGCAACTTGAAGCTCTACATGAAGACCAAGTTTTAAAAGAAAAGAAGTATGGACTAGGGTATGAAGTTTGTATGGCATCGACTGAATATATGGACATGGCTGAAGCATCTCCACAAATGGAAGATGGCAACCAGCCCACAGTCGATGACTTAGAAGAAATAAATGTTGGTACGACCGACGATCCTCGTCCGATTTTTATCAGCAAACATTTGTCTAAAGAAAATAAAGTAAAATATCATGATTTTTTGTGTGCAAACAGAGATGTATTCACATGGACTTATGAAGAAATGCCCGGATTAAACCCGGAGGTAGCCGTCCATCGTCTCGCCGTACAAAAGGATGTCGTGCCGGTGAAACAAGGACAAAGAAAGTATCGGCCTGAAGTACTTCCAAAAATAGAAGCTGAGGTAGATAAACTCATAGCTGCAGGTTTTATTAGAGAAGTCAAATTCCCTAGATGGATCTCTAGCATTGTACCTGTTAAAAAGAAAAATGGTCAAACTCGAGTATGTGCGGATTTTAGGGATTTGAATAAAGCATGTCCCAAAGATGATTTCCCGATACCTATTTCAGAAATATTAGTTGATGCCACAATGGGGCATGAAATATTTTCCTTCATGGATGGTTATTCCGGTTACAATCAAATAAAAATGGCACCGGAAGATGAAGAGTTAACAGCTTTCCGCACACCTAAAGGTATATTTTGTTACAAAGTTATGCCTTTCGGGTTAAAAAATGCTGGGGCAACTTATCAGCGAGCCATGGCAATTATCTTGGACGGGTTGTTGTATGATATCGTTGAATGCTATATAGACGACATAGTTGTGAAATCAAAGCGAGAACAAGATCACTTAAAGCACCTTGAAGTGGTTTTTGAGCGTCTTAGGCAACATAATTTGAAGATGAACCCCATGAAGTGTGCATTCGGAGTTTCTTCCGGGAAATTTCTCGGGTTCGTAGTCACAAAAAATGGTATTCAAGTCGATCCAAGTAAAATACAAGCGATCGTCAAAATGCCACCACCCACAAATTTACATAAATTAAAAAGCTTCCAATGCCATTTAGCATATATCAGAAGGTTCATCTCTAATTTATCTGGGAGATGTAAGCCTTTCTCACACCTTATGAAAAAGGGTGTCCCCTTTGAATGGGATCAAGCATGCCAAAATGCATTCTTAGAAATTAAAAAATATTTAATAAACCCTCCTGTTTTAGGTGCGCCAGTCAAAGATCGACCATTAATCCTATATACGGCGGCCATGCCGACATCGTTAGGTGCTCTATTGGCACAAAATAATGATGTAGGGAAAGAAATCTCTTTGTATTACCTTAGTCGCACCCTTGTAGGGGCCGAATGTAATTATCCTGATATAGAAAAAATATGTTTAGCATTAGTATTTGCGGCGCAAAAAATTACGCCACTACATGTTAGAACACACTGTACACCTTGTGTCGAGAGCAGATCCTCTACGATACATTCTCAACAAGATGGTGCTTTCAGGAAGGTTGGCAAAATGGGCAATGTTATTGTCACAATTTGATATTAAATATGTGCCACAAAAAGCCATAAAGGGACAAGCCTTGGCTAATTTTTTAGCCGCGCATCCGATTCCTGATGATTTTCTAGTCAACGATGACTTGCCAGATCAAGAGGTGTTCACTACATCGGTCTCAAGTTCAACATGGCAAATGTATTTTGATGGCACTTGTCGAAAATCAAGGGCAGGTGCCAGGGTTGTCTTTGTTACACCAAGCGAAGATATAATTCCGTACTCGTTTACCTTAACTTCGGCGGTGTCAAATAATTCTGCTGAGTATGAGGCTTTGATAATCGGGCTCGAACTCGCTTTGAATATGGGATTAGATTCACTCACCGTGTATGGTGATTCACAATTGGTGATTAACCAATTGCTAGGAATCTACATGGTCAAGAAAGAAGAATTAAAGCCATACTTTAGACAAGCCAAAATGCTCATGTCTAGGTTTGCCGACTTAAACATTTAACACATTGTTAGAAGCCAAAATGACAAGGCTGATGCTTTGGCAAGTTTAGCTGCTAGCATGTCACTAACTTCTCATCAATCGATGGATGTCCATGTCGAGGAAAGAAGAATCTTGCCAATACTTGCTGAAGAAGAAGAAACGATAATAGCTTCGGCAATGACAGCCGACATATGCGAAATTGAGGTAGGGAATTGGCGAGAGCCATTCTTAGAATATTTACTTCACGGATATCTACCTTTGGATTCTAGCGAAAGATCTCGAATCCGCAAGAGATCAATTAATTATACATGCATCAATGACACGCTCTATAGGCATTCACATGATAGTATTCTACTGCGTTGCCTAGCTGGAAATGAAATTATGGAGGCATTGAATGAGGTTCATGCTGGAGTATGCGGCTCGCACCAATCTGGCCCTAAACTATATTATCAACTAAGGCGCTTAGGTTATTATTGGCCAACAATGTTTGGCGATGCCACTAAATTCGCAAAGAAATGCCATGAGTGTCAAATACATGCTGACTTTATACATCATCCACATGAACCACTCCATGCAACAAATATAGCTTGGCCATTCGAAATATGGGGAATGGATATAGTGGGGCCAATTCATCCATCATCGTCCAAAGGTCACAAGTTTATTTTGGCCGCGACTGATTATTTCTCTAAATGGGATGAACTTATACCACTAAAAGAGGACAAAGCAGAGAATGTGGAGCACTTTATAAGAACACATCTCATATATCGCTTTGGTGTTCCTTCTCGGATCATGTCTGATAATGGAACCCCTTTCAAAAATAAATATGTAGACAAATTATGTTCAAAGTTTAAGATAAATCATTTCTACTCTACGGCCTATAATCCATCCGCAAATGGACAAGCGGAGGCTTTTAATAAAACTCTTTGCAAATTACTAAAGAAAGTGGTATCACAAAATAAACGAGAGTGGCATGAAAAACTCCTTGAAGCCTTGTGGGCTTACAGAACCACAACGCGAACGCCGACAGGAATGACGCCTTATGCCTTGGTATTCGGGGGAGAAGCCGTTCTACCTTTGGAAGTATAAATAGCTTCGCTGAGAGTTGCTACGCATGAAAGACTATCTGAAGAAAAATCAACGCAATTACGTCTCGACGAGTTAGAAAGACTCGAAGGCAAACGACTGCAAGCTTTACAAAACCTAGAGGCATATCAAGCTAGGATGTCTCGAGCCTTCGACAAACGTGTTAAAAGAAGGTCATTTAAACAAGGAGATTTAGTGCTCGCTGTCATCCGTCCTATGAATATCACGCGGCGAATGAAAGGAAAGTTTGAACCTAAATGGGAGGGTCCCTTCGTCATCAAAGAAGTTTATTCTAGCGGCGCGTACCGGATTATCTCGCCGGATGGAAAATACTCGCCGTCGCCAGTAAATGGAAAATTCCTTAAGCGTTACTATGCTTGAGTAAAAAATAAAATATATGACTCCATACCCTCAAGAGTATAAACTGGGGCAAGCAAAAAAAAACACTCTATCGCTCCATAAGTATGAACTGGAGCGTAAATAAAAATATAGATTCCATCGCTTTATGAGTATAAACTAGAGCACAGGAAACAAAAAAATATTATATACCCTCATATATAAACTGAGCTATCGCCAAAAAATACGCTAACCCTCAAGAGTATAAAGTAGGGCACATAAAAAATATATAACTTTATGCCCTCATAGATATGAGCGTAGAAAATAAATAAAGTGCTCTGTATCCCATGAGTGTAAACTAAAAAAAACTAATAAGAGACGAAATCATGGACACGTAAATAAGCTGTAACCACATCCAGAATAATGGCATAAGGGTTCACCAACACATATAAATACGGTGCAGCCATGAATAAATAAATAAATATCATGGTATAGTACTACTATCGTACACAAATAAACTGAGATTACAAATTCGACAGTCCAGTGATAGATAACAATAAATAAAAGTGCTTATTAAACAAGCAAACAAAATGGTTGAGACGTGATTGACCACGTAGAAAGAAAGCTAGACCAAATTATTTAAAATATCTGTAAAAAGGAATCAGCTAGAAGGAGGGCGTAACTTCATCATGCTCTCAAGAATAGGTCCAACTTCATCACTCATGGTGGATATCTCCCGCCGGAGGACCTCCAGCTCCTAAGTAACAGTTGAATTAAAATCAGAAAGTGCATCATATAGCTTCTTCGGCTGCTTGACGGTGTGTCATCTTGAGTTGCATGACGCCCTCCTCAATATCATGCAAAGCGTTTCTAGCTTCCTCGACCTGTGCATTGAGAGCTTCCAAATGTTTCGCTTTCTCATCACGTTGCTCCTCCATCGATGACAGCTCTTCATTTGTGAGCTTCAAAGCTTTAGAGAGCGACTCATGCTCTTTATCTGCTATAGCCAGAGCTTCCTCTTGTCTCCGGGACTGTGATTCCACCGTTTTACGAGCTTGTTGCGTCTCACTTGAAATAGAAATGAGCCTTTGCAAAGCACTACGGATATCGGCAACTCGAGCAATATCATCCCCAGCCGGAAGTAGCGAGTAAACCGTCTTGAGAACTTCCTGACGTTGGGGATCTGCTATCGTGGAGCCGTTCAAGCCCTCAAAAGCCGCATCCAACGTCGAATCAATAAACTTCATGAAAGCTTCAGTAATAAAGGGAACACTGATGGATGTCATTGTAATCTGAGCTGGCGCTTCCTCGTTGCTAACAAGAGCGTCTTCAACACCTAAAAATAATACAACAATAAAGAACCCCAAATAAATATCCTGTAAATGAGTGATGCGGTAAATAAAATAAAATAAAATAAAATAATTCTATAGAACTACCGTGGCTGGAAACTTCAGTCGTTTGGGACATATTTGAAGTTATATGTGGCGAAGAATTTGAAGGATTAATAGCAAGGTCTGATGCGCCATAATCATCCACATCTAATGTGTCAAAATCTTCTAAACCATGAGCTGTACTGCCATTAAGCACGTCATCTAAAGCTGTACAGCTGAGATGATCGTGTACGTACAAAGGAATGTCCAGTTTTATGGGACCAGAAGTACTCTCATCACCAGCAAAATCAATTTTCCTTTTAGCCGTGGGGCTCGTCTCCTAATCCGAAGAAATGGCTCCATCTGTACACGTTTCTTTGAGCTTATCAATTATAAGATTGGCACCAGCATTCATACTTGGTGGAGGCAAACAATCAGCGGAAGAAGCGATGACACTCTTCTTGTTTTTTCTCTTCTGTAAATAAATATATGTATATGGCAGATTATATAAGGAAATTATGGCAAGGCTAAAATAAATTAAATAAGATAAAGGTCGTTAACTCACACGTCGAGAGCTTTTAGGAGATTCATTATCTGAGAGGAAAATGGTCAAAATATTTTTTCAGTAATCCACGCTCTCTTCCTCTTTTGCCTCAATAGCGGCAATATACTCATCTCGACGTCTAGCAGATACTTCTTTTACTATAACATGATCTAACTCTGTGAGCTTGCGTGAGGGCATAACTGACTTTCCACTTTGTTTATACGTAGTCTTCCTCTCATCATATGAGACTTGTCCATACGCACTACCTGCCCTGAGGCTATGTGAAACAAAGATCTTGAACGGTTTCAAAAATTTGTTCCACCAATTAGCCCAAGCCAAAGAAGATTTGTCTTCATAAGTGCTATCAAGAGGATGCTGGATATTCTCCTGAATTGGACGCAACAAATGGGACCAATAGGTGTATGCAATACCAACATCGTCTTCCGTAAGCAAAGATTTCAAAGGATCATACGGTATCAGCTGGTCCAACCTAAATTGGCGAGCCACGCGATCCGGGTGATATGGCTCGGCTACACATAGGTCAATATCCGAAAATAAGAACCTCCAAGGAAGAATACCTCGGCGAACAGAAAGCATGAAAGCCCTTGGTAGCTGATCCACTCCAGTCAAGTTACATGAAGAATAGGGGCACCAAGCAATGTTTTTCTGATTCTCAAAGAAATCATATGCTGCTTCAGCAGAAAATTCGTTGGGAGGTCTGAACATTGTACGTATCATGGATGGCTGCATATGTAAGATCTTTGGAGTAGGAAGACGGTCTCCTCTTCCTTTGGCACCAAAAGTTCTCTTCAAATATAGATGCATCCATCCTATGACATAATGGACCGGCCAGGGTGCCTTGGGATATGTAGGCCCTACAGGATGCATACTAATGCGCCGGAGTGAAAAATACAACGAGGAAAGTGCCGACGGAGCAAGTGAAATTTTTCTGCCTATGGCAATCCAAGACGCCATGACAAGTACACCGGGACGAATATAGGGCCCTGTACCGACAACGACAAAATTGCAAAGCCAAACCGTGATAAACGCTGCAAGATATAGACGACCATCACGAAGGCTATCGAAGGTCAGAGGCTCTGGACGATTGTTGTGAAAATAATCACACCAATCCTGGAACGGTACCAATCCGTCTTTATGTTTAGATGAAAGCTCTTCCCATATTTTCAGAAGGGTGAAATAAAAGTTTGGGAATAGTAGTGAAGAAGCATTTAGCTCTTTGAGTGGAGGAATATACTCTTCATAAGGATCACCGTCGATAGGAAGCCCTGCCATAAGGAGCATGTCGAGTAAAGTGATCGTGTGCTCGCCATGTGAGAATAGGAAGGTGTTTGTTTGAGGACTCCATTTTTCTAGCAGAGATTGCAATAGAGCAGGAGAAGCAGTATAGTCACAAAGAGAGCAGTATATTTCCCCACAGATATAATCTGTATGTTCTTCACCTCCTCTCAAGTTAAAAGAATGATGGGCAAGGATTTCAGTACCCCATTGAGTATAACCAGTGGGACGTTCGACATATGTAATTTTATGATTCTCCCAACCTAAATGTTTTGAGACTATCCTACTCCCTAAGGTGCAACGTAACTCAGCATAAGGCCCTAGCGCGAGTGGATGATAACTTAGAGCATCGAAATTACGTTCAGAATGCCACCCACGTTCCCCAGGAACCAATCGTCCCCCCATTTTTGTGGACAACACAAGGATAGGATTGGCTAAGGCACTCGTCTCAGGTTCATACAATTGCTCCTTGGCAAGTTCTGACAACTTCAAATGATACGAGGAACGGGTTGGTTGACCAAGCGCCATCTATGCACAAAAAGAAAATTAAATTATAACGTAATAAAAAAGGGGAAAATATAAAATATACAAGAGGTATCTGAAGTGTAATACCTAAGACTTGCGAGAAACCACTGCCAAAAGAAAAGAGCGAAGCTCCTGTCAAATACACATGGATAAATGTCTGAGATCTAAAATAAAAGAAAGAAGAAAATTACATAGCAACTTTAGTTAGTTCTTCTGTAGTTGTGCGACAGACCAAGCTCATATAGGAGCTTGCTGGAACGCCAACGGCAAAGAAGTTTGATGTTAGGTGATACCAAAAGAATACGGTGTCGCATTTCCGGCCGATCGACCAACCAATACATCATAAAAAAAAACTCGTCTTATGAAAAAATACTATAATACAAATTCTGGCTGTATGTACACATAAAAAAAAATCTCTCTAACATGAGAATAATGCAGTGTATATCTATCCCTATGGTTGTACGACGGACCAAGTTATACTTGCTGGCACGCTAACCATGAAGCTAAAATGGCTAAAACATAACAGGCTACTTAACTTGTACTACCTGGACAAAAGATACCACCCTCGTATTTAAATGGGAAATCGCCTATGTAATGAGATATAAAAAAAAAGAGAAAATCTCACGAAAATATGTAGTATGCATATATAAGGCCCTTATGGATGTACGACGGATCAAGTTTAAAGGAACTCGCCGGCACGTCAACCACAAGAATAGACCTTATAAACTACAAAGATAATGCAATCATTAATCAAATTGGTTCACGCCACGCCGTAATTAATTCAATCTATAGTGATTCTACCGTAGTGAAAAATACAAGATATGAATATATACCTGACAGCCGAAAGATAGCGATTAAACGGATAGACCAGATTGCATCCGGCGAATCTAAGAAAAGCAAAGAAATCGGAGTTAGAACTGAGTACGTTAAAAAGAAGTACTCGTATAAATCTTCATAGAAATAAGAGCGCACTCGCCTGCATGTGAAGCAGGATCCAATCCGTACTTCCAGATGAAATTGCTAGCCTATACGCCTAGTGAGAAAAGTTCCAAAAGGGATTAGCAAGATAATGTAGATGAAAGACCAATTTGGGTCGTCGAGGACCGCAACCATGTACGTACCTGAAGACAATAAAATTTGGAAGAGATTGGATCTGGCCCAAGACTATCAAAGTGCCCGAAAGCGGAGCACGTAATATACTAGGAGAGAAAAAGAGAAATACGTATCGATCGTTGCTAAACAGCCGGTAACAAGATTTTTGGGCCAGCACGCTACTGAAATATCGGTGTATAGCTAGCTATGCTAACCAAATTTTAAACCGTGACTCTTACCTCTTGGAGTCTCAGAAAAAATAAAGGGGTAGAAAAATACCATCAGTACAAATAAAATAAGGAAAAACCAATTCCTAAAACTCGAGGTAAAAAAAAAATTCGAGCTCCGGATCCGAAGCATAATAATATTCGCATCCAGACCTCGAGGGGCATCTGTTGACACCGATTTTGTTTTCAGATATAAAGAAGTGATATCGATTATGAAATACATATATATAAAATAATTAAATGATATGTCATCGGCAACCCTATGTTTTCAAGATTATGCCGCGGGATAAATATCGGCGCGACATGTAAATGTTCGCCAGAATTCATCGTTGGGCGACATTAAATTTAAAAAAAAATAGCCGATCATGGAATTAAAAAAAAACATCTGCGGCATCTCAGCAACCCTATAAATATCTAGCCATATATTGATTAGCAAATATTAATTATCAGTTACTAAATAATCAGCTTAATGATCGGATAAGTGTTGATTGACCGTTACGCTAATCATGCCAAGCTCATTGGTACTAAGTATAAGTCGTACATGTAAAAGAATTAAGCTCATACTAATTAATCAGCACATAAGTGTAGCGCTGCAGGCCTATATGCATCGGCGTATCTTAGCTAATTGGCCGGCCAAATAAAAGTCTTTAAGCCCAGCTTAACTAGCTACTTGGTTAACATAAGCTTAGCGGCCAAAGCCCATGCCAATGATTAATGGATTGTACGTTCTCGATCGGTCCATAAACTTTTACGTATATACAAAGTCCACGCTAGAAAACTTGGCGATCAATTCTACCACCGGCCACGATGCCATGTTCCTGCACACGATCTCAAGGAAGTGCGCGTGCGCTACACACGATCTCAAGGACGTGTGCGTGCTCCATCGCGACTCTCTACATGGCCACCTATAAAAAGACCAGTGGAATCAGGAGAGAAAAGATCATCCACAAAACAACTCATCGTTGCGCTGCTCAAATCACTCGCACGATCCGCTGCTCTGCTGCTAGTGCCGCTCGCCGTACGCCACCGCCGGCTGTCCGGCCGCTCGCCATACGCCACCGCCGGCCGTCCGGCCGCTCGCCGTACGTCACCGCCGGCAGGCCGAGCGCTTGCCGTATACGGACCGCTGCTAGCTGCTGCCCATTGTATACGCGAGAAGAAGAATCAGAGGATATCTGCAAGAAGGTGAAGAACATATTTTTTTCTACTCCTGGTTGGTCATATGGACATATACTTTGGAGTTCCTCCTCTCCCTATCTTCTAGTTTGGTCATGTTGACATGAACTATGAGATTTTCCTCTTCCTATTAGATGCATGTACCATTGCTCTTGATTTGATCACGATTAATACATGAGCATGAGAAATTGGCTCTTGGCTTGGTTACATTGACACAAGCCAAGATGCTATAAACTCATGTATATATGTTACCAAAATTTTGGCTCTTGGCTTGGTTACATTGACACAAGCCAAGTTGCTCTAAAATTACATATTATTAAAATCATGCTCTTGGTTTGGTCACATTAACACAAATCAAGATGCTATAAACTCATATATATTATCAAAATTTTGGCTCTTGGCTTGGTTACATTGACACAAGCCAAGTTGCTCTAAAATTACATATTATTAAAATCATGCTCTTGGTTTGGTCACATTGACACAAATCAAGATGCTATAAACTCATATATATTACCAAAAAATCTGTTTCTTAGCTTGGTTATATTGACATATACCACTAAAATTTGGCTTTTGGCTTGGTCATATTGACACAAGCCAAGTCGCTCCATATTTACATGTTAATGAAATTTGGTTCTTGGTTTGGTCACATTGACACAAGCCAAGTTGCTTTAAAATCACATACTATTAAAAGCATGTTCTTGGTTTGGTCACATTGACACAAGCCAAGTCGCTCCATATTTACATGTTAATAAAATTTGGTTCTTAGTTTGGTCACGTTGACACGACCCAAGTCACCATAAATGCCTAAAATATCTATATGTTACTAGTCTCGTTCAACCACATATGGTCATTTTGGAATTAGTATTAGATAAACAAATAAAGAAAACTCCATGTCAGTAGCATGCGTCTCCAACTAGTAGCTAAATACTAGTCCATAATATATGTACGTGAATGAATAAAATAAAGTTGCACTAGTCTGAGAGCTCTAGAACATAGCTAGCTTTGTTTCCACGTAGCAAGCATATTAAATCTTGTAGCTCCTTCATATAGATATGTGCATGACCAAAAATATATTAGGCCATGTTGCATATAGAGAACGTGGAGTAAAATAGTCTAAACAAATATACGCTCTTGGTTTGGTCACATCGACACAAGCTAAGTTGCTCTAAATTCACATTTCACTAAACTCATGCTGTTGGTTTGGTCACATTGACACAAACTAAGGCGCTCTAAATTTATATATATCACTAAAATCATGCTCTTGGTTTGGTCACACTGACACAAACCGAGGTGCTCTAAATTTATATATATATCATTAAAATCATGTTCTTGGTTTGGTCACATCGACACAAGTCAAGTTTCTCTAAATTCATATGTTAGTTAACTTACGCCTTTGATTTGGTCACATTGACACAATTCAAAGAGCTCTAAAATCATGCCTAGTCGAAATCAACACATATTATAATAAAAGTAAGTTGAGTAGAAATAGGCTGCGACGCGTGATATAGTGTCCAACGAAAGTCGGTAAATATTAAATTATCATATATTATAACATGATACAATTGAAAATATATAACAAAGTCTAGCTAGCCGAATCTCTGAAAACGATGAATCTAGTCTAGAATATAAATAAAAGAAAATCTTATATGACCTGCCACGGTTTAAAAAGTCAATATCGTCTATAGAAATGTAACCAAGTCAATACCGTACTGGTGTTTCCTCTCGATATGCATAGTTAAATAAACATGCACGTATAGATGGACAATTAAATTTGGTATGTCTCAAAGACCAGTACTATATGTCCCGTTCTGGTACTAAAAAAAAAGGGAAAAAGGCTAACTATAGGTCGATGCATGCATATAGAAAACCTTATGCATGTTCTCTTGCCAGAATCGCATGCACTCACATGCATGCAACCTGCTCATACTCCCAAATACAAAGAAAAATATTATGCTTGCACTTCTTATACTCGTGCAAACATAAAGTGTCATATATATACTAAAAACGAAGATCAAATACCCTCCCGAGTGCGCCGCCGACGACGACAGCGAAGAGGACTTTAGTTTCCTACATTTTGTAGTCTTGTCTTATTTCTACATTTTGTAGCATTCATATGTTGTGATGCTATGTAATAGATATTGTTGGAATTCTTAATCAGGGGTTTTCTCTACGGAGATGTAATTAACGGAATTTTTATATAAATGTATGAGTTCCGGAAGTATGAATTGCAATCTTTGATATTTCTCATTTATATTTGCGCAATTTAAATTTATATTCTATCTGTCTCTATGACGCGGACGCGAGTACTTTAGTCGCCCCATTTTCCCGACTATGATCGGGTGCTCCAAAAAATAGTGGCGTAGTTTTCGTGTTGTCATAAATACCCCGTATGCTAGCTTCTAGTAAAGCGGGTACCGTTTCTTAGATGGCGACAAAACCTCGCTCAGGAAGTATACTGGCCTCTACACACCGTGTGTCTTCCCTTCTTTGGGTTGTTCTACGACCAGAACTATGCTGACCACCTGATGTGTGGCAGCAATATAGAGGAGTAAAGGTTCTTTCTCTTTTGGCGACACGACGACAGGGGATGTCGAAAGTGTTCTTTTAAGAGCTTCAAAGGCACGCTGAGCTTCTTTGGTCCATTCAAATTTTTCTGATTTTCTCATGAGGGCGTAGAATGGCAGCGCTTTTTCTCCTAATCTTGCAATAAAACGACTTGATGCCGCTACTCATCCCGCTAGTTGCTGTATACCATGCAAATTTGTTGGCTTCTTCATTGTGAGGATTGCTTGTATTTTTTCGGGATTAGCCTCGATCCCTCTAGCTGCTACCAGATATCCGAGGAGTTGCCCTGCTGGGACTCCAAAGGAACATTTCTTCGGATTCAGTTTGATACTGAAATTGTCGAGATTTCTGAATGTTTCTTCGAGGTCTTTGATGAGTGCGGATCCTTGTCTTGTTGTAACTATAACATCATCGATATATACTTGTACGTTCGTTCCTATTTGGCTTCCCAAACACCATAGGGCGTGATAAACACTGTTTTCTCCCGATCTTCTTCCTTCATCCTGATCTGGTGGTATCCTGAGTAAGCATCCAGGAAAGAGAGACGTTCGCATCCCGCGGTTGCATCGATTATTTGGTCGATTCGCGGCAATGGTAAGTGATCTTTTGGACAATGCTTGTTCAGTGCAGTAAAGTCGATGCACATCCGAAGTTCTCTAGTATTTTTCTTTGGGATGCATACTGGGTTTGCAACCCACTCTGCTTTTGTTAGTTCTTTGATAAAATTGGCATCAGTAAGGCGATGGAGCTCCTTTCCAATGGCTTTGCACTTTGGTTCTACAAAACATCGAAGCGGTTGCTTTACTAGCTTTGCCTTTGGATCTAAATTTAGTGCATGCTAAGCGAGTTCCCTAGGGATTCCCAGCATTTCAGAAGGTAGCCATGCGAAAATCTCCCAGTGCTCACGGAGGAACTCGATGAGTGCAATGTCCTATGTGAGATCAAGGTTAGAAGCCACAAAAGTTGTTTTCGTCGGGTCGACGGGGTGGATTTGTACTTCTTTTGTGTCTTTAGCCGTGTCAAAAGCATGATCGGGATTGACGCGTGCTACCTCCAGAGGTTGTTCGTTTGCCGTACTTTTGAGTTGCTCGAACTCTGTCACCATTCCGGAAGATTCAGAAATTTTCTTGAACTCTCGATCACAACTGTCCGCACGTGTGAAGCTTCCTCGTACCGTGATGAATCCCTTTGGTGCTGGCATTTTCAGTACTAAGTATGCGTAATGCGGCAGTGCCATGAATCGTGCAAAAGCTGGTCGTCCCAGGATTGCATGGTATTGTGAAGGCCAGTCCATGACTTCGAATTCGAGTTTTTCTCGCCTGAAATTTGTTTTGGATCCAAAAACAACGTCAAGAAAAACTTTACCGAAAGGGATTTCAGCTTTACCTGGTACTATTCCGTGGAAAGATGTTTCTGTTGGAGCGAGATTATCCAGGGATAGCCTATTGTTCTCAATATTTTTGTGTAGATCAGATTTATACTGCTTCCTGCGTCCATGAAGACCTTGCTCATATCGAACCCGCCAATTTGTGCTTCGACTATTAGGGCCGAATGACCTGGTCGCGGGACCCGAAGTGGGTGATCTGCTCTGTTGAATTTGATTTCTTGTTCTGACTAATGGAGATATTCGGGTGTGGCTGATGTCGATGTTTCCGCTATATTTATTTGTCTTGTGTTGAGCTTATGAATTCGGTTGGGTGGGTGCCCTTTCTGAATCATAGACATTGTTCCTTTTGATCTAGGGTACTCGTTGTTTTGATCATTTGAGTTTTGTGATGGTGCAACTGGCTGTGGTGCACCGGGCATGGATGTGTATCCTCGATTCGCTGCTTCGGCTGCCTTTGCATTGCATAACTCTTGCATCTTCAGGAATGTTCGACAGTCTTTCATCATATGGTTGGATTGTCGCCTTCCTGTTGAGTCGACATAAAAATGCATATTATAGGGTCCTTCTAGCATTTGTATTGCAGACATAGGTGGGTCCCATGCCCTTGGCTGATATCGCTGTGCGGACTGGCTTCCTTCGTCGTTGTCCCTGTTTTGTCGGTATCCGCCGTTATTGTCATTGCTTCTGTTGTTGCCTTCACCCGAAAAACCTGCTGCGATGTAACCAGGTCCTATGTTCCCATCATTGTTCCTTCGTCTTCTGTCATTGCCGCGTTTATCCCTATCTTCTTTGGGTGACCGTGCACGTTTATTATACAGCGCATCTTCTCCGTCAGCCCAGCAGTTTGCTATTTCCATCAACTGCGATACCGTATTTGGTTTCACCCGACCTAGCTCTTCTATTAATTCTAGGCGACGGAGGCTATCGTTGAAAACGTCAATGGCCCTTTCGTCAGATATGGATTCAGCTGAGTTTTTGATAATATTCCATCTCTGTATGAATGCTCTTATTGACTCTCTAGATTTTCGTTTGCATGCTCGCAACTGTTCCAGGAATGCTGGTCGCTTAAAGGTAGAATGAAAGTGTCAGATGAACTTATCTTCCAGATTGCTCCAGCTACCAATTGAATCTTCGGGTAACTGCCTTAACCATGATCTTGCTGCGCCGGTGAGGTGTAGTTGTAGACTTTGCATTGCGGTAGTTGTGGATCCACCTTGTAATTTGACGGTGGCTAAATAATCCGCTAGCCAAGCCTCGGGTTCCTGGAGCCCATCGTATTTATGTCGATTGTTGGGGATATACTTTCCGGGTATCCTCACGGTTCCTCACTGACTAGGGTGGCCCATTTTGGGTTAGAGCTTTGCTTCACGGGCGGCCTAGTCAGGGAGAAGAGACGGAGTCCAATCCGGCTACGGGAAGGCCTAGAAGACTTACCGACATAGGCCCATAGTGTTACTTGTAGTTCAAGATGTACTCTGTAACTGACTCTTAGACGTAGCCGGATAGATCTCTCCTGTAAACCCTAGGCCGGATATCTAGATAAGTCGTCCTGGGGAGAGCCTTTAGGGCACCTAATAGTCTACAATCTCAACTCGCACATGCAAACCCCTTGTAACCCATATTCCAGCTCTGCCGTATACTGGATTGCTAGCAGGAGTAGGATCCGTCCAAAGCCGGCGAATTCGAACCTGGGTAAACTTGTGTGCTCACCGTCTCGGAACACCGTACGTCTCACACCCCTCTCTTCCGCACGCCTCGAGGACCCCCTCATGGTGTACATGTCATCAATCCGACGACAGTTGGCGCCCACCGTGGGGCAAGTGAGCTTCGGATCTGCGTTCCGAGCGGAATCTGCAAGAATCGGAATCGGCGAGACTATCACCGTCGGTCGCATCCTCTACGCCAGTGATGTCCCTCTCATCGTTCTCGACGAGACTTGGATTCCGGCTAGGGAAGCCATGACCACCTACACCATCATGTCTTGGCAAAATCGATGTTTACATCGGCTTTGCTGAACCTGTCCCACCCACCCCAGCGGTGATGATATAGGCAGAAGAAATTTCTAGGTCCCCTTTGTCCGGGGAGGTGGCAGAGTTCCGGATCTCAGAAAACCCTAATCCCACCCAGCCCGCACCAGTTGTGGAGATAGTGGAGAAATCCGAGCCTGAAGCAGACCTGGCGGTCCAAGTTGAATCTGGGGTGGATCTCCCCGGAGAGACCGAATCCCAGATCGACCTACCCGCTGAAGTCGAAATCCAGGAGGAGCATAGCAACAACGCTGGTTTTGGCTCTGATGATGCCGGGACGGACATGCCCTTCCTGAGATACACACTAAGACGCATGATGATGCAAAACTCAGGCGTAGATGGAATCTTCGAGACCATCAGGCGTTTCGATGAAGTCTACTATGAAGATCGTAGTTATCTCAGGAGGGGCACATCGCACTTTGTCGGATATGTGGGATCCGGATCCGGCTCCACCAATGCTAGAGACAACACCGACTCTGTGCTGGAGGCTATCAGAACAATCGTCGAATTACCGGCATCTTCGGATGACTCCATGACGTCGGCAGATTTCCGGAAGTTCTTCACGGAATATGAAGAGGAGATTAACTCCACAGCTGCTGCAAAAGGAGAAGACATGGATGAAGGATCTGGAGAAAACTCTCCCAAAGCACAGGAAGACATGGATCTCGGAGATGATCCCGAGAACCAAATGGCCAAAAGTACCGATCAAAGTTTGACTCCAGGAAACAGGCCCAAAGCCGTCTTTGATACCGGCGCTGCCAAGCAGGCAAAGAAGAAGAACAAGACCCCGACAAAATACCCTCCAGCAGAGGAGGTGATTGCCGAGGAATACGAGGAAGACTCGGATGGAGCACTTATCCCAGACGAGCCCAAAGAAGAGTCGGTGGATGGACACGTGATCACTAAAGGTGCACTAAACTCATCGATGATGTATTAACCACACCTATTCCTATAGCTGCAGAACTTATTGCTGAAGAGCTGGACGAAAGGGCCTAGGTCCTAGAAGTGCGTCGCCAAGTACTCCTCGATGAAGCCAAAAACCTTGAGGAAGAAACGAAACGCATGGCAACTGCGGAGAAGTACAACTCCAGGCAACATCAGAAGACCAGGAAACGTCATACTCATGACGACCAATTCCCGTAGATTCACAAAGTCCTCTTTGGAGGAGAACATGGGATGCCTCGACGCGACAACAACGGGGATTGGGTGTATCCAACTCCAGTACAAAACACCGTTGTGGCTCGAGAAATCCTATCTGCTAATCCAGGCCCAGAGCAGATCCGATTAGGCATTAAACTACTCAACAAGGGTCTGGAACAGCAAAAGGTCGCTCTGTCCAAAAGCCAAAAACTGGTCTCCCATTCTAACCAATGTCGCACGGACCCGGCCTGGGCTGACGTAAGACCCCAACGTGTTCCGGAACAGCATCATCGTTTCGACCGTCGAGAAGACAACTATTCAAGAACCGGATCTTTAGGACAGCACCACAAAGCTGCACGTGACTGGCGCAACGTTACCCCAGTTGCAGAGCAAGAGGCAATTGCTGCACTGAATCTGAAGAACCCTCCCCAGCGAGAGTCGAAGGATCGCAAGGAAGAAGATAAAGAGAAACGTCAGGAGGAGGACCGACAAAGAATGCCACCTCCTAGACATGCAAGCCATCCGGCTGACGGGCGAAGGAACGACGGACACCATGCCAAGTCAAACTGTCAGGGGGCTCGTCACAATGAAGATCCTCCCCAGAACCGGAATAATGACGCTCTGGACAGAGACCGGCGATCAGCCGGAAACAACCCAGCTGCTCCACCTTCCCCACCAAGTAGCCATCATAACGGTCCCCAAGGAGGCCAAGGAGGACGTCGTGGTGGAGGAGGTAGTGGCAAAAGCCGAAATCTGGCTCCAAGGCACTACAGCCATAGCCGTCATTCGGGACGATCTTTATCCCCAAGTGACGCAAGACACATGATCAATTCCAACATAAAGGCGCGGCACTACAAAAATGATGATATATACGTGGGCCCAAAGTGCTTCGGACCACGCATAAGAGCTACAAAATTCCCGGAAGAATTTGCTATCTCAAGACACATTCAAGCCTACGACAATATAGCTCGGCCAGATACCTGGCTCCAGGATTTCTTCCAAGCTTGTTGCATCGCCAAAGGCGGAAATAGCCTGGTCGCAACCCGATATCTCCCACTCATGTTGAAGAAGACGGCGCAATCATGGCTCGATGAACTTCCGGAGAACACCATTCACAACTGGTATGACATGCAAAGTGCATGCTTTCGGAATTTCGAAGGCACATACCAGAGGCCCTGTACGGTAGGAGACCTACAGCGTTGCACCCAAAAAGCTGGAGAAACTTGCCGGGACTATCTCGGACGATCGATCGACACCAAGAACTCCTGCGAAGGAGTAAATGATCAAACTGCGATCGAAGCTTTCATTGCAGGTCTCCCAATTGGTCTACTACGTCATCGCTTGAAGTGTGACAAGGTCACTGATCTGGGAGAGATGATAGAAACAGCGAGCAAGTATGCAGATGTTGACGACGACGCAGAGGGATTACTTAACGGCCTAGTTGGGCCACAGTCGGCAAAACAACCAAAGCAACAAGCTCAGAAGCGCAAGAATACCTCGGAAGAAAAGCCGAACGTGGAAACAGCAGTGGTTACTGCTACGTTCGGGTCTGGAGGACGAGAAGGACATGGCGGTGGCCACGGACGCGGTCGTGGAACGTCAAGAGTTCAAGGTAGAGGAGACCAGCAACCTGGCAAAACCTATCTTGGGATGACATTGCCAATAACCCATGTGTACATCACCTAGACGCTAATGGGGGCTCGTCCCACACAAACGCCGAGTGTCGTTTTAATGACGACATTAAGAGAGATGATACCGCTGGCTACAGGGCTAAGAGGAAGAAGGGAAAGAAGAATCTCGAAAAGGATAAATAGACCAAGGAAGATTCTGACATGGAGGAAGCTGATGCTTCAAATCCCCAGCCGGAAGGGAAGAAAACTTTTCTGACCAAGAAAGACACTTACGTCACCAAGAAAGGTCAAGAAAGTAGTTCTACATGAGCTCAATGCAACAGTTCTGGCCGTCCCTCAATTTTTGGACTAGTCGGAAGTGGCAATCACCTTTGACCATGTTGATCATCCACCTAAGTTGCACAGGCAAGGAAAATACGCCTTAGTCGTCAATCCACTTATTGACGGCTATGGTTTCTCCAAGACTCGCATGGATGGCGGCAGCAACATTAATATTCTGTATGTCGACACGCTATGCCGGATGAAGATCTCGGAGACCCAGCTGAACTATAGCTCTATGATCTTTCACGGGGATGTCCCAGGAAGACAAGCAAATTCCCTAGGGGAAATCACTTTGGATGTTACATTTGGAACTCCAAAGAACTACCGGACGGAAGCACTTTCCTTCGAAGTGGTCCCGTTCAAGAGCGCGTACCATGCTATATTCGGACGTCTGGCTTACTGGGCTTTTATGGCTTGTCCTGTTACATTTACAATATGATGAAAATTCCAGGTCCCAATGGCGTGATCACCATCAGGGGAGACCCGAAGAAAGTGCGAGAGTGCGAGGATGGAAATGCCGCCTTTGCTGAAGCCGTGCTACACGCCCAGGAGTACCAGGAGATCAAGAAGAGTATAGATCCGCCCGAGATGCCCGCAACGAAGAAGGAGGTGACAAAGTCGAATCTGGAGTTCAAGGCATCATAAGAGAGGAAGAAGACGCCGTTGAAGGATGATGACCCGTCCAAGGTGACCCAGATAGGCGTAGGCCTAGATAGCGCATAGGAAAGCGCGCTCGTCAAGTTCCTCCAAGCAAATCAAGATATCTTTGCATGGCAGCCATCTGACATGACCGGAGTACCTAGGGAACTTGCCGAGCACTCTTTAAATGTAAACCCGAACGCTAAACCCGTCAAACAGTCCCTACGATGTTTTGGCAATGAAAAGCATAAGGTAATAGCTAAGGAACTAGCATGGCTCGAGTTAGCCGGATTCATAGAAGAGGTCATCCACACTGAGTGGTCGGCCAATCCTATAATGGTCCCTAAAAAGGACACCACTGATTTAAGGATGTGTGTTGATTATACTACCTTGAACAAGGCTTGTCCCAAAGATCCGTTCGCTCTGCCTAGGATTGATCAAGTTATCGATTCTATGGCAGGCTCGGAACTCCTCTGTTTCTCGACGCATATTCCGGTTATCACCAAATCCAGATGAAGGAATCTGACAAAGTCAAAACTTCATTCATAACCCCCTTCAGAACCTTCTGTTTCGTTACGATGCCCTTTGGGCTGAAAAACATAGGAGCTACGTACCAGCGCACAATGCAGCATTGCCTCCACGATCAAATCAGACGCAATGTACATGCATATGTGGATGATATTGCGGTAATGTCCAAAAGAAGGAAACATTGATTTCCGACTTGGAGGAAACGTTCGCCAATCTACGAAAATACAACATAATGCTTAACCCGAAGAAATGCTTCTTTGGATCCCAGCCGGAAAATTGTTAGGTTTTATCGTGTCTCAAAGACGCATAGAGGTGAACCGAGACAAAATCAAGGCTATACTCAATATTTCCAGGCCAACTCGCCTGAAGGACGTACAAAGACTAACTGGTTGCATTGCCGCAGTCAGTCGGTGATGAGGACATCCCTACAATTACACCTACCCCAATGACTACTGAAGATGCTATAACTGTTGCAAGAAAGGATCAGTCCAATGAGATTAGACTTGGACCTGTTACAAGAGCTCGTGCTAAGCTACTGGAACAACAGGTGAATTTACTCCTAAACGAGTCTGGTACTTTGATTGATAAGAACTTTATACTGCCTAAGTCTATGCATTTATGTATGATCAGGTTCGTTGGAGAAACAAGCATGGCGCGAGGAGGAGAAGGGCTACAAGAGAAGCCCAACATGATGATCTCCCAAGGATGCGCGAGGGAGGAGCGGGAGGAAGGCGCAAGAGAAGATCATCAAGACGAAGACAAAAAGATCTGCCACGACCAGAGTGTCCGGCCAGATCCACCCGGACTGTCCAGCCCGGTCGAGAGGCAAACTGGCGTGGACATTCAGTATGCCAGTTCGGATACTACCCGGACACCACCCGGAAACTTCAGAGTTTCCGGCCAGACCGAACTGTCCGGCACACTTCACCCGAAGTGTCCGGCCTGACCGGACTGTCCGTCCGATTTCGACCGGAGTGTCCGCCCGCCGACCGAATCTAGTCCAAGTCGGTTTGTATCAGTTTGAGTCGTTTGCGTTAAGTTTCGGTTTCTGGTCGGCCCAACCGCCCTTATAAGCTATGGGACGACCTCTAGTTAGGGTTGAGACCATGTTAACATATTTTGGAGTTGTTTCTTTCATAGAACCTCTGGAATTACCCTGTGTTCGAATCTACCAACTATAATTGAGTGTGATCTGTTGTTCCATTGGGAATTAGTAGATTGCATACTACCATTCGTGGTCACGGCTACGTGCGCAAGAGCGTGGTGTTGTGAATATCCTACAAGGTTCGAGAGCTGTTGCATCGGCATCAGGGATCGAGCAGGAGAGTTCATAGCTACAGGCTAGTTATCTATCATCCACCATCATTACCGCCATCCGCTTACTGAGAAGATCAGGCCACCCCATATCATCTTGGTATCAGATTTCCAGTGTTGCCTCGGTAAGCATCCACAAATCTAATCCATAGATTAGAGAGTGTTTTCGTCCTATACAGAAAAGCCTTACAAAAAGATTTGCCATAGACTAGATTGCATCGTTTTCGAGTTTTAGTTGCTGATTGTATCTTCTCGTAGATCCGATCTGCAGGTTTTTCCTCGTAGGAGTCTAGTTTCCGTTTGTGTCTAGGTTCAAGGTTTCATCTTGTTTTCCGATGTTCCCACCGTTACCGTTTCCGCAAGTATTTATCGTTTTTCCGAGTCCACATAGCGTACCTTTGTCTGCATACCATAGACAGAGCCTATCTACAGCATCTGTGCCTAGGAATGTACCCACGAGACTAGTTGCTTTGCTCCGACAGGCTGCTCATTAGGGTTTGCAGTGCAGAAATTTTCGACAGGCAAAACCAGACTATCCGGCCTAATCACACCAGACTATCCGGCCCCGTTCTGTTATAAGTTGTTGTGCTCGTTTGCATTGAGTAATATAGTTGAAAAAAAAATCAAAAAAAAGAGAGAAAAGAAAATAGAATCAGTATAAAAAAAGAGAAAAGAGCTACAAGCCTGACAAAAAAGAGATATAGAAGTGTGCAATATTGGAGGCCTTGTTGTATAGCACTGGTAGATTGAACAATCTTGTGCCTGTTCTATTTGAGCTATTACTAGCGTCTCTCTTGTGCATTGCAATATTCCTTTTCATAAGTTGCTTTGCCACGTTCATCTCCACCGTGTGTGTTTCTTGGGTTTTTGTACGATCAGCACTAGGACTTGTTTGCGGTGTAGATAGGATACCATACCTATAGCTCCACCTTAAATAACCTGTGTGCCCTGCGATCGTTCTCTATACCTTTGATATTCACTTCATCACATCAAGTGCATCAGCCTTTGATTTCGTTTGGTAGAGCATCTCTATTCACTTTGGAACGGTAAGATCTCCTTTCTTGTTAGTTGTGAGTGAGTTGTGAGAGTTTCCACCATACAAATTCTGATTTTTGCACTAACCTACTAATCATGTCTACTAGTGATGATGATGTTGTGTTGCAGAAAAAGAAAGATGAGGAGCTTGTCAATTGGCGTGAATATGAGGCTTTGAAATCCCACTTGACACGTGTGTTTACTAACACGACAGATTCCATTGACAAGAATCTCCAAGATATGAATATGAGATTGGATCAGCATGTTGGGACAGTTGACACTATCCAAACGCAAGTGGCTAAGCTCAATGTCAATGTCACCACTTTGCAGCAGTCCAATGAGGGTTTGACAGCTGCCTTGCATAGAAGGGAAGATCCTCAACATGATGATGCCTTTGATGATTTTGATGAGGGTAGCACTGTTGATGCTACTCCACATGTTGGCAGGGGACGTGCTATTCCCCCTGTCCATGCACCTGCTCATGGTCGTGGGTTTGCCCATCTTGGGCGTGGTCCACGTGTGCCCAACCAAGCTGCTGATGATGGTTTGGGCAAACCAAAATTCTCAATTCCTAAGTTTGATGGTTCGATTGATCCTGAAGACTACCTCACATGGAGTTGAAGATTGAGAAACTCTGGCGCTTATTTGACTATCCAGAAGATAAGAAGGTCAAGCTTGCAGCATCTGAATTTGATGGTTATGCTTTGCGTTGGTGGGATGCTCTTGTGCAACATAGGCGGGAGGATAATGAACTTCCTATGATGGATTGGCGCGAGATGAAGCAAATCATGAAGGCTCGTTTCATACCAACCAACTACTTGCGATCAGTTTTTGATAAATTGACGCAACTGAAGCAAGGCACCATGACAGTTGATGAGTATTACATGGAGATGGAGATGCTTATGCAGCGTGCTCGAGTTCGTGAGTCCATTGAGATGACCATGCAGCGATTCCTAAACAATTTGAAGTTATCGATCAAGATCATTGTTCGCCATCACAAGTATGAGACCATGAATGAGTTGTTGCATCATGCTAGAGAGGCCGAATCCCAATTGGCAGAAGAGGCGAAGTCACGTGCTTGTTTTCCGTCCTCCAGCAGATTTTCGGCCAGGTCTACACCTCCTACAGTCACGCCATCGGCTGCTGCTCCATTTACACAATCGGCCAAACCAGCAAGTACACATTCGTTTGGTTCTAATGCTCGGAAACCCGTTGCTCCAGCTGCTAGCTCGGGTTCCAACATGTCTACTGCACGTACTCGTGATGTAGTGTGCCATACTTGTGGAGGTAGAGGTCACTACAAGAAGGATTGTCCAAACAGCAAGGTTATGTTTGTTAATGAACAAGGTGAAGTAGAAAGTGGAGATGAAGCTTCTGATGATGATATTGATGACGGCGAGGAAGGTGCTGATGCATTTGCTGAGCGTGCACCCACTATTGTCGTATCTTCACGTGTACTTAGTGCAACCGGTTGAGGAATCCCAGCGTTGCAACTTGTTCCAAACAAAAGCTCTAGTTGGACCAAACAAAGCTTGCAAGGTAATTATTGATGGAGGTAGCTGCAGAAATCTTGCAAGTAAGGAACTATATGCCAAACTGAATTTGACATACTTACCTCATCCCAAGCCATACTACATACAATGGTTGAGCAACAATGGTGAGATGAAGGTAAATCATATGGTACGTGTGAATTTTCAAATAGGGCCATACAAAGATTCTATTGATTTTGATGTGGTTCCTATGACTGTTTGTCACCTACTATTGGGTCGGCCTTGGCTCTATGATCGCCATGTGCAACACAATGGTCGAGCCAATACATATCACTTGGAATTCAAAGGAAAGAAGATTACTATGCGGCCAATGACACCACAAGAAATTGTGAATGATTCTCGCCAGAAGATAGAGGTGAACTTGAAGGAAGATACTACCACTCGGCGAGACTGTGTAATAGCTGTTCCTGATGTAATTGAGCCTACATTGATTGATATAACGGAAAGTGAGAGAGTGCCTGGGTTATTGATATTAGCCACCAAGGAGGATATGAGAGAGTTTCGTGAGGATCCTACAGCCATGCCACTTGTGCTCATGTATAAGGGCGAGGTATTGGTTTCTAACGACATGACCCCTATATCTCTTGGTGTCTCTTCTGTTTTGCAGGACTTTGGGGATGTGTTTCCAGAAGACATACCCGCAGGTTTGCCGCCATTACGTGGTATAGAACATCAAGTGGACCTGAATCCTGGCGCCACACTTCCCAACCGTGCACCTTATAGGACTAATCCCGAAGAAACTAAGGAAATTCAGAAGCAAGTACAAGCGTTGCTGGATAAAGGGTACATTCGTGTTTCTATTAGCCCTTGTGTTGTTCCTGTTATTTTAGTTCCTAAGAAAGATGGTACTTGGCACATGTGTGTTGATTGTAGAGCGATTAATAACATCACTATTCAATATCGTCATCCTATTCCACGCTTAGAGGATATGCTAGATGAATTGAGTGGTGCTGATGTTTTCTCTAAAATTGACTTGCGTAGTGGTTATCATCAAATTAGGATGAAAGAAGGGGATGAATGGAAAACTGCTTTCAAAACTAAATTCGGTTTGTATGAGTTGTTAGTTATGCCGTTTGGTCTTACTAATGCTCCTAGTACTTTCATGCGTTTGATGAATCATGTTTTGAGAGAGTTTATTGGTCGTTTCGTGGTTGTTTACTTTGATGATATACTCATATACAGCCACACCAAATCTGAACATTGCACTCATATTAGACAAGTTTTGCAAGTGTTACGTGATAATAAACTGTATGCTAATCTTGAGAAGTGTACATTTGCAAAAGATAAGGTCATATTCCTAGGATTTGTTGTTTCTAAGCATGGAGTAGAGGTAGATCAATCTAAAATTGAATCAATTCAGAATTGGCCTACTCCAATGAATGTTAGTCAAGTGCGTAGTTTCCACGGTCTCGCGGGTTTCTATAGGCGCTTTGTGAAAGATTTTAGCACCATTGCTGCACCATTAAATGATTTGACAAAGAAAGGTGTTCCTTTTGTATGGGACGCGGCTCAAGACAATTGCATTTGATACATTAAAACGTTTGCTTACTTCTGCACCATTATTTGCATTACCTGATTTTTCGAAGCAATTTGAAGTTGAAAGTGATGCTAGTGGTATAGGCATAGGTGGCGTTTTGATGCAAGAGGGTCGGCCTATAGCTTATTTTTCTGAGAAATTGACTGGTGCTCGTTTGAATTATTCTATCTATGATAAAGAATTGTATGCACTTGTTAGAGTACTTGAGGTTTGGCAACATTATTTGGGGCCAAAGGAATTCATCATACATTCTGATCATGAAGCTTTGAAATACTTGAAAGTTCAATCAAACTTCCATAGAAGATTAGCTAAATGGGTTGAGTTCATTGAGTCTTTTCCTTACATCATTAACTATAAGAAGGGAAAAGAGAACGTTGTTGCTGATGCTCTATCTAGGAAGAATATGCTATTAACCAATCTTGATGTTAAAATTCCTGGATTAGAAGCTATTTGTGCACTTATGCAACTGACCATGATTTTGCTGAACCATATCATTTGTGTGCTCTTAGAAACGCATGGGATAAGTATCATATACATGATGGAGATTTGTTTTGAGCTAACAAACTATGTATTCCAGAATTGTCGTTGCATTTGTTCTTAGTGCAGGAATCACATGCTGGTGGTCTGATGGGTCACTTTGGGCGTGAGAAGACGTCGCTCATGCTTGCTGATCACTTTTATTGGCCCAAGATGAGGCGTGATGTGTACAGATTTGTGAGCCGATGTATTACATGCCACAAGTCGAAATCTAAGCTGAAACCTCACGGTTTGTATACACCTCTCTCTGCACCGACTACTCCATGGGAAGACATTAGTATGGATTTTGTGTTAGGTCTACCTAAAACTCAGAGAGGTCATGATTCTATATTTGTTGTAGTGGATAGGTTCTCTAATATGGCTCATTTTATTGCCTGCCACAAAAGCGACGATGCGTCACATGTTGCTAACCTGTTTTTCAGGGACATCGTAAGATTACATGGAGTACCAAAGACGATTGTTTCTAACCGTGATGTGAAGTTCATGAGCTACTTTTGGAAGACCTTATGGGGCAAGCTAGGAACAAAGTTGATGTTCAGTACTACATGTCATCCCCAAACAGATGGTCAAACGGAGGTGGTGAATCGAACATTGTCACAACTGCTAAGGACCATGATTAAAAAGAATCTGCGGGAGTGGGAAGAGTGTTTGCCACATGTTGAGTTTTCTTACAACAGGGCTGTGCATTCAACTACTCAGCTTTGTCCTTTTGAGGTGGTGTATGGTTTCAAGCCATTGACGCCACTTGATATGTTGCCTCTGCCATTACATGAGAGAGTTGATATGGAGGCATCAAAACGTGCTGATTATGTGAAGAAAATACATGCGAAGACTCGAGAGGCTATTGAGAAGAAAGGCAAGAACATTGCTGCTGCAAGGAATCAAGCAAGGAAAGAAGTGTTGTTCGAGCCTAGAGATATGGTTTGGGTGCATCTACGCAAGGATAGGTTCCCGTTACTTCGAAAGTCAAAATTGAAGCCACGTGGTGCTGGTCCTTACAAGGTGTTAGCCAAGATTAATGATAATGCCTACTCGGTTGATATACCTATTGAGGAGTTTGGTGGAGTTAGCAATAGCTTCAACGTTGCTGATTTGTCACTATATGCTGGAGAAGACCTTGGAGCGTCGAGGTCGATGCCTTTTGAAGGGGGGGGAGATGATGAGGACATCCCTACAATTACACCTACCCCAATGACTACTGAAGATGCTACAACTGTTGTAAGAAAGGATCAGTCCAATGAGATTAGAATTGGACCTGTTACAAGAGCTCGTGCTAAGCTACTGGAACAACAGGTGAATTTACTCCTAAACGAATCTGGTACTTTGATTGATGAGAACTTTATACTGCCTAAGTCTATGCATTTATGTATGATCAGGTTCGTTGGAGAAACAAGCATGGCGTGAGGAGGAGAAGGGCTACAAGAGAAGCCCAACATGATGATCGCCCAAGGATGCGCGAGGGAGGAGCGGGAGGAAGGCGCAAGAGAAGGTCATCAAGACGAAGGCAAAAAGATCTGCCACGACCGGAGTGTCCGGCCAGATCCACCCGGACTGTCCGGCCTGGTCGAGAGGCAAACTGGCGTGGACATTCAGTATGCCAATTCGGATACTACCCGGACACCACCCAGAAACTTCAGAGTTTCCGGCTAGACCGGACTGTCCGGCACACTTCACCCGGAGTGTCCGGCCTGACCGGACTGTCCGCCGATTCGGCCGAGTGTCGCTCACCGACCGAATCTGGTCCGAGTCGGTTTGTGTCAGTTTGAGTCGTTTGCGTTAAGTTTTGGTTTCTGGTCGCCCAGCCTCCCTTATAAGCTATGGGACGACCTCTAGTTAGGGTTGAGACCACGTTAAAATATGTTGGAGTTATTTCTTTCATAGAACCTATGGAATTACCCTGTGTTCGAATCTACCAACTATAATTGAGTGTGATATGTTGTTCCAAAGGGAATTAGTAGATTGCATACTACCGTTCATGGTCACGGCTGCATGCGCAAGAGCGTGGTGTTGTGAATATCCTACAAGGTTCGAGAGCTGTTGCATCGGCATCAGGGATCAAGCGGGAGAGTTCATAGCTACAGGCTAGTTATCTATCATCCACCATTATTACCGCCATCCGCTTACTGAGAAGATCGGGCCACCCCATATCAGTCGGTTTGTAAGCCGGCTCGGTGAAAGAGCCGCACCATTATACAAACTCCTGAAAAAAGACCAAGGATTTTGTATGGACCGACGAGGATAAAGCTACACTTCAAGACTTGAAAGTAGTACTCTCATCTGCTCCCATCCTTGCAGCCCCGGAACCATAGGAACCGATGTTGCTCTATCTTGCTGCGACAAAAAAGTCGTCAGTATCGTCATGGTAGTGGAGAGACTGGAGGAAAACCAGGAACACTTGGTGCAGTGTCGGACTTACTTTCTCAGCGAGGTCTTAACAGAATCGAAACAGCAGTATCAACACTATGCCATTATTTTTAGGAACATCCAATTACCATGGTGAGCACAGCTCCCATGAGAGATATAATCAACAATAGTGACGCCACAGGACATGTCGCCAAATGGGGCATAGAGCTTTCAGCTTTTGATATTGAGTATAAACCTCGGACAGCAATCAAATCCCAAATCCTTGCTGACTTTGTTGCTGATTGGACAGAGACAAAGGAGAATATGACCCTCCCTGAGTCGGAATATTGGACCCTATATTTTGATGGGTCTAAGGCTCACGGGGGCTCGGGGGCTGGCGTGGTGCTCAAATCACCCCAAGGAGATAAACTTTTATATGTGTTGCAGATCCACTTCACAGCAACAAATAATATTGCCGATTATGAAGCATTGCTGAATGGAATCCGGATTGCTAAGGATATCGGCATCTGACGTTTGATGTGTTATGGAGATTCAGATCTTGTTGCTCAGCAAGTGTCGGATATTTGTAATGTAAATAAGCACATGGCAGCATATAAAGTTGTCGTGGATGATCTATCTAAATTGTTCGAAGGGTTTGAGGTTCAACACATCCCTCGAGCAGAAAATGAGGAAGCAAATGCATTATCTCGGATAGGCTCTACACGGAAAGAGGTCCCGGATGGCGCTTTTTTAGAGCACCTCAAAGTTCCCTCAATAAAGGGAGTGGACGAGGAATATCCGACCAAATCCGACTCACCTTTGATAGCAGTTATGGTTGTCATTCCCAGCTGGACTCAACCCTACCTTGACTATTTGGTAGATGGCAAATTACCCGAAGACGAAGTTCTGAGCCGGCAGATTATCCGACGAGCAAAAGCCTATACTGTAGTTAGTGGTGAGCTCTACAAGCGGAGTGTTTCTGGAGTCTTTCAGCGTTGCGTATCTCCAGAAGAAGGAGTGGAAATCTTAAGAGAAATCCACGAAGGCGAGTGTGGTCACCATGTTGCAGCCAAATCTTTAGTGGCAAAAGCTTTCCGGCACGGTTTTTTCTGGCTTACAGCCAAGGCAGATGCCGAATGGCTGGTCAAGACATGCAAGGGCTGCCAAAAGTATGCCAAACAAGCTCACGTTTCGGCTAATCAGCTGCGAACAATACCTATAACATGGCCTTTCGCGGTCTGGGGGCTTGACATGTTAGGACCGTTTAAACGGGCTCCAGGTGGATTTACACACCTCCTAGTGATGGTGGATAAATTCACCAAATGGATTGAGGCTAAACCCGTCACTAGTTGTGATGGAGCAACAGCCAAAATATTTGCTGAGGATGTTATAATCAGGTATGGTTATCCGCATAGTATTATCACGGACAATGGGAGTAACTTCTCTATGGGAGAACTTGCCGAATTCTGCAACGAACAAAATATCCGGCTTAACATTGCGTCAGTCGCACATCCGCAGGCTAATGGACAAGTCGAAAGAGCAAATGGTTTAATCCCACAAGGCCTAAAACCGAGACTCGAAGCACCACTAAGACGTGTTGCGGGGGCTTGGGCGGAGGAATTACCTTCTGTAATATGGAGTTTACGCACAACTCCGAACAGGTCAACTAGATACAGACCTTTCTTCTTGGTCTATGGCGCAGAAGCAGTCCTTCCTAGTGATTTGATTCACACTTCTCCTAGAGTGGCCGCGTATATCGAAGAGGATGCCGAGATTTCTCGACAAAATGATCTCAACTTAGTCAAAGAAGTTCGCGTCGTTGCTGAAATGAGATCAACAGCCTATCAGCAGAAGTTACGCAAGTATCATAGCCAGAGAGTCAGAAACCGATCTTTCAATAATGGCGATTTGGTTCTCCGGCTTGTGCAACAAAGAAAGCACAAACTTTCCCCAGTATGGGAAGGGCCCTTCTTGGTTAGTCGAGTATTGCACAATGGTTCATACTACTTAACTGATATGCGACCAGTCAAAGAAAGACCTTCTACTAAGAAGAGAAAGAGAGCTGGAGGCAGTACAAACCCGGATGAGTTAGACAGACCATGGAATATTGCTCAGCTACATCCCTTTTATTCTTAGTTTATCCTTCTGTGTAATCATATATGTGTACATGTTCTATGAGAAATAAAAGTTTTGGTTGCCTCAAGTTTTTCTGAGAAGTTTTTACCATCTTATTTCCGAATGATCATGTCACAAGGTCGAAAATCCCAGAATACTTGAAAGTACTTTATGCTCATGTTTGTTCTGGTTTAGATTTCCGATTCTAAAATTGCTACCTTTAGGTATAAATCTATATTTCCTAGTTTATACTTTGGTTATTTGTCTGATTGTCGGATGCGGGTATTTTCCGAGTAGTGAATTGTTGGTACTGGAAGCCGGCTTTGTTTCCGAGTTTAAACTAGTTTAGCAATTGAGATCCGTTGCTCGGCAAAGTTTCCGTGCTAAAAGTTTAGTTGGCTCACGAAAGGGACGAGGCGGAAAGCCAGATAAACAATAAGCGCAGACAAAAAAGTATAAGTGCTTATGCAAACATTTCAGGCACACAAATATAAAAATCAAAAGTGCTGAATAGATAAATTAAAACTTAGCACTAGCAAAAATATCATACTACATATTTACAGACCCATAATGTTTTTAGAATAACACATCTGTTCTTTCTAATGATCTATGATGCAGGAGGAGAGGTAGGAGCTGTCGGCTTGCTGGATACATCGGCCTCGGCTTGATAACGTTCCGAGATGTTCAAATCCGATATGGTTGGATCATCATCGGAAACTTCGGCTGTTTCTTCGGGAGGCGGAGGTGGCGTGTCCACGCGGGTGAAGAAGGGAGTATTGTAGCTGGTCAAATCAGCTACGTGGTACCCATATCCGGCGCAGGAGTCCATGATGGCTTTAATATATTGCTCCTGGTCGTCTTCGTCCACAATAGAATACCCTCTGGTCACTTGGCAGATTTCCATGCTTCCATGGTGGCTCATGACCATTGTGAGAGCATTCTGCGTTGCAGATCGCGCGTAGGACATGTTCCAGTCCTGGACAAGCTGCGGCATCTCCTTTGCCTTGTCTCACACCTGAAAGTCGGACATGCTATGCATATCCGGAACCTTGAGAGCTTCGCCAATATCCTCGAGGGATTGGCGGAAGTCATGTAGCAAATCACTGACTTGGGTAAGGTGTTGGGTGCGAGGCTCGGCAGAGGTGGAGTCCGTCAAGTTCAGAGGACCTATGCATATAATGCAAAACGGTTAAATCAATCTGACATCGAAAGAGTCGAAGAATGTAGACAAGTTAGAAAGATGGAAACATACCAAAGATGACATCATCGACTTTGGTTTTCTCCTCACGAAGACTCTGGAGTTCAGCCCGAAGTGCCTCAGAAATGTCCCTCTCTCTGAACAAGTCATTGGTAAGATCCAAGATTTTCTTCTCGTGGAGTGCAATCTTGCGATCACGCTCCATGGTGGCCATGGAGGAGGATTCGAGAACTTGAGCAATGCTCTTCTCATGATCCGCCTTAAGCTGGTCTAGCTCTCGGCGGAGATCTTTGTTTTCCACCACCAAGGTCTTCAGATTCTCGGCTTCTTCAATCATAGCGCAGGACTGCTTTACCAATGCTGTAAGTGAAAAGAACAACAGTTCAACAAAAATATTCGACTATGAAAACACAAGACAAGGTTTGAGTCTCGGAATGTTTACCTTCGGCCTCATCCTTGGAAACTTTTAATTCAGCATTTTCAAGTCGGAGAGCTTTGATCTCTCTCCGCTTGTTGCAAATATTCTTCAACAATTCCTGGTTATATGAATTAACTTTCTGTAAGTCAGAATACCTAGAGTCAGAAGTATACTAAAGACTCGGGCTAATATTGTAGCTAATATCAGCACGAGCCTTGGGGGCTACACTAGTTCATTCTTTGGCATCCTAAGGAAGCATAAACCCGGATTGTCTATCCAACTTCATGCTTGGGGGCTAGAGGATATGATATAAAGTACAATAAAGGAAAATGTGAGTTGGAATTCTGACTTACATGATGTTCATGTGTGAGCTTTCTCAGGCACATGTTCACTTCAATAGTCACCTTCTCGGCAAGGGTGAGTGGGATCACTGGTGGAGGTGGTAACACACCAGCTCTCAGTCCCTCGTCGTGAAGGCGGACTTGTTTGAGAAGTTCGGAGTACTTGACGTCCTCCGCTTCTTGTGCTTCTTCTTCGGCAGAAATGGTTCGGCTTTCAAGGCACTCCTTGGCCAACCGTTGGATCTCCTCTGCAGATTTCTAGGATAAGCCAAATTTGGCAAGTCCCAGATTGCTCAGGAGGTTATCGGTGAAAACTTCTGCCGAGGGATCATTACCCGAAGAGGGTTCACCCTTATCAAAACCTGAGTCACACATGGTGACATTAGTCTGCGACTCAAGGATCGCTGGCTCTGCTGAGGGAGCCGGATCTTCTGCAATGATCGGAGATGGAGTAGTCTCCGGTGCTACAGAAAGTTGAGGGGCAGGAGTCAGAGGAGCCACGGCAGGAGAAGCCAAAGTTCACTTCGTCTGACACAGGGGCTTTGAAGTAGTTCCCTTCCCCTTGCCCTTGATAAGTTGTTTAGCTCTGAGAAGGTAATAGAACGAAGAACATTACATCTCGGAAAAAATCACGAGTAAAAGTACAAAGGCGGAAGTTGTGAGGAAAGTTACCTCTTTAGAACTGGCACTTCCTTTGTGCCGATAGCCACTGTCGGAGCTTTGCGCTTCCTAGGCACAACGTCCGGCAGTGGGACCAATTCCTCCTCCTAAGAAAACTTGGGAGGATATCCCTCGATAGGAGCTAATTCTGACTCGGGGAGGTCGACAAACTAAAAAGAAGATAGTATCTCAGTACTGCGAAATAACTTAAAAGTGAAACACATAAAAGGGTTGCTAAAGCTTACCAACACAACGGGATCTTCTGCTGTATGCATGTCCAGGGACAGATCCAGGATCTTCCTCTCAATCTGCTCCCTTATCAGCCACTTGATTTGGCTTACATAATATTGCGGCTTTAAGGCCTTGGAGCTGATGCAAAGGGAGTATTTTTTCGACGTCGTGATGGAATGCATCAGTCGGTCGCCATGGTGTTGGAGAGGTTGGATCCGGCGAGAAACCCAGCACTGGACCAAGTCGGACCCTCGTAGGCCCTTGTGCTTCATCAGATATTCAATCCGCCTCTTGGCGAGAAGCAGATCGTCACTGAGAGCCGAAGCGACCTCGTCCCAAGATGCTTGAGGCATGGCGGCTCCATCGATGAAAGCCAGCAATGCAGTAGCTTTTCCGGGAGCAGGAATATCCTTATGATAGAAAAAGGTAGCCGGCCATTATTTGACTGACTCACTAGCTAAAATCCGAGGTTAAACACGCTCACGCCTAACCAAAAAACTAATCGTACAGGTAATGTAAGGATTACCGGCGGTGATGGAATTTCTCTGGACATGAAAATAGTACCGGAAAAGAGTGAGACTTGGCCTAATGCCGAGATACCCCTCGCACGAAGATGCATAAGCACTCATCTCTAAGATGGAGTTTGAACACTGTAATGATCTATCACCTCAGAAAAGAAATCTGAGGGAGGAAAGGATAAACCTCTGTCCAGGTGGGTGCCGAAGTGCACTCGCTCGCTATTGCGAGGATTGGGGATGGCTTCGCCGAAGTTGCTCTGCCAGTCGCTGGCGCAGAGGAGCCCTTCTTCTTCTACGATACAGATTTTGTCGTCGTCAAGGACGCACGGGATCCAGAACCCGCGATTGCTCTCCTTTTCCGCCATTGTTGCCGTCGATGTCGTCGCTGCTGTGCCAGAGGATGATGTGGAAGCCATTTTTCCGGCGCGTCGGTGACCTTGGATGGGCGACGCTAGGAATTTTTGGAGGCAAGGGAGTTATGTGCGCGTGGGAGAAGTAGGGGAGAAGGAAGCAGCGCTAGGAATAGATGAAGAAGATGAGGAAAGGAAATCCTCACCCCTTATAACCGCCAAGCCGCGCCAAGATTCGTGCGAATGTCACAGTACACATGCCACGCGTCGTGGAAATAACTGGGAAGCCCCCCGCGATGATTATGCCGCCTCGATCTCCACGCACGCATTGAAACGGTGCCTCGGTTCCGCGAAAGGCGGACCCACCAACGGTCTTGCTGACAGGAAATGTCTGTCAATGACGTGACTTGACCATGACTGGTGTCAGATGACGTTAGAGACCAAGTTCCGGCTTAGTTTGAATTTCGAGCTAGAAATCCGAATAACGTATTTATAGGTCCGGCTTATTTTGAGACCCAGATCGTATCTTTTGTTTTGAAGTTTTAGGAACCCTTCAAGATTCTGCAAGCCGAAGATCAAGCTAGATGATGATGAATCCGACTTTGGATCTTGGAGACTTCCGGGGGCTGCTGTTGGGGATATACTTTCCGGGTATCCACATAGTTCCTCACTGACCAGGGTGGCCCACTTCGGATTAGAGATTTGCTTCACGGGCGGCCCAGTCAGGGAGAAGAGACGGAGTCCAATCCGGCTACGGGAAGGCCCAGAAGACTTACCGACATAGGCCCATAGTGTTACTTGTAGTTCAAGATGTACTTTGTAACCGACTCTTAGACATAGCCGGATAGATCTCTCTTGTAAACCCTAGGCCGGATATCTATATAAGCCGTCCTGGGGAGAGCCTTTAGGGCACCCAATAGTATACAATCTCAACTCGCACAGGAAAACCCCTTGTAACCCATATTCCGGCTCTGTCGTATTACTGGATTGCTAGCAGGAGTAGGATCTGTCCAAAAAGCCGGCGGATTTGAACCTGGGTAAACTTGTGTGCTCACCGTCCCGGAACACCGTACATCTCACACCCCTCTCTTCTGCACGCCTCGAGGACCCCCTCATGTCGTACTTGTCATCAATCCGACGACATCGGTCATGTGGAAATTTAAAGTCTTTTGGTACTAAGGCTTTGCGAATCCTCTGCGTGAAGCAGCTAGCCCCGCATAATTCATGATCGTCTTCGTCATCTCCATCTTGATATCGTCGGGTGCGGCTTTCGTCCCTGGGTCCACTGCTCCTGTGCTGGGTGATGTTGCTCCTTGTGTTGCTTCGCGGTTCGGATCCTACGAGGTGCACCTGGTGTGGTGATCGATATCGCTGGGTGTGTCCTACTTGCAAGGACTGTTGTGACGGCGTGGGGACCTTTGTGTGAGTCCTTGCTCTGCTTCTGCGAGTGAGGCTCCTACCATGCCGAGGTTCATTAGAGCGGAGCGGTGGAGGGTCGCGCGGGGATCGTCGGGTGCGGGTTGAGTAGTGATGAGGTGATATGGGGTGGCCCGATCTTCTTAGCAAGCACTTGTCGATGATGATAATGGTGGATAGATAAATAGCATGTAGCTATGAATTCTCCCGCTCGAACCCTGATGCCAATGCAACAGCTCTCGAACCCTATGGGATATTCACAACACCACGCTCTTGTGCACGCAGCCGTCAACCACGAACAGTAGGTTGCAATCTACTAATTCCCAGTGGAACAACAGATCACACTCAATTGCAGTAGTATAATTCGATCATAGGGAAATTGCAGAGGTTCTTTGAAAGAAACAACTCCAAAATAGTTTAAATGTGGTCTAAAACCCTAACTAGGGGTCGTCCCAAGGCTTATAAGGGCGGCTGGGGCGGCCAGAAACCGAAACTAAACGCAAATGACTCAAACTGATACAAGCTGACTCGGACCAGATTCGGTCGGCGGCCGGACAGTCTGGTGGAAATCATTCGGACAGTCTGGTCAGGCCGGACACTGCGGGTGGAGTGTGTCGGACAGTTTGGTCTGGCCGGAAAGTTTGAAGTTTCCGGGCGGTGTCCGGGTAGTGTTCAAACTGGGGTACTGATTGTCCGCGCCAAATCTTCTCTCGGGCAGGCTGGACACTCCAGGTGGAGTCAGCCGGACACTCTGGTCGTGGCAGATCTTTTTGTCTTCGTCTTGATGATCTTCTCTTGCGCCTTCCTCCCGCTCCTCCCTCGCGCATCCTTGGGAGATCATCATGTTGGGCTTCTCTTGTAGCCCTTCTCCTCCTCGCGCCATGCTTGTTTCTCCAACGAACCTGATCATACATAAATGCATAGACTTAGGTAGTATAAAATTCTCATCAACTAAAGTTCAGATTCGTTTAGGAGCAAATTCACCTATTGTTCGAGTAGCTTAGCACGAGCTTTTGTAATGGGTGCAATTCTAATCTCATTGGACTAATCCTTCCTTGCAACAGTTGGAGCATCTTCGTAGGTGTTATTGTAGGGATGTCCTCTTCATCTCCCCCCCTTCAAAAGGCGTCGACCTTGATGCTCCAAGGTCTTCTCCATCATATGGTGATAAATCAGCAACGTTGAAGTTGTTGCTAACTCCACCAAACTCCTCAATTGGTATATCAATCGAGTAGGCATTATCATTAATCTTGGCTAACACCTTGTAAGGACCAGCACCACATGGCTTCAATTTGGACTTCCGAAGTTGTGGGAACCTATCCTTGCGTAGATGCACCCATACCATGTCACCAGGCTTGAACAAAACTTCCTTTCTTGCTTGATTCCTTGTAGTAGCAATGTTCTTGCCTTTCTTCTCAATTGTCGCTCGAGTCTTCTCATGAATCTTCTTCACGTATTCATCACATTTTGATGCCTCCATATCAACTCTCTCATGTAATGGCAGAGGCAACAAATCAAGTGGCATCAATGGCTTGAAGCCATACACCCCTCAAAAGGACAAAGCTGAGTAGTCGAATGCACAGCCCTGTTGTATGAAAACTCAACATGTGGCAAATACTCTTCCCACTCCCACAGATTCTTTTTAATCATGGTCCTTAGCAGCTATGACAATGTTTGATTCACCACCTCCGTTTGACCATCTGTTTGGGGATGACATGTAGTATTGAATAGCAGCTTCATTCCCAGTTTCCCCATAAGGTCTTCCAAAAGTAGCTCATGAACTTCCCAACACGGTCAGAAATAATCGTCTTGGGTACTCCATGTAATCTCACGATGTCCCTGAAAAACAGGTTAGCAACATGCGACGCATCGTCGCTTGTGTGGCAGGCAATAAAATGAGCCATCTTAGAGAACCTATCCACTACCACAAATATAGAATCAGGACCTCTCTGTGTTTTAGGTAGACCTAGCACAAAATCCATACTAATGTCTTCCCATGGTGTCGTAGGTGCAGAGAGAAGTGTATACAAACCATGATGCTGCAGCTTGGATTTGGACTTGTGACATGTAATACAACGGCTCACAAATCTGTAAACATCACGCCTCATCTTGGGCCAATAAAAATGATCAGAGAGCATGAGCAATGTCTTCTCACGCCCAAAGTGACCCATCAAACCACCAGCATGTGATTCCTGCACTAAGAACAAACGCAACAACGATTCTGGAATGCATAGTTTGTTAGCTCTAAACAAATATCCATCATGAATATGATACTTATCCCATGCTTTTTAAGATCACACAAACGATATGGTTCAGTAAAATCATGGTCAGTTGCATAAAGTGCACAAATACTCTTTAATCCGGGAATTTTAACATCAAGATTGGTTAATAGCATGTTATTCCTAGACAAAGCATCAACAACTACATTTTACTTTCCCTTCTTATACTTAATGATGTAAGAAAAAGATTCAATAAACTCAACCCATTTAGCTAATATTTTATGCAAGTTTGATTGAGCTTTCAAATACTTCAATGCTTCATGATCTAAATGTATGATAAATTCTTTTGGCCACAAATAATGTTGCCAAACTTCAAGAACTCGAACAAGTGCATACAATTCTTTATCATAAATAGGATAGTTCAGTCTAGCACTAGTAAGTTTCTCAGAAAAATATGCTATAGGGCGACCCTCTTGCATCAAAACGCCATCAATACCTATACCACTAGCATCACATTCAACTTCAAATTGCTTTGAAAAATCAGGTAATGCAAGTAATGGTGCAGAAGTAAGCAAACATTTCAATGTATCAAATGCAATATCTTGGGCTGCGCCCCACACAAATGGCACACCTTTCTTAATCAAATCATTCCATGGTGCAGCAATAGTGCTAAAATCCTTCACAAGGCGCCTATATAAATTAGCTAATCCATGGAAACTACGCACTTGACTCCCATTCATGGGAATAGGCCAATTCTAAATTGATTCAATTTTAGATTGATCTACCTCTACCCCATGCTTAGATACAACATATCCCAGAAATATAACCTTATCTTTTGCAAATGTACACTTCTCAAGATTAGCATATAGTTTATTATCGCGTAACACTTGCAAAACTTGTCGGATATGATGACAATGTTCAGTTTCGTTGTGGCTATAGATAAGAATATCATCAAAATAAACAACCACAAAACAACCAATAAATT
Organism: Avena insularis; assembly: GCA_023614405.1. Lineage (NCBI taxonomy): Eukaryota > Viridiplantae > Streptophyta > Magnoliopsida > Poales > Poaceae > Avena > Avena insularis. Next base: position 280,177,270 of record CM042688.1, read on the forward strand.
CTCTCAAAACATGATTCATCAATCTCATGAAAGTACTAGGTGCATTAGTAAGACCAAACAGCATAACTAACCACTCATACAAACCAAATTTGTTTCGAAAGCAGTTTTCCATTCATCCCCTTCTTTCATCCTAATTTGATGATAACCACTACGCAAATCAATTTTAGAGAAAATAGCAGCACCACTCAATTCATCTAGCATATCCTCTAAGCGTGGAATAGGATGACGATACCGAACAATGATGTTATTAATAACTCTACAATCTACGCACATGCGCCATGTACCATCTTTCTTAGTAGGCACTAAAATAACAGGAACAACACAAGGGCTAAGAGAAACACGAACGTACCCTTTATCCGGCAACGCCTGTCCTTGTTTCTGTATTTCCTTTGTTTCTTCGGGGTTGGTCCTGTAGGGTGCACGGTTTGGTAATGTGGCGCCAGGGATCAAGTCGATTTGATGCTCAATACCAAGCAATGGAGGCAATCCTGCGGGTACATCTTCTGGAAACACATCGCCAAAATCCTGCAAAACAGTAGATACACCAAGAGAAATAGGGGTCATATCGTTAGAAACCAATACCTCGCCCTTATACATGAGCACAAGTGGCATGGCTGTAGGATCCTCATGAAACTCTCTCATATCTTCCTTGGTGGCTAATATTACTAGACTAGGCACTCTCTCACTTTTTGTTATATCACTCTTTCTGGGCTCTATTACATCATGTACAACCGCAACACTCTCTCGTCTATCTATAGGTGCTTCCTTCAAGTTTACTTCTATCCTTTGACGAGACTCATTCACAATCTGATGTGGTGTCATTGGTTTCAAATTTAATCTTCTTGCCCTTGAACTCCAAGTGATATGTATTGGCACAGCCATTGTGTTGCACATGGCGATCATAAAGCCGAGGCCGACCCAATAATAGATGGCAAACATCATAGGCACCACATCAGAGTCAATAGAATCCTTATATGGCCCTATCTCAAAATTCACATGTACCATATGGTTTACCTTCATCTCACCATTGTCACTCAACCATTGTATGTAGTATGGCTTGGGATCAGGTAAATAACTCAAATTTAGCTTGGCACATAACTCCTTACTTGCAAGATTTCTTGATATGGGGTAACCCCGTGGGTGGCCCGATCTTCATGGATCTCGTGGTCAAATCGATGGGAAAGCGAGGGGAAAGGGAGAAGGTAGCGGAAGCGGACGCACACCTCGCGAAGAACACGATGAACACACGCAAAACTCACACGATACAAGGCTGATTGCTCTCGCCGGCAGCCATCGGTCCGATAGAATCCTCGCAAGGAAAGATCGGTCAACGTGCTCCCGTCAATCCCAAGTGGAGAGGGAAGAACCCCTTGGAGAGGGTCTTGACAACTACGCTCACGCACTCATAAACGTAGGCCTTATACAACGAGGGAGGCGCGATGCAAACTCCAACGAGGTGGTGACGATAGTCGATCCCCTTTGGTAGAAGGGGATGAGGCAAAACTAGAGATTCCACAAAGGGGGTTGTCTTTAGTCTATCATCTATGCCTCCGGGATACAATGAGGGGTGGGGGCTCTATTTCTAGGCTAGCCACAAGTTTAGGGGTAATTTGGGCATAAAACTAGGGTTTGGTGCGGAATAGAGGGGTACATGGGCCAAGGGCCCAGATGTTGGCTCGCGGGCCCATCACTAAGGATGGACAATCCGGGTCGGGTGGATCGGACAGTCCGGGGTGGCCGGACACTTCGGGTAGTGTCCGGGTAGAGTCCGATCTAGCACACAGATTGTATGTGCCAGGATGGGCTGGGGTAGGCCGGACACTTCGGCGTGGTCGGGCCAGACACTCCGGTAGCACCGGACGTTCCGGCTGGCATCGGGCGGACTCTCCAGGGCGATGACGGCGGAGTCTCCGGGCGATGGTGGCAGAGACTCCGGTTCTAGAGCTGGCTACTCCTGGTCCATCTTCTTGGTTGACTTGGGGACGATCTTGTGGACTTGGCGTTGTAGATGTAGTAGCTTCCGCAGGACGGGCTGCATTAGCTCCCCCTTTAAAAAGAGTCGTCATCGACTCTTCATGCTCATCCTAAGAAGATGATGTCGAGATACCTTCTTGATCCTAGGGTTCACCATATAGTCGTCCTTGAGAAGCTTGATGTGGCAACTCTAAAATGTTCCTTCACCTTCCATGAAGCCTACAAAGCTCACAACAAAAGCGAAGCAACACTCAAAGAGTAGACAATTCATGAATATTATACCATGAGTCCTCAAGTAGAAGGAAGTTACCTTATGATGTAGAGATAGCTTGTTGACGGGCAGCCATAGGTAACTCTCTTCGATTCGTCTTGTCAACTTATGGTCCATAGAGGTTGACGCGTAAGAAATTGTACCTTCACACAACAAAGACCAAGAAACATATGTTTGTGTGTGATAGACGAGCATGTCATTTGTGGCATGTCCATTCTTGTTCACAACACTATTAGCACAACTCAAGTATCGCAAACGAAACGCGTATGCAAGGTCAAAGTCCATGGAAGTTAATTGAACATCAGCCAAATGTGGGAACTCAAAAACTCCATAAAGCGTCTTAGTGTGGCACTCAAAGCAATTGACTAAGATATGGATCAACATATTTGATGCAAGAGTAGGATAATTCGGCAAAAACACATGAGGAAGAATATCGAAAAAAACATCATTATGTGTACAAACCAACCATTGGAAAGAGAAATTGTTCGATATGTTGGATGCCACACACAAATCATCAAAAGCCAAATCATGGGGATATGAGTATCGCAAGCAGAAGCAAGAACAACATGTTTGCAAACAAACCATATGAAAGAGCAAGTGGTCCTTATGTTTGTTGCAACAACAATACGAGAGACTTGGAAGCTCTCATGACAATACATGCTCAAAATGGCATTATGGTTGCACACAAAACATCGGAAAGAGAAATTGTTCTACATTTTTGTTGCAACACACAAAGCATCAATATCCGATAGCAACGAAACATGATTGTCACAAGGTGAAAGAATACCATCAACATGCTTGCAAGCAAACCGTAGGAAAGAGTAATTTGTCAACATGAAAGATGCAAAGCATGCAAAAGGTATCAGAGCTGGGTTCGATCTTGAACTCACTTGGGGGATGCTCTCTAGAGCTCTTTTTGTCAACTCGTGCTCAACCGAGGTTAACATTCTTGTGCGGGTACCTACACACATCATACCCAAAAGGAAGAATGTGTGTGCATGGTAGAGAAACACATCATCCATCATGATGTATCTCTTCTTGTGCACATCACCATTAGTTTCAAGCAAGTGTAACATAGGTGCATGGTGAGTATGCATGATGCAGCCCGTCCTATGGACGCTCCCACATCTACACCACCAAGTCGCCCAAGTGGACCAATCACTCGTGCTCGAGCCAAGCTCCTTCAAGCTAAGGTGAATTCGCTCCTTGTCTCATGTGACTTAGATACATCCTTGGATGGATTGCTACTTCATGCCAATACCTTATGCATCATCGGGTACGAACCCCATGAAGAAATGCCAAGAGAAGGAGCCAAGCCAATGCGAGCCGGAGTCCCAGGCCAAACCGGCGCCAGGATCGGCGGACCGAACCCAGGACCGGAATTTCCGGCGCATGCCGGAACCGACCAGTGCACACCGAAACACTGTTATGTAAGCCATTCTGGTGGCCAACCGGAACGACCGGCGTGGACCGGAAATTCCGGCACCTAGTCCGGCGCGACCGGACTTATCGCCGGAACGCCTCTAGTCTCAAGTCGACTAGGGTTTGATGCCCGAGAATAGTCCCTATTTCGTCCAGTTTTACCCTTTTATGCCCAAACTACCCCTGTATTAGTGGCTGGCCTGTAAATAGCCCCCACACCCCTTTGTAATAGATAGTCATGATATTTGGAATTAGTGGAAACCCCTTGTGGATCTATCTAGTTCTTGCCTCATGCTCCTTTGACAAAGGAGCACCAAATATCCCAAACCGCGTTGGAGTTTGCATCGTGCCTCCGCGTTGTACAAGGCCTAGGCATCGGAGTCCCTTTGCCTAGACGTCAAGATCTCACCGAGTCTCCCATCTCGCCGTGCCGGTTCGAGAGAGAGATCCCCGACCTACGCTGATCCTAGGGATTGCGCCAGACCGGTAGCCGCCAGAGTGAGCAATTGGCTTGTATCATGTCTTCGTGGTGTGTGTGTGTGTGTTCATCGTGTTCTTCATGCGTGAGTTCGCGGTTTCGCTCTCTCTCTCATCCCCACACCTCCTCCGCCTCGATTTCAAGGGATTCGTGAAAGATCGGGCCACCCTCGAGGTTAGCCCTCAACATATTGGTATCAAGAGCTTCGTTGCTCATGAATTCCCCCACAAATTTTTCTTCTATCCACCAAAAATTTGGAAATCCCCAAAAAAGAGCCCCAAATTTGCCTTCAGATCGATCTCCGGATTTGGTGCGTTTTTCGTGGTTTTGTTCCATAGATCTGTTGCTTTGGGTACCGATCTACCTTTCTAGAACCTTTTCCCAGCCCAATTTGGACAAATTTCCGAAAATTTTGACCGATTTGACTTTTGGAGTTCGTCACGAACTCAAACCGGCACCAGGCTCGGCAGACTGGCCTAGCCGCCGGAAATTTCGGCGACCGTTCCGGTGAACATGATTCTCGACCGGAATTTCCGGCGCAAGCCTCGGCGCCGCCGGTTTGGCTGCCGAAATTTCTGCTTCGCCCATTTTTGTCTGTTTTTCCTCTTGCGTTGTTCATGTTTCGTGTGCGTGTCGCCCAACTAACTTCAAGATTCTGCAACAATATTCACATACCGCGCTCATCGACACCGCGACACCGAACATCATCCCCAACACCGGTAACAAGTCATTATACTGAAGGTATAACTTGCTCCACCTTGTTAACCCTACTTCCTTGTGTGTATCTATCCTATGAGAGCAACTCATCTTGTGTTTGCCTGAGCATTGTGCACTTGTCCTTGGAAAGTGAGAGTATGAGAGAAAATACAAGAGTTAACATAGTAGTATAGAAAGGGAGAAAAAGAATCAAAAAAAGAGAGAAAAAGAAACAAATCAAAAGAAAAATAGAAAGATACATAGTCTCCCAATACAAAGAGAGTCTCAAGCTTGTAAGCAAAGAGACAAAAAGAGCGCGACTGAGGCAAGTGCACAAATCCATTGCTTATTTCTCTTTTGGCGAACAAGTTGTGGTCTCTCCTTGCGATGGCATGACACCGAGCGTAGTCTTCGTTAGGACCTTTTGTGCTCATTTTCATAGTCGTGTTAACCATATTCGTCTCCATGTGTGTGTATCCTAGTGTTTTGTACATCGCCTGCTATTTGCTTTTGATCTTTTGGTTCTCTACCACGTTTGACAATAACCTTTTCTTTGGATCGTTTCGTTTGGTTTTCCACAACCCTAACCTTCCACCCACATCTTTTAAGTGTTTTAGCTTCCCTTCTTTAGTGTGAGTTTTCTTTGCGTTTTCACGTTGCAATCCAATAGTTCCCTCTTGTGGTTTCTAGTTCGGTGCAATCCCCAAGGTGAGGTACAAGGCTAACACCACCATATTCCACTTCCATATACAATCCTTGTGTGTTTTGCATAATGGATAGGCACGGTGAGTCGAGCCAACCACCTCCCCAAGAAGAAGAAGAACGACCGTACATGACGCGTGCAAGTCACTTAATCGTCCGACAAGAGTTCCGTGAATGTTGCCAAGCCCTTGAGACGCGACAAGATGAACAATTTGGCGAGACACAAGACGAGTTCAAGAACTTCGGCAACCGCTTCGATGTCCTCGAAAGACAAATGCACGCAATGCATCACAACTTTGGCCATCAAAATGAAGCGCTCCAATGCTCCGTCGCCGAAACAAATGACAATCTTCGACGCCTCATCGACGGAATGGCAAGGCCACACTCACGTGCATCAAGCTCTTCGCATCGTCATGTTCCTCTCCAACAAGATCTCCATCCAAGTGCTCCAAGACGCAATGATGCCCCCGTGGTTGAAGATGGAAGTTCTTCCAACTATGTACCTTCTCCACGACACGCCGCAATGTCAATCTATGACGATGATTTCTCTTCAAGGCCACAAGCAAGGCAAGAAGCACACCGTCATCACGCAAGGGCATTGGTGATACAACAAGAGCAACCACAAGAAGAACTGCAAGTGCAACCGCAAGTCCACCAACATCGCCCACGACACGTACTTGACACAACAAGTGATGACTCCAATTTGTAAAATCAAGCTCGTCATCGACGTGAAGCTCTCCAAGATCCTCCTCCTCGTCATCATCGTCATGAACATCCGCACTGACACCATGGTCATCACGAGGCGCCTCTTCCACCACGTCAAAACTTGGAGCGCCAAGTGGTCCAAATTGAGTGACGCCCACCACGTCAATACGCTCAAGACCATGATCTTCGTCATGAGGCCCATGTGCCTAACCAACGTCACCAACCGAGGAACGAGCTTCCCCTTTGTCGTCAACCGCGTCCACATTCGCCACCATGAGGCCCAAGCACCTCAACCATGTCAACAACCGCGCCAAGAGCAAGAGCAAGCTCCACAACAGCAACATCAAGAGCAAGCTCCACAACAAGATCACGAGAACCAAGTTCCACCTCCTCAACCACAAGATCATCAACAAGCTCGTCGCAATGATCGCATGGAAGATGAAGACCATCATAAACATGGCAACAATCGCTACTGTGACCGCAATGATGAAGAAACTTTCGGCAAGCTCAAGTTCACAATTCCCAAGTTTACCGGATCAAATGACCCCGAAGAATACCTTTCGTGGGCACTCAAAGTCGACAAGATCTTCCGTATGCACAATTAAAGCAACAAGAAGATGGTGGACATGGCTTCTCTTGAGTTTGATGATTACGCCAACCTTTGGTGGGAACAAGTTCAAGTTGCTCGTGATGCAAGACAAGAGCCGCCAATCACAACTTGGCATGACATGAAGGCTCATATGAGATCCTGCTTTGTCCCCGTGCATAACACGCGCGACCTCTTCAACAACCTTCAAGTGCTTCGTCAAGGGACAAAGACCGTGGAAGATTACTTCAAGGAAATGGAACTCAACTTGATTCGCGCCAACATTGACGAGCGCATGGAGCAAACTATGACACGCTTCCTTATTGGGTTGAACCACCCAATCAAGCGCATCATTGAGTTCCAAACATACAACACCATGGTTGAGCTTGTGCAGATCGTAACAAAGGCCGAACGTCAAGTGCAAGAGGACATCAAGCACAACAAGCCCAAGACATACTTCACCTACAAGCAAGCTTCCACCGCTACACCAACAACTTTCAATGGAAGATCCCCAAGTACCTCCAAGTCTTCCTTCAAGCTGTAACTACCTCAGACACTACGCTCCAAGTTGCATGCCTGGATCAGCGAAAGTGGCTAAAATAGTATGGTGGGGGCCCAGGGGCCACCCACACGTAGACCCGTCGGCCGTCCTAACCACTTCCAGAACATCGGGACAAGAACGAGCGGCGTAGTCGGCAGGCGAAGGGATCAACTACATACACAAGTGAGTATGTATGCAAGCCACCATACAACTGTTCTCAGAGCCATACCATCTAAAAGAAATAGAAATATAGTGCAACGCCATACGGTAAGATCCAAATATCCTAGATAGAGATAATATTTTAGGATAGCTCCTCATACATTAATCAACAGAGTATCAGGCAGAAGCGGAAGTCACGATCTGAGTACGGATAAGAAGCAAATCGGCATAAGATGCCACATAAATAAACACATCCCGCCCACAGATCTCACGGATCACCATCCCTGGAATCTCTACACCGAGTGATTGTAGCCAACGTCATCTGTCTCCACCATATCCATCTTGCGAATACACCTATTCATCTGAATCAAACAATTTATCGTGTGAGACCCTAGGGGTACTCAACAACACTTTATGCCTCTAAAGGGGACATATACCTGGGGTGACGCAATTGCAGCAAAAGATAAAGCCTATCAGTTCTATAGAAACTCGCTAACCATCCGCCTAACCAATGATAGACAGATGTCCGTTAATTAGTAACAACAGTTATAATAGTAGAATTAACAGATCCATCCTCCTTCTCTCTTACCAACGAGAAAGTGGACGAACAACCCATCCGTTGGCTGTTTTATTATCCATTCCATGAGTATTACACTATTTACTAGTCAGGTATTTAGTCAAATTAAAAGCGGCACTTTAGTTAAACTTGTCTATGATCGAGAAACTATGCTCCAAGTCGTCCATAACCGCGGACACGGCTTTCAAAAAGATTTACCCTGCAGGGGTGCACAAATAGCAACACACACTCGATCAACCTCGTAAAAACCAAATCAAAACCCAACGAGGCATTCGCGATAAAGCGATCATAGGATTCATAAGATATTTCAGGGGGCCACCCCATTAAGCTACCCGCAACGAAGTTGGCCGGCTCCGGAACGGACCCAGGGTTTGTGTGGACAACGGTAAACGACTAGGAACCCGAAAATGTGACTGGGCTTGTCAATACAGCGAAAACGTGTCACGATTCAAACAGTACAGGTGCTCCACGCACAATCGTAAATAAAGCAGTAAAGCATGGCATAAGTACAGGATAGTAATAAAACCCCAAACTAGTTTGTGGCCCTAAGAAATAGAAATGAATCAAGCTCTGGCTCAGGGGGGGTCCATAAGGCCTCCCGGATGTGGATAGTGCGAATAGTCAAGGAACAGAAATCAAGTACTCGGGGTCCTACGGGACACAAGTGAGCAGGAAAAACCAAATAGCAGATATTGCCCACCGGTGCCTCTTTCATTAGTTATCCAATTACTACTCAGGTTAAGTTGTTTAGGTACCTCGTTATCCATCAGACACTCACATACCCTACACATGCTGTTCTACGACCCGCATGGCTCAAACAACTCCTGTAGTAATGGCTCATGGGATGGAGGAACAAGCTCGGTGGGGTTTAAAATAAAGGCTATGTAGTACTTGGGATTCAATTTAATGCAATCGTGACTCAATGATGCAAGAATAAGAGAGAGGCAATAGGTACTATATGTATGCAAGCATGTGGTAGTGCTTGCCTGGCAGCTCAGTTGAAGCGAGAGAAGGATCTGGGTAGTACTCCTGGGATTCCTGATATTTCCCATGCTCGGCGTCTATTCGAAGAAGAGCCAAACAAAACATGGGCCAACATAAATAAAGTGCACAAGCATATGAATTAAAAATGCAACAAGAAAACAAGCATGTCATGATGAATGATGCACAATTTACATGGCAATAAAGTAGCATGGCATGGATGAGGTGTGGGGTACCAGAATAAAGCATTGTATTGAGTCTTAGTCATGTTTTACTCCCAAATAAGTTGTTGTATACTTTATATTTATATGATGCATGCTGCAATTCAGAACAAGGAATGCATAGTTAGAATGGGCTCGTCGCGCTGATCGATTTAGACATATTATTTGTCGAATTTGGAGTTGTAGAATTAAAGTTATTAATTATTTAAGAAAAGGCATTTTTATTGCATTTAAACAATTTCGAAATTTTAAAGTGCCCAAATGATATTTTGAATGGCATATTTGAATTTCTCACATTTTTCTGATTCCAAAACATATATTATTTGTATTATTTGGATTTACAAACTAAAAGTTATTAAAAACAAAATTTAAATTCATATTAAAACATTTCTGGAAAACATTTTATTTAAACAGAAAAATATAGAAACTTTTTACACCCAGAGGCAGTTATCCCAGGCGGCTTACAAGCGGGCCCAGTGACTGGCAAGCAATGCTGTGAGGCTTTTCTCACCTGAGAAGTCGGGGAGGCCGAAGGTGGGTCGGAGGCTCATGCCCACGTGGCATGTGGGTGAGCCGAGGCGCAGCACGTAGCCTGTGAGGACTATGGGTTGGATTCCAGGATAACCCAGGTCTCTTTCTATAGAGTGGCCAAGGAGACCGACAGGTGGGACCTAGGGGAGCGCGGGTTGTGAGACAAGAAGGTTGGGGGTTATTTGCAAGGTGGCCACAGATACTGTTTTTCTTCCCCCGATTCTTGTGGCCAGCATAGCTGGCCTTGTGGGTTCGAACCAGCGACTGGACGCAGCAGGGCCTTGAAACCACTGCGCTGGCTAAGGGGATGTTGGAGGGTTGTGGCTGCGCGGCTAGGTATGCCTTCTGCGGCGCGACGACGAGGAAGGCGCACGCGCATGGGCCGCACAGAGGGCGTTTGTTGGAGGAACTATGTGACCAGGAAGCGACGGTGAGTAGGAGGTTATCAGGGAGGTACGGGAGCTCACCGCGGGGTGGTCGGTGAGGTCAGATCGGGCCGGGGAGCATCAGGTCGACAACGACGCAGACGCACCCGCCGGAGCTAGGGTTTCGGCATCATCGGCGTGTAGCGGCTGCTGGGGACCGTCTCCTCCTCGCTGCGGTGCTTGGGGCGGTCCAGGGTGCTCCTCCAGCCTTCCTCGACGCCAACTCGCCACGCCCACCGCCGTGTATCGTCGAGAGGAGGTGGATGCCGACTGTGGCCGCCGGGATGGATGGAGAGGTTGGCAGGGGAGCAGGGAGGAAGGGGCTGCGCAGCGGCCTAGGGATGGATCTGGGGCACGGCAGAGAGACGAGAGGGGGTAGATAAAGTGGAGGGGAGAGAGGGGGATGCCGTGAGAGGATCGGGTGGAAAAGGTGGCTTCGGCCACCTTTTCTCCCTCACGTGCTGGGCACGGCTATGGCAGGGGTAGGGAGGCCAGGGGCTGCAACTGGGCGAGGGGCGCAGGGTGGCTCGGGTATGGGGCCTCGCTGTCAGAGAGAAAGAGAGAGAGAGGGTCGGGTAGGGTTTAGATAGAGTGGTTGAGCAAGGGAGGATCGGGCTAGGGTTAGATTAGAGGGGGTGGTTCGGCTTAGAGAAGGGAGAGGGGAGGCTCGGCCTGGTGGGGCTCTTGTGCAGCAAGAGGAAGAGAGGGGCCGAGAGGGGAGGGCCCAGGTGGAGTGGTAGAGATAAGGGTGGTGGTGAGGATTTAGATTAGGGAGGGGGTAATGGAGATGGAGAGTTAGGCATAGGGTTGGGGTTTTGATCTCACATGTACAAGTGCAAGATCAAGCAAGGGGGTTGGGGTTTAGGTTTGTTTTTCACATGCCAACATGATCAAGCAAGGGATGGAGTGAGATGGAGGTGAGGGTGAGGCTTGTGATGCACATGGCAAGGAAACTAGACCAAGATGAGGAGGTTTGAGTAAGAGAGAAAGGGGAGCTCAACAAAAGAGAAGACCCACTCAAAATCAAAGAAAAACCAAGGAGAAAAAGATGGTGATGCTTGTTGCATGGCCCATGCATGAGCATTAATTGCCATGTCTAATCTTGTGAAAACAAAATAAATAATCATGGCATTTATACACATGCATTCCAAAATATGAATGAGGCCAAGCTAAAATAATTAAACGGATGCTCCATGTGGAGTACATGGAGTTGCTCAAATTGGAATATAATTTGGACATGCTAGTGTGTGTGTTCCACTAGGTGCATAATATTCCCCATAATATTCCAACATGAGCAAATATTCCAATTCAATCCATATGGAAGCTAGAAAGAGGGATGCCACTCACAATGCATGCAAAGGTGGCTCCACATATCAATAATGTGAAAACAACATGATGCTAATATGGGAGCATGTGGAAATAGAAGTGGATCCATCTCAACCCACATGAGCTAGAGGTAAACCAAATAAGATGCAAAGCTCACATATAGTTGGATGGTGGAATTATGGGGTGATGACAAAGAAAGGTGGTGGAGTTAATAAAAGATATGCCCCAACTCAACTTGGGCATCAAGCATTTATCAAGAACCAAATACAATATATCAAGAGGCAAATACAATTAATAATGCATAAGGGATAAGAACCAAATGAAAAGGGTTTTATATGATGCTCAAATGCAAGGTGGCATGATGACATGAGCATGATATAATTATGATGCAACAATTATATGTAGGAAGTAGCATTTATATTACTAGACCATGTAGCATTACATATGTTAGATAGATGGGATGCTACAACTCTCCCCCACTAAACAGGAATCTCGCCCCGAGATTCTAGGAAGAAGAAGAAGACACGAAGAGGGTAGGATACTTGTCACGGAGCTCGTCCTCGCGTTCCCAAGTGGCTTCATCAACGGAATGGTGCGACCACTGCACCTTGCAGAACTTGATGGACTTGTTGTGAGTCCTTCTTTCTGCGACTTCTAGGATTTTTGTGGGGTGTTCTTGATAAGACAGATCTTCTTGGAGATTGATGAGTTCATGGTCCACGGTCCTGCCGGGATCCTTGAAGCACTTCTTGAGTTGAGAGATATGGAAAACATCATGGACCTTGAGTTTTTCAGGTAGCTCAAGAGCATAAGCGACTTCTCCTCTTCTTCCACGAACTTTGAAAAGACCGATGTATCTAGGAGCCAGCTTTCCTTTGATACCAAAGTGGTGCGTGCCTCTCATGGGAGTGACACGAAGGTAAACGAGATCACTAGGGACATACTCCATGTCCGTGTGCTTTCTGTCATAGTTGCTCTTCTGGCTACTTTGAGCAACCTTCATATTTTCAAGAATGATGTGAACCTTCTCCTCCGCTTGAGTTACAATGTCGGGGCCAAACAACGTTCTTTCACCTGCGCCCGACCAACCAATTGGAGTTCTACATTTGCGACCATAGAGAACCTCAAATGGTGCCATCATTAGACTTTTCTGGAAGCTGTTGTTGTAAGAGAATTCAGCATAAGGAAGACATTCTTCCCACTTCATGCCGAAAGAGATAACGCAAGCACGGAGCATATCTTCCACAATCTGATTGATCCTTTTAACTTGTCCTTGCGACTGAGGGTGGTAAGCTGTGCTGAAGTTCAATTTTGTTCCCAAAGCATTTTGGAAACTTCCCAGAACTTGGAAGTGAAGATGCTTCCACGGTCTGAACTGATCTCAAGAGGAACCCCATACAGAGAGACAATTCTGTTGATATAGAGCTCAGCCAACTGAATTGCAGAAATTGTTTCCTTGACAGGAAAGAAGTGAGCCACTTTAGAAAGCCTGTCGATGACAACAAAGATTGCATTGTTGCCCTTCTGCGACCTTGGAAAACCAGTTATGAAGTCCATCTCTACTTTCTCCCATTTCCATTCCGGAGGCTTCAATGGCTGTAGAAGACCGGAAGGTTTCTGATGAACAGCTTTAACTCTACGGCAGACATCACACTCCGAGACATACTTGGCACAATATCATTTCAACCCAGGCCACCAATACTGTGTTTTCAAGTCCATGTACATCTTAGTGCTGCCAGGGTGGATAGAAAGAACTGAATCATGCGCCTCCTTGAGAACTTGCTCTCTTAACCCCGGGTAGTTCGGAACAAACATCCGGTGTTCAAAGAAGAGAGCTCCTTGGTCATCGACGTGGAAGGACTCATACTTCGGAAGCTGAATGTTGGAGATGATCTTTTTAGTGTAAGGATCACCAAGTTGAATGGAGCGAACTTTTTCTTCCAAGAGGGGTTGCGGAAGGTTGAAGATACCCTTGATCCACAATTTCAAGGTTGGTGGAATTCCTCGCACAAGAGAGGTTGTTGTTCTTCCACCATGAGGTTGTTGACATAAGCTTTTCGGCTGAGGGCATCGACCATCACATTAGCTTTGCCCGAAGTGTAGTTGATGGTCAAATCGAAAACACTAATTGCTTAAATCCACCTCCTCTGATGAAGGTTGAGATCAGGTTGTGTGAAGATATACTTCAGACTCTTGTGATCAGAAAAGATCTCACAACGGTTGCCAAGCAAGTAGTGCCTCCATACTTTCAAAGCAAAGACAACTGCTGCGAGTTCAAGGTCATGTGTTGGGTAGTTGAGATCATGAATTTTCAACTGACGAGAGGCATATGCAACGACTTGCTTTTCTTGCATGAGGACCGCACCCAATCCTTGCAAGGAGGCGTCACAGAATATCTGGAAAGGCTTTGATGTATCTGGAGGAATCAAGACTGGTGTGGAAGTGAGCTTCTCTTTGAGTGTTTCAAAGCTTGCTTGACATGCAGGAGACCAAAGGTATTTCTTGCCTTTCTTGAGGAGATCGGTAAGAGGCTTCGGAATCTTCGAGAAATTCGGAACGAAGCGACGGCAGTAACTAGCAAAACCAAGGAAACTCCGGACTTCTTTGACATTTATGGGTGGAAGCTAGTCAACAATTGTCCGAACAGTTTCTGGGTTGACGGCAATGCCCTTAGCCGAGATGACGTGACCCAGATAGGTGACTTCGTGACCGAACTCACACTTGGAGAACTTTGCGTACAGGCGGTTCTCACGAAGCTTGTTTAGGACACACCAAAGGTGTTCTTCATGTTCTTCCTTTGACTTAGAATAGACTAGAATGTCGTCCAGATAGACCACAACGAACTTATCAAGATACTCCATGAAAATCGAGTTCATAAGCCTCGAGAAGGTGGCAGGTGCGTTGGTGAGACCGAAATACATGACCGTGTACTCATACAGGCCATAGCGGGTGGTGAAAGCTGTTTTGGGAACATCTTCCTTGCGAATCTTGATTTGATGATATCCACTTCTCAAATCAAGCTTAAAGAATACCACAGCTCCAGCTAGCTGATCGAAGAGATCATTAATCCGCGGAAGGGGATATTTATTCTTGATGGTTTTAGCATTGAGAGCCCGATAGTCAACACAAAGTCTATCAGTCTTGTCTCGCTTCTTCATAAAGATGGTTGGGCCACCCCAAGAAGAAGTACTGTGCTGAATGAAACCCAACTTCTCTTGTTCATCAAGCTGACATTTGAGTTCAGCCAACTCAGCAGGACCCATTTTATAAGGCCGCTTGGAGATAGGAGCGGTTCCAGGTTCAAGCTCAATCACAAACTCGACCTCTCGATCAGGAGGCATACAGCAACTCTTGGAAAAACATCCGGAACTCACAGACCACCGGAACACTCGAATAGCTTCCATGGCATCATCATTGAGCCGCCAAAGAGAAAAGCTGAATTGCAGGAGTCGGACTTGGAGAATAGACTATATGGCCTTGAGAATTTTCGAGGAGAAAGGCGTTCAGCACAATCAATCACAGCTGCATTTGCTGTTAACCAATCCATGCCCAAGATAACATCAATGTCAGAATGGCCCAGAATAATTAAGGAAGCCGGGAACGAAGAACCACCAATCTCAATTTGATTGCCATGGATGATATGAGCAGCCCTCATGTTTGACCCAGGAGATTGTACCACAAGATGATGCAATAAGGGAACCATAGCCAGATCATGGTCATGCGCAAACTTGTGAGAAACAAAAGAATGCGAAGCACCAGAATCAAACAGAACTCGTGCAGGGACTGAGTTAACAGGAAGCATACCCATCACAACTCTAGGTGCATGCTCAGCTTGAGCGACGTTGACACAGTTGGCATGAACAACCGTAGACCCGGGCTTGGTGTTGATGTTGAGAGCCCGAGGTGGAGGTGCACGAACCATAGAAGAACTTGCCGCAGGTCTTGGAGGTGGTGGAGGAAGAGATTTGTTGTTCATGGGACAACTCTAGTGTTGATGCCCAGTGTTCCCACAGGTGTAACAGGCACCAGCTGGACGTGGAGCAGCGTAGCCAGGGACTCCGCCAGGCGCTCCAGGGTAGTTGTGGTTGTAGCCCCTAGGAGCCGCGGTGAAGGAGTTTGGTGGCCTTGCCGCGTAGCTTGATGGTATTGGTGGAGCCGGGAGCGACGGTGGGGTGTTAGGAACCCACACGCGACGCTTAGAAGGAGCTGTCATAGCTGAAGAGCTTGCTGCATCGCGGCTGTGTTTCTTGGACTCCTCAAACACTTGCCTACTTGCTTCCTCCTGCAGAGCTGTATGTTGGAGTTCTAGAAAAGACCCCGGCCTTGCATGAGTGATTACATATTTGATTGATGCATTGAGCCCTTGCCTGAACCTCTTTTGCTTCTTCTTGTCATCACAGATCTCATCGCCACCATAACGAGAAAGATTCATGAAGTTTCTGATATAGGTATTGACATTGTCATTGCCCTGCTTAAGGTTGAGAAACACTTCCTTCATCCTTTCCATGACAATTTCTGACAGATATTGCTCTTTGAAAGCCCCAATGAACTGCTCCCAAGTAGGCTAAAAACCAGAGTGGTTTGCCTTCAGGTAATTTTCCCACCACAGAGCTGCATCTCCCTTCAGAAGGTGAGTGGCACATTTTACCCATTCTTGTTCAGGAACATCAGCAGTCATTAGCAACCTTGACATCTCACGCAACCAATCATCAGCATCAAGTGGCTGATCAGACACCTCAAAGTGGCGCGGGTTGAACTTCAGAAAACTCTTGATGTCTCCTCGCTTGGGAGGTGGAGGTAGCGGAACAAACTCATTCCTCCTGACACTTTCTTCAAATCGCTGTTGGTTCTGCTGCATTGCTCCCAATGCATTAGCAATACTTGCCAACGCAGCCCCCAGTTCAGGTGGTATGTCCTCCTCAGAACGGCGTGGTGGTGCCATTCTGTGATTGATATAAAACTCAAGTCAGTACCACAATGGAGAATAATAATAATCCAAAATAGTACCAAAATGGAATTAACCAAGATTTAAAGGATACAATTTACTAAGATGATATTAAAATATCAACAAAGTTCAAAGCACCTAGAAGATATTAAGCATATCGCACACGACTGAACAAGGAGTGTGGTACACAAGCTAACAAAGAAAAAATTTCCGCAAATTTCGGCATTAAAATACCACTATATGCGCAAACCCACTTAACGAATCAAGATTAGTAACTCTACTAATTCAATATACAAGAGCGAATGATAAAAGTAGTGGTATGGTCGTGACTCCATCCCGCACTCAAATCATTACCCCGCACATGAATAAGTAAAACACATATCCCAACTTCCTTCTTTCTTAAGATGAACCTAAAGATTAGCAACTACGGAAACAAACACCCAAAACAAGATAGCATCAGATAACAAAGAGTAAGACATGTCGTGTCGGTTTACAACGAATCAGATAGATCGCGTCGGTTTACAAAATCCTGTCGGTATGGAATGTACCAACAGTTGATAACCAAAAGGCAGATAGTGATAACAAGTTGGATGCAACAGATAGACAAGGAATTACACACACACACACACACAACCTATGGTACTACGGAACCCAGAACACGTGAATCCTAGTTTGAATTTTAGAAGAGGATTGAAAACGTTACACTTCCTTACCAGAAAAAGGGTGGGTGGGTGGGTAAGAAGAAAAATGGAAGCAGTCCTACTCTCACGTTTTGTTTTTCCCTAGTATACATAGCTACCAAAAATATTTGCTAGACTGACAACGACCATTTGGCTGAGACCCTGAAGGGCGGGATGGCTCTGATACCAATTGTAACTACCTCGGACACTATGCTCTAAGTTGCATGCCTAGATGAGCGAAAGTGGTTAAAATAGTATGGTGGGGGCCCAGGGGCCACCCACAGGTAGACCCGTCGGCCGTCCTAACCACTTCCAGAACATCAGGACAAGAACGAGCGGCGTAGTCGGCAGGCGAAGGGATCAACTACATACACAAGTGAGTATGTATGTAAGCCACCATACAACTGTTCTCAGAGCCATACCATCTAAAAGAAATAGAAATATAGTGCAACGCCATACGGCAAGATCCAAATATCCTAGATAGAGATAATATTTTAGGGTATCTCCTCATACATCAATCAATAGAGTATCAGGCGGAAGCGGAAGTCACGATCCGAGTACGGATAAGAAGCAAATCAGCATAAGATGCCACATAAATAAACACATTCCGCCCACATATCTCACGGATCACCATCCCCGGAATCTCTACACCGAGTGATCGTTGCCAACATCATCTGTCTCCTCCACCTAGTATCCATCTTGCGAATACACCTATTCATCTGAATCAAACAATTTATCGTGTCAGACCCTAGGGGTACTCAGCAAGACTTTATGCCTCTAAAGGGGACATATACCTGGGGTGATGCAATTGCAGCAAAAGATAAAGCCTATCAGTTCTATAGAAACTCGCTAACCATCCGCCTAACCAATGATAGACGGATGTCCGTTAATTAGTAACAGCAGTTATAATAGTAGAATTAACAGATCCATCCTCCTTCTCGCTTACCAACGAGAAAGCGGACGAACAACCCATCTGTTGGCAGTTTTATTATCCATTCCATGAGTATTACACTATTTACTAGTCAGGTATTTAGTCAAATTAAAAGCGGCACTTTAGTTAAACTTGTCTATGATCGAGAAACTATGCTCCAAGTCGTCCATAACCACAGACACGGCTTTCAGAAAGATTTACCCTGCAGGGGTGCACAAATAGCAACACACACTCGATCAACCTCGGAAAAACCAAATCAAAACCCAACGAGGCATTCGCGACAAAGCGATCACAGGATTCATAAGATATTTTAGGGGCCCACCCCACTAAGCTACCCGCAACGAAGTTGGCCGGCTCCGGAACGGACCCAGGGTTTGTGTGGACGGCGGTAAACGACTAGAAACCCGAAAATGTGACTGGGCTTGTTGATACAGCGAAAACGTGTCACGATCCAAAAAAGTACAGGTGCTCCACGCACAATCATAAATAAAGCAGTAAAGCATGGCATAAGTACAGGATAGTAATAAAACCCCAAACTAGTTTGTGGCCCTAAGAAATAGAAATGAATCAAGCTCTGGCTCAGGGGGGGTCCATAAGGCCTCCCGGATGTGGATAGTGCGAATAGTCAAGGAACAGGAATCAAGTACTCGGGTCCTCACGGACACAAGTGAGCAGGAAAAACCAAATAGCAGATATTGCCCACCGGTGCCTCTTTCATTAGTTATCCCATTACTACTCAGGTTAAGTTGTTTAGGTACCTCGTTATCCATCAGACACTCACATACCCTACACATGTTGTTCTACGACCCGCATGGCTCAAACAACTCCTGTAGTAATGGCTCATGGGATGGAGGAACAAGCTCGGTGGGGTTTAAAATAAAGGCTATGCAGTACTTGGGATTCAATTTAATGCAATCGTGACTCAATGATGCAAGAATAAGAGAGACGCAATAGGTACTATATGTATGCAAGCATGTGATAGTGCTTGCCTGACAGCTCAGTTGAAGCGAGAGAAGGATCTGGGTAGTACTCCTGGGATTCCTGATATTTCCCCTGCTCGGCGTCTATTCGAAGAAGAGCCAAACAAAACATGGGCCAACATAAATAAAGTGCACAAGCATATGAATTAAAAATGCGACAAGCAAACAAGCATGCCATGATGAATGATGCACAATTTACATGGCAATAAAGTAGCATGGCATGGGTGAGGTGTGGGGTACAAGAATAAAGCATTTTATTGAGTCTTAGTCATGTTTTACTCCCAAATAACTTGCTGTATACTTTATATTTATATGATGCATGCTGCAATTCAGAACAAGGAATGCATAGTTAGAACGGGCTCGTCGCGCTGATCAATTTAGACATATTATTTGTCGAATTTGGAGTTGTAGAATTAAAGTTATTAATTATTCAAGAAAAGGCATTTTTATTGCATTTAAACAATTTCGAAATTTTAAAGTGCCCAAATGATATTTTGAATGGCATATTTGAATTTCTCACATTTTTATGATTCCAAAACATATATTATTTGTATTATTTGGATTTGCAAATTAAAAGTTATTAAAAACAAAATTTAAATTCATATTAAAACATTTCTGGAAAACATTTTATTTAAACAGAAAAATATAGAAACTTTTTACACCCAGAGGCAGTTAGCCCAGGCGGCTGACAAGCGGGCCCAAGCTGATCCGTGCGCGCCAGGGCTTTTCTCACCGCGGGGGAAGTCAACCGGGAGGCCCGAGGTGGGTCGGCGGGCTCACGTGACAGAGTGAGCCAGGCGCAGCACGTGTAGCAATGAGGCTGCGGGTTTGGATTCCAGGATAACCCAGGTCTCTTTCTGTAAAGTGGCCAAGGAGACCGACAGGTAGGACCTAGGGGAGCGCGGGTTGTGAGACAAAAAGGTTGGGGGTTATTTGCAAGGTGCACAGATACTGTTTTTCTTTCCCAGATTTACTGACGAAACTGACGGGCGGCGCACGCTAGCGCGATGGGGGTTCGAACCAGCGACCTGGGACGCGCGCGCAGAGGCGGAAACCACTGCGGTGGCTAAGGGGATGTTGGAGGGTTGCGGCTGCGCGGCTAGGTATGCCTTCTGCGGCGCGACGACGAGGAAGGCGCACGCGCACGCGCCGCACAAAGGGCGTTCGTCGGAGGAACTATGCGACCAGGAAGCGACGGTGAGTAGGAGGTTGTCAGGGAGGTACAGGAGCTCACCGTGGGGTGGTCGGTGAGGTCAGATCGGGCCGGGGAGCATCAGGTCAACGGCGACGCAGACGCACCCGCCAGAGCTAGGGTTTCGGGATCATTGGCGTGCAGCGGCTGCTGGGGACCGTCTCCTCCTCGCTGTGGTGCACGGGGCGGTCCAGGGTGCTCCTCTAGCCTTCCTCGACGCCAACTCGCCACGCCCGCCGCCGTGTATCGTCGAGAGGAGGTGGATGCCGATGGTGGCCGCCGGGATGGATGGAGAGGTTGGCAGGGGAGCAGGGAGGAAGGGGCTGCGCAACGGCCTGGGGATGGATCTGGGGCACGACAGAGAGACGAGAGGGGGTAGATAAAGTGGAGGGGGAGAGAGGGGGATGTCGTGAGAGGATCGGGTGGAAAAGGTGGCTTAGGCCACCTTTTCTCCCTCACGTGCTGGGCACGGCTATGGCAGGGGTAGGGAGGCCAGGGGCTGCAACTGGGCCAGGGGCGCAGGGTGGCTCGGGTATGGGGCCTGGCTGGCAGAGAGAAAGAGAGAGAGAGAGGGTCGGGTAGGGTTTAGCTAGAGTGGTTGAGCAAGGGAGGCTTGGGCTAGGGTTAGATTAGAGGGGGTGGTTCGGCTTAGAGCAGGGAGAGGGGAGGCTCGGCCTAGTGGGGCTCTTGTGCAGCAAGAGGAAGAGAGGGGCCGAGAGGGGAGGGCCCAGGTGGAGTGGTAGAGATAAGGGTGGTGGTGAGGATTTAGATTAGGGAGGGGTGATGGAGATGGAGAGTGAGGCATAGGGTTGGGGTTTTGATCTCACATGTACAAGTGCAAGATCAAGCAAGGGGGTTGGGGTTTAGGTTTGTTTTTCACATGCCAACATGATCAAGCAAGGGATGGAGTGAGATGGAGGTGAGGGTGAGGCTTGTGATGCACATGGCAAGGAAACTAGACCAAGATGAGGAGGTTTGAGTAAGAGAGAAAGGGGAGCTCAACAAAAGAGAAGACCCACTCAAAATCAAAGAAAAACCAAGGATAAAAAGATGGTGATGCTTGTTGCATGGCCCATGCATGAGCATTAATTGCCATGTCTAATCTTGTGAAAACAAAATAAATAATCATGGCATTTATACACATGCATTCCAAAATATGAATGAGGCCAAGCTAAAATAATTAAACGGATGCTCCATGTGGAGTAGATGGAGTTGCTCAAATTTGAATATAGTTTGGACATGCTAGTGTGTGTGTTCCACTAGGTGCATAATATTCCCCATAATATCCAACATGAGCAAATATTCCAATTCAATCCATATGGAAGCTAGAAAGAGGGATGCCACTCACAATGCATGCAAAGGTGGCTCCACATATCAATAATGTGAAAACAACATGATGCTAATATGGGAGCATGTGGAAATAGAAGTGGATCCATCTCAACCCACATGAGCTAGAGGTAAACCAAATAAGATGCAAAGCTCACATATAGTTGGATGGTGGAATTATGGGGTGGTGACAAAGAAAGGTGGTGGAGTTAATAAAAGATATGCCCCCAACTCAACTTGGGCATCAAGCATTTATCAAGAACCAAATACAATATATCAAGAGGCAAATACAATTAATAATGCATAAGGGATAAGAACCAAATGAAGGGTTTTATATGATGCTCAAATGCAAGGTGGCATGATGACATGAGCATGATATAATTATGATGCAACAATTATATGTAGGAAGTAGCAATTATATTACTAGACCATGTAGCATTACATATGTTAGACAGATGGGATGCTACACAAGACCACATTTCCTCAAGGAAAACTGCCCCCAAGTGGCAAACAAGCAAAGAGTGACACAACTTTCAATGGTGAGTGCTACAAGTGTGGAGGCAAAGGACACAAGTCGGCTGAATGTGGAAAAAGAAAGTATTGTTCATCCACGACAATGGCGAAGAAGAGTACTTGAGTGAAGATGAATTTGATACCTGAGTCAAGGAAGCAATGGCAAGGCAACGAGTGGAAGATGACCAAGAACTCCTCATGTGCGAACATGACGCAAGTCCATCGCTTGTCGTCACAAGGATCTTGACCACTCAAGCACAAGAGCATGAAGACCAACGCTCAAATATCTTCCAAATATGAGCCGGCATTAATGGCAAATCTATCAAAGTGATCATCGACGGAGGGAGTTGCCACAACCTTGCTAGCACCGAGTTGTGTGAGAAGCTCAACTTCACCCTCCATCCGCACAAGCACCCCTACCACGTGCAATGCCTAAGTGACCAAGGGTCCGTGAAGATCAAGCATACCGTATTAGTCTACTTCGCCATTGGTCCTTACAAAGACACGGTGGAGTGCGATGTGGTTCCCATGACAGTTTGCCACATTTTACTTGGTCGACCATGGCAATGGGACAAGGCTGCTCTACATGATGGTCGCACCAATGTATACAACTTCAAATGGCTAAACAAGACATGTGTTTTGCAACCGATGACTCCTAGCCAAATAATTGCGGATAATGCAAAGGCTTTAGCGAGGGCGCAAAGCACAACACCTACTTGTGAGAAGAGCGGTGAGCGAGAGATCCACCTCATATGAGTGAGAGCCACAAGCCAAACTCGAGTGGAAAAACTAAGAGTGTTCTCCCTGCCACCAAAAGTGAGATGAGAGAAGTGCGGAAGAAGCCATCCATCTTGCACTACGTCCTTATTTGCAAGGGCCTAGCGCAAGGAACTAATGAAGTAACCAATGTTCCTCCATATTTGATGATTGTCTTGCAGGAATTCAAGGATGTGTTTCCCGAAGAGCTTCCACATGGACTACCTTCCCTTCATGGAATTGAGCATCGCATTGACCTCATCTCGGTGCACCCCTTCCAAACCGCGCCACCTACCGCACGAACCCGGAGGAGACAAAGGAGATCGAACATCAAATCAACCAACTCATCTCCAAAGGTTTGATCCAAGTTAGCACTAGTCCAAGTGCGGTACCCGTGATTCTTGTCCCAAAAACGGATGATAGGTTACGGTTATGCATGGACAGCCGTCCAATCAATGCTATCACCATGCGTTATCGACATCCTATACCACGTCTCGATGACATGCTTGATGAGTTATGTGGAGCCACTATTTTTTCGAAAATTGATCTTTGTAGTGGTTACCATCAAATACGCATGGCGGAAGGTGATGAGTAGAAAACCGCCTTCAAGACCAAACTTGGTCTCTATGAATGGTTGGTCATGCCCTTTTGTTTATCTAATGCCCCATCCACCTTCATGCGCCTTATGAATCATATCTTGCATTCTCTCATTGGAAAAAGTGTTGTTGTCTATTTCGATGATATACTTGTTTATAGCAAGTCACTTGAGGACCATGTTACACATGTAAGGAAGTTTTGCAAATCCTTCGACATGAAAAGCTTTATGCTAATCTTGCCAAGTGCACTTTTCCTAAAGACAAGTTGATTTTTCTTGGATTTGTCGTTTCTTCAAAGGGAATTGAAGTTGATGTTTCCAAGGTCAAGGACATACGAGATTGGCCCATCCCAACAAATGTGAGTGAACTCCGAAGTTTTCATGGGTTAGCCGGTTTGTATCGTTGCTTTGTGAAAGACTTTTCTACAATTGCTTGTCCTCTCAACGAGTTGACGAAAAAGAATGTCACCTTCGTATGGGGCAAAGCTCAACAAAAAGCTTTTGATGAACTTAAAAAAAGGCTCATCGAAGCACCTATTCTTGTGTTACCGGATTTCACAAAAACTTTTGAGGTAGAGTGTGACGCTAGTGGTATTGGCATTGGTGGAGTCCTTATGCAAATAGACGTCCTATAGCCTACCATAGCGAGAAACTTGATGGTGCTCGCCTTAACTATCCGATTTATGACAAAGAGCTTTTTGCCTTAGTTCGTGTTCTTCAAGTTTGGCAACACTACCTATGGCCCAAGAAATTTATCATACATTCCGACCATGTGTCATCAAAATATCTCAAAGGGCAAGCCAACTTGAGTAAGAGACACGCTAAGTGGGTTGAGTTTATGGAGTCTTTTCCATACATTGTCAAGTATAAGAAGGGCAAAGATAATGTAGTTGTGGACGCTTTGTCTCACAAACACACAAGCCTTCTTACAAGACTTGAAATCAACATGTTGGGTCTTGGGGAAATAAAATCTTTGGATGCTTCCGACCCGTTCTTTGAACCAATTTTTGCAAAGTGCTCCATTTACAAAGGAGTTGATGATTTCTATTTGCATAAGGGCTTTCTCTTTAAACAAAACAAGCTTTGCATTCCGAAATCATCGCTCCAACTTTTGCTTCTCCAAGAATCTCATGGTGGAGGCCTCATGGGTAACTTTGGCCGTGACAAGACATTGGACATGCTATCCACTCACTACTTCTGGCCCAAGATGAAGCGCGACGTGGAGCACTACGTTCAACGATGCACGACATGTGTTCAAGCTAAGGAAATCGTCCGTCTTCACGGTGTGCCACGAACAATCATCTCCAACCGCGACGTCAAATTAATGAGCTACTTATGGAAGACCCTCATGGCCAAGCTCGGCGTCAAGCTCCTCTTCTCATCCGAATCGCATCCCCAAACCGATGGACAAACCAAAGTTGTCAACCGAAGCCTCGGGACTATAATTTGTGTGTTTATCAAAAAAAACCTCAA
Source organism: Avena insularis (assembly GCA_023614405.1). Lineage (NCBI taxonomy): Eukaryota > Viridiplantae > Streptophyta > Magnoliopsida > Poales > Poaceae > Avena > Avena insularis. The sequence goes on from CM042688.1 coordinate 280,202,256, forward strand.
GGATTGGGAGGAATGCATCCCACACGCCGAGTTTGCCTAGAACCGTGCCAAGCACTCAACAATCAAGATGAGTCCATTCATGATCGTCTACGGTTTCGAGCCCCTCACCGCGCTTGACATCCTACCACTACCTCTACATGAGCGCACCAACATGGACGTTGAGAAGCGCGCACAAGCTATGAAGAAGCTTCATGAAGAAACAAGAGCTACTATCGAGCAACAAGTCCTTCGCAAAGCTTCAAGGTTAAACAAGGACAAGAAGGAAATGATATTTGAAGAAGGTAATCTTGTGTGGATACACCTAAGCAAAGACCGCTTCCCCAAGGAACGCGACTCCAAGCTCAAGCCAAGAGGAGATGGTCCCTTCAAGGTTCTCAAGAGAATCAACAACAACGCCTACATCATCAACATACCGGCGTCCAAGTACCCGGCAAGAAATACGTTCAACGTCAAAGATCTCTCACCCTACCATGGAGATGTTCAAGTTGACAACCATGAAGAGTCGAGGACGACTCTTTCCCAAGGGGGGAGCTGATGCAGCCCATCCTATGGACGCTCCCACATCTACACCACCAAGTCCCCCAAGTGGACCAATGACTCGTGCTCGAGCCAAGCTCCTTCAAGCTAAGGTGAATTCGCTCCTTGTCTCATGTGACTTTGATACATCCTTGGATGGCTTGCTACTTCATGCTAATACCTTATGCATCATCAGGTACGAACCCCATGAAGAAATGCCAAGAGAACGAGCCAAGCCAGCACGAGCCGAAGTCCTAGGCCAAACCGGCGCCAGGATCGCTAGACCGGACTTCTCGCCGGAACTTCCGGTGCACGCCCTGGCGGATCGGACCCAGGACTGAAATTTCCGGCGCACGCCGGAACCGACCAGCGCACACCGAAACACTATTTTGTATTCCATACAGGTGGCCGACCAGAACGACCAGCGCGGACCAGAAATTCTGGCACCTAGTCCGGCGCGACCGGACTTATCACCGGAACGCCTCCAGTCTCAAGTCGACTAGGGTTTGATGCCCGCGAATATTCCCTATTTCGTCCAGTTTTACCCTTTTATGCCCAAACTACCCCTATTTTAGTGGCTGGCCTATAAATAGCCCCACACCCCTTTGTAATAGCTAGGCATGATATTTGGAATTAGTGGAAACCCCTTGTGGATCTATCTAGTTCTTGCCTCATGCTCCTTTGACAAAGGAGCACCAAATATCCCAAACCTCGTTGGAGCTTGCATCGTGCCTCCAAGTTGTACAATGCCTAGGCATGCATCAGAGTCCCTTTACCTAGACGTCAAGATCTCACCGAGTCTCCCATCTCACCGCGTCAGTTCGAGAGAGAGATCCCCGACCGACGCTGATCCTAGGGATTGCGTCGGACCGGTAGCTGCCGGAGTGAGCAATTGGCTTGTATCGTGTCTTCGTGGTGTGTGTGTGTTCATCGTGTTCTTTGTGCGTGAGTTCGCGGTTTCGCTCTCTCCCTCATCCCCACACCTCCTCCGCCTCGATTTCAAGGGATTCATGAAAGATCGAGCCACCCTCGAGGTTAGCCCTCAACAATGCAAGTGGTGAACATGCTTATCATGGCATTTACCAAAATCTCCAAAAAATGAGAAAGCTATGGGGGCCATCTCAATATAAACCATATTAGAATTATTGTTGCAAGCAAAACAAGTGAAAGAGCAATTATTCAACTTATTGCAAGCAACGGGAGAGATTGTAAAACATTCATGACACAGAATGGTTCGAGGGGTATCATTGGTAACATCATTCCAAGCAAAACATTGGGAAGATCAATTGTTCAACAAAGTGCAAGCAATGATATCATCAACGTAACATTTAGTGCATATCATGTCTATGGCAATGTCATGGCAATAAAGGGAATCCACATCGTCATCATGATGCTAGCAAGATTAACACATGGGAATAAGAGTGGAACATATGTCATGTCACAAGTATAATCCATAGCATGCAAGTCCTCACAAATCATCATGTCCATGTTGGGAATATGCCCTAGAGGCAATCATGTATGATGTTATTTCCAATGTATTCATAAAGTCATTGTCCATGTATCAACTACTGATATATATCATTGAATATGTGATTCGATTGTGGAACTATATATTCATGTTGTTTATACTGATTGTCCTTGGTCGTTGAGGTTGTGCTAGACACACAACTTAGACTAATGTGAAAGTCGGCTGATGACTCGGTTCCACTTGTCATGGGCATACAGATGTTGCGACTTACACGGATTCGGCTAAAGAGTTTAGCGAGTCGGACTGACCCATATTGAGATACAACGAATAAGTCGTCATTTGTATATCTCAATCAATGTAATCCTTAGACCTGAGGTTATTGCACAATCCAAGTTGAGGATCACCGACTTAGGTTCTGTCAAACGTTGTTCATCCTTTGGCGATTATAAAGGCGGAGTTCGGGTCGACTGAGAATCAAGCTGCGTGATGTGAATAACCGAGATGGGATTTTGCCCCTTCGTCTAGAGAGATATTCTCTGGGGCCTCTCAGAAGATATGATTCGGAAAGCATGGCCATGCGTGACTCGGTTAAGTGTTAACCGAGGCGACTGACTAAGAGTTAGTCGGATGAATCACTTATCTCAGATCGAGAAAGAGAGTCGAACTATTTAAGGGATGACGATTATTCGCCTATAGTTCGACAAGGTAAATCGTGAGGCAAAAGGGACTCAGACGAAAGTCACATTGGAAGGTATGTCGTCGTGACTCTTTGGTACTTGAGAGTTGGCACGTTCTGCTAGGAGCCGCTACCAACTGATTAGTCACGAGTGAGACTTGGATCGTGTCCGGGTCACCATGAGCTTGTCAGGTCACACACTTAAGAGCGGGAGCATATTTGGGTTGGACCCAAAAAGGAAACGGATAGAGTCAGTGAGTTGGACTCGCGGTGACTAATATAGGCCTTTTAGTGAATGGGCCACAAGTGAGTGGAGCCCACTTTCACTCCCTATATAAGCTGGGGCGCAGGTGCTTAGAGCACACGGTTAGGTCACTCCATGTGTTGGAAACCCTAGCTCCAGTCCAGTCATGTCGCCGCCATACCGGACCTAGCAGTCCATCGCCGGCGCTCCTCCTCGTACGTGTGGATACTGGCGGAGGTGATGTACGTTCAACACTTCGACGATCATGGATCGGAACGGATCGTGAGGACAGCACTGCATCAAGCAACGTGCTTCATCGATTCCGCAACCGCGCGTCTAGTGGTAATTCTCGTGGCCTACTACCTCAGCTAGATCTTGGGTTCACCGCGTAGGAAAAAGTTTTGTTTTTCTCTGTGTGGCCCAACAGTGGTATCAGAGCGTTAGCTTCTGGTTTTAGGCTCGAGATCATGCATATGTGATATGCGGTTGTCGTTAGATTGGATCTAGTTGCAGTTTTGGTGGTTGATCTATGAGATAGATCGGTTTTGTACAAAGTTGATTGGATCAACTGTACTCGGGGAATGGATGATCTGGTTTCCGTGATCTAATTGCTAAGGTCGTGGAACGACATACCCCTACCGGTCGGCTTCCGCCATCGGGGTAGACTGTGACACGTAAACCCGGATGCGGTGATCGAAGATCAAAGAGTTTGGTCGAATCGGAGTCCGGATCGGATTTGGGTAAAACTGTTTTATCCGATGATGAAATCCATGTCTGGAATGCAGATGAGATCTGCATTTTTCGGAAAAATCGTAACGCCTTAGATGTCGTTGCGAGTTTCACAATGCCGGTAGATATCGTATCTATGCATAACTTGTTTTTGCAGGATGATGTTGTGAATGGTATGGCTTATGTGCATGTGATGTGTGTAATCCATACGTGATCTGCGTACCACGGTTTTTGACAGCCGGCTAGAGCCTAGGTGCTGTCACTTTATTGTATAACGACCTGCGTGTCGGATTCTCTGTGTAATTTAAAATTACAAGCTAGTGTAGCTGTTTGGAGAACAATGATGGCATGCAAGTCAGTGGACATATCGGCTACATGGAGTAAGATGGCACGTGACAAGAGTTGACACTAGTCGGATTACAGGCTTTGTGGAGATGGATATCGCCAAAGAGAGCCATACCATTTCACATTATAATTGCTTTATTTTGTGTTATTGTTATGTCTCTGTTTTACCTCTATTAGATAGTTGGTAGAAATTAATCCCTCAAAGAAGGTCTAGTCGGTTTCCCCGCCAGTGCTGCACCATCACAAGTCAGACATTTTTGGTAGTGGGCTCATAAAATTGAGGTCAATTCTTTCTGCCTAGGTGGGTTCGAGTCGGACTCTTACAGCGGAAGCACTCGGTAATCTAGATGGGTCTATCACAACGGTTGTGGGACTCGGGGAAAAGTCGGATGGGAGCCGGGGCATGTGATGCCACCCATCCAACAGGAGTCGTATGAGATACGATTGACAAGGAGTTGTCTACCTAGATCACTTGACGGCTAGCAGTGATGCTAAAGCTCACTAGTCGACTTGCTTATTTAGGGTCCTGAATCACTAAGTAACCATCGGAGGGGTGTTGGTTCTAGTGGGAGCATAAGTATTAAAGTGTTTAATATGCTTGCTCTTTATGGATACATGTCTTAAGTGTTTTGCATATTTTCTATTGTAGATCAATGGCACCTAGCAGTCTCCCTCAGATTTCCAGTTTTGCTTTGAGAACCATCTTAGAGAAAGATAAGCTAAATGGAACTAACTTCACCAACTGGTATCGAAATCTGAGAATTGTTCTCAAGCAAGAAAAGAGGGACCATGTCCTAGACAACCCACTTCCAGATGAGCCGAATGAGAATGCGACTGTCGCAGCCACCAATGCCTACCGTCGGATTTGTGATGAATCCACGGAGATTAGTTGTCTTATGCTTGCTCACATGGAACCGGACTTGCAGCAGCAGTTCAAGAATGTTGAGGCCTACGATATTATCGAAAGCCTCAAAAGTATGTTCCAGGCTTAGGCAAAGACTAAGAGGTATCAAGTCTCTCAGGCCTTGTTGAGCTGCAAGCTTAAGGATGGTGATCCACTGAGTACGCATGTGATCAAGATGGTTGGTTACGTGCAGTCTCTAGAAAGGCCGGGCTACCCCATTAGCGAAGAGTTTGCTACAGACATAATTCTGAACTCTCTTCCTAGTGCGTATGGTCAGTTCATATCGAACTACCACATGCATGGTATGGATAAGAACCTCACTGAATTACATGGGATGCTCAAGCAGGCTGAGGCGGATCTCAAGAAAGGTGCCAGTCAAGTGTTGATGCTACAAAATAAGGCTAAGTTCAAGAAGAGTTCTTGGAATAAGAAGAAGAAGGCTAAGTCGGGAGGTAAGGCTGAGGACCCGGCCCAAAGTGCTTCCTCAGGGACTAAGCCATCTCCTGCAGCCAGATCCACTTGCTTCTACTGCAAGGCGGATGGCCACTAGAAGAGGAATTGCAGCAAGTATCTGGCTGACAAAGCCAAGAGTGGAGGTGTGACTTTCGGCTCAGGTACGCTTGTTTGCAATGTTATAGACATTTACCTTGCTGATGCACCTAGTAGTTCTTCGGTATATGATACCGAATCAGTTATTCACATCTGTAACTCATTGTAGGGACTGGTAAGAACTAGGAGCATGGCGAGAGGCGAGGTTGACATTCGAGTCGGCAACAAAGCGAGAGTCGCTACGTTGGAAGTCGGCACAATGTAACTTCATTTACCTTCTAGATTCTTAATGGAGCTGAATAATTGTTATTATGTTCTAGTGCTTAGTCGAAACATTATTTCTGCCTCATGTTTGATGAGACAAGGCTATGAGTGGAATATTAAGAATAATGGTTATTCTTTGTATTTGAATGATATGTTTCACGGCTTTGCACTCATCCAGGACGGGTTATTTATTTTGAATCTTGAAGGTGAATCTGTCTATAACATAAATGTGAAAAGGTTGAAACCAAATGATCTGAATATGCCTTACGTTTGGCATTGTCGGCTTGGTCATATAAGCTGGAAACGCATGAAGAGGCTCCATGATGATAAACTCCTAACTTCGTTCGACTTGGAGTCATTCGAGACATGTGAATCCTGCCTACTCGGCAAAATGACCAAGACACCTTTTGCAAAGAGTTGTGAAAGGGCGTCCGACTTATTGGGACTAGTACATAGTGATGTATGTGGCCCAGTGAGCATGACAGCCAGAGGTGGTTATGAGTACTTCATTACATTCACTGATGATTTGAGTAGGTATGGATATATCTACTTGATGAAACATAAGTCGGATGCCTTTGAAAAGTTCAAGGAATTCCAGAATGAGGTACAGAATCAACTCGGCAAGAAAATAAAGTTTCTTCGGTTGGACCGAGGAGCGAGTACATGAGCCATGAGTTTGATGACCATCTAAAGAGTTGTGGAATAGTTCCCCAGCTCACTCCTCCAGGAACGTCGTAGAGAAACGGTGTGTCGGAAAGGAGAAATGGGACCTTGTTGGACATGGTACGATCAATGATGAGTCGGACAGATCTGCCTTTATCATTTTGGGGTTATTGTCTAGAAACTGCAGCGTTCGCACTAAATAGAGTACCATCAAAGTCGGTAGAGAAGACACCGCATGATATGTGGACTAGCAAGAAGCCGAGTTTATCTTTTCTTAAGATTTGGGGTTGTGAAGCTTTTGTCAAGCGACTTCAGTCGGACGAGCTTACAGCTAAGTCGGATAAGTGTATTTTTGTAGGATATCCGAGGGAAACCTTGGGTTACTACTTCTACAACCGAGAAGAGGGCAAAGTGTTTGTCGCTCAAAATGGTGTCTTCCTTGAGAAAGAGTTTCTCAGTCGGGGGGTCAGTGGGAGCACGATGCAACTCAAAGAAATTCGAGAGGTACCGGCCAGTAGTGAGTCGGCAAAAGCCTTGGAGGTTGAGCCGGTCGTGGTACCTAAGCCGGAAACAACACCGATGCTGCGAAGATCGGCCAGATTGTGAAGTGTTCGTGATGTGTTACTGTTAGACAGTGATGAGCCGGCAACTTATTCGGAAGCGATGGTGGGTTCTGATTTTGAGTCATGGCTTGGAGCCATGAGATCCGAATTAAAGTCCATGGACGAAAATCAAGTTTGGAACTTGGTTGATCTGCTAGACGGTGCAAGACCCGTCGAGTGCAAATGGGTCTTTAAGAAGAAAACTGATATGGATGGAAATGTTTCTATCTATAAGGCACGGCTTGTCACGAAGGGGTTCTGACAAGTTCAAGGAGTTGACTACGATGAGACTTTCTCTCCCGTGGCGATGCTTAAATCAGTTCGGATCATGTTAGCTATAGCAGCCTATTTCGACTATGAGATATGGCAGATGGATGTCAAGACGGCTTTCCTTAATGGAAATTTAACCGAGGACGTGTATATGATACAGCCCGAGGGTTTTGTCGATCCGGCTAATGCTGACAAGGTATGCAAACTTTGGAAATCCATTTATGGGTTGAAGCAAGCATCTCGGAGTTGGAATATTCGCTTTGATGAGGTAGTCAAATCGTTTGGCTTCATCAAGAATGATCATGATTCTTGTTTATACAAGAAGTTTAGTGGGAGCAAAGTAAACTTTCTGATCTTATATGTGGATGACATATTACTGATTGGAAATGATGTCCAGATGTTGCAAGAGACTAAGGAATCATTGGAAAAGAGTTTTTCGATGAAAGACTTAGGCGAGGCGACTTACATACTAGGAATCCGGATCTATAGAGATAGATCAAAGCGGCTCATTGGATTGAGTCAAAGTACATATTTGGACAAAGTACTGAAGAAGTTCAACATGGAATCGTCTAAGAAGGGGTTCTTACCGATGTCCCATGGCGTGAAACTTAGCAAGACTCAGTGTCCTTCGACAACTGATGAGTGAAGTCAGATGAGTGCGATTCCGTATGCTTCTACAGTCGGATCCATCCTGTACGCTATGATTTGTACTAGGCCGGATGTTTCCTATGCTCTAAATGTTGTGAGCAGGTACCAGGCTGACCTTGGAGAAATCCACTAGGCAGCGGCTAAAAATATCCTCAAGTACTTGAGAAGGACTAAGGATATGTTCCTGGTTTATGGAGGTGAGGATGAACTCAGTGTAAGGGGTTACACGGATGCGACTAACTCGGATGATTCTCGTTCGCAATCCGGATATGTGTTTGTAATAAACGGAGGGGCTATGAGCTGGAAGAGTTCCAAGCAAGAGACAATGTCGGCGTCTACGACAGAGGCTAAGTATATTGCTGCCTCAGAGGCGGCAAAGGAAGCCGTTTGGATGAGGAATTTCCTCATGGATCTTGGTGTGGTTCATGGCTCGTCCAATCCGTTAGACGTGTATTGTGACAACAATGGTGCTATTGCACAAGCCAAGGAACCTAGAAAACACCAGAAGAACAAACATATACTCATGCGGCACCACCTTATTTGCCAGTTCGTGGATCAAGGTGATATCAAGTTATGCAAGGTACACACGGATGCAAACATTGCGGATCCATTGACAAAGCCACTTCCACAGCCGAAACATGAGGGGCACCTGAGAGCTATGGGTCTTAGATGCCTAGACATGTGATGTCGGATGGTTGACTCTAGTGCAAGTGGGAGACTGTTCGGAATATGCCCTAGAGGCAATCATGTATGATGTTATTTCCAATGTATTCATAAAGTCATTGTCCATGTATGAACTACTGATATATATCATTGAATATGTGATTCGATTGTGGAACTATATATTCATGTTTTTTATACTGATTGTCCTTGGTCGTTGAGGTTGTGCTGGACACACAACTTAGACTAATGTGAAAGTCGGGTGATGACTCGGTTCCACTTGTCATGGGCATAGAGATGTTGTTCCGACTTACACGGATTCGGCTAAAGAGTTTAGCGAGTCGGACTGACCCATATTGAGATACAATGAATAAGTCGTCATTTGTATATCTCAATCAATGTAATCCTTAGACCTGAGGTTATTGCACAATCCGAGTTGAGGATCACCGACTTAGGTTCTCTCAAATGATGTTCTGTCACTAGGCAGTTATAAAGGCGGAGTTTGGGTCGACTGAGAATCAAGCTGCGTGATGTGAATAACCGAGATGGGATTTTGCCCCTTCGCCTGGGGAGATATTCTCTGGGCCCTCTCGGAAGATATGATTCGGAAAGCATGGCCATGCGTGACTCGGTTAAGTGTTAACCAAGGCGACCGACTAAGAGTTAGTCAGATGAATCACTTATCTCGGATCGAGAAAGAGAGTGGAACTATTTAAGGGATGACGATTATTTGCCTATAGTTCGACAAGGTATATCGTGAGGCGAAAGGGACTCAGACGAAAGTCGCATTGGAAGGTATGTCGTCATGACTCTTTGGTACTTGGGAGTTGGCACATTCTGCTAGGAGCCGCTACCAACTGATCGGTCACGAGTGAGACTCGGATCATGTCCGAGTCACCATGAGCCTGTCGGGTCACACACTTAAGAGTGGGAGCATATTTGGGTTGGACCCAAAAAGGAAACGGACATAGTCAGTGAGTTGGGCTCGCAGTGACTAATATAGGCCTTTTAGTGAATGGGCCACAAGTGAGTGGAGCCCACTTTCACTCCCTATATAAGCTGGGGCGTAGGTGCTTAGAGCACACGGTTAGGTCACTCCATGTGTTGAAACCCTAGCTCCAGTCCAGTCCTGTCGCTGTCGTACCGGACCTAGCAGTCCATCACCGGCGCTCCTCCTCGTACATGTGGATACTGACGGAGGTGATGTACGTTCAGCACTTCGATGATCGTGGATCGGAACAGATCGTGAGGACTGCACTGCATCAAGCGACGTGCTTCATCGATTCCGCAACCGCGCGTCTAGTGGTAATTTTCGTGGCCTACTACCTCAGCTAGATCTTGGGTTCACCGCGTAGGAAAAAGTTTTGTTTTTCTCTGCGTGGCCCAACAGTCCACTAGTGGGATCATGGCATCATCAACACCCATATTGTTACCTTGTTCATACCTCTCATATGAAGTGGGTGTTGTGGTAGCATTGGCCTCCATGTGGGCGACTTCTTCATCATGTATGGGGATGGCATCATCTTCATCCACCATGTACATCTTCTTGGTTGGAGGCATCATCATCTCCATGCTTGGCGCTTCTTGATCCATGGAACCTAGCACATCATGGGAAAACACACTAGAGGTAGAGGGTAAGTTGTTAGAAATCAAAGTGGTCTCACATGACCTATCAACTACCACTCTTAACTCACTTGGTGTATCACTCATGCCCTCCAAGTGGAAGCACTCAATCTCACATATGGTGGAGTCACTCATCTCACTCTTGTTTTCACTGAAGTGGGCTAAGTGGATCTCATACTCACATGGGATTGGTACCACATCATCACTCAAGCATATGGGGGTAGGCTCGGTTCTCTCAACTCCATGCGCCTCCTTTGGTGAAGGGAAAATCCCATGCTCACCATTCTTGATCTTGTTGCCGTCTTGAAGTAGTGGTGGAAGTAGGCTCATGTTGTTGTCGAGAGCGGTGCTCGGATCGACTTCATCACATATGTGGCCTTGGCTTCCTCCATCTTGAAGTGTAGACTCTTGGCGTGAAGCATGATGGCGTGGAGGAGAGCTTGCTCTTGGTGCCCTTTTGGTGGTGGCACGAGTAGTTGAAGGCCCCTTATGATGGTGTCGACGGAGGTCATTAGCGTGCCTTGCCAAAGGTTGATGTAGATGGCGCACTTGGTCATCCACATGACGCTCGCATCGATTCTCCTTTTCCTTGGCACTCTTCTTGGTGAGGCGTTGTAATGAGCACAAAGCATCATTAACCTTGGCCATCATGCTCATGGTTTTGGTGAAGTTGTTGTCCATGTCGCTCTTGAAGTTGCTGAGGGAGCTTTCGAACTTATCCATGTGATGGTGGACCTTGGTGCTCTCGAGGTGGAGGATCCCTCTTGGTCGATGCTACTTGAGGAGCTTGTCGTTGTCGTTCTTGAAGTCTTCCATCATGTCATCCATTCTTGTGGAGGCATATGCACGGTGGCTCATCGTGGATTCTCCATAGATATCATCTTCGGTTCCGGAGTCCCTAGACATGATTCACAAGACCAAGTGGTGTATATGGAAGTGGTAGGGGGTTAGGGATGCAACATCAAACCTTACTTTACCTTGGAAGATAGTATCGTGCAAGTGGCAACACTTTAGAGCAATCAAAACCAAGCAAAGTGAAGTTCACGCGGAACACCAAAACCAACTAAGCGCTAAAAACACACACACAAAAAGCTTATGGTGGATAGGTATGGGAGGTGGCGTGTCCAAGAACAATCCGAAATCAAGATATTGTAATGGCAAGTAAAGAACCACGATGAACACAAAGAAAAACAAGTAAATCCACAAGATAGGAATTATATACAAGGAAACACACATGGTGGGATAAATGGGACTTGTGCGACGGATAAAGTGAGCTAAGAACCAAATGATTACCTAGCGAAGACTATAAGCTCTTGTCGCACAAGTGCAAGCAGAGACGCTAGTTCGATTGCAATAAATTGGTGGGCTAGAAGATATGCACAATAAGTACTACCTAGTTGATGTTCATCAAGCTTGTGCTTCCTATTCTATGAGGCACTTGTTTCTTTCTTTTTATTTTTTCTTCTTTTTCTTTTTCTATTTTTTCACTTTTCTTTTCTTTCACTTGCCTCTTCCTGGTGCCAACAACTATACAAGATAACTATATGACATAGCATGCTCACAACTTTTGCTCAGAATTCTACAAGGTATCAAATGTGCATAGCCCAAGCAATCATAGGAGGAACTAGTCTTAATAGGTTTTTGTTGAATGCAAAGATAGTGTAGCTCACAAAGGAAAGCAAGTGGGGAGAAGTCGCGGAATATTTATACCTTTCATCGCCGGTCTTCACCCTTTATTGGTGAATTCCGCCTTGCTCACGGAATTTGGATGGAGTAGATAACATGAACCATGGATATGAGGATGTACAGTTCTTTCTCCTCTTCAAAACGAGCTAAAGAACACCAAAATCCGAGTTCGTACGCAAAAGTTATGCTCAAAACCGTGAAACCGATTTTTCTGTCAGCACGGGCAGACATTCCGGGGCGCGCAGGCCGGACAGTCCGGCCGGGGCGGAGATGCCGGTCCATTTATGCCGGATACTCTGGTGGGCGGATATTCCGGTCGGTTTAGGCCGGACAGTCCGGTCCGGTCGATTCCAGAAGTTCTAGAACACGAACGGGACGAGTTTTGGCGGAAAAACTCGAACTAAAACCTCAAATTGATGGGGGAAATCAAGGAATTAGGCCATGGGAACGTAGGGGAAGGTAGATCAATAAGTTTAGCAAGTAATCCACGGATCAAAACCTACCAAAACGCACTCAAATCACAGATCGATCCAAAACACGAAATTGGGGCTATTTTTTGGGGATTTTCGAATTTATGGGGGAAAAGACCAAATCGATGAGGAATCTGTGGCAACCAAAAGCTGCTGATACCATATGATATGGGGAAACCCCGTGGGTGGCCCGACCTTCACGGATCTCGTGGTCAAATCGATGGGAAAGCGAGGGGAAAGAGAGAAGGTAGCGGAAGCGGACGCACACCTCGCGAAGAACACGATGAACACACGCAAAACTCACATGATACAAGGCCGATTGCTCTCACCGGCGGCCACCGGTCCGATAGAATTCTCGCAAGGAAAGATCGGTCAACGTGCTCCCGTCAATCCCAAGCGGAGAGGGAAGAACACCTTGGAGAGGGTCTTGACAACTATGCTCACGCACACGCAAACATAGCCTTGTACAACGAGGGAGGCACGATGCAAACTCCAACGAGGTGGTGACGATAGTCGATCCCCTTTGGTAGAAGGGGATGAGGAAAAACTAGAGATTCCATAAAGGGGGTTGTCTTTAGTCTATCATCTATGCCTCCGGGATACAATGATGGGTGGGGGCTCTATTTATAGGCCAGCCACAAGTTCAGGGGTAGTTTGGGCATAAAACTAGGGTTTGGTGTGGAATAGAGGGGTACATAGGCCAAGGACCCATATGTTAGCTTATAGGCCCATCACTTAGGCCGGACAGTCCGGGTCGGGTGGATCGGACAGTCCGGGGTGGCCGGACACTCCGGGTAGTGTCCGGGTAGAGTCTGATCTAGCACATAGATTGTCCGCGCCAGGATGTGGCTGTGGTAGGCCGGAAACTCCGGCGTGTTCGGGTCGGACACTCCGGTAGCACCGGACGTTCTGGCTGGCATCGGGCGGACTCTCCGGGGCGATGACGGCGGAGTCTCCGCGGGATGGTGGCGGAGACTCTGTGTGGCGCCCCGCAAAAACCACTACTAGAAAATCGCGTTGTTTTTGTGCATTGCATCATCATGACCGCATGCTCATGTCATCATGTCACCTTGCATTTGAGCATCGTCATGTCATCTTGCATTTGTTTGCATAAAACTACTTTTGAAAAATCTACTTTTGTTTTCGAAACGCCTCGTCTTTAATTCAAATTAAAACCCGGGTCTTCGGATTATTTTGTTTCGTCTACCAACGGTTTTCAAAAGCCCCGTTTTAAATAATAAAATATTTCTTTTAATTTTAGGAGGCAGCCCGCCAGGCCCGAAAGCCTGACCGGCCACCTCCAAGCCCTAAACTAAAACCTAGTCTAATTCCTAATCCTACCCAAACCCTTTTTCTACCCAGCCCCCTCCACATCACCACAGCCACTCACGGCTCGCCACATCCCCTGGCCCAAAATCCCACCCAATCAGCCGCCGCCACCTGCCTGACCCCACACCACTTGCACGCCATGGACAGAAAACCACCCGCACTTTGCCTTTCTCACTTGGGCCGCCTCCACCCACGCACCCACCTTCCTCCCTTTTCTCGCTCGCCCCGCCCGTTTCCAGCGTGCCAGGCCCCACCACCTGCCGCCTGGCACCAATCCCCACGACCGACAGCCGCCCCGCCTCGATTCCCCACCCCGCGCCTGTCCTCTCTCTCTTTCCCCTCCCCTGTCCCCAAGTTCCACCACCGCCACCGTGATATTCCTCGCCTCCATTCCCTCCAGCCTCGCCCAACCGCCGCCTGGCCTCTCCCCTCCTCGAGCGCCGCCTGGCGCGCGCCTCCCGAGCCACCCTGATGTTGCCTCCCCTTCTTCTTCCGCCCGTCTACGCCACTAGAGGCGCCGATCTCCTCCACCGCCGCGCTCTCCTCCGGTCGCTGCCGGCCCGTGCTCCGCCGCCAACCTCCCCTCCTCCTCTCCCCGCGACCCCTCACCACCGGCCCGGACCTCTGTGCCGCCGCCAATCTTCGTCACCCCTCTGCCTCCCCTCCATTCGCCGCCCCCTTCCCGGAGCTCCGCCCTCCGACTCGCCTCCGCTCGGCCTCCCGGCCGCCAGGACCGCCCTCTACTCCGTTCGCGGGCGCGGCCCTGTCTCCCCGAGCCTGAGCCTCTGCCCGGCCGCAGAGCCCCGCCTCTGCCGCGACCAGCGTGCTCACCGTCCAGGGGCCCGTTCCCCTCCTCCCCATCGAGGACCTCCGCTCGCGTCTCCCTGGACCCTGACGTCGCCGCCGCCATCTGTTCCTCCGCGCCGCGTTCCCCTACTGTTGTATGTGGGAGCAGCTCTGCGAGTGTCCTTTGAGCCCAAGACGGTGGCTCCCGTTGTTTTTTGTTTGTATTGTGGTTTTCTCTCGGCCACCATCGAGTCTGCCGCATGCAAGCATCCATGTGTGGATGCCTCTGTCCAGATCTTCACCAAGGCCAAGTGGGCTCATCCGCAAGACAGAAACCAGTTGACGCAAGATCTTCAACGCCTTCGTGCGAAGCCAAAACCGAGGGGCCATCTTGTACCCGGTGTCGTCTATTCAAGTTCGCCATCGGCAATGAAGTCGGTACCCGAAGCATCGTCAACATCGACCTCTACGCCAAAACCCGAATGCGATGGTGACGTATTCCAAGATCTTCATCGTGGGCACCAAGTTCTCCTTCCTGGCTTCGAAGCCCCGACCCCGAAGGCCACAGATGCGACAAGTACTTCTTCCCGGAGCCGATGCCCGAGATCCCGGACGACAAGGTCGTCGACACGGATACGCCAAGTACTGCCTCGAGGACGCCAAGTTCTTCACCCCGAACGCCAAGACCGACTCGATGGTGCGGACCCGACAAGACCTTCGTGACGGCAAGATCAACACCCACCAGGGCGGATCCGATGCACCCCGACGCCAAACCAAGTCCTCCTACCCGGAACATCAAGCTCTCCTTTAGTTGTCCGTGACCATTTCCGTCGAACCGTTCCCCCATCGAACCCTGTCGAACCCCGAACCCCTCGGAGCCCAAGTTCGCCGAACCCTAATGTGATTCCCTATCCGAGACCCCATTATTTTTATAATATGACATTATTGACTGTCGCATATTAAATTGTTCATCTCTGCATCATATCATAATCATGCCGGATCTTCTGCCGTAGTATTAAATATTGCATCCGGTGTTTCTTCTAGTGTTTGCTTCTTCGCGGATTAGGCCGATGAGTGGATGCGAGTATCGACAAGTTCTCCGGCTATGAACCTTCGGCAGTGTTTCCCAGGCGAGCATCTCTCCCCCTTCTACCTATTTTGCATTTATAGTCTTTATTTCCTCCTGTTGATCTATTGCTATCCGTGTCGCGATGCTTTAGTGTTTCGTACCAGTTATATCCCGTGCAGCCTCTATATTGCCATGGACACCTCCTATTGCCGTGTTTGGTAGATAGCTGTCCTTGCGAGTCGTAGTTGCTTGCTTAGGTGCGATCCCGTGTTGTCAAGTACCACAGTTGTTGGAAGGTTGGCAGATGCTTATTGGTGGAGATGATCATGACTTTAAATACAACTATTAAAATGCTAGATATAACTAATGCAGAGGCATCGGTGGGCAATAGATGTTATTTGGTTCTTCCACGCTCACTTGTGTCCCGTAGGACCCCGAGTACTTGATACCTGCTCCTTGATTTTTCGCACTATCCACATCCGGGAGGCCTTATGGACCCCCCTGAGCCAGAGCTTGATTCATTTCTATTTCTTGGGGCCACAAAGTAGTTTGGGGCTTTATTACTATCCTGTACTTATGCCATGCTTTATCGCTTTATTTACGATTGTCGTGGAGCACTGTCGCTTAGGATTATGAGTGTTTTCGCGGTATCGACAAGCCCATCACACTTTCGGGTTCCCGAGCATACAGCCATTGGCGCAAACCTTGGGTCCGTCTCGAGCCGCCAACTTCACAGGTAGCTTAATGGGGTGGCCCCCTGAAATATTTATGAATCCTGTGATCGCTTTGTCGTGAAAGCCTCGTTGGGTTTTGAGTTGGTTTTTCTGAGGTTGATCGAGTGTGTGTTGCTATTTGTGCACCCCTGCAGGGTAAAACTTTCTGAAAGCCGTGTCCGCGGTTATGGACGACTTGGAGCACAGTATCTCGATCATAGACAAGCATAACTAAAGTAGTGCTATAAACTTGGCTTAATACATGACTAGTAATCAGATTCAACTATAACGGAATGGATATTAAAAATGCCAACAACTCGTGGATCTGGGTTGTTTGTTATATATGCCTAGTAAGTATTGGAACTCCAATGGAATGTGATAAAAGTGCCAACAACTGCTGGGTTTTGGGATTCCTCAGGACAATTAAATCTGACTAGTAAAGGTTCAAACGACCACAGAATGGTAACTAAAACTGCCCACTACTTATGCTTCAGAATGACTCATGCTATCTATATCTGATTAGTAATTGCTGCAACTATAATGGAATGAGTAAAATTGCCAACTGTGTGATAGGTTTGTTTGGTGTTAGCTTCAGGTTGGATCCGAATAGGTCTTTCTTATCCCTCTCTGATAAACGCCAGTTGTATCGAGTCTCTATAGGTTGTTTAGTGTCGCTGCGCTGCCGCTTCAGCCACCATACCTATGTAGGCGAGAGCCGCCGAATTCTAGCCTCGCCATGTACTGGCCTCAGTACCGACGCTCCTATTTTTCCTTTGCCCCTTGTCGGCACCCCTTTTGTTTTAGCAGGTTGAGATCGACGTCGTTAGCAGGGTTACCCTTCCGGCTTGGCCTGGGCAGGGTTATGGATGCCATTGGTTATTCTTCAGGGCTCTTAGCCCCATTTGCATCTTGTCCGTAGTCGGACGCTCTATCGTTTTCAAGGTGATTTAGATCTTTGTATATTATATCTGTATTCTTGACTCGTTGAGTCGCTGTTGTATATATATATATCTGTTCTGTGGGTCCCATCGAGGACTGTTGTGTAATGTTATTACTTTGTTTTCCACCCGCACGAAAGTGCCTGGTGGGCGTCCTTGAATCGTTTCTATGCGGGTTTAGCAGAAAGGGCTAAAACTTGCATAGGGCCGATTTGAGGGTGTTACAGAGTGGTATCAGAGCTCAGCAGTTACGATACCCCACAAGTCCAGCCTGTAGGATAACCTAGCTAACGGACGATCTAGAGTGTCAAAACTATTTTTGCAAAATCGGTTGGATAGATCTGATTAGGTCTGTTTTACTCCTTACCCCTCTGTTATTCTCCTCTTACCTCCACGTGTTTTGAATCTGCTTTCTTACCTTCTTCTAGTCCAGGATTTCTCGTGGTTGGGTTTCCGTTGTACCTTCAGGGTTTCTCTTCCTTCTTTGGTAACGGTGCTTCTACATCCGGTCTTCGTGCTATCTGAAGAATCCTTCATCTGTTGGACTTCTCTCTGTTCCTTGTTGCGTCTTTCGGGGTTGTCCGACGCGATGGCATCATCTACGCCAGATCCGATGCAGAGCCTGCATCACTCTTTTGTTTCTGAACCTTGCTTGTTGAGAACTTCAGTCTGATTCCGAGAGTTGGTTGCATAATTTTGCTATTCATGTACGGAGTAATGATATGAGTGCGGGATGGAGTCGCGACCATACCACTACTCTTATCATTCGCTTTTGTATATTGAATCAGTAGATACAGCAATTTTACTCCGTCCACGGAAGATAGAGGTGGCTTTATTTGTGGATACCTCTACCTTCGCCTTTTGTTTCCGGAGTGTTCTCTCGACGATCACGGACAACGACCTCTTGTTAGTGGTGTCGCGAGGATCTACACGAAGCGAGAAGATTCATATCGCCGACCTTCTCCCCGGAACCATGAGGCGGATCTCGAGGGCGAGATCCATTGTTAGTCGTGTCGAATTATGGCGCCCCGCAAAAACCACTACTAGAAAATCGCGTTGTTTTTGTGCATTGCATCATCATGACCGCATGCTCATGTCATGATGCCACCTTGCATTTGAGCATCGTCATGTCATCTTGCATTTGTTTGCATAAAACTACTTTCGAATGTTTTCGAAACGCCCCGTCTTTAATTCAAATTAAAACCCGGGTCTCCGGATTATTTTGTTTCGTCTACCAACGGTTTTCAAAAGCCCCGTTTTAAATAATAAAATATTTCTTTTAATTTTAGGAGGCAGCCCGCCAGGCCCGAAAGCCTGACCGGCCACCTCCAAGCCCTAAACTAAAACCTAGTCTAATTCCTAATCCTACCCAAACCCTTTTTCTACCCAATCATAGTCTACCCAGCCCCCTCCACATCACCACAGCCACTCACGGCTCGCCACATCCCCTGGCCCAAAATCCCACCCAATCACTGTCACACCGCTCGACCCCACACAGACCCCACCCCACGGACAGAAAACCACCCCGCCCGCTTTTCCGCCTGGGCCGCCTCCACCCACGCACCCACCTTCCTCCCTTTTCCCGCCGCCTGCCTGCTTCAAGGCCAGCTCCCACCACTGCCACTGCACCAATCCCCACGACCGATAGCCGCTCCGCCTCGATTCCCCACCCGCGCCTGTCCTTTCTCTCTCTTTCCCCTCCCCTGTCCCCAAGTTCCACCGCCACCACCGTGATATTCCTCGCCTCCATTCCCTCCAGCCTCGCCTGATCACTGCCTCTCCTCCTCTCGGGCCATGCTGCCCCAAGCCACCCCGCCATCGCCTCCCCTTCTTCTTCCGCCCGTCTCCGCCACCAGAGGCGCCGATCTCCTCCAAGGCCTTTCTCCTCCGGCTGCCACGGCCCGCCGCCAACCTCCTCCTCCTCCTCACACCTCACCACCGGCCTTCAGGTTGGCCAATCTCCTCGGCTGGCCTCCAAGGCTGCTTCCCGCTTCTTCCCAGGCTCCGTCCGCCTGACGTCCTCCGCCTCGAGCTCGGCCTCCCGCCGCCAGACCGCCTCCGCCTCCGTTCAAGGCGCGCCTGCCTCCTCTCGAGCCTAAGCCTCTCGCCCGGCCGCAGTGCCTGCCTCCGCTCACCAGCGTGCTCACCGTCCCCGGCCTGCTCTCTCCTCCCCATCGAGGACCTCCGCCTGCCTCCTCGACCCCGATGTCGCCACGCCGCCATCCTGCTTCCTCCGTGCCGCATTCCCTCATCTGTATGTGGAGCCGCCTGAAAGTGTCCTTTGAGCCCAAGACGGTGGCTCCCGTTGTTTTTTGTTTGTATTGTGGTTTTCTCTCGGCCACCATCGAGTCTGCCGCACGCAAGCATCCATGTGTGGATGCCTCTGTCTAGATCTTCACCATGGCCAAGTGGGCTCATCCGTAAGACAGAAACCAGTTGACGCAAGATCTTCGACGCCTTCGTGTGAAGCCAAAACCGAGGGGCCATCTTGTACCCGGTGTCGTCTATTCAAGTTCGCCATCGGCAATGAAGTCGGTACCCGAAGCATCGTCAACATCGACCTCTACGCCAAAACCCGAATGCGATGGTGACATATTCCAAGATCTTCATCGTGGGCACCAAGTTCTCCTTCCTGGCTTCGAAGCCCCGACCCCGAAGGCTACAGATGCGACAAGTACTTCTTCCCGGAGCCGATGCCCGAGATCCCGGACGACAAGGTCGTCGACACGGATACGCCAAGTACTGCCTCAAGGACGCCAAGTTCTTCACCCCGAACGCCAAGACCGACTCGATGGTGCGGACCCGACAAGACCTTCGCGACGGCAAGATCAACACCGACCAGGGCGGATCCGATGCGCCCCGACGCCAAACCAAGTCCTCCTTCCCGGAACATCAAGCTCTCCTTCCGTTGTCCGTGACCGTTTCCATCGAACCGTTCCCCCGTCGAACCCTGTCGAACACCGAACCCCTCGGAGCCCAAGTTCGCCGAACCCTAATGTGATTCCCTATCCGAGACCCCATTATTTTTGTAATATGACATTATCGACTGTCGCATATTAAATTGTTCATCTCTGCATCATATCATAATCATGCCGGATCTTCTGCCATAGTATTAAATATTGCATCCGGTGTTTCTTCTAGTGTTTGCTTCTTCGCGGATTAGGCCGATGAGTGGATGTGAGTATCGACAAGTTCTCTGGCTATGAACCTTCTAAGTGTTTCCCAAAGCAGCATCTCTCCCCCTTCTACCTATTTTGCATTTATAGTCTTTATTTCCTCCTGTTGATCTATTGTTATCCGTGTCGCGATGCTTTAGTGTTCCATACCAGTTATATCCCGTGCAGCCTATATATTGCCTTGGACACTTCCTATTGCCGTGTTTGGTAGATAGCTGGCCTTGCGAGTCGTAGTTGCTTGCTTAGGTGCGATCCCGTGTTGTCAAGTACCACAGTTGTTGGAAGGTTGACAGATGCTTAATGGTGGAGATGATCATGACTTTAAATACAACTATTAAAATGCTAGATATAACTAATGCAGAGGCATCGGTGGGCAATAGATGTTATTTGGTTCTTCCATGCTCACTTGTGTCCCATAGGACCCCGAGTACTTGATACCTGTTCCTTGATTTTTCGCACTATCCACATCCGGGAGGCCTTATGGACCCTCCTGAGCCAGAGCTTGATTCATTTCTATTTCTTGGGGCCACAAAGTAGTTTGGGGCTTTATTACTATCCTGTACTTATGCCATGCTTTACTACTTTATTTACGACAGCGTGAGCACCAGACTGCTTAGGATTGCGGAGTGTTTTCACGGTATCGACAAGCCCACCACACTTTCGGGTTCCCGTTTACAGCCATTACGCAAACCTTGGGTCCGTCTCGAGCCGCCAACTTCTGCGGGTAGCTTAATGGGGTGGCCCCCTGAAATATTTATGAATCCTGTGATCGCTTTGTCGTGAAAGCCTCGTTGGGTTTTGAGTTGGTTTTTCCGAGGTTGATCGAGTGTGTGTTGCTATTTGTGCACCCCTGCAGGGTAAAACTTTCTGAAAGCCGTGTTCGCGGTTATGGACGACTTGGAGCACAGTATCTCGATCATAGACAAGCATAACTAAAGTAGTGCTATAAACTTGACTTAATACATGACTAGTAATCAGATTCAACTATAATGGAATGGATATGCAACAAAGGTACGCTATGTGGACTCGGACAAACAATGAAAACTTGCAGAAAATGGTGATGGTGGACACGATGGAAAACAAGATCAAACCCTAAACCTAGATAAAAACAAAAACTAGACTCCTACAAGGAAAACCTGCAGATCGGATCTACGAGATGATACAATCAGTAACTAAAACTCGAAAACAATGCAATCTAGGCTATGGCAAATCTTTTTGTAAGGCTTTTTCTGTATAGGACTAAAAACACGAACTAATCTATGGATGTATTTGTGGATGCTCACCGAGTAAACGAGGAAATATGATACCAAGATGATATGGAGTGGCCTGATCTTCTCAGCAAGCACTTGTCGATGATGATAATGGTGGATAGATAAATAGCCTGTAGCTATGAACTCTCCCGCTCGAATCCTGATGCCAATGCAACAGCTCTCGAACCCTATTGGATATTCGCAACACCATGCTCTTGTGCATGCAGCCGTCGACCACGAATGGTAGTTTGCAATCTACTAATTCCTAGTGGAACAACAGATCACACTCAATTGCAGTAGTATAATTCGATCACAGGGTAATTGTAGAGGTTCTTTGAAAGAAACAACTCCAAAATAGTTTAAATGTGCTCTAAAACCCTAACTAGGGGTCGTCCTAGGGCTTATAAGGGTGGCTGGGGCGGCCAGAAACCGAAACTAAACGCAAACGACTCAAATTGATACAAGCCAACTCGGACCATATTTGATCGGCGACCGGACAGTCCGATGGAAACAGCCGGACACTCCGGGTGGAGTGTGCCGGACATTCCAGTCTGGCCGGAAACTTTGAAGTTTTTTCGCGGTGTCCGGGTAATGTCCGAACTGGGGTACTGATTGTCCATGCCAAATCTTCTCTCGGGCAGGCCGGACACTCCGGGTGGAGTCAGCCGGACACTCCAGTTGTGGCAGCTCCTTTGGCCTTTGTCTTGATGATCTTCTCTTGCGCCTTCCTCCCGCTCCTCCCTCGCGCATCCTTGGGCGATCATCATGCTGTGCTCCTCTTCTAGCCCTTCTCCTCCTCGCGCCATGCTTGTTTCTCCAACGAACCTGATCATACATAAATGCATAGACTTAGGTAGTATAAAATTCTCATCAACTAAAGTACCAGATTCATTTAGGAGAAAATTCACCTGTTGTTTGAGTAGCTTAGCACGAGCTCTTGTAATGGGTCCAATTATAATCTCATTGGACTGATCCTTCCTTGCAACAGTTGGAGCATCTTCAGTAGGTGTTATTGTAGGGATGTCCTCATCATGAGGTATGTCTGTTGACGAGGTTTAATCTCGTCAATGCCCATTGTTATGGACTTGGGTTTTGGAGAAGATGGGGATGCTGGAGATCGTGGCACGGTTAACAGACAAGCAACCAGGGGACACGAGATTTACCCAGGTTCAGGCCCCCGGAGGGAAAACCCTACTCTCGCTTGTCTCGCTCTTTGATTACTATGAACCGAAGGTTACAGGTGCATGATTCGATCTCGTGGATGCGTAAAGTAAAGTATGAGTCGAGTTGCCTAGGACGTGCCCTCCGGCCTTTATATAGACTTAGGCAGGTCCCATGTAGTCCTAGTCGGTTACAAGTTCTAGGATTTTACCCTTTGAATTTCCTATCTCCTCTAGTCTTGCTCTCCAAGGATCCAAGACGCATGGGCCTTGGTCACCCGAAAATCTTCATGGGCCAGCGATGTTCCGCTGTGGGCCTTCTTTGGCTGGACTAGGTATGTGAAGTTACGCATCTGTAGGGTATAACCATGTCAAGAGTTCGAGTGATCGGTCGAATCGAGATTCGGCCGAGGACTCTTCCATCCTTCGGGAGCTTATATGTTAATAGTATATGTGTGTAGGGATTGTTGATGCGTGTGCTGACTCACCCGACGGATCAGGGTCGCTTAACTGCCTTAGGACAAACAACACGATCTTCTTCAGGTTTGGGTCCCTTAACCCGTGCCGGAACATATGTCAGCGTAATTCAACTCAGCCGGAGGACTTATAGGAGTGGAATTCAGTGATTTTAATTGGTGTACCCAACGCGTCTGGGATTTTTCATCGCACTGCTGGTACGGATTCATACTAGCAGAGCGTAGTCAAAAGCGTTGCTGTGCCATCGATGATATCTGAGGTCTTATCTTTGCCGCAGACGCAGATCCGAATGTTTATCACCGTGGAGGTGTTTCGTGGCCAAGGAGGATGTTACTCACTTAGCATTAATTGGGGCAGAGTTGAAAAGTTTTATGCGTGCTGATCCGAAGATCACAACGAAGATTTCATAGGGTGCGCGACCAGCCCCTATGGGAGTAGCTCCAAGTGTTTGTTTCGAGTCGAGACTCGAACGAGACTTTAGTTCAAGCATTGTTTCAATCATTAGGTCCGCAGGACTCAAATTTTTGGATGCTTAAATCCATCCTCCCTATGGGAGTAGCCCCGAGTCCGTGAGTGGAGTCGTAAACTCGACGAGGACTCGTAGAAATAATTTTGTCCTCATTTGTCTGTTTGCGCCAGCGCCCCGATAGGAGTAGCCACAGTATTTAGTCGAATCGTAGATTCGAGTGAGTACTTTTAGCCGTGGAGCCGGGTGGTGCTAGTATAGCTTTTGATGACGCTGCTTACGATCGATGACCTCAAGCGCTACGCCGTAGATGACTTGATCCGGACGGCGTGGGTCCCACTTGCTGACTTTGAATTGACCGTCACGCCGCGGCGTGGAGATGATTACGGCGTCTCCTCGATTTCCGCACGTAGTGGACGGCGTGGTAACGACGGTTCGCTTTTGGTGCCGACACGTACGGCCAGATCTACCGCTGGCGTTAGGTCTTCTCGATGGACGGCCGCGGCATCGCCTTCACCGTTATAATCCTCGTGAAATCGTGGTTTGTTTTTCACCGCAGCAATTCATCTATTCACCGCCCTCGTTCTTGAGCTATTCTTGCCGCTACCGAGAGTTTCCTCCACATTTCCTTTGTCTTTCTTCGCTATAACGCCACCACCGCCAGAGCGCCATGGGGAAACCAAAGAAGTCCTCATCTGCAGTTGGGACCAAAGGCCGGAGGCAAGAAGGGCACCGCCATCGCCGCCATCGACGGTGGTCGGCGGCGATCAGAAGCGCGGGAGAGCGATCTCCGCAAACTGCGCGAGCGGAGCCTGATCCCGCAAGACACGACGGCCGTGAGACTCCCCGGCAACCGATTAGGCCGTTGGCCTTTTCCACTTGCCCGTTTGTTTGAGGGTGTGCCACTGAGGCATACGTCATATTGATCCCGAGGCCTTCGCAGAAGTCCTGGAATTCTTCGGAGATGAAGTTCGATCCGTTGTCGGTGATGATGCTATGTGGTACGCCAAACCTGTAGACAATGGATTCGAAGAATTTGACGGCGGTTTTGCCCTTCTGGTTGGTGACTGGCATGGCTTCGATCCACTTGGTGAATTTGTCGACTGCGACCAGGAGGAAGACGTGTCCACCCTTCGAGGATTTTGGCGCTTGCCGATCATGTCAAGGCCCCATTGGGCAAAAGGCAGCTATGGGTATGGGTCAAGTTCGACCCAAAAGGTGCGGTTTGTCGGCGAACCGCTGGCACCCGTTGCATCTTCGGACGATGTCTTCAGCCATGGTCATGGCGGCACAAGAGAATCTCGCCGCAGAGCTTTGGCGACGAGGGAGCGGCTACCTGTGTGGTGGCCGCAGATGCCCTCGTGGATATCTTGGAGTATGGCCTTGCCGTTATTGATGGTGACGCACCGTTGTAGTACGCCCGTAATGCTGCGTTTGTACAGCTCGCCGTTGATGATGGTGAAGGCTTTTGACCGACGAGATACGCTACCGGCATCCGCCGGGCCGTTCGCAATTCTCCGCTTACCAGAACTAGAGGTATGGACGTGTCCAAGTTTCGCCGACCGCCATGACCTGCATCAGTTGACCATGGCAACTTCGGTATCCAACTTTTCGGTCCTTCATGACCTTCGTAGCGTAGCCCCGAGTGTTCTCGCTTCTTCGGTGATCCTTTGGGGAACTTTCGCTGATGGATGGCATGCAGATCTGTTCGAGGAACACACCTGGTGGTACCTTTGCACAAGTGGAGCCGATGTTGGCGAAGTCTATCGGCCTCCTGCTCTCTCTTCCAACATGCCAAGTTCGCAGCCGTCGAATTCTCCTTCGAAAGGCGTTGTATAGCGCTGCAGACGCGATCATGTTTTCGGCGTAGCGCCACACTCATTCATCGCCTCAGACGACAAGGTTGGAGTCACCAGATGACCAGCGCTATGCGCCACATATTTTTGCCATCTTCATGCCATGGATGAGGGCTTCAGATTCGCCTCGTTGGAGGCTCAATTTCATCCAAGGACGATTTCATCTTGTCACCTTGCGGGAGGTCAAGATGACTCGCCTCGCCCGCTTCGCTTTGGAGCCGCTAAAATGCATTGTCCAGATCGCGACATGTCTGGGTGTCGTGCACCGCAGCTCCATCCAAAGGCACCGTGAAGTCCTAAGGACTTGAGATTTGATTGTGTCGCTTCTCGTAGATGATGTCCAGGGTGATAGTTCAATGCCCCACAGGCCACGCGCTCGTGGCCTCCGGGTTATTCAGATGCTGTTTAGGGTGCTCGCTGACGACCATCACCGATGCTCCCGGAAGTAGTGGCTCACCGTCGAGCCGCATGAACATGCCGTAGGTCGCTCGTAGTGCGGGTACCGCTGTTTTGTTGGAGTGAGAACTCGCCGAGGTAGTAATTGGGCGTTGTACCCTGTGGGTCTTGCCTTCTTCGGTCGCTCGACCACAGTCGTGGTCGACCACCTGTGTGGCTGCTATGTACAGCAGGGCTCGCGCTTTTTGGCGTGACCAAAATCGGGCGAGGTGGGACAGGAGCCGCTGAGGCTTTCAATGCTGCTGGCTTCGTGTCCACTCAACTTGTTCGCCGGCTTTATGCAGAACCGGTAAAATGGTAGGGCCTTCGCCCATGCGGCCGATGAACTCGCTTAGTGCCGCTTACCGCCTCATGAGTCAGAAACGCCTTGAGGTTTTTCGCTTCTCCATTGTCATGAGAGCTTTGATTTTCTTCGGTTCGCCGATCCTCGTTGAGAGATGAAGTACCTGAAAAGTCTGACCCGAGGGACGCCGAAGGCGCACTTTTTCGATTGAGCTTGATCCTCGAGCGATCAAGGTTGTCAAATGTCTCGCATGAGATCGCCGATAAGTGTTCTTGCCTCCTTGGTTTTTATGACTATGTCGCCGATAGACTTGGACGCTAACCGATCTCGTCCTTGAGGCAGGCCTGCATGCATCGCTGGTACGTGGCACTCAAGCGTTCTTTAGCCCGGCAAGGGCATTGTGTTGTAGCAAGATACTCAACGGTGTGATGAACGCCATTTTCTTGATCTTCAACCTGAGTCGAATCTGGTTATAGCCTGAGTAGGCGCCGAGGAAGGAGAGTTTCTCACAACCTCGCACAATCGATGATCCGGTCGATCCGAGGAAGAGGGAAGTGGTCCTTAGGGCGGTTTATTTAGTGACGAAGTCCACGCACATCCGCAGGATGTCCGTGTCCTTCTTCGATCATCACCGTTTGCCACCACTCGCTTCCTTGATTTCCGATGAAGTCTGCCGCAGTAATCTGCTGATCTCCTTGCCAATAGCTTCGCTCAGGGTCTGGCGCCTTCGGATGGACTGCTTGACCGCTTGGTGTCCGGGAAGACATTGAGTGCGTGTTCGGCGAATTTCGAACTCCGCATGTCCGCAGGACACCAGCGAAGATTTAGCGCCA
This sequence comes from Avena insularis, assembly GCA_023614405.1. NCBI lineage: Eukaryota > Viridiplantae > Streptophyta > Magnoliopsida > Poales > Poaceae > Avena > Avena insularis. The sequence goes on from CM042688.1 coordinate 280,229,365, forward strand.
CGGAGGAATTCGACGAGCGCTTCCTATTCGGTGTCGAGGTCGCTGGCGATCAACGCCGCCTTGGAGGCATCCGCTGATGGACCTGCACTTTCTTGGTGTTGATGGTGGAGTCGAAAGACATGTCAGTGCTCGCTTTGGATCTGGGTAGCCCATTGTCCGTCACCGCGGAGCTTTACAAGCTCGCCTTGCATGCCGAAGATCGGGAGATTTTGTTGAAATCCTCGTCGCATTGGTCCGATCGGGTGAAGCTCCCGTGGATTGTGATGACGCCTTTGGTCCCGCATCTTGAGTAGTAGGTATGCGAGTGGGACGGCCAGAACCTTGCGAATGCTACGCCTGTGATGGCATGGTATTGCGACGACCAGTCCACCACTTCAATTCTAGGCGCCCTTCCGAAAGTTGTCCGGCTTCAAGATGACGCCGAGCCCTATTTTGCCTGTGGGAAGATGCCCTTCCCGACAATGCCGTGGAACGTTGTGTCTGATTGTTCCAGTTGCATTGCGGGATCCGCATAGCTGCTAGAGTGCTTGCGAACATTAGGTTGATGCCGCATTGCCGCCCATGAAGACGCGACTCATCTCGGCCTCCGATCTGCGCCCAAAGACCAGGCAGCATGACTGGGCGAGGGATCCGCAAGGTGATCCGCGCGTGAATGTGATGCAGACTCCGATCCTCCGAGGTACTGTGGATTGCAGCGGAGTTGCCACGCTGTTGATTTGTCGGGTGATTTTCTTCGCACTCACAGGGGCGCCCTTCGATCATATTTAGCGCCCTTTGGTGGGGGTATGCGACCCGGCGTTGTTTTATGCTTAGTGCGATGGTTGATTTGGGCCTCCAATAGGCGGCGGAGGAGCTCCGTGTGCTATTTCACCTGGCGCAGTGCTTCAACGCAGGAATTGGAGCTTGTTGCCTCATCTGCATCATGCCTTCGCTGAGTTTCGAACTCGCGCGCCCCTTGAGCATGTGGCTAGCTTTCTTTTGTCATCTTGTTTGTCGATGTAGAAGTGGATGGTGCATGGACCCGGAAGTTTGTCGAATGCCGAGGGTCCGTTGTCGCGTCGCGCGCTGTTACACGACCGTTGGTCGTCCGCTGTCGCGAAGTTTCCGCTGCGTATCCTCCGCCGCGGCGGCCGTTGTCATTACGGTGGTCGGCGTAGCGGGCCGCGACCATGTCGGGTCCGTCATGTCCTCGTGAGACGCGCGATCTCCTCTTGCCGCGGTGTTCGCGTCTTCGCCATAGTCGCCCTTCTTCATCCGATTGCGCCTGGATGCAATCTTCGCCGCCCGCCCAACCGCTGGCGATTTCGTGAGGTGGTCGAGTGTCTTGGGCTTTACACGCCCAAGTTCCTCCTTGAAGTTCGGGCGCTGACGCCGCCCCTCAAGGCGCCGATGGCCCTTTCTTCGAGATGTGTGCTGCGGAGTTCTTGGTTGTAGACCAGTAGTATGTACGAGCGAATAGATTCACCCGTTTTCCGAGTGCAGGCTCGCAACTCTTCGATTGAGGCGGCCTCTTGCTGGTGCCTTTGAAATTTCGGATGAAGCTATAAACGAGCTCCTCCCACTTCGGATGGATCCCGATGATAGGTCGCTAAGCCAGACTGTCATACCGTCACCGCAAATGAAGGCATTGCATGGTCGTTTCTTTGTTGCCTCCGTGAAGCTTGACGGATGATGATGGTCACCGAGCCAGACTTTGGATCTTATGCGTCGCTGAACTTCGGAGTATCCGGCGAAGCTTGAAGTTGCGTGGCATCTGTGTTCGCCGGACGGATCTGCTGAAGCATCGAGCCCCGCAGAGTTCTCCTTCGTCTTCGTCCATCTCAGATTCAGACGAGCATGCGCGCTTGGCGCGTGCTTTGTCGATCTTGCGCTGTGTAAGCTTGTCTCGCATCGTAGTCACGCTTATGGCGGTGAGCTCTTCTTCCTTCGAGGAAGATCGTGTTCCTCTTCATCTTCGGATGAGGGAGTGGGGCTCCGGCCGCTGGCCGGAGCTTTCTTCTTCGCCCGTAGGAGCGCCTTCATGGAGCGCAGCTCCGATTAGTCCTAGTCCGTGAGTGCACTCATGCATGGCCCTTTTCGTCCCTCCCGAGGTGGGTGAGCCGCGATACGCAGGGCTGCCATGATCGCAGCTTTAGGCGCCTTCGGGATGATGTTGCCGGCCCATATCCATGAACGATGTGTAGAGAGTTCGGTCACGCCACGCCACTCCTTCGGTCCATGTTTTCCACCCGAGAGCGGTGCTTGTTTCTGGTTTCCGCTTGTGCTAGAGCCGGGTCCTTTGGGAGAGCGCAACTCGCTAAGACCGGACTCAGAGGTCGCTTGCTTGCGCTTGTCGAGCGCCTCCTGCATCTTGACTTGCTTCTTGTGCTCCTCGATGAGGAGGTAGTGGTATGCCCTCGCCAGATCACGTGGGGAGTCCAGAGGTAGGACTATTTCGCGACGGCGCTGGGCGTGTTTCACCCATCCTTCTTGCTAAGTTGGATGAGGTGGCCCCTGCTGCTTCCACCGCTGCTTTCGCTTCGCCCCGCGGGTTGGGGTTGGGCGGCGGTTAGGCGCTCGTCGGTTTGATCGCGCGCATGATAGCGCCGCAGATTGGTGGTTGCTGTTGCAGCTTTTCGGATCCGAACCGTAGGTCCTTCATCCGAAGGTGGATCGCACAGATCGGAGTTGCCGCTGGCCAGAGAACTCATCTATTGATGGTGACGGCGTAGCACGGGTGTGGAGCCCACGAAGCGGGCATGATTGACGGCACGGGCACCCGCCAGGAGGCGGAGGGTGCCGCTTGTCCCACCGGAAGCGAAGCTCAACAGAATTTCGAGTTCGCCGCCACGGGCTCGAAATCCTTCATGGTATCCGCGAGTGGGCGATGAAGTCGAAAGCGCCAAGAGGAGGTGATTCTCCGCCGCAGAGTTGTAGATCGATCGGGTCGGAACCGCCACGATCAAGACATCAGCAGCCCCAATTCCCACAGACGCCAATTGACGAGGTTTAATCTCCAATGCCCATTGTTATGGACTTGGGTTTTGGAGAAGATGGGGATGCTGGAGATCGTGGCACTGTTAATGCACAAGCAACCAGGGACACGAGATTTACCTGTGTTCAGCCCCGAGGGAAAACCCTACTCCCGCTTGTCCGCTTTTGATTATGGCGAACCGGTTACAGGTGCGCAGATTCGATCCGGCGTGGATGCGCAGCGAAAGTATGAGTCGAGTTGCCCTAGGACGTGCCCTCCCGGCCTTTATATAGACTTAGGCAGGTCCCATGTAGTCCTAGTCGGTTACAAGTTCTAGGGTTTTACCCCTTTGAATTTCCTATCTCCTCTAGTCTTGCTCTCCAAGGATCCGAAGACGTCATGGGCCTTGGTCACCCGAAAATCTTCATGGGCCAGCGTATGTCTGCCGTGGGCCTTCCTTGGGCTGGACTAGGTATGCTGAAGTTACGTACCCGTAGGGTATAACCATGTCATCTGTGCACCCACAATAGTTGCTTGAGCTGTTTTTGCTTTGACTGTCCTGCTTGATCGATTGACATGAACGATAGGTCGAGGTCTCGGATGATTCCACTTCTATCTGCTTCAGGGATGTTCTGTAATCGAGATGCCGCTCTTCTTGGTGGTGCTGCTCCTGTCACACTCCTTTATCCTCGGGTAGAGCTTAGTTGGGCTCGCCGTAAACTCGATTCGTTGGATAACCTTTTCCTTTCATCGAGTTGTCTTTGCATCCAGAGTAGGTCTCTTTTCTTGTGGTGGAGCAAATATTGGTACGCCAGTAGATCCTCGTGTGATGCATCTACTGTCATTGGGACTGCTCCCGAAATTGCTTCTCTTGCTTTTTGCCATGCCGATGCTGGTAACCGAAGTCATGTTGTCTCTTCTGTGCATGGTTCTCCGCCTCCTCCTCGAACTATGCGATTATCTGCTGTTTCTCCTCCGTTTCCATGCTCTCCTCCATTGTTGTGTGCTCCTTCGTTGCCGTGGTTTCCTTCATGGTCATCTGACAAAATATCATCAGGGTTTATGATGGGATTACCGTTTTCATCGCGTGGCATTGAAGTATCTCGATTGATCATGTACACTTGGTGGTGTGTTGCATGTGGTTTGGTGGCCTCGTCTTTTTCTTCTGCGGGTGTGCTTGCGGTACTCCGAGATCGTAGTTCCGAATAAATTTTCGCCATCCTTTCTTTGAAGTCGATGTTTTCGCTGCTTTCGTCGGGTTCTAAGTTTATTGAGTTTGTTCTTTGTGGTGAGATTGATTGGGGACCTTCTTTTCCTGTTTCGATCTGAGCTGTGATGTTTGTGGATGATCCAGCAGGTGATTCTAGTATGGTTATGGGCGTTGCTTTTTCCACCAACGGTTCTGATGCGATCAGGGCCGAAGGGTGTGATTCCTGCATGTTGTCCGCTTGGAAGTAGAGGCTTCCGATGATTAGATCGGATCCGCCGTTGAAATCAGCGGGTACCAATACAAAGGTGGGCGGGTGTGGATCTGCTTTTGTCGAGTTGACGCCAGGAGAGCGTTCACCGAACTGTGTTTCAGCGCTCGTGTTTCCATAGAGCGCCCAATTGACGAGGGGTGATCTCGGCAATGCCCATGGTGATGGACTTGGGGTTTCACAGAAAAGAGAATGCTAGGGATTTCGTCGGATGTCGGGAAAACAATGAAGACAAAGTCGCCTGAATATTGGGGAAAACACTCTATTACAAGTTGTCCTCTAGATTTCAGTACCCTCGTTTGGGCTTCTCCCGCCCTATATATAATAGGCCGGGTCTCAAAGCTGTATGTGGATAGGTTTCATACACGCGCTATTACAACACCAACATAATGTCGGTTCATAGTTTCTTTCCTAATACAAAAAAGTCTCTGTCGGTTGCTTCCTTGGGCTGTTTATCTGGAATCTTTATGGGCCGCAAGCCTTTTACCCAATGTAGGGTGGTGAATAATGAGCATCCGAGTAATCATACCCATGTCACATTGCATGTGTGTTCTTTTCACAAACCACATATGGATCCACCAGAGTCATTGCATGTCTGTTCTTTTCATTAACCACAACTAGTGTCATTGCATGTCTGTTCTTTTCACAAACCACATGGATCCACCAGTGTCACTGGATGTGTGTTCTTTTCATTAACCAAAGCTAGAGTCATTGCATGTGTGTTGTTTTCACAAACCACATATGGATCCACCAGTGTCATTGCATGTGTGTTCTTTTCATTAACCACAGCTAGAGTCATTGCATGTTTGTTCTTTTCACAAACCACATGGATCCACTAGTGTCATTGCATGTGTGTTCTTTTCACAAACCACATATGGATCCACCAGAGTCATTGCATGTCTATTCTTTTCATTAACCATAGCTAGAGTCATTGCATGTCTATTCTTTTCACAAACCACATGGATCCACCAGTGTCATTGCATGTGTGTTCTTTTCATTAACCACAGCTAGAGTCATTGCATGTCTGTTCTTTTCACAAACCACATATGGATCCACCATTGTTATTGAAATGTGTATTCTTTTCATAAACCACATGGATCCTAACCTTAGCCACCAATGGTAGCCGTTAGACCGAGTCTTCTAGAAGGCACGCCCTAACACAGTTGTTCTGCATGACGATTGTTTTATACCGTTCGATCGGGGCGCTCGGACAATTGGGATGGTCTTCGTAAGAGCGATCCGCGAGTAGGCTGTTCTGCGACATGATTGGCCATGCTTACTACCTGCTTGCTCTAGACAAACTGGCACCACCGGGTGCTCCCCTTTTGCGAGTGTCACGACTCACGAGTTTCGTGGGCCATATGTCAGTGTCACGTCCCCTTTACTTCTCTTCCTCCCCATACTTCTCTTCCTTCCCCTCGAAGCCACTTTCCCCACTTCTCTCCCATCCCGTCGTAGTCGCAAGTCGACAGCGCATCCAGTTATTTCTCCCACAGCCACCCTAGTCCCCCACCCCCCTCTCGCCATGGGTTCAAGGGGAGACGATGAGGAAACACGTCGTGCTGACAGGGACGATGATTTCGATGTGAGTCATCTCATCTCTGTCTCTATCATATGTGGCCAATTATCTATTTTGAGATAGATCTACTTTGTTTACTCATGTGCGTATGATGTGTTAGGCCAACAAGACGTTGTACGACTCCGACTATCACGGTTTAGCGGATGAAGTCAGTCCTCCGCTATGTAAACATGGATATGTGCCCGCTAAATTTGTAGCGTTCGAAGAACGAAACGCAGGCAGGAGGTTTTTATGGTGTCAAGGACATCGTGCAATGATGCAAGACAAAAGTTGCGGTGTTGTCAAATGGGTAGATCCAGAGTGGCCCAAATCGATGCAGAAAACGCTGGACAAACTATGGGATATGACTGTTGAGTTGAAAGAATCCATAGTCAACTCACTTCTTGACAGTGCTAAGATGAAGCTATGGGACCTAGTTGACACAACCAAGCTTAATCGAGATCTCAGGAGGGTGCAAGACAATGTTAGTAAAGTCGAGAAGGAGAGGGACTTGGCGTTGGCCCTAAAGGCTAAAGCAGAGCAAGAACTGACTCAAGCAAGGAATGATCTTCACCAGGCCAAAGTCCTGCAGTTCACAACTACGAGTATTGACAAGTGCATGAGGATAAATGCAGAGAAACAATTGAAGCCGTGCAAGGAAGATGTTAAAGGAAGGAGCAGACGATTCGATCCTTGCTCTCCCAGGAAGATGCGCATCGGGCTAAGATTAGGAAGATCAAGGAGATGTGTGATAACTAGTTTTATTTAGCTTGAGCTCCGTGCTTTTTTAAGTTGTAATAGTAGTACTTGTTGACCTAGCGGTCTGAACTAGTGGTCCCGGAATCCTGGGAGAAAAAAATTGGTCACCCGTTAATCTGTCTTAACTCTGCATTACTTCCTTTTGTCTGATCATGGTGGTATTCGGACATTGGTGGTTTGTTTAAATGTAATCTACGTGGATTGTGCCGCATGCAAATGGCACAACCACAATTTATAAAGTGGAACGTACACCCGGTTACTGGAGATTCGGGAGCTTCGCCAGATCCAGGGGATGCAGGAGCAGAGAGGCGGTGAGATAGACGGGCTCAAGATTAGGCCAGAAAGTGGTACCGATTTCCTCATCATCGGGGAATTATCGGTTGCCATTGCTGTTTATGTTGCCATGCCGTTGTGCAGCAGCTGAAATTAGTTGCTGCTTCGTGGAGTGTAGCATCTTAAATAATTTATTTCTGTGCCACTTACATTCCATCGAATTTGGAGACCTCCTGCCCCTCAGCAATCGTGGAACCATGCTGCGTGTTTTCAGATAGTAGTGGCACAATCACAATTTCGGATTCAACTACTGACTTGGGCGTTTCCAAACCCTAAGTCGTGGTACATTTTACTCTGAGAACATGGGTAGATTGTTTCGGCCAGCAAAGTTCCACACACAGAGCTCGAGAATTTAACCTAATTACATATATAGGTTGAAGTTCAACACATTACTATGCATCTTCATTTCCAGTAGCCTTCTTCCCCAGCCTAGGTGCGAGCCTTCACGTCCACTGGCTTCTTCATTTCCTGCCTTCTTCCTCTTTCCTCGGTGCCAATTTTCTTAGCTTCACGTACTCTGCATCGCTGGGACAATCAGCACTAGAATCGTGTCCAGCATCATCTTTCCACTTGTTTTTATTTTCTTCTGGCAGCAAAATGACTGACCCGGCAGTCATGTTTCTAACCTTGCGGCGCTTCCTGCCAAAGAAACAGGATTGTTGCATAACTGGCCAATATCTATAGAGTAAATAAAATAAAAATTACAATTCAGCACAAACATGCGAACCCCAAGAGACTTTTGCTTACCAGGAGCTAATTGGGTTTGAGCGACCACCATGTCCAAGAATAGAAGGGCGACTCCCAGTTGCAGCAGCTTCCATATCCAGTACATCACAATTCAACTCAAACATGCAAGCCGAAGCATACCTTTTCATCAACCCAATTAGCTGACTGTCACACGTTAGAAGAACCATGATGCCTCGTTCATCCATGAAGCTGAACTTTGCAGTCTGCTTCGGCCATATTTCATCATGATTACGTAAGCAGCAACCATACCAGGGATAGTGCAGATCTGCGCAGGCGCTTCTTCCATCGTGATACAATGGTGTCCATACCACTTTCCCTTCACCCTTGCTGATATAGAGTCGTACCTGAAGAGGGCTACTGTAACCAGGTAAGGGTGGTCCGCGGAGATCCCACTTGACAGAAAACTGTGGAAAAAATATGTTTGTCAGTGTTGGGCTAGCAAACAATTTTAGGTTCAGTAGCCAGCTAGCAGTTATAATTAGCCAGAATTTCTTCTTACTTTGTAGTAGGATCTGCCATCCTCCAAGCTGCTCAGCTCGTCGGCGGCGGAGGCGGGCTAGAGCATCGCAACAGCGGCTACGACATGCGCCATTGGAGCTTGGGATCAGCGAATGGGCGCAGCAACTTGGCACCAGAAGTTAAATGTCCAAAGGGATCGTTCTCCTGGAGGGTGGATTTTGACACCGTTGGTGCTAGGGGAAAGGAGAAAATGGATTTGTGAAATTGGTCAACGCATTTAATCCACTTAGTTCCTCAATTTGCCTAAGAGGTTGCCGCGTTGGCGCTCACGTCACGGACAGATGACCGACATGTGGGTCCCGACCGTCTACTTCACGAGGCAGTTTAACAAAATGTTTGAATTTGGCAGGGTAAGATGAGTTTGCCTCGAAATGGCCCCACTCAGTAGTTAGCAACCCAACTTTATGAAATGCGGCAATTACAGGGAACTTGGGTACCACGATGCGCTCGCCCAAGAACTTTCGGGCTGCAAACAAACAATCCCCTCCGTCACATGGAGATACCCCTCGGCGATGAGTTCTTGCAAATATTTGGCAGAGAGATCAGAATCTCTCCACACTCCCTTGTGGGAATCACCCTCTTCTTCTGCAGCATCTGGCGCCGCTCGCCTTTGGTCACCGCCGGTGGTTTCCACCACCGCGGATATAGGGACGACGACCCCGTACGGTGGGACAGTCACTCCCTGGGATGGCTCCATTGAAGCCTCGGGAATTGCCACCGTTGAGGGAGCACTGCGAGCTGCTAGAGGCCATTGCACAGGTGGAGGAAGGTGGAGAGGGTGGAAAGCTCTGGTTAGGGTTTTCTGTCAAAAAGCTCGAACGGTCGCTAGAGGAAGACGGAGACGCAGGGGAGAATGTGGGTAAAAGTAAAAGCCTAAGCTGTAGTTAATATATGTAGACCTAGCGTCAAGATTCGTGCAGAGAAATCTAAGGGACGAAGCATTACCGACGTGGAGATGAGCATGCCCGGTAATTTCGCCACGTCCTCCATCTTTGCCGCTTTAACGTTTCGGATTTTGCACGCGTAAAAATAGCTAATGATTAATTCACAGCCTTCTGTGAGTTTCGAGGTAGCGTAGGTTGTAGCCAACGTCATCTTCTGACCGTTGCAGTGGAGAGGTCACATCCGAAGATTCCATCGAAGACGGGAAGTATCTGGCTCGAGAAGACTTAAAGAATCTCCGGCTACATTACGAAGATGGGGAAGATTGTAGGGTTATTTGGGATACCTTCGAGATATTGCTTGATGAATTGCCGGCATCACCTAGACGGAGTATTCAAGATTGAAGGGCAAGATGACGCGAGATCTCAAAATTCCTCTGGAGGCTACTGTTGGGGATATGCTAAATGGGTATCACAATAGCACGTCTCTTATCCGGCTAACCCGCGTGGCCCACAGTTGGTAGCATGGCCTATGGCTTGCTGGGCGGCCCAGTTAGACGGATCCAGAAGGGAGGCCCATGCCGGATACAAGAAGGCTGCGTGAGAGTCACCGACATACCCGGAGCCTTGGAGTTCAAGATATGAAGACTAGTTAGTATTAGTCTAGGACTGTGTAACTTGTCCGGCAAGGTCCTTTCCTTGTAACCCTAGGTCCTGGTGCCCTTATAAGCCGGACCTATTGTATCCTTTAGGGCACAACGTCAGATACGATACACAACTCCCTCGCACAGCGAATCGATCTCTGTAACTCAGCGTATTCCCATTATAGTGATTTATAGCAGGAGTAGAGTTCCGCCACTGTTGTGGGACTTGAACCTGTGTAAGCTCATACCCGCCAACTCTCCGCCTTACCCCACGTCTCTAAACACGCTTTGTGAGGATCCCTCCATGGCGTACTCGTCGGCAGTACCAGGACACCTTTTATTCATTTTCTTTGTCGGCCAGCGCTTGAAAACGGTTCACCAGCAAGGCTAAGGGTGCCTAGAAAGAGGAGCTTACATTTGAACCATTAGCTGTAAGTACTACTAGCTAGATCCGCCCATCTCTTTGATTCTAGTTTTGATATCATTATCATGCTTAATTATTATTTTGATTGAACTTTGTTCTCCTAAAGTATCCAAGGAAGGAAGACATAAATAATTTATATGGCTACTATGTTTGCGAGTTTATTCGTTAGACGACCTGTGAGATGGGCAGAAATTTAGAACAACTTTAAGTATGTAAACAATATTCACAGTTTTATTTTATTACCATCAGTTGTGTTTATTAATTAGTTTCATTCATATATGTTGACTCCTTCTTTAAATTAGATCGAATGGATGCGGACGATCTTCTACCAAAGGATCGCGTACCAGCAATTCAAGAGGAAATTGCAGGATTCTTAGATGGAGAGGTCTTAGATATAAAAGGAGAATACTATCGGGAGATGCTGATAGTGGAATATGGATATATAGTAAAAGATATTATATTGTATATATGCATGAAACTCGTGTACCATATGTAATATTTTCGACACTTTGTTGATCATTTCTTCATTGCTGAGTGCAAAACACAAAATACAAAGGAAATAAATAGAAAAGTGGCCAAAATAAATTCTTTGCCGCGACACAAAAGGTGGTCAAAATGAATTCTCTGCCGCGGCACAAAAAAGTGCCCAAAATACTAGTGTGGCAGAGAAATTTTTAGCCTGGTTCGTAATACGAATCAGGACGAATGGTCCTCCCCCTCGCGCCAACAGTGGGCACGTGGATCTCTTTTTGTCCCGGTTCATAGTGCGATGGACTTGGGGGGCTTTAGTAGATTGCCTTGTCCCGGTCGTCCAATCGGGACTAAAGCCCGTAAGAACCGGGACAAATGTCCCTGTTTCTGCTAGTGAAAGTTTCTCTTATTTAACTAAAAGTAAAAATTGACACTAAGTTCGTCTAAAGTTTTAGCCTAAAACTAGTCCCATCTAGTCTAGTTTGGTCTATATAAAAACTCCAATCCCCCTTGTCTTTCCCCAAATCCTGATCACGTGTACATATACACGTACGTACGCACACCTTATCTCTCACCTAGCTAAAACCGACAACCCAACCAACCATGGTCAGAATGCACCGATCGATCCATTTCAGTTCTAGTGTAACCTCCAGGACTCCAGCAGATCGCTGCCCAACCTAAACGAAACGAGTACATCACCTTATCCCTGAAACTGGAGCGGGTGCCTTCTCTGAAACTACTAGCCTCCCTAGCACCTTACCGACCCCTCTCTTCGTCTTGGTCTGACTCGACCACATCCGGACAACGAGGCTTCCTGTGCCCAGTTGATCTTCTCGACTCGCTCACGTGCCTCGTGATAGCCGGACACCACCCCATGCCGAGCGCGTGCTTCCTCCTTGCATAAAGCGACACCACATACCGCCTCAACCAAACCTCCACCCATCTAGATCGGGATCCAGGCCGGCCTCCTTATCCTCCTTCTTCCTGGCCATGCCGAAGCCACCGTTCCCCCGTAAACCCTAGTTGCGGCCATCGTCGCCATCCTCTCAATTGCCTTCCTGCACTCAGCATCGTCACCGACACTGCTCCAACTGCAGCCAGCGAGGAGGAGACGCCCAACACACGCTCCTCGCCCCGGTCGTTATCGCTCGCCGCCGTGGACGCCGCCGTCTCGCCACCAGTACCTCGTCGCCTCCATCACCACCCTCGCCTCCAACCTCGACACCGCCTCCTTCTAGCTTCGCCGCCCTCGGTGAGCACCATCTTGTCTCTGCCTCTCCGACCCATGTGCGTTTACCCATCGCTCGCCTTGTCGCTGCCTCGGTGCGCCGCTCGCCGTGCACACGTTGCTCTGGACGCACGTCGCCCCGTGAGCGCGTAGCCAGCATAGCAGCAACAGCAGCTAGACCCTCTGTTCCACCTTGTTTTCTAGCTGCTTCGGCTCACCTCCGCCACCGAACGGCCTTTGTACGCGTAGAGGAATCTCCCATCAACATGAGAGATCAAATGTTGATCAAAACCATGGCCTATGTCCCTCGAAATCATCGCGAAAGATTGGACAAACTCACTGAGAATCTGCGGACAGTTCGTCAGTTTACATCCATGTTTTTTCTTTGTTCTGCAAGTTCTCGCAGCCGATACGGTCCACCTTCGACGTAACATGTTGAACAAAAGTTTTTTTTAAGATCAATCTTGAACAAAAGTTGAAGCCCTAGATCCCCTTTACAACTTCTCTTTTTAAGGCATCGTGAGATTCCTCACCGTTTGCTCGCCATCATCTCTCGAAGATCAGGTTAGCTAGACAGTTTCGCGCACATTTTGTTTCTGTTTCGTCAGTGTACCTGACATGTTTTTGACGGCTTTGCAAAGGGGTCCCTTGCTGTTTATGGTTCTCAACCCGCATCCCTGGCTTGCCCACGTGTCACCCAGCTGCTGGCTGAGCGTGTGCGTGGATCCGCGGCATCCATGTCCCCAATTCTGCCCGAGTAAAAAAAGTTTCAGAGAATTACTAATACAAACAAAATTCCAGAATATGAATATATCTCAAATAATTTGTATCTTTCAAATGAATTTGAATTTGAACAAACTTTCTATATGAAATATTTTTTCTTGAATATCAATTCAAATCTATTTACAAATTTGACCAAAGTCAACTCTAACTACTCAAACCTTTGACTTATTTTAATTATTTTGTATTTAAATAATATTTTAAATTCATATTTCCAAATAATACATATATATTATATGTTTTCTGATCAGAAAAATACCAGGAATTCAAATATACCATCTACTATTAATATGTCTTATATTACTCCCTTCGATCCAAATTAGTTGAATTGATTTTGTCTAGATTCGAAAGTATCTAGCACTAAAACAAGTCCAGATACATTTGAATCTAGACAAATCTAAGTCAACTAATTTGGGTCGGAGGGAGTAATAAATTCACAACTTTAATTTCGTAATTCTAAATTTTACAAATAATATGTCTAAATTGATCAGCGTGATAAGCCCATTCTGTCTGTGTATTCCATAATATGAATTGAAGTATGCATCATATAAATATTAAATAATGAGAACTGTTTATGGGACCAAACCATGCCTAAATAATTAATTAATATGTTTTATTATTGTTTCCACACCTCATCCATGCCATGCTATGTTATACCATGTAATTATGCATCATTTAATCATGGCATACCTTGTTTGCTTGATGCATTTATTTATATTATTGCGCACTTTATTTATTATGGTCCTTGGTGTGTTTGGCTTTTATTCTGGACAGACGTCGAGCAAGGGAATTACCAGGAGAACCAAGAGTACCACCCAGATCCCGGTTATCCTACTGCTGATCTGACAAGCAAGAAATTTCCCATGCTTACATACATATAACACATATGCTTCTATCTTATTCTTGCATTATTGAGTCACGATTGCATTAAATTGAATCGCAAGTATTATATAGCCTTTGCTTTTAAATCCCACCAAAACTTGTTTCCTCAATTCTATGATCCATTACTACATGAGTTGTTTGAGCCATGCAAGTCATAGAATTGCATGTGTAGGGTTTGTGCGAGTCTTTGGATAACGAGGTACCTAAACAACTTAAACTGTGTAGTAATGGGATAACGAAAGAAAGAGACACCGACGGGTAATAGATGTTATTTGGTTCTTCCACGCTCACTTGTGTCTCGTAGGACCCCGAGTACTTGAAACTTGTTCGTTGACTATTCGTACTATCCACATTCGGGAGACTATGGATTTGCCATCGCCTGAGCTTGATTCACACTTTATTTCTTGGAGGGTTTGGGGCTTTATTACTATCTTGTTGTTATGCCTTGCTTTACTTCTTTATTTACGATTGCGCGTGGAGTGCCTGTACTATTTTGGAACGTGGAATGTTTTCGCGGTATCGACAAGCCCAGTCACACTTTCGAATTCCCAATCGTTTACAATCATTGACACAAACCTAGGATCCATCTCGGAGTCGGCCAACTTTGTTGCGGGTAGCTTAGTGGGGTGGCCTCCTGAAATAATTTAAGAATCCTGTGAATGCATTGTTGTTAGGCCTCATTGCTTTTTATTTGGTTCATCGTGAGGTTGATCACGTGTGTGTTGCTATTTGTGCAACCCTATAGGATAAATCTTTCTGAAAGCCGTGTCCATGGTTATGAATGACTTGGAGCATGGTTTCTCGATCATAGACAAGCATAACTAAAATACCACCTTTGATTTGGCTAAAACATGACTAATAAATAGTGCAACACTCACGTAATGGTTAATAAAATTGCTAATAAATGGGATGTTCTTCCGCCTTCTCATCGGTAAGCGAGAAGGAGGACGAGCAAGGTTATTTATGTTTCTTAGATAACTGCTTTTCCTAATTAATGAGCGTCCATCCATATTTGGTTGGGCGGATGTTGTAGAGTGTCTCTATAGAACTGTTTAGTTATTCTCTTTCGCTGCAATTGCATCACCCCTAGGTTGTTCCCTTTAGATGCATTAAGACTTGCTGAGTACTCCTAGGGTCTCACACGATAATATTTTGTTTAGATGGACATGTATACTCTCAATAAGATTACTTGGTCGAAGAGACTGAAGATGGTGGCAACGATTGTCAGGTGTAGAGATTCTAGGGATGGAGATCCGTGAGATCTATGGGCGGGATGTGCTTATTTTTATGGGATCTTATGCTAATTTGCTTCTTATCCATACTCGGATCTTGTTTTCCGCTTCCGCTTGATACTCTGATGTGTGATGTATGAGGATGTATCCTAAACTATTATCTCTATCTACGATATTTGGATCTTCCCGTATGCAATTGAATATTTATCTTTCTATTGTTTTAGATGGTATGGCTCTAATGTACTATTGTATGTCGCCGACATACATACTCATTTGTGTATGTTTTCATCACATTACCTATCGACTACGCCACTCACACCTGAAGCTATGATCATAAAAGTGGGTGGGATGGTTGGCTGGTATTACATATTGCCACATGATTAGCCCTCTTCCTCGGAAGGCCGACAGAGGGTGGTTGACCATGACATTTACCTTAATTTCGCCGAGACCATGATTCACGCACTAAGGTGTGTTCCGCTGTAACAGGTCATGTCCCGAAGCCAGTCCCTAGAAATGTGAGTCGGGGTTGGTTTATCAGAGGCTCTATCGACCCCATGCAACATAGGCCATGCTTACCTACCTATTATGATGCACCTTCACCCGCCAAATCTTTCAAAATGTTTTCTATGAATATGTTGAATGGAACGCCCGAACTACGTGACTCATGGAATATACTAGGCAAGTTAGTTATTCGAGGGGTTCCCAAGCCCCGTGTGGCTGTACGACCGTCTCGGTTATAAAGGCAAGAACTCAGTGTAACTACCTCGGTGAATTACGCTCCTAGTACAAGCCTGGATGATCAGAAATGGTTGAAATAGTACGGTGGGGCCCAAATGCCACTCACAGGTAGACCTTTCGGCCGTCCCAACCATTTCCAAACATCGGGACAAGAACGAGCAGGCGTAATTCCGGCAGCGAAGGGATCAACTACATACACAAATGAGTATGTATGCAAGCCACCATACAATAGTACATCGAGCCATTCCATCTAAAAAGAAAGGAAATATATAGCATACGGCAAGATCCAAATATCCTAGATAGATATAATAGTGTAGGATATCTCCTCATACATCAATCAAGCAGTATCAAGCGAGCGGAAGACAAAATCCGAGTACGGATAAGAAGCAAATCGGCATAAGATGCCCCATAAATAAGCACATCCGCCCCACGGATCTCACGGATCCCGTTCGAAATCTCTACACCGAATGATCGTTGCCCACATCGTCCGTCTCTTCCACCCAAGATCCATCTTGCGAGTGTACCTGCTCATAGAACCAATAATTTATCGTGTGAGACCCTAGGGTACTCGGCAAGTCTTTATGCCTCTAAAGGACACAACCGGGGTGACACAATTGCAGAAAAGATAAACCCTAGCAATTCTATGGATACTGCTAACCATCCGCCTAACCGAGATAAGCGGATGTCCGTGAATTAATAACAGCTTATAACAGATTATAACGGTAATATCCACAGATCCATCCTCCTCCTCGCCACCGAGGAAGCGGACGAACAACCCCATCCGCTGGCGCTTTATTATCCATTCCGTGGGTATTGCACTATTTACTAGTCGGTACCTAGTCTAGTCAAATTTAAAGCGGTACTTTAGTTATGCTTGTCTATGATCGAGAAACTTGCTCCAAGTCGTCCATAACCGCGGACACGGCTTTGAAAGTTTTTCCTAGGGGTGCACAAATAACACACACTCGATGTGCCTCGGAAAAACCAAATCAAAACCCAACGAGGCGATCACGACAAAGCAATTACAGATTGAAATATTTGAGGCCACCCCATTAAGCTACCATGACGGCGGGCTCACGAGACGGACTCAAGGTTTGGGTGGACTATCAGAACGATGGAACCCGAAAGTGTGGTGGCTTGTCGATACTGCGAAATCGTGTCCCGGCCCTAAACAGATGTGCTCCTCGCACAATCTTAAATAAAGCAAGAAAGCATGGCATAAGTACAGGATAGTAAATAAAACCTCAAACTAGTTTGTGGCCCCAAGAAATAAGAATGAATCAAGCTCTGCTCGGGGGTTCATAAGCCTCCGGATGTGGATAGCCGAATAATCAAGGAACAGGAATCAAGTACTGGGTCCTACAGGACACAAGTGAGCCTGAAAAACCAAATAGCGAATATGGCTCACCGATGCCACTTTCATTAGTTATCCCATTACTACTCGGTTAAGTTGTTTAGGTACCTCGTTATCCATCGACACTCACATACCCTACACATGTTTGTTCTACGACTCGCATGGCTCAAACAACTCTGTAGTAATGGCTCATGGGATGGAGGAACAAGCTTGATTGGGGTTTAAATGTAAAGGCTATGCAATACTTGGGATTCAATTTAATGCAATCATGACTCAATGATGCAAGAATAAGAAAGAGGCAATATAGGTTGTATGTATGCAAGAATTTGGTAGTGCTTGCACAGCAGCTCGATTGAAGCAAGGGATGGATCTGGTAGTGCTCCTGCTTCTCTTGATATATCCCCGTCTTTGCCTATTCGAAGAAGAACCAAACAAACAAGGGCCAACATAAATAAAGTGCGCAAGCATATGAATAAAATGCATCAAGCAAACAATCATGCCATGATGAATGATGCACAATTTGCATGGCCTTAAGGTAGCATGGCATGGGTGAGGTGTGGAAACAATAACAAAGCATTTTATTGAGTTTTGGCCCATTTTATTTCCATATTAGTTGCTGTACTCATTATATTTATATGATGCATGCTTCAAATCAAACCATGGAATGCATAAACAGAAAGGTCTCGTCGAGCTAATCATTTTAGACATATCATTTGTTAAATTTGGAGTTATAAAACAAAAGATATTAATTATTTAAGTCAAAAGGGCAATTTGTTGTAATTTAAATAAACTTGGAATTTTAAATGTTCAAAATATATTTTGGAGGACATATATGAATTCCTCACATTTTTCTGATTTGAAAGCATATATTATTTGTATTAATTGGATTAATATTTTAAAAGTTATTTAAAAACAGAACTAAATTTGAATTTGAATTAATTTGGAAAAGATTTGAATTTAAACAGATAGACTGAATTACTTTTTATACTCAGGGTTAGCTAGCCACAGTCACAGACATGTGGGGCCACCTGACTGGACCAAACGCTGAAAAACTTACATCACCATGAGCTCTTCTAGCCTTAGCGGATGACAAAGTGGGCCTGGGTCTTCAGAGGCCCACGCGTCGTGAGCGACCAAGGGGTGCCAGCGCTTAGCGAGGACCCATGGTTGAGGCGGTGGAACCACAGGGGTTTTCAGAAAGCGGCGGCCCGACTAGTGGGCCGACGGAGGCCGGATGATGCGAAAAACGAGGGTATTTGCAAAAAGCTACGGCCATCGTTTTTCTTCCACGCGCTGCAGAGGACAGATCCGTCTGCGGCCATGGGCGAAGCGGCTCGAACTCGCGACACAGGGCTCATGGCTGACGGCTACTGCGGTGGCAGCCTAGGTGATGGCCGAGGTGGGCGCTGCCTAGCTAGGGCTTCTGAACGCCACAATGAGGCGACAGCAGCGACGGCGCCGCAGAGCGTGCACGACGGAATGATCGGCGGGCTAGGCGGCAGTGAAGGGACCTTGTCGAGGAGGGAGAGGGCTCACCGAGGCTGTCGGTCTTGGAATGGGAGGCAGCGATCGGCGTCGGCGAGGCAGGCGATCTAGGGTTTGCGTCGGGCTCACGCTGGTACTGGCGGCTCCGGTCCTTCTTCTTCTCAACGACGCGTACAGGGGTGGTGCCGGGGCTCGTCTTGGTCTCCTCGATCACCTCCCCGACGTGCTTGTAAATGCAGCAGTGTAGCCAGAGGTAGGGTTGCCGTGATGGCGTGGCGGTGGCGATGGAGAAGAGAGGGAGAGGGCAGGCGCCTTGGGTAGATCTGGGAACGGAGGAGGCGTGGGGCGGGGGTAAGCGGAGGGAGAGGAGAGCGTGGGGAGCAGGTGGATGGGGGAAAGGTGGCCTCGGTGCCCCTTTTTCCTTCTCTCCTCGAGCACGTGCTCGGGCAGGGAGGCCAGGGCATGGGCAGGCGCATGGGGAGCTGGCAGGTGGGGTAGGGCGTGCCGTGGTCGGGTGGTTCAGGCTGGGGCCCCTAGAGGCGAGAGAGAGCTAGGGAGAGAGAGGTGAGGCTCGGGTTGGGGGTGGTAGCCTCGGGCTAGGGTTGGGGTTAGGGTTGGGGGGTAGCTAGGTGGGGTTTGGATGGTCGTGGAGCCTAGGTGGGGCTCGGCATGGAGACTAAGGGAGGGAGAGAGAGAGAGAGAGGAGGGGACTTAGGGCTTAGGTGAGAGGGGTATGGGGGTTAAGGTTAGATGGGGTATGGGTATGGTGATGATGGAGGATCTAGGATAGATGATTAGAGAGAGGGTGATGGATTAGGGCTTAAGGAGCTTGCATGCTCCACACTTGAACAAGCAAGAAGGTGGTGAAAGAGAAAGAGAGGGATGTGGTAAGGTGGTTTAAGCATGATCAAATAAGATCAAGCCAAAAGAAAAGATAGAGGTAGAGATGATCCACTCCAAGAACAAATAAAATCCAAATGACAAGCAAAGGTGGTGCTTGCATGGGCCATGCAAAACATTTAATGCCATGTTGATACTTGTGAAAACAATATTATTTCATGGCATTATTATTATGCATCCCAAATTATGGAGTAAGGCCCAAGCAAAGGAATTTAGAAAGAATTCCAAGTGGAGTATATGGGGATGATCACATTGGATTATAATTGGGAATTACTAGTGTGTATATTCCACTAGGTAGTTAATAAGCCCACAAAATATTCCAACATGAGCATAATTCCATGATAATCCAAATGGAAGCTAGGAGAAAGGGTCCCACTCACAAAGGCAAGGTGGCCATGTGGCTCTCATAAACCAATATTGTGAAAACAACATGATGCTAAGATGAGAGCATGTGGTAAAAGAATTGGATCCATCACAACCCACATGAGCTAGAGGTAAAACCAATAAGTGCCAAACTCCTATTTAGTTGGATGGTGGGATTATAAGGTGGTGAAAGAAAAGGTGGTGGAGTTAATAAGAGATATGCCCCCAACTCAACTTGGGCATTTAAACAATATATCAAGAGCCAAATACAATATCAAGAGGCAAATGCAAATAATAATGCATATGAGATAAGAACCAAACAAGAAGGGGTTTGATATGATGCTCAAATGCAAGGAGGCATGATGACATGAGCATGATATAATGATGATGCAACAATTATATATTTGAAGTAGCCATTATATTACTAGACCAAGTAGCATTACAATTGTTAGACAATTGGGATGCTACACTCAGTTTCTAGTGGTGGCGAGCATGGGACTACAAAAACCACATCCCACTGTGGCCTGTCTTAGCATGTTTAACCTTTACCACTGATCCTTACTCATTAGTATATCTCATTCTCCTATCATACTAGATTCTCTACATCTGATACATCATCTGGATGAACTAGAACTGATAGCTAAGCATGGCTAAGCAAGACACAGATATAAGCTCTAGCAATGAACACAAGCCAAACCTAGTTATGCTAGGAGCAGTGGATCGGGTAATATAAGGTCAAAGGGAGTAATGAATCATATAGGATACTCTATCTACCAATAAAAGACTACAGTAGAATCGTATGCATCATGTCAAGAATTGAAATGCTTTCGAAACCATAGGATTATATAATGATGGGGCTATGCTTTCCTGATGAGGACATCTCTACAATTCTTCCATTATTCAATGAAGATAATGATGCAAAGATTCAAGACACTAATGAAATCAGAATTGGACCTATTACAAGAGTTAGATCCAAGTTGTTAAAGCAACAGGTGAATTCCTTCTTAGTTGGTTCTGGAATATTGTTTGATGAGAATTTTATACTACCTAAATCTTTGCATCTATGTTTGATCAGGTATGAGGAAGGCCAAGGAGCTGAGGAAGGAATAATCAAGCTGCAGTAGAGGAAAGAAGAAGAGATTCTTTGCTGCGGCAGGATTTTGACCGATTCCCTGCCGCGGCAGGAGGTTGGTACCAGGGGAGGAGAGGGATGCGTGCGCCAAAGGGAGAACCACAAGGGGACGGGTTACACCTAGCTGGTGCACCCCTCACGCGTGGCATATGTGCCGACTTAGCCGAGCCCTATGGGGCCGAATCGGACCCACTTGGGTCGAGTCTTAGTTGTGTGCGGCTGGACTCCCATATAGCCAGTTGCCACCCCCTCCTTTGATGCTTTAGACTTGTTTTAGACTAAAAACCCTAGATTGGATTGCTGCAAGCATTCCTCTTGAACCCTCCGATATTGTTATTATGTTTCGCGACACAATATCAAATTGACTCTAATTAAGTGTTATCTGTCGTTCCACTGGGAATTATGTAGATTGCAAACCGTTCGTGATATGGGATCACGTGCGCAAGTGTGTGGTGTTGCGAATATCCATAGGGCCGAAGATTTGTTGCATTGGCAACGGGGGAGCAGCCGAGAGATAGTTCGTCAGCGTCTCACAAGTTATCTCCATCATCATCGCCATCATCTACGCCGCTCACTGAGAAGATCGGGCCACCCCTTATCATCTTGGTATCATATTTCCAGTGTTTACTCGGTGAGCAATTCATAATCCATCCATAGTTTAGTTTTGTTTTGATTCCTATACCAGAAAAAGCCCCACAAAAGAGTCATAGTTTCTGCCTGAGATCTAGATCGCCAGGTATTCTAGTTCTTGTGCTGGTCGTGTTCTTCGTTTGTGTTCCTTTTTTCTCATTTTTTGTAGTATTTGTTTAGGTTTCCAATCCGAGTTTTCTGTTCTAAGTGTCCGTTTGTCGGAGTCTAGATCGGTTTGGCTGCAGATCGCCGAGTAAGATCGGATCAGCCTTGTCGCGTGCCACCACACTCCCTGTCGCGTGCGCCAAGCTCCGCTGTGCCCACTGCCTGCCCGCGCCACCGATCTCTGCCGCCGCGGCAGCAAACCGCTGACGTTTCTCTATCGCGCCTCTGCCGTGCCCCTGCCGCGTCACGTTTTCGGGTCGGATCTCTACCACAGCATAACTCTGCCGCTAAGTCCTGCCGCGACACAGTTTTAGCAGGTTTTCCTGCCGTGGGCTATTTGAGTCAGTTGTCGAGTGTCTTTTCTTTTTGCATCCACATAGCGTATCTTTGTGAACCATAGTCAGCCTTTCATCGTGTCTAGCACTATCCTACGAGACTAGCTTTTTCCTTTGCTCTACGGGATGCTCACTAGGTTGTTGGTGCTCTATGTTTTTGTTCTGCCGTGCTAAGTTTACTTTCGTGTTTGTGGCCTACAAGAAAATAGTAAAAAAAGAGAACAAGAAGAAGAAAAGAGAAAATATAGAAAAGAGATATAAAAAAAGAGACGAAACCACAAGAGAGAAAAGTTTACCATCAGGCTTGAATTTTGCTATCTAGTACACATCTTGGCAGTGTTTTCCTTTGGTTTGCACCTGTAGATTAAGCAATCTTGTTCATGTACACACTGAGATTTTTGCTAGCATCTCTCCTTGTGCATTGCAACATGAGCTTTACTCCAACATACATCTTTGTGCTCTTGTTTATAGTTGGTTTGCCCCATTTTTCTCCACTGCGTGTGTTTCTGTAGGTCTTGTGTCATACGTCCAGCACTAGGATTTGGTACTTTGGCGTGTAGGTATCCTCACCTAGAGATCCACCATATACCCTCGTTGTCGTGTGATAATTTTCCCCTCGGTATTCGCATCATCACATCCGTGCATGTGTTTCTTATCATCTATTGGTAAGCATTGCTAATTCACTTGGAGCGGTAAGATTTCCTTTCTTTGAGTTGCTTAGTGATTTTGAGCTCCACCTACACAGATTTTGTTTTGTACACTAACATACTAATCATGTCTGCTAGTGATGAGTTTGATGTGATGCAGAAAAAGGACTCTAATACTCCAGCTTTGTGGAGTCACTTTGAAGGGTTACGTGCCCACTTGCAGAGTACGATTCAGCTGACAACCGACGCCCTTGATGGAGAAGTTCAAGCTATACAAACCAAGCTGCAAGGGACAGATACAACAGTCAACACCATTCAAACACAAGTGACAGCTCTTCAGACTTCGGTTGATACCTTGACTCAATCGATGGAGGCAATCCGCATGTTGTTGCAGCGTAATGAAGGGCAGCGCCATTAGCAACAGTTTGATGATGCTAGCATTGCTGATAATGGGGAGAATGCAAACCAATTTGCGTTTGGTCGTGGTGCTTATGCTCGTGGCTGTTGATAACCAATAAGAAGGTCTTCGGAAGCCTTGTGCTTGACTTGATTACAGTTGGTCAAGTATTGTTCGTTGATCTTTGATGGTGTTGATCTCAGTCTTCGATCTTGATCTCGGTATCGTACTCTACCGGGAAGAACCAAACACCAAAAAGAAAGGAGGAAACAATGAACACATGGCATCGATGCAATGCTCAAGCAAGGATGATGTTAATACAAGTTAATTTGTATTTAAATGAAAGCCTATACATGCTTGACAATTTAAACGGGTTCCAAGGGGTGCAAGCCCTAAACAGGGGAAACCTCGGAATCACCAATGTGGTTCAATTGGTTCTTCTAATTAAACTTGCAATTAAAGTTGTTGAACAGTGCATGCTTTTGATGCTATTGTGTAGATCTCATTTTTCTGAACATTTTGATATATAATTCATATTTTTTTGACTTATAAATAATTAGCTATTGATTTTGTAAGATTAAACCAATTTCTGAAATTATTAAAACAATTTAAAACATTATGATAGGGGGTAACCCCGTGGGTGGCCTGATCTTCACGGATCTCGTGGTCAAATCGATGGGAAAGCGAGGGGAAAGGGAGAAGGTAGCAGAAGCGAACGCACGCCTCGCGAAGAACACGATGAACACGCACAAAACTCACACGATACAAGCCCGATTGCTCTCGCTGGTGGCCACCGGTCCGATAGAAACCTCGCAAGGAAAGATCGGTCAACATGCTCCCTCGATCCCATGCGGAGAGGGAAGAACATCTTGGAGAGGGTCTTGCCATCTTGGCAAAGGGACACCGATGCCAAGGCCTTGTACAACGAGGGAGGCGGGATGCAAACTCCAACGAGGTGGTGACGATAGTCGATCCCCTTTGGTAGAAGGGGATGAGGCAAAAGTAGAGATTCCACAAAGGAGGTTTTCTTTAGTCTATCATCTATGCCTAAGGGATACAATGAGGGGTGGGGGCTCTATTTATAGGCCAGCCACAAGTTCAGGGGTAGTTTGGGCATAAAACTAGGGTTTAGTGCGGAAAGAGGGGTACATGGGCCAAGGGCCTAGATGTTGGCTCGTAGGCCCATCACTTAGGCCAGATAGTCCGGGTCGGGTTGACCGAACAGTCCGGGGTGGCCGGACACTCTGGGTAGTGTCCGGGTAGAGTCCGATGTAGCCTACTAATTGTCCATGCCAGGACAGGGATGGGGTAGGCCGGACACTCTGGCTGGATCTGGCCAAACACTCTGGCTGCACTGGACATTCCGGCTGGCATCGGGCGGACTCTCCGGGGCAATGACGGCGGAGACTCCGGGCGATGACGGCGAAGACTTCGGTTCTGGAGCTGGCTGCTCCTTGTCCGTCTTCTCTTCCAAGCCTCCGTCTGTCAGGCTTGGTGCTTCGGGCTTCCTCCCATGCCTCCGTACTTGTTGGTGTGAACCTATCATGGATATGGGACGGATTATGAAGTAGTATACCATTCAAGAGGGTAGGAAGTGGTTCGCATAGATGAACGGATTCACCTTTGGAATCCATGACGACTTGGCATAATTGGAGATCATGATGTGGTAACGACCGAAGGTCGGGCTACATCATCTCCCCTCCCTTCAAAAAGAGTCGTCCTCGACTCTACACGCTCATCACAAACTAGAAGATGTCAAGAGACCTTCTTGATCCTGGGGTTCACCATATAGTCGTCCTCGGGAAGATTGAATTGACAACACCACAATGTTCCTTCACCTTCCATGAAGACTACAAAGCTCAACACAAAAGCGAAGCAACACTCAAAGTGTAGCCAATTCATGAAGATTATAGCATGAGTCCTCAAGTAGAGTGAAGTCACCTTATGATGTAGAGATAGCTCGTTGAGGGGTAGCCATAGGTAACTCTCTATATTTCGTCTTGTCAACTTATGGTCCATAGAGGTTGACGCATAAGCAATTGTACCTTCACAAAAAAAGACCAAGCAAAATATGTTTGTGTGTGATAGAGGAGCATGTCATCTGTGGCATGTCCATTCCTGTTCACAACACTATTAGCACAACTCAAGTATAGCAAATGGAATGCATATGCAAGGTCAAAGTGCATGGGAATTGTTTGAACATCATCCAAATGTGGGAACTCAAAAACTCCATAAAGCGTCTTAGTGTGGCACTCAAAGCAATTGAATAAGATACATCTTTGATGCAAGAGTAGGAGAATTCGGCAAAAACACATGAGGAAGCATATCCAAAACAACATCATTATGTCTGCAAACCAACCATTGGAAAGAACAATTGGTCAATATGTTGGATGCCATACACATATCATCAAAAGCCAAAATCATGGGGGTATGAGTATCACAAGCGGAAGAAAAAACAGCATGTTTGCAAACAAACAATATGAAAGAACAAGTGGTCCTTATGTTTGTTGCAACAACAATACGAGAGACTTGGAAGCTCTCATGACAATACATGCTCAAAATGGCATTATGGTTGCACACAAAACATCGGAAAGAGAAATTGTTCAACATTTTTTGGCAACACACAAAGCATCAATATCCAATAGCAACGAAACATGATTATCACAAGGTGAAAGAATACCATTAACATGCTTGCAAGCAAACCATAGGAAAGAGCAATTTGTCAACATGAAAGATGCAAATCATGCAAAAGGTATCAGAGTTGGGTTCGATCTTGAACTCACTTGGGGGATGCTCTCTAGAGCTCTTTTTGTCAACTCGTGCTCAACCGAGGTTGACATTCTTGCGGGTACCTACACACATCATACACAAAAGGAAGAATGTGTGTGCATGGTATAAAAATACATCATCCATCATGACATATCTCTTTTTGTGCACATCACCATTAATGTCAATCAAGTGTAACATAGGTGCATGGTGAGTATGCAAGTGGGGAACATGCTTATCATGGCAATCATCAAAATCTCCAAAATTTGAGAAAGCTATGGGGGCCATCTCTATATAAACCATATGAGAATTATTGTTGCTAGCAAAACAAGTGAAAGAGCAATTATTCAACTTATTGCAAGCAACGGGAGAAATTGTGAAACACTCATGACAAAGCATTATCTGAGGGGTATCATTGGTAACATCATTACAAGCAAAACATTGGAAAGAGTAATTGTTCAACAAAGTGCAAGCAATGATATCATCAATGTAACATTTAGAGCATGGCATGTCTATGGCAACATCATCACAATCAAATAATTTCGCATGCTCAACATTATGCAAAGGCAAAGTATCACATGGAAATACCAATGAGTCATATGTGATATCAGAAACATCATCCATAGCATGCCAATCATCACAAGTCATCATGTCCACTAGTGGGATCATGGCATCATCAACACCCTTATTTTTACCTTGTTCATACCTCTCATATGAAGTAGTTGTTGTGGTAGTATTGGCCTCCATGTGGACGACTTCTTCATCATGTATGGGGATGGCATCATCTTCATCCACCATGTACATCTTGTTGGTTGGAGGCATCATCATGTCCAAGCTTGGCGCTTCTTTATCCATGGAACCTAGCACATCATGGGATAACACACTAGAGGTAGAGGGTAAGTCTCTAGTAATCAAAGTGGTCTCACATGACCTATCAACTACCACTCTCAACTCACTAGGTGTATCACGCATGCCCTCCAAATGGAAGCACTCAATCTCACATATGGTGGAGTCACTCATCTCACTCTTGTTTTCACTCAAGTGGGCTAAGTGGCTCTCATACTCACCTGGGATTGGTACCACATCATCACTCAAGCATATGGGGGTAGGCTCGGTTCTCTCAACTCCATGTGACTCCTTTGGTGAAGGGAAAATCCCATGCTCACTATTCTTGACCTTGTCGTCGCCATCTTGTGGTAGTGGTGGAAGTAGGCTCATGTTGTTGTCGAGAGCGGTGCCCAGATCGACTTCATCACATATGTGGCCTTGGCTTCCTCCATCTTGAAGTGTACACTCTTGGCGTGAAGCCTGATGGCATGGAGGAGAGCTTGCTCTTGGTGCCCTTTTGGTGGTGGCACGAGTAGTTGAAGGTGCCTTATGATGGTGTCGACGGAGGTCATTGGTATGCCTTGCCAAAGGTTGATGTAGATGGCGCACTTGGTCATCCACATGACGCTCGTGACGATTCTCCTTTTCCTTGGCACTCTTCTTGGTGAGGCATTGTAATGAGCGCAAAGCATCATTAGTCTTGGCCATCATGCTCATGGTTTTGGTGAAGTTGCTGTCCATGTCGCTCTTGAAGTTGTTAAGGGAGCTTTCGAACTTGTCCATGTGATGGTGGACCTTGGCACTCTTGAGGTGGAGGCTCCCTCTTGGTCGATGCAACTTGAGGAGGTTGTCGTTCTTGAAATCTTCCATCATGTCATCCATGCTTGTGGAGGCATATGCACGGTGGCTCATCGTGGATCCTTCATAGATATCATCATCGGTTCCGAAGTCCCTATACATGATTCACAAGACCAAGTGGTGTATATGGAAGTGGTAGGGGGTTAGGGATGCAATGTCAAACCTTACTTTACCTTGGAAGATAGTATCGTGCAAGTGGCAACACTTGAGAGCAATCAAAACCAAGCAAAGTGAAGTTCATGCAGAACACCAAAACCAACTTACCACTAAAAAACACATGCACAAAGCTTATGGTGGATAGGTATGGAAGGTGGCGTGTCCAAGAACAATCCGAAATGAAGATATTGTAATGGCAAGTAAAGAACCACGATGATCACAAAGCAAAACAAGTCAATCCATAAGATAGGAATTATATACAAGGAAACACACACGGTGGGATAAATGGGACTTGTGCGACAGAGAAAGTGAGCTAAGAACCAAATGATGACCTAGCGAAGACTATATGCTCGTGTCGCACAAGTGCAAGGAGAGACGCTAGTTCGATTGCAATAAATTGGTGGGCTACAAGATATGCACAATAAGTATCACCTATTTGATGTTCATCGAGCTTGCGCTTCCTATTCTATGAGGCACTTGTTTCTTTCTTTTTTTTCTTTTTTTTCTCTTTTTCTATTTTTTTCTCTTTTTCTTTTATTTTTCACTTGCCTCTTCCTTGTGCCAATAACTATACAAGATAACTATATGAGATAGCGCGCTCACAACTTGTGCTCGGAATTCTAGAAGGTATCAAGTGTACATAGCCCAAGCAATAATAGGATGAACTAGTCTCAATAGGTGTTTGTTGTTCGCAAAGATAGTTTAGCTCACAAAGGAAAGCAAGTGGGGAGAAATCGCGGAATTTTTATACCTTTCCTCGTCAATCTTCACCCTTTATTGGTGGATTCCGCCTTTCTCATGAAATTTTGATGGAGTAGATAGCATGAACTACAGATATGATGATGTAGAGCTCTTTCTCCTCTTCAAAACGAGCTAAAGAACACCAAAATCCGAATTCGTATGCAAAAGTTATGCTCAAAACCGTGAAGCAGATTTTCCTGTCAGCAGGGGGCGGACATTCCGGGGCGCGCAGGCCGGACATTCCGGGGCGCGCAGGCCGGACAGTCCGGTCGGGGCGGAGATTCCGGTCCGTTTAGGCCGGACACTCCAGTGGGGCGGATAGTCTGGTCTGTTTAGGCCGGACAGTCTGGTCCGATCGATCCAGAACTTCCAGAACGCGAACATGACGAGTTTTGGCGGAAAAACTCGAACCAAAACCTCAAATAGATGGAGGAAATCAAGGAATTAGGCTATGGAAACGCAGGAGAAGGTAGATCAACAAATTTAGCAAGTAATCCACGAATCAAAACCTACCAAAACGCACTCAAATCACAGATCGATCCAAAGCACAAAATTGGGGCTATTTTTTGGGATTTTTTTATTTATGGGGGAAAAGACCAAATTGATGAGGAATCTGTGGCAACCAAAAGCTACTGATACCATATGATATGGGGTAACCCCGTGGGTGGCCCGATCTTCACAGATCACATGGTCAAATCGATGGGAAAGCGAGGGGAAAGGGAGAAGGAAGCGGAAGCGGACGCACACCTCGCGAAGAATGCGATCAACACACGCAAGACTCACACGATACAAGGCCGATTGCTCTCCCTGGTAGCCACCGGTCCGATAGAATCCTCGCAAGGAAAGATCGGTCAACGTGCTCCCTCGATCCCACGCGGAGAGGGAAGAACACCTTGGAGAGGGTCTTGACGTCTTGGCAAAGGGACACCGATGCCAAGGCCTTGTACACCGAGAGAGGCGCGATGCAAACTCCAATGAGGTGGTGACGATAGTCGATCCCCTTTGGTAGAAGGGGATGAGGCAAAACTAGAGATTCCACAAAGGGGGTTTTCTTTAGTCTATCATCTATGCCTAAGGGATACAATGAGGGGTGGAGGCTCTATTTATAGGCCAGCCACAAGTTCAGGGGTAGTTTGGGCATAAAACTAGGGTTTGGTGCGAAATAGAGGGGTACATGGGCCAAGGGCCCAGATGTTGGCTCGCATGCCCATCACATAGGCCGGACATTGTGGGTCGGGTTGACCGGGCAGTCTAGAGTGGCTGGACACTCTGGGTAGTGTCCGGGTAGAGTCTGATGTAGCATACTGATTATCCATGCCAGGACAGGGCTGGGGTAGGCCAGACACTCCTGCTGGATCTGGCCAGACAATCCGGCTGCACGGACATTCCGGCTGGTATCGGGCGGACTCTCCTGGGTGATGATGACGGAGACTACGGGCGATAATGGCGAAGACTTTGGTTCTGGAGCTGGCTCCTCCTGGTCCGTCTTCTCTTCCAAGCCTCCGTTTGTCGGGCTTGGTGCTTCGGGCTTCCTCCCATGCCTCCGTACTTGTTGGTGTGAACCTATCATGGATATGGGACGAAGTATGAAGTAGTATACCATTCAATAGGGTAGGAAGTGGGTTCACATAGAGGAATGGATTCACCTTTGGAATCCATGACAACTTGGCAGAAATTGGAGACCATGATGTGGTAACGACCGAAGGTCGGGCTACATCACATTTACTGCACAAGGCTAACATTAGCGGGGGCGTTAAACCTTTTTTGCTGGGGCTGGGGAAAGCCACAGTCACTGGCGACCGGGCGCCATAGCCATCTCAGCTGACAGGAGGGACCTAGATGGGTTTGACCAGCGCTGACCACGCCATGCTGACATCACGGTGATGTCAGTGTGATGGTGGCTGATGTCTACGCACTTCTATTCTTGTAGATAGTTGTTGGGCCTCCAAGTGCAGAGGTTTGTAGAACAGCAGCATATTTTCCCTTAAGTGGATCACCCAAGCTTTATCGAACTCAAGGAGGAAGTGGTCAAAGGTATCCTCTCTCAAGCAACCCTGCAATCAAGATACAATAAGTCTCTTGTGTCCCCAACACACCCAATACACTTGTCAGGTGTATAGGTGCACTAGTTCGGAGAAGAGATAGTGAAATACAAGTGGTATGGATATAAGACAACGGTGCCAGAAAATAGCTTAATGGCGTGGAAGAGACTAAAGGCAAACTGAAATAAAGATGGAAGCAAGCAAACATGTAACAGATCTAGTTACAAACGGTGTTTCAATGCTTAGAAACAAGGCCTAGGGATCATACTTTCACCAGTGAACACTCTCATATAAATATCTTATCTTTATGATACTACTCTGAACTACTCTCCGGTTGGACACTCTAATCCATGGTAGGGCTATAACAGCACACCTCAAAGTCCGCTTTCCCCATCTAGATAACCCCACACTGTCACCTTGAGCACTAGATGGTTCCAACAAACACCACAATTTCATAGAGACATCCAACTCCAAATATAACTCATAACAAGTATTTGTAATCTCTAGCCTAAGTGCCACCATGGTGTGCACGCTGTCACTTTCACACACACGGGAGAGCAGAGATCTATTAAAGCACTTGAATAGCAAGGTAGATCTACTTGATTACAAATGTCATGATCACAATATGATCATGCATAGAGAGAGATGAACACATAGCTATCGGTAGAACCCTTAGCCTCAAGAGAGAACTACTCCCTCCTCATCATGGATTCAGCAATGGCAATGGAGATGGTGGTGGAGATCGATGGAGATGGCTCCGGAGGCACTTCCTCGTCCCGGCAGGGTGCCGGAACAGAGACTTTCTGTCCCCCGAATCTCCCCTTTGGTGGCGGCGGCGCTGTGGAACTTTTCGTGGCTCGAGGCTGGTTGATTTAGGGTTTATGCATCAGGAGGCATCTTAAGGCGAAGAGGCAAGGTCGGTGGGCGGCCAGGGGGAGCACACCAGCCCTAGCGCGGCCTAGGGCTGCCCGCGCCAAGGGGTGGTGTGGCCACCCTATGGCCCCTCTCCGTCTCGTCTTCTGGCTCCATGAGTCTTCCGGTAAAATATCGACTTTGGCTTTTGTCCGGTCCAATTCGGAGAATATTGATTTTCTGACTTTTCTGGAACCAAAAACAGCAGAAAACATGCAACTGGCACTGTGGCATCTTGTTAATAGGTTAGTCCCAGAAAATGTGTAAAAGTACTCCAAAGTGTGGACAAAACATAAGAAAGTAGATATAAAACAAGCATGGAACATCAAAAATTATAGATATGTTAGCAACGTATCAACATCCCCAAGCTTAACTCCTACTCGTCCTCGAGTAGGTAAGTGATAAAAAGAAAGAATAATTTTTGAGGTGACATGCACCATCATAAACTTGATCAAAGTATTTGTAAAACATTGATAACTGAGATTATAGTACTTCAACATAGCATGAAAGACAAAGTTCTAACAATAAGACATAGAAACTATGTTGCAACATGAAAAGGCACAAACAAAAGATTCATGAATAACAATTCTTTGCAAGACATTTGTTTGTCTCACATAAATAAAACATAGCATAATGGCATTCAGCTTGTCCCTCATAGAGTAGCAAACATAAATGCATATGACACCTTCAAAGTTTATAAGGGTGACTAGATACAAATAGTTTAAGAACCAGCAATATCAAAGTTATGGATCAATCAACAAGTCTTGGGACAATGCACATAGAACTAAGAATGGCCACTATGCTCTCTCAATAGGTGCATAAAGATAGAAGGTGGAGACTCAACATAAAAGTAAAAGAAAGGCCTTCATAGAAGGAAGCAGGGATTCAAGTCTCATAAAGAGCTTCCAAAAATTATGGTACTTGTTAGCTTTCAGCTCTCATTGCCCTATCATAAGCATCTTGAAGTGATTAAGGTTAAAGTGACCAAACTATGGAGAATATGCTTGACAAAGTATAAGTTGGAAATCTCATGTCCCTTGAATACGAGGGCCGCTCATCATGCTACTCAAGTTTAGTTACCAGTAAGTTCTTGCCATAGTAAGTATATGTGTATCATAGAGAACCGCCAACGGGGTACCCCTTGCCCGATGATACGGAAGAATCCCCATATCAAAATGACAAGGCAAGCAGACAATAAGCATCTCAGCAATCTTCTTATTTACTATGGGAAAATGGTGCTTTTTTCTCTCTTTCCTCTTTTCTCATCTCTTTTTTTTCCTTTTATTTTTTTCTCAATCTCTATCTCTTTTTTTATAAGAAGAATGCTTCATAGATTGCTCATTATGGTTACGCTGCAGGTTTCCACCATGATTAGGCATGGATTAGACCAGCGGCCTAGGCGTTTCTCTAACACACATACGTAACTCCATGGACTTACAAGCTCCCCTTTCATTTCACACCGACGACATCCATAGACAAAAGAGCATGATATCAACTAGGTACAATGTACAAGTGCAATGTTGAAAGCGTTCCCCATGATAGCATGGTTCTGCTAATCCCCAACATATAAGTGCAAGCATATACAACATAGACGACACAATGGTTCAAGTTTATTAAGGGCAACAAAAGTAAAGTGTGCCATCAAGTTCGTGAGAGCTTTAATCACTAGTTTTCTCATAACAAGTTTAATTCGGAAGGTAGATAAAAACATGAATATACTTGGAATAGCATATGCTAGTAGGTAGGTATGGTGGACTCTTTGGAATAACTTGGTTTTAGGAGTTGGATGCATGAGTGGAACTCATACTTGGTTATGGAGGCTAGCAAAAGGCTAGGAGCGACAAACTAAGAGAGCAATAATGGCCATAATCATGCAGAGCGACAAAACATCATTGATCAAAGCATAAAGTGATACTACAAGTTGAAAACTAAAGGATCATAAAGGCTATGGTGACTTGGAATAGTCATAACATGGTGTGAGCATGCGCCAAGTCAACCCAAATAAAGCATCAAAGGAGAATACCACTATACTATGCTTTAATATGCTAAAACAATACATGATTCTTCCAAGGCACATTAAGCAATCTCAATTTTTTGTAACATGTCATGCTACAACAAAAATCACTAAGCATAAAGCCAAAAAAATATCAAACATGGCATGACAAAGCATAGGCCACAGTCAAAAACAAGCTCTCTTTACCACTTAAGCATGAACTTTCCTACTCTTTTTCCAATCCAAACCAAACTATTTGAAAACCAATGTATGAAAGAGGGGGTCCAACCAATTTATTCAAGCAAACTAAGAAAACCAAGCAAACGAACACCAAAAACAAAAATGAAGACGCTCCAAGGACAACACAATTGTGCATGAAACAATAAAAATGAAGTGTTTGGAAGAAACCTGGGATTTTTATTGATGAAGAAGGGGATGCCTTGGGAATCCCCAAGCTTTGACGCTTGTACTTCTTGGATATTTCTTGGGGTGACACGCGTGGCATCCCCAAGATTGAGCTTTAGTCCATCCTTCATCTCATTAATCATTCCTTCCATACACCTGAAAATTTTCCTTCTTACAAAACTTCACACAATCTTTATTAGCAACATTAGTGCACTCAAGATAATAAGTCTTTAGGTTCAGTTCTAACACCAATAAAACTTCCATTAAAACACAAGCTACTGTAGCACTTCCCTCAAAAAGCTCAATTCCTCAAAGGAACTCAAAAAGGAACCAACAAGAAGCAAATGCAAATAATGGCAGAAATCTGTCAAAACAGACCAGCAGGTAAATACGAATTTTTTCTAAGACCTTCTGTTGCTCAAATCTAAAAGCGTTGAACTAACGAAAGTTAGATAACAACTTGGGGCAGAAGCACAAAAAATCACAGCTCAAACCGACGTACAGAGAGTTTACACGAATTTTTACAGCGAAGCACAAAAATCTGTTTAGGGACAGCAACTTTCCCAAGTATTACTTCTCTCTCATTAGAGGTTACTCTTGGCACAAAAAGCAAATAAAAAGGATAAGGAGCGGTTATTACAGAGGTAATAACTTTCAAGACTCATCTAAAACTTTTGGGTTATCTCCCAATAAGTACTTTTCTTTAACGCCTTTAAGTTAGGGTTGATAGTTTGAGAAGATGCTCACATAAGAAATATGAATTGAAGTAAAAGAGAGCATCAAGAAGCAAATTCAAATCACATTTAAGTCTAACCCACTTCCTATGCAAAATAATCTTGTAAAGAAACAAGTCATGAAAGAACAAAGCAACAAGCATAGGAAAGTAAAACAAGTGCAACTTCAAAATTTTCAACATAAAGAGGGGAAACTTAATATTGTTGAGATACATAAAACCATGTTTCCCTCTCTCATAATAACTTTCAGTAGCATCATGAATAAAATTAACAATATAACTATCACATAAAACATTCTTATCATGAGCCACATGCATAGAATGATTATTACTCTCCACATAAGCATAGTCATTCTTATTAATTGTGGTGGGAGCAAATTCAACAAAATAGCTATGTTTATTATTCTCATCACCATAGTCATCAAATATAGGAGGCATATTGTAATCATAATTAATTTTCTCCTCAATAGTAGGTGGACTGAAAATATCATATTCATCATTGTAATCATCATATATTGGAGGTTTGGTATCATCATAAGCAATAGAATAACTATCTTCCAAAGCTGGGGAACTAAAAAGATCATTTTCATAAAAACTAGCTTCTCCAAGCTTAGACTTTTCCATAGCATTAGCAATAATGGTGTCCAAAGAATTCATACTAACAACATTGCTTTTAGCATGCAAATAAAGTTCCATATGTTTTTTAATTTTCTCTTCAAACACTTCATGTCCTAACTCAAGATAAATACTATAATGCTCTCTAATTTTTTTGTTGCTTTTCATTAAGCCTAACTAGTGAAAACAAGAAACAAAAAGACAAAATTGCAGAATCTAAAGGAAATAACTTTGAGCACTCACACCGGAGGATGTGAGTACCTTTTACCTTACCTCCCCGGCAACGGCGCCAGAAAATAGCTTGATGTCTATGCACTTCTATTCTTGTAGACAGTTGTTGGGCCTCCAAGTGCACAGGTTTGTAGAACAGCAGCAAGTTTTCCCTTAAGTGGATCACCCAAGGTTTATCGAACTCAGGGAGGAAGTGGTCAAAGGTATCCCCTCTCAAGCAACCCTACAATCAAGATACAATAAGTCTCGTGTCCCCAACACACCCAATACACTTGTCAGGTGTATAGGTGCACTAGTTTGGCGAAGAGATAGTGAAATACAAGTGGTATGGATATAAGACAATGGTGCCAGAAAATAGCTTGATGGCGTGGAAGAGACTAAAGGCAAACTGAAATAAAGATGGAAGCAAGCAAACATGTAACAGATCTAGTTACAAACGGTGTTTCAATTCTTAGAAACAAGGCCTAGGGATCATACTTTCACCAGTGAACACTCTCATATAAATATCTTCTCTTTATGATACTACTCTGAACTACTCTCCGGTTGGACACTCTAATCCATGGTAGGGCTATAACAGCACACCTCAAAGTCCGCTTTCCCCATCTAGATAACCCACACTGTCACCTTGAGCACTAGATGGTTCCAACAAACACCACAATTTCATAGAGACATCCAACTCCAAATATAACTCATAACAAGTATTTGTAATCTCTAGCCTAAGTGCCACAATGGTGTGCACGCTGTCACTTTCACACACATGGGAGAGCAGAGATCAATTAAAGCACTTGAGTAGCAAGGTAGATCTACTTGATTACAAAGCTCATGATCACAATATGATCATGCATAGAGAGAGATGAACTCATAGCTACCGGTAGAACCCTTAGCCTCAAGAGAGAACTACTCCCTCCTCATCATGGGAATCAGCAATGGTGATGGACATGGTGGTGGAGATCGATGGAGATGGCTCCGGGGGCACTTCCCCGTCCCGGCAGGGTGCCGGAATAGAGACTTTCTGTCCCCCGAATCTCCCCTTTGGTGGCGGCGGCGCTGCGGAACTTTTCATGGCTCGAGGCTGGTCGATTTAGGGTTTATGCATCGGGAGGCATCTTATAGGCGAAGAGGCAAGGTCGGTGGGCGGCCAGGAGGGCCACACCATGCCCTGGCGCGACCTAGGGCTGCCCGCGCCAAGGAGTGGTGTGGCCACCCTATGGCCCCTCTCCGTCTCGTCTTCTGGCTCCATGAGTCTTCCGGTAAAATATCGACTTTGGCTTTTGTCCGGTCCAATTCCGAGAATATTGATTTTCTGACTTTTCTGGAACCAGAAACAGCAGAAAACAGGCAACTGGCACTGTGGCATCTTTTTAATAGGTTAGTCCCAAAAAATGTGTAAAAGTACTCCAACGTGTGGACAAAACATAAGAAAGTTAGATATAAAACAAGCATGGAACATCAAAAATTATAGATACGTTAGCAACGTATCAGTGGCTGGCGGTGGACGACGGGCAGCGATAGGGGACTCGCGGGGCAACATGGAGTGGTGTGCTTGGCTTACCTTGATTCGAGCGGCCTCAAAGTGGCGACGCCACTGCATCTGTGTGAACGGAGTGGCGCCGTCAGTGGCGAAGATGGCAGCACACAATGCGGGAACGAACCAGAGAGGGGGGAGGAAGGGAAGGGTCCGGGTGGACCAGTGGCTTACCCTTGAAGCGATGGAAGTCTCAGCGAGGCCGGAAGAGGACTGGATCAACGGCAATGGCGACGGCGAGCAGCATCGGAGGCGAGGAATATGGGCTCGATTCCGGCAACATAAGGCATTCTAGCAAACGAGCTTTGGTAGGGAGGAACAGGAGGACGAGGTGGATCTCTTGGTGGTCTTAGATGGACGAGGGGAGCATGGCAACGGCATGATGCCAG
Organism: Avena insularis; assembly: GCA_023614405.1. Lineage (NCBI taxonomy): Eukaryota > Viridiplantae > Streptophyta > Magnoliopsida > Poales > Poaceae > Avena > Avena insularis. Next base: position 280,266,594 of record CM042688.1, read on the forward strand.
TGGCGTCTAGCGGCTAGGGTTCCAACCAGAAGGGGATCCGCAGAGGGAGGGCGAGAGAGCAGGCGAGAGGAACTAGAGAGGATGACCACACCATTGGGGTCTTATCCCCTTTCTGCAGGGCGGTAGCTGGGAGCGAATCGCAGCGAAGGGGGCGATGGCGGTGTCGGCGACACTGAGAAACTTTTCTTCGTCGTCGGGAGGAAGAAGAAAAGATAAAGGGTACTGGGCCGGTGGGCTGCAGTTGCACGCGCTGAGCGACAAGGAGAGGGAATGGAAGGAAAGGGCCGGCCTGGAGCTCCTCTCTAGTTTATTTTTTAACCAAAACCTTTTCTATTTCGGGTTTCCACTTTCCTTTTGTAATTTTCATTTCAAACCTATTTTGAGTAATTTGAAAATACTAGAGGAGTTTGTAAAACTGTGAAAATATTTCAGGGGCCTTATAATCCATTTGGGCTCCATCATTTTGTACTTCTCAAAATATTTGAGACCATTTTGAATTGATTTGAGAGAGAGATAAAACTAGGGTTTTAGGGTTTTGCTTTGTTTTCTATTTTTACATGCATTCTTTTATTATTAGCAAAGTACATTGATGCAGCCCGTCCTACGGACGTCACTACATCTCCACCACTAAGTCCCCCAAGTGGACCAATGACTCGTGCACGAGCTAAACTCCTACAAGCTAAGGTGAACTCGCTCCTTTCCACGTGTGACTTTGACACATCTATGAATGGCTTGCTACTTCATGCAACTACACTGTGTGTTATCAGATACGAACCTCCATCGGATGAAGCGCATGGAGTGGGGCGAGGAGAAGGAGCTGCTGGAGTTGAAGCCCTGGAGTCTCTAGCCCTGAAGCCCGGAGTCTCCGGCCTACATCCCCGGAGTCTCCGGACAGGACTCCAGACCCGTCTCCGGACCCCCACCAGGAGCTCTTAGTACACCCCCATGGAGTCCTCACCGGAGAGCATCACCGTCCCCGGAGTTTCCGCACACCCTGTAGTCTCCGGCCTAGATACCCTAGTCTCCGCCCTTGGACTCCGGCCACGACTCCGGACCCCTCGCTGGAAGTCTCTGTATGCCGCCCCGGAGACTACCCCGGAGTCTCTGGCCACCCTAGAGTCTCCGGCCCCTTGACCCCGGAGTCCCCGGTGTAAGTGAACCAGGCATGTGAAAGCCTTTTGGGCCTACAGCCCATGTGATATGGGGTGGCCCGATCTTCTCAGTAAGCGGATGGCGATGATGATGGTGGATGATAGATAACTAGTGCGTAGCTATGATCTCTCCCGCTCGATCCCTAATGCCAGCGCAACAGATCTCGAACCTTGTAGGATATTCACAACACCACACTCTTGCGCACGCAGCCGTGACCACGAACGGTAGTCTGCAATCTAATAATTCCCAATGGAACAACAGATCACACTCAATTATAGTTGGTAGATTCGAACATAGGGTAATTCCGGAGGTTCTATGAAAGAAACAACTCCAAAATATTTTAACGTGGTCTAAACCCTAACTTGTGACGGCTACAGAGGTTTATATGAGGGCTGGGGCGTCCTCCCCTCTAAACGGGCCTAAAAAACAGCCATAACTTGGCCCAAACTGACTCGGTTCGACTCAAACTGATAAATACCGACCCATATATGGGTTTGACGTTATTGGCACGCAGTCCAAACATCGTGGAACACATCAAACATGTAATTCTTGGTGCGCCATCTCTCACTCTTGCTCATACGTGATTTCCTCATTGCCTCCTAGTGCGCATGCCTCCCGCTCCTCCCTCGCACACTTGTTGATATTGGAAATCAGCGCTTGTCCTTCTTGCTGCAACTCTCCTCCTCCTCGCGCAATGCTTGTGTTATCAATAAACCTAATCATACAAAGATGCGTAGACTTAGGTAGTATAAAGTTCTCATTAAATAAAACATCAGGTTCAATTAGGAATAAATTCACCTGATAGTCATTATTGATTTGACTCAATATTTCTTTCTAGTTCAAGCAGTCAGAATCATCATAATCCATGTATATATCCTCATCATCCTCCCTTTCTTCATGAAAAGCCGTCCTCGGCTTTAGGTAAGCTGAAAGTGGGCTAAACAAAAAGAACAACGTGTACGCAAAGTATATGTATATATAACATGTTGTATTATTGTTGTTCACATGAAAAGTATGTCCAGTATACATCAAGCAACTTAAATTGCAGGTATAAGTGAAGTACAAAGAATCATGATCATGGTGAAAAACAACTAAATAGATAGTCATGTTCTTCAATATTAAATTCAGTTTTCTCAAATAAGATCTATGATCAAATTTGTGAACAAGATCAAACCAATTCAATATGTCTGAAAACCAAATTGAATCATGCCATGCTTCAACTGCGCTACTCTGATTATTATGAACATGATCATGTTGTCCAGTATGTAAAATGCAACTCAATTTGCAAATATCAAGGAAGTCTAAAGTAGTAACAAAACTAGACAAAGACTTTTGGGACAAACACAGTGAATATGAAAACTTGGGTCCTATTCTAGCAAGATTAGAACAATCCAACATAGGTAAAATTACTTGTGTTGGTTGCAATATATCAACTAGACCAAAATGTATTTCCATAATATCTGGAACATGAACTATTGTCCCATAGCAAACATTTTGTGATGTATGGCTGAAAACAACATGTTTCAGTTCAGCGATTCTATCACAAGTAATGTATATGTGATCCACAAGAAAATTTTCATGCATGCTATATTCACCAATCATATTGAAAGTGAAACAAGGAGAATATGTGCTAGAATTCAGAAATGAAATTTCAGAAATCTTATCCATAGCACAACTCATACTCATAGGTTCATTTAGCATGATGGAATACACAATATCAGCAGGTGGTATTCGAGCAAGTATTTCCTTATGTGTTATCAGTACCACATGATCAAAATTTAAATTTGGTAAACTATCACATGGTGCTGAAATGGTAGTGCAAGGAAAATCACAAGGAGGCTTCAGTAAAGGAATAGACTCACAATATGTCGCACATGTTGGCTGAAGCTCCAAATTAGTACCAATGTCATTAACAATCTTCTCAGCTATAGTAGGTACTACGACATCCTCCTCAAGTGACAATACCAGATCGTGTGATGCAGGTTGTAAAATAGGCGGCTCCCTTTCTTCAAAAGCAACCTGTACATCATAAGATACAACACTAGGAGTAGACATGATTACATTAGTAGACAACTCACATGTCTCATTAGTGTCCACTCTCAAAATTTCTGGAATAGGCCATTTGTAGTTGTTCAAAAACATAGAACGTAGAAATTGCTTGAAATCTTCCCAAAGGATTTTTTTACCCATGACACCATACACAATCCTTGCGTCCTTCCACCAACGAGCTACCTCTTCATCCACATGTCGGTGAGCAAGAATGTATTCTATATGGCCATTAAACTTGCTATCGAAAGTACGACATCTCGCAAAACCAAATCCCATATCAATTTCCCAAATCTGATATTCTGCGGGTGTGGCGGAACTTTCCAATCGCCACTTGATTGTAGTTGGATCATATGCCATGCCAACCACAGTAGCTACATAGTCATGGTAAACATCATCTGATTTCTGCATCACATCAACACTAGTAGAAGTCATGATTAGTACATTAGTGCAAAAACACAAAATTATTTTGGTGGCACACTCACAACTCACTCAAAAACTGACAAGAAAGCAGATCTTACCATTCCAAAGTGAATAGTGATGCTTACCAATTCGAAATCAAAGACTGATGCACTGATGTGATGAAGTGAATACCAAAGGTATAGAGAACGATCGCATGTCACATAGGTTATTTATGGTGGAGCTGTAGTTATGGTATCCTAACTACACCGCAAACAAGTCCTAGTGCTGATCGTGTGATAAAGACCCACGGAAACACACACGGTGGAGATAAATGGGGCAATTGCAACTATGAAAATGAGCTCAGTAAAGTGAGGTATGTCGGAGGAACGCTCGTGTTGCAATGCACAAGGAGAGACGCTAGCAATGTCTCAACGAAACGGGCACAAGATTGCTAAACTGAGCAGCCCGCAGAGCACTAAGCACGCTGGTCTCGTAGGATAGTTTTAGACACAAAGAAAGGTTTACTAAGGCTCACAAGGATAGGTACGCTATGTGGACTCAGTAAAAAAAAAATTGACCTGAGAATTGGTCTCTGCCACGGCAGAAAAACGGCCTAAAATCCTGCCGCGGCAGGATGTCGGCAGACACAAAAATTTCTCGTATGAGGAAAGACCTGTCTGTGGTAAGGCGACGGTCCGATTTTTTTTTGGATTTTTTTTTGGCTTTCACGCTGGAGTACAGACCCGTCTGTGGTCAGGCGTGAGGCAGCGAGCCAATTTTTATTTACTTCAACGTGAAGCAAACTCAGTACAAGTCTAAATCCGATCGGTTTGCCTTTTTTTCTCCTTCTTTCAAACGGATCTACAACCTGAGACTAAAAGAAAACATATCTACTAGATCTAAGACTCAAGAACACGACGAACAGTCCAGAAATAGTCTAGGGACTCCGACAACGGATCAAAAACAGACCAAAACTAGACAAAAACTACGACTCAGATTTAGAAGAAAGGCTACACAAAAGGATTACGATCAGCAACTAGAACTCACGAACAGTGTTATCTAGGCTATGGCAATGAACTATGAACCCTAATATTTTTGTGTGGCTTTTTCTGTATAGGACAAAAACAACTAATCTATGGATGGATTTGTGGATGCTTACCGAGGCAACACTGGAAATCTGATACCAAGATGATATGGGGTGGCCCGATCTTCTCAGTAAGCGGATGGCGATGATGATGGTGGATGATAGATAACTAGCGCGTAGCTATGATCTCTCTGCCGATCCACGATGCCGGTATAGCAGATCTCGAACCTTGTAGGATATTCACAACACCACACTCTTGCGCACGCAGCCGTGACCACGAACGGTAGTCTGCAATCTACTAATTCCCAATGGAACAACAGATCACACTCAATTATAGTTGGTAGATTCGAACACAGGGTAATTCCAGAGGTTCTATGAAAGAAACAACTCCAAAATATTTTAACGTGGTCTAAACCCTAACTTGTGACGGCTACGGAGGTTTATATGAGGGCTGGGGCGTCCTCCCCTCTAAACGGGCCTAAAAACAGCCATAACTTGGCCCAAACTGACTCGGTTCGACTCAAACTGATACATACCGACCCATATATGGGTTCGGCCTTATTGGCACGCAGTCCAAACGTCGTGGAACACCTCAAACATGTAATTCTTGGTGCGCCATCTCTCTCTCTTGCTCATACGTGATTTCCTCATTGCCTCCTAGTGCGCATGCCTCCCGCTCCTCCCTCGCGCACTTGTTGATATTGGAAATCAGCGCTTGTCCTTCTTGCTGCAACTCTCCTCCTCCTCGCGCAACGCTTGTGTTATCAATAAACCTGATCATACAAAGATGCATAGACTTAGGTAGTATAAAGTTCTCATTAAATAAAACATCAGGTTCAATTAGGAATAAATTCACCTGATAGTCATTATTGATTTGACTCAATATTTCCTTCCAGTTCAAGCAGTCAGAATCATCATAATCCATGTATATATCCTCATCACCATGTACCCCTTAGTCTGTCTAGACTTTACCCTTTATTACCTAAACTACCCTTGAACTAGTGGCTGGCCTATATATAGCTCCCCACATCCATTGTAAACCCTAGGCATGATATTTGGAATTAGTGGAAACTCCTTGTGGATCTATCTAGTTCTTGCCTCATGCTCCTTTGACAAAGGAGAACCAAATATCCCAAACCTCGTTGGAGTTTGCATCGTGCCTCCTTGTTGTACAAGGCCTAGGCATCGGAGTCCCTTTGCCTAGACGTCAAGATCTCACCGAGCCTCCCTCCTCGTCGTGCCGGTTCGAGAGAGAGTCCTCCGCCCGACGTTGATCCTAGGGATTGCGCCGGACCGGTCACCGCCCGCGTGAGATATTGGTGTGTATCGTGGTTTTGCGTGTGTGTGTTCATCATGTTCTTCGTGCGTGAGTTCATCGTGTTGATCCTCCCCTCCTCTCCCCGCACTCCATCCTCGATTTGAACACGATTCGTGAAAGATCGGGCCACCCTAGAGGTTTGCCCTCAACATATTGGTATCAAGAGCTTCGTTGCTCACGAATTCCCCCACAAAATTTTCTTCTATCCACCAAAAATTTGAAAATCCCCAAAAAAGAGCCTCAAATTTGCCTTTGGATCGATCTCTTGATTTGGAGTGTTATTTATGGTTTTAATCCGACCAAACCTTGTTTTAGGTGTTGGTCTAGCTCTATCCTGTGTTTTCCCAACCCAATTTGGCCAATTTTCCGCGGATTTGAGACCCTAAGGCGTGGATTTCCGCTCAAGAACACGAGCAAGTGGAGCAGAGTCCCCGACCCCGGAGTCTTCGGCCCCGACGCCTGTTTTTTTCCAGATTTTGCCTCTTTTTCGTTTTGGCTAATTTCCCTTGTTTGTTTGTGTCATGTGTGGATGTCAGCAACTAACAATAAGCTTCTGCATTGACAATTTCCGCGCTCATCGACACCACGGCCCATGAACATCATCCCGAACCACCGACGTCAACTTCATCATCACCAACAAAGGTATAACTTGCGTCACCTTGTTGACCCCTATCTTTCTTTGTGTGTACCTATCCCACGAGAGTGGCTCATGTTGTGTTTGCTTGAGCATTGTGCACTTGCCCTTGGATAGTGAGAGTGCAAGAGCAATAACAAGAGTAACTTGGTAGCATCAAGGGAGAGCAAAAAAAGAGGAAAGAAAAAGATACAAAACAAAATAAAAAGAAAAATAGTCTCCCATTGCAAAAAAGAAGAGTCTCAAAGCTTGTAAGGAAGAGAGAAAGAAGAGCGCCCAAGGCAACTGCACAAATCCGTTGCTCATTTTCCTCTTTGCAAACGAGCCACGATCTCTCCTTGCATTGGCACGACAACGAGTTAGTCTTTGTTAGGAAATTTTGTTTGCTCATTTTCATAGTCGTGTCAATGCCAACAATCTCCATGTGTGTATATAGTCGTAGGTTCCCGTCACCCCTTTGAGTTGTTCACCTTCGCCTTTGATTTGAGTTTTGTTGGATTTGACCCACTTTTGACTATCCCTTTTCTTTTGGTTGGTTCTTTGACATTCCACAACCTTAACCTACCACCAACAAGCTTTTGAGAGTTAGTTCTTTCTTTAGTGTGAGTTTTCTTTGCAATTCCACTTTGCACGCTTATAGCTCTCACTTATGGTTACTAGTTTGGTGCAATCCCCAAGGTGAGGAACAAGGCTAACACCGCCATATTACAATTCTATATAAAATACTTGTGTGTTTTGCATGATGGATAGGCATGGTGAGTCGAGCCAGCCACCTCCCCAAGAAGAAGAATAAGCACCGTACATGACGCGCGCAAGTCACTTCATCGTCCGACAAGAGTTCCGTGAACGTTGCCAAGCCCTTGAGACACGACAAGATGAACAATTTGCCGAGACGCAAGCCAAGTTCAAGAACATCGACAACCGCTTCGACGGCCTCGAACGACAAATGCATGCGATGCATCACAACTTCGGCCACCAAAATGAAGCGCTTCAACGCTCCGTCGCCGAAACAAATGACAATCTTCGACCCCTCATCGATGGAATGGCAAGACCACGTTCACGCGCATCAAGCTCTTCAAGTTCTTCACGTCGTCATGCACCTCTTCAACAAGATCTACATCCAAGTGCTCCAAGATGCAATGACGCCCCTGTGGTTGAAGATGGAAGTTCTTTGAACTATGTACCTTCCCCGCGGCACGCCGCAACGTCAAGCTATGATGGCAAGACCACGAGCAAGGGAAGAAGCACACCATCATCATGCAAGGGCATTGGTGATCCAACAAGAGCAACCACAAGTGCAACCGCAAGTATACCACCATCGTCCACGACACGTACTTGACACAACAAGTGATGACTCCAATTTGGCAAATCAAGCTTGTCATCGACGTGAAGCTCTCCAAGATCCTCCTCCTCGTCATCACCGTCATGAACGTCCGCACTGACAACATGGTCATCACGAGGCGCCTCCTCCACCACGCCAAAACATGGAGCATCAAGTGGTACAAATTGAGTGACGCCCACCGTGTCAAGAGGCTCAAGACCATTGATGCAGCCCATCCTACGGACGCTTCTACATCTACACCAACAAGTCCCCCAAGTGGACCCATGACTCGTGCTCGAGCGAAACTCCTCCAAGCTAAGGTGAAATCGCTCCTTTCTTCATGCCAATTCGATACCTCCTTGGATGGCGTGCTACTTCATACCACTACTTTGTGCATCATTAGGTACGAGCCCCCGCCGCGTCGACCCACGAGCCCTGGAGCTGCACCTGTCCTGAAGCTGCCTAAGCCGGAGTATCCGCCCGAATCCAGCCGGAGTGTCCGGCTCCACCGGAGTGTCCGGCGCGACTCAGCCGGAGTGTCTGGCCTGCTCGAGCCCGGACCTGGCATGGACATTCAGAAGGTCGAATCAGACACTGCCCGGACACTGCCCGGAGTGTCCGGCCACCCCGGACTGTCCGGTCGATCCGACCCAGACTTTTCGGCCCAAACGATGGGCCTGCGAGCCTAGCTGGGCCCTATGGCCCATGTACCCCTCTACTTCGCCTAGAACTCTACTTTAATGCCTAAACTACCCCTGAACTTGTGGCTGGCCTATATATAGCCCCCCACCTCTATTGTAAACCCTAGGCTTGATATTGGAATTAGTGGAAACCCCTTTGTGGATCTATCTAATTCTTGCCTCATGCTCCTTGACTAAGGAGCACCAATATCCCAAACCTCGTTGGAGTTTGCATCGTGCCTCCGCGTTGTACAAGGCCTAGGCATTGGTGTCCCTTTGCCTAGACGTCAAGATCTCACCGAGTCTCCCCTCTCGCTGTGCCGGTTCGAGAGAGAGTCCTCCGCCCGACGCCGATCCTAGGGATTGCGCCGGACCGGTCACCACCGGCGTGAGCTATTGGTGTTTATCGTGGTTTTGCGTGTGTGTGTTCATCGCGTTCTTCGTGTGTGTGTTCTTCGTGTTCATCCTTCCCTCCTTCCCCCACACTCCACCCTCGATTTGAAAGGGAATCGTGAAAGATCGGGCCACCCTAGAGGTTTGCCCTCAACATATTGGTATCAAGAGCTTCGTTGCTCACGATTTCCCCCACAAAATTTTCTTCTATCCACCAAAAATTCGAAAATCCCCACAAAAAACAGCCCATATTTGCCTTTGGATCGATCTCTTGATTTGGAGTGTTATTTGTGGTTTTGATCCGACCAAACCTTATCTAAGGAATTGGTCTAGCTTTATCCTGCGTTTCCCCAGCCTGATTTGGCCAGTTTCTCGCGGATTTGAGGCCCGAAGGCGAGGATTTCCGCTCAAGAACACGAGCAGGAAACCCGCACCGGAGAGTCCGGCTCGTACCAACCGGAGTGTCCGGCCCGACCGGAGTGTCCGGCCGAAACAGACCGGAATGTCCGGCCAGACCGGAGTATCTGGCCCAGACAGACCGGAGTGTCCGGCTATAACGCCAGTTTTGACAGTTTTGCCTCATGTTTCGCATTGGCTAATCTCCTGTATTTGCTACTGTCCCGTGTGTGTGTCAGTAACTACCAGCAAGCTTCCGCATCATCAACTTCCGCACTCATCGACACCACGAACCACGAACATCATCCTGCACCACCGACGCCAAGTTCATCATCAAAGAAGGTATAACTTGCGTCACCTTGTTAACCCCCATCTTCCTTTGTGTGTACCTATCCCATGAGAGTGGCTCATCTTGTGTTTCCTTGAGCATTGTGCATTTGTCCTTGGATAGTGAGAGTGCAAGAGCAATAGCAAGTGTGACTAGGTAGCACAAAGGGAGAGCAAAAAAAAAAAAAAAAAAGATACAAAGAAAAAGCAAAAGAAAAATAGTCTCCCATTGCCAAAGAGAGTCTCAAAGCTTGTAAGTAAGAGAGAAAGAAGAGCGCCCAAGGCAAGTGCACAAATCCATTGCTCACTTTTCCTCTTTGCAAATGAGCCACGGTCTCTCCTTGCATTGGCACGACAACGAGCTTAGTCTTCGTTAGGACATTTGGTTTGCTCATTTTCATAGTCGTGTCAATCCCAACTTTCTCCACGTGTGTGTACATAGTCGTAGGTTCCCGTCACCCTTTTGAGTTGTTGACCTTCGCCTTTGACTTGAGTTTTGTTGGATTTTTACCACTTTTGACTATCCCTTTTCTTTTGGTTGGTTCTTTGGCTTTCCACAATCCTAACCTACCACCAACAAGCTTTTGAGAGTTAGTTCTTTCTTTAGTGTGAGTTTTCTTTGCAATTCCACTTTGCACGCTAATAGCTCTCACTTGTGGTTTCTAGTTTGGTGCAATCCCCAAGGTGAGGTACAAGGCTAACACCACCATATTCCACTTCCATATACAATAATTGTGTGTTTTGCATGATGGATAGGCATGGTGAGACGAGCCAACCACCCCCCAAGAAGAAGATCAAGGTCCATACATGACGCGTGCAAGTCACTTCATCGTCCGCCAAGAGTTCCGTGAACGTTGCCAAGCACTTGAGACGCGACAAGATGAACAATTTGGCGAGACGCAAGCCGAGTTCAAGAACATCGACAACCGCTTCGACGTCCTCAAACGACAAATGCATGCAATGCATCACAACTTCGGCCACCAAAATGAAGCGCTCCAACGCTCCGTCGCCGAAACAAATGACAATCTTCGACGCCTCATCAACGGCATGACAAGACCACGTTCACGCGCATCAAGCTCGACAAGTTCTTCGCATCGTCATGCACCTCTTCCACAAGATCTACATCAAAGTGCTCAAAGACGCAATGATGCCCCCGTGGTTGAAGATGGAATCTCTTCGAACTATGTACCTTCCCCATGGCACGCCGCAACGTCAAGCTATGATGGTGACCTCTCTTCAAGGCCACGAGCAAGGCAAGAAGCACACCGTCATCACGCAAGGGCACTAGTGATCCAACAAGAGCAACCACAAGAGGAACCGCAAGTGCAATCGCAAGTACAACCGCAAGTCTACCACCATCGACCGCGACACATACTTGACACAACAAGTGATGACTCCAATTTGGAGAATCAAGCTTGTCATCGACGTGAAGCTCTCCAAGATCCTCCTCCTCGTCATCAACGTCATGAACATCAACAACAACACCATGGTCATCACGCGGCGCCTCCTCCCCATCAACAAAACTTGGAGCGTCAAGTGATACAAGTTGAGCGACGCCCACCACGTCAAGAGGCTCATGACCATGTTCTTTGCCGTGAGGCCCAGGTGCCTAACCAACATCACCAACCAAGGAACGAGCCTCGTCTTCATCATCAACCGCGTTAAGAGGCTCCACACCTTCGTCACCATGAGACCCAAGCGCCTCAACCACGTCAACAACCGCGCCAAGAGCAACATCAAGCTCTTCAACAACAATATCAAGAGAAAGCTCCGCATCAAGGATGCGAGAACCAAGTTCCACCTCCCCAACTACAAGATCATTAACAAGGTCACCAAGCTCGTCGCAATGACCGCAACGATGAAGAAACTTTTGGCAAGCTCAAGTTCACAATGCCCAAGTTCACTGGATCCAATGACCCCGAAGAATACCTCTCGTGGGCACTCAAAGTCGACAAGATCTTCCGCATGCATAACTATAGCAATGAGAAGATGGTCGCCATGGCTTCGCTAGAGTTTGATGATTATGCCAACCTTTGGTGGGAACAAGTTCAAGTTGCTCGTGATGCAAGACAAGAACCACCAATCACAACTTGGCATGACATGAAGGCTCACATGAGATCCCGGTTTGTCCCCGCGCACTACACGCGTGACCTCTTCAACAACCTTCAAGCGCTTTGTCAAGGGACAAAGACCGTGGAAGAGTACTTCAAGGAAATGGAACTCAACTTGATTCGCGCTAACATTGATGAACGCATGGAGCAAACAATTGCACGCTTCCTTATTGGCTTGAATCACCCAATCAAGCGCATCGTCGAGTTCCAAACATACAACACCATGGTTGAGCTTGTGCACATTGCAACAAAGGCTGAACGTCAAGTGCAAGAGGATATCAAGTACAACAAGCCCAAGACGTACTTCACCTACAAGCAAGCTTCAACCGCTACACCAACAACATTCAATGGTAGCTCCTCAAGTACCTCCAAGCCTTCCTTCAAGCCCACACTTCCTCAAGGAAAACTGCCCCCAAGTGGCAAGCAAGCAAAAAGTGATACACCTTTCAACGGTGAATGCTACAAGTGTGGAGGTAAAGGACACAAGTCGGCCGAATGTGGAAACAAGAAAGTCTTGTTCATTCACAACAATGGTGATGAAGAGTACTTGAGTGAAGATGAGTTTGATGCCCGTGTCAAGGAAGCAATGGCAAGGCAACGAGTGGAAGATGATCAAGAACTCCTCATGTGTGAACATGACGCAAGTCCATCGCTTGTAGTCACAAGGATCTTGACCACTCAAGCACAAGAGAATGAAGACCAACGCTCCAATATCTTCCAAACACGGGCCGACATCAATGGCAAATCTATCAAGGTGATCACTGACGGAGGGAGTTGTCACAATCTTGCTAGCACCGAGTTGTGTGAGAAGCTCAACCTCACCCTCCATCCACACAAGCACCCCTACCACGTGCAATGGCTAAGTGACCAAGGGTCCGTGAAGATCAAGTATACCGTATCGGTCTCTTTCGCCATTGGTCCTTACAAAGATACGTTGGAGTGTGATGTGGTTCCTATGACAGTTTGCCACATGCTTCTTGGTCGACCGTGGCAATTTGACAAGGCTGCTCAACATGACGGTCGCACCAACATATACACCTTCAAATGGCTCAACAAAACATGTGTTTTGCAACCGATGACTCCTAGCCAAATAATTGCGGACAATGCAAAGGCTTTAGCGAGGGCGCAAAGCACAACACCTACTTGTGAGAAGAGCGGTGAGAGAGAGAGCAACCTCATAGTGAGTGAGAGCCACAAGCCAAATTCGAGTGGAAAAACTAAGAGTGTTCTCCTTGCCACCAAAAGTGAGATGAGAGATGTTCGGAACAACCCATCCATCTTGCACTATGTCCTCCTTTGCAAAGGACTAGCGCAACGAACTAACGAATTAACCAATGTTCCTCCATCTTTGATGAGTGTTTTGCAGGAATTCAAGGATGTGTTCCCCGAAGAGCTTCCACATGGACTACCTCCCCTTCGCGGCATCGAACATCGCATTGACCTCATCCCCAGTGCACCACTTCCAAACCGCGCCGCTTACCGCACGAACCCGGAGGAGACAAAGGAGATTGAACGTCAAATCAACCAACTCGTATCCAAAGGTTTGATCCAAGTTAGCACTAGTCCAAGTGCCATACCCGTGATTCTTGTTCCAAAGACGGATGATATGTTACGGTTATGCATGGACTACCGTCCAATCAATTCTATCACCGTGCGTTATCGACATCCCATACCACGTCTCGATGACATGCTTGATGAGTTGTGTGGAGCCACTATTTTTTCGAAAATTGATCTTCGTAGTGGTTACCATCAAATACGCATGGCTGAAGGTGATGAGTGGAAAACCGCCTTCAAGACCAAACTTGGTCTCTATGAATGGTTGGTTATGCCCTTTGGTTTATCAAATGCCCCATCCACCTTCATGCGCCTTATGAATCACATCTTGCGTTCTCTCATTGGAAAAAGTGTTGTTGTCTATTTCGATGATATTCTTGTTTATAGCAAATCACTTGAGGACCATATAACACATGTCAAGGAAGTTTTGCAAATCCTTCGACATGAAAAGCTTTATGCTAATCTTCCCAAGTGCACTTTTGCTAAAGACAAGTTGATTTTTCTTGGATTTGTCGTTTCTTCGAAGGGAATTAAAGTTGATGATTCCAAGGTAAAGGACATACGAGATTGGCCCATACCAACAAATGTGAGTGAAATCTGAAGTTTTCATGGGTTGGCCGGTTTCTATCGTCGCTTTGTGAAAGACTTTTCAACCATTGCTTGTCCCCTTAATGAATTGACCAAAAAGAATGTCACCTTCGTGTGGGGCAAAGCACAACAAAAAGCTTTTGATGAACTTAAAAAGAGGCTCACCGAAGCACCTCTTCTTGCTTTACCGGATTTCACAAAAACTTTTGAGATAGAGTGTGATGCTAGTGGTATTGGCATTGGAGGAGTCCTTATGCAAAACGGACGTCCTATAGCCTACCATAGCGAAAAACTTGATGGTGCTCGCCTTAACTATCTGATTTATGACAAAGAGCTTTTTGCCTTAGTTCGTGTCCTTCAAGTTTGGCAACACAACCTTTGGCCTAAGGAATTTATCATACATTCTGACCACGAGTCGTTGAAATATCTCAAAGGCCAAGCTAACTTGAGCAAGAGACACACTAAGTGGGTTGAGTTCATGGAGTCTTTTCCGTACATTGTCAAGTATAAGAAGGGCAAAGATAATGTAGTTGCACGCATTGTCTATAAACATACAAGCCTTCTTACGAGACTTAAAATCAACGTGTTGGGTCTTGAGGAAATAAAATCTTTGTATGCTTCCGACCCGTTCTTTGAACCAATTTTCGCAAAGTGCTCCAATGACAAGGGAGTTGATGATTTCTATTTGCATAAGGGCTTTCTTTTTAAACAAAACAAGCTATGCATTCCGAAGTCGTCGCTTCAACTTTTGCTTCTCCAAGAATCTCATGGTGCAGGCCTTATGGGTCACTTTGGTTGCGACAAGACATTGGACATGCTCTCCAATCACTACTTCTGGCCCAAGATGAAGCGTGACGTGGAGCGCTACGTTCAACAATGCACGACATGTGTTCAAGCTAAGTCGCAAGCTAATCCCTATGGTCTTTATATGCCATTGCCTATTCCTCATACACCTTGGTCCGACATTAGCATGGATTTTGTGTTAGGATTGCCTAGATCTAAGCATGGTCATGATTCTATATTTGTTGTTGTGGATCGTTTTTCCAAAATGGCACACTTCATACCGTGCCATAAGACCGATGATGCTTCACATGTTGCAAATCTGTTTTTCAGGGAAATCGTCCGTCTTCACGGTGTGCCAAGGACAATCGTCTCCGACCGCGACGTCAAATTCATGAGCTACTTGTGGAAGACCCTCATGACCAAGCTTGGCGTCAAGCTCCTCTTTTCATCCGCATCACATCCTCAAACTGATGGCCAAACCGAAGTTGTCAACCGAAGCCTCGGAACTCTCCTTTGTGTGTTGATCAAGAAAAACCTGAAGGATTGGGAGGAATGCATTCCACATGCCGAGTTCGCCTACAATCGAGCCAAGCACTCAACGACCAAGATGAGTCCATTCATGATCGTCTATGGTTTCGAGCCCCTCACCGCGCTCGACATCCTACCACTACCTCTCCATGATCGCACAAACATGGACGTCGAGAAGCGCGCACAAGATATGAAGAAGCTTCATGAAGAAACAAGAGCAACTATCGAACAACAAGTCCTTCGCCAAGCTTCAAGGTTAAACAAGGACAAGACGGAGATGATATTTGAAGAAGGTGACCTTGTGTGGATACACCTAAGCAAGGACCGCTTCCCCAAGGAATGTGACTCCAAGCTCAAGCCAAGAGGAGATGGTCCCTTCAAGGTCCTCAAACGAATCAACAACAACGCCTACATCATCGACATCCCGACCTCCAAGTACCTTGCAAGCAATACATTCAATGTCAAGGATCTCTCACCCTACCAGGAGATGTTCAAGATGATATCCATGAAGAGTCGAGGATGACTCTTTCCCAAGGGGGGAGCGATGCACGGCCTCCTCTGAGCTTCTACATCTACACCAACAAGTCCCCCAAGTGGACCCATGACTCATGCCCGAGCCAAACTCCTCCAAGCTAAGGTGAACTCGCTCCTCTCTTCGTGCCAATTCGATACCTCCTTGGATGGCTGCTACTTCATACCACTACTTTGTGCATCATCAAGTACGAGCCCCCGCTGCGTCGACCCATGAGCCCTGAAGCTGCACCTGTCCTGAAGCTGCCTGAGCCGGAGTGTCCGCCCGAATCCAGCCGGAGTGTCCGGCTCCACCGGAGTGTCCGACGCGACTCAGCCGGAGTGTCCGACCTGCTCGAGCCCGGACCTGGCGTGGACATTCAGAAGGTCGAATCGGCCTTTGCTGACATTGCCGGAGTGTCCGGCCACCCCGGACTGTCCGGTCGATCCGACCCGGACTATCTGGCCCAAACGATGGGCCTGCGAGCCTAGCTGGGCCCTATGGCCCATGTACCCCTCTACTTCGCCCAGAACTCTACTTTAATGCCTAAACTACCCCTGAACTTGTGGCTGGCCTATATATAGCCCCCCACCTCTATTGTAAACCCTAGGCTTGATATTGGAATTAGTGGAAACCCCTTTGTGGATCTATCTAATTCTTGCCTCATGCTCCTTGACTAAGGAGCACCAATATCCCAAACCTCGTTGGAGTTTGCATCGTGCCTCCGCGTTGTACAAGGCCTAGGCATCGGTGTCCCTTTGCCTAGACGTCAAGATCTCACCGAGTCTCCCCTCTCGCCATGCCGGTTCGAGAGAGAGTCCTCCGCCCGACGCCGATCCTAGGGATTGCGCCGGACCGGTCACCGCCGGCGTGAGCTATTGGTGTTTATCATGGTTTTGCGTGTGTGTGTTCATCGCGTTCTTCGTGTGTGTGTTCGTAGTGTTCATCCTTCCCTCCTTCCCCTGCACTCCACCCTCGATTTGAAAGGGAATCATGAAAGATCGAGCCACCCTAGAGGTTTGCCCTCAACAACCATGATCGTCGCCATGAGACCCATGTGCCTAATCCCGAGGAACGAGCCTCCTCTTCGTCATCAACGGCGTCATGAGGCTCCACATCCTCAACACCCTTATGGGGCCCAAGTGCCTCAACATCGTCAACAACCGCACCAAGAGCAACAGCAAGCTCCACAACAAGGTCGCGAGAACCAAGTTCCACCGCATCAACAACAAGATCATCAACAAGGTCACCAAGCTCGTCGCAATGACTGCAATGATGAAGAAACTTTCGGCAAGCTCAAGTTCACAATGCCCAAGTTTACCGGATCCAATGACCCCGAAGAATACCTCACATGGGCACTCAAAGTCGACAAGATCTTCTGCATGCACAATTAAAGCAACGAGAAGATGGTCGCCATGGCTTCGCTTGAGTTTGATGATTACGCCAAACTTTGGTGGGAACACGTTCAAGCTGCTCGTGATGCAAGACAAGAACCGCCAATCACAACTTGGCATGACATGAAGGCTCATATGAGATCCCGCTTTGTCCCCGCGCACTACACGCCTGACCTCTTCAACAACCTTTAATCTCTTCGTCAAGGGACAAAGACCGTGGAAGAGTACTTCAAGGAAATGGAACTCGACTTGATTCGCGCCAACATTGACGAGCTCATGGAACAAACTATGGCACGCTTCCTTATTGGGTTGAACCACCCAATCAAGTGTATCGTCGAGTTCCAAACATACAACACCATGGTTGAGCTTTTGCACATCGCAACAAACGCCAAATGTCAAGTGCAAGAGGATATCAAGTACAACAATCCCAAGACGTATTTCACCTACAAGCAAGCTTCAACCGCTACGCCAACAAACATCAATGGAAGCTCCTCAAGTACCTCCAAGCCTTCCTTCAAGCCCACAATTCCTCAATGAAAACTTCCCCCAAGTGGCAAACAAGCAAAGAGTGATACACCTTTCAACGGTGAATGCTACAAGTGTGGAGGCAAAGGACACAAGTCGGTCGAATGTGGAAACAAGAAGGTATTTTTCATCCATGACAATGGCGACGAAGAGTACTTGAGTGAAGATGAATTTGATGCCCGAGTCAAGGAAGCAATGGCAAGGCAACGAGTGGAAGATGACCAAGAACTCCTCATGTGTGAACATGATGCAAGTCCATCGCTTGTCGTCACAAGGATCTTGACCACTCAAGCACAAGATCATGAAGACCAACGCTCCAACATCTTCCAAACACGAGTCGGCATCAATGGCAAATCTATCAAGGTGATCATCGATGGAGGGAGTTGCCACAACCTTGCTAGCACCGAGTTGTGTGACAAACTCAACCTCACCCTCCATCCGCACAAGCACCCCTACCACGTGCAATGGCTAAGTGACCAAGGGTCCGTGAAGATCAAGCATACCGTATTGGTCTCCTTCGCCATTGGTCCGTACAAAGACACAGTGGAGTGCGATGTGGTTCCTATGACAGTTTGCCACATGCTTCTTGGTCGACCATGGAAATTTGACAAGGCTGCTCAAGATGATAGTCACACCAATGTATACACCTTAAAATGGCTCAACAAAACATGTGTTTTGCAACCAATGACTCCTAGACAAATAATTGCGGACAATGCAAAGGCTTTAGTGAGGGCGCAAAGCACAACACCTACCTATGAGAAGAGCGGTGACAGAGAGAACCACCTCATAGTGAGTGAGAGCCACAAGCCAAACTCGAGTGGAAAAACTAAGAGTGTTCTCCTTGCCACCAAAAGTGAGATGAGAGATGTTCGGAACAACCCATCCATCTTGCACTATGTCCTCCTTTGCGAGGGACTTGTGCAAGGAACTAATGAATTAACCAATGTTCCTCCATCTTTGATGAGTGTTTTGAAGGAATTCAAGGATGTGTTCCCCGAAGAGCTCCCACATGGACTACCTCCTCTTCGTGGCATCGAACATCGCATTGACCTCATCCCCGGAGCACCCCTTCCCAGCCGCGCTGCTAACCACATGAACTCAAAGGAGACAAAGGAGATTGAACGTCAAATCAACCAACTCATCTCCAAAGGTTTGATCCAAGTTAGCACTAGTCCAAGTGTCGTACCCGTGATACTTGTTCCAAAAACGGATGATACGCTATGGTTATGCATGGAATGCCGTCCAATCAAAGCTATCACCGTGCGTTATCGACATCCCATACCACGTCTCGATGACATGCTTGATGAGTTGTGTGGAGCCACTATTTTTTCGAAAATTGATCTTCGTAGTGGTTACCATCAAATACACATGGCTGAAGGTGATGAGTGGAAAACCGCCTTCAAGACAAAACTTGGTCTCTATGAATGGTTGGTTATTCCCTTTGGTTTATCTAATGCCCCATCTACCTTCATGCGCCTTATGAATCATATATTGCGTTCTCTCATTGGAAAAAGTGTTGTTGTCTATTTCGATGATATACTTGTGTATAGCAAGTCACTTGAGGACCATATTATACATGTCAAGAAAGTTTTGCAAATCCTTCGACATGAAAAGCTTTATGCTAATCTTCCCAAGTGCACTTTTTCTAAAGACAAGTTGATTTTCCTTCGATTTGTCATTTCTTTGTAGGGCATTGAAGTGGATGTGTCCAAGGTAAAGGACATACGAGATTGGCCCATCCCAACAAATGTGAGTGAACTCCGAAGTTTTCATGGGTTGGCCGGTTTCTATCGTTGCTTTGTGAAAGACTTTTCCACCATTGCTTGTACTCTCAACGAGTTGACAAAAACGAATGTCACATTCGTGTGGGGCAAAGCTCAACAAAAAGCTTTTGATGAACTTAAAAAGAGGCTCACCAAAGCACCTCTTGTTGCGTTACCGGATTTCACAAAAACTTTTGGGATAGAGTGTGATGCTAGTGGTATTGGCATTGGAGGAGTCCTTATGCAAAACGGACGTCCTATAGCCTACCATAGCGAGAAAGTTGATGCTGCTCGCCTTAATTACCTGATTTATGACAAAGAGCTTTTTGCCTTAGTTCGTGTCCTTCAAGTTTGGCAACATTACCTATGGCCCAAGGAATTTATCATACATTCCGACCATGAGTCATTGAAATATCTCAAACGCCAAACCAACTTGAGTAAGAGACACGCTAAGTGGGTTGAGTTTATGGAGTCTTTTCTGTACATTGTCAAGTATAAGAAGGGCAAAGATAATGTAGTTGCGGACGCTTTGTCTCGCAAGCACACAAGCCTTCTTACGAGACTTGAAATCAACGTGTTGGGTCTTGAGGAAATAAAATCTTTGTATGCTTTCGACCCGTTCTTTGAACCAATTTTCGCAAAGTGCTCCACTAACAAAGGAGTTGATGATTTCTATTTGCATAAGGGCTTTCTCTTTAAACAAAACAAGCTTTGCATTCCGAAATCGTCGCTTCAACTTTTGCTTCTCCAAGAATCTCATGGTGGAGGCCTTATGGGTTACTTTGGCCGTGACAAGACATTGGACATGCTCTCCACTCACTACTTTTGGCCCAAGATGAAGCGCGACGTGGAGCGCTACGTTCAACGATGCACGACATCTATTCAAGCTAAGTCGCAAGCTAACCCCTATGGTCTTTATATGCCATTGCCTATTCCTCATACACCTTGGTCCGACATTAACAAGGATTTTGTGTTAGGATTGCCTAGATCTAAGCATGGCCATGATTCTATCTTTGCGGTTGTGGATCACTTTTCCAAAATGGCACACTTCATACCGTGCCATAAGACCGACGATGCTTCACATGTTGCAAATCTGTTTTTCAGGGAAATCGTCTGTCTTCATGGTGTGCCAAGAACAATCGTCTCAGACCGCGACATCAAATCCATGAGCTACTTATGGAAGACCCTCATGGCCAATCTTGTTGTCAAGCTCCTCTTTTCATCAGCGTCGCGTCCCCGAATTTATGAACAAACCGAGGTCATCAACCGAAGCCTCGGAACTCTTCTACGTGTGTTGATCAAGAAGAACTTGAAGGATTGGGAGGAATGCATTCCCCACGCCGAGTTCGCCTACAACCGAGCCAAGCACTCAACAACCAAAATGAGTCCCTTCATGATCGTCTATGTTTTCGAGCCCCTCACCGCGCTTGACATACTACCCCTACCGCTTCATGAGCGCAGCAACATGGACCTTGAGAAGCGCGCACAAGTTATGAAGAAGCTTCATGAAGAAACAAGAGCTACTATCGAGCAACAAGTCCTTCGCCAAGCTTCAAGGTTAAACAAGGACAAGAAGGAGATGATCTTTGAAGAAGGTGATCTTGTGTGGATACACCTAAGCAAAGACCGCTTCCCTAAGGAACGTGACTCCATGCTCAAGCCAAGAGGAGATGGTCCCTTCACGGTCCTCAAGAGAATAAACAACAATGCCTATATCATCGACATTCCGACATCCAAGTACCTTGCAAGCAATACATTCAACGTCAAGGACCTTTCACCCTACCATGGAGATGTTCAAGATGATACCCATGAAGAGTCGAGGATGACTCTTTCCCAAGGGGGAGCTGATGCAGCGCGTCCTACGGATGTCACTACATATCCACCACCAAGTCCCCCAAGTGGACCAATGACTCATGCACGAGCTAAACTCCTACAAGCTAAGGTGAACTCGCTCCTTTCCTCGTGTGACTTTGACACATCTATGAATGGTTTGCTACTTCATGCAACTACACTGTGTGTTATCAGATACGAACCTCCATCGGATGAAGCGCAAGGAGTGGGACGAGGAGAACGATCTGCTAGAATTGAAGCCTTGGAGTCTTCGGCCCTGAAGCCCGGAGTCTCCGGCCTGCATCCCCGGAGTCTCCGGCCAGGACTCCGGACCTGTCTCCAGACCCCCACCAGGAGCTCTCAATACACCCCCACGAAGTCCTCACCGGAGAACATCGCCGTCCCCGGAGTTTCCGCACACCCCGGAGTCTCTGGCCCAGATACCCCAGAGTCTCCGGCCATCGACCCCGGAGTCTCCACCCCCGGACTCCAGCCACGACTCCGGACCCCTCGCTGGAAGTCTCTGTATGCCGCCCCGGAGACTACCCCGGAGTCCGAGCGCCACCCCGGAGTCTCCGGCCCCTTGACCCCGGAGTCTCCAGTGTAAGTGGACCAGGCATGTGAAAGCCTTTTGGGCCTACGGCCCATGTACCCCTTAGTCCGTCTAGACTTTACCCTTTATTGCCTAAACTACCCTTGAACTAGTGGCTGGCCTATATATAGCCCCCACATCCATTGTAAACCCTAGGCATGATATTTGGAATTAGTGGAAACCCCTTGTGGATCTATCTAGTTCTTGCCTCATGCTCCTTTGACAAAGGAGCACCAAATATCCCAAACCTCGTTGGAGTTTGCATCGTGCCTCCGCGTTGTACAAGGCCTAGGCATCGGAGTCCCTTTGCCTAGATGTCAAGATCTCACCGAGTCTCCCTCCTCGCCGTGCTGATTCGAGAGAGAGTCCTCCGCCCGATGCTGATCCTAGGGATTGTGCCGGACCGGTCATCGCCGGCATGAGCTAGTGGTGTGTATCGTGGTTTTGTGTGTGTGTGTGTTCATCGTTCTTCATGCATGAGTTCGTCGTGTTCATCCTCCCCTCCTCTCCCCGCACTCCATCCTCGATTTGATCGGGATTCGTGAAAGACCGGGCCACCCTAGAAGTTTGCCCTCAATATACATGATGCTCATGAATGCACAAACCAAACCCTAATTAGGATTATCTATAACTGGGGTGTTACAGTCGGCCACGTCTGTTCTGTGTTTTCCACCAGAAGCGGGGCGAAGACACCAACCAATGTTTCAAACTCAAAGTGGTCCGCAAGGAATACGCCAGCCAACAAAGGTACAAGCGTGATGGTGGACAAGGTGACATGCAAGACCATCACCTGGGGAGGATTGAGCAGGGAAGTTGCCAGCCCAAAAGTGTCGGGGGATCCTAGGAGCCATAGCATGCAACTATCAAGTGCCTAGACCGCTCAGACACCAGTATCGGATGACGGCAACGCAGGTCGGACATACAACCCCTCGGCCTTTTTCCAAAGGTTATGCCCTATCTCCCTCTTCTCCTTCCACAGACAATCCTTCCAAATCCATGTGCACGGTCATAGTGGCGTTATATCGAATGTTGGAAAACCTTCATTAACCTTTTATGTCAAGCACCACCGGAAGATTGCATGATTTTCAAAAAACCACCTTTTCCACCCACATGCTTGCCACGTACTTGTATATCTGTTATACGAGCGGGGGCTGGGAGCCGTGTCTATCAGTGGTCTACCCCTGTCAACACCAGAGACTAAAGTGTCGAGATCTGAACTCATGGACTAACTCTGGCTATAAGTCACCTCACTCATGAATACTAATTCTTGAAAAACTTTGTATAAAACATAACAGAATTAGCGAGCATGTACGACATAAACTGCTCAAGCGCATTTTCCACCAAGCAGGAGCGTTTGAACGTGTGATACCCAAAGCTATCTCCCTGAGAAGCTAGCTGGATAAGCAGAAGCCCTACGGTTTCTCCTCGAAGGACCCATAGGGCGGCTCATGAGGGCACCCACCCTCTAGCGGCCAATACATGTAAAACCCGTAGTCGCCTACCCGAGGGACCAACATGAAATACATTAGCCCTATGATATCCTCCTCAAGGGACTTACGGGGAGGATCGTGAGGGAACTCCCCTCCAGCGGCACAATTAATGTAATACCTACGGTCTCCGCCCTGAGGGGCCTACAAGAAATACATTTACCTTATGATTTCTCCCACGAGGGACTCACGGGGTGGCTCTCGAGGGTCACCACACCCCCGAAGAGTCCTATACGTGCTGCGCCTATGGTTGTCTCCTCGAGAGGCCAACATGATGAGTATGGGTACTAAGGTCCCTGATGGCTCCAATGTTTTCCATCTTCCACTGCGTTTAAATGTTGTTTTTGGTCAAGCAATTGCCAAAGAAACTCTCAACTCTTGCCACTAATGACTAATAATTGCAAACATATGCAAATCCCTTCTTTGATTTAAGTTGTGTAGGAAATCACGGCTTTTAAAGCGAAATAAGGAGTCATAATGAAGGATTTTGAGGAAGTACACATGGCCATGTAATTAAAGAAGCGTTCTAGGGTGTCTGCAAGCTTAACAACCACTGGTACAAGCACGGTATGCTCGTATCGCCCGCCCTGTACCAGGTGGAGACGGCTTCGTCTCGTCAAACCCTACAACTTTCATGAAGATGCCTATATATTTTGAGGCTCCAGCCGCCGGCCTGTGAGACGCCATTCTCATATTGCATCACAACACCCCCAAAGGAGATCCACACCATTCTTCATCCATTGTTCATCACTTCCCCCATCCATCCATCCATTATGCATAGCCATTGCTTTGTACTTTATATCTCCTTGTGATTTGTCGACCATTGTAAGAATATTTGATTTCAATCTAAGTATTTTGTATGATGTTTTCTATCTCGGATCTATTTTTTATGAGTGAGTAGTCCTCACGGTCTGCGGGTTGGGGAGAAACCTCACATCAATATGTGCATCTAGATCAAGGGAGAATTATATTTTGTTTGGAATTCTGATTTGCATCTTTTGTTTTATTTGTCTCTTGTCTCGATCTGTGGACTTG
Source organism: Avena insularis (assembly GCA_023614405.1). Lineage (NCBI taxonomy): Eukaryota > Viridiplantae > Streptophyta > Magnoliopsida > Poales > Poaceae > Avena > Avena insularis. Next base: position 280,291,048 of record CM042688.1, read on the forward strand.
TAGGTACGTAAGGTCCCATAGATTGATAAAGGCTTGAGGTGAGATACTTGGCTAGTGGTGATCTCATAGGATCCTTAGTGACGGAAAGGGTAGTATGGTCTTTGCTTTGTGCCCCATTCGGGATCAACAACGACATCACCACTTAAAGCTTTGATCTGTGTTTTGCACTTAATAATCGTTTGTAACCCGTGGCTTCGGTGTACTCTCGGTTGGATTAAAAGTCTATTGCTATGCCGGCTGCATCATGGGGGCTCTAGAATATTAGGATGTGTTGCCCACAAGAGATTATCTCGATACAAACATTATACATGACTATGCTTATTATTATCTTTTATCCCATTTGATGTGCAGCTGTAGGTGGATCTTCAACCCTGGCCTATCTCCATCCATTGATTCAAACCCGTTATAAAGTAAACTAGATTGGTCTGGTAAACTAAGGTAAAACAAAGAAACAAAGTCTTGTAGACGTGTCCTTTTTTATTACCTTTTAGCAGTGCTTTCTAAGGATCGATTAAACCTAGGTCTTCTAGGGAAAAAGCTATTATACTACATCCGTGAATCCATATCAAAGGTATCAACCCTTTTTTGGCGTCGTTGCTGGGGAGGCAATTTTGCTATCCTGGTGAGGTCATTAGAGACCTTGTTTTTAGTTTTATTATTAGTTGTTGTTTAAGTCTTGTTATTAGTTTACTTTCTTGTTATCTATTTGAAAACCCAAAAATTAGTTACTTGTTATTTGTTTTTCATTACTTCAAAAAAATAATATCAAAAAGATAAGAGCCATGGCTCAAAAGAGATTAGGAGAGTATGCTACTCCCACTGATGATTTTATTCGTGCACCCATCACTCAGCCCACAGTTGATGCGGAAACATATGAGATAAAACCTAACCTATTAAGTTTGGTTCAACAAAACCAATTTGGGGGTTCATCCGCTGAAGTTTCGGGATTGCACTTATATACTTTGAATGAAATTTGTGAGATGATGCGTATTAAAGATGCAGATCCAAATGCTATTAAGATAAGGTTGTTTCCTTTCTCTCTTAGAGGAAAGACTAAGGATTGGTTGTTAGCTCTATCAAAGGGCACTATTAAAACTTGGGAGGAATGTACTAATTTGTTTACGACTAAATCCCCCCCTAGCTAAGATTAAGCAGCTAAGATCCAACATTACAAGCTTGAGACAAGAGGACCGTGAGCCACTAGCACTTGCATGGGAAAGGATGAAAGAAGCCATAATGAACTGTCCTAGTCATGGGATGAAAGAGTGGCTTATATTACATTTGTTTTATAATGGTCTTAACCAAGTGTCTAAGTCTATGCTAGATACTACAGCAGGAGGAACAATCATGGGAAATCATGCGAGTGTTGCAAAGAAGTTACTTAATGATATGCAAAATAACCATTCCCGATGGCATGTGGAAAGAACCTCGAAGAGAGTAAGTTCAATTACCGAGGTAAATAATGAAGAGCTTACATCTAAGGTAGATGAGTTGCTTAGCTTAGTAAAGGGTAAGGAAGATACCCAAGTTAATGCTATCACTACTGATGTTAAATTTATAGCTCGTACTCCTTTTAGTTCTGCATGAAAAAATCAGTATTCTTCTAATGTTCAAAAATATCATGCTAATCCTACAGGAGCTCCTTATAAAAATTATGATAATACTAATGGAGAAAATCATGGAAATCTTCCGTTGAGCAAACCGCTAGAACATTTATACAAGCTCAAACCGAGCAAAATAATATGCTTATAAAGATTACGGAGAACCATGAAAGTAGTATAGGAAGATTATCTAACCAGGCCGTTGCAATTAGAAATGATGTTCAGGCTCTACAGGAAAGAACAAAGACCGTGTAGGCTCAGCTGGGTAAGGTAGCCGAGAGCCAAGCTCTCATACTTGCAAAGTTTGCTGGAAAACCCGAGCCAAATCTGGTAGAAGACCACCAAATGATGAGGGTGGTAATCGATGATGAAAAACCCAAAGAGCTAGATTATAACAACGCGCCAACACTGGAATATACCATGGAAGATCTATTGAAGATTATCACCATTAAGAATCTAGGTATAGAACAAGGTAATGATGATTTGTACCAACAATTTATACAACAAGTAGCATCTAAGGTTTGTGATTTAGATATGGAGTATAAAATACTAGCTGATAAGCTTCCAGCTAAGCTAGATGATATATTTGAGCCCACTATTAAAATTAAGTTGGGAGTTAATGAGATATCCATACTTTGTGTCTTGGTGTGAGCGTCTCAACAATTTCCAAAAGCCTATTTGATAAATTAAACTTGGGGCAATTTGTTACGACTGAATTGAGACTCCATCTAGCTGATTCAACTTATAAACAAGCTGTTGGGATAAAAGAAAATATAGTTGTTGAAATTAAAGGTAGTCCTACTCTTATTGATATGGTTATTGCGGACATACCTGAAGATCACATAGCATCTATAATTCTAGGAAGGCCATTCCTAAGAACTATTAAAACTTTGATTAATTTACATGAAGGGGACGTGAGAATAGGGCTACCATCTAGAGATCCTTTTGTAGTCCACTTCCGTAGGAAAAGGAAGACCAAGCCTAATAATGATGATGGTGTAATTACTTTAAAAGCAAACTATTTTGGAGTGGGTGTTCCACTTCACAAACCTAAGTGATTGCCATCGAGGTCAAGCTAATTAACCTTAACTAGAAGCGCTTCATGGGAGGCAACCCATGTGAAATATTTTTTTCTTTATATTATATTTTTATTGTGTTAGTTTTGTTTTTGTTTTGTTTTATTTTTAATAAAGAGTGTTCAAGAAGACCTATAGAGAGAGGAGAATAAACAAGGTAATCCTCTATATTTTATTTTACTAACACATGGCCTAAGAAGTATTGCTGGATAATTACTTAGTATTTTTGTTGTTATCTAACCCTTTGATAAGATGTGCAAATGCGCACAGAGCTACTAATCAAATTACTTGATTTTTGTAGTTCATAGTGTTCTTAACGACCACCGGTACGACCGGAGTGGACCGTACCGCGCGCCCGTACCACCTCAAGGAAAAGGAAGATAATTTTTTTTGATATTCGCTAAAAGGAATAGTTTCGATAATGACCACTGGTACGGCCGGACGCGCCCGTACCGTGCCCCAAGCAAATATCAAATTTTAAGGAAAAGTCACCGCAGCTTTGATGACCAGCAGTACAGGCGCGTGCAACCGTACCGCACGCCCGTACCGTGTGCACCGCCTGGGCGCAGTCGTCGCCTCCAAGGTAAGTCACCCCGTACGGGAGGGCTCCGGCTGTACCGCCCGTCTGTACCATGTACGCGGCCATCATAAGCACCCCGAGGAGGTAACCTAAAAATCCCCAAATCATTTTTTCTCTTTCTTCGTCCTTCAAACTTCAAACCACTTCTATTTGATCTTCAAATTTACTCAATCTTTCTTCAACTTTTCGCACTCACTCGATCTAAGGTATGATTCTCCCCTGATCCCCAACTTATTTGTGCAAAATCTTCACTCAATCATTCATCATTGTCAATCTAGACATAGGTCTTGTTCTTGATTCAATGTTGATATTAAGTATGCTTAGCATTGTTTTTAGAGGAGTTTCTTTTGTAGTTAGTGTAGAGAATCACTTATGCTATGTTTCTATTAGACCAAAAAAAATTTAGCAATCTTTATTTACTTTGTCTTGTTTTTATTTATTAGATGAACACGAGGAGTCGGACATGAGAGATGGATGTGGAATCCTCCGTGCCACCCGTTGATACGTTAACCCCCGAGTCACTTGGCATCGAGTTCACTGAGGAGTTCCATCTGAGCCGTTTCGATCGTCTCAAGATTCGAGAGATCACATCCACCAAGTGGGCGTGTCCTTATATCCTGATCCAACTTGGCATTCGTGGTGATTTCGATTTACTTTGCAACAATGTTGGTTTGTACAATTTTGTCTTTCAGGATGTTGCGACATATCGCCGCTTGACACTTGAGTTATTCAACACCTTGACACACATGATGGATCCTTATGGTTGTTCCGAGGAACAAAGGCCCGTAGATGATCAAATTAAATTCTGCCTTATGAACTGTGAGTATAATTTGACACTTAGCCAATGGGTTCAATGCTTTGGGTTTGCCAACAACACCACGGATGTACACACAACTAACTTTGTTTTAGATCCTTCCCCTTCACAATATTTTAATTTGATGAGAATTCATGGAAACACACCAAAGGGGAACCAAATTGATCATCCTTCTATTCGATATTATTCTATGTGATTGTTAACACATTGCAGACATGTGGTGAGTTTACTAGAGTTAATGAGGACATGTTGATCCTCGCAAAAGTTGTCCTTATCAATTGTAACTTAACGCAAAATGGGGGCTCTTATTGTGTTTTACCTTAAGTATCAGGCTTTTCAATCTCGAGGACCCATATGTGGAGGAGGAATTTTGACCGTTCTTGCACGCGCACTTCGCATCAACCTAGGTAACATCCAACCGTTGACTGGAGATAACCGTCTCGGTGTTTCTACTCTAAGAGCAAGTGGTATGATTTCTAAAAATCATGGTAGATATTTCTTTAATATACCTGGAGAGCATCACTTGATGCCAGCTCCTTTGCCTAACGGTTTATTCTCTATCAAGGATGGACGTTTGCGTTATAATGTGCAAGTTGAAGCTAATCTACCCCAACAATAAATACCCGTGGGAGGAGGAGAAGATGAAGAAGTAGAACAAGGAGGACCCAAACAAGATGTGCAGCCACCAAACTACTACACCACCTATGAAGACATCTATGCACTTGAAGGAAATATTCAAAAGATGAACAACCTCTCCATCAACCTTCGAGATGCCACTGCAATCCTCGCCACCCAGTTCCATGATTGGAGCAGCCAATGGAACATGTGAGATTATCCACCACCACCACAATGGGCAATAAAAGGGCTTGCAAAAGCCTGATCTTGGGGATGTGTTCCTCGGCAAATTTATTTGTGTAATAACAAGGTTGTACTCCAGCTCCTTGAGAGCTTTGAAACACTCATGTTGGCTTGTTCCAACACTTTGCTTTTTTCCTTGGCTTTTTAATTTACTTTCGTTTTAGTTATATTTTTGTTTTTGTTTTTCTTTTCTTAAAAACCCTTGTTTGGTCACAAATTATTTTCTATTCTTTAATCCCTATCCTCAAAAATACAAAAAGATTTTTCTGTTTATCCCTTTTCCGTAAATGTGGATTTATACTTTGCCTCTTTGCTTTAATATCATTTCGAGAGTAATCGGGTTTGAGTTTTGAAGGAACATATCCCTATAAGGAAGAGGATCATGAAGTTACTTATGAGAGGTATGTCCTATGTCTCCCACTTATGAAGTTTGAGTTGTTTATCTTAGTTGGTTGATTTGCTAAGATGCCATGCTAGTGGGAAGTAATTTATTATGGTTAGAGTAAGGCTTTGTATTGGTACGATGATTAGTTGTTGAAGCTGTTGCTCTAGTTATTTTAGTTAACCGAGTCTTGCCTTGGAAATAATAATGCCAAATAAGTACAATAAGAAAAAGTCTGAAATTTATGACTTGTTTGATGAATGATTGTCTTGAGAGTATACCCTTGATGATACTTAACCTGATTGATATTTTGATAGTCTTGATGACACTCATGAAAGGAGTTGTTTGATTGAAATAAAGTCTAGTGGTAATTGTGATGCATGCCAAAGCTAACCTTGTGGATCAAACCACGATACTAGCTGAGAAAAAAAGAGAAAGAGAAAGAAGTGAGACAACTTTGTTCTATATCTCTAATGCACACCTATGGGATGCCCACAACTCCGCTAGCTTTTGAACGATCTATGGTATAACCCCGGATTTCAGCTATTAGTTGATGACATGAGTGGCATCCGTGTCAATAAATGGGCAAAAGTATTGGTATTCTGAAAGGTTGTGCAAACACTTGAAAAAAACAATCAGCAATCCTTGAAAAATAAAAGAAAGAAAAAAGATATATATGAGGATCCACATAACAAGTCCTTGGCATGGTCTCATTGCTACTTTACAATTTTTTTCTTGAAAGACAATGATTGGATTAGGAGTGTTTTAGATAGACTTGATTTATTGATGTGGGTGTAAATAAGACACCTCATTGTTATACTACTTGGGACATGAAACTCTCTTACTCAATTATTCTATTTAAACATCCTAGTGTTCCTTGGCAAGCTGAGAGTTAATTAGAGGAATTGGATTGATTGCTACACTTCTAGTTACTTGTACTTATATTAAACTTTACTTTGATTATCTTGACTTACCGAAGCTTGTATAGTATTCCTTTCATCTCTCTAACTTTGATAAGCTTCGCAAATGAATGAAGTGTTGGGAACATACGACTACCGACTGTAAGTGAACTCTTATTCTAGTTGTTTCAAGTTTAAACGCTGAATTCCTTATAGTTCTTTTGGTTCTTCTTGCTCGAGGATGATCAAGGTTTGAGATTTGGGGAAGGTGATGGCTCTGATTTTTGCCAGCTTCCATTGCGTTTAAACGTTGTTTTTGGTCAAGCAATTGCCAAAGAAACTTTCAACTCTTGCCAATAATGACTAATAATTGCAAATATATGAAAATCCCTTCTTTGATTTAAGTTATGCAGGAAATCATGGATTTTTAAGCGAAATAAGGAGTCATAATGAAGGATTTTGAGGAAGTACACACGACCAAGTAATTGGAGAAGCGTTCCAGGGTGTCTGCAAGCTTAATGGCCACTGGTACGGGTGCGGTCCGCTCGTACCACCCACCCATACCAGGTGGCGATGGCTTCGTCTCGTTAAACCCTACAACTTTCGTGAAGACGCCTATATATTTTGAGGCTCCAGCCATCGGCCAGAGAGCCGCCATTCTCAGATTGCATCACAACACCCCCAAAGGATATCCACACCATTGTTCATCCATTGGTCATCACTTCCCCATCCATCCATCCACTAGCCATATCCATTGATTTGTACTTTAGATCTCCTTGTGATTTGGCGACCATTGTAAGAATATTTGATTTCAATCTAAGTATTTGTATAATATTTTCTATCTCCGATCTATTTGTTATGAGTGAGTAGTCTGCACAGCTGCGGGTTGGGGAGAAACCTCGCAGCAATTATGTGCATCTAGATCATGAGAGAATTGTATTTTCTTTGGAATTGTGATTTGCATTTTTTGTTTTATTTGTCTCTTGTATCGATCTATGGACTTGTAGGTACCCACGATCCCATAGATTGATAAAGGCTTGAGATGAGATACTTGGCTAGTGGCGATCTCATAGGAAACTCAGTGATAGAAAGGGTAGTACGGTCTTCGCTTAGCGCCCCATTCGGGATCAACAACAACATCACCACTTAAAGCTTTGATCTGTGTTTTGCACTTAATAATCGTTTGTAACCTATGGCTTCGGTGTACTCTCCTTTGGACTAAAAATCTATTGCTATGCTTGCTGCATCACGGGGGCTCTAGAATATTACGACGTGTTGCCCACAAGAGATTATATCGATACAAACATTATACATGACTATGCTTATTCTTATTATCTGTTATCCCATTTGATGTGCAGCTGCAAGTGGATCTTCAACCCTAGCCTATCTCCATCCATTGATTCAAACCTGTTATAAAGTAAACTAGATTGGTCTAGTCAACTAAGGTAAAGCGAACAAACAAAGTATTGTAGATGTGTCCTTTTTATTACCTTTTAGCAGTGCTTTCCGAGGTTCGATTAAACGTAGGTCTTCTAGGGAAAAAGCTATTATACTGCATCCGTGAATCCAGATCAAAGGTATCAGTCCCCTCCATGAGAGGACCTACAGGGCGAAACGTGTAAGGCCTATAGTCATCTCCTCTAGTCATCTCCTCTAGAGGCTCACAGGGAAGGCACAAGTCCCATGCTTCTCGACGAGGGAAGTATGGGACAACCCACAAGAGAGCTCACCTACTCAAGCGACCCTATATATGATGTAACTATGGTCATCTCCCGAGAGGCCAATAGTGAAGCACAAGCCCATAAACAATACAGGCAATAAGCCTGCAACACACTTCACTGTATCCGGCTGCAGCGGTCTTGCCAAAACCTGATAGTAGCACACATGGATTAAAAGGTCTCCTCCAATAAAACCAAGTGGTGCATACCACGCATGAACACCCAAAAAGTGGCCTTCATTGAAACAGGTAGATGCTTGAAGCCGTTGAAACCCCCCAGGATGGGGAAACTGAAGCACTACCCTCGATGGATTCCTCGCCATCCTGCTTGTTTCCTGACCGGCTGCTCTCAGGGACATAGTCTCCATCCTTGACTCCCTAATCATCCACATCAGTAGCGGTGCCGGAGGTCTATCCGGCCTCACCCTCCTTGCTCCGATTATATGATCGAACGAAGGAATCCACGTGCTCTCCCACAACTTGCTGAAACCGGTGGACCTCCTCTAGGGGAGTCGCCTTGGAGTGCCTCACCCTCCTCAGGAGCTTCCTCCAGGGAAAGTCAGTGTCGATTTGGTAAATTTTGGATAAGATCTTGGATGCGGCAAGATGCAGCATCTTGCGACACTCTCCCTCGTGGAAGCCCCGATAGAGCGCTGCTTCCCCGCTAGTTCAGTGGTAATCCAGATGAAAATCTCCATATAGGCACCGCTCTCGCCTGCATCTGCAAGAGCTCTCGTATAGAAGTTGGTCACCCCGAAGTCAAACAGGATGGCGGTGGTGCGCATAGAAAGCGCCCGATACATCTTGCACTGCGTCCTCTCGACCACCCGACGCCACACATCCTCCTCATCACGGAGGGCATTGCCCTTCTTCAACTCCTCAAGATCGACAAGGGCCTAAGCCAGTCGCTCTTACGTCCGCCTCTGTGCCACCGCCATCTCGGCCTTCTTCACCTGGAAGTGTCGCTTCTGGGTGTTATCCTTATTCACATACCCCTTTCCGAGGGTGTTAGCATTCTTCACATACTCTTCCCGGAGAGCCTTATGACCCAAGGCAAGAACCTTGATGTTATCTGCCTGATCTGCTTCCGGTCGCTGGTGGTTTTTTGTTGTAGCAGAAGATCGGGTCCTTGGTCTGGGCACTTATGTTCTCAAGGTCGCGCTCGTGCTCATCAAGCTTCCGACGAGCTACCTCCAAGCGGCTGAGCTCCAAGCCGACCTCCTCTTCGTGGAGTCAAACGGCCTCCTCACGCTGTTCCATGTCCAGCTCCCTCTGCTGGACCTTCTAGCGATCTTCCTCGGTCTCCTTCTCCGAGAAAGCAATCGCGCACTCACGAATCGAGAACTCATGGGTTAGAGAATGAGTTCTTCAGGGGAGATGGCACTCTCCCCGGTGGTCGGAATCAGCCCTCGGGCCGGGACCAGGATCTGTGCCGTCTCATGCTTGGACCCATCAAGGATCTCCGTAGCCTGGAAGCTCCTAGCCTCCCAGCATCGCTCCCATAGCTCACCTGCCGCGTTGAGAGTAGTCTGCCCCTCGTGGAGGCGATGCCACGCCCTGACCGCCAATGCTCCTCTCCGTCCACCTCCGTGAGAAATTGGTTAAGACCGGCACACATGGATCCACGATGGCATGAAGTCCGCCTATACTCTAGGCAGGTCGAGACCAAACTGCTCTGCAACAGGCACGCTTGGTCCCGCAATTGCAGGGCCTCGGGGGCTGATCATGTCTGTGTCCTCGTTAGCATTGGGTTACAAAGAGAGAGTCGTCTGCTAAGCTCCCATGGGATCCTCCTGTGCATAAGAATCCTCCCTACTTGCGCCTTCCGGGACAATAGGCGGGTCGCCCCAGCAAGGCCTCGTGCCCCTTCCCTCCTCCTCAGCCGAGACTGGTGGAGCTAGAGGTCTAGTTAAACCCGGAGAGTGGGTCCGGTCCCCTGCCGGTGGCTAAAGCATCACCTCCATCTCGAAACCGACCTTGTCATGCTGTGGCAGGACCATGCCCGAACCTTCGGCCTAAGGCTTACCACCACTCGCGGTCCTCAGCGAGGACACACTCCACAGGTCGAACTGAGCTCCGCAGTCGTCTTCCCAAATGAAGAGGACCTCGTGCGCCTTCTCCTCTTCCTAGATCTAAGATACGACAGAGAAGAGAATGAGAACTGAACAGGGTGGGAAAGGAAGTAGCTCTACAGATAAACGCTCACACTCCATTCACAGAGCCAATGCAAGACCAACTTCCCCACTTAAGGCCAGGGGAAGGAAGGCTCCCTCGTCATCTTGTACGTACCCTCTCCTCACAAAGAGGTCCTCGATAGGTGTGCCGTTGACCCCGGATTTCGGATGGAACATAGTGCTCTTGCCGCCACAAGCGGCACGAGATTCAACACTAGCAGAGTCTCCAACACCCTATTCAGAGGAAGACATGCTATGGATCATCCCCCTCCAACGAATATGTTGAGGGCAAACCTCTAGTGTGGCTCGATCTTTCACGAATCCCGTTCAAATCGAGGATGGAGTGCGGGGAGAGGAGGGGAGGATGAACACGACGAACTCATGCACGAAGAACGCGATGAACACACAGACGCAAAACCACGATACACACCAATAGCTCACGCCGGCGATGACCTGTCCGGCACAATCCCTAGGATCGGCGTCGGGCAGAGAACTCTTTCTCGAAGTGGCACGGAGAGGGGGAGACTCGGTGAGATCTTGATGTCTAAGCAAAGGGACTCCGATGCCTAGGCCTTGTACAACGCGGAGGCACGATGTAAACTCCAACGAGGTTTGGGATATTTGGTCCTCCTTTGTTAAAGGAGCATGAGGCAAGAACTAGATAGATCCACAAGGGGTTTCCACTAATTCCAAATATCATGCCTAGGGTTTACAATAGAGGTAGGGGACTATATATAGGCCAGCCACAAGTTCAGGGGTAATTTAGGCATTAAAGTAGAGTTCTAGGCGAAGTAGAGGGGTACATGGGCCACAGGGCCCAACTATGGCTCGCAGGCTCATCTTTAGGCCGGACAGTCTGGGTCATGTGGACCGGAAAGTCCGAGGCGGCCGGACACTCCTGGTAGTGTCCGAAATGGCATACTGAATGTTTGTGCCAGGATGGAGCTAGGGTAGGCCGGACACCCTGACTGAGTCACGCTGGACACTCCGGCTACACCGGACACTCCGGCTCAGGCAGCTTCAGGGCAGGTGCAGCTTCGGGGCTCGTGGGTCGATGCGGCGGGGTTTCGTACCTGATGATGCATAGAGTAGTGGTATGAAGTAGCAAGCCATGCAAGTGTACGTCAAAGTCATATGATGAGAGGAGGGAATTCACCTTAGCTTGAAGGAGCTTGGCTCGGGCACGGGTCATAGGTCCACATGGGGGACTTGGTGGTGTAGATGTAGGAGCGTCCGTAGGACGGGCTGCATCAGCTCCCCCCTTGGGAAAGCGTTGTCCTCGACTCTTCATGGTTGTCATCTTGAACATCTCCATGGTAGGGTGAGAGATCCTTGACGTTGAATGTATTGCTCGCATGGTATTTGGATGTCGGTATGTCGATGATGTAGGCGTTGTTGTTGATTCGTTTGAGGACCTTGAAGGGACCATCTCCTCTTGGTTTGAGCTTGGAGTCGCATTCCTTGGGGAAGCGGTCTTTTCTTAGGTGTATCCACACAAGATCACCTTCTTCAAAGATCATCTCCTTCTTGTCCTTGTTTAACCTTGAAGCTTGGCGAAGGACTTGTTGCTCGATAGTAGCTCTTGTTTCTTCATGAAGCTTCTTCATAGCTTGTGCGTGCTTCTCAACGTCCATGTTGGTGCGCTCATGGAGAGGTGGTGGTAGGATGTCGAGCGCGGTGTGGGGCTCAAAACCATAGACGATCATGAAGGGACTCATCTTGGTTGTTGAGTGCTTGGCTCGTTGTAGGCGCACTCGGCGTGGGGAATGCATTCCTCCCAATCCTTCAAGTTCTTCTTGATCAACACACGTAGAAGAGTTCCGAGGCTTCGGTTGACAACCTCGGTTTGTCCATCGGTTTGAGGATGCGACGCGGATGAAAAGAGAAGCTTGACGCCGAGCTTGGCCATGAGAGTCTTCCATAAGTAGCTCATGAATTTGACGTCGCGATCGGAGACGATTGTTCTTGGCACACCGTGAAGACAAACGATTTCCCTGAAAAACAAATTGGCAACATGTGAAGCACCGTCGGTCTTATGGCACGGTATGAAGTGTGCCATTTTGGAAAAGCGATCCACGACAACAAAGATAGAATCATGACCATGCTTAGATCTAGGCAATCCTAACATGAAATCCATACTAATGTTGGACCAAGGTGTATGAGGAATAGGCAACGGCATATAAAGACCATAAGGGTTAGCTTGCGACTTAGCTTGAACACATGTCGTGCATCGTTGAACATAGCGCTCCACTTAGCGCTTCATCTTGGGCCAAAAGTAGTGAGTGGAGAGCATGTCCAATGTCTTTTCATGGCCAAAGTGACCCATGAGGCCTCCATCATGAGATTCTTGGAGAAGCAAAAGTTGGAGCGATGATTTCGGAATGCAAAGCTTGTTTTGTTTAAAGAGAAAGCCCTTATGCAAATATAAATCATCAACTCCTTTGTCAATGGAGAACTTTGCAAAAATTGGTTCAAAGAATGGGTCGGAAGCATACAAAGATTTTTTTCCTCGAGACCCAACACGTTGATTTCAAGTCTCGTAAGAAGGCTTGTGTGTTTGTGAGACAAAGCGTCCGCAACTACATTATCTTTGCCCTTCTTATACTTGACAGTGTACGGAAAAGACTCCATAAACTTAACCCACTTAGCATGTCTCTTACTCAAGTTGGCTTGTCCTTTGAGATATTTCAATGACTCATGGTCGGAATGTATGATAAATTCCTTGGGCCATAGGTAGTGTTGCCAAACTTGAAGGACACAAACTAAGGCAAAAAGTTCTTTGTCACAAATTGGATAATTAAGGAGAGAACCATCAAGTTTCTCGCTATGGTAGGCTATAGGACGTCCGTTTTGCATAAGTACTCCTCCAATTCCAATACCACTAGCATCACACTCTATCTCAAAAGTTTTTGTGAAATCCGGTAACGCAAGAAGGGGTGCTTTGATGACCCTCTTTTTAAGTTCATCAAAAGCTTTTTGTTGAGCTTTGCTGATATGGGGTGGCCCGATCTTCTCAGTAAGCGGATGGCGGTGATGACGGTGGATGATAGATAACTAGCCTGTAGCTATGAACTCTCCCGCTCGATCCCTGATGCCAATGCAACAGCTCTCGAACCTTGTAGGATATTCACAACACCACGCTCTTGCGCACGCAGCCATGACCACGAACGGTAGTATGCAATCTACTAGTTACCAATGGAACAACAGATCACACTCAATTATAGTTGGTATATTCGAACACAGGGTAATTCCAGAGGTTCTATGAAAGAAACAACTCCAAAATAGTTTTAACGTGGTCTAACCTAAACTAGAGGGCGTTCCCAGGCTTATATGGCCGCTAGAACGTCCGAAAAACACGAAACAAAAACGTGTCTGATACAGTCAGATCCGTCCGGATCTGATGGGAACTTTTTGGGCCGGATTATCCGGTCTAAGAGGACCGGATTTTCCAGGGGAAAAGTCTGGTCAAATATCCGCCCCGACACAGAACGTCGCGCCGACGTCCTTAGCAGGATATCCAAAGCAGGGCCGGAGTCCGTTTCAATTTCAGGACTTCTGTCTGTCTGAATTGAACGTTTCTTCTCTTTGATGATCTTCCTTGCTTGTATTACGCCCTCCTCCTGCTCCTCCCTCGTGCATCCTTGGGCGATCATCATGTTGGACTTCTCTTGTAGCCCTTCTCCTCCTCGCGCCATGCTTGTTTCTCCAACGAACCTGATCATACATAAATGCATAGACTTAGGCAGTATAAAGTTCTCATCAATCAAAGTACCAGATTCGTTTAGGAGTAAATTCACCTGTTGTTCAAGTAGCTTAGCACGAGCTCTTGTAATAGGTCCAATTCTAATCTTATTGGACTGATCCTTTCTTGCAATAGTTGTAGCATCTTCAGTAGTCATTGGGGTAGGTGTAATTGTAGGGATGTCCTCATCATCTCCCCCCCTTCAAAGGGCGTCGACCTCGACGCTCCAAGGTCTTCTCCAGCATATGGTGACAAATCAGCAACGTTGAAGCTGTTTCTAACTCCACCAAACTCCTCAATAGGTATATCAACCGAGTATGCGTTATCATTAATATTGGCTAACACCTTGTAAGGACCAGCACCACGTGGCTTCAATTTTGACTTTCGAAGTAGTGGGAACCTATCCTTGCGTAGATGCACCCAAACCATATCTCCAGGCTTGAACAACACTTCTTTCCTTGCTTGATTCCTTGCAGCAGCAATGTTCTTGCCTTTCTTCTCAATAGCCACTCGAGTCTTCTCATGTATTTTCTTCACATAATCAGCACGTTTTGATGCCTCCATATCAACTCTCTCATGTAATGGCAGAGGCAACATATCAAGTGGCGTCAATGGCTTGAAACCATACACCACCTCAAAAGGACAAAGCTGAGTAGTTGAATGCACCACCCTGTTGTAAGCAAACTCAACATGTGGAAAACACTCTTCCCACTCCTGCAGATTCTTTTTAATCATGGTCCTTAGCAGCTGTGACAATGTTCGATTCACCACCTCCGTTTGACCATCTATTTGGGGGTGACATGTAGTACTGAACAGCAGCTTCGTTCCTAGCTTCCCCCATAAGGTCTTCCAAATGTAGCTCATGAACTTGACATCACGGTCAGAAACAATCTTCGTTGATACTTCATGTAATCTCACGATGTCCCTTGAAAACAAGTTAGCAACATGCGACACATCGTCGCTTTTGTGGCAGGCAATAAAATGAGCCATCTTAGAGAACCTATCCACTACCACAAATATAGAATCATGACCTCTCTGAATTTTAGGTATACCTAGCACAAAATCCATACTAATGTCTTCCCATGGAGTAGTAGGTGCAGAGAGAGGTGTATACAAACCGTGAGGCTTCAACTTAGATTTCGACTTGTGGCATGTAATACATCGGCTCACAAATCTGTACACATCACGCCTCATCTTGGTCCAATAAAAGTGATCAGCAAGCATGAGCAACGTCTTCTCACGCCCAAAGTGACCCATCAAACCACCAGCATGTGATTCCTGCACTAAGAACAAACGCATTTATTCTGGAATACATAGTTTGTTAGCTCGAAACAAATATCCATCATGTATATGATACTTATCCCATGCGTTTCTAAGACCACACAAACGATATGGTTCAGCAAAATCATGGTCAGTTGCATAAAGTGCACAAATAGCTTCTAATCCAGGAATTTTAACATCAAGATTGGTTAATAGCATGTTCTTCCTAGATAGAGCATCAGCAACAACGTTCTCTTTTCCCTTCTTATAGTTAATGATGTAAGGAAAAGACTCAATGAACTCAACCCATTTAGCTAATCTTCTATGCAAGTTTGATTGAGCTTTCAAGTATTTCAATGCTTCATGATCAGAATGTATGATGAATTCCTTTGGCCAAAAATAATGTTGCCAAACCTCAAGTACTCTAACAAGTGCATAAAATTCTTTATCATAGATAGAATAATTCAAACGAGCACCAGTCAATTTCTTAGAAAAATAAGCTATAGGCCGACCCTCTTGCATCAAAATGCCACCTATGCCTATACCACTAGCATCACATTCAACTTCAAATTGCTTCGAAAAATCAGGAAATGCAAGTAATGGTGCAGAAGTAAGCAAACGTTTTAATGTATCAAATGCAATGTCTTGGGCCGTGCCCCATACAAAAGGAACACCTTTCTTTGTCAAATCATTCAAAGGTGCAGCAATGGTGCTAAAATCTTTCACAAAGCGCCTATAGAAACCAGCGAGACCGTGGAAACTACGCACTTGACTAACATTCATTGGAGTAGGCCAATTCTGAATTGATTCAATTTTAGATTGGTCTACCTCTACTCCATGCTTAGAAACAACAAATCCTAGGAATATGACCTTATCTTTTGCAAATGTACACTTCTCAAGATTAGCATACAGTTTATTATCACGTAACACTTGCAAAACTTGTCTAATATGAGTGCAATGGTCAGATTCGGTGTGGCTGTATATGAGTATATCATCAAAGTAAACAACCACGAAACGACCAATAAACTCTCTCAAAACATGATTCATCAAACGCATGAAAGTACTAGGTGCATTAGTAAGACCAAACGGCATAACTAACCACTCATACAAACCGAATTTAGTTTTGAAAGCAGTTTTCCATTCATCCTCTTCTTTCATCCTAATTTGTTGATAACCACTACGCAAGTCAATTTTAGAGAAAACAGCAGCACCACTCAATTCATCTAGTATATCCTCTAAGCGTGGAATAGGATGACGATATCGAATAGTGATGTTATTAATCGCTCTACAATCTACGCACATGCGCCAAGTACCATCTTTCTTAGGAACTAAAATAACAGGAACAACACAAGGGCTAAGAGAGACACGAATGTACCCTTTATCCAGCAACGCTTGTACTTGCTTCTGAATTTCTTTAGTCTCTCCGGGATTAGTCCTGTAAGGTGCACGGTTGGGAAGTGTGGCGCCAGGAATCAGGTGCACTTGATGTTCTATACCACGCAATGGAGGTAAACCTGCGGGTATGTCTTCTGGAAACACATCCCCAAAGTCCTGCAAAACAGAAGAGACACCAAGAAAAATAGGAGTCATGTCGTTAGAAACCAATACCTCACCCTTATACATGAGCACAAGTGGCATGGTTGTAGGATCCTCACGAAACTCTCTCATATCCTCCTGGGTGGCTAGTATCAATAACCCAGGCACTCTCTCACTTTTCGTTATATCACTCAAGTTAGGCTCAATTACATCAGGAACAGCTGTTACACAGTCTCGCCGAGTGGTAGTATCTTCCTTCATGTTCACCTCTATTTTCTGGCGAGAATCATTCACAATTTCTTGTGGTGTCATTGGCTGCATAGTAATCTTCTTCCCTTTGAATTCCAAGTGATATGTATTGGCTCGGCCATTGTGTTGCACTTGGCGATCATAGAGCCAAGGCCACAATAATAGTAGGTGACAAACAGTCATAGGAACCACATCAAAATCAATAGAATCTTTGTATGGCCCTATTTGAAAATTCACACGTACCATATGATTTACCTTCATCTCACCATTGTTGCTCAACCATTGTATGTAGTATGGATTGGGATGAGGTAAGTATGTCAAATTCAGTTTGGCACATAGTTCCTTACTTGCAAGATTTCTGCAGCTACCTCCATCAATAATTACCTTGCAAGCTTTGTTTGGTCTAACTAGAGCTTTTGTTTGGAAGAAGTTGCAACGCTGGGATTCCTCAACCGGTTGCACACTAAGTACATGTGAAGATACGACAATAGTGGGTGCACGCTCAGCATATGCATCAGCACCATCCTCACCGTCATCAATATCATCATCAGAAGCTTCATCTCCACTTTCTACTTCACCTTGTTCATTAACAAACATAACCTTGCTGTTTGAACAATCTTTCTTGTAGTGACCTCTACCTCCACAAGTATGGCACACCACATCATGAGTACGTGTCGTAGACATGTTGGAACCCGAGCTAGCAGCAGGAGCAGCGGGTTTCCGAGCATTAGAACCAAACAAAGGTGTACTTGCTGGCTTGGCCGATGGTGTAAAAGGAGCAGCAGCTGGTGGCGTGACTGTAGGAGGTGTAGACCTGGCCGAAAATCTGCTGGAGGATGGAAAACGAGCACGTGACTTCGCCGCTTCTGCCAACTGGGATTCAGCCTCTCTAGCATGATGCAACAACTCATTCATGGTCTCATACTTGTGATGACAAACAATGCTCTTGATCGGTAACTTCAAATTGTTTAGGAGTCGCTGCATGGTCATCTCAATGGACTCACGAATTCTAGCACGCTGCATAAGCATCTCCATCTCCATGTTGTACTCATCAACTGTCATGGTGCCTTGCTTCAGTTGCGTCAATTTATCAAAACCTGATCGCAAGTAGTTGGTTGGTACGAAACGAGCTTTCATGATTTGCTTCATCTCGCGCCAATCCATCACAGGAAGTTCATTGTCCTCCCTTCTATGCTGCACAAGAGCATCCCACCAACGCAAAGCATAACCATCAAATTCAGATGCTGCAAGCTTGACCTTCTTATCTTCTGGATAGTCAAATAAGCGCCAGAGTTTCTCAATCTTCAACTCCCATGTGAGGTAATCTTCAGGATCAATGGAACCATCAAACTTAGGAATTGAGAATTTTGGCTTGCCAAAACCATCATCAGCAGCTTGGTTGGGCACACGGTGAGCACGCCCAAGAGGGGCAAACCCACGGCCATGAGCAGGTGCATGGACAGGGGGAATAGCACGTCCCCTGCCAACATGTGGAGCAGCATCCACGGCGCTACCCTCATCGAAATCATCAAAGGCATCATCATGTTGAGGATCTTCCCTTCTATTTAAGGCGACTGTCAAACCCTCAATGGAACGTTGCAAAGTGGTGACATTAACATTGAGCGTAGCCACTTGCGTCTGGATAGTATCAACCGTTCCAACATGCTGATCCAATCTCATATTCATATCCTGGAGATTCTTGTCAATGGCATCTGTCGTGTTAGTAAACACACGTGTCAAGTGGGACTTTAAAGCCTCATATTCACGCCAATTAACAAGCTCCTCATCCTTCTTTTTCTGCAACACAACATCATCATCACTAGAAGACATGATTAGTAGGTTAGTGCAAAAATCAAAATCTGTATGGTGGAAACTCTCACAACTCACTCACAACTAATAAGAAAGGAGATCTTACCGTTCCAAAGTGAATAGAGATGCTCTACCAAACAAAATCAAAGACTGATGCACTTGATGTGATGAAGTGAATATCAAAGGTATAGAGAACGATCGCAGGGCACACATGTTATTTAAGGTGGAGCTATAGGTATGGTACCCTGTCTACACCGCAAACAAGTCCTAGTGCTGATCGTTCAAATACCCAAGAAACACACATAGTGGAGATAAATGTGTCAAAGCAACTTATCAAAAGGAATATTGCAATGCACAAGAGAGACGCTAGTAATAGCTCAAATAGAATAGGCACAAGATTGCTCAATCTACTAGTGCTATTATAAAACTAGTCCTCCAATCATGCACACTTTGATATCTCTTTTTGTCATGCTTGTAGCTCTTTTATTCTCTTTTTTTTATACCGATTCTCTTTTTTTCACAACTTCCTTTTCTTTTTTTGATTTTTTTAACTATCTGACACAAAGCAAAACGGGATGCAACAATTCTGAACAATTATGGGCCGGATATTCCGGTTTGTCGGGGGCCGGATAATCCGATCTACCTGGACAAAAATTTTGCACTTCAAACCCTACTGAGCAGCCTGTCGGAGCAAAGCAACTAGTCTCGTGGGTACGTTCCTAGGCACGGATGCTATATATAGGCTGTGTCTATGGTATGCAAACAAAGGTACGCTATGTGGACTCAGACAAACGAGGACAACTTGCGGAACACGGTGATGGTTGACATGGCGGAAAACAAGACCAAACCCTAAACCTAGACACAAACAAAAAAACTAGACTCCTACGAGGAAAAACCTGCAGATCGGATCTACGAGAAGAACAACTAAAACTCGAAAATGATGCAATCTAGTCTATGGCAAATCTTTTTGTAAGGCTTTTTCTGTATAGGACAAAAAACACTCTCTAATCTATGGATGGATTTGTGGATGCTTACCGAGGCAACACTGGAAATCTTATACCAAGATTATATGGGGTGGCCCGATCTTCTCGGTAAGCGGATAGAGGTGATGATGGTGGATGATAGATAACTAGCCTATAGCTATGAACTCTCCTGCTCGATCCCTGATGCCAATGCAACAGCTCTCGAACCTTGTAGGATATTCACAACACCACGCTCTTGCGCACGCAGCCGTGACCACGAACGGTAGTATGCAATCTACTAATTCCCAATGGAACAACAGATCACACTCAATTATAGTTGGTATATTCGAACACAGGGTAATTCCAGAGGTTTTATGAAAGAAACAACTCCAAAATAGTTTTAACGTGGTCTAACCTAAACTAGAGGGCGTTCCCAGGCTTATATGGCCGCCAGAACGTCCGAAAAACGCGAAACGAAAACGTGTCTGATACAGTCAGATCCGTCCGGATCTGATGGGAACTTTTTGGGTCGGATTATCCGGTCTAAGAGGGCCAGATTTTCCAGGGGAAAGGTCCGGTCAAATATCCGCCCCGACACAGAACGTCGCGCCGACGTCCTTAGCAGGATATCCAAAGCAGGGCCGGATTATCCGGGGTGTGGGGGGCGGATTATCCGGTGTCTTTTTAGATGTGGAAGTACTCATTGGAAAGATCTTGGAATTATCTATCCAAGAAGTGCTTATTTGCTTGATTGGAGTTTGTATGAGGAATCCATGTCCGTTTCAATTTCAGGACTTCTGTCTGTCTGAATTGAACGTTTCTTCTCTTTGATGATCTCCCTTGCTTGTATTGCGCCTTCCTCCCGCTCCTCCCTCGCGCATCCTTGGGCGATCATCATGTTGGGATTCTCTTGTAGCCCTTCTCCTCCTTGCGCCATGCTTGTTTCTCCAACGAACCTGATCATACATAAATGCATAGACTTAGGCAGTATAAAGTTCTCATCAATCAAAGGACCAGATTCGTTTAGGAGTAAATTCACCTGTTGTTCAAGTAGCTTAGCACGAGCTCTTGTAATAGGTCCAATTCTAATCTCATTGGACTGATCCTTTCTTACAACAGTTGTAGCATCTTCAGTAGTCATTGGGGTAGGTGTAATTGTAGGGATGTCCTCATCATTTGCCCCACACGAAGGTGACATTCTTCTTCGTCAACTCGTTGAGAGGACAAGCAATGGTTGAAAAGTCTTTCACAAAGCGACGATAGGAACCGTCCAACCCATGAAAACTTCAGAGTTCACTCACATTTTTAGGGATGGGCCAATCTCATATGTCCTTTACCTTGGACACATCAACTTCAATGCCCTTTCGAAGAAACGACAAATCCAAGAAAAATCAACTTGGATTTAGCAAAAGTGCACTTGGGAAGATTAGCATAAATCTTTTCATGTCGAAGGATTTGCAAAACTTCCTTGACATGTGTAATATGGTCCTCAAGTGACTTGCTATACACAAGTATATCATCGAAATAGACAACAACACTTTTTCAAATGAGAGAACACAAGATATGATTCATAAGGCGCATGAAGGTAGATGGGGCATTAGATAAACCAAAGGGCATAACCAACCATTCATAGAGACCAAGTTTGGTCTTGAAGGCGGTTTTCCACTCATCACCTTTAGCCATGCGTATTTGATGGGAACAACTACGAAGATCAATTTTCGAAAAAATAGTGGCTCCACATAACACATCAAGCATGTCATCGATACATGGTATGGGATGTCGATAACACACGGTGATAGCATTGATTGGACGACAGTCCATGCATAACCATAAAGTATCATCCGTTTTTGGGACAAGAATCACGGGTACGACACTTGGACTAGTGCTAACTTGGATCAAACCTTTGGAGACGAGTTGGTTGATTTGATGTTCGATATCCTTTGTCTCCTCCGGGTTCGTGCGGTATGCGGCGCGGTTGGGAAGTGGTGCGCCGGGGATGAGGTCAATGCGATGTTCGATGCCGTGGAGAGGAGGTAGTCCACGTGGGAGCTCTTTGGGGAACACATCCTTGAATTCCTACAAAACAATCATCAAAGATGGAGGAACATTGGTTAATTCATTAGTTCCTTGCGCTAGTCCCTTGCAAAGGAGGACATAGTGTAAGATGGATGGGTTGTTCTGAACATATCTCATCTCACTTTTGGTGGCAAGGAGAACACTCTTAGTTTTTCCACTCGAGTTTGGCTTGTGGATCGCACTCACTATGAGGTGGTTCTCTCTCTCACCGCTCTTCTCACAAGTAGGTGTTGTGCTTTGCGCCCTCGCTAAAGCCTTTGCATTGTCCACAATTATTTGGCTAGGAGTCATTGGTTACAAAACACATGTTTTGTTGAGCCATTTGAAGGTGTACACATTGGTGCGACCATCATGTAGAGCAGCCTTGTCAAATTGCCATGGTCGACCAAGAAGCATGTGGCAAACGGTCATAGGTACAACATAGCACTCCACCGTGTCTTTGTAAGGACCAATGGGGAAGGAGACTAATACGGTATGATTGATCTTCACGGACCCTTGGTCACTTAGCCATTGCACGTGGTAGGGGTGCTTGTGCGGATGGAGGGTGAGGTTGAGCTTCTCACACAACTTGGTGCTAGCAAGGTTGTGGCAACTCCCTCCGTCAATGATCACCTTTATAGATTTGCCATTGATGTCGGCTCGTGTTTGGAAGATATTTGAGCGTTGGTCTTCATGATCTTGTGCTTTTGTGGTCCAGGTCCTTGTGACGACAAGCGAAGGACTTGCGTCATGTTCACACATGAGGAGTTCTTGGTCATATTCCACTTGTTGCCTTGCCATTGCTTCCTTGACTCGCGCATCAAATTCATCTTCACTCAAGTACTCTTCTTTGCCATTGTCATGGATGAACAATACCTTCTTGTTTCCACATTCATCCGACTTGTGTCCTTTACCTCCACACTTGTAGCATTCACCATTGAAAGGTGTATCACTCTTTGCTTATTTGCCACTTGGGGGCAGTTTTCCTTGAGGAAGTGTGGGCTTGAAGGAAGGCTTGGAGGTACTTGAGGAGCTTCCAATGAAGGTTGTTGGCGTAGCGGTTGAAGCTTGCTTGTAGGTGAAATACGTCTTGGGCTTGTTGTACTTGATGTCCTCTTACACTTGATGTTCGGCCTTTGTTGCGACGTGCACAAGCTTAACCATGGTGTTGTATGTTTGGAACTCGGCAATGCGCTTGATTGGGTGGTTCAACCCAATAAGGAAGCGTGTCATAGTTTGCTCCATGCGCTCGTCAAAGTTGGCGCGAATCAAGTTGAGTTCCATTTCCTTGAAGTACTCTTCCATGGTCTTTGTCCCTTGACAAAGCGATTGAAGGTTATTGAAGAGGTCACGCATGTAGTGCGCAGGGACAAAGCTTGATCTCATATGAGCCTTCATGTCATGCCAAGTTGTGATTGGCGGTTCTTGTCTTGCATCACGAGCAACTAGAACTTGTTCCCACCAAAGGTTGGCGTAATCTTCAAACTCAAGCGAAGCCATGGCGACCATCTTCTCGTTGCTATAATTGTGCATGCGGAAGATCTTGTCGACTTTGAGTGCCCACGAGAGATATTCTTCGGGGTCATTTGATCCGGTAAACTTGAGCATTGTGAACTTGAGCTTGCCGAAAGTTTCTTCATCAGTGCAGTCACGGTAGCGATGGTTGCCATTCTGATGATAGTCTTCATCTTGCATGCGATCATTGCGACGAGCTTGTTGATGATCTTGTGGTTGAGGAGGTGGAACTGGGTTCTCGTGACCTTGTTGCGGAGCTTGCTCTTGATGTTGTTGTTGTGGAGCTTGCTCTTGCTCTTGGCATGGTTGGTGATGTGGTTGAGGCACTTGGGCCTCATGGTGGCGAGGGTGTGGAGACTCATGATGCGGTTGATGACGAAGGGGAGGCTCGTTCCTCGGTTCGTGATGTTGATTAGGCGCACGTGCCTCACGGAAAAGATCATGGTCTTGAGCCTCTTAACGTGGTGGGCGTCACTCAATTTGTACCACTTGACGCTCCATGTTTTGGTGTGGTGGAGGAGGCGCCTCGTGATGACCATGTTGTCGGTGTGGACGTTCATGACGGTGATGACGAGGAGGAGGATCTTGGAGAGCTTCACGTCGATGACGAGCTTGATTTGCCAAATTGGAGTCATCACTTGTTGTGTCAAGTACGTGTCGCAGACCATGGTGGTATACTTGCGGTTGCACTTGCGGTTCTTCTTGTGATGGATCTTGTTGGATCACCAATGCCCTTGTGTGATGACGGTGTGCTTCTTTCCTTGCTCGTGGTCTTGAAGACAAATCACCATCATAGCTTGACGTTGCAGCATGCTGTGGGGAAGGTACATAGTTTGAAGAACTTCCATCTTCTACCACGGGGGCGTCATTGCGTCTTGGAGCACTTGGATGTAGATCTTGTTGAAGAGGTGCATGATGATGCGAAGAACTTGAAGAGCTTGATGCACGTGAACATGGTCTTGCCATTCCGTCGATGAGGCATCGAAGATTGTCATTTGTTTTGGCGATGGAGCGTTGAAACGCTTCATTTTGGTGGCCGAAGTTGTGATGCATCGCATGCATTTGTCGTTCGAGGCTGTCGAAGCGGTTGTCGATGTTCTTGAACTCGGCTTGTGTCTCACCAAATTATTCATCTTGTCGCATCTCAAGGGCTTGGCAACGTTCACGGAACTCTTGTCGGATGATGAAGTGACTTGCGCGCGTCATGGACGGTCCTTGTTCCTCTTCTTGGGGAGGTGGTTGGCTCGACTCACCGTGCCTATCCATCATGCAAAACACACAAGTATTGTATATGGAAGTGGAATATGGTGGTGTTATCCTTGAACCTCACCTTGGGAATTGCACCAAACTAGAAACCACAAGTGAGAGCTATAAGCGTGCAAAGTGGAATTGCAAAGAAAACTCACACTAAAGAAAGAACTAACTCTCAAAAGCTTGTTGGTGGTAGGTTAGGGTTGTGGAATGCCAAACAACCAACCAAAACAAAAGGGATAGTCAAAAGTGGGTAAAATCCAACAAAACTCAAGTCAAAGGCGAAGGTCAACAACTCAAAGGGGTGAAGGGAACCTACGACTATATACACACACGTGGAGATTGTTGGGATTGACACGACTATGAAAATGAGCAAACAAAATGTCCTAACAAAGACTAAGCTCGTTGTCGTGCCAATGCAAGGAGAGACCATGTCTCGTTTGCAAAGAAGAAAAATAAGCAACGGATTTTGTGCACTTGTCTTGGGCGCTCTTATTTCTCTCTTGCTTACAAGCTTTGAGACTCTCTTTTGCAATGGGAGACTATTTTTCTTTTTCTTTTGCTTTGTAACTTTTATTGCTCTCCCTTGATGCTACCAAGTCACTCTTGCTATTGCTTTTGCACTCTCACTATCCAAGGACAAATGTAGAATGCTCAAGAAAACACAAGATGAACCACTCTCGTGGGATAGGTACACACACAGGAAGATAGGGGTTAACAAGGTGACGCAAGTTATACCTTCGTTGGTGATGATGAACTTGCCGTCGATGGTGAGGGATGATGTTCGTGGGCCGTGGTGTCAATGAGCACGGAGGTTGTTGATGCAGAAGCTTGTTGTTAGTTGTTGACATGCACACAGGACACGAGCAAACAAAGGAAATTAGCCAATGCGAAAAATGAGGTAAAACTGTCAAAACTGGTGTTACGGCCGGACACTCCGGTCTGTCTGTGCCGAACACTCAGGTCTGATCGGACACTCCGGTCTGGTTGGGCCGGATATTCCGGTCGGGTTGGGCCGGACACTCCGGTGTGGGTTTCCTGCTCGTGTTCTTGAGTGGAAATTCTCGCCTTAAGGCCTCAAATCCGTGAAAAACTAGCCAAATTGGGCTGGAAAAACGCAGGATAAAGCTGGACCAACTCCTAAGACAAGGTTTGGTCATATCAAAACCACAAATAACACTCCAAATCAAGAGATCGAACCAAAGGCAAATTTGGGTTGTTTTTTGGGGATTTTTGAATTTTTGGTGGATAGAAGAAAAATTTGTGGGGGAATTCGTGAGCAACGAAGCTCTTGATACCAATATATTGAGGGCAAACCTCTAGGGTGGCCCGATCTTTCACGAATCCCGTTCAAATCAAGGATGGATTGCGTGGAGAGGAGGGGGATGAACATGACAAACTCACGCATGAAGAATGCGATGAACACACACGCAAAACCACGATACACACCAATAGCTCACACTGGCGGTGACCGGTCCGGCGTAATCCCTAGGATCGGCGTCGAGCGGAGGACTCTCTCTCTCGAACCGGCACGGCGAGGAGGGAGACTTGGTGAGATCTTGACGTCTAGGAAAAGGGACTCCGATGACTAGGCCTTGTACAACACGGAGGCACGATGCAAACTCCAACGAGGTTTGGGATATTTGGTGCTCGTTTGTCAAAGGAACATGAGGCAAGAACTAGATAGATCCACAAGGGGTTTCCACTAATTCCAAATATCATGCTTAGGGTTTACAGTAGAGGTAAGGGACTATATATAGGCCAACCACAAGTTTAGGGGTAATTTAGGCATTAAAGTAGAGTTCTGGGCGAAGTAGAGGGGTACATGGGCCACAAGGCCCAGCTATGGCTCGCAGGCCCATCTTCAGGCCGGACAGTCCAGGTCGTGTGGACCGGATAGTCCGGGGCGGCCGGACACCCCGGGTAGTGTCCGGGTAGTGTCCGAAATGGCATACTGATTTTCCGCGCCAGGATGGAGCTGGGGTAGGCCAGACACTCCGGCTGAGTCGCGCCGGACACTGCGGCTGCACCGGACACTCCAGCTGGATTGGGGCGGACACTCTGGCTCAAGCAGCTTCAGGACAGGTGCAGTTTCAGGGCTCATGGGTCAACGCGACGAGGTTTTGTACCTGATGATGCACATAGTAGTGGTATGAAGTAGCAAGCCATCCAAGTGTACGTCAAAGTCACATGATGAGAGGAGCGAATTCACCTTAGCTTGAAGGAGTTTGGCTCGGGCACGGATCATCGGTCCACTTGGGGGACTTGGTGGTGTAGATGTAGGAGCGTCCGTAGGACGGGCTGCATCAGAATAGGTTGGGGGCCTCGACACCTCCACCCTGCAACACGCCCTCGTCATCCAGCTCTCCCATGGAGCTCCGGACCGGGTTAGGGGCGCAAAGATCCTCCCGTGCCTCTTGAATTGGAGGGAACTCACCCCACTGATCAAAGTTGGGGAGCCCCGAGTGCGTGACACTGACATCTCCAATTAGTTACAAGGGAAGTCTGCCTAGAGGATATCGGTCGTAGCACTCTCCCCAAGGAGCAATTGCATAAGGAAAACCATAGTTTCATCATGGAGAGATCCGCCAAACATCTAGATTTTGTCCCTGTCATCAGACATGGCCCAAACGCCCTTGCTATGCGCGTGAAGAGGGGCAATATTCCGTCGGAGGAACTCCTGGACCACCATTTCACGGGTTAGACCACGGTCCTATAGAGCCGGCACAAGCCTTGTTGGGAATATGCCCTAGAGGCAATCATGTATGATGTAATTCCCAATGTATTCATAAAATAATAAAGTTGTCCGTGTATGAACATCAGATATATATCACTGAATATGTGATTTAGTTGTGGAACTATATATTCATGTTTATTCATACTGAATGTCCTTGGTCATTGAGGTTGGGCTGGACACACAACTTAAACCAATATGCCAGTCGGCTAATGACATAGTTCCACTTGTCATGGGAATGGTGATGCTATTTCGACTTACACGGATTCGGCTAAAGAGTTTAGCGAGTCGAACTGACCCACAGTTGACATGCAACGAGCATGTAGTCATTTGTAGTCTCAAGCAATGGAATCCTTCAACCTGAGGTGATCGCATGATCCGAGTTGTGGATCGCTAGCTTAGGTTCTATCAAATGTTGTTCTGTAAATGAGCAGTTATAAAGGTAGAGTTCGGGCTGGTTGAGAGGCAAGTTGCGTGACATGGATTACCAAGATGGGATTTGCCCCTCCGTAATGGAGAGATATTCTCTGGGCCCTCTTGTGTGATATGATTTGGAAGAATGGCCATGCGCGACTTGGTTTAGTGTTAACCAAGGAGTCGTTCTAAGTGTTAGTCCAGTGAATCATATATCATGGAACAAGAAGAGAGAGTCGAACTATTAAAGGGTGGCAACTACTCGCCTATAGCTTGACAAGATATATCGTGAGGCGAAGGGACTTGGACAAAAGTAACATTTAGAAAAGTTTGTCTTCTGACTTTACAACACTTGGGAGTTGGCACATATTGCTAGAGGCTGCTACCAGCTATCGACTTGGAGTGGTGACTCGTGTCGTGTCTAGGTGACGAGGGGTTAACTCATCAATGCCCATCGCAGATGGACTTAGGTTCGAGGAAGTGGGGAGCGCTGGGGGAATCGATCGGCTAGCTAATAAGCACAAAGGGACGCAAGGTTTACCCAGGTTCAGACCTCGTAGAGGACCCTACTCTTGCTTGTCTACTCTTGGAATTATCGAGGAGTCGAAAGTTACAAGGGGTGCGCAGATGCAATCTGGAGATGGTGTGGAAACTAGGGTTGTGGATTGTCCTCCTCGCCGCCCCCTCCTAGCTTTTATATAGATAGGATAGGTCTTGAGATAGCAGGCCGAGTCGGTTAGAGTAGGGTTTTTCCTTTAAACTTCTATCTTAAGTTTGTCATGTGCTGCAAGCAGTCGGAGTCTCCTGGGTCACCCGAATCTTGGCTGGGCCTTAACAACGTCGTGGGATTCTTTAGTGCTGGACCGTATATGCCAAGCTCGAGTACCTGTAAGGTATGGCCATGTCAGTAGCCCCCGAGTGTCCGGTTGAATCGCAGATTCGAGTGGAGACTTATGAAGCCTTCGAGTGCATAGTCGAGCATGTTTTCGAGTGCTCTAATTTGTATCATAGGGATTGTCGATATATGTACCTAATTCCTCCGATGTATCGGGATCAATTAACTACCTTAGGGCAAAACAACACAATCTACTCAAACTCGGGTCTCCAGACTCGAATTCAGAAAAGTACTAGCGTAATTCGACTTAGGCCGTGGAGGTCTTATAAAGTCGAATTCCAATATATAAGTGTGAGAACTCGACGCGTCCGTCAAGGCTTATTTCATCATGCCTGTAGGCACGGATTATGTCTGGTAGAGCGTAGCAGGTGCATTGCCAGGCCTTCTTCAGGTCTTATCTTCACGCTGTAAGCGCGGCATACGAATTTTGTCATCGTGGAGATGATTCGGGTGGCCCAAGAGATGCAGTCTCTTTATAGGGAAAATATGAGTTGGAGTCGCCAAAATTTTTGAGTGTGGACGTAGTCAACACATAGTTATGTATAAGAAAAATCATAGGGTGCACGATTAGCGCTCCCTATGGGAGTAGCCCCCGAGTGCCTATTTGAGTCATAGACTCGAGTGGGGACTATAAGTATTTTGCGACTGCTGTTGTCTTTTGCTTGTTTCAGTCGAATATGCTTTCAGCGCTCCCTATGGGAGTAACCCTGAGTCCTCAGTCGAATCGTTAATTCGAGTGAAGGGTTTTGAGAGAAAATAGATCATCATAATGCTTCGAGGTCTGTATAGTTCATCAAGTGCGTGGCCAGCGCTCCTGTTAGGAGTAGCCCCGAGTGCTTGATCGAGTCGAAGACTCGATTAAGGACTAGAATAGTCAGAAAGTGCTTTTGCTGGAGTAAATGACGTCATTGCTGACAAGGAGATGATCTCACTTGCCTGCGTGAGTGGTTTTGATGGGACGTGACAAAGGTGGGGCCCCATTTCTGACTTGGATTTGACCAGGCATGCGTAATATTTGATTTTAACTGCGTCTCCTCAATTCTTGCGCGTAATGGGGGGAGTGGAGCAATGGTTTGCTGTTTTACACTGCCACGTGTCTATATCGATTTGCGCCACACATCTAGCTAGTGCTTTGCGGCTGTTGGATGGCATTTGCGAGTAGGTTAAGTAGGGGTTTGCTGTGTGGTAATTTCCCCATAACTCATCTTCTTCCTCGCGCACTGCCTCCATTGCTGCTCCTCGCTGTTCCACTGCTCACATCCTCTTGTGGCGCTGGACGGTCTTCGCACTTTTCCCAGTTACTTTCTGTGCTCCCACCGCAAGCGCTAGATGATAAAGAAGAAGGGTGCTTCTTCCGCTGGATCTGCGGCCGCCACTATTGTGGCCAAGAAGAAGGGCGTCGCTGCCCCGGGCACCAGCATTGCCGCTGTGGCTGGAAAGAAGAAAGGCCCGGGCATGCGCGTTACAAATTGGCTGTGGCGGCCAACCACCATCAAGGGCACAGAGCTCGTCAACCAGCGCCAAGATGGTGCTCTCCCCGCTGCGGAAGATGACTGCCGAATTCCCGGTGATGAGGTAATCCCTAGTCCCCCTGCCGGATTTCGGGTGATGTTCCTCGTGTTTATCATTCGCGGTCTTTCTCTCCCCCTCCACAAGTGTCGTTGATGAGGACATCCCTACAATTACACCTACTGAAGATGCTCCAACTGTTGCAAGGAAGGATCAGTCCAATGAGATTAGAATTGGACCCATTACAAGAGCTCGTGCTAAGCTACTCGAACAACAGGTGAATTTGCTCCTAAACGAATCTGGTACTTTAGTTGATGAGAATTTTATACTACCTAAGTCTATGCATTTATGTATGATCAGGTTTGTTGGAGAAACAAGCATGGCGCAAGAAGGAGAAGGTGATGCAGCCCGTCCTATGGACGCTCCTACATCTACACCAACAAGCCCCCCAAGTGGACCCATGACTTGTGCCCGAGCCAAGCTCCTACAAGCTAAGGTGAACTCGCTCCTCTCCTCATGACAATTTGATACCTCCTTGGATGGTGTACTACTTCATGCAACTGCTCTATGCATCATCAGCTACGAAGCCCCAACACATCACCAAGCACCCAAAGGATGGAGAACAAGGAGAAGATCGTGAAGCAGAAGCCGCTGGAGCTGCTCAGACCGGAGTCTCTGGTCTACGCACACCAGAGTCTCAGGTCCACCAAAGTCTCCGGCCTGTAGACCTCGGAGACTCCGGCCCACCTCCGGTCCGACCCCCGAACCAGGCCCCAGGACAGCCAGATGGCCCCTCCGGAGGCTCCACCGGAGACCCCTCTAGAATCACCAGCCTAGGCCGGAGTCTCCGGTCTGCAAACCAGAGTCTCCGGACCGACCGACGCCAGGCATGTAAAAGGCCTTTGGGCCTTCGGCCCATGTAACCCTTAGTCCGTCCAGAACTTGTCTTTTATTCCTAAAGTACCCCTGACGGAGTGTTTGGCCTATATATAGTCCCCCACCTCTATTGTAAACCCTAGGCATGATATTTGGAATTAGTGGAAACCCCTTGTGGATCTATCTAGTTCTTGCCTCATGCTCCTTTGACAAAGGAGCACCAAATATCCCAAACCTCGTTCGAGTTTGCATCGTGCATCCGTGTTGTACAAGGCCTAAGCATCGGACTCCCTTTGCCTAGACGTCAAGATCTCATCGAGTCTCCCATCTCGCCATGCCGGTTCGAGAGAGAGTCCTCCGCCCGTCGCCGATCCTAGGGATTGCATCAGACCGGTCACCGCTGGCGTGAGCTATTGGTGTGTATCGTGGTTTTGCGTGTGTGTGTTCATCGCGTTCTTCGTGCGTGAGTTCGTCGTGTTCATCCTCCCCCTCCTTCCCCCGCACTCCATCCTTGATTTGAGTGGGATTCGTGAAAGAAAGGGCCACCCTAGAGGTTTGCCCTCAATAGAAGGGCTACAAGAGGAGCCCATCATGATGATCACACAAGGATGCGCGAGGGAGGAGCGGGAGGAAGGCACAAGAGAAGATCATCAAGACGAAGGCCAAAGGAGCTGCCACAACCGGAGTGTCTGGCTGACACCACCCGAAATGTTCGGCCTGCCCGAGAGAAGTTTTGGCGCGGACAATCAGTATATCAAATCGGACACTGCCTGGACACCGCCTAGAAATTTGAAGCTTCTAGCCAGACCGGACTGACCAGGACACTCCACCTGGAGTGTCCGGCCTGACCGGACTGTCCGGCTGATTTCCACCGGACTGTCCGGCCGCCGACCGAATCTGGTCCGAGTTGGCTTGTATCAGTTGGAGTCGTTTGCGTTTAGTTTTGGTTTCTGGCCTCCCCGGCCACCCTTATAAGCCCTGGGATGACCCCTAGTTAGGGTTTAGACCACGTTTAAACTATTTTGGAGTTGTTTCTTTCAAAGAACCTCTGGAATTACCATGTGATCGAATTATACTACTGCAATTGAGTGTGATCTGTTGTTCCACTGGGAATTAGTAGATTGCAACCTACCATTCATGGTCGACGGCTGCATGCGTAAGAGCGTGGTGTTGTGAATATCCCACAGGGTACGAGAGCTGTTGCATTGGCATCAGGGTTCGAGCGGGAGAGTTCATAGCTACAGGCTATTTATCTACCCACCATTATCATCATCGACCCAGTGCTTGCTAAGAAGATCGGGCAGCCCCATATAATCTTAGTATCAGATTTCCTCGTTTACTCGGTGATAATCCAAAATCCATCCATAGATTAGTTCGTGTTTTTAGTCCTATACAGAAAAAAGCCTTACAAAACGATTTGCCATAGCCTAGATTGCATTGTTTTCGAGTTTTAGTTGTTGATTGTACCTTCTCGTAGATCCGATCTACAGGTTTTCCTTGTAGGAGTCTAGGTTTCATTTTGTCTAGGTTTATGGTTTGATCTTGTTTTCCATCGTGTCCACCATCATCGTTTTCCGCAAGTTTTCATCGTTTGTCCGAGTCCACATAGCGTACCTTTGTTGCCTACCATAGACATAACCTATCTACAACATCTATGCCTAGGAACGTACCTACGAGACTAGTTGCTTTGCTCCGGCAGGCTGCTCATTAGGGTTTCGAAGTGCAGAAAATTCGACAGGCAAAACCGGACTATCCGGCCAAAACACACTGGACTATCCGGCCCGACCGGAGTATCCAGCACACATCAACCGGAATATCCGGCCTAGTTTTGTTATAAGTTGCTTCACTCATTTGCATTGCGTCATATAGTTGAAAAAAATCAAAAAAAAAGAGAAAAGAAAAGAGAATCAGTATAAAAAACAGAAAAGAGCTACATGCGTGACAAAAAGAGATATCAAAGTGTGCATTATTGGAGGCCTAGTTAATCGTCGCACTTGTAGATTGAGCAATCTTGTGCCTATTTACTTTGAGCTTTTACTAGCGTCTCTCTTGTGCATTGCAATATTCCTTTTCATAAGTTGCTTTGCCACGTTTATCTCCACCGTGTGTGTTTCTTGGGTTTTTATACGATCAACACAGGACTTATTTGCGGTGTAGTTAGGATACCATACCTACAGCTCCACCTTACATAACCTGTGTGACATATGATCGTTCTCTATACCCTCGATATTCACTTCATCACATCAGTGCAACAGTCTTTGATTTCGTTTTGGTAAAGCATCTCTATTCACTTTGGAATGGTAAGATCTCCTTTCTTGTTAGTTGTGAGAGTTTCCACCAAACAGCTTTTGATTTTTGCACTAACCTACTAATCATGTCTACTAGTGATGATGATGTTGTGTTGCAGAAAAAGAAGGATGAGGAACTTGTTAATTGGCGCGAATATGAGGCGTTGAAATCCCACTTGACGCGAGTGTTCACTCACTCCCCAGATACCATTGACAAGAATATCCAGGACATGCAGATGCCATTGGACCAGAATGTTGGCGCAGTCACTACTATTCAAACACAAGTGACAGCAATCAATGTCAATGTCAGAACTTTGCAGCATTCCATTGAGGCCTTGATAGTAGCATTACAGCAACGACAGGAACACCAACATGATGATGTTTTTGATGACTATGATGAGGGTAGTGCGGCTGATGCTGGCCCACATCTTGGCAGGGGACGTGCCAATCCTCCTGCACCTGCGCCTGCTGCTGCACCTGCTTATGGTCGCCGGTTTGCTCCTATTGGACGTGCTCAATGCGTTCAGAACCAAGCTGCTGATGATAGTTTGGGCAAGCCAAAATTCTCAATTCCCAAGTTTGATGGTTCACTTGATCCTGAAGATTACCTCACATGGGAGTTGAAGATTGAGAAGCTCTGGCGTTTGTTTGACTATCCAAAAGACAAGAAGGTCAAGCTTGCATCGTCAGAATTTGATGGATATGCTTTGCGCTGGTGGGATGCTATTGTGGAAAATAGAAGGGAGGACAATGAACTTCCTGTGATGGATTGGCGCGAGATGAAGCAAATTAAGAAGGCTCGTTCCATACCCACCAATTACTTGCGATCAGGTTTTGATAAGTTGACACAATTGAGGCAAGGAACCATGTCAGTTGATGAGTACTACATGGAGATGGAGATGCTTATGCAGCGTGCTAGAGTTTGTGAGTCCCTTGAGATGACCATGCAGTGATTCCTCAACAATTTGAAGTTACCAATCAAGAGCATTGTTCATCATCACAAGTATGAGACTATGAATGACCTATTGCACCATGCTAGAGAGGCCGAATCACAGTTAGCTGAAGAGGCTAAGTCACGTGCGAGGTTTCCGTCTACTGGTCGTTTTGCGGCAAGGTCTACACCGCCACCATCTACGGCACCACCTGGAGCGGCTGCTAGCCACCCTTCACCATCGTCCAAGCCTGCTCCCACGTCTTATTATGGTTCCAATGCTAGGAAGCCTGCTGCTCCTGCTGCTAGCTCGGGTTCCAATATGTCAACTGCGCGTACTCGCGATGTAGAGTGCCATACTTGTGGAGGTCGAGGACACTACAAGAGAGATTGTCCCAACCGCAAGGTGATGTTTGTCAATGAACAAGGAGAGTATGAGAGTGGAGATGATGTTGATACTCATGACAGCGATGGATATGACAACGAGGAGGGTATGGATGCCTTCCCTAAGCATGCACCTACGATAGTGGTCTCTCCACATACCCTTAGTGTGCAGCCTATTGTTGACTCTCAGCGCTGCAACTTGTTCCAAACCAAAGCACTCGTTGGCCCTAACAAAGCTTGCAAGGTAATTATTAATGGAGGTAGTTGCAGAAATCTTGCAAGTAAGGAGTTATGCACCAAGCTGAATTTGACTTATTTACCTCATCCCAAGCCATACTACATACAATGGTTGAGTGACAATAGTGAGATGAAGGTAAACCATATGGTATGTGTGAATTTTGAGATAGGTCCATACAAGGATTCTATTGACTTTGATGTGGTTCCTATGACTGTTTGCCATCTATTATTGGGTCGGTTTTGGCTTTATGATCGCCATGTGCAACACAATGGCCGTGCCAATACATATCACTTAGCGTTCAAGGGCAAGAAGATTAATTTTCAACCAATGACACCACAGCAGATTGTCAATGAGTCTCGTCAAAAGATAGAAGTAAACTTGAAGGAAGCACCTATAGATAGACGAGAGAGTGTTGCCGCTGTACATGATGTAATAGAGCCCAAAAAGAGTGATATAACGAAAAGTGAGAGAGTTCCTAGTCTAGTAATATTAGCCACCAAGGAAGATATAAGAGAGTTTCGTGAGGATCCTACATCCATGCCACTTGTGCTCATGTATAAGGGCGAGGTATTGGTTTCTAACGATATGACCCCTATTTCTCTTGGTGTATCTACTGTTTTGCAGGATTTTGGCGATGTGTTTCCAGAAGATGTACTCGTAGGATTGCCTCCATTACGTGGTATTGATCATCAAATCGACTTGATCCCTGGCGCCACATTACCAAATCGTGCACCCTATAGGACCAACCCCGAAGAAACAAAGGAGATACAGAAACAAGTACAGGCATTGCTAGATAAAGGGTACATTCGTGTCTCTCTTAGCCCTTGTGTTGTTCCTGTTATTTTAGTGCCTAAGAAATATGGTACATGGCGCATGTGCGTAAATTGTAGAGCTATTAATAACATCACTATTCGGTATCGTCATCCTATTCCACGCTTAGAGGATATGCTAGATGAATTGAGTGGTGCTGCTATTTTCTCTAAAATTGATTTGCGTAGTGGTTATCATCAAATTAGGATGAAAGAAGGGGATGAATGGAAAACTGCTTTCAAAACAAAATTTGGTTTGTATGAGTGGTTAGTTATGCCGTTTGGTCTTACTAATGCACCTAGTACTTTCATGATATTGATGAATCGTGTTTTGGAGAATTTATTGGTCATTTTGTGGTTGTTTATTTTGATGATATACTTATCTATAGCCACAACGAAACTGAGCATTGTCATCATATCCGACAAGGTTTGCAAGTGTTACGTGATAATAAACTATATGCTAATCTTGAGAAGTGTACATTTGCAGAAGATAAGGTTATATTTCTGGGATATGTTGTATCTAAGCATGGGGTAGAGGTAGATCAATCTAAAATTGAATCAATTCAGAATTGGCCTATTCCCATGAATGTGAGTCAAGTGCGTAGTTTCCATGGATTAGCTGGTTTCTATAGGCGCTTTGTGAAGGATTTTAGCACTATTGATGCACCATTGAATGATTTACCTTAGAAAGGTGTGCCATTTGTGTGGGGCACAGCCCAAGATATTGCATTTGATACATTGAAACGTTTGCTTACTTCTGCACCATTACTTGCATTACCTGATTTTTTGAAGCAATTTGAAGTTGAATGTGATGCTAGTGGTATAGGTATTGGTGGCATTTTGATGCAAGAGGGTCGCCCTATAGAATATTTTTCTGAGAAACTTACTGGTGCTAGAATGAACTATCCTATTTATGATAAATAATTGTATGCACTTGTTAGAGTTCTTAAAGTTTGGCAACATTATTTGTGGCCAAAAGAATATATCATACATTCTGATCATGAAGCATTGAAGTATTTCAAAGCTCAATCAAACTTGCATAGAAGATTAGCTAAATGGGTTGAGTTTATTGAATCTTTTCCTTACATCATTAAGTATAAGAAGGGAAAGGAAAATGTAGTTGTTGATGCTTTATCTAGGAAGAACATGCTATTAACCAATCTTGATGCTAAAATTTCTGGATTAGAGTATTTGTGCACTTTATGCAACTGACCATGATTTTGCTGGACCATATCGTTTGTGTGCTCTTAAAACCGCATGGGATAAGTATCATATTCATGATGGATATTTGTTTAGAGCTAACAAACTATGTATTTTGTTGAGGGCAAACCTCTAGGGTGGCCCAATCTTTCAAAAATCCCACTCAAATCGAGGATGTAGTGCGGGGGAAGGAGGGGAGGATGAACACGACGAACTCACGCACAAAGAACGCGATGAACACACACACACGCAAAACCACGATACACACCAAGAGATCACGCCGGCGGTGACCGGTCCGGCGCAATCCCTAGGATCGGCGAAGGGCAGAGGACTCTCTCTCGAACTAGCATGGCGAGATGGGAGACTCGGTGAGATCTTGCCGTCTAGGCAAAGGGACTCCAATGCCTAGGCCTTGTACAACATGGAGGCATGATGCAAACTCCAACGAGGTTTGGGATATTTGGTGATCCTTTGTCAAAGGAGCATGAGGCAAGAACTAGATAGATCCACAAGGGGTTTCCACTAATTCCAAATATCATGCCTAGGGTTTACAATAGAGGTGGGGGACTATATATAGGCCAGCCACTCAGTCAGGGGTACTTTAGGAATAAAAGACAAGTTCTGGACGGACTATGGGTTACATGGGCCGAAGGCCCAAAGGCCTTTTACATGCATGGCGTCGGTTGGTTCGGAGACTCTGGTGTGTAGGCCGGAGACTCCGGTCTGGGCCAGAGATTCTAGAGGGGTCTCCAGAGGGGCCATCTGGTTGTCCTGGAGCCTGGTTCGAGGGTCAGACCAGAGGTGGGCCGGAGTCTCCGGGGTATTTAGGCCGGAGACTTTGGTGGACCAGAGACTCCGGTGTGCGTAGACCGGAGACTCTGGTCTGAGCAGCTCCATCGGCTTCTGTTTCACGGTCTTCTCATTGTTCTCCATCCTTGGGTGCTTGGTGATGTGTTGGGGCTTTGTACCTGATGATGCATAGAGTAGTTGCGTGAAGTAGCACACCATCCAAGGAGGTATCAAATTGGCACGAGGAGAGGAGCGAGTTCACCTTAGCTTGTAGGAGTTTGGCTCGGGCATGAGTCATGGGTCCACTTGGGGGACTTGTTGGTGGAGATGTGGGAGCATCCGTAGGACGGGCTGCATTAGCTCCCCCCTTGGGAAAGAGTCGTCCTCGACTCTTCATGGATATCATCGGGAACATCTCCATGGTAGGGTGAGAGGTCCTTGACATTGAATGTATTGCTTGCAAGGTACTTGGAGGTCGGTATGTCGATGATGTAGGTGTTGTTGTTGATTCTTTTGAGGACCTTGAAGGGACCATCTCCTCTTGGCTTTAGCTTGGAGTCGCGTTCCTTTGGGGAAGCGGTCTTTGCTTAGGTGTATCCACACAAGGTCACCTTCTTCAAAGATCATCTCCTTCTAGTCCTTGTTTAACCTTGAAGCTTGGCGAAGGACTTGTTGTTCGATAGTAGCTCTTGTTTCTTCATGAAGATTCTTCATAGCTTGTGCGCGCTTCTCAACGTCCATGTTGGTCCGCTCATGGAGAGGTAGAGGTAGGATGTCAAGCGCGGTGAGGGACTCGAAACCATAGACGATCATGAAGGGACTCATCTTGGTTGTTGAGTGCTTGGCTCGGTTGTAGGCGAACTCGGCATGGGGAATGCATTCCTCCCAATCCTTCAAGTTCTTCTTGATCAACACACATAGGAGAGTTTTGAGGCTTCAGTTGACAACCTCGGTTTGTCCATCTGTTTGAGGATGCGACGCAGATGAAAAGAGGAGCTTGATGCCGAGCTTGTCCATGAGGATCTTCCATAAGTAGCTCATGAATTTGACATCGCGGTCGGAGACGATTGTTCTTGGCACACCGTGAAGACGGACGATTTCCCTGAAAAATAGATTTGCAACATGTGAAGCATCGTCGGTCTTATGGCACGGTATGAAGTGTGCCATTTTGGAAAAGCGATCCACGACAACAAAGATATAATCATGACCATGCTTAGATCTAGGCAATCCTAACACAAAATCCATGCTAATGTCGGACCAAGGTGTATGAGGAATAGGCAATGGCATATAAAGACCATAAGGGTTAGCTTGCGATTTAGCTTGAACACATGTCATGCATCATTGAATGTAGCGATCCACATCGCGCTTCATCTTGGGCCAAAAGTAGTGAGTGGAGAGCATGTCCAATGTCTTGTCATGGCCAAAGTGACCCATAAGGCCTCCACCATGAGATTCTTGGAGAAGCAAGAGTTGGAGGGATGACTTAGGAATGCAAAGCTTGTTTTGTTTATAGAGAAAGCCCTTATGCAAATAGAAATCATCAACTCCTTTGTCAATGTAGCACTTTGCGAAAATTGGTTCAAAGAACGGGTCGGAAGCATACAAATATTTTATTTCCTCAAGACCCAACACGTTGATTTCAAGTCTCATAAGAAGGCTTGTGTGCTTGCGAGACAAAGCGTCCGCAACTACATTATCTTTTCCCTTCTTATACTTGACAATGTACAGAAAAGACTCCATAAACTCAACCCACTTAGCGTGTCTCTTACCCAAGTTGGCTTGGCCTTTGAGATATTTCAACGACTCATGGTCAGAATGTATGATAAATTCTTTGGGCCATAGGTAGTGTTGCCAAACTTGAAGGACACAAACTAAGGCAAAAAGCTCTTCTTCATAAATCGGATAATTAAGGCGAGCACCATCAAGTTTCTCGCTATGGTATGCTATAGGACGTCCGTTTTGCATAAGGACTCCTCCAATGCCAATACCACTAGCATCACACTCTATCTCAAATGTTTTAGTGAAATCCGGTAACGCAACAAGAGGTGCTTCGGTGAGCCTTTTTTTAAGTTCATCAAAAGCTTTTTGTTATGCCTTTCCCCACACGAAGGTGACCTTCTTTTTGGTCAATTCATTGAGGGGACAAGCAATAGTCGAAAAGTCTTTCACAAAGTGACGATAGAAGCCGGCCAACCCATGAAAACTTCGGAGTTCACTCAAATTTGTTGGGATGGGCCAATCTCGTGTGTCCTTTACCTTGGAAACATCAACTTCAATTCCCTTCGAAGAAACAACAAATCCAAGAAAAATCAACTTGTCTTTAGCAAAAGTGCACTTGGGAAGATTAGCATAAAGCTTTTCATGTCAAAGGATTTGCAAAACTTCCTTGACATGTGCAATATGGTCCTCAAGTGACTTGCTATAAACAAGTATATCATCGAAATAGCAACAACACTTTTTCCAATGAGAGAACGCAAGATGTGATTCATAAGGCGC
This sequence comes from Avena insularis, assembly GCA_023614405.1. NCBI lineage: Eukaryota > Viridiplantae > Streptophyta > Magnoliopsida > Poales > Poaceae > Avena > Avena insularis. Next base: position 280,331,091 of record CM042688.1, read on the forward strand.
ATGAAGGTGGATAGGGCATTAGATAAACCAAAGGGCATAACCAACCATTCATAGAGACCAAGTTTGGTCTTGAAGGCAGTTTTCCACTCATCACCTTGAGCCATGCGTATTTGATGGTAACCACTACGAAGATCAATTTTCAAAAAAATAGTGGCTCCACATAACTCATCAAGCATGCCATTAAGTCGCGGTATAGGATGCCGATAACGCACGGTAATAGCAATGATTGCACGGCAGTCCATGCATAACCGTAACGTATGATTCGTTTTTGGAACAAGAATCATGGGTACCGCACTTGGACTAGTACTCACTTGGATCAAACCTTTGGAGACGAGTTGGTTGATTTGACGGTCAACCTCCTTTGTATTCTCCGGGTTCGTGCGGTAGGCGGCGCAGTTTGGGAGGGGTGCACCAGGGATGAGGTCAATGCGATGTTCGATGCCGCGACGAGCAGGTAGTCCATGTGGGAGCTCTTCGGGGAACACATCCTTGAATTCCTGCAAAACAATCATCAAATATGGAGGAATATTGGTTAATTCATTAGTACCCTGTGCTAGTCCCTTGCAAAGGAGGACATAGTGCAAGATGGATGGGTTGTTCTGAACATCTCTCATCTCACTTTTGGTGGCAAGGAGAACACTCTTAGTTTTTCCACTCGAGTTTGGCTTGTGGCTCTCACTCACTATGAGGTGGTTCTCTCTCTTACCGCTCTTCTCACAAGTAGGTGTTGTGCTTTGTGCCCTCGCTAAATCCTTTGCATTGTCCGCAATTATTTGGCTAGGAGTCATTGGTTGCAAAACACATGTTTTGTTGAGCCATTTGAATGTGTAAACATTGGTGCGACCATCATGTAGATCAGCCTTGTCAAATTGCCATGTTCGACCAAGAAGCATGTGGAAAACTGTCATATGAACCACATCGCACTCCACCGTGTCTTTGTACGGACCAATGGCGAAGTTGACCGGTACGGTATGCTTGATCTTCACGGACCCTTGGTCACTTAGCCATTGCACGTGGTACAGGTGCTTGTGCATATGGAGGGTGAGGTTGAGCTTCTCACACAACTCGGTGCTAGCAAGGTTGTGGCAACTCCCTCTGTCGATGATCACCTTGATAGATTTGCCATTGATGCTGGCTCGTGTTTGGAAGATATTGGAGCGTTGGTCTTCATGGTCTTGTGCTTGAGTGGTCGAGATCCTTGTGATGACAAGCGATGGACTTGCGTCATGTTCACACATGAGGAGTTCTTGGTCATCTTCCACTCGTTGCCTTGTCATTGCTTCCTTGACTCGGGCATCAAATTCATCTTCACTCAAGTACTCTTTGTCGCCATTGTCATGGATGAACAATACCTTCTTGTTTCCACATTCGGCTAATGTCCTATGCCTCCACACTTGTAGCATTCATCGTTGAAAGGTGTATCACTCTTTGCTTGTTTGCCAATTGGGGGCATTTTTCCTTGAGGAAGTGTGGGCTTGAAGGAAGGCTTGGGGGTACTCGAGGAGCTTCCATTGAAGGTTGTTGGCATAGCGGTTGAAGCTTGCTTGTAGGTGAAATACGTCTTGGGCTTGTTGTACTTGATGTCCTCTTGCACTTGACGTTCGGCCTTTGTTGCGATGTGCACAAGCTCAACCATGTTGTTGTATTTTTGGAACTCGACGATGCGCTTGATTGGGTGGTTCAACCCAATAAGGAAATGTGCCATAGTTTGCTCCGTGCGCTCTTCAATGTTGGTGCAGATCGAGTTGAGTTCCATTTCCTTGAAGTACTCTTCCACGGTCTTTGTCCCTTGACGAAGCGATTGAAGGTTGTTGAAGAGGTCACGTATGTAGTGCGTAGGGACGAACCGGGATCTCATGTGAGCCTTCATGTCATGCCAAGTTGTGATTGGCGGTTCTTGTCTTGCGTCACGAGAAACTTGAACATGTTCTCACCAAAGGTTGGCATAATCATCAAACTCAAGTGAAGCCATGGCGACCATCTTCTCGTTGCTATAGTTATGCATGCGGAAGATCTTGTCGACTTTGAGTTCCCATGAGAGGTATTCTTCGGGGTCATTGGATCCGGTAAACTTGGGCATGGTGAGCTTGAGCTTGCCGTAAGTTTCTTCATCATTGCGGTCATTGCGACGAGCTTGGTGACCTTGTTGATGATCTTGTGGTTGATGCGGTGGAACTTGGTTCTCGCGACCTTGTTGCGGAGCTTGCTCTTGATATTGTTGTTGAGGCGCTTGCTCTTGCTCTTGGCGCGGTTGTTGACGATGTTGAGGCACTTGGGCCCCATGAGGTTGTTGAGGATGTGGAGCCTCATGACACGGTTGATGACGAAGTGGAGGCTCGTTCCTCGGTTGGTGATGTTGATTAGGCACATGGTCCTCACGGCGAAGATCATGTCATGAGCCTCTTGATGTGGTGGGCGTCGCTCAACTTGTACGACTTGACGCTCCATGTTTTGGTGTGGTGGAGGAGGCGCCTCGTGATGACCATGGTGTCGGTGCGGACGTTCATGACGATGATGACGAGGAGGAGGATCTTGGAGAGCTTCACGTCAATGACGAGCTTGACTTTCCACATTGGAGTCATCACTTGTTGTGTCAAGTAGGTGTCGCGGGCGATGGTGGTAGACTTGCGGTTGCACTTGCGGTTTTTCTTGTGGTTGCTCTTGTTGGATCACCAATGCCCTTGCGTGATGATGGTGTGCTTCTTGCCTTGCTCGTGGTCTTGAAGAGAAATCACCATCATAGCTTGACGTTGCGGCGTGCTGTGGGAAAGGTACATAGTTCGAAGAACTTCCATCTTCAACCACGGGGGCATCGTTGCATCTTGGAGCACTTGGATGAAGGTCTTGTTGAGGAGGAACATGACGACACGAAGAGCTTGAAGAGCTTGAAGCATGTGAACGTGGTCTTGCCATTCCGTCGATGAGGCGTCGAAGATTGTCATTTGTTTCAGTGATGGAGCGTTGAAGCGCTTCATTTTGGTGGCCGAAGTTGTGATGCATTGCGTGCATTTGTCGTTCGAGGCTGTCGAAGCGGTTGTCGATGTTCTTGAACTCGGCTTGCGTCTCGCCAAATTGTTCATCTTGTCGCGTCTCAAGTGCTTGGCAACATTCACGGAACTCTTGGCGGACGATGAAGTGACTTGCACGCGTCATGTATGGACCTTGATCTTATTCTTGGGGGGGTGGTTGGCTCGTCTCACCATGCCTATCCATCATGCAAAACACACAATTATTGTATATGGAAGTGGAATATGGTGGTGTTAGCCTTGTACCTCACCTTGGGGATTGCAACAAACTAGAAACCACAAGTGAGAGCTATAAGAGCGCAAAGTGGAATTGCAAAGAAAACTCACACTAAAGAAAGAACTAACTCTCAAAAGCTTGTTGATGGTAGGTTAGGATTGTGGAATGCCAAAGAACCAACCAAAAGAAAAGGGATAGTCAAAAGTGGGTAAAATCCAACAAAACTCAAGTCAAAGGCGAAGGTCAACAACTCAAAGGGGTGATGGGAACCTACGAATATATACACACACGTGGAGATTATTGGGATTGACACGACTATGAAAATGAGCAAACAAAATGTCCTAACAAATACTAATCTCATTGTCGTGCCAATGCAAGGAGAGACCGTGGCTCGTTTGCAAAGAAGAAAAATGAGCAACGGATTTGTGCACTTGCCTTGGGCACTCTTCTTTCTCTCTTGCTTACAAGCTTTGAGACTCTCTTTTGCTATGGGAGACTATTTTTCTTTTTTCTTTTGCTTTGTACTCCCTTCGTTTCAAATATAAGATGTTTTAGCTTTGTAAACGAAGTGTATCTAGACTTCTTTTAGTGTCTAGGTTCACTCCAAACCTAGATGAACCTAGATACTAAAAGAGGTCTAGATACACTTCATTCACAAAGCTAAAACATCTTATATTTTGAAACGAAGGGAGTATCTTTTTCTATTATTTTTTTGCTCTCCCTTGATGCTACCTAGTCACACTTTGCTCTTGCACTCTCACTATCCAAGGACAAATGCACAATGCTCAAGCAAACACAAGATGAGCCACTCCCGTGGGATAGGTACACACAAAGGAAGATAGGGGTTAACAAGGTGATGCAAGTTATACCTTCGTTGATGTTGAGGGCAAACCTCTAGGGTGGCCCGATCTTTCACGATTCCCTTTCAAATCGAGGGTGGAGTGCGGGGGAAGGAGGGAAGGATGAACACGATGAACACACGCACGAAGAACACGATGAACACACACACGCAAGACCACGATAAACACCAATAGCTCACGCCGGCGGTGACCGGTCCGACGCAATCCCTAGGATCGGCGTCGGGCGGAGGACTCTCTCTCAAACCGGCACGACGAGATGGGAGACTCGGTGAGATCTTGACGTCTAGGCAAAGGGACACCGATGCCTAGGCCTTGTACAACGCAGAGGCACGATGCAAACTCCAACGAGGTTTGGGGATATTGGTGCTCCTTAGTCAAGGAGCATGAGGCAAGAATTAGATAGATCCACAAAGGGGTTTCCACTAATTCCAATATCAAGCCTAGGGTTTACAATGGAGGTGGGGGTCTATATATAGGCCATCCACAAGTTCAGGGGTAATTCAGGCATTAAAGTAGAGTTCTGGGCGAAGGAGAGGGGTACATGGGCCATAGGGCCTAGCTAGGCTCGCATGCCCATCGCTTGGGCCGGACAGTCCGGGTCGGCACGGCCGAACAGTCCGGGGTGACCGGACACTCCGGGTGGTGTCCGGGGAGTGTCCGATTTGACCTTCTGAATGTCCATGCCAGGTCCGGGCTCGGGCAGGTCGGACACTCCGGCTGAGTCGCGCTGGACACTCCGGTTGAGCCGAACACTCCGGCTTGATTCGGGCGGACACTCCGGCTTGATTCGGGCGGACACTCCGGCTCATGTAGCTTCAGCTCAGGTGCAGCTTCAGGGCTCGTGGGTCGACGCGGCGGGGATTCGTACCTGATGATGCATAGAGTAGATGTATGAAGTAGCATGCCATCCAAGGAGGTATCAAATTGGCACGAGGAGAGGAGTGAGTTCACCTTAGCTTGTAGGAGTTTGGCTCGGGCACGAGTCATGGGTCCACTTGGGGGACTTGTTGGTGTAGATGTAGAAGCGTCCGTATGACGGGATGCATCAGTTGATGATGAAGAACTTGGTGTCGGTGGTGCGGGATGATGTTCATGGGCCGTGGTGTCAATGAGCGCGGGGTTTGTTGATGCAGAAGCTTGTTATTAGTTGACGAGACGCACACGGGCACAAACAAACAAGAGGAAATTAGCCAATGCAAGATTAGAGGCAAAACTGTCAAAATCCAGCGTTAGGGCCGGAGACTCCGGGGTTTCAGGTCGAAAATTCCGGTCCAGGCCGAAGACTCCGGTGTGCAGGTCGGAGACTCTGGTCTGGAGTCAGATCGCGAACTGTTCATGTCCTTGAGCGGAAATCGATGCATTGGGTCCTCAAATCAGCGAAAAATTGGCCAAATTGGGCTGAGAAAACGCAGGATAAAGCTGGACCAACTCCTAAGACTAGGTTTGGTCAAATCAAAACCACAAATAACACTCCAAATCAAGAGATCGATCCAAAGGCATATTTGGGCTGTTTTTTTTGGGGATTTTCGAATTTTTGGTGGGTAGAAGAAAATTTTGTGGGGGAATTCGTGAGCAACGAAGCTCTTGATACCAATATGTTGAGGGCAAACCTCGAGGGTGGCCCAATCTTCCACGAATCCCACTAAAATCGAGGATGGAGTGCAGGGGAAGGAGTGGAGGATGAACACGATGAACTCACGGACGAAGAAAACGATGAGCACACACACGCAAAACCACGATACACACCAATAGCTCACGCCGGTGGTGACCGGTCCGGCGCAATCCCTAGGATCGGCGACGGGCGGAGGACTCTCTCTCGAACCGGCATGGCGAGATGGGAGCCTCAGTGAGATCTTGACATCTAGGCAAAGGGACTCCGATGCCTAGGCCTTGTACAACGCGGAGGCACGCTGCAAACTCCAAGGAGGTTTGGGATAGCATGAGGCAAGAACTAGATAGATCCACAAGGGGTTTCCACTAATTCCAAATATCATGCCTAGGGTTTACAATAGAGGTGGGGGACTATATATAGGCCAGCCACTCAGTCAGGGGTACTTTAGGAATAAAAGACAAGTTCTGGACGGACTATGGGTTACATGGGCCGAAGGCCCAAAGGCCTTTTACATGCCTAGCTTCGGTCGGTCTGGAGACTTTGGTGTGCAGGCCGGAGACTCCGGTCAGGGCTGGAGATTCCGGAGGGGTCTCTGGAGGGGCCATCTGGCTGTACTAGAGCCTGGTTCGGGGGTCAGACCGGAGGTGGGCCAGAGTCTCCGGGGTCTTCAGGCCGGAGACTTTGGTGGACCGGAGACTCCGGTGTGTGCAGACCGGAGACTCCGGTCTAAGCAGCTCCAGCGACTTCTGCTTCATGATCTGCTCCTTGTTCTCCATCCTTGGGTGCTTGGTGATGTGTCGGGCCTTCGTACCTGATGATGCATAGAGTAGTTGCATGAAGTATCACACCATACAAGGAGGTATCAAATTGGCACGAGGAGAGGAGCGAGTTCACCTTAGCTTGTAGGAGTTTGGCTCGGGCACGAGTCATGTGTCCACTTGGGGGACTTGTTGGTGTAGATGTGGGAGCATCCGTAGGACGGGCTGCGTCATATTCCAGAATCATTGTTGCGTTTGTTCTTAGTGCAGGAATCACATGCTGGTGGTTTGATGGGTCACTTTGGGCGTGAGAAGACATTGACCATGCTCGTTGATCACTTTTATTGGCTCAAGACGAGGCGTGATGTCTACAGATTTGTGAGTCGTTGTATTACATGTCACAAGTCGAAATCCAAGCTGCAGCCTCATGGTTTGTATACACCTCTCTCTGCACCTACGACACCATGGGAAGACATTAGTATAGATTTTGTGCTAGGTCTACCTAAAACACATCGAGGTCATGATTCTATATTTGTGGTAGTGGATAGGTTCTCTAAGATGGCTCATTTTATTGCCTACCACAAAAGCGACGATGCGTCGCATGTTGCTAACCTGTTTTCAGGGACATCGTGAGATTACATGGAGTACCCAAGACGATTGTTTCTGACCGTGATGTGAAGTTCATGAGCTACTTTTGGAAGACCTTATGGGGGAAACTGGGAACGAAGCTGCTATTCAGTACTACAAGTCATCGCCAAACAGATGGTCAAACGGAGGTGGTGAATCGAACATTGTCAGAGCTGCTGAGGACCATGATTAAAAAGAATACGCAGGAGTAGGAAGAGTGTTTACCACATGTTGAGTTTGCGTACAACAGGGTTGTGCATTCGACTACTCAACTTTGTCCTTTTGAGGTGGTGTATGGCTTCAAGCCATTGACGCCACTTGATTTGTTGCCTTTGCCATTACATGAGAGAGTTGATATGGAGGCATCAAAGCATGCTGAATACGTGAAGAAGATTCATGAGAAGACTTGAGAGGCAATTGAGAAGAAAGGCAAGAACATTGCAGCTGCAAGGAATCAAGCAAGGAAGGAAGTTTTGTTCAAGCCTGGTGACATGGTATGGGTGCATCTACGCAAGGATAGGTTCCCACAACTTCGGAAGTCCAAATTGAAGCCACATGGTGCTGTTCCTTACAAGGTGTTAGCCAAGATTAATGATAATGCCTACTCGATTGATATACCAATTGAGGAGTTTGGTGGAGTTAGCAACAACTTCAACATTGCTGATTTATCACCATATGATGGAGAAGACCTTGGAGCATCGACGTCGACACCTTTTGAAGGGGGGGAGATGATGAGGACATCCCTACAATTACACCTACTGAAGATGCTTTGATAGCTCGGTGTTGATGTAGAGCTCGTTGGGAACCCCAAGAGGAAGGTATGATGAGCACAACAGCAAGTTTCCCTCAGTTATGAAACCAAGGTTTAATCGAACCAGTAGGAGCAAGGAAACACCCCAAAGGTGTTGCTAGCTGAGCCTTGGCAGGGCGCACTACCGGTGCTAGTAGCAACGTGGAGACCTGCACAACACAACCACAGAACTTTGTCCCCAACTTGCGATGAGGTTGTCAATCTCCGCGTGTTTTGCTGAAAACAAAGGATTAAACGTATCAAATGGAAAGAAGTAAACGTTTGCAGAAAGTAAACACAAAGCAGTAACAGTTTGTAGATTGTATGTAAAGAAAAGGACCGGGATCCATAGTTCACTAGAGGTGGCTCTCCTTAAGATAGATAACATGCTGGGTGAACAAATTACAGCGGGCAATTGACAAACATCGAGAAAGCAATACATGCATATACTAATCATCTTGAATCCTTTGAGACTTGATTGGGCATTAAAACATTATACATAGACCGTTATCCAACTGCATCTATGACTAATAATCCACCTTCAGGTTATCAGCCGAACCCCCTCCAGTATAAGTTGCAAGCAACAGATTATTGTTTTACGAATTGTGTGTAAAGTAAACAATACGATTGTTCTATGAACAAAGGATTGTTGTTTTCTCCCTAGTAGCAACAGCACATCTAGTACCTTAGAGATTTCATCACTTCCCAGTTACGAGGCATGAACCCACTATCGAGCATAAATACTAACTCTTGGAGTTGCTAGCATCTACTTGGCCAAGATAGCTACTAACAACAGAAAGCATGCAAGATCACAAATAACAAAGACATGATAGAATCAATAATCAATCTGAAATAGCATCTCAATATCCATCGGATCCCCGCAAACACAACATGCAGAATTAAAAATAGATGATCTTGATCATGAACGGAGCTCACAAGATCTAAACATGAAAGCACAAAGGAGGAGAACCAGCCATCTAGCTACTACATGGATCCGTAGTCCAAGGATGAACTACTCACGCATCACACGAGGCTTGCATGGTGATGAAGAAGGCCTCGGTGAATTCCCTCTCGGTGGTGCTAGGAAGAGTTTTGATCCCTCCCGATCTAGGGATGGAGATGACGGCTCTGAGACTCTTCGTGGATTTTGATCGGGTACTTAGGGTTTTCGTCGAGGGCATCTTATAGGCGGAAGGAGAGGCCGAGAGGTCTTTGGGCGGACCACCCCTGGCCTTGGGCCAGGCTAGGCCCGCTGACCAGGTGGTGTGGTGGCCCCTGGCCCTCTCCGCCTCGTGACTGCATCGATGACTTCGGAAAAATAGGCACTTTGGCTTTTGTCCGTCAATTCGAGAATATTCATTTTCGACTTTCTGGAACCAAAAACAGCAGAAACAGGCGGTGGCCTTTGTGGCTCTTGTTAATAGGTTAGTCCAAGAAATCATATGAAAAGTACTCCAAAGTGTGGACAAAACACAAGAAAGTGGATAAAACCAAGCATGGACATCAAAAATTATAGATACATTTGCAATGTATCAACATCCCCAAGCTTAACTCCTGCTCGTCCTCGAGTAGGTAAGTGATAAAAAGAAAGAATAATTTTTGAGGTGACATGCACCATCAAAGACTTGATCAAAGTATTTGTAAAACATTCAAAGCTGGGATCATAGTACTTCAATCATAAAATGAAAGACAAAGTTCTAGCAATAAGACAAAGAAAGTATGATGCAACATGAAAAGGCGCAAACAAAAGATTCATGAATAACAATGCTTTGCAAGACGTTTGTTTGTTTCACATAAAGAAAACATAGCATAATAGTATCCAGCTTGTCCCTCATAGAGTAGGAAATATAAATGCATAGGACACCTTCAAAGTTCATAAGAGTGACTAGATACAAATAGTTTAAAACAAGCAGTATCAAGTTATGCATCAATCAACTAGTCTTGGGACAATGCACATAGAACTAAGAATGGCCACTATGCTCTCAAAGTAAGTGCATAAAGATAGAAGGTGGAGACTCAATATAATGGTGGAAGAAAGGCCTTCATAGAAGGAAGCAGAGATTCAAGTTTCATAAAGAGCTTCCAAAAATTATGGTACTTATAGCTTTCAGCTCTCATTGCCCCTATCATAAGCATCTTGAAGTGATTAAGGTTAAAGTGAACAAACTACGGTGTACATGCTTGACGAAGTATAAGTTAGAAATCTCATGTCCCTTGTATACGAGGGACGCTCCTCATGCTACTCAAGTTTAGTCACCGGTAAGTTCTTGTCATCGTAAGTACATGTGTATCATAGAGAACCGCCAGGTACCTTGCCCGATGATACGGAAGAATCCCCATATCAAAATGACAAGGCAAGCAGACAACGAGCATCTCAGCAATCTTCTTATTTACCATGGGAATATGGTGCTTTTTTCTCTCTTTCCTCTTTTCATAATCTTTTTTTTTCTTTTTCTCTTTTTCCTCAATATAGGACTCTTTTTTTAATAAGAAGAATGCTTCATAGACAGCTCATTATGGTTACACTGCAGGTTTCCATCATGTCAGCATGGATTAGACCAGTGGCCCAGGCGTTTCTCTAACACATATACATAACTCCATGGACATACAAGCCCCCCTTTCATTTCACACTGATGACATCCATATACAAAAGATCATGATATCAACTAGGTACAAGTACCAAGTGTAATGTTGAAAGCGTTCCCCATGAAAGCATGGTTCTGCTAATTCCCAACAAATAAGTGCAAGCATATACAGCATAGACGACACAATGGTTCAAGTTTATTAAGGGCAAGAAAAGTAAAGTGTGCCATTAAGTTCGTGAGAGCTTTAATCACTAGTTTTCTCATAACAAGTTTAATTCGGAAGGTAAACAAAAGCATGAATATACTTGGAATAGCATATGCTAGTAGGTAGGTATGGTGGACTCTTTGGAATAACTTGGTTTAAGGATTTGGATGCATGAGTGGAACTCATACTTGGTCGTGGAGGCTAGCAAAAGACTGGGAGCGACAAACTAAGAGAGCAATAATGGCCATAATCATGACAGCGACAAAACATCATTGATCAAAGCATAAAGTGATACTACAAGTTGAAACCTAAAGGATCATAAAGGCTATGGTGACTTTGGATAGTCATAACATGGTGTGAGCATGCGCCAAGTCAACCCAAATAAAGCATCAAAGGAGAGTACCACTATACTATGCTTTAATATGCTAAAACAACGCATGATTCATCCAAGGCACATTAAGCAATCTCAATTGTTTATAACAAGTCATGCTACAGCAAATAATACTAAGCATAAAGCCAAAATAATATCAAGCATGGCATGACAAAGCATAGGCCACAGTCAAAAACGAGCTCTTTTTACCACATAAGCATGAACTTTCCTACTCTTTTTCAAACCAAACCAAACTATTTGAAAACCAATGTATGAAAGAGGGGGTCCAACCAATTTATTCAGAAAACTAAGCAAACAAAAGCAAACAAAAGCAAACGAAAAACCAAAATGAAAAGAATAAGAAGACGCTCCAAGAACAACACAACTGTGCATGAAACAATAAAAATGAAGCGTTTGGAAGAAACCTGGGATTTTTATTGATGAAGAAGGGGATGCCTTGGGCATCCCCAATCTTTGACGCTTGTACTTCTTGGATATTTCTTGGGGTGACACGCGTGGCATCCCCAAGCTTCAGCTTTAGTCCATCCTTCATCTCATTACTCATTCCTTCCATACACCTGTAATTTTTCCTTCATACAAAACTTCACACAATCTTTATTAGCAACATTAGTGCACTCAAGATAAACAAGTCTTAAGGTTCAGTTCTAACACCAAATAAACTTCCATTAGAACACTAGCTACTGAAGCACTTCCCTCAAAAAGCTCAATTCCCCAAAAGAACTCAAAAAGGAACCAACAAGAAGCAAATGCAGAAAATGGCAGAAATCTGTCAAAATAGACCAGCAGGTAAAGACGAATTTTTTCGAAGACCTTATGTTGCTCAAATCAAAAAGTGTTGAACTATAAAAAGTTAGATAACAACCTGGGGCAGAAGCACAAAAATTCACGCCTCAAAAAGACGTTCAGAGATTTTACACGAATGTTTACGGTGAAGCACAGAAATCTCTTTCGGGACAGCAACTTTTTCAATCATTACTTCTCTCTCATTAGAGGTTACTCTTGGCACAAAAAGCAAATAAAAAGGATAAGGAGCGGTTATTACTGAAGTAATAACTTCCAAGAGTCATCTAAAAATTTTGGGTTATCTCCCAATAAGTACTTTTCTTTAACGCCTTTAAGTTAGGCATAAGAAGCAAGAAAAAATCAAGTGTTCTCAAATGAAGAAGCATTAAGACCAAATTTCTTGCCCTTACCTCTCTTACTTATATTCTTAACCTTGGGGAAAATATGATTGTTTGGTGGAGAAGACAGGTGCATGGTCCCTTTTCCCACATCTATTATTGCTCCAAGGAGTTCTAATAGGGACCTTCCAAGTGTAATTTGTCCTTTTCCTGCACATTCAATAACAAGATAATCAGTAGAAATCATCTTCCCAAGGATCTTTGTAAACACTCCTTCAGCTATTCCAATAGGTAATATGGTAGCATTATTAGCAAGAGATATTTCTTTTCCTCCCTCAGTAAGCCCCCAAGTATTCAAAGATTCATAAATATCTTTGGGCATAAGACAAAATTCAGACATGATATCACAGCGAGCTTGAAAAGTTTCAGTGTTTATCTCAATCTTTACTGTAGGGAGCCACTTTGATGGTTCAGAATTTATTGGAACATAATTGTGATGCTCCCTAAGCGTATTATAGCAATCTTTTAAACTAGCAGTGCTAGTCTCAATAGTGTTCAGTCTAGCAAATATTCTTGCGAAAGAAATATCAGTTTGGCTAGGCAAGTTGCAAGTGAGGATCAATTTATTTATAGCATTAATAGCATCATCCTCATTACATTGGACGAAATCTCCTCCCACAACATCATCTAAGGCATATCTATAGCAAAGAGCAATCCCAAGGTAAAAACTGCTAAGGAACAAGCTATGAGTCATTTTAGGCTCAGTTTTTTCATGTAGATCAGAGATTCTAGACCAAGCTTCTTTAAAACTTTCGTCAATTCCTTGTTTAAAAGTGAAAATCATTTCCTCGGATGACATAGTGACTGGAGCAAGGCTAGACATAATAGCAACTTAAGAAAGGAACTATTTTTTTGTGTTTTTGATAAACAAAGCAAACTAGTAAAACTAATTTTTTTGTGTTTTTGATAACAAAGCAAGCAAACAAAACAAAAAGAAACTAAGCAAAACAAAAATAACAAAGTAAAGAGATTGGTTATGAGGGACTCCCCTTGTGAAGATGTCCTTGACTCCCCGGCAACGGCGCCAGAAAAATGCTTGATGGCTCAGTGTTGATGTAGAGCTCGTTGGGAACCCCAAGAGGAAGGTATGATGAGCACAAAGAAGTTTCCCTCAGTTATGAAACCAAGGTTTAATCGAACCAGTAGGAGCAAGGAAACACCCCAAAGGTGTTGCTAGCTGAGCCTTGGCAGGGCGCACTACCGGTGCTAGTAGCAACGTGGAGACCTGCACAACACAACCACAGAACTTTGTCCCCAACTTGCGATGAGGTTGTCAATCTCACCGTGTTTTGCTGAAAACAAAGGATTAAACGTATCGAATGGAAAGAAGTAAAAGTTTGCAGAAAGTAAACACAAAGCAGTAACAGTTTGTAGATTGTATGTAAAGAAAAGGACCGGGATCCATAGTTCACTAGAGGTGGCTCTCCTTAAGATAGATAACATGCTGGGTGAACAAATTACAGCGGGGCAATTGACAAACATCGAGAAAGCAATACATGCATATATACTGATCATCTTGACTCCTTTGAGACTTGATTGGGCATTACAACATTATACATAGACCGCCATCCAACTGCATCTATGACTAATAATCCACCTTCAGGTTATCATCCGAACCCCCTCCAGTATTATGTTGCAAGCAACAGATTATTGCTTTACGAATTGCGTGTAAAGTAAACAATATGATTGTTCTATGCACAAAGGATTGTTGTTTTCTCCCTAGTAGCAACAACACATCTAGTACCTTAGAGATTTCTGTCACTTCCCAGTTACGGAGGCATGAACCCACTATCGAGCATAAATACTAACTCTAGGAGTTGCTAGCATCTACTTGGCCAAGATAGCTACTAACAACGGAAAGCATGCAAGATCACAAATAACAAAGACATGATAGAATCAATAATCAATCTGAAATAGCATCTCAATATCCATCGGATCCCCGCAAACACAACATGCAGAATTACAAATAGATGATCTTGATCATGAACGGAGCTCACAAGATCTAAACATGAAAGCACAAAGGAGGAGAACCAGCCATCTAGCTACTACATGGATCCGTAGTCCAAGGATGAACTACTCACGCATCACACCGGAGGCTTGCATGGTGATGAAGAAGGCCTCGGTGAATTCCCTCTCGGCAGGTGCCAGGAAGAGTTTTCAGATCCCTCCCGATCTAGGGATGGAGATGACGGCGGCTACAGACTCTTTCGTGGATTTTTGATCGGGTACTTAGGGTTTTCGTCCCAAGGGCATCTTATAGGCGGAAGGAGAGGCCGAGGGGGTGTTGGGGGCGGCCAGACCACCCCCTGGCGCGGGCCAGGCTGGGTCACGCGGCCAGGTGGTGTGGTGGCCCCCTGGCCCCTCTCCGTCTCGTACTCTGGCATCTGATGACTTCCGGAAAATAGGCACTTTGGCTTTTGTCCCGTCCAATTCCGAGAATATTCATTTTCTGACTTTCCTGGAACCAAAACAGCGAAAACAGGCAATGGCACGTGGCTCTTGTTAATAGGTTAGTCCAAGAAATCATATGAAAAGTACTCCAAAGTGTGGACAAAACACAAGAAAGTGGATAAAACCAAGCATGGAACATAAAAAATTATAGATACATTTGCAATGTATCATGCTCCAACTGTTGCAAGGAAGGATCAGTCCAATGATATTAGAATTGGACCCATTACAAGAGCTCGTGCTAAGCTACTCGAACAACAGGTGAATATAATTTTATACTACCTAAGTCTATGCATTTATGTATGATCAGGTTCGTTGGAGAAACAAGCATGGCGCGAGAAGGAGAAGGTCTACAAGAGGAGCCCAGCATGATGATCGCCCAAGGATGCGCGAGGGAAGAGCGGGAGGAAGGCGCAAGAGAAGATCATCAAGACGAAGGCCAAAGGAGCTGCCACAACCGGAGTGTCTGGCTGAGACCACCCGGAATGTCCGGCCTGCCCGAGAGAAGTTTTGGCACGGACAATCAGTATATCAAATCGGACACTGCTCGGACACCGCCCGGAAACTTTGAAGCTTCTAGCTAGACCGGACTGTCCGGCACACTCCACCCGGAGTGTCCGGCCTGACCGGACTGTCCGGCTGATTTCCACCAGACTGTCCGGCCACCGACCAAATCTGGTCCGAGTCGGCTTGTATCAGTTTGAGTCGTTTGCATTTAGTTTCTATTTCTGGCCGCCCCAGCCGCCCTTATAAGCCGTGGGATGACCCCTAGTTAGGGTTTAGACCACATTTAAACTATTTTGGAGTTGTTTCTTTCAACGAACCTCTGGAATTACCATGTGATCGAATTATACTACTGCAATTGAGTGTGATATGTTGTTCGACTGGGAATTAGTAGATTGCAACCTACCGTTCGTGGTCGACGACTGTGTGTGCAAGAGCGTGGTGTTGTGAATATCCCACAGGGTTCGAGAGCTGTTGCAATGGCATCAGGGTTCGAGTGGGAGAGTTCATAGCTACAGGCTATTTATCTACCCACCATTATCATCATCGACTAGTGCTTGCTGAGAAGATCGGGCCACCCCATATCAGTCGTGGCTACAGTCGAACACTGTAGTGTCTCCGTCAAGGACTCACTTGAGAAGGCCAAGGGCATGCTTGGGCGTCTTCGAGAGGAGATGGTCCCCAAGGACAAGCTGATCGAGGATCTCAATGTCTTGGTAGAGTCCTTTGCTGGAGGCGTGCCCATGGACTTCAAGAATGCCCAAAGGAGGGTTGGAGCAACCATGGGACTCACGATGGTGCAGGCTCATGGCGTTGAGCTGAACCCCAGCATGGTCTCCTCGGCGATGCTGGTCAATGCGGATGGCCAGCAGGTAGTGTTTGCTCCCTTTGCCACTAGTTGCAATAAATATGGGCCTCGGCTCATTGAAACACTCTCCAAGTATTCGGTAGAGCTAAGGCGGTTGAAGATGGCAAAAGTCATAGCATCAGAGGCTGTAGTCAAGAAGACTGTGGCATCGGAGACTGTCACAGACTCGATGAAGCCCCGAGTGCCAACGCCTAGCTGTAGTCTGCTGTTTAATCACCTTTTTGTAATAGTCTAGCTTTTCCCTTTTGAATTGTACCTTGTGGGGGTGCCCCTTTTAAGACTTGCTGAACCTTGATGTTTCTTCTGCTGGCATTTGTTTATGACTGATTGATCTTATTTTCTTCTTACTCTGCTTGTAATAGGGTCCTTCGACTGGTCCGTCTAACTCACCTCCCACCGATGAACCTGTGGCGCAACCACGTTCAAAGGTGGAGGAGCTGTCGCTGCTTTCTCATTTGCGTGACTGCATAAAATATTTGGAGCGAGAGATGCCCATGATCCATGGTAGCGCGGACGTGTGGAAGTCAAAGGCTGAAAAAGCCAGTGCGTGCAAGAAGTATCTTCTGGGCGAGGTGGCTCAGTTGAATGAGCAATTTAAGTGTTAGTTCTTCTAGATTCTTATCATTTCTTAGCCATTCATGATGGCAATTTGTCTTTACGCTTTGCAATGCTTCTTGTAGTTGTTAGCGCTCGTCACTCGTAGGACGAGAGGGATCGAGTTGCCATTCGACTGAACTGCTTGACCCAAGAGCAACTGGAAGCTAGTGGGTATTTTTGGGTTGATCGTGATCGTGCAGTCGCGTTGGCGACGCTGCAGGATCGTGCATCGCAGGTGCTGCTTTATTTGAAGAAGTCGCATTCGTGCCTCAAGCATATTTTCCAGGCGATGTTCCCCTTAGATGCGGTGCCTTCAAGCTTGCTAGCTTTACTGGAGAAGTTTCAAGATGTCAGCGCGGTCTGCGAATCCATGCGTCGATAGCTAGTCATGGCTGCCAAGGTTGCATTGGCCCTTGTTCGCCTACATCGGCCTGATATGGATTTCGCAGTTGTTGCCGCTGGACCACCACCCCCGCCAGAAGGGATGGCATGGAACATGGTGCCACATTATCGGGCGGTTGATCAGCTAGCCGAAGATATCGTCGAGTTCTTTGAAGAACGTACAAATGTTCTCCTTTTACGTCAGTAGAGTAGCATGACCCTGCACATTGATGCATAGGTGTTGTAAAGTTGATATAAGTGTGACGGGTGTTTTGTTAACCATTTATATGTAAAATCTTGCTAGCTTGTATATTTTTTGAGTATTTTGCACTCTGTGGTTCCTTTTCGTTAGCCTGACGAATATTCATCTCAGCACCATGTCAATCTGTCAGGTGCGTTGCAGCTGGGCTGGTTTTACCAAGGGATCGACTGATAGTGCGCAAGCTACTCAGGCTACTGCGTTATTCGTGTAACATAGTGGAAAGGGTGGGGCAGCCCCCGAGTGATACAATTGTAAATAAAAGTAAAAACACAAAGTTGGAGGCATTTAGCTTTATTTATTTGCAGAATATCGAGAGATACAATGTGTGGCTAAGTAGCCTGGCTGAATAGCCTTATTTATAAAGTAAAAAACATCTAAGGATAGAAATGACGCAGCTGCATAATGTTCCAGGGATTGGAGTATGCGACTCCGCTTTCTATGTCTTTAAGGCGATAGGCACCACCTGGGATTACTTCAGTAATCACATAAGGTCCCTCCCAAGGGGATTCGAGCTTTAGGTGCCCTTGTTGCTTCAGTCTCAGGACCAGGTCTCCTTCGACGAAGGACCTTGGGCATAGCCTTCTGTTGTGGTAGATTTTGCTGGTAGATCGTGGATCTTTCCGCTGCAATCTCCCGTGCTTCGTCGAGGAGGTCGACGGAGTCTTTGAGGGTGAGGGTTGATTCTGCCTTGTTGTATGCTGTGACTCGAGGGGCCTTGTAGCGCACTTCTGCGGGTAGGACCGCCTCGGTGCTGTGTACCATAAAGAATGGAGTATAGTCTGTGGTGCTGTTTGGAGTTGTGCACATGCTCCATAGTACCGATTGTAGTTCCTCCGATCAGCACCCGACAGCTCTTTCGAGTGGCCTAACGAGCCTTTTCTTGATGCCACCGCAGACGAGGCCGTTGGCCTTTTGTACTTGACCGTTCGTCTAGGGATGTGCCACCGAGGTGTAGCTGATGTTGATTCCCAGGTTTCACAGAAATCCTAGAACTCTTTGGAGGTGAAGTTTATTCCGTTGTGCGTGATGATGCTGTGTGGCACCCCGAACCGAAAGACGATGTACTCGAAGAATTTTACGGTTGCTGCCCCTGATTGGTTTGTTATCGGCATGGCCTCAATCCACTTGGTAAATTTTTCGACTGTGATGAGGAGGTAGACGTATCCTCCGGGTGAAGATTTGTGCAGCTTGCCGACCATGTCAAGTCCCCATTGATCGAAGGGCCAGGCCACGGGTATTGCCCTGAGTTCTGCGCCAGGTGCGTGCGGTTTATCCGCGAATCGTTGGCAAGCGTTGTATCGCTCGATGTTGTCCTTAGCATCACGCATTGCCATTGGCCAGTAGAATCTAGCTCGCAGAGCTTTGGCAACGAGGGCGTGACTATCGGCGTGGTGGCCGCAAGTGCCTTCGTGTATGTAGAGGAGGATGGCTTTTCCGTCCCTGTTGGAGACGTACCTCTGAAGAACTCCTGTGATGCTACGTTTGTACAATTCGCCGTTGATGAGGGCGAAAGCCTTTGATCATCGCGCTATATCACGCGCATCTGTCGGGTCATCTGGCAACCTTTTGTTGAGCAAGTACGTGATGTATGGTTGCATCAAGGTTGGCTTGATCATCATGACCTCCATGGGGCCTTCGAGTCTCGTATCTGGATCCATGTCCTTGAGTGCCTTTGGCTCGTCGGGTGGCGTAGCCCCCTAAGTCTTTTGACGTGTTGGTTTTAAGCTCTAGAGCCTTTGGCTTGATGGAGCGCTCGCAGATGCGCTCTAAAATTACTCCAGGTGGCACTAGGGCACAAGTGGAGCCGATGTTGGCAAGTATATCTGCTTTCTCGTTGCTCTCGCGGCCGACGTGCCGCAGTTCGCAGCCATCAAAGTCCCCTTCGAGTGCATCGTAGAGGTCATGGTAGGCGATCATGTTGTCGCTCAGAGCATCGCACTGGTTCATGGTTTGATTCACCACCAGTTTGGAGTCACCGTAGATGACGAGTTGCTTTGCACCACAAGCTTTTGCCATCCTCATCCCGTGGAGGAAGGCTTCGTATTCAGCTTCGTTGTTGGAGGCCATGAACTGCATTCGCAGAACATATCTCATTTGTCACCTTGTGGCGATGTCAGGATGACGCCCGTGCCAGCTCCCTCTTTACGTTTAGATCCATCGAAGTGCATTGTCCATAGATAGGACATGTCTGGCTTGTCGGGGAGCTGGTTTTCCATCCAATGTACGAGGAAGTCTGGGAGTACTTGCAACTTGATCGCATCTCGCTTCTCGTATGTGATGTCTCGTGGAGACAGTTTTATCTCCCAAAGCGCAACTCGTCCGGTGGAGTCGGGGTTTTTGAGGATGTGCCCTAGCGGGGTGTCATTCACCACGATTATTGGGTGCTCCTGGAAGTAGTGGCGCAGTCGCCTGGCCGTCATGAAGATGCAGTACACCAGCTTCTGATAATGCGGGTACCGCTGCTTTGTCAGTGTGAGCACCTCGCTAAGGTAGTAGAGTAGGTGTTGCACCCTGTGGACTTTATTTTCTTCGACTCGTTCCACTATGAGCATAGTGCTAACCACCTAGTTGGTAGCAGATATGTATAATAATAGCGGCTCCTTTTCTTGAGGTGTCACCAACACTGGCGAAGTGGATAAGAGACGCTTGAGGTCCTCAAATGCCTCTTTTGCTTCGTCTGTCCACTCGAATTTGTCAACCTTGCGGAGGAGTTGGTAGAAGGGCAACGCCTTTTTGCCCATTCGACTAATGAATCGATTGAACTCCACGATTCGCCTAGCTAGCTGCTGGATGCCTTTTACATTCTTCGGCTTCTCCATGGCCAGTATGGCCTTTATTTTCTTCGAGTTGACCTTGATCCCCCTCACGGAGGTGAGGTACCCGAGCAATTGCCCAGATGGTACGCCGAAGGCGCATTTGTCCGGATTTATCTTGCGATCGAGGTTGTCGAAGGTTTCACGGAGATCATCGAGTAACGAGGCTTCCTCCTTGGTTTTGACGACGATGTTGTCGACATAGACTTGAATGTTACGGCCAAGCTGGCTCTTGAGGCAGGCCTGCATACACCGCTGGTAGGTGGCCCTTGTGTTTTTCAGTCCAAAGGGCATAGTTGTGTAGTAGAAGACGCCAAAGGGCGTGATGAATGCTGTTTTCTCCTAGTCCTCCTCCTTCATTCGAATCTGGTAATAGCCTGAGTAGGCGTCGAGGAAGCAGAGGCGCTCGCATCCCATGGTGGAGTTGATTATCTGGTCGATCCGTGGCAACAGGAAGTGATCATTTGGGCAATGCTTGTTCAAGGAGGTGAAGTCCACGCACATCCGCAGGATATCCGTGCCTTTTTTAGGAACAAGCATGGCGTTTGCTACCCAGGTGCTTTCCTTGATCACGCATATGAAGTTAGCATCTAGGAGTCTGTTGACTTCCATACTGACCGCTTTTTCCCTTGGTTCAAATATTCGACGTATTGTCTATTTTACTGGCCTTGCTTTAGGATTCACATTGAGTGAGTGGTCGGTGAATTCCCAGGGAACTCCTGGCATGTCCGTTGGACACCAGGCGAAGATTTCCCAGCGCTCATAGAGGAATTCGACAAGCGCAAGTTCCTATGCGGGACTCAAGTTGTTGGCGATGAGGGTCGTCTTGGTCGGGTCCGTTGGGTGGACCTAGACCGCTTTGGTGTGGACCGATGTGTCGAAGGATTGGTCGGGTGAGCTTGGCTTACTCAGGGAAGGTAGACTATTGTCTGTCGACTCCTTCAACCTCGCTAGTTCCTCCTGCATGTCGAAATACTGAGAGATTCTGTTGAATTCCCTATCACAGCTATCGGACCTCTCGAAGCTTCCGTTGATTGTGATAATACCATTTGGGCCTGGTATCTTCATTTGCAAGTAGGCGTAGTGTGGCACTGCCATGAACCTCGCGAATGCGACGTGTCCGAGGATGCAGTGGTATTGTGAGGGCCAGTCAATAACTTTGAATTCTATGCGCTCTCGTCGGAAGTTTGCCGGTGTTCCAAAGATGACGTCCAGACTGATCTTGCACAGGGGGTATACGCCCTTCCCTTGGACAATGCCGTGGAATGTTGTGTTTGAAGTTTGTAGACATGACAGAGGAATTCGCATGGCGTGCAAGGCACTTGCGAATATGAGGTTGATGCCGCTTCCTCCGTCCATGAAGACGCGACTCATCTCGAAGCCTCCAATTTGTGCCTCGAGTACCAAGGGGCAGTAACCTGGGCAAGGTACTTGGCATGGATGATCGCGCTTGTCGAACATAATGCAGGACTCGCTTCCACTAAGGTACTCAATGGTGGAGGGCACAGAGTTCATTGCCAGATTGACTAGGCGAGTGATTGATTTTTGCACCCAATTTGATGGCCGTCCTTTTTGGATCATCCCCATGTTTCCCAGTGCTCGCAGGTATGGCTCGCCTCCATGGTTCTGGACTGGCGTAGCTGCAGGTGGTGGTGACCCGGGTGGTGGTGGAAGTGCTCCATGAGCCACAGCACTCGGGGCAACTCCATAACCCTGGTTTATCGCGTCACAATTCATCTAGGCTAGGCCTTCGTGGAGCTTGAGGAACTCACGACAGTCCTTTAAAAGGTGGATGGATTTTTTCTTGCCGTCGTGCTTGTCGATGTAGAAGTGTACGTTGCATGGTCAAGACAGTTTCTCCTGGATAGATGTTCCAGGTGCCTCATCGCGAGTGCGGCGTTGCCACACTTGCGTGGTTTTCCCGCTGCCACAGTATCCACCGCTGAGGTATCCGCTGTTGTGGTTGTTGTGGTCGCGTTTGTCAGCATAGCCAGCCGCGACCATGTCGACCTCCTCGCGGTCCTCGTAACCGTGCATTCGACGTTTTCCTTGGCGATCACATCTGCGTCAAAGGTCGTCATCATCATCAGAGTGGACACGGTTTTTCACTGAGTCCTCTCCATCAGCCCATCTGTCCACGACCTCCATCAGGTGGTCGATCGTTTTGGGCTTCGAGCGGCCCACCTCCTCCCAGAGTTCTCTTCGGCGCACGCTACCATTGAACGCGTCAATTGCGCGGTCTTCGGAGATGTCTTCTGTAGAGTTTTTGATGATGGACCATCTCTGATGTACGAGCGCGGCGACTCGCCAGTCTTCTCGTAGAAACCTCTTAATTCTTCGATTGATGCGGGCCT
Source organism: Avena insularis (assembly GCA_023614405.1). Classification (NCBI taxonomy): domain Eukaryota; kingdom Viridiplantae; phylum Streptophyta; class Magnoliopsida; order Poales; family Poaceae; genus Avena; species Avena insularis. Next base: position 280,353,570 of record CM042688.1, read on the forward strand.
TTTGTAAGTGTCCTTGAAGTTTCGCACGAAGCTGTAGACCAACTCTTCCCAGCTGCAAATCGATCTGCGCGAGAGGTTATTGAGCCATGCACGAGCGGCACCTTGCAGCTGTAGCTAAAGGCATTGCATTGTCGTGCTCGTGGTTCCGACGTGCAGCTTGATGGAGGAAATGTAATCCTCTAGCCAAATCTTCGGGTCTTGTTTCGGGTTCCTCGATGGAAGTTTGAACCCTTTTGGCATTCGCTTTTGTCGTGTGGCTTTGCTGAAGCAGCTGACGCCATAGAGTTCTATCCCATCATCCTCCATGTCAGTTGAACGAGCACGCCTTGCGTGCATCTTGTCAACTTTATGATGCGTGATGTCATCACACGTGTCGTAGTCGTAGTCGTGCCGCCGTGAGTGGCGTCGTCGTGACAGGTCATGGTTGTCGTCGCTGGAGGAGGAGGAAGAGTAGTGCTTGGACAGAGCCTTGATTTTTTTGGCTCCCATGTTGGATCCTTGATGAGAGCAACTTCGACTAGTCCCAGGCCCGCGATCATAGATCGGTGCATGGTGGCTCGTGGGTCTCCAGCCGATGGCTGGTTGTTGAGAAGGTACACGGTGGCCGCTATTACCGCTGCCTGCGGTGTTTTTGGGAGCACATTGCCCCGTGTATCCACCGTCATAGATGACAAGTCGATGACTCGTGTGGCCTCTTCTCGCTCCTTATCAGTGAGGTGAGCCAGTCGAGAACGTCTCTTGGCGGCTATATGATCGTTACCCTTGGAGGAGGATCCTCTGATGGAAGAGAGTTGAGCTCGCCGAAGACTCGACTCATCTGCTCCCTTCCTGCGCGCATCGAGCTGGGCGATTACTTGTTGCTAGCGCTTGAATTCTTCCTTGAGCAGCCAGTGATAACCCATCAGCATGTCTTACGATGAGTTTGGTGGCAGGGGTTGCCCCACAGGGCGTCTCGGCAGCGAGCCCACTCAGCGTCATTGAGCTTGATCAACACGCGCTCTTGGGTATGTTCATTCGCAGTATGATGCAGATGACTTTCCGGCCCGTTGTTGGTGGGTGCTCCGTTGGAGGGACCACCATTTGCGACTGGGATACCACCACTAGTACCGGTGTTGTCCCGAGTGCCGCTGTTGTCGCCTGTGTTGACAACGACGCACATGTAATGTTTGGGGAAGCTATTGCTCTCGCAGCTTTCAGATCCGGAGCCATAAGCTCCATCTTTTGTGGCAAGATCGCCTAGATCAAACTCACGACTGTTGTCACTGTCCGTATTCCTGACTGTTGTCAGGGCGTGAGTTTGCTCAGGGTGCCGATCGGCGGTGGAAACCGCAATGCTGGAGCAATCGTGGGGACCTTCGGCTCATCAGGGAGGCGAAGTGTGCCCAGTCGACCAACTTGGAAGTGTAAGCTCCCAATCGCCAGGCCGATCCCATCACCCGCGGACTCGAAATCGAGGATAGTGGCTGGCGTGTGGACGGTGAAGTCGAAGGCACCAAAGAGGAGGCTAATCTCCGCTACTATGGAGTCATAGATCGCGATTGATGGGGCTGAGGAAGCCGCAACATCAGCACTCTTGTTTTCCACACACGGCGCCAATTGACAAGGGGTTAACTTATCAATGTCCATCGCAGATGGACTTAGGTTCGAGGAAGTGGGGAGCACTAGAGGCATCGATCGGCTAGCAAACAAGCACAAAGGGACGCAAGGTTTACCCAAGTTCAGGCCTTGTAGAGGACCCTACTCCTGCTTGTCTGCTCTTGGAATTATCGAGGAGTCGAAAGTTACAAGGGGTGCGCAGATGCAATCTGGCGATGGTGTGGAAACTAGGGTTGTGGATTGTCCTCCTCGCTGCCCCCTCCTAGCCTTTATATGGATAGGCTAGGTCTCGGGATAGCATGCCGAGTAGGTTATAGATTAGGGTTTTTCCTTTAAACTTCTATCTTAAGTTTGCCGTGTGCTGCAAGTAGTCGGAGTCTCCCGGGTCACCTGAATCTTGGCTGGGCCTTAACAACGCCGTGGGCTTATTTAATGCTGGACCATATATGCCAAGCTCGAGTACCTGTAAGGTATGCCCATGTCACTAGGTGTACGTGAACCTACTGGGTCGCACACTTAAGAGAAAGGAGCCCATATGGATTCGATCCATGTGGAGATTGGGGTACAGCCTAAATGGGCCTCAAGCATTGAGCCCATCTTGGAGTGTATATAAGTGGAGTGACAAGGCATAGTCCCTGACATAGCCGTCACTTTCTCCACTCCCATTTTGGGCTAGACATGAACTAGCAGTCCTCTAGCAGAATTTGATCGAATCGGAGTACGAATCAGATTTGGGTAAAATTGTTTTATTCGATGAAGAAATCCATGTTCAAAATATAGATGAGATATGCGGAGCCGCTGGCTTCGCCTTGTCATAGCGCTTTATATGTCGTTGCGAGTTTCACAACGCCGGTAGATATCATATCTATTCATAACTTGTTTTTAGGATGATGTTGTGAATGGTATGGCTTATGTGCATGTGATGTGTGTAATCCATACATGATATGCGTATCATGGTTTTTGTCAGTCCCTGGAGCCTAGGTGATGTCATTTTATTGTATACGACCTGCATGACAGATTCTCTATGTAATTTTTGATATGGGGTGGACTGATCTTCTCAGTAAGCGGATGGTGGTGATAATGGTGGATGATAGATAACTAGCCTGTAGCTATGAACTCTCCTGCTCGATCCCTGATGCCAATGCAACAGCTCTCGAACCTTGTAGGATAATCACAACACCATGCTCTTGCGCACACAGCCGTGACCACGAACGGTAGTATGCAATCTACTAATTCCCAATGGAACAACAGATCACACTCAATTATAGTTGGTAGATTCGAACACAGGGTAATTCTAGAGGTTCTATGAAAGAAACAACTCCAAAATATTTTAACGTGGTCTGAACCCTAACTAGAGGTCGTCCCATAGCTTATAAGAGGGCTGGGCGACCGTAAACCGAAACTAAGCAAACAACTCAATCTGATACAAACCGACTCGGACCTGATTCGATTCGGGCGGACACTCGGTCGAAATCGGTAAGCGGTCGGTCAGGCGGACACTCCGGGTGAAGTGTGAGACGGTCCGATCTGGCGAAACTTGAGTTCGGGTGGCGTCGTGTAGTGTCCGAAGCATCTTGAATGTCCACGCCGATTTATTTCTATACCAGGCCGGACGGTCCGGTGGATCTCACGGACACTCCGGTCGTGAATCTTTTGCCTTCGTCTTGATGATCTTCTCTTGCGCCTTCCTCCGCTCCTCCGCGCATCCTTGGGTGATCATCATGTTGGGCTTCTCTTCTAGCCCTTCTCCTCCTCGCGCCATGCTTGTTTCTCCAACGAACCTGATCATACATAAATGCATAGACTTAGGCAGTATAAATTTCTCATCAATCAAAGTACCAGATTCGTTTAGGAGTAAATTCACATGTTCCAGTAGCTCAGCACGAGCACTTGTAATAGGTCCAATTCTAATCTCATTGGACTGATTCTTTCTTGCAACGGTTGTAGCATCTTCAGTAGTTATTGGGGTAGGTGTAGTTGTAGGGATGTCCTCATCATCTCCCCCCCTTCAAAAGGCTTCGACCTCGACGCTCCAAGGTCTTCTCTAGCATATGGTGACAAATCAGCAACGTTGAAGCTATTGCTAACTCCACCAAACTCCTCAATAGGTATATCAACCGAGTAGGCGTTATCATTAATCTTGGCTAACATCTTGTAAGGACCAGCACCACGTGGCTTCAATTTTGATTTTCGAAGTAGTGGAAATCTATCCTTGCGTAGATGCACCCAAACCATATCTCCAGGATTGAACAACACTTCTTTCCTTGCTTGATTCCTTGCAGCAGCAATGTTCTTGCCTTTCTTCTCAATAGCCTCTCGAGTCTTCTCATGTATTTGCTTCACATAATCAGCACGTTTTGATGCCTCCATATCAACTCTCTCATGTAATGGCAGAGGCAACATATCAAGTGGCGTCAATGGCTTGAAACCATACACCACCTCAAAAGGACAAAGCTAAGTAGTTGAATGCATAGCCCTGTTGTAAGCAAACTCAACATGTGGCAAACACTCTTCCCACTCCCGCATATTCTTTTTAATCATGGTCCTTAGCAGCTGCGACAATGTTCGATTCACCACCTCCGTTTGACCATCTGTTTGGGGATGACATGTAGTACTGAACTACAACTTCGTTCCTAGCTTTCCCCATAAGGTCTTCCAAAAGTAGCTCATGAACTTCACATCATGGTCAGAAACAATCGTCTTTGGTACTCCATGTAATCTCACGATGTCCCTGAAAAACAGGTTAGCAACATGCGACACATCGTCGCTTTTGTGGCAGGCAATAAAATGAGCCATCTTAGAGAACCTATCCACTACCAAAAATATAGAATCATGACCTCTCTAAGTTTTAGGTAGACCTAGCACAAAATCCATACTAATGTCTTCCCATGGAATAGTCTGTGCAGAGAGAGGTGTATACAAACCATGAGGCTTCAGCTTAGATTTCGACTTGTGGCATGTAATACATCGGCTCACAAATCTGTACACATCACGCCTCATCTTGGGCCAATAAAAGTGATCAGCAAGCATGAGCAATGTCTTCTCACGCCCAAAGTGACCCATCAAACCACCAGCATGTGATTCCTGCACTAAGAACAAACACAACGACAATTCTGGAATACATAGTTTGTTAGCTCAAAACAAATATCCATCATGTATATGATACTTATCCCATGCGTTTCTAAGAGCACACAAACGATATGGTTCAGCAAAATCATGGTCAGTTGCATAAAGTGCACAAATAGCTTCTAATCCAGGAATTTTAACATCAAGATTGGTTAATAGCATGTTCTTCCTAGATAGAGCATCAGCAACAACGTTCTCTTTTCCCTTCTTATAGTTAATGATGTAAGGAAAAGACTCAATGAACTCAACCCATTTAGCTAATCTTCTATGCAAGTTTGATTGAGCTTTCAAGTATTTCAATGCTTCATGATCAGAATGTATGATGAATTCTTTTGGCCACAAATAATGTTGCCAAGCCTCAAGTACTCTAACAAGTGCACAATTCTTTATCATAGATTGAATAATTCAAACGAGCACCAGTCAATTTCTCAAAAAAATAAGCTATAGGCTGACCCTCTTGCATCAAAACGCCACCTATACCTATACCACTAGCATCACATTCAACTTCAAATTGCTTCGAAAAATCAGGTAATGCAAGTAATGGTGCAGAAGTAAGCAAACGTTTCAATGTATCAAATGCAATGTCTTGAGCCACGCCCCATACAAAAGGAACACCTTTCTTTGTCAAATCATTTAATGGTGCAACAATGGTGCTAAAATCTTTCACAAAGCGCCTATAGAAACCAGCGAGACCGTGGAAACTATGCACTTGACTAACATTCATTGGAGTAGGCCAATTCTGAATTGATTCAATTTTAGATTGATCTACCTCTACTCCATGCTTAGAAACAACAAATCCTAGGAATATGACCTTATCTTTTGCAAATGTACACTTCTCAAGATTAGCATACAGTTTATTATCATGTAACACTTGCAAAAATTGTCTAATATGAGTGCAATGTTCAGATTCGGTGTGGTTGTATATGAGTATATCATCAAAGTAAACAACCACGAAACGACCAATAAACTCTCTCAAAACATGATTCATCAAACGCATGAAAGTACTAGGTGCATTAGTAAGACCAAACGGCATAACTAACCACTCATACAAACCGAATTTAGTTTTGAAAGCAGTTTTCCATTCATCCCCTTCTTTCATCCTAATTTGATGATAACCACTACGCAAGTCAATTTTAGAGAAAACAGCAGCACCACTCAATTCATCTAGCATATCCTCTAAGCGTGGAAAAGGATGACGATATCGAATAGTGATGTTATTAATCGCTCTACAATCAACACACATGCGCCATGTACCCTCTTTCTTAGAAACTAAAATAACAGGAACAGCACAAGGGCTAAGAGAGACACGAATGTACCCTTTATCCAGCAACGCTTGTACTTGCTTCTGAATTTTCTTAGTTTCTTTGGGATTAGTCCTGTAAGGTGCACGGTTGGGAAGTGTGGCGCCAGGAATCAGGTCCACTTGATGTTCTATACCACGCAATGGGGGCAAACCTGCGGGTACGTCTTCTGGAAACACATCCCCAAAATCCTGCAAAACAGAAGAGACACCAAGAGAAATAGGGGTCATGTCGTTAGAAACCAATACCTCGCCCTTATACATGAGCACAAGTGGCATGGCTGTAGGATCCTTACGAAACTCTCTCATATTCTCCTTGGTGGCTAGTATCAATAACCCAGGCACTCTCTCACTTTTTGTTATATCACTGAATTTAGGCTCAATTACATCAGGAACAGCTGTTACACAGTCTCGCCGAGTGGTAGTATCTTCCTTCAAGTTCACCTTTATCTTCTGGCGAGAATCATTCACAATTTCTTGCGGTGTCATTGGCTACATAGTAATCTTCTTTCCTTTGAATTCCAAGTGATATGTATTGGCTCGGCCATTGTGTTGCACATGGCGATCATAGAGCCAAGGCCGACCCAATAATAGGTGACAAACAGATATAGGAACCACATCAAAATCAATAGAATCTTTGTATGGCCCTATTTGAAAATTCACACGTCGCATATGATTTACCTTCATCGCACCATTGTTGCTCAACCATTGTATGTAGTATGGCTTGGGATGAGGTAAGTATGTCAAATTCAGTTTGGCACATAGTTCCTTACTTGCAAGATTTCTGCAGCTACCTCCATCAATAATTACCTTGCAAGCTTTGTTTGGTCCAACTAGAGCTTTTGTTTGGAACAAGTTGCAACGCTGGGATTCCTCAACCGGTTGCACACTAAGTACACGTGAAGATACGACAATAGTGGGTGCACGCTTAGCATATGCATCAGCACCTTCCTTGCTGTCATCAATATCATCATCAGAAGCTTCATCTCCACTTTCTACTTCACCTTGTTCATTAACAAACATAACCTTGCTGTTTGGCCAATCCTTCTTGTAGTGACCTCTACCTCCACAAGTATGGCACACCACATCACGAGTACGTGTAGTAGACATGTTGGAACCCGAGCTAGCAGAAGGAGCAGCGGGTTTCCAAGCATTAGAACCAAACGAAGGTGTACTTGCTGGTTTGGCCGATGGTGTAAACGGAACAACAGTTGGTGGCGCGGCTGTAGGAGGAGTAGGTCTGGCCGAAAATCTGCTGGAGGATGGAAAACGAGCACGTGACTTCGCCTCTCGCCAACCGATTCGCCTCTAGCATGATGCAACAACTCATTCATGGTCTCATACTTGTGATGACGAACAATGCTCTTGATTGGTAACTTTAGATTGTTTAGGAATCGCTGCATGGTTATCTCAATGGACTCACGAATTCTAGCACGCTGCATAAGCATCTCCATCTCCATGTAGTACTCATCAACTGTCATGGTGCCTTGCTTCAGTTGCGTCAATTTATCAAAAACTGATCGCAAGTAGTTGGTTGGTACGAAACGAGCCTTCATGATTTGCTTCATCTCGCACCAATCCATCACAGGAAGTTCATTATCCTCCCGCCTATGTTGCACAAGAGCATCCCACCAACACAAAGCATAACCATCAAATTCAGATGCTGCAAGCTTGACCTTCTTATCTTCTAGATAGTCAAATAAGCGCCAGAGTTTCTCAATCTTCAACTCCCATGTGAGGTAGTCTTCACGATCAATGGAACCATCAAACTTAGGAATTGAGAATTTTGGCTTGCCCAAACCATCATCAGCATCTTGGTTGGGCACACGTGGACCACGCCCAAGATGGGCAAACCCACGACCATGAGTAGGTGCATGGACAAGGGGAATAGCATGTCCCCTGCCAACATGTGGAGCAGCATCAACAGTGCTACCCTCATTGAAATCATCAAAGGCATCATCATGTTGAGGATCTTCCCTTCTATGCAAGGCGGCTGTCAAACCCTCAATGGACTGCTGCAAAGTGGTGACATTGACATTGAGTGTAGCCACTTGCGTTTGGATAGTATCAACTGTCCCAACATGCTGATCCAATCTCATATTCATATCTTGGAGATTCTTGTCAATGGCATCTGTCATGTTAGTAAACACACGTGTCAAGTGGGATTTCAAAGCCTCATATTCACGCCAATTGACGAGCTCCTCATCCTTCTTTTTCTGCAACACAACATCATTATCACTAGTAGACATGATTAGTAGGTTAGTGCAAAAATCAGAATCTGTATGGTGGAAACTCTCACAACTCACTCACAACTAATAAGAAAGGAGATCTTACCGTTCCAAAGTGAATAGAGATGCTCTACCAAACAAAATCAAAGACGGATGCACTTGATGTGATGAAGTGAATATCAAAGGTATAGAGAACGATCGCAGGGCACACAGGTTATTTAAGGTGGAGCTATAGGTATGGTATCCTATCTACACCGCAAACAAGTCCTAGTGCTGATCGTACAAATACCCAAGAAACACACACAGTGGAGATAAACGTGGCAAAGCAACTTATGAAAAAGAATATTGCAATGCACAAGAGAGACGCTAGTAATAGTTCAAATAGAACAGGCACAAGATTGCTCAATCTATCAATGCTATACAACAAGGCCTCCAATATTGCACACTTCTATATCTCCTTTTTTTTGTCAGGCTTGTAACTCTTTTCTCTTTTCTTTTTTTATACTGATTCTCTTTTCTTTTCTCTTTTTTTTTTGATTTTTCAACTATATTACTCAATGCAAACGAGTACAACAACCTCTAGAATCGGGCGGATAGGCCTGCAAAGTGGGCCTCTACCGCCAGCTTCCCAACACTTCGGGTATCTTATCTGTATAACCATGGCTTAAAACTCCGAAAAACTCAGTGGGAAAAATATGGAGAAATGCACACGGTATACTTGTTGCTATGTTGCACGAATTGCCTCGTTAAAAACCTCATGTGAGAAACTTCATAAAAACTCACTAAGGGAAAAAGAGTACAATTCACTTAACTACAAAGTTAAGTACTCAATCATCGGGATCAAGATTTTAGCGATGAGTTTGTGAAGATTCTCCCCCTAAACCTTGCATCTCCCTAAGTCTTATCATGCCGATCCCTCGGACACATCTCTCGAAAGAAGATGCTGGCACTGATTTAGTGAACAAATCAGCGAGATTTTCACACGACTTAGTATGCAAGACTTTCACTTCGTTCATCTTTTGCAACTCATGTGCATAGAAGAACTTGGGGTTTATATGCTTTGTGAGATTGCTCTTCACGTAACCCGTCTGGACTTGTGAAACACAAGCGGCATTATCTTCATAGATAATTGTTGGGGTTTGTACGGTGTTCAGTCCACATGACATCTGGATGTGACTGACTACCCGTCGAAGCCATACACATTCTCGTGATGCTTCATATAATGCTATGATTTCCGAGTGGTTCGTCGAAGTTGACACAAGAGTTTGCTTAGACGATTTCCAGGAAATAGCCGTTCCACCACAAAGGAAAACATATCCAGTCTGCGACTTGGATGTGTGCGGGTCTGAAAGGTACCCAGCATCTGCATAGCCTACAACAGATAGGTCTTGGTTCTTTTGGTAAAACAAGCCAAGGTCCTTTGTCCCTTGTATGTACCTAAAGATGTCCTTAACGCCTTTCCGATGTCTCTTGGTAGGCTCAGAACTGTACCTTGCAAGCAAATTGATGACGAATGCAATATCCGGCCGTATACAATTTGCGAGGTACATAAGTGCACCAACTGCACTTAAGTAGGGGAATTCTGGTCCCAAAATTTCCTCCCCCTCTTCTTTAGGCCTGAACGGGTCCTTGTCTTACTGCAAAGATCTTCCGACCATCAGGGTCTTAGAAGGATATGCCTTTTCAAACCCAAATCGTTCCAACACCTTCTGGGTGTAGGCCGACTGGTGAACTAGAATCCCAGCAGGGGAATGCTCAAGTTGCAGACCGAGGCAGAACTTGGTTTTGCCTAAGTCTTTCATCTCAAATTCTGACATCAGGTAGGAACTCGCTTGCTCAATATCGTCAGGTGTACCGATTATATTCAAATCGTCCACGTACACCGAGATAATACAGAAACCATCCTGAGATCTCCGTATAAAAACACATGGGCAATCATCATTGCTCGCGTAGCCCTTCTGATGAAGGAAATCGCTTAAACGATTAGACCACATCCTACCTGACTGTTTTAGTCCATACAATGACTTCTTAAGTTGAACACTGTATAAGCTCATGTTTGCCCTATCCTAGTTCAGGACAGGGATACCTTCTGGTACTTTCATGTATATGTCCGAATCCAAGTTACCATATAGGTAAGCGGTCACAACATCCATTAGTTTCATTTTTAAGTCCATGTTTACTGCCATTGAGATCAAGTATCTAAAGGTAATTCCATCCATGACTGGGGAGTAAGTTTCCTCAAAGTCGACACACGGTGTGAGTGAAACCTTGAGCAACGAGCCTTGATTTGTACCTTACTACTTCATTATTCTCGTTTCTCTTTCGAACAAAAACCCACTTATGGCCAACAGGGCGAATGTGGGGAGGAGTTAGACAAACAGGTCCAAATACCTCTCTTTTGTTTAACGATAATAATTCAGCGGTAATTGCCTTCTGCCAATCTTTCCAATCTGACCTTTTCTTGCAATCAATGCGTGTTAGGCTCGGTCAAGATCTATGATTGAGCAATTTTCTTGGCAAAATTAACGTCGACATTTGCCATGGCTCGGTTGTATGACTGCCTGAATTAACATAGTTAATGGCCATTTCGTCATGGAGTGCATCAGCACATCCTCTTGCTCCACGGATTTCCCAATCCAGGAGCTAGGTCCTTTAGCTTTCCGGCTCGATGTGCGCACACAACTTCGCTGGGTATTTCCGATATAGGAAAATTCAAGTCCAGAATTTCGTGCACTGAAATATCCGTACTTGTGCCAGGTCTCAACTAGCTTCCCTCAACAGGGTCAGACTGTAATAAATCTCTCTTATCCTTTTTCTTCGGGCGTCCCCGGGTACTTGGGATTTGAAACCGAATCCGCGTCCTCTTAGGCCTTGGAGCAGCGGGTATACCATCATTTTTCTTTGGTATTTCAACCCTTTCCGGTGCATTGCGTGCATGCACATGCGACTTTGTCACAGTCTTTAAATCACTAAAATGATCGGGCAGTTGATTCGCTAGGGAGTGCAAATCTAGTATCTTTTGGACTTCTCTATTAGTCTCAACAGTGCGCGGGTCATGAGCATGGATCCCGTGGCTTTCCACGTGATTTCTCAATTTTGTCATCCGGGGTTGATTACCTCCCCAAAGTCGGAAAAAGATCCTCGTCAAAATGCAATCAAAAGCGGGCGTGTAGTCACATCAAGGGTACAAGAACCTGATTATGGACACGATCTCATAACCAACGTATATCCCGACTTACGGAGCGGTCCCATTCTGATCGCTGGGTGGTGGTATAGGTACATATACCGCGGCGAACCTACGGAGGTGGGAAATTTTTGGTGCCGACCTTTGCGCAAGTTGGATGGGAGAGTGGATGTTGTAGGCCGATGGTCGAAAGTTGATGAGATTAGCGGCGTGTAACACCGCGTGCCCCCAACATGTAGTTGGTAAATTACAACCTCAAGGAGTGGTCCGGCAATGAATTTAATCCTTTTAATCAATGCCTCCATAAGTCCATTTTGAGTGTGGACATGCAGTGCGTCTCAAGTTTGATTCCAGTTGCCATGCAATAATCATCGAATGCCTTTGAAGTAAATTCTCCGGCATTGTCCATTCGAATAGACTTTAAATGATAATTAGGGAATTTATTCCTTATTTGTATGATCTGGGAGATCAACTTTGCAAAAGCATGGTTCCTTGTTGACAGCAAACATTGGACAATTTCGAGGAAGCTTCTATGAGCACCATTACTTACAAAAACGGCCCTGAGAGGGGCTGAATTGGACCACATATATCCCCTTGAATACGTTCCAAGAGCGGGAGTTCATCCTTCACCTTTAGGGGGCGGTCTAATCATCAATTTCCACAAGCGCATGAGCACACGAAATCATCGGGACTCGAAATTTTTCACATTAACATTATGACCATTCGAAGTTGTTAATTATATTTCTCATCATCCTAAGACCGGGTGGCCTAACCTATCATGCCAAAGGCGAGAATAGTTCGAGCTTCTAAAGATAGTCTTAAGGGTAGTGTAAATAGGTGGTGCTACTATCTTAGTGTAGTACAGCCCGAGCTAATGAAGGAGTCTTTCGACAACATAAGTTTACCATTTTAAATGGCTTGGTAATGAGTAGGAACTCCTTTCCATTCTCATCATCATCGGTTTCACATGGAAACCATTACGCGGATGTCTCTAAAACTCAAGAGAAATGCAGTCGACTCTGGATACAACAATGCCTCATCAATGATCGAGTTGTTCCATTAGGGAGTATGATAGTTGCTCTTCCAGAACTACATTCGGACTGCAGCCGCATCGTCATTATGTTACCGGGGTTTTGGTAATGGACTCAAAATACTTTGTTTCTCTCAAGATGGTATTTGTGGTGCCGCTATCGAGAAGGCACGTTTCCTCCATTTGGCGCCACGCGTTCTAAAATATAGTGCTTAATTAATATAATGGAGCGAGGAAGATGCTACATCAGGTAAGTAAAACACATAAACATTTCAGAACATCACACAACCAAATAATGGAATAAATGAATGAAATAAATGTCATCCAATCGCCAAAAACAAATAAGTGTTATACTCTCATAGAGCTTACAACCATATCGAAAAATTGTATCTGATTATTGCGAAAAAGGAATCATCACAACAAAAGGAGCTCAGGTGGATTCTGCAAAGAAACCATCAAGCTCAGCCTGTATCTCAAGTTCAATGAGCTTCTCTTCGTTGGCCATAATCAGGGACAAGGTGCCGAGCTGAGGCGGGGGAGCACAACGTGCTCAACCTCCATGGGCACAGCGGCGTCCGTGGGAACCGCCGAGGGTGTTGCCACTTGTGTTATGTCCTGCGCCACTACGTGCGCGACGTTCTGCACAGGCGCCGCTCCGGGCGCCAGTGGTGCCTCAACCTGGACAAGGTGCGCCTCACGCGCCTTCTTGTTGGCCTTGAACGCGTCCATGACGTGTTTAGGGGCCAAACACTGCCTGGAGAAGTGAGTCTTGGAGGCACAACGGAAGCAGTCCTAGGGCCTCGCCTCCCCCTTGCCCGCCTTGCGTTGCTTGGCCGGGTTAGAGGAGTTGGGGCCCTTCTTGCCCTTCTTGCCTCTCTTCTTGTGGATGGGCTTGCGCACCTTGTAGGCACCGGCATTGGCCTCATGACTTGGGCCCCCCCGTGAAGGGTTGCACGGAGAAGTTCTTTTTCAGAACATTATCCTGCGCCTCGGCCACCTGGAGAGCATCAATAAGCGCTGCATATTCTGTGAATCCTTCTGGCGAAAGTTTGAGGATGGATGTTGTCCGATGGAATGTGGAGAGGGTTTTGTCTATCTTACGCTGATCGGTGGTACTGGTCCCACATGAAGAATAGTACAAATCGGTGCAACCTGAGTTTTACTCTCCACCGTCTTGAAGTCCGCAAACCTCGGGCGTATCCAATCTGCCTCACTTTGTGGCTGAATGGTGTACTTCAGCCTAGAGAACCGCTTGTTGAGGCGGTCCAAAGCGAAGCACTCCATTCGCCATGTACTCATTCTTGAGAGTCTCACATGTGATGGCGGAGGAAGTGTAGGGCTTTGGCGTTATCCGTCGGGATGATTTTGCTGGAGGCCGTCGGGGTCCCCTCAATCAACGCATCCTTGATGCATCGGCCCTCAAGGACGATCTCAACGTCCGAGGCCCAAGTCGGTAGTTAAGCCCATCCAGGTCAACTCCGGGAACTTCATGGTGATGATTCGGTCATCTGCAATTTATGCAAAGTGTGTAAGATTACAACAGGTAATCGGTTGCATAAATGCGATAATCGATACAATAATTCAAATATGACGGCGTTCCAAAATTTAATGAAAAAACAGTACAAGCTATCTATGAGATACAAAGTATTAAAAACATGCGTTAATTAATAACTATAGTAAAACATAGTTCAAAAGCTTGTGTAAAAGCGGACCGAAAAACAGAGCCAAAAACGGTCCAACCGCCCGCGATCGCGTGCTAAAAGCAAGCTACCCTTGCCTCTGCCGCCGGCCTGCTCGAACCGTCCCTTCACCGCTAAGCGGGGAGCGAGCTAGCTCCGGCCGGGCGGCGGTGCGGCAGCAGACCGGAACAATGACTCGATTGGCGTGTGGGCGTGGCGAAGGTCGGTGTGCGAACAAAACAAAACGGTCCAAAAATGGACTACACGTG